>OX327689.1:7517500-10017500 GCA_946807835.1 Ailanthus altissimus
AATTATCCCTCACACTTTTATTTTCATTTTGTATAGTGCAAGGATCTACATAAGATATATGGGTCATTTTGTAAGATAATTCTTGCTTATTTTTTGAAGAAGTTTTTCTTACTTATAACAAAGAAAAATTCATCTCATTAAAATGACAATCTACAAAACGTACAATAAATAAAGTTAGGGTTTCAAATATCTAATAATAGATAAAGTCAAAGCCCATATAAATTTTCAAACAATATTAAGGTCCCATCTTTATGCGCCGAGGTTTGCAGAACACAAGAAAAGTACATAGCTTAGATATATCAAGTTTATGTCCAAGTAATAGTTGCAAAAAAGAATATTCGTGATAAGTAGTTAACTCTAGGCATATTGATGTTAAAACATGCAAAATTGCATGACTATATGCTAAAGTAGGTAATTAAACATATAGTAGCAAAATTATTGCAATCATCGAGAATCTCTTAATTAATGAGTTTGCCAATCCATTTTGGATATAAATATGTGGCACTAAATGTTCTACTTTAATTTTCACTGATATGCAATAGTCATTAAAGGTTTTGGAAATGAACTCACCTGTATCATCAAGATGTAAGGTCTTGATTAGGTAATTTAAAATTTTTGCATGTAATCTTCTATGCTAACACTCTAGCACAAGCAAGATTGCATATAAATAGAAAAGAAAAATATGTAACCATCAAGCATATGTACTATTGAGGACTATGAAATACAAAAATAGTCCACTTTATAGGTGAATTGATTTACAAATATCTCATTAAATTCTCTATGAGAAATGATGGAGATTCAAAGCCAATTTTAGAATGAGATGATCTAACCATCAATTTATCTTGTGAATAAACAATGTAAATTCTCTCATTGGATAAAAGAATCCTATATTCTTCAACATTATCCATAAGAATTTTCAATGATTCTTCTTATCATTGTATTCACTTCTATTTTAACTAATGTTAAATTTGAGAAATACTACTTATTTCAAAGGATTTTATATGTTGTTGAACAATCCGTTACACATATTTCTCTATCTTTCTTGAAAACATATAATTCGTTATTTAAATTCATATCCTTTATAAAGAAAAGGAAAACATTTATATTACATATCAAATTAATAACATACATTCACATTAGAGTAAGTGTATTTATCTTGCACTACTTTTTCTTGTTTTCCTCCATTGTGATCCCACCTGAATTTGTTTTCATTATAATTTTAGTAAGGTTGATAATGATATTGACCACAACCTCGACCTCAACAAAATCTATGTTTGTGTGATTTAAAAATGTAAGTTCACATATTACAAACAAGTAATATAATAATGAGTAAAGTATTATTCCTATGAAGACTTGTTATTATAATTTGCTAAGTACTAACCTATATTAGTTTTCAATTTATCCAAACAAATGATTAAAAATTACAGATTTAATAAAAGTAAAAATTAAAATTAAAAAATAAAAGATAAAAGATAACAAGAGTCGGCTCATAAAATTTATAAATCACTGATAAAATAAGCGTAGAGTTTCAATCTTCGCTCTACATTTAGTCTAAATTACTAATTTTCCTCTTTGAATCGATTATTCAACTAGAATTGCCAACCAAGAATCCTAAATTACCTATAAGTTTCTTTCGATGGTCAAGTAGGAATATTCCTTTTAATCAACTCACTATATTCCTATATGAATTGAATTAAGAAAGGATTCATTAAACTTAGGTTTTCTTTAATGGTTGCATATGGCATGTAAGTATATTCCTATTTTACTAATAATCACTGATCATATATTAATATATCTATGGCTAAACCTAAGTTTTCTTTTCTAAGTTCATAAAGGTTACATAATTAATCTGAATGGTGATCATGCATCTAAAAAACATTAAACACAAGATAGAACAAATACTTCAATTATTGAATAATATGAATCAAGAGGTAAATATGATTCAAACTACATGTAAAGATCCAATTGAAATCCTAGAAAAAAAAATTTTAATTCATGATAAAACTAAGAGATCCTGAGCATATCAGGTTTAACATCACGAGTATAAAAACTGAGAAGATATTAAAAGAAAAGAAATATTTATGTCGCTTTAATCCCTTTAATCTTTAATCTCATCTTCTTCTTGAATTTTCTTAATGTTTTCCCTCTCTTTAAACTCTCCAAAATTTGCTCTCCCTATTGCTCTCTCTTCTTCTCCTTTTTTGAAATAGGTTTTTTTATCTTCAATTTATAGGCTTTCAAATTTAAATTAGGGCAAAACTTCAAATACAAATTAAACTTGGATTTCAAATTCAGCATTTAGCATCTAACATTGCAACCTTGGCTTTCCATGCTATGATGTTGGCTCTATAATCGCATTACCACTACGGTGCTCAATTTTTACCAACCCTGGCACTGAACACTATAGCAAGTTATTGTTCCAACATTAAATTTGATACTTTTTCCTTGTTTTTTTAAGATTTTCATTCTAAATAGCCTCATTGACTTCTAACCTATGAAATGACAATAAAACACATAAAAAAACTAAATATTCATGCTTAAAATGAACAAATGTTCAGCCTAAAGAAGCAAAAATATAAGTATAAAATACACCCATCAATCCACGACCACAACCATGGTTGCACCAATGATTACCACTATAACTATGTGAAGCTTTATTGACTTCATGATTCTATACAATAACAATTGCTTATGGTAGTGGTTTTATACCAGTAGCATGAGATTAATGATTCTTTATTAAAAACTTATTATTCTTTTCAACAACAAAGAGACATGAAATCAGATCTTATTATTCAATACTCAATATTATTGTTGTACAATCATATTTGAGGTATAAAAAATTGAAAATATATTTTCTAGTATGTCTTTTCATCCATTACTTATTCTTCAAATAATATTAACTGTGAAACAATCCTAAATAATGTAGAATTATATTCATTAATTGACTTGAAATCCCGCAAATGCAAATACATCCACTCATTACCAGCATGTAGTAATATCATTGACTTCAAGTGGTCAATTCTTTCGTTCAAACTGTTTTAAAAGACATGTGGGTTCTTTACAGTATGGTATTCTCTTTTTAATACTTGATGAAGGTGGTGGCAAGAAAAATCATAGCTTGAGCATAACCCTATAAGGATGCACTGCTTTCGATCTTGATTATATCACTAAGCTCTTCAGCAAACGCCGACAGTATTCCCCACGTGCAAGGCCTCAACCCGAATGATGAATTTACACATTTTTTAGGTCAAGTGGGTTTAAGTATGTGATGTCATACTCGAACTAAATTCAAGTTAAGAACAGAGATTGGTTCTTGTCCGACCTAACCTAAAAGCCTAATTTTTTTAAAGGAAAAAAGACATAAAATATAACTATATAACTTATTATATCATCATTTTTTTATTGTCTTAGTTTTTTTTAAAAACAATAGAATAAAAAACTAAATATACAACTTATTACGTCATTAAATTTTTATTTTTTAAATAAAAAATAAAAGGAAATGTTTCGAGTATGGGGTACCTATGGGATCCCCTGCCCCAAACCCGAATTATATAAATTAGGTATGGGCGGTTATTAGGATTCTCATCTCATTTGGGTATAGGGATGGAGATGGTGATCTCCTATCTTATCCGTTCTATTGTCGCCCCTACCTTTAGCATCCAAATGAACTTTAACCTTTGAGATCTAGGATTAATAGTTCTCGTTTAAAATATCTAAGTAGTTGAACTTAAACTTTATGAGATTTGACATCTTGATATAATCTTCAATTTCTTCTAAGTAATTCTTAAAATTCTTGAAGATCTTCAAATTTCAAGGTCTTTAAATTCTTGAGCTCTGAACTTCAATAGTATATATTTTAGAATGTAGATAAAAGAATATATAGATTAAAAAATATGGAGATACTATAATTTATAACAAAGGGACCAAATACCCTTGAAGTAATGCCTAATATCAAGAACAATCATTGGTTTCAAAATTAGTATGAATGCTTAATCGTCATAGAATTTTGTGTTAAAATTAACAAGAAAAGCATAATGAAATAAAATAACATTTAAATAGTTAACTTAATTAAATTTTAATCAATTAATATTTTAAATCTCTCTATCGTTCCATCTCATATTTGTAAACCCTAAGTCACTAACCTAATCATAAGTACATCGTTGCTACCATAAGTGAACTAGCCACCACAAAAAGCGACCTACTATAAGTGTACAGTGGCCTTGCTTGCCACACGCCACATCACTTGGCTGTTGCAACGTCCCTGCTTCACCGTACACAGCCTTGCTTGGTTTGGCTTAATAGCGCGCAGCCTCGCTTAGCTGTAAATTTTGATGATTTTGGCTAATGATTTTCTTTTTAATTATAGTGTCCAAAATTAATTTTTGACTATTAGATATTGTTGGATTAATCTAAAAGAAAAATTGTAAGCTGATATTATGGGATTAATATTGAATGTGTTATGATAAATTAAGATGATTAATTTGGAGAATTTTTTGAATTTTAGAAATTAATTAGTAATGAATGATATTTTGTGATGATATTATTGAAAATTAGTGATATTATTAATCTGTGAAGAAAAAATTTAGAGAAAACCAAAAAAGAAATTAAGTTATTATATGAAGGGTATGATTGTCAAGTCAATTTTGTTATTAGGGGCAATTTCATCTTTTCACATATTCTAACATGTTTGTAATTGATTTTAATGAATTATTCCCTAAAGGATGGCATTGGCAAACTAGTGGGTATTCATAATATTAGGCTTCACATCAAATATATTATTGATAGTTTTCCTATAACAAAGTATACAAGACTAACCCTTATTTTTTTATATGAAGGATTTAATTTAATGGCAACCACTAAGTATACTTATAAGAATAATTGTATTAAGTATAAGAGTATAAGGATGGGTGAGATACTTTATAGAGAAGACTCTTGTGTACGTATTATAAATTTAAATTTAAATTGAAAATAAAAGAGACTTGTATAAGATTGAGAATGAAAATTTCATCCACCAAAAATTGTCTCTATCGTATTACAAATGGGGAGGAGGTATGCGAGCATCTATTATAGTAAAGAGATGCCACCTAGTTGCTAACACTTGGCACATTAAGCCTTATGTTTTCCATTTATAAGCATGTGGTGTATAGACAAAACTTATTACAATAATTACTAGAAAATTTAAAATTGAAATATATAATCTCCACACATTACATATTTATATATAGAGTAACATCGCGATAATTATAGCTGAAAATAATATATTTTTCAAGGTATATTCAATACACATAATAATATAATTTCAACCGTTATCTCAAAAATAATCTAAAAATGCATTTTAAATGAGGTGGTATGTGTTAATCACTAAATGAACTAACATTTTCATAGTTATTAACCGTATTATTTCATGATCGACACAATAAATACCACCATATTTAGAATATACCTTTTAAGTATAAGTTATAGATGTCTAGCATTATTAAATAATTTTAAAAGTCTAAGAATGGGTTTAGAATGACACTCTAAGAGGAGGGATGGATTGGATTTCTATATGCTAAAGTAATTGTTGAAATTTTTCATGCTGAAGTGTTCACCTTCAAGTATTCAAGAATTGATAAACATTATACAAAGCGAATAGAAAAAATAATTAAACATACAAGACATATAATGATTTATGTAATTCGATAACTTGTCTATGTCCACGGTGAATCAGGAGATCCTAATTTCATTCAGTACTCAGTAATTAACAACAAACTACTCAAAGATAACAAAGATCACATATTGTGCTTCTCACCCTTCGTTATCACTATAGATCCTTTAAATAATTCAAATATTCTTTTTTATTTGTCATTTGACTTTTTGAATGATTGTTCTTTCCATTTATATTCTTAGCCCTTCCTCTTTGATGCAGTTCAAGAATTGCAAGAATTCTTAGTTAAATTAAAATTTATTATTTTTAAGAATGTCTTAAATAGTTTGAGTTTTATTTTAATTTATTGTCTTTTCTAATGTTTTGTTAGTTTAGTAATTATTATTTGAGTTATTCCTAATTCAATAAGAAGTCTTATTTGAGTAGGTTTATGATAATTAATTGTTAGTATAAATATGCATCTTTTGTAATAATAGAATGGGCTTGTTGTTTTGATTATTTAGTTATGGAATAAACTCTTTGTGTTGGTCTTTATTATTTCTCAGCATTCATTGAATCAATGAGATCTAACATTTTAAATTCGTAGGTATTCTCATAATCAACATGAGTTTGGTTTAATTCTGTATTTTAGGCATTCTTAAACTAAATAGAATATCGAATATATCTCTTCATTTATCCTTCCACTAGTCACTCTTGAAGTTAAGACCGCTGCATTATTAAGCTTTGATTTTTTTCCTAATTCTTTAGAGTTCATATTTGTGAGTTGCCATAGTTGGATCAACTTATGATTAACCTTGGCTTTGATACCTATTGTTGGAATTTTTCATGCATAAATATTCACCCAAAAGTATTCAAGAATTACTAAAGACCACACAAAGTGAATAGGAAAAATAATCAAACATACAAGACACACAAGAATTTGAGTGGTTCGATAACTTATCTACGTCCATGGTGGATCTGTACTCACTACCTTGAGCGCTATGGTGCCCAAACTTGGGCAGTTACGCTCCATCTTCTTGCCTCTTTTTGCGTCTATTTTGCTTCCTTGCACTCCGACACACTTAACTTGATTGCAAAATCAATTCTCGATAATCTTTAATCAACTTTTTACAAAAATTAATTCAGCAGGTAACCATCAAACTACAGTGACCAAATCGGTTAACTACTTTATATTATTCATATTATGTATGCATAAATGATTTGACCATAACTTATTGTAGAAACTCCAAATTAACTGGTAAAATTTTTTGGAAAGCTGACAAAATAATCTTTCTATCGACATCAAGCTTAGGCTCAATTTCAGTTTCATGCAATGCTAATATAATTCTCAATAACATACACTTAATTTTTGACTAAAGGCTTAATAAAAGTAAAATTATATGAGAAACATAAATTGCAAGGGAGATATACTTTTTAACCAAGATATTGCATACATTATTTGTCATCATAAAAATAAGGGCAGATTGTTGGCTTAGAAAGGTCTTGAAAATTTTGATGATTTTTACCAATAGAGAAAATTAATTATTCTAGTCAAAGTGAAATGTTTAGTTTTTGAAAATAAATACAAGATTACTTAAGGAAAGCATTTTAACCTTTCAATGGTTGCTCGGATAAAGGACTCGTAGTTGGTTCAAAGTCTTGGTTCATGAGAAGAAACGTCAAATGATTTGGACAGTTGTTGTGCTAGTGGAGCAAGCAGCCTAAAGAACCTCATCGAGCATTTACCTGGTATCCACACTTAGTCTCGTCTAAGTCTTTATTAAATACACAGCTTGGCCACTCTATTGTGTCGCCTTCTAGCCCGCCTTTAGCTAGTTTCACCCTTTTCCTTTTTAAAAGCCTTTCTGCAGGCCACCTCGATCATTCTTCTATAAAATCTCGATTCTATCAATCATTCCATTTTAGAATCGAGGCTCTAGTATAAGCCCCCGTGATTCCCCAAACTAGCTCCTGGCTTGACTGGGCGGAACTGGCTGGGGGTATTCCGCATGGGCAGGAAGAGCAGCTGAAGGGTTGCTTTACCAAAGGTGATCACACACCGACCCTAGTAATCATTGGCTACAACGTAATGCTACAATCAATAGAATTTTATTGCTTAGTAAGTAAGCTTGAGCTACCAAAATATTTCATAAAAGTCAAAGCAACAAAAGATTTGTTGCCAAATGTTTTTATACTCAATTCCTCTCATATTCCTTAATGTTCATACTTATAAAAAAATTCAAGTTGTGCATTTTGGTATCCAACATTCTATAGGTCCTTGAATATTAGCAATATTTTATTTTTGAAACCAAAATTTATTATCCTCCAAACTTTTTAATTGGACAATTAAAAAGTTTTGTGTTTATTTTTGTTGTAATAATAACAAAATAAATAAAGATCAAAATTGAAGAAGAATTTTGACAAAGTAAAATTTGAAATATTTTTGTTTTTGAAAGGATCTATATCCCAAACTTTCCTTATCAAAAACACATTTTTTTTAATCTCAAATCAACTTATTGAAATTCTTTCGCCTATTCATAAAGTTTAGAACAATGTCATTCAAATCATAAGTCTCTTTCATGATATTTTCATTCTCATTTTTAAATTTTAATTTTCTTGTTCAAATTATAAACCTTTAACATCAAACTATCATTTTCATCTTTTAAAACTTTATTCACTTTTTGTAATTCATCGATCAACTTCAAGTTTTAGACTCTTAATTGCTTTTATAAATTAATTCTTTTCATTATACCATTTCTTTTTCATGGTTTTTGTTGCTACAATTAATTGTAAATAAAGCTCTTGAACGGGGTTTCATCATCATTTACCTTATTATCAAAGCCATCATTGTTGATAGCCATAAGTATAAGGTTGGTTATCTCTCTGTGAGAAAGTTGATTAAAAATCATCGAGATATAATTTGGAGAGCAAGCCAAGTGCGTTGAGTACGCAAGGATCGAAGATGGACATGAAAAGAGGCAAAAACGCAAGAGGTGGTGCCTAGGCGTGGCATCGCAGTGCCAGGGTGTAGGCACCGTAGTGCCAGGTTGTGAGGGCTACAATGCCCAAAACAGAGCCTGAGCGCTGCGACGCTAGGTGCCAATCGCCGTGGCGCCCAGGTGAGAATGCCCCAGTGCCTCGATGCCCAGCGCAAGCAGTTGTTTCTCATTTTGATTCGGCTTATTTTGACTCTCACTTATTCCAGAACTCCCTAATATGACTTTTACACGTTTAAGTTTAACCTATGATGTCATAAAGCCTATATAAAGGCTCTCTATTGGCTTGTAAACACAACTTAGTGATCAAACACAATAATCTTTATGATTAGAGTAAGATCTTTATGATCAAACATACTTTGTGATTCTTAGTGAGAGAAAATATATTGGTTGCAAGAGAGAGTGATTACTTTGTGAGTCTTTCTTGTAAAAGACACACTCTATGAGTACCTTGAGATTTAATAATAAGATAGTGTGATCTTGATCTGTCGTAAACGTAGGTAATTTGCTGAACCATGTAAATTTTATGTGTTCTTATTCTACCTTTCTCTCTCTAGTTTCTTAATTACTTATTTTCTACATTATATTACTTGGGTTATATTGCTTGCTTGTGTGTTTCTGCTTTAAAAAACTAGTATCAGAGCTTGATTTTGAGCAGACATGACCACAACCAAGTATGAGGTAGAGAAATTCAACAGAATGGATGACTTTAATCTGTTGAAGATGAAGGTTAAGGCATTATTAGTGAGTCAATAGTTAGGCTAGGCATTAGAGTATACTGCAGCTCTATCTAGTATAGAAGAGAAGACACCAGAATCATTTAAAGCTGAAGTAGAAAGAAGGGACATTCAAGAAAGAGCTTACAGCATAATCGTTCTATAATTGAGCGATAAAGTACTGAGGGAAGTAGTAGATGAGACAACGACGATTGGTCTTTAGAAGAAGCTTGACTCCCTTTATATGCAGAAATCATTAGCCAACAATTGCATATAAAAAAGAAGTTATATCAATTGTCTATGTTAGAGGGGACATCGATGAAAGATTATAAGACGCCTTCAATAAAATCATTCTTGATCTTGAGTCTATCAACATCAAGATAAAAGATGAAGATAGAGTAATTATCCTGCTGAGTTCATTTCTCAAAAGTTATGAGAGTTTTTTTGATACGTTACTCTACAGCAAACAGAGTTTTATGATGAGCGATGTGAAATCATCATTAAACTTAAAGTTATTAGAAAAATAAATCAAGGGTAATGTAGAAAGTCTATTTGTAAAAAGAATGCCCTCATATAGAAATGGAAGGAAAAAGGGCTCAAGATCGAAGTTCAGGACTCGTAGGAAGTGCTATTACTGCAAGAAAGAGAAGCACTTCATAAAGGATTATCCATAGAAAAAAGCACTAGACAAGAAAAAAGTGAATGTTGTGCTTGCCTATGATGATAGTTATGATAGTGTAGAGACTCTAGTCGCTACTTATGGTAAGAATACTGAACAATGGGTTTTAGATTTTGGTTGTACATTTCACATGTGCCCACACAAGTCTTGGTTTATAAATTTTCAGCCCATTAGTGGTGGTAAAGTGTTAATGGGTAATGACGTTGTGTGTCAGATGATGGGAATTTGTAATATTAAACTTAGTCTGCATGAAAGGCGAGTGAGAGAGTTAACAGATGTTAAGTATGTTTCCGTACTTAAGAGGAACTTGATCTCACTAGGGACTTTAGACCAGAATGAGTGTTCTATCAGAATCGACGGAGGGGTTTTAAGAATATTAAAAGGTTCTATAGTGGTAATGAAAGGAGAGAAGTACAAAGGCGTTTATATGCTTAAAGGTGAAGTTGTGAGTGGTTCTACATTATTCTCTATAGATGATGAGAATATGCAAACCAAGTTGTGGCATCTTAGACTGGCATACCTAGGTGAGAGAAACCTGTAGGAGTTATTTAGTCAAAAAGCGTTTGGTGAGGATAGGTTCTAAACATTGGAGTTTTGTGAGAATTGTATGCTTAAAAAAGTACATAGGGTGAGGTTTAGTACCGGTGAGCACAAAGCTAATGGGACTCTTGACTACATACACTCGAATCTTTAGGGACTAGCTCAAACAGCTACTCGTGGTGGTGTTAGGTATTTTCTCAGTTTGATTAATGACTATTCAAAAAAGCTGTAGGTCTATGTGTTGAAGAGAAAGGATCAAGCGTTTAATGCGTTTAAGACTTGAAGGTCTCTTGTTGAGAATCAAACTGACAAAAAGGTGAAGAGGCTAAGAACTGATAATGGCCTAAAGTTTTGCAATATAGAGTTTGATGGGTTTTGTGTCAAGCATAGGAATGCAAGACATAAAATAGTAAGATCAATACCACAGCAGAATGGTGTAGCTGAGAGGATGAATAGAACCCTATTTGAAAGGGTTACATGTATGCTTACCAATGCAAAGATGTCCAAGGTATTTTAAGGAAAAGCTATAGTGACTGCAACTTATTTGATTAATAAAAGTCCCTCCTCAGTAATTGACTTCAAGATGCCAGAAGAGAAATGGTTTAGCAATCCTCCCAAGTATGACCACCTCAAATATTTGTTTGCCATACCTTTGTACATGTTAAGAAGGGGAAGTTTGAATCTAAAGCTATCAAAGGGGTATTCATAGGGTATCCTGAATGAGTGAAAGAATACAAGATATAGTGTAAAGACTTGACACTGCCAAGAAGTATCATAAGTCATGATGTGACATTTGATGAGATAACAATACTAAAAACCTCCTAAAAGGATAAGAAAGAAGAACTTGTGTCCAAGGAAGACTTAGCACCTGAGTCCATAAAAGTTAAAGTAGATCTGATATGCCCCCTAGATTAGCACTTCAATAATGAAATCCTTTAAGATAAACCAAGAACTCCGGCGAGTTCCTCTAAGTCCACCTAAGGAAAGAGTATGACTCCTAAGATGGAACTTGAAGAGTACTAGCTAGCCAGAGACAGGCCAAGGAGAACGATTAACCCACCAATCAGGTATGCACAAGTAGATTTAGTTGCTCATTCTTTTAATTTTGCTTACACTAATGAGTATGATGAGCCTAGAACATATGGTGAGGCTATAAATAGTGAAAACAAGAAAGAATGGCAGCGGGCCATGAAAGAAGAGATAGGTTCTCTTAGAAAGAACAATACCTGGAAGTTGGTGGAGATACCTAAAAGAAACTAGTTAAGTGCAAGTGGGTGTATAAGGTAAAGGAGGGGATACTAGGGATAGAGCCTACAAGATTCAAGACTAGGTTAGTTGCACAAGGTTTTACTCAGATATGGGAATTTGACTTTAATGAGATATTCTCTCCAATCATCAAATACACATCCATTAGGATTTTATTAGCCATGTGTGCAAACCTTAATTTACATCTAGAGCAAATGGATATAAACATAACTTTTTTGCATAGAGATCTTGAAAAGATGATATACATGGCACAACCGCAAAAGTTTAAGGAACCAAAAAAAAAAGATCATGTTTATTTGCTAAAGAAGTCACTGTGTGGGTTAAAGCAATCACCTAGACAATGGTATAGGAGATTTGATGAGTTTATGATGGCTTGTGGCTTTAGTAGGAGCAAGTATGACGAATGCGTGTACTTTAAGAACTTAAGTTGTGGGATAATGTATTTGCTTCTATATGTTGATGATATATTGATCACGTGCAAAAATATGAAAAAGATATAGAAACTCAAGAAATAGTTGAGTAGCGAGTTTAAGATAAAGGATTTGGAATGTGTAAAGAGAATATTAGGTATGGATATAGTGAAAGAAAGAAGAGATGTTATCTTCTTATCTCAAAAGTGATATATACTCAAAATTCTAGAGAAGTTTAGTATGTTCAATGCAAAGATTGTCTCTACTCCTTTGGCCATGCATTTTAAACTTTTAGCAGCACAATCGCCGACATCCAAAGAAGAGAAACTGCAGATTAGTAAAGTATCATATGCAAGCATTGTAGGGAGCATCATATATGTAATGGTTTGCACAAGACTAGACATAGCACATGCTGTAAGTGTGGTGAGTAGATATATAGTAAATCCAAGTAAGGATCACTGGCTTACACTTAAGTGAATTTTGAGATATCTCAAGGGGATGTCAAATCATGGGTTAATGTATAAAAGGGATGAAGACCACAGTGTAGTGGTAAGAGGATACGTAAACTCAGATTATGCAAGTGATCTAGATAAGACCAAATCGTAGACGGATTACATATTCACAGTGTTTGGGTGTAATGTGTGTTAGAGATTAGTTCTACAACATATGGTTGCACTATCTACCACAAAGGCAGAATACATAGCTGTTGGTGAAGCTATTAAGGAGGTCGTGTGGCTGAAAGGCATATACACGGAGGTAATGGCTACTGAAGATATGAACACCAGTGTGTATTGTGATAGCCAGAGTGCCATACACCTAAGCAAGTATCAAGTGTTTCACGAGAGGTCTAAATACATAGATGTGCCGCTCCATTACATTCGAGAGATTGTCCAAAGTAGTGAAGTTAGTCAAACGAAGATAGTGTCGTCTAAAAATCCTACTGACATATTGACTAAGCCACAACCTTCTATTAAGTTTATTCTATACAAGGACTTAACCAGAGTCACTACTTTGTGAGGGTGACGGAAGATATTGAGATAAGAGATCGAGTTACTTTGTGGATGATTTTAAATCAAGGAGAGAATTTGTGAGAAAGTTTATTTAAAATCATCGGTATATGATTTGGAGAGCAAGCTAAGTGTATTGGATACGTGAGAATCAAAGATGGACTCAAAAGGAGACAAAAATACAAGAGGCGATGCCTAGGCGTGGGCGCTGCAGCACCCAAAGCAGAGCCTAAGCGTAACGGCGCCAAGTGCCTAGCACCGCAGTGCCCAAGCTGGAATGCCCTAGAGCTGCGACGCCCAGCGTGAGAAGTTGTTTCCCATTTTAATTCGGCTTATTTCGACTCCCACTTATTCCAAGACTCCCTAATACGATTCTCACACGTTTAGGATTAACTTAAAATGTCCTAAAGCCTATATAAAGGCTCTCTATTGGCTTATAAACATATCTTAGTGATCGAACACAACAATATTTGTTATTAGAGTAAGATCTTTCTGATAACATACTTTGTGATTCTTAGTGTGAGAAAACACCTTGGCTGCAAGAGAGAGTGATTACTTTGTGAATTTTTCTTGTAAAATGCATATTTTGTGAGTAACTTGAGCTGTAATAATAAGAGAGTGTGATCTTAATCCGTCGTAGACACAGGCAAGTTGTTGAACCGCACAAATTCTGTGTGTTCGTTTTCTACCTTTCTCTCTCAGTTTCTTAATTACTTATTTTCTATATTATATTACTTAAGTTATATTGCTTGTTTATGTGCTTTCGCTTCAACACTCTCCTTCAATAACTTTTGACAAATCATCGCTTATATTGATGTTGACATTGTTTTCGTCTTTAATTTCTTAAGGTTGTAGTTGTTTTTATTCTTATAGGGGCAATCTTTCATGACATATCCATAGTTTTTGTATTAATAGCAAATGACTTTTCCTTCTTGATCATCTTCATTTCAATTGCACTTTTCAATTTCCTAATTAATATGACTACTTTATCTTTTTCTTCTTCTTCTTCGTCACTTTCTTCTTTTTCTTCCATGATAGATTTAAGTTGATAGATTTCTTTTTATTGTTTAGATTTTCTCCTAAGTCTAACTCAATTTCTTCATGCTAACAAAGGACTTCATATTCAATAGAGACTTTAAGACTAGAATGTTATAATGAAGATTTTAAGACTAGTTTATTTTGATGGTAGAGCTCTTAACATCTTCTTGGATTGTTTACTTTGAGAAATTATCTTTCCAAAGGTTTGAAGCTTGTTAATAAACATTGTAAATCTTAAAATTATAAAATCAATAGCTTCATTAGTATTCATAGAAAATAATTCGTACTCACTCGTGAGTTTATTTATCTTTTATTTATCTTAGACTCTTTGGCGTAACTAATTTTCTCATATTTTATGCCTATGTCATTCTATTGTGCATTTGAGCATTTTAAAGTATTACCAACTACCATTATATCGTCGATAGCGTAATGTAATTAATTTCAACCCTTTGTATTATCATAAAAAAATTTAATATCTTTCTCATCCCACTCTTTTTCAAAGTTTGGTATTTCTCTATTTGCATTTCTTCTTTAATAACAACATAAAAACCTTTCCTATTGAGTTTCTAAGACTCGCGATCATTTGCTTGTAAATATGTGATCATTCTATCCTTTCAATAATCAAAATCAATTTCATCAAAGTAAGATGGTCAAGTTATGGATTATCCTTTTATAAATATCATTTTAAGTCCTCTTTAAATATGTTTAAGTCCTTAAACAGAGAACTGACTATGATACTAAATAAAAGTCTAAAAATAGGTTTACCATGGCACTCCTAGTGCCAAGAGGAGGGTGAATTAAATTTCTATATTGTACAATAACCTATTAATCTACAACTTAAACTATAGCCAAATATAAGATGTTAAAACAAATAAACATAATAAACAACGAGCAAGTATAGAAATGCATAATTTAAAGATTGTAGAGATAGAGAAAGCTAACACATAATTACTGGCAAGATGAATAACTAATTAATACAAGTTAATTCAAGTTAAAGGATAATAATTAACGGGGTCTAACTCTACAATAACTTTCTAAACTGTTAGATTAGAAAAATATGTTGTCCAAATTTCTGTTTTGTTTCAAGTTGGGTTACATTACAAAAGAATATATATTGATATTGAAACTTCCAGCCATATTGATTCCAATCACTATTTTGAGAACATTAACTTCAAAGAGGTCCATATGCCATAACAGAAGCACTTTTTTAATTTCGAAAAGTCAGTATCAACTACTTACAGTTGAACAACTAATTTTTAGTAATCCATCCTTTCTCAACCTTTGCCTGTGTAATGCCAGCTCTTTGCCTTCTAATTTAAGCTCCTCTCAGCCAATTGCTTTTAAAGGGGACCGATGAAATGTCTCTTAACTAAGAGATGACAATGTATGATGCTCGTGTAAGCAACTAGAAGTAGGATGCGGCCCCTTTGCACGTGTATTTCAAAGTAGTTTTAATTAGAAAAAAAATGATATTTTAGTCCCTTATGTTATAAGTATATATTAATTTAATTATTCATATTGTAATAATTATCACGTTAATTTCTGTTGTTAAAAATATACTGTTAAATAAGTTTTCTTTAAATGTAAAAGGATACTCTTATCATTTTTAAAATAAAGTTGTCAAATGTCAATTTAAAAAATAAAAAATAACACGTGTCATAATATAATAAATTAATAATGACATGTGCCATCATATAATTGATTAATATTTGTAATAAATATTTTTGAAAGAATAAATATTTTTAAAAATAAATTAATAAATATATATGTTAAATAAAAGGATACATGTCATAATATAATTAATTACAAATAACACATGTTATTATATAATTAGTTTATATTTTTAATAAATATATATTTTTTAAGGAATAAATATTTTTTTAAAGTAAATTAAAATTAATAAATGTATATTTTAAATAAAAGGACACCTGTCATAATATGATTAATCACGAATGACATGTGTCATCATGTAATTGGTTGATATTTTTAATAATATATTTTTTTAAAGAATAAATATTTTTTTAAATAAATTAATAAATATTTTTTTAATAAAAAGACATGTGTCATAATATAATTAGTTACAAATAACATGTGTCATCATGTAATTGGTTTATATGTTTAACAAATATATTTTTTTAAAGAAATTTTTTAAAAGTAAATTAATAAATATATATCTTTAGGACACGTGTCATAATATGATTAATTACAAATAATACGTGTCATCATGTAATTGATTTGCATTTCTAATGTATATTTTTAAAAATAAAATAATTAATAATTAATTAATACATTTACTACCCATCGTCGCTGAAAAATGGCGACGGGTAAACTACCATTTTTCGGTGACGGTGAGGTACTAATAAAGGTCAAATTTGATATTATTGTACTCTATTTTTCTTAATGTATACAATGGTGAGGTCATCTATTTTTGTAAAAAAAATACAAAAAATGACTAAAAATTGTGGGGGATGGGTGGCGGCCACTGCTGCTTGCCATCAAACAGCGAGGGCTGCCGCCTCTCTCCCACTATTTTTGATTTTTTTTGCATTCTTTTTTAACAAAAAAAAATGACCTTATTATTGTATAGATTAAAAAAAAATGAAGTCTAATGATATAAAATTGAATTATTTTTATTGTTAGAATGTCACAGAAAAATGGCAACTAGCAGTTGTCCGATCGCCATTTTTTAACAACGATGGTAGTTTTATTTTTAACTTTTTTTAATTTAATTTAATTTTTAAAATATTTAATAAAAAATTAAACTAATTAAGTGATGACATAAGTCATGACATGTATCAAATGATTGGTAGACATTTGACTAAGGATATTATAATAATAATAATAAAAAAGTAAATATTTAACAGTATATTTTTAATAGCACGGATTAACATAATAATTATTAAAACATAGAGAACTAAATTGATATATACTTATAAAATAAGGGATTAAAATTTTTTATTATTATTAATATAATAATTATACAATTCTAATTAATAATCAATACATTAAATATCACACCAGTAAGAATACAACTATCTATGGATAGCATTAGTCTTGATGTAATGAATTAAAATTTATATTTTAATTTGCATATGATATTAGATATATCATTGATTTCTATACATAGTTGGTTTTAATCTAAACAATCAAGGCCGTTGCATAAGACGCCTTAAACAAAAGGTTCCATAAAATATATTTTTTATTTTTTTATGAAAATTAAAATATTAATAATTATTTTGTTTTCCTGATACTAACATCTTTTTAAGATCTCATTTTAACTAAGCTTTATTAAAATTGTTTAATAATTATTTTTTAAATTAAAAAATCAAAATTTACTTAATAAGTTGTTTTTTCACCAAAAACAAAATATAGCAATGATTTGTTTACGTTTTCCTTCAACACTAAAGTCTTATCTTTCCCTCTGTATAAAGTTATATATTAATATTTGTTTTAATGTTAAAGTTAGAGATAATAAATGGACAAGACACCTGGGTGGCCCAGCTTAGCATGGTATGCCATAATGCAACACAGTTCAGCACATCATGTTATGTTGACCATATGACATAAAATATTAAATTTTATGGTTATGAGGTTCTGGGTGTCGCATGGCACGCTATAATGTCGTATTTGTGTAACAAAGCTCAGCATAATGTGTCGTGTTGGGTCACATTACATAAAATATTAAATTTTATATTCATGAAGCCTTAAATTTTATAATCAAAAATTCAACTAAGTAAAAGTAATTAATCATTAGAACAAACAATATTTTTATAAATTTTCTTTAACATTAATATTAAATATGAGCTTTTGTATAATTAAAATATGTTATTGTATATTTATTTTATATTAAATTAATTATTTTAATTATATTTTTAATTAATTTATATTCATTATAAAATCATCCAAATGAATAAATTAAAAATAAAATTTAATGTCGCGCTTTAATTAATTAATTAATTAATTAAATTAAAATTATAATTTAATTGTACAATGATTCAATCATCCAATTTCAATTAATTTGTATTCATGGGAGGAATTAAATAACTCAATTGAAATTATAATTCATTTGTAAAAGGATTCAATCATTTAATTTCAATTAATTGGTATTCATGGGATAAATTAAATAATTCAATTGAATTAATTAAAATTATAATTCAATTGTATAAGGATTTGATTTCAATTTTAATTTCAATTAATTTGTATTATTCATAGAATAAACTATATAATTTAATTAAATTAATTAAAATTATTATTCAATTCTATAAGGATTCGATTTCAATTTTAATTTAATTTGTGTAATTCATGGAATAAATCAAATAATTTAATTGGCTAAATTAATATAATAATTCAATTGTACAATGATTCAATCATTTAATTTTTAATTAATTGGTATATATAGGATAAATTAAATAATTCAATTGAATTGATTGAAATTATAATTTAATTGTACAAAGATTCAATCATTTACTTTTAATTAATTGGTATTTATGGATAAATTAAATAATTCATAAAATAAATTAAAATATTAATTCAATTGTACAAGGATTCGATTTAATTTCAATTAATTTGTATTACTCATGGAATAAATTAAATAATTTAATTGACTAAATTGAAATTACAATTTAATTTTATAGGATTCAATCATTTAATTTCAATTAATTGGTATTCGTGGGATAAATTAAACAAATTATTTGACTAAATTTAAATTAGGATTATTATCATGAACACCCTTGAAATAAAGCATAATTATACAAATATCTGAGAGTTTTAAAATTGACATTAATATCCAATCGTTTGAAAAAATATCAATGCTACCCTTTTGTTAGGGAATCTTCCGTTAATCTTAACATATTCATTGTCATGAGTCATAAAATATCCAAATTAACCTTGTAATTCATTAAACAATTGAAAATAATATAACAAGAATAAAAATAAATTAAAAACAACAATATCAATAATAAAAAATTAAAAAGAGTAAAAATATTAACAATAATTAAAAAAATTAAAAACAAAAAAGGAAATGACCAACGACCATTTTGGCTACTGAGCCAAGCGGCCAAAATGGCCACTCGTTCTAGCAGCCAATGGCTGCTAGTTTTGGTGGCCAAATGATCGCCTCTTCGAGCAGCCAAAATGGCCACTTGGTTTTGGCATCCATGTTGGCCGCCTGGAACTTTTCTTTTTTAAAAAAAAGTCTTTTATTTTTTAATTATTTTAATATTATTTTTTATTGTTAATATGTATTATTTATTTATTAATTCATAGCTTGCATGTCATTTTTTTATTGCAACACATGTCATTCTGAATTGATATATTTTAATAAATTTAATCTATAACACAAAATAACTTTAATGCCCTCCTCCTGTTAAGATTAACAGAAGATTCCTTAATAAAAAGACAACATTAACATTTTTTCAAACTTTTGGGTATTAATGGTAATTTTTAAAACTCTCAAGTATTTGTGTAATTATACTTTATTTCAGAGGTATTCATGAAATAACCCTTTAAATTATAATTCAATTACACAAAGATTAAATCATTTAATTTTAATTACTTTACATTTCATGGGATGAATTAAATAATTTCATTGAATTGATTGAAATTATAATTCAATGGTATAAGAATTCAATAATTTAATTTTAGTTAATTGATGTTTATGTGATAAATTAAATAATTTAATTGAATTAATTGAAATTATAATTCGATTGTACAAGAATTTGATTTTAATTTTAATTAATTTGTATTATTTATTGGATGAATTGTAGTAACCACTTATCCACAACCAATAAGAATAAATATATATATATATAATATTCATATTTTATTTATATGTGGATGATATTTTATTTATGTATTGTTATTAGTATTGTTTATATAGATTAAGGACCTACTATTAGTATTGAGTTTATTTACAAGACTTCAGATTTATTTTAGGGACCAAATTGTAATACTTGAAATATTTTGGGGGTTAATTCGTAAATACTAAAAGTTAGCCTCTTAGTATAAAAATACACATTTTAAACCCTAATTTACTCATTTTTTGTCGAACCACCACTGTTAAAGAGAGGAAATAGAGAAATAGAGGGGAGAGAAAGAGAAGAAAAAGAATAAAAAATTAAAATTTTAGGTTTTAAGAGGTACATCGTAACTTTTTTTTCAATTTATTGGTGTTAATTAAGGTAATTTCTTTAATTTTTAATTTTTAAAAATATGTAAAATTGAGGACTTGATGTGGATTTTGTAAGATATATTGAGAATTAATGATGATTATGTAGATAATTTGATAAATCATGATGAATTTGAAGAATTTTTACTTGATAGTCTCTTGATCCGAGAATTTTATAAATCTTTTTACTTCAATTCTGGTTTTGGTTTTTGGGAATATGAAACTAGACGTGTCCAGAAATTAAATATTTAGTGAATTTATAAAAATAATCCTGAAATTTTAAAAATTTCATGTGTTAACAGTATGCTAAAATGGTGAATAATTTTTTGTCTACTATATGATCTTAAAAAATTACTAAATTTTGGAATATGATTATTTTACATGTCTACTATGATATATTAAAAATTGAGAATTTAAATTAATGTGATAAAATTGTTATGATTTTTTAAAGTGTATAAGCTCATTGTACTGTTTGATGAACATATTTTTAAAGTTATAGAATAAAATAGTTTTAAAATACTTTTAGTAAAGATTTTGAAGTAAAATATTTATCGTAAATTAAGATATGTGTTAAGAGTAATTCTGTAGTATTTTTATAATTTTTGAGTTAGTATATGATTTTATAAAATTAAAAGACTAAATGTTGTTCAGTAAATATCTTGATCCTGTAAGGATAATAGTTTAGATTTGATGGTGTTTATGAAATAGATTGTGTAAAAATTATAATATAATATTTATATATAAGAAGGATGTATGAATCAAGAATGATATATTTTGATTTTAGAGTAATTGGACACCATCTGATGTATAAGAAAATTTTATTAAGTGTAAGATGTCAGAATGACATGTTTTGAGAAATCAAGTCATTAGACTAATTTAATGAGATAAGTACAATATATGTAATTTTATAAGCTATTTAAAGTATTTTGTGTGAATGGTGAGGCTTATGAAAGGAGTAATCTCTATTGATAGATTAAGGAGAATTAAGCCTTGTACTCAAAAGTGTTAAGAAGTAAGTATACTAGACCTTTACTGAAATCACAATAAACATAGCAATTGTCTATGTATGATTTTGTAAATGTGCTTAAAAATATGTTTATATTATGTCAAAGTATATTTTGATATGAAATGTGAAAGATATATATTTATGAATGTGAGCATTGATATTGAGCATGGGCATACACAACATACATGTGTTTATGAAAGTGAGCATTTCAAAATGAAATGTATTTAGCAAAGAAAACTTTTTAAGTGGAATATGTTCTTGAGAAACGTTTTGTGTTTTGAGGATGTTTGAACTCACTATTTACTTAGTAGGCACCTTATGTGATTTGTGGAGTCTTTATGTGTTGCATTTCCTTCGGGATTGGTATATATTATGTGTTCTATATGTAGGGAGGATCTTATTGGTACCTAAAGAAAAAGTTAGTCATCACATTCGCATAGTGGCGTATTGGTGTATGTGAGAGGACTCACCGATAATCAAGGTAAAGGTTTGGCTTTACCTTCAGGTATGGTAGAGTATTGGTATATGTGAGAGGACTCACCGATAATCAAGGTAAGAATTTGGCTTTACCTTCAGGTATGAGCGTTATATATGTGTAATTTAAACCTCACTTGTGTTATTCCTCTTATACGGTATGTCATCGACGGGTGATATTTGGCTCATTATGTGATATATGTGAAAGTCCTACTAAGTAGTAGTTGAGTGATGGTATTCCTATTATATGTTTTGAAACAATGTATAAACGCTTACCTAATATATGATTTGATAATATTATGATTTTAATTTATCACGGCATATCATATATATGCATTGTGTATATATATGTATTTGTATTTTGATATATGAAAAACTAGTATGCTTACTGAGTTTTATATTCATTATAGTTTATAGTGGTTTCAGGTAAATAAGGTAAACATGTGCTTAGCGAATTTGATAAGGTTTCTATTGTCCCTTGGGTTCCTTAAGTTGCTAAGTTGCTGAGTATTTTATTTGTGGACACATGGTTTAAGATATTTGATTTATCCTTATTAAATAAATACTTATGTATTAGTTTATTAGGTGTGGTTGTATTTGGTTTATATTTCACCAAGTATAGTCATGGGTGAAATTTTGTGTTGAATTTACTAGCAACTTGCTAAGGATTCCTATGTTGAATTTAAATTTAAAATTTTATGCAATATTTATTATGATTGCACATTATTAAATGAGTGTAAGTTATGTCGTGTGTCAGATCTTTTGGATCTGGGGCGTGACATAAATTAAATAATTTAATTAACTAAATTAAATTGTACAAGGATTCAATCATTTAATTTCAATTAATTTATATTCATTGGATGAATTAAATAATTCAATTTAATTGATTAAAACTATAATTCAATTATACAAGGATTTAATTTTAATTTTAATTAATCGATACTCATTGAATAAATTAAACAACTCAATTGAATTGATTGAAATTATAATTTAATTGTACAAAGATTCAATTTTAATTTTAATTAATTTTTATTATTTATGAGATAAATTAAATAAATTAATTGACTAAATTAAAATTATAATCTAATTGTATAATGATTCAATGATTCAATTTTAAGTAAGTTGTATTCATAGGATAAATTAAAAACTTTAATTATTTTTTTAATAATATTTTAATTGCAATTATAAATATTATAATTAAAATTAAAATTATTAATTGTAATAACAATTAAGATTATATTGGAATACAATTGTGTTATAATCATAAACTTATAATTAAAATTACAATTACATTAAAGATAAAAATTTATTGATATTATCTTAAATATAAAATTACTAGATATAATTACAAAAATAATTAATCAAATTAACATCACAATTTTGTTTTAAAAAAATTAAATTAAAAAACTTTTTTAATAATTTTTTTAAAAAAAAAGACTCATGGGCATGACTACCGGTCCAAGCATGACCGCTTGGCCCATAGCCCGCCTACCAATTCTAGTTTAAGTTGTCTAGCGAACAAAAATTATTTTTTTAAGAGATTTAAAAATACAATAATCACATTTTTTTAAAATTTGTATAATTGTATTCTATTTTAAATCTTTTTTTATTTTACTGATATGATCGTGAATGCACTTTGCACCCACGACCACCAAAGTTTGAGCTAAATAAAGAATAAGAGTTGATATTTAGTTGGCCAATTTTCTCATCTTCATCTAAACCTTTTAATTGAAAATATATATATTTTCTTATTTTTTATAAATTATTTTTTATTTCTTGTGCTTTTATTTTTTAGAAAATGCTTGTTTGCTTGTAATTTATTTATAACAAAATGTAGTTACAAGATTTAACGTCTCAAATAATCAAAGTAAAAAAAAAGTCAAAATTGTGGGACAATTAAGAAGAAAATGTTAAATGAACCCCAGCTATAAACCAACAAATATTGGCACCGTCCATCCATAAAATATTCAAGACAACAATATTTGCCTTAATTAAAACTTCTGTCTGCCGCCAACAATAGTTTTTATTTTTGGTTGGAAGTTAAATTTATTGAAGTAAGGAAATTGTGAACCAGATATAATGCTCCATCAATAATTTTTCATCAAGATAATTAATAAACAAATGCGGTGGATGTATGTCATTACGAATTGGAATATATAGGTTGGTATTCTATTGTTTGTGTTTGTGAAGTTAGTTTGCAGAAATACTGATTATGAATATGAAAACCCTTTTCAATACAAAGAAATCAATGCATAATTTTGATATCCCCTATGTTGGGCTGCAGGTCAGAGAGCAATTAAAGCTCTTGGTGAGGTGTATTTATTAAAGGAGGAAATTAAATGAATACAATGACTCAAGCAACGAGGCATAGGTACCGACCACATAATCACTTTATTCCCACTCCTAACAAATGAGTATGAACTAACGAGGCAGAATTGTTTTTCTTTTTTTATACAATAATAATAATATAGAACCCTTAAAATTCTCTTCTAGAAGATTAAAATAACTGTAGATTTTGCCTCTCGTAATAAGTTACGCAAATCACTGAAGTTACTACTAGTTTCCACGCAACTCGTAAATTAAAGATAAAACGTCTCGACTTCTAGTTACCACATTATACAATTTTTTTTTTTACTAAGGAAATTGAATCATTCACTGGACAAACAAGCAAGTTTTCATGAATTACCTAGAAGAGAAAAACTTGATTGAGTATTACAATAAATAATACAATTAATAAAATTAAGCAATTTTAGAAAGTCCTGAATAATAAAGCATCACCACAAGACATCATACTATTAATTTATTAGCTTCTCAATTTCGTTTCCAAGGTTGCCTAAACTAAAATTTTCTTTCTATCCACAGGTAGTGAAGGTAGTCTTAATTAATCCTTATTTTGTTAATAGCAAGTTGAAACTTTGAAGTATATTGGATTATTTACTTTTTAATATCCTTGCATAAGCAAGCTATATAATAATTTGAAAGAAATATGAAAAAATGACCATTATCGTTATGTGGTATCGGCCAATTTTTCCTTACTTCTATATAGTTTAAAAAAAAATCAAAACCCCATATACCATTAGTTTATAGGGTATTTTTTTTAACTTTTTATATGATTTTATAATAACTTAACAATTTTGCTCTTAAAGAGTTGAGAGTAAAAAATAAAAAAGAAATATTGTGAAGGAATTTGAATCATTGACCTAAAATAAAATAATCTATCTTAATAACTTCGCCAAACTTAAGTTTAATTAATATTTTATAAAAACTAATATGTATACCCTATAAACTAATTTGATGAATTAGGTATTCAGGCTTGGAATGATCAAATATTTAAGATTGTATATCTGAATTTCTCTTTCTTAAAAGGATATATGAATTTCTTTGCTAATTATAAATTAAATAAATTTGGTACTCAAAAATCATAAACAAAAATAAGTGTAAATATTTTAATAAACAATTCAAGTAAATATTTTAACAAACAATAAATTCAATTAAGTATATACAACAAAAGACTTAAAGATTAAGTTTTAACAAATTATTATAAAAATGAATGATTTTAAAATTTTTCAAAATTAATCTAAAATAAATAAAAATTACTAAAACATAATACGTACTGAACATAAATTTATTATCAAGCTCAAAAGTGAATTTTTATTATTTAATATTAAATAATAAAATAATTTTTTATGAAGAACTCTAAATTTAATTATAACTTATAAGAATTCACAAAAACAAATTGTAAACAATAAACATTGAGAATTATATTCATAAAATTTTAATTTTTATAAAATTATAAATTAAAAAAATTATTACAAATAGTGTCAAATTCTTATATGCTCTCAAATAATTTTTATCACAACTTTTAATAAAGAAAAAATATGTTATATTAGAAAAATAAATTAAATGATAATTAATGGCTGTGTATGAAAAATAATTTTTTACTTTTGTTGAAAACCTTTTTTTATAATCAACATAATTATCAATACCATTTTATTTCTTTTCAATTAATTTAAAATAATTAGAAAATGAGAAGTTTTTAATAATGGGTTTCTAAACAAAAATTATTTTTTGTAAGCTTATTTGAATTAAATATTATTTAAAATATTTTTAAACTTATTATTATTTATGATTTCAAGTACCAAAATTTATTTAACTTATAGCTAATAATTTATATAATTTTATTTATCTAACTTATAACTAATAATTCATATAATTTATTTATAGGGTATATATATTAGTTTTTTTATAAAATATTAAGTAAATTGAAGTTTGTCCAAGTGATGAAGATTCATAATTTTTTTTCTTTTGAAGTCAAGGGTTCAAATTCCTTTAATCTTTTTTTTTTTTTATTCTCAATTTTTTATTGACAAAATTATCAAGACATATATTATTAAAGGTAAAATTATAAAAATATGTAAAAATTTAAAGATAACAAAAAATTCTTAACTGTAAAAAGATTTTATTTTTTTTAATCAAAAAATCTAAATGTACATTAGCCAATACTATAAAAATAATGCTCATTTTCCCAAAGAAATATATATATATATAAATGTATCTTCCTGATTAAAATTGGAGCAGTGAATGTTCAAACCTAAGAATACGATGGTAATGTAAATGCACTGAATTCAAGCTATTCAATTCGAAAAGCTCTACGTGGACCAAACAAACAGAAATGTGGCGTAAAGTGTAATTATGTAGAGGATCTGTTGAGTTAAAAACTATTGCCTAGTATGTGGTTTGATGGACCAGCAAGGAATTAATATGAGACAAATGTTTTTATGTAGTAGCTGAAGTAATGTGTACACTTTTTATTTCTGAAGAAAGGAAATTATATTACCACTAAACAATTTTTTAGATTGTTCGAAAAATTTTGATGTACGAACCTTATTCATTATAGAATGGAGACAAAAAAAAAATGTTACATCCAATCAATCATTTATGAAATAAAATAGTAACTACATCAGTCGGTGGGGGCGAAACCGGTTTTAAAAACTGGAGGCCAATATGTGAGAGCAAGAAATAAGATAATTAAAGTAACTTTTACTTGGTGTTATTAGTATTAGGGTTGGTTAAAAAAGGGATCCGGACTTGGTAAAAAATTTGGATTCAGATCCGAATCTCAAACCCAACTCAGAAAATTTAAATTTTTTTTTGAATCTAGGTTCTTTTATTTTTTTTAAAAATCTGAATTCAAACTAAATTTAAATTTTTGTGAGAATTAAAAAATTCAGCCCAAATTTAAATTTTATTTATTTATTTAAAGTCTTAAATTAAATTTTAAAACTCTTAATCTTTAATATATATAAATTTAACGATTATTTTATAAAATAATATCAAAAAAATTTAAATTTTTTTTAAATATTTGAAAACAAATTTAAAAATCAAATTTAAGCTTAAATCTAGATTCGAAAAAATTCAGGTAAAACTTAAATTTTGGGTTCATTAACAAAATCAGAATCTACATCTTGGTTGAACAAAACTTAAATTTAGATCTAATTTTTGCGATCCCTAGTTATTACTCTCTCTCTCTCATCGATCATTAAAAAAAAGAGCTTATTCACCCAAAAACCCTAGCAGCCCCTTTCTTCACTAATCTATCGGGACTTTGTGTCCTTCTCCGGTATACTTTATTCTCTTAGTTTTAAGATCATTAGTTTCATTTTTATTTCTTTTCTTTTTCATCTTCTGGTTATCTTGTTTTTGTAAAAAAAATTGGCAGCCTTTTGGTCCTATTTTACGTCTCCAGTGATGATTCGGCCTGTGCTCACTGTTCCACCATTCCTTTACGGCCCCGTCGATCAGCCAGCATTTGATTAGGGCCAAATTCGGAGAAGAAAGTTGCCTCCTCCACCTTGCTATAGTTCGGCGTTGTGCTCACTAATCCTTATAGCAAATTCATTGATCTCTATATCTTACTCTCACTGGAGATTTTGGGCAGTCCTTGGTACAGTAGCTTCCTCGACTAGCCACTGCGCTTCATCGTCTCAAGCCAAAAATTTTTTACCTTGTTGTATTAAATCGGCTCTTGTTGTGCTCTGAAGATCGTTGTTGAGGCTTTGCTGTGGTCACCGTTCGACCGCCCAAAAGCATTGGTCATGATGCTGGTGTGCTGCCACTTGCGATCTACAGTTGACAGCCCCTAGACCCAGTTGCCGATCTTCTCCGCCACAAGGTCAGCAACCACTGGCCATTTTTGACAATAAAGGATTCTGTTTCGACTGCACCAAACCCTAATTGGTCATATGTGCAATTCGGGATTTACTTAGTGCTTAGTTCTTTTGAGTGTTGTTGATTATTTTTGGTAATTGCTTTGTATGTTGCATTACTTAATTATAGTAGTGTTTGTATTTTTTTTCCCCTCTTGCATGAGGCTTGTTTCTTTTAGCTCTTGAACTATATTTTTCTCTTTTTTGGAAGGGTTCTCTATTGGAAAAATCATTTAATCCCTTATATTTATATGCAAAGGATAGAGTTGGGCGCTTGTTAGTGTGTAAATATATTTTCTAAGTCCCATTAATTTCTCTATTAATTTTATCAAAAGCTGCTAGTACCGTAACTTAACTTGATCTCTTTAATGGAATTCAGTTTTACTTTAAAAAAAAAAGTAGCTTTAATTTGGTCTGCGTGAAAGTAAGCTTCCTACTCTTAGTAGGAATAGTAATTCCTAAGTTGAATAATTTCCTGTTATAGAGTTTATATTTATTTCTTTAGGTGAGAGAAGTAAGTCTGAACAAATTATAATAGATCTATTTTATTTTATGTAACGTCTTGATAATTTTTTAATTTTATATTAAAAATTCTATAATGTAATATTATTGATTATGTCAATAATATTACATTTAATAATATTTCTAAAAAAAAATAACTTTAACTTATACTAGAGGGTTGGATAAACTTATCGAGAAATGCATTAAATAAAAAATTTTGTTTATTTTTTCAAACGAAAATATTTTATTTTAAAAATAAACAATCCAAAAATATTAGTACTCATTACAAATCAACTTATGAATCATACTCATTATAAATCATCTTATAAATCAAACACAACAAATAAACTTACAAATTAACTAGTACTCATTACAGATCAACCCTCCTAATAAAAAGAGATTAGCCCGACTCAAACGCAACACTTAATATTAAAAATATTGATACTAAACCATCGGTGGTTGGTAAAAAATGTTTGACTATCAAACATTCAAACTTCAATTGAAAAAACAAACAACCAACAATAATAATAATGAAATGGCTGTATTTTTAAGAGAATTTATTTTATTCATTATTGTTTCTCCTTTCATCGATTAAACATATTATGACAGAGGAGTGTAATGTAAAAGTAATGCTCATATTGAAGTGGGTTTCCGGTTTAGAGCTAGTTTGTGAGTCATTGCTGATACCCTAATATCTCCACATTTTTTTAAAAATAAAATAATACAATTCTATATAACATTTTATACTTATTACAATTCTATTAATACAATAAAAAATAAAATAATAATCAGATTAGTTTAAAGTAATAACTACATCTATCGCGACTGATATGAATCTTTTTTTTTAAAAATAAGAGAATACCTGAAATGCCCCATATCTTCATAAACTTTCTGTTATTATTCATTTTCTTTTTTGTTTTTTAATGAAATTGTTCAATTTTTCTTTAATTCTAATCAAATTCAAGACTCAAAACATATGGATCAATGAAGAGTTGAACTGTAGGTCTTAAGGGTAAAAATGTTACATTCGAACAATTTGACAATATTTATATTGATTTGTATGAACATTATTTTATCTGTTGTCAAAAAGTTAGATGAATAATTTGTGATTGTTGGGACTAAATTCAATTAGCCCAATGAATGCCTGCCACCTATCCATTATTTTTAAATTAAAAGGATTCACCATACAAAATTAGTCCTCACCAAGTTCATTAAAGTTGACCGGCCCCACCGAGTTTAGTTAGCCAGTTGAACCAATGACCTAGAAGATCAGATGGTCAGGAAGAAAGAGATTCAATCAAACAGTTAGAAAGAAACTCGAAGGAAAGGCCATTTTTTCCTCAAAATCTACCTATGAAAAAGAATTCTCTCATTTTTAATAATTAATCTTTTAAAAAAAAATAAGTTCTCAACTCAATCTTTATTTGTTAAACACAAATTTTCACTTATAAAAACTTTTTTCTTTTAATTTTTTTAAATATTTTCAAATATCAAAAATACTAATTTGACCGTTAGAGTATTTTTTACAAATAGAGTAAGAAGGTATTTTTAAACATTTTTAAAAAAAAGACTAAAAGATTAAGCTGCAATTCATCCTTTTAAGTTCATTTTAATAACTTCAGTGATAATTATGATTTTTTTTTTATTGAAGAGTACAACAATTTATACAATAACGCAAAAAATATTATATTACACACTAATAAATATTTAGACTAAATAATTCTCATAAATTAAAGAATAACAACTCCACGTATAACGAATAACAACTCCTAATAATTGTCCTCACAAGAGGAGAGTAAATTTATCACCTTAACATCCATTATAATTTAAACCGCTAATTAAAATTAAAGAGATGCACAGGACTTCCACTTGAGTAAACACTCGAGTGCGATAATTATGATGTATTATTAACAGTTGTAATTATGAAGACTAATTTGAATGCATACAAAATATTTTTTTATTTTTTTTTATGATGAAAAATTGTGACAAATGATGACAAATATTTTTTGGTTGAATTTAGTCGCCAATATTATTTTATTTTCTTACTAATTAATTTGAAAGATATAAATAAATCTAACTTTTTAAATTTTTCACAACGAATTTTTATAAATAATCAAAATTTAAATATATTTAGTTATTATATTTAAATTTGATGTTAATGGTAAAGCTGTAGGCATTTTAACATCCACTTACTTTACATTTAAAAATCCAACTAACTATTTAAGATGTATAAAAATGTTTGTGAAAGTATTTGACAAAAAAATAAATGTAGCCCAGTGATTTGAATTTAATACTTTTATCCTCAGGATATAGAGTTCAATTGTGCCAAAATTTACAGGGTTACAGAATCTTTGGAACAATTAGAAGATTTTGGAGTATTTTGAAAAAGTAGTGTTAGTGTAGATTGCAAGTAAGATGATAGCAAAATATTTCGTGAGGATGGGACTTCACAAAGTCTACCCTAAATAGGACGGAGTTAGGAGGTTAGAGAAAGGCGGTGCATAAGGAAAAATTATTTTCGAATAATTAATGAAGCAAGGATGGATTTAGGACTCCTCACCTTGTTCTTATTGCTTGATAAATTTATTGAATTTTTTTAATGTATTGTTTAAATTACTTTTTTGATAGCAAGGATGGATTTAGAACTCCTCACCTCGTTCTTATTGCTTGATAAATTTACTGAAATTTTTTAATGTATTAATGTATTATTTAAATTATTTTTTTGATATTTTATTAAATATGTGAAAGAAAATATTTAAATCATATAATGTTATAAATAAAAAGCAAAGATATTTATTGAAAAATATTAAAATCTAATAAAAACAAAAAATATTTAAACTCCAAAAACTAAGTATTTGATTAAATATGTTTATGATGATTTTTATAAAAAAAAAATTTAATTTTAAATTTAATTTTTTTTTTAAATTTTTAAATTTTAAATTTTTTATTAACATAAGTTAATATTTAACATAAACAAATATATATATAAAAAAAAAAAAGGAAATCGGACTTGGAATGGAGAACTCTTTTTCCGTTATTCTCTACCCCACCCTATCAAATATATTAAACAATAGGAGATGAAAATTTAAAAAAGTAATAATAATAGAAAAAAACAGCAGAAGATGAGAACGGTAATACAAAAGTGTGAGAGTATTGGCTCAAATTTCGAAAATAAATTAATTATTACCCAAAAAAAAAAAAATTAGCTGCATTAATGCAGGAAGAATGAGCACAAAATTCTGAACAAGAACATTTTTAATCCAGGAATAAAAGTTGAAAACATATGCAGTGAAGTGTCCTAAGATTATAGGCTTTTACTTAATTTGTAGTTAAGATTCTAATGATAACAGCAACAATAATAATTTCACATACATTTTTCAGTTATGCTGAAAATGCCAAAAGAGTTTGACCTGAATCTTGCCCCAAATGAAGGGCATCATTTTTTCTTACATAAAACTTTTGCCCCAGTATTTCTCTTTTTTTTTTCTTCTAAACTATCAACATTAAATTACACGATTCTACTTGGAATTTTAAGCCGTTAATCGGCATGATACAACTCTCATTTCCCCAACTAAATTATGGATGAACTGAAGAAAATTTCCAATTCTGATGTTGACACTAATGTTCATAATATCCATAGTACAAAAATGCCTTTACAATTTGTGGCTAAATGAACCCAATTTCATGGCAATTACCACAAACTCAAAATTTTGGTCCCCCAATCCAATAATAATAATTTTGCAATTTGTTCATATTCGCCAACAATCTTCCCAACCATGTCACTTTCTTAAATTTTGATTTTTAAGTTTTCAAACCGTTAAGAGTTCGTACTAAACTAAATTTTTTTATTTAAGTCGTTAATTTAAGTTACTTTTTGGTTTACTTCACAAACTTAAATTGTTTCACTCATCTTTAATTTGAGGGAAGTATTAAAATTAATAATAAATTAAAATTTTTATTTAAATCGTTGTTAATTTAGAATATTTCTCATTTGTATCAACTTACATATTATAATCATAATTTTTGTGTATTATCTTTTTCATATAGGTTAGACATTTAATATTTATAAGAAATCATTTTATGTAATTATTATTCAGAATAGAAATATAAAGAGATTTAATATTCTAATATAATATTAGAGCTTCAGTTTTAATTTATCTAAGACAAATTATGTGTACTAATTGTGTATTTAGAATATGATTCATTTTTTATATTTAATTTGATCAAAATCTTGCATGAGTGTCATTTTGCTCCAAAATTATCTTTAAAACATGTCAGTTATAAAAAAATATTTTATATATATTTATTTAAATCCTACCTTTCAAACATAATACTAAATGTATTCTTCGTTTGGTTTTAGATTAGTATCTGAAATTGTTGCTTATTTTCTTAACAGGAGAAGTATCGACGACACTTTCTATTATAGTTTGAGAAAATATTATTTTAATTTTTAATTTTAAAGAAATATATCAATTTAATTCTTTTTTTAAAAATATATATCATGTTAATTCTTGTGAAACATTTTTGATAATTTTTTATTATCATTTTCATTCTTAAACAATTACAATTTTATCTCTACAAAAACTAATTTGATATATATTTAAACAATAGAAAATTAAGTTAATATATATTTATAAAATTAATGATTAAAATAATAATTTTTTCTTATTATTTAGTAACTAAAAGTGTTAATTTCTTAATCCGTAAATCTAAAAGACCTTCCGTTCGATCTTATATTTTAAGAGTTTCCAAATGCTGAAGTTTATAGGTCCCAACAATAGAATCTTTTTTTTGTTAAAAATTATTTTATATGTCAATTAAATCAATCTCACATTGGTGAAAAATGGCATGGGGTGGTTTGATTATGCTTATATAAGATAAGGCTCTAATTGATATTAAGTGTACTTTTAGAATAATTTTCTTCTCCCCCTTAATTTGTAGAATTTCTTTATGAAAACTTTATAATTCAAAGCTTTTTCATTTAAACTCCTAAAGTTTGTAAGAATTCAGAATTTTTCTTTATTTTTGAGCATTTATAGTAATACCCTATTATTTGAGTAATTATAGTATCAGCCCTACTACCTAGGTATTTACAATTTAACTTAATAGTTTAAGAATTTGTATTGTGGCCCAAAAACTTTGTAAAGTCTCTTGAAGATAGTAGATTTGTTCTAACGGCATCCGAGGATGTAGGTAACATTACCGAACCTCATTAAACTTGGTGTTCTTTCCTTTTTTGCATATTGTGTTGGATGGTTGGTTGCCTTGTTGTGGTATTACCAGCATTATTGATTGTCCGAATAACAATTGGTAATAGTGCTAATTGTTGTTTGAATGCTTCTTGACGCAACAATGGTATCAGAGCCTCAAGGAGTGACTATTTTCTATTAAGCACTTACTATTATTCTAGGTTGTTGAATTTTGGATTGCTAGTTGTTGGATATAATTATTTGGTGTAGCTTGGTTATTTATAATATTATATATTAAGCTCATTTGTGTGAGGTGGCTATGGCATCATTATCATCATCTACATCGATAAGGATAGTGATCGTATCTAGTGTAAACATAAATGTGAAAAATTTTGATGGCCGAAATAATTTCAGCTTATGGCAGAGTGAAGTGTTGGACAGATTGTGTCAGCAAGACTTGGATATAGCTCTGGAAGAAACAAACCAGAAGATATCAAGGAGATGGACTGGAACAAACTTAATATAAAAGCTTATGGGTTGATTCATTCTTGTCTGAATAGAGAGCAAAAGTATCCGTTCATCAGAGAAAAGTCTGCCAATGTATTGTGAAAGGCCTTGGAGAACAAATATATGAAGAAACGCAATGAGAACTGGCTGTATCTATTAAAGAGATTGTTTCGTCTTCAGTTGAGACCAGGTATAAGTATTAGTTCTCATATTAATGAATTTAATAAGTTAATTGCTGATTTATTAAATTTAGAAAAAACCTTCAAAGATGAAATAAAGGCTATGCTGTTGATTGGTTCTCTTTCGGGTGAATTAGATCATTTATGTATTACTCTCATATGTGAAAAGGATAAATTGTCGTTTGAAGAAGTTTGTTCTTCTTTGACAAACTATGAAATCAGTAGAAAGGATCGGAGAGAACATAGAGATGAGTCAGTAGAAGGATTGATAGTAAGAGGGTGTAGTCAGAGTAGAAAACCAGGAAAAATAGAAAAATCTAAGTCGATAGGTAAAGTAGGATAAGATGAGTGTACCTTTTTTCGAAAAAAAGAGGGCATTGAAAAAAAGATTGTCCCAATATGAAAAAGAAAGAAAAAGATATGTTTATTTTTTTATGCATGTGTTGTTGAGAGCGTAAGCGATAATAGTCTGCCATATTTTTATTTAAGTGGTCATTCATCCACGTCTCGTTCTGAAAAATGAATTATAGATTCGGGTTGTACTTATCATATGTGTCCACATCGAGAATGGTTCTTTAATTTTGAAGAGCTTAATAGTGAAGTTGTGTATATGAGCAATAATGATAGTTATCATACTGTTGGGATAGGTTCAATTAGGTTAAAAAATGATGATAGATCAACTAGAGTTTTGACAGAAGTTTGATATATACCGAAGTTGAGGAACAATCTCATTTCTTTGAGAGCCTTGAAATCTAAAGGCTGTACTGTATCAATACGAGATGGAATTTTTGTTGGAGCTGGTGTTTATGTGTCATTCCAATATTGTATGAATATTAATTGTTAATATTTATACAATAGATATTTCGAATAAAAATTGTTAATATCATATTTATATGGTATAATGCTTGTAACATTATAGACACTGTATGATCTGAAAGAGTTCAGATCTAGTCTAAAGGAGTTTAGACCAGAATTAATAGTTAGCAAAGCTGAGAGTTATAAATGCTAAGAGTTAGCACTGTTAAGAGTTAGCACTGTTAAGAGTTAGCAGATTATAAGAGTCAGAGAGATCTAAAGAGTTAGAACTTTGTCTATAATGAGACAAAAACCTGAGAGTATACTTATAATGACATAGTTGTAAAGAGTTGCAATAGGAGCTAAGAAATGTCATTATATAAGTATGTCTCAAACACAATGTTTCTGATCTATAATCACCAATGCGGGTCTATCGGTAAATTTACATAATATAGATTAGTGTATGTCTATATCTGACTGGTTCATATGATTGTTCTTAGCTGACCACGAGCTTAGAGCTTGTATAGACATGTGGGTATCCAATCAGGATTGGATACTGAACAGACTTACGAGGACCCCAATAGATATCCTATGAAGCCGTCAAAGGAAAGTCCTCTCGAGTTGAGTAGTATTTGTGGTTCTATGACCTGAGCGCCACGATGGTCTTGTGAATGATCCATTATGCTTTGGTTCCACATATGTCGGAGACCTTTTATGGTCTGACCGCTATGTGTCGTTGGGTATGATCCGATGCTTATGGAGTTCGGTGTACGCAGATACGGGATCCTTCAGCTTACATAGGTAAGTAGTATATCCGATGCTCCGAGATTCTATTTCATGAAGTCTTATGACCACAAGCATAAACCTGAGAAAATAGTTTTCTATAGGGTTAAACAATATAGCAAAAGTGTTTGCGTATATTATTTATTGAGATACGGATCTAGAGATAAGATTGTGGATGAGTAAATGGAGATTTGTCGGTGCTGATCTATATCCTCGCACATCCAGGGTATAAATGATGGAAGGATTATACGTATACGTTATGACCTCAACTTGTATGGTCTAACACATTGATTTGTAAAATTCGTAACGTGTGCGTGAGATATTGATTACGGATTCATGAAATAGTTCCATTTGACAAATCGGGTGTGAACCTAGAGAGTCACAATATGAAATGTGCTCTTTGAGCACTTGGGCAGTTTACCATATTGAATGGTTCAATACAGTATAATTCAGCAAATTACTAAAGTTAAGTTAACTAAAGTATATGGTTAAATGGTATGACCCACTTTAGGTTAACTTGGTAACCTAATAAGGATATAAATGTAATTTCACTTTATGATTATTTAATTGTTAAATAATTAAAATAAATATTTATTTATTTAATTATTAAATAAATGATTTAACTTAACTATGGTTAAAGGTTAACCATATAGTTAAGTTAAGTTAACTTTACTTAATGGTTAAGTAAAGTTAACCTAACCATAGTTAAGTTAGTTAACTATGGTTAGAATATTTAAATATTTATTAAACTTAAAGGTTAAGTTAAACTAACCTAACTAAAGTTAAATGTTAACTAAGGTTAGGTTAAGTTAAATTAAATGTAAATGAAATTCAAATTAGTTTGAAATTTATGCATTAGTATATAAAGGGAAATGAAATTTAAAATTCATAAGTTTTAAGTTTTTAGATTTTGCAATTTTGGTGGTCATTTCAATTTGAAAAATTGGAATTCTTTGTTTTGTGTTTTAAGCGTTAAAATAATAAAATAAATATATAAATTGTTATTAAATGTAATAACTAAAATAGATTTGTTTTAATTGTTCAAGAGTTGAACAAAAGATAAAATAAATTAATTTAATTTGATTAAAATAAATATTAAGTGATTTTGGTTGGCTAGAAAATTAAGAGAGAAATGAAGAACAAAAATTGAAATGTTTCAAGAGTTGAAAATATTTTTTATTCATCATCTTCTCAAATTAATTTAGCCATTAAACCATGAATTAAATTTGTTTTTATTCAAGAGTTGAATAAAAAGAAAAATAAATTTAATTAAGTTAAAAAGTTTAACTTTGAATCAAGTTTAAGAGTTAAACTAAATGCTGGATTAACATACTGCTATTCTAGACAATCAAACTCACCCTTGTTGATTGCTAGGATTGATCAAAGTTTTATTTCATGGTGGACTTCTAGCAAATTAATCCAAAGGCTTTATGGGTTAAATTTCTCAATCTCGTTTTTCATTTGATAAATATGTATTATATGTGTTCATTGTATTAATTTTAATCTTTCACTGGGCACATATATGTATGGTATATGTATATTTTTATATTATGAACACATCCCACATGCAAGCACCTTAGAATAATCAACACCCAATAATTTTAAGGGTCACTTCAAGCTTTCTTATGACATTGAAAGGCACTAGGAGGAACAACTTGTATTATTATAATGGTAGTACAGTGATTGGATCAGCGGCCATGTTTTCTAATAATGATGTAGATTTAGAGATCACTAGATTATAGCATATGCGCTTGGGGCATGCAGGTGAGAAAAGCCTTATTCAGTTTAGTAAAAAAAGGCTTATTGAAAAATGCGAAGACTTACAAGTTAGACTTTTGTAAGCATTGTGTTCTGGGAAAGCAGAAGAGAGTAAAGTTTGGAACTGCTTATTCATAATACCGAGGGTATTTTTGATTATGTTCACTCAGATGTATGGGGACCTTCTCAGACTATATTTAGGGGAGGTTTGCGCTACTATGTTATTTTTGTTGATGAATTTTTCAAAAGAACTTAGGTGTATGTTTTAAAATCTAAAGATGATGTACTTAGTGCTTTCCTTAAATGAAAAAAAAATGGATGAGATACAAACAAGTAGGAAAATCAGGCATCTAAGAACAGACAATAGTGGTGAGTATTGTAGTAATCAATTCTTGAAATTGTATCAAGATAAGGGTATTATACGTTATTTTACTGTGAGAGGTACACCACAGCAGAATAGGGTGGAAGAATACATGAATCGAACATTGCTGGAGAAAGTTCGATGTATGTTGTCTAATGCAGAATTGGGTAAAGAGTTTTGGGTTGAGGTTGTGATTTATGCATGTCATCTTATTAATCATCTACCGTTAGCTGTTATAGGTAATAGAACTCTATTAGAGGTTTGGTTTGGACAATCTATTTCTGATTATGATTCTTTACATGTATTTGGTTCCACTGCATATTATCATATAAAAGAATCGAAACTAAATTCCAGAGCCAAGAAAGTAATTTTTTTGAAATTTTCTTTAAGAGTAAAAGGATATCGTCATTGGTGTTGGAGTTCGAGGAAGATTGTATCTAGTAGAGATGTAACATTTGATGAGTCTTCTATGTTTAAAAAATCAGAAAACCAGACAATAGTGAATAGTATTCTACAACAGGTAGAGCATATTTAGCAGCAGATGGAGTTGAAAATAACTACATTGAACCTAGTTAGATCAATAGTACTCCTATGACAAATATTATTTTGGGAAATGATGGAGAAGATTTTACTCATGAACCTTAACAGCAACAAGAAACTATTACAATAAATAGGTTAAGACGTGAGATTTAGAGACCTACTCGATTTGTTGATATGGTAGCCTATGCACTTTCAGTTGTAGATGATAATGTTCCTTCCACTTATAGAGAGGCAGTCAATTATTTTGAAGTTGTTCAGTAGAAGATAGCTATGGATGAAAAGATGTAGTCTCTTCAGAAGAATAAAACTTGAGAGCTAGCTCAACTATCAAAGGGTAAGAAGGTAATTTGGTGCAAATGGGTATATACAAAGAAAGATGAATTTTCTGACAAGAAAGATGTCCGCTACAAGGTAAGGTTGATGGCTAAAGACTATAGACGGAGGGAAGGAATTGACTATAATGAAGTATTTTTTTTCAATTATAAAACATTATTTCATTAAAATTTTATTAGCTTTAGTAGCTCAGTTAAATATAGAACTAGTTTAACTCGATGTAAAAATTATATTTTTACATGATGATTTGAAAGAGAAAATCTATATGACTCAGTCAGAGGGATTCAAAGTTGCTGATAAGCAAAATTTAGTTTGCAAACTGAAAAGATCGCCCTATGGTTTGAAACAATCACCGAGGCAGTAGTATAAGCGATTTGATCAGTTTATAATGGGTCAGAAGTACATAAGAAGTAATTTTGATCATTGTGTGTATTTTCAGAGGCTACATAATGGTTCTTTCATTTATCTACTTTTGTATATCGATGACATAGCTTTAATGAATGTTGAAGAAATTGAAAAATTGAAGACTCAATTAAACCAAGAGTTTGAGATGAAAGATTTGGGTGAAGTTAGAAAGATACTAGGCATGGAGATTAGCAGAAACAGAGAAGGAAGCAAAATTTGTTTGACTCAGAAGCAATACCTAAAGAAGGTATTATAACATTTTTGCATTTCAGAGGAGTCAAAACCTATAAGTACCCCACTTGCTCCTCATATGAAGATCAGTGCATCTTTATCTCTTAGTTCAGATAAGGAACGAGAGTATACGTCTCGAATTCCATGTATTAATGCAGTTGGTAGTTTGATGTATGCTATAGTGTACAAAACCTGACATTTCACATACCGTTGGAGTGGTGAGTAGATATATGCATGATCCTGATAAAGGATATTGGCCGACTGTGAAATGGATTCTACGATATTTACTACAAACCGTAGATGTTGACTTAGTCTTTGAGAGATATGATACATGTGATTAATGTGATGTCGGTTATATTGATTCTGATTATACTGGCGATTTGGATAAACGTCGGTTAATAATCAGTTATGCATTTACTCTTGCGAGAGCATCTGTAAGTTGAAAGTCTACTTTACAATTTACAATTGTTTTGTCTACTACAGAGGTAGAGTATATAGTAGTTACAGAGGCTATAAAAGAAGCTATTTAGTTACAGGGATTGCTGGATGAGTTGGGAATTGATTAGAAGAATATTCATGTTTATTCTGACTGTCAAAGTATTATTACCGAACCTCGTTAAACTATACAATACCTGAAGACGTAAGTAACATTATCGAACCTCGTTTAATATAGTATTTTTTTTTTTTACATATTTTAATAAATTATAAGTTGTGTTGTTGTGATATTATTAATATTATTGATTGTCCACATAACAATTAATAATAATATTAATTTTTATTTAAACACTTCTTAGGACAACATTCTTAACCACATATACACATAAACGAAGTTAAAGGATTTTTATGCATCAACAAGTAACGATACACAACAAATAATGAAGTTACATTCCCATTAGTATTATTTGAGAAACCAGGTTATTCAAATGGACCAGAATTCTCTTCTAAGCTAAGTAAATGTAAATATATAATTGGTGAATGATAAAAGGAAAAAAAAAAGTAAAAATATAGATGATAATCACTCATATTTAAGTAGTAACACGTGTAAAAAAAATCTTTAAATACTAGTTTAACAGAGAATTCTAATTCTCTTCAAATGCTTCTATTCACATAAATTTAGTAACTTAGTTGAAAAAATTCATGTTTCAAAATTATAAATCTCTCTTAACTTAAGTTTATTTTTTTTAAAAAAAAATTAATACGTATATTATATTAATTATGTGTGTTAGATAACTTATTAATTACATATTAATATTTAATAAGATTAGTAATAATATCCGAAGAGGATCATAATCCGTTTACAAAGAATTAGGACTGGGGCAATATTGACACCACATACAAATAGACACGTCCTAATTCCAAAAATATATATATAAGAATATTGACACCACATACAAATAGATACGTCTTAATTTCAACTAAATGTAAGAGTCCTTTCTTTACATTAATGAATCTTGCTAGAAAAAGCTTCTTCAAAAAAAAAAAAAAAATCTTGCTAGAAAAATCTTTATAAGAGCACATGTCGATGGACTTGGGGGAGTAAACATAAATTTATTTTAGAGTGGGGATAAAATAATTATTGATCTGTTTTATAAAAACATGTTCAAAAAATTAAAATGAGTAATCATACAACAATTTAATGAAATTAAAATTTTATTTCAAATAACGAATCAAATTCCATTTTGGATTAGGTCTTAAATTCATGGGAATGCTACTGAATCTATAAAATAGGTTTACAAATGAATTATCTGATGAAATAGTTAAGAATAATAAATATATTAGTAGCTAGGTGTTTTTCTTTTTAATATTGTGAAAATACCTATATCTTTATATCAGCTAAGTCTTAAACCTATAGGAAAAGCCAATGAGAAGTTTACTATTTTCTTAACAAAGAGAAGAAAAATAATTCTTCTATGATAAAATAATTTAAAAAATATAGTCTTCATGACTTGTGAGTTGTGGGTATTAGGTAGTTCAATTATAAAAGCTTTAGGAGTGGTACAAGAGGTATGAGATTCATAATAAATTTAGGAAAATATTTATTTTTTTATTCTGAGAAAATGATCAAGTAATTAGAAGAAGTTAAAGGATAGAGTCTCCTCATACGAATTTTAAATAAAGATTTATTCAATATTCAATTTGGCTCACAATAGATTTAGGAAGAAATATCCTAGACAAAGCTTAAATAATTATGAATACATTTTGTGTCTGGATTATCTAAATTCGAGCAAAAATAATAAACAAGAGTGTATGTGTAATATGTGAGATTTTTCATCCCCATCTTAACCTTATTTGAGGTTCATTTAATTTATTTTTGTGCGATAGGTGATGGCCTGATAAAGTGTGTGAAAACACACTAATAATAATAATAAAGGTAAAGGACTATGAAATCCCTAAGATTTAGCTTAAGTGTTTGAAAGATCCGTAGTATACAAATTACTTTGACAGATGCTCTTAACCCTTAGGGGTAATGGCAATCCTTAACCCAAATAATAATAATAATCATAAGTAAACAAAAAGTAAGCATTAGTAAAGTAAAAAATTCAAGAAAGATATATTTTGAAAAACATTTGTAATTTTTCTTAATATTTAGTAAGTTATAAATCAATAGCAATTATATATATATATATATATATATACACACACAAAAAACAGAAAGCACCATGAGCAGGGACCACAACCACGAGCACGGGGGCAGTTAAAGTTTGGGCGAAGACCGAAGAACCCAAACACATATCCACCCCCCGCCCCCCGCCCCCAACTCCCCCAACCATACGCGTGCATTAATTTCTTTTGCAATAGGCCATCATTACAGCTGTGTGCCAAGTTTCAGAGAGAGAGAGAGAAATGAGAACACAAATACATAAAGCATTTGGTCATAATTTGACTACCTTCGTCAATAGCTACAAGATTGAGATTGATTACGAGTTTTAACTGTATTTTGAATCGAAAGCACATTGGGTTCTCTTTTTCTTTGAACTATAAGCCTATATAAGTCGGTGCCTTGGAGCTTCGTGAGACTTGCAAAACATACTAGAAACTAGCTATTATTGAGGTTCTTGTAGAAGAGAAAATTCAACAAGATCAGGATCAAGAACAAATTAGCTATAGCTTGATAAGTTCATGATTGCACCTCTCTTTCTCTAGGATTCTACCATCTGGGTTTTCTTTTCTCCTCTCTTTTCAACAATCTAGCTTCCTGTTCTGGCTTCAAATTATATATACATAAGCCAAGAGAGGGTAGTGAAGATTGAGAGCAGCTTTGTGATTATTTTCTTGTAAAGAAAAAGAAAAAAAAAATGGAAGCTCCTTTGTCGGCTTGGCCCTGGGATAACTTGGGCACGTACAAGGTACAGAAAAAAAAAAATCAAATATATGCTTCCTTTATGTTTCTTGAATCTCTTTTTGAAAGTGTTTGCTTCTGTTTTTTTCTTGTTTTAACTTTTCTACTGATGATTCTTTGTTCCTTTTTTTTCTTGTGGGGGGTTTTGTGAAGTATGTGTTATACGGAACTTTAATCGGAAGAGCAATTTATTCATGGGTATATGAGGATAACACAATTGAGAATGGGTGCATGCATATTCTGATCATCTCTGTGCTTAGAGGAATCATTCATACACTATGGAGTGCTTTCAGTAACATGCTTTTCATCACTCAGAATCGTCTGATTATTCCAAAGGGAGTTGATTACAAGCAAATTGACAGAGAATGGAACTGGTAAATGATAAAGATATTTGATCATCTTGTTGTGTTTATGATATATTTAAGCTGATGATGATACTCAATATGTCTTGTCTTTTTTTTTTTTTTCATTTTTCAGGGATAATTTTATTCTTCTTCAAGCTTTTATTGCTTCCACTGCCTACTACATCTTCCCATGCCTTCAAAACCTGCCTTTGTGGAGCACAAAAGGCTTTATTGCTTTACTGATCCTTCATGTGACTGTTTCAGAGCCATTATATTATTATTTACACAGGCATTTTCATAAAAATTACTACTTTTTTACCCATTACCATTCACTCCATCATTCATCTCCAGTCACCCAGATACAAACAGGTAAAGCGAACAAATGCTTATAATAATTAAATTTATATGTCTTGTAACTTGTTGGTTACACTAAGTTCTTGTAAACAAATAAACCATTTCTTGTTATTAATCAATTGTTCTACATATGTTATTTTTGGTTGTACAGCTGGGCATGCAACAGTGCTAGAGCATCTTGTATTAAGTCTCATCGTTGCAATTCCTATACTCGGATCTTCGGTCATCGGATATGGATCAATAAGCGTGATTTATGGCTATATTTTGATGTTTGATTTTCTAAGATGCTTGGGGCACTGCAATGTCGAAATTATTCCCCATCGGTGGTTCGAAATTTTCCCATTTCTTCGATATCTTCTCTACACTCCGACGTAAGTAATTTCATTCTCACAATCATATTATGAGTTAATTCATAATGAAAAGTTGTTAAGTTTCTTACATTTATAATGGAAAATTAGATCTATGGTTATTATTAATGGTTAAAAAGGCTTGAACTCATGTAACTATAAGCTTTTAATATTACGGTCTTGATAAGTAAAACCTTTCCCATTCTTCATGTTGATCAATTGGGTTTTCTATCCATGTGGACGGTGAACTCCATTATTGTAGCCAAACAATACATTCGCCTACTTTCATACAATAAAATTCTTACAAAATTTGGGTTTCCTTTTGAGGAGAACTTTTATTGATTTAGTTAGTTAGCAAACTAATGAGAAACTCCAACCAAACAAACCGAAAAAGTTAATTATATTGCTTATGCATTCTCGAATTTTGTTGGATGTGTCATATTCATGACAACTTCTCACTCATAATTAAAAAAAAAATTGAATCAAATCAAATCAAATTAAAATTATTGTTTAACTGGCTACTGGTGCGATTGATTCATAGATACCACAGCCTGCACCACACAGAGATGGACACTAATTTTTGCCTCTTTATGCCTCTCTTCGATGCCATGGGAAACACACTCAACGGAAAATCCTGGGAACAACATAAGAAAATGACTTCAGCTACTGGTAATTATTGTGAAATCCGTATGCACATGTATCATAATTTTACTGGATGGATGTACGTACCCTCTGGTGTAGGGAACAGCATTTCTTTTTTCTCGACTACCCAGATGTTGCATATGCATCACATGCAAATTTTGATACAAAAGAAGTTAAAAACCTGACCTATATTTGACATTAAAGCAGGAAAAATTGGGTGGGTTCCGGACTTTGTTTTCCTAGCGCATGTGGTGGATATAACACAATCGATGCATGTACCGTTTGTTTTCAAATCATTTTCTTCCTTGCCATTCGAAGCAAAGCTCTTTCTCCTACCTAGTTGGCCAATTGCATTCTTATTTATGCTCTTACTTTGGGCATGGGCCAAGGCTTTCCTAATCTATTTCTACAGACTAAGAGGCATGCTGTTCCAAACCTGGTCTGTGCCTCGATATGGTTTTCAGGTAAGGTCCATTACACTTTCTCCTTTTTTTTTTTTTAATATCATGTAAATGTAAATCAAACTCTTTTCTAATTCAATTTGAATGAGATTCAAATTATTTCAAAAAAATTTATTAGTTGAATCAATTAATGCTGATAAAATTTGAAAATTGTAATTTGACTTTAGCTTATGCGCTAAAATGGTTATGAATCTTATTTATTTCATATGCAGTATTTCTTGCCATTTGCTCGAGATGGAATTAATAAGCAGATAGAGGAGGCCATTCTAAAGGCTGATAGAATTGGGGTTAAGGTCATTAGCCTTGCTGCATTGAATAAGGTTCGTATTTTCTTTCTTTCTTTCTTTCTTTTCTCTGTTCTAAAAATCTTTTATCATTATTTTTAATACTAAAATATAAAAATATAAATAAATAAATAAAAGCTCATAAGTAGAATAAATAAATTATGCTCTGCGGTTTCTGACTAAGTAGTTGAAGAAATTAAACGTAGACATCAAACAATTTTCTGCAATGATGTCAGTAATTGAAATGGACTTTACTGATATGATCAAATCCAAATCCGACGTCAAAATAATTATAGATAATATAATGGTATTTTTGAAAGTTGTATTATTTTATCGTTTAATAATATTTGATATATTAATATTATATTTTTTAAATATTATTTTAAATTTTTTATTTTAAATTAATATATCAAATAAATATTAAATAATAAAATAATATTATTTTTAAAATTACTCGTTACATTGTTCACCGTCATTTCTCCGTGTTTCTCTTTCAACATATTGTCCATAAAATATACTGCATTCAATTATCAAAGATTTCTTTTTAAGTCTTTCATCTGCAGCAGACAGGCATTCGTACATTTTTTTTAAATATAATAATTTTGAAAATAATTATATATCGATTTATATTATTTATCCTTTTAATCATTCATCTTTTTTATGCAGAATGAAGCTCTGAATGGAGGTGGAACCCTTTTTGTTAACAAGCATCCAGACCTTAGAGTTAGAGTTGTTCATGGAAATACACTTACAGCTGCAGTTATTCTGAATGAGCTCCCGAAGGATGTTAAAGAGGTATTCTTAACAGGAGCTACTTCAAAGCTTGGAAGAGCAATTGCTCTCTACCTTTGCCGAAAGGGAGTTCGTGTACTGGTAAGTAATATTGCACCACCTATTATAAATTTTTCGAGCAGCAATCAGTTAACCCTTTTTTTAATTTTAAATTATTCAAACAATCCTCTGTTATTTCATATTTCTTAAGATCTTAATGCATGTTTTGATCAATAATATTTTTAAAAATAATATTAAATTCAATAGAGAGAGATAACATATAATTTTTTTAAATTATCTTGTTGTTAAATATCAATAAAAAAATGTCATTTTAGTCTTTAATTTTATAAATATGTACTTAGTTTTTATTTTTTTTAATATATATTATATTAGTTTTTATAAAAATATTTTTAATAATTTTTTATTATTATTTTTATCTCTGAACCATTACCATTTTCGTCTATTTAAAAATTAATATAATATATATTAAAAAAATAATAACTAAATTAATATATATTCATAAAATTAAAAACTAAAATAACATTTTTTCATATCAATATAAAAAGGCATTGCACCACAATAAGAACCCTTATTGTGGCATTAAGATTTTGACAAGCAAAACAATTTCGCTCACCAATTAAATTAAGAAGGTAAGTTAGATTTGTTAAATGCGATTAACACTTTTGGTGGGTACTTTAAAATGCCACCTCTTTTATGTCACGTTTTCTAGAGAGATCCGAGTACAAGTAGCAGTAGGACATATCAATAATGCAGATTTGATTGGAACTAATAGGAAAATTGTTATCAAGTGTCCCTATTAGATTTCATTATTGTGATTTATAGTACATTTCATTCATGATTTTCAGTTCTAATAATCACAACTGGTAACCACAAACGGCTACCTAACTCGTTTCACGAGAGTAATTAGGTTGGTGTATGCAAAACTATATGCATCACTTATGTAAACGAGTTTCCATAGAACCTCTGACAATAACACGTTATATATACAAAGTGATGGATACACTTTACCTCATGTATAGTTCCATCAAGCTAATCAATGCTGCAATGAAGGGTACGAGAGAGATAGAGTCTTAGGTGTTCTGTAGACCTAGGGATTATGGGTTTAAATTTTAAAAGATTTTCTAAATAAATTAACGGAAATGATGCAATACATCATCAGAGTAGCCAAGAATTGTTTTTTCATAAAGTTGAAGGATGAAGTCGACTGATAATATACTAATTCCAATATATTCCATATTGAAAATTTCTGCAGATGTTGACTCTATCAACAGAAAGATTCCATAAAATACAAAAAGAAGCACCTGTAGAATTTCAAAACTACCTTGTGCAAGTGACGAAATACCAAGCAGCTCAAAATTGTAAGGTAAGTTATTATTTGCTACTCTTTATTACCCAACTTCACTGCAATTTTTTTCTTATGAATTACTAGTAAAGTTAATGAAGTCTATACGTATATGATTGATTGTTTATTCGCAAATATTTAGACATGGATTGTTGGGAAATGGATCACACCAAGGGAGCAAAGTTGGGCTCCTCCTGGAACACATTTTCATCAGTTTGTTGTCCCACCAATATTGCATTTTAGAAGAGACTGCACTTATGGTGATCTCGCTGCCATGAGATTGCCTGAAGATGTTGAAGGGCTTGGAAATTGTGAGGTACATAATTAAACACCATTACTTCATTCACCATTACATAATTAAACACGAATACTGTCATACGGTGCTGTGGTTATTAAAAAATTATTCAGCATATGGTAATTTCATTTGTGTGAAAAACATGTTTAGAGAAAAAAAAAAAATTGGACGTCTCATGTAATTTGTATGGCAAAATGGTTGTTGAGAGTGGTAAAAAATTTGTTAAGTACCTCAGAACCTTCAGGTTCATCACGCAAAATGAGAGAGTTACCGAGTTTAATAATTTACATTTTGGGACTCGAGATTTAGTCAGCTTCTTGGGATAGTTTATTTTATTTCATTTTTACACTTTACAATTGGTATTACTTCAACATTATACTACTAATATTATATTAATTAGACTATATATGTAATTGATATTATATCAAATTGATTATTGAAATCATTAAAAATAACACTTATAATTTTTAAATATATCAAGCCCGAGCTATTAAGCCCCCACAAGATAAGAGTATTTGTCATAGATTCGTCAAAACTTAAACTCTTAATTTAGACCCAAAAGAAAAATTACTTTTATAAAATACATCTGCACTGCTGCACTGGAAAAAAGACTTATACATAAAGAGAGATTGATTATTAGGGCAATCTCATTATGCATGTGATTGAATTATATAAATTGATTAAAGTTAAATTTGTCTAATTTTTTGATATAATACAAAATTGAAACAGTACACAATGGATCGTGGAGTGGTTCATGCGTGCCATGCAGGTGGTGTGGTTCATTTTTTAGAAGGGTGGAGTCATCATGAAGTTGGTGCAATTGATGTTGACAAAATTGATTTAGTCTGGGAAGCTGCTCTCAAACATGGTCTCAAGCCTGTGTCAAGCTTCCCCAAATAAAATCATTCAAAATCACAAGCCAACTCACATTCAACTTTGTGTTAAACATAACACCCCAAAAATAAAACAATTGGCTGTAGTTGTAACAAGTTGATCATGTTTCACTTGAATGTATTATGTACTAGCTTTGACATTGATGTCTTATTGAAGCATGGCTCTTAATGAAGCATGGCTATCAATTTTCTATATATACTTTTATACTATAGGAGTAGAGTTCGTTGATTTAATTTTTTATTTAAAATTATGACTTAAATTTTTATTTATTAACTTCACGCACTCTAATAATGTAAATTCGAAATTAAAAGTAACATTTAATACTCATGTAACAAAAAGTAACATTTAATATAGCCAATTTCATAATGAATACAAATTTAAATCACAGATTTAAGTTAAAAATGTATGTTAAGAAAGCCTCGTTCTATATTAAATTTATATAATTGAGCTATAAAATTTCTATTTAACTAACGTAGCACTTATTAATAACTGTCATGTGCAATATTAGATTTTTTTTTATTCTCTCATTAGTATGTAATTAAGAAACACCATTAAACGAATCCCACGCCATTTACAATATGAATTAAGATACAAATAGCATTACTCGTTTTTTAATTTTAGAAAAAAAAAATTAAAGAAAATAAAACTTAAGCATATTCTAATAAAATTATAAGGTACTACTAGTTTCCATTGAAGAAAAACGTTTTCTATGCCATCTAGTTTTCATTGGAGAAGAAAACCTTAAAACTTCTAATAATATTCTTAAGTTACTACTTATTATTTAATATAAAAATAATATTATTGATTGAAAAAAATAGTTTTTCGAGTTAATGAGTCTTGAATTTATTTGTTAGTAAGAATTAGTATTTGGGAGCCTTGTTTTGGTTGGGCCTATTTGCGAAAGCTTAGGTCTTCTCTTTCTTGTGAGCTACAGCAAAACCTGCAAAATCCAAGCAAGCTATTGTGATGATCTCATTGGAGTAAGTTTCGGCGAAGACTCTCTGATACTTATGTCAAAAAAGTTCTTTTGTGGGAAAAACTAATAAAAAAGATAAGCCAAAACACTTAAGAATTAAGGGGGAAAAAAACCTTATTTTCTTAGTTTGTGTCTAGTTCTTCTTTTTAAGCATTCTTTTTGGCATCATCTCCTGCTTTTGTGTCTTTTTCTTTTTTTTATACTATTAATCTTCGGAGGACTTTTTGGGTATCCTCTTTCTGCTATACTTCTATCGTACGCCAAATATCTTTCTATAGATATTTTTCTGACTCTGCTTCTATTGTACTTCTGTCACACATCAAATATTTTTCTGCTAATATTCTTCTGACATGCTTCTGTCTCTACTTCTATTATATGCCAGGTATCTTTCTAATATTCGTTAAGCATATTTTTGGCATTTTTTCTATGCCTGTCTTTACTGGTGGATTTGGTTAAATGTGAGGCTAAGTGCAATCTGCCTAAGTCAGCTTTTTCTAGTAGTTTCTTCCTGTTCAACTCAACCGTGGCCCAAGGTCCTCTCAAAGAGTTAGTCTTCTGGTGACTTTTATGGCTGTATTTGATCGGCCTATTCGGCAGACAATCGATCTGGTGTCTATTTTAACTCGATTTCTTCGTTGATCACGCAGGCACTGAGATGAACTGATTCGGTTAGTATGTAGAGGGTAGTCTTGATCGTATCTTGGCATGTCCTACTAAGTAAGTACTTTATATTTTCCAATTAGGTTCTTTGAATCCAAGAAGGCTCTCTGATGTCTGGCTCTACCTAGGCCAAGCCCATGGTAATATAGCCCGATGGCTATTACCATGGGCTTATCTTCGGAGGGGGTTATCCTGCAAGGAGTAATGGGCTTTAAGGAGGACTATCTACAGGAAACCATCTAACTGAGCCCCTGGGTGTTGCCTTCTTTTCTTGCCTGGAGACCTTAGCCCCAAAGGTAATTTTCTATGGGGGAACAGGGATCTGCCAGTCTCTAGCTTTAATGTATTCAAAACTAAAAACTCTATTCTGTCCTAATCAGTTCGAGTCATTCTTCTGATCTTTGTTTGCTTTCTTCACTTCTCTTTTTCTGTCGGTTTCTCCCCTATCCGAGCTAGTCCGAACGAGTCTCTTGGAGGTTTTATGTTGTCAAAATTGGTTGGCTATGATTTTTTAGGATGTCAGAGATGGTTGACTCAGTGTGATGACATCATGGCAGCTCAACATGTCACTGTCATGTAATGGTGACTTTTCCCAAAATTTCTTCAAGTAATAATAATGAATCTTCTCAAGCGTCATCTTTGATCTGTGTGAAAAGCTTTTTGAACAAGGAACTTGCCCCTAGTCGTTGATTTGCTTTTTTATTGTGTGGTTGGGGGTAGCTGAGACCCAAGAGTCATGTCTTTTCTATTTTCTGAGTGACCTTTGGTTGATAAAAAATTATCTAAGCCTTTTGATCTACTGAATCTGATGGCCTGGGTCACTATTTTTTGAAGAGACACACATTTAATGCGGTTGTGAACCCGAAGCGTCATGCCTCCCTATCCCAATATATGTCTCTTCATTTTCTTACTGATCATGTCCATCCATTTAATCTGGACGGTCTTGATTGCTCAATTATTGTCTATAAATATTTTACCTACTTCTTTATTTACCTCTTTATTCTGTATTTTTCTCTATTATTATTATACTGTTTCTCCGGCATGAAAGCTTCTTCTCTGTTTGGTGGCATGTTGCTGTTGTGGTTTTCTTTTGATTTTTGCTTATCCCCCTAGTAAGTTCTTCCTTCTTTAACCTCTCTTTTTTCGTAGTTTTTCTTTTTCTTTGGCATGTTTATGTTCATAGGCTTTCGTTGTCTGATTTTGCTTTTGTCTTCCTGGTATTTTTTGTAGTTTTTTAGGCCATTTTTTGGGGTTTCTGCTACTGCTTTCTTACTTTGGTTTCTTATGTATTTTGTTTTGACTTTTATTGCCTATTTTTCCTTGTTTGCAATTTTTTGGGTGTGGTTGGTTGTTTCTGTCCTTCCCTGTAGTGTCCGTAGCCTTTAAGAAATATCTCTATGTTTTGATAGCGTCTAGAGATAACTTAGGCTTTTCGACCGTAAACATAGCTGAAGTGGAGGAGAAAATGACCCCAAAGGCCCCATTGTTCAGGATGGGTAGTGAGGCCCAAAGTAATGGAAAGACGTTCACCTCAACAGTTGACATGCCCTCTTCTTCAAGAGTGATCATTACTGAGGCTGAGCCAGTCTCTAGCATTAAAGAGAGAAAGGGTAATGACCTAGAACCTTAAGGGGGCTGGTGATATAGAGGTGGTAAGGTTTGAAGTGGACTTTAGATACCAGACGTTCTGCTTGAACGATACCGCCCTAACTGAAATTAGGATGTCCTATAACATTTCCTAGTCGGTCACCCTTAGGCTATCTACTGGGAAGGATTATCCAAGCAGCCATATCAATGGCGAGGTGGCTATCCATGTGGAGCTCAAGAGAGATGAAGGAGAGTAGGTCGTCCCTACCGACTTTTCTTTAGATGCAGGTCTATCTTTTTTGTACTCCTATTTTTTTTGCTGCCCTGTGCTGTTCGGCTGGCATTTTATGATTTTCTTGCAGTGACCTGGGTTACTGACGTCGAGGTATCTAAGACAACACTCAATTAGGTAACCGCTGCAGTTTAAGATGTTTTCCCTATTCAGGAGCTGTTGTCACCGACCAACCTTGTTGAGTTAGGTCTTATATCTTTCATACCGCGCCTACCTCTTGTTCGAAGTAGGTTTCCTTATTTTTCTTTGCATCAAACCAATCTTCTTTCATTTCCTCTTAAGCTCACACTATATGCATTACGCAGGGATGTCTAAACAAGGTGGTAGCAAAAGAAAAAAAATGAGCCGTACTGAAGGCTCCTTTACTTTAAGTGAACGAGGTTCTCTGAACCTCAGCAATGTCATGAGGCTTTTATTCGGCTTAGGTTGAGTGAGGGAGCCATCCCAGGGGAGAGGGTCATCCAACCATGCTACTAGTAAGCAGGCCCCCAAGGGGAACTATAATAAGCCCAATTGTTTGGGATAACGGATAGGTTTAGAGCAGCTCTCTGGGGAAAGAACGAACCTCAACACAGACTCTCCCTTAAGCACAATACCCCAATACCCCTCGAACTCAAGGCAGGGGATGAGGTTCACTGGCTCAGCCTTTAACACAAACAACCTCAATTGGCTAAGTGGTGGGGGCGCCTAGCTCCAAAAGATTAGAGGGGCCATTATCCAGTAAAGGTCCTCCCCTTCGTGTGTCCCCTCCTGTACTAGTGCTGGAAGCAAGAAATGACCTAGACTTCTTGCTGCCCGTGATGCGGAAGATAGAGAGGTACTTGACCCCAGCCTAGGTGGGTCAGGTATCTTCCCTAGACCTCATTATGGGGTTCAATGCTATAATGGGGTCTGCCTTGGACGTAAGTCTCCTTCATGTCCTTTTCTGCTCTATCCATCTGTTTATACATTTATCTGTTCTAACTTTTCCTATATTCCTTGCAGTCCATCTTTCTTCTTTCTCAGTTTTGGACCGAGGTGGTCTATATGGCAGCCCGAGCACAAAAGGCTGAGGATAATCTTGCTTGGTCTAAAGCTAAGATTCAGTGAGCAAAAAGAATTACCGAGCAAGAGAGGAGAATGGCTGATAAGGCGGGTGCCAAACTGGAGAAGATGATGACTGCCCGTGTCGAGGCAAAGAGCAAACTATCGAAGCTCGAGCACCAAAAAATATTGGTAGAGTAGAAGATGACAAATTGTTTAGCCATGGTGGAGAGCCATATCACCTAGTTAACACGCTATAATAAAGAACTAAAAATACATCTTGCGATAACTCTGCAGGAAATGGAGCTGATTGAGCAATAAAGGAATCACTGGCCTACTGGTCATGATGAAGGCTTCCACCAAGGAACAATGGAGGGATTCCAGAGGTCGAACAACCTTTTTTATGAGCACTACCTAAAAATTGACCTCCAATGATTATGAAGCCTAGCCACTGGAGGCTCACACTATGAAAGGGAGACCTCAGGATCCTAGGATGTCAAAGAGGCATCAGTGCCTTCTAGTGCTGATGCTGATGGTGATAAGGCTGCTCCTGCCGATGCGACTTCTGATACTTCTGGTGTTGATATTGCAAGCACCAGTGAGGCTGCTCCTCTTGCCGACTATGGTCAAACCACTGTTGCTGCTGCAGTTCAACCTCTTGGGTCAGCTAAAGCTTTAGCCAACCCTCATGCCCCAGCCAATTCTCCAGTCGATGCCAACCCTAGAGTGGTTCCGATTATGGATTTAGAGGTGTCTGACGCGGTTCTAGCAGCATGAGTCAATGAGCTTCTCTTCCACCTTTTTCTCTTTCTCCTCCACTTTCTCTTCTTTCTTTTCTACCTTCTTCTCTTTCTCATTTTTGTAAAGTTTAGAATACTTGTAATGCCTGAAACTTCTTGTAATATAACTTCTCACAATATTTTTTACTTAATAAATGCAAGCATTTTGTTCTTCCTATTCTTGTGTCGTCTGTTCTTATAACTTATTTACAGCGATTTTGTTTTATCATATGGTAAAAGTATAATAATATGATCGGACAACTTATAATATTGAATTTGTAATATGTTAGAATAATCGAACTGCCCATAAAAACTTGTAATAAAAGTATTTTAGTATAGTTGAGCTGTTCATGATAATAATAAAGCATGTAACAAGAAAAGTTAATTGGACTGTCGAACCATTTGCAACAATCAAGTAATAGAAGTGGTTCATAACTTGGTGAGCTTTTGTTGTAAAATGAGGAGTTCCTTTACGTCCATAAGACATCAAGCTCAGTCGTTTGAGTGCCAATGATGACTATGGGAACTTGATTTCTTAATAATAAATTGATGTAGAAACCTGCTCGAAGTGCCTTATGGTAATAGCCAATCCGGCGGACAGATTGTTATCAAGCTTAGTAAATAAATGCCAAATAGAAGCCGATTGTTATCGAGCTCAGTCAATAAATGCCATATAGTAACTGGATTGGTCAAGGGATAAAAACATGCATCCAAGTCTGGGAGTTTTTAGATAACAATTGGCTCGGCACGAAAATATGACAGTAGTCTATGAAAATCAAGATAATGATCGACTCGAAGTTGTGATGAAAATTATCCTGCAGACTCGTAGTTATAAAAAATAATGCCTCACTTGGCAGAAGTGCGTCTGAGTAGTCGTTAATAATAGAGCAGGCATGGTATAATAGCTAGCTCATCGTGATGACGCTGAACGAGTAGCTGGTGGCCATTTTGAGAAATTATTAAAAAATGATGGTCGGCTCAGAGCAACAATGCTAACGAGTAGCTTGCAACACACTTTTCTCTATGATCTTCGATAGTGGCTTGGCCTCTATCCATTTGGTGAAGTAATCCACCGCCACGACTATATATTTACAAGACCCCTTACCTTGGGACAATGGTCCGATTAAGTCAAGCCCCCACTAAGCGAACATCCAGAGCTTACTCATTATGGTCAATTCTTTTGCAAGTGCATGGTTCTTATGAGTAAATCTTTGACATGCGTCACAGCGTTAAACCAGGCTCTTAGCATACTGAAGAGTGGTTGGCCAAGAATACTCAGTTCAGAATACTTTCTGAGCTAGTACTTCCATCCCTAAGTAATGACCGTAGACTCTTTCATGAATTTTCTTCAGGACTCGTTCGGCCTCCAAGGGACCCAGGCATCTCATATAGGGGTGTGAGAAGCTTCTCTGGTATAACACCTCACCGATCACTGAGTATCCGATGGCTCAGTATTTAATTCTTCGGTCTTCCTTTTTATTGGCTAAAATTGTTCCATTCAAAATGTAGTCTTTGATGGGGTCCATCTAGCTCGACTCTGATTCAATCCTCAAGATCTTCTCTTTCTCTTGGATGTTGGGCTCTAATATGATTTTCACAGGGGCCATCTGGGGCAACTGAGCGTCTTTAGCTAATGTCATATGGGCGAGGATATCTGCCCAGTGATTCTCATTCCTCAAGATCAAATCCACTTTCTCTTCTCTAAACTAGGTGGTCAGGCTCTTTATTTTCACTAGATATGCGACCATTCTTTCTTCTTTAGCCTCAAAGCTGCCATTGACCTGATTCACCACCAACTGGGAATCACTTTTCACTAACACCTCCTTTGTAACCAGCACTTGAGATACTCTTAATCTGGCTAGGAGAGCTTTGTATTCTACCTCATTATTTGAGGGCTTGAACCTGAAACAGACTGCGTAACTGGTCTCATCTTCCTCAGGGCTCATGGGAACGATCACTGCTCCACTTCTTAGCAGGTTGGATGCCCTATCAATGTAGAGCATCCCTTTTTTTAAAACTGAATTGGGGGCTTGGGCACCCGGCTCCTCAATCCCCATTGACTCATGGGTGTATTCGACTACAAAATCAGTCCAGATTTGCCCCTTGATAGCTGTTCAGGGCTTATAATGAACATTAAACTCTCTCAGCTCCATCGCTCATTTAACCAACCAGCCGAATAAGTTTAGTTTATGTAGGATTTGCCTCAATAGTAGGTTAGTTTGCACAATGATAGCGTGCGCCTGAAAATAGGGCTGTAATTTCCTCACTGACACGATCATGGCCAGAGCTAGCTTCTCAATGAGAGGATACCGAGTCTCTGGGTTGGTAAAAGCTTTACTTACATAATACACCAACTGCTGCACCCCCATTTATTCTTTGACCAGTACTGAACCCACAGCCCGTTTTGAGACTCCTAAGTACAGCACCAATGCCTCTCATTGTATGATGGCGGCCAAGTGTACCAGCTCGAATAGGTAAGCCTTTAATTGTTGAAAAGCTTGTTCGCATTCCTTCATCCACCTGTTCCTTTCCTTCTTCTTTATTGCCTAGAATAAAGTAAAGCATTTATTTGTGGCCTTGAAAATGAACCTGTTCAGGGCTCTGATCCTCCCCGTGAGTCGTTAGATTTTCTTCACCGTGCCTGGGGATCTCATTTCCAAAATGGCTTAGACTTTATCTGGGTTGGCTTCTATACCTCTTTGACTCACTATAAAGCCCAAACATTTCCCGGACTTCACCCTAAATGCACATTTTTCTAGGTTAAACTTTACTCTGTTCATCCTCAATATCACAAAAATTTCCCTCAGATCGGCCACGTGATCCTCCGCCTTTATGGACTAAGCTATCATGTCATCTATGTAAACTTCCACATTTTTACCAATCAGGTTTTTGAAGAGATTGTTCATTAGTCTCTAGTATGTAGCTTCAGCGTTCTTTAACCCGAACGGCATTACTTGATAGCAGTATATCCCTTGGTTGGTGATAAATGATATTTTTTCTTGGTCGGAGGGAACATCGGGATCTGATTGTAACTAGAGAAGGCATCCATGAAGCTCAGTAGCTTATGAGCGACTGTAGCGTCCACCAGCTGGCCAATCTTTGGGAGGAAAAAGCTATCCTTTGGACATACCTTGTTCAGATCAGTGAAGTCCACGCACATCCCCCATTTTTCATTGGCCTTCTTCACTATTACTACATTGGCCAACTAATCAGGGTAGGGGATTTTTCTGATAAAATTCGTCGCCGATAATTTCTCTACCTCTTCCGTTACGACTTCGTTCCTCTCCTAGTTAAAGATTCTTCTTTTCTTCTTAACTGGTTGGAACATAGGGTTAACAGTCAACCTATGGGAAGCCAGTTTAAGGTCGATTCTAGGCATATCTTTGTGGGTCCAAGCAAAGGCGCTTGAGAACTCATGAACTAGCTGGGTTAATCCCTCCTGGACCCCTTGCTCTAACTAAAATCCCATTCTAATCACCTTCTCAGGTTTCTTAGTTCTGACTTGCATGTCCTGCAACTCATCAACTGGCTCGGAAGAGCTGTTGACCTCTTCCCTCGGGTCAATAGCAAAAATATAAGACGCTCTCCTCACTATCACCACGTAGCAACTTCTAGCTGCCTTCTAATCTCCCGATACTACTTTAATTTTCCCCCCTGTCAGGATTTTCAATTTTAAATAATGGATGGACATAACAACATTCGTACTTACCATGAACGGCTGCTCGAGAAGGATTTCATATGGGAAGGGCTGATTGACCACCACAAATTTGGTCATCACAGTTTTCTCGTATGACCTCTGCCTTATGGTGAAAGGCAGAGCTGCTACTCTAACTGGTATCACGCAACTATCCCTAAACCTCTGCAGTAGCGTCTAGGCTTCTTCTATGTGTAGGTTTTTAATTTTTAACTCATTCAGAGTTTTTTTAAAGATTATGTCGAACGAGCTACCCAAATCGACAAATACCCTATTTATCTTCTCACTTACCATTAGCACTTCTATCACAAATACGTCATTATAGGAGTAACTGACTTCCTGTGCTTCCTTCTCTGTGAACATGATTGGCACCTCTTGCTGCAACTTGAATTTTTTTGCTAGAGGAGTGTTGCACATAACTTGGTGCACCATCATCGAGTACTTGAAATAATTCTTCCACTGCTTATTTAAATCTCCCACCAATATGGGTCTTCCCGAAATAATTATAACGGGGTTGGAGGCCTGACCTACTAGGCTGGTTAGCAGATGTGAGCTTTCTATCAGCTCAAAATTCTATCAAGTACACATTCTTCATTACCACGTCTACTTATTTTCTCAACTCTGAGCATTCCCTCATGGTATGTCCCGATCTCCTATGCATGTCGCACTACTTCTTTGGATTTGTTCGCTACTCTACTCCTTTCCCTCTGACATTTCTATTTAACAAACCCCTATTTTGAATTGCTTCGTAAATGTCCTCAAGTGGTACGGCCAGGGGAAGAAACTTTTCAACACAAGCAACTCTTCCCTCCCTGATCGGGCGTTCACCATGGCCCCTGAGGCTTCGAGGCTAGACGAAAGGATTGCTCGGACGAAACCTATTCGGTCTATGATCTCTCTAATTTTTTGGCCTATTATTCCCCTAACTATTCAGACTATTTCACCGATTTGTGAAATTTCTCCATTGCAGAGTGATGAACACTTGAAATTACACATTTAATAAGAGTTTTACATGATTGTTTTGTATTACTAGTGTATTTAATTTTCTTAACTTAAGTATGTTTACAATATTGTACTTAATTATCTTATAACTGTTTTGTGGCAGGTTCGGTAAAATGGGCATAACTTTCTACCTAAAGATCCAATTGAGGTGCTTCTTAATTATGTGCAGATCTGACTCAATGGGCTAACATATTGTATTTCACAAAGCATTGGAAATTCGAGTGTTTAGAGGGTGAAAATTGGCCTAGAACAGAATTGATCTGCAGTACAGGCCCAATTTGAACAGTTATAAGTATTTGGCCCATAACTATAGAAATACGTATCTAATACATATGAGATCACTCAATTTAGAAAGATAAGAGACTTATCTACAACTTTTATGTTTTGAGTGACAGCTAATTCGGATCACATCAATTTCAAATTGGATAATCAAGTGGGTACTCAAGTGATAATGAATGCAAATTATTTTGCCACTATTCTTGACTTTCATCAACCAAGTGGTTCCCTCCAAATTTGTCTCGATTTATCCATGTTTTTCTATAAATAAGTGGCTTGTTTATGCCTAAAGAATGTAATTAGAAAGTTAGAATTTAGTTCAAAATACTTTTCCTTTATATCCATTTCCTTGTACTATTATTTCTCTTGTTTACTATTAAGTCATGTTATTTCTTCTTCCATTTCTTTTCTTTTCATTTAGTTTTATTATGTCCAAATAATTTTGTTTAAGCTAAGGTGAAAGGGTGAAGCTCTTGGCAAGGTAATAAGATATGTTTAATATTTATTCATGAATTTAATGCTTCATTTTTAAGTTATGTAAATTTATATATGATGTATTTATTTTGTTTGTAGAATTAATACCATTTCTTCTAAAGTGGTGATTCTTGATTTATTATTGACAAACTTAATACTTGACACAATAAATTATTGAAACCATTTACAAGATTTGGTTTATATAACCTTTCTTGTAAAGTGGGAGTCTTAATTTATTGTAGACAAATATAAAGATAGCATAATAAATACTTGAACCCATTTATAAGATTTGGTGTATAATAATTGAAAGAAATAAATACTAATCAATATATAAATGATAATGAACTTTAATTGTTATATTTTCCGGTTGGAACCTCCTTTGTGTGAGGATTCCAATTGAGTCATAAAAAAATAAAAAGTTAAATATATTCTTACTTCTTATGCCAAGAGTGAATCCCCGTAACCTTAGCTTTTTATTTGAATTGGTTAATTGAAATAATATTTACAAACATCTTATACTGCATTAATTATCTTTAAAGTGTTTATAATTTGTAATTTTAATTCTACTTCCCTGTGGATCAACCCCGTTCTCATCGGGTTATTTATTACTTCGACAATCCTGCACTTGGGAATAACTTCTATATTCTGGACGTGTCAAGTTTTTGGCGCCGTTGCCGGGGAGGTAACGTTAATATTTTGTTTTGTTATTGTTTGTTTGTTTATTTTATTTTCATGGAAGACTGAGCCTCCTACTCATTATTTATTATTCGTTTTTTTATTTTTATTTTTATTATTTTTATTTTCATGGAAGGCCGAGCCTCCTAACGTACTTTATTATTATTCTGTTTTTATTTTCGCGGAAGGCTGAGCCTCCTACTCTTTATTTCGTTTATTTATTATTTTTTACTTTTTATTTTAGTTTTTTTTTAATTTTCATGGAAGGCCGAGCCTCCTAACGTACTTTACTTTATTTATTATTCGCCTTTTATTTTCGCTTTTTATTTTAATGGAAGGCTAAGCCTCCTACTATTTATTTATTAACTTTTTATTATATAATCTAACATCACTAATCTAACTTCTAATTATTTATCTTTATTTTGCTTTTAGTTTTACATATTTTATTTACTTGTGTGTAATATTTTATTTTATTTACCTGTGTTTAATATTTTATTTGTATTATTGTTATTGTATTTTGTTTTGTTTCTTTTTATGAGCGGTTGGTTTCGAGATCCTAATTCTCATCGTTTAGTAAAAGGTAATTTCAAAACTTCCTTTGATAATTTGTTAGATTCTCCTTCATCTTCTCATTCTTCACCAAGTAACACCATGAGTGAAAATCAAATTGAGGGACTCATAGACCCAGAGGACAATCAGTCCCAACATAATGACCATAACCGACCTAGGACACTTAGAGACTATATGAACCCTACACGAACCGGTGCACCATCTTGCTTAATTTTTCCACCGGATGCAACGCATTTTAATTTTAAGCCAGGCATTATCCAACTTTTACCCACTTTTCATGGCTTAGATGCAGAGAACCCTTATCTACATCTAAGAGAATTTGAAGAAGTGTGTAACACGTATAATGATCAAAATTGTAGCATGAACACAATTCGACTTAAGCTTTTCCCTTTTTCTTTAAAAGATAAAGCTAAAACATGGCTACAAAACCTTAGGCCAGGATCCATTTCTTTATGGGACGAGATGCAACAACAATTCCTGAAAAAGTTTTTTCCCTCCCATAGAACAAATTCTTTCAAAAGACAAATCACCACTTTTGCCCAAAAACCAGGAGAGACCCTTTACCAATGTTGGGAAAGGTATAAAGAATTACTTAATACATGTCCCCATCATGGTTTTGAAACATGGAGAGTAGTCTCAAATTTCTATGAGGGCTTAACACCCCAAGTTAGGCAAATGGTAGAAATGATGTGTAATGGAACATTTAAGGAAAAAGACCCAGAAGAGACAATGAACTATCTTGACTTACTAGCAGAAAATGCTCAAAATTAGGACACTGCTGGTACCTGTGAGGCACCTAGCAAAAATCAAACCACTACATCTAGTGGGGGTATTTATCATCTTAAGGAAGACCATGACCTTCAAGCCAAATTAGCATCCCTTGCTAGAAAAGTCGAAACCTTAGAAATGAAAAAGAGTGGTCAAATAAAATCTGTTCAAGAAATTGTGTGTCACATTTGTGAAACCTATGATCACCCTACCAATGATTGCCCAACTTTGCCTGCATTTAGGGAATGTCTCCATGAACAAGCCAATGTTTTAAACACGTTCAAACGGTCAAACAATAACCCATATTCACAAAACTATAATCCTGGATGGCGAAATCACCCGAATTTTAGTTGGAGGAATGACACTCAAGCACAGGCTTCGCAACCACCTTTCCAACCACACCAAAACTTTCAAAATCATCAAGGTTATGCACCATATGTCCCACCTCCTAGGAAAAATCTTGAAGAAACCTTGCATACATTCATTGAAAAACAAGAGTCTGTTAATTCTCAAAATGCTCAAACATTTGCTGATTTGAAAGATACTCTTGCTAAATTTGCATCTGCACTGAACATTCATGAGAAAGGAAAATTTCCTTTTCAACCACAGCCAAACCCCAAAGGACAACATAACTCAAATGCATGTAGTTCAGGAAGCCAACACATGGATCAAGTTAAAGCAGTTATCACTCTTCGGAGTGGTAAAATTGTTGAAAAAGAAATTCCTGAACCTCATGAGAGCGATGAATCAATCTCTAAGGGCAAGGAAAGTGTTGAACCTACACTTAATGAAGAAAACATCAAACCTTCACCTCCACCCCCATTTCCTCATGCATTACGTAATACTAAGAAGATGAATCACAATCCTGAAATTTTTGAAATCTTCAAACAGGTAAAAGTTAATATTCCTTTACTGGATGCTATTAAACAGGTTCCATCTTATGCAAAATTTTTGAAAGACTTATGCACAGTAAAAAGAAAACTGAATGTGAAAAAGAAAGCATTTTTAGCTGAACAAGTAAGTGCCATTCTTCAGAACAATAATTCTTTGAAATATAAAGACCCTGGTTGTCCTACAATTTCATGTATTATTGGAAGTCATAAAATTGAACAAGCCTTACTTAATCTTGGTGCTAGTGTGAATTTATTGCCGTATTCAGTTTATCAGCAGCTCAATCTCGGGGAGTTAAAATCAACATCTGTAACTCTTTTACTTGCTAATAGATCAATAAAAGTACCAAGAGGGACAGTGGAGGATGTCTTAGTTCAAGTTGATAAATTCATATATCCTGTGGATTTTATCGTCTTGGACACAGAACCTGTCAAATGATGTAATCCGATACCTGTTATTTTAGGTCGTCCATTTTTAGCAACTTCTAACGCTTTGATTAATTGCAGGAATGGAGTAATGAAGCTTTCATTTGGAAACATGACACTTAAACTCAATGTTTTTAATATGTGTAAGCAACCATATGAAGAGGAGGATGAAAGTGAAGAAGGTGACATGATTGAAACGATTGTGGAGGATCATATTCAAAAAGGGAGTTCTACCGATCCCTTAGAAATGTGTTTAATAAATTCATTTGAGTCAAATATACAATTAGATCCTGAAATCTCTGACATATGTTCTTTACTTGACTGTGCACAGGTGATTGAAAATAAAAGATGGAAACTAAAGTTTGAAGAATTGGGAGAAAATGAGGATAAAAAGAACGAAATTTTAAAGTTGGAGTTAAAACCTCTGCCTGAAGGACTGAAATATGCATTTCTTGGAGAGAAACAAACTTACCCGGTGGTAATCGCTTCTACACTCACAAGTGAACAAGAAGATAAGTTGATTGAATTATTGAAAATGCATAAAAATGCAATTGGGTGGACTTTAAAAGACATAAATGGTATTAATCCTTTGATTTGCACACATAGAATACACCTAGAGGATAATGCCAAAACTTCCCAACAACCTCAAAGGAGATTAAATCCACATATAAAAGAGGTAGTGAGAGCTGAAGTTCTCAAATTACTTGAAGTAGGAATTATCTATCTAATCTCAGATAGTAAGTGGGTAAGTCCTACTTAGGTAGTACCAAAACAATCTGGAATCACAGTCATTGAAAATGAAAAAGGTGAGTTAATACCAACTCGAGTCTCATCTAGTTGGAGGATGTGCATAGATTATAGAAAATTGAACTTGGCCACTAGAAAAGACCATTTTCCTTTACCATTCCTTGATCAGATTATAGAAAGAGTAGCAGGACGTCCCTACTATTGCTTTCTAGATGGTTACTCTGGCTATTATCAAATTCCTATAGCACTAGAAGACCAAGAAAAGACTACATTCACATGTCCTTTTGGAACCTTTGCTTTTAGAAGAATGCCCTTTGAACTTTGTAATGCCCCAGCAACATTTTAGAGATGTATGTTAAGCATTTTTAGTGACATGATTGAGCATTATTTAGAAGTTTTCATGGATGATTTAACTGTGTTTGGAAATTCTTTTGATAATTGTCTTGAAAACTTAGAAAAGGTCTTAAAAAGATGTGAAGAAAAGAGTCTTGTATTGAACTGGGAAAAATGTCACTACATGGTTACTTCTGGAATTGTTTTGGGACATATAGTATCTTCTAAAGGAATTGAAGTGGATAAGGCAAAAGTCGAACTCATTACACATTTGCCTCCACCAAAAACAGTCAGAGAAGTCCGATCCTTTTTAGGACATGCTGGATTCTATAGGAGGTTCATAAAAAACTTTAGTGCTATATCTAAACCTCTTTGTAACCTCTTAGCAAAAGATGTATCATTTAAGTGGACTCAAGAGTGTCAAAATTCATTTGAAAAATTAATTGGCCTCTTAACATCTGCTCCTATCATACAATCTCCTGACTGGTCTTTACCTTTTGAGCTCATGTGTGATGCTAGTGACTACGCTGTTGGTGCTGTATTAGGACAAAGAAAGGAAGGTAAATCCTATGTAATTTATTATGCAAGTAGAACTTTAAACAGTGCACAAATGAATTACACAACAACTGAAAAAGAACTACTTGCTGTAATATTTGCATTAGACAAATTTCGTTCTTACTTAATTGGTTCTTCAACTATTGTATTTACTGACCATGCTGCTGTAAGGTACTTAATGTCAAAACAGGATGCAAAACCAAGACTGATTCGATGGATTCTATTGCTTCAAGAATTTATTATCACTATCAAGGATAAGAAGGGAGCTGAAAATGTTGTTGCAGATCACTTATCAAGACTCACACCAGATTCATCAACAGAAATAACACCTATTAATGATTCTTTTCTCGATGAATTTTTATTTTCTACTGTTACAATGCCCTGGTATGCTAATATTGTTAATTTTCTTGTAACAGGAGAAATGCCACCTCAATGGAATGCTCAAGACAAAAGAAAATTTTTAACGGAGGTGAGAAAGTTTTATTGGGATGATCCTTATCTCTTTAAATATTGTCGTGATCAAATATTTCGAAGATGCATACCCGACAATGAGGTAAATAAAGTTATTGAATTTTGTCATTCTGAAGCATGTGGGGGACATTTCTCATCAAAGAAAACAGCTGCAAAAATCTTACAGTGTGGATTTTATTGGCCCACTTTATTTAAAGATACACATGCATTTTGTATAACTTGTGAAAATTGTCAAAAGTTGGGATCAATTTCAAAACGAAACATGATGCCTTTGAACCCCATTCTTGTTATTGAAATCTTTGATTGTTGGGGGATAGATTTCATGGGACCATTTCCGTTATCATTTGGATTTACGTATATCTTAGTTGCAGTAGATTATGTCTCAAAATGGATTGAGGCTATTCCATGTCGACATAATGACCATAAAACAGTCATGAAATTTTTGAAAGAAAATATCTTAAGTCGATTTGGAATCCCTCGAGCCATTATAAGTGATGGGGGTAAGCATTTTTGTAATAGACCATTTGAAACATTAGTGAAAAAATATGGTATTACTCATAAAGTTGCCACCCCTTATCATCCTCAGACAAGTGGACAAGTTGAATTAGCAAATAGGGAGATAAAACAAATTTTAGAAAAAACTGTAAACCCAAATCGTAAAGATTGGTCTTTAAGACTAAATGATGCACTGTGGGCTTATAGAACTGCTTTTAAAACTTCATTGGGTATGTCTCCCTATAGGATAGTTTATGGAAAACCTTGTTACTTACCTGTGGAACTTGAGCATAAAGCCTACTGGGCTATTAAAACTTTCAATGAAAATCTTGATTCTGCTGAACACATACGTAAATTACAAATAAATGAACTTGAAGAATTGAGAAATGATGCATATGAGAATTCAAAAATTCATAAAGCTAAAATTAAAGCCTTTCATGATAAAAAAATTCAGAGAAAAATATTTGACACTGGTCAGAAGGTTTTGCTTTATAATTCTCGACTTCACATATTCCCTGGAAAATTAAGATCAAGATGGAGTGGCCCTTTTATTGTGAAACATGTGTACCCTTATGGAACAATTGACATTGAAAATCCTAGAAATGGGAATGTGTTTAAGGTAAATGGGCAAAGACTCAAGCCGTTTCTAGAAAACCAAGCTTTTCATGAAGAATTTACATTCCTGTCGGATCCTTGTTACGAGACCAATTAATCTTTGTTTTATATATTTACATATTTATATATATTTATTCTTCTTCTAACATTTTTTTTTTTTACTTGCAGGTTAATTTAGTAGTTTTGTTAAAGTTTTGTTTTGCACCCCGGTTAAGCGGCGGATAACGGTACTCCGTGATATTTCAAATCGGTTTTGTCAGTTTCCCATAATTACTGATATCTTCTCTTCTTCCCCATTTTCTTAAAAAAAAAAAATGGATGACATTCTAAAAAATTTGAAAAAGCGTTTTCCCTCATTGCCTCAAAATTCCTTGAAGAAAATTTACCAAGCAAGATGTGAAAGATTAAGGTTATTGATGATTATGAATATACCTGTTGATTTACGTTGGTTAATTGAAGCCAAAGTTAGATTGACAGGTGAATTTTCAGACTCATTAATTTCCTACATGCCTGGCTTAGGTAAAAGCTCTTTTTCAAAAAAACGAAGAGCAAAACGATTAAATATTTGTTACAAGTGTGCACGCACGACTTGCAACACACGTTGCCGCACTTTAGGAATGGTGTCTGTAAATCGTGAAGATAAAATTAGGTTCATTAAGGATGGCCTGAGTAAGGAGTCTTTAGATAATATCTTATCGACTCTTGAGACGCATCCTAGTGGATATGTGCATATTGCAATTCATGAATTATGGGACATATTCCTAAAAGAACATGAGCGGTACAGTTTCGGGAATCTGACTTTAAAAGACCCTGTTTGCCAATTTATAAGAAAATTGGATGGGAAGCCTATCCTCGACCCATAGAGGGCGTTTAAGTCGTTACTGGACGTAAAATCAGAGGAAGATGTGAGCCACAATCACAACTACTTGTATATATTTACTATAGCTGTTATTTTTAAATGTTTCATTTCAAACTCAAATGTCTTTTCAATAATCAACCACCTATAATCCTTTTTGAAAATTTTGCATTTTAAGCCGACAACCCATGTGACTTTTCCAGCTAACAAATTGAAAATTGGTAAAAGGTATTGAATCTTGTATTTCAAGCCAATAGCCATGTGATTTAACTTTGCAATACCTTTTGGCTCTATAAATACATTGCATTATTTCTGCATCTTTGTACAAACTCAAAATCATTCAAGAGAGAGGGTGAGTGTAATCATGGAAGGATCATCAACTCGTAAATTCACAAAAATTTGTGTCTTTTGTGGATCCAGCCCTGGAAAAACTAGTGAGTTTATAGAAGCAGCAGAAACCCTTGGTAAGATGTTAGCTGAGCGCAATATTCATTTAGTATATGGGGGAGGTAGTCTTGGATTAATGGGACGTGTGGCAACCGCTGCACAAAATAATGGCAGTCGAGTTTTGGGTATCATACCAAAAGCTCTAGCTGTTGGAGACATTGTAGGAAAAATAATTGGGGATGAGTTACAAGTATCATCAATGCATGAACGAATATCTTTTATACTTCGTAATGCTAATGCCTTCATAGCTCTACCTGGAGGTTTCGGAACATTAGAGGAAATTTTTCAAATTGTCTCATGGGCACAATTGCAAATCCATAAAAAAACCCATTGGTTTGTTAAACGTTGATGGTTTTTATAATGGGTTGTTATCTTTTCTTGACTATGCGGTGGAAAAACAATTCGTCTCATCTGCAGCACGACAGATCCTCATTTCTGCTTCAACTGTTGATCAGTTACTCGATGAACTACAAGCTTTTACACCTCTATCTGATCCAACAATGAGTCAGATAGATTGGTATACTGATAACAGTGAAAAGAAACGCAGGATAGATTTGACGCTTCGTCTGTAGCCTATCTATTTCTATGTATTTTTAAGCTTTTTTGTGTGGCTTGTTTTTTTTTTTTTTTTGTGTGGCTTGTTTTATTTTGTTGCAGGTTTAATTTTCAATAAAAGATGTTTCAGGTGATATCTTCTATATTTTACTCTTTCTATATTTTGACATTGAGGACAATGTCTCAATCTGGTTGGGGGGAGGATAGTTGATATATAATGTTAGTGTTAATTATTTTATTTTGTTGTTGTTATCACTTTGTTATGTAAAAAAAAAAAATTATCATGAATGGCGTGAGTAAAATATTCATTTATGTATTCTTGAGACGCATTCTAGTTCTAGAATAGCAGAGTAAAGAGTACATTATAAACTTTTGAAACACATTCTAATTGGTTTATTTTTAATGCATTTTATGTATAATTGTTTGTTGCTTAAGTTTTTGGTAACTCTTGCGTAAATAAATTTGCTTTACTATCGATGTATGATTTCAAAATTGTTTAGTTTAAATCACTTTCTCTATTTAGGTTACTAAAGAATAACTTCTGAAATTATTTCTTGAGAACAATACTAAGCCTTGTGGTAAGATGGATGATTCAATATATATAGCCAAGAGAATTTCCATGTTTAAGTATACATATTATTTTCTAAACTCACATATCTTTTGTGAGTGAGTGGAGAGGTTTGAGATAATAGCTTACGAACTTTCATTGATCCTTTGAAATGGTTAATTTTTATTTGGAATGACATTATTTGGGATAATGAATGATTTGGTTGCTTAGCTGAAGGATAAAAAAAAAAATTAGAAAAGTATTATGGTGATAAATTGCTCTTGTGTTATAATGATTCCTTATGTCTTTAAAAACAAAAGAGTAAAAAAAAAAATTTTTAAAAAAAAAGAAAAAAAAAAGAAAAAAAAGAAGTCAATTCAGTTCAATAAAGTCTTCATTCAATTTTAGAAGACTAAAGTCATTAGGAAGCAATCTTATCACCGAATTCTATATTCGTAAGATTCGCATTAAATAATTAAAGTCTTGAAGCTGGCATTTGACAATAATGGTTTGACTCTAAATATTTGATTTTCCTATCTTTGGATCAATGTTAGTTTGTCTGTCTGTCCTTAAATGTAACTTTTTCTTGAGTGATTATCTGTTTTCCAACTCCATGAGTGAAATCCTAAGTCATTAAACAAATTATTCACCTGTAAGGATATGGAGTTGAGGCTTTTACTTGGAACATTTTTAAGGCTATATATGTTGTGGTTTGTGGTAAGAAGGATTTGGCTTAATTCACACACACACAAAAATATTTTTGGAAGTTATGATTGAAATAACCTTTATAGCGATTGTGATTTTAAAACTGACGTTTTGTTTGAAATATTTAGATAGTGTTCAAATTTTATTTATGCTCGAATTGCTAGGGACTAGCAATAAGCCAGTTGGGAGGTGTGATGAACACTTGAAATTACACATTTAATAAGAGTTTTACATGATTGTTTTGTATTACTAGTGTATTTAATTTTCTTAACTTAAGTATGTTTACAATATTGTACTTAATTATCTTATAACTGTTTTGTGGCAGGTTCGGTAAAATAGGCATAACTTTCTACCTAAAGATCCAATTGAGGTGATTCTTAATCCTGTGAAGAGCTGACTCAATGGGCTAACATATTGTATTTCACAAAGCATTGGAAATTCGAGTGTTTAGAGGGTGAAAATTGGCCTAGAACAGAATTGATCTGCAGTACAGGCCCAATTTGAACAGTTATAAGTATTTGGCCCATAACTATAGAAATACGTATCTAATACATATGAGATCACTCAATTTAGAAAGATAAGAGACTTATCTACAACTTTTATGTTTTGAGTGACAGCTAATTCGGATCACATCAATTTCAAATTGGATAATCAAGTGGGTGCTCAAGTGATAATGAATGCAAATTATTTTGCCACTATTCTTGACTTTCATCAACCAAGTGGTTCCCTCCAAATTTGTCTCGATTTATCCATGTTTTTCTATAAATAAGTGGCTTTTTTATGCCTAAAGAATGTAATTAGAAAGTTAGAATTTAGTTCAAAATACTTTTCCTTTATATCCATTTCCTTGTACTATTATTTCTCTTGTTTACTATTAAGTCATGTTATTTCTTCTTCCATTTCTTTTCTTTTCATTTAGTTTTATTATGTCCAAATAATTTTGTTTAAGCTAAGGTGAAAGGGTGAAGCTCTTGGCAAGGTAATAAGATATGTTTAATATTTATTCATGAATTTAATGCTTCATTTTTAAGTTATGTAAATTTATATATGATGTATTTATTTTGTTTGTAGAATTAATACCATTTCTTCTAAAGTGGTGATTCTTGATTTATTATTGACAAACTTAATACTTGACACAATAAATTATTGAAACCATTTACAAGATTTGGTTTATATAACCTTTCTTGTAAAGTGGGAGTCTTAATTAATTGTAGACAAATATAAAGATTGGCATAATAAATACTTGAACCCATTTATAAGATTTGGTGTATAATAATTGAAAGAAATAAATACTAATCAATATATAAATGATAATGAACTTTAATTGCTATATTTTCCGGTTGGAACCTCCTTTGTGTGAGGATTCCAATTGAGTTATAAAAAAATAAAAAGTTAAATATATTCTTACTTCTTATGCCAAGAGTGAATCCCCGTAACCTTAGCTTTTTATTTGAATTGGTTAATTGAAATAATATTTACAAACATCTTATACTGCATTAATTATCTTTAAAGTGTTTATAATTTGTAATTTTAATTCTACTTCCCTGTGGATCGACCCCGTTCTCATCGGGTTATTTATTACTTCGACAATCCTGCACTTGGGAATAACTTCTATATTCTGGACGTGTCACAGAGGTCGGTATTCGTCGTTCGGCCTTCGATTCTTTAGAGAAGTGGGTAGGGGTCCTTCTATTCCCCCATATCTATTATCTTATGTGGTCCTGACGTGCCCCATGGTAGTTTTGTAAGGGATTTCTTAGCCTCTTCCCCTTCTTCTATTAACACATACTTCGGCGCCTTATTATATGCCGTCGTATAATTCGTAACATTGCTCTTAACCAAGTAATACCAAAACCTATTCAGACTCAGCCCCAACTTGAGGGCATCCAAGGTGGTGATTTGGTCAAAAGTCCCTAGGGATATTACCTCCTTATGGAATCTCTGGATGAAATTTTTAAGTCTCTTACCTCAACCCTACCTAACCCATTTTAGTTGCCTCGCGTCTTTAGCTGCCTCACATGAATCTCAGAAGTGTTGTGCAAAGTCAGCTCATAGTAAGAAGTGACATTGTGCTGCTTCAAGCCCCTATACTAGAGTAAAACGGGTTCCTCTAAGTTTATGTGGAAGCATCTGCATATCTGGTCCTGCCTTAGCCTCACAATTGATAGTAGGTCGGTAATCTGATCAACATAGTAATTAGGGTCAATGACTCTCCTATAAATGGGCAAGTTTGGGAGTCAAAACTCACTTGGGAGCTCCGCATCTCTTAGCTCATTAGTCAGTGGCAATCTCTTCTCCCTTTTCGTATTCTTCGTAAGAGGTTGATCTTTCTTCTCCTTCTCCGCCAAAAAGCTCTCCAATTTTTTATCTAAATCACAGACCTTGTTTTCTAGGTTTGACTCGCCTTACTTGTATTGTCGTTGTTCAGTAGACGATTTTTTCTTTGCCGCTTGCTCTAATTTTCTAGGCTGTGTCTCATCTCTCTCGAGGAGTCCATGACTTGGCCTAGTTTCTTTGGCCAAGTCGTGCAAGGTCTCCATCTTATTCCTTCGATCTGTCTGTTCTTAAATCTCTGCCTGAGATTCTCTCATGCTCCCATTTTTTGCTTCCCTCATTTAACTTCTGATCAACTCAGCCATGAGTTGTCTCAGCTCTTCCTAGATCTCAGGTAAAACCAATTTTTTTGTCTGATGAAGAGGCCTGTTCCCATGACCTCCATTCCTATTTAGGTTCTGGCCTCGCTCTCCGGTGATGGGGTTTCTGCTGGTAGATGACTTTTCCTTTATATCCACTTATCGTCTTCTTGAACAAAACTTTTAGTTCTAATTCTCACAGATGATGCCAAAAACTATTGATCGAAAAAAATGGTTCTTCAGGCTAATAAACCCTGAATTTGTTTATTAGCAAGAATCAGCATTTGGGGGCCTTATCCTAGTTAGGCGTACTTGCGGAAGCTTAGGTCTTCTCTTCCTCGTTGGCTATAGCAAAACCTAAAAAACACAAATAAAGCTATTATGATGATTTCACTGGGGTGGGTTCCGACGAAGAGTCTCCGATGCTTAAGTCAAAAAGAGTCTTTGTAGGGGAGACTGGTAAAAAGGTAAGTCAAAATACTTAAAAATTAAGAAAGAAAAACCCTTTTTTTCTTAGTTTGTGTCTAGTTCTTCTGTCTTTTATGGTGTTCTTTTTGGCATCATCTCATGCTTCTGTGCCTTTCTTTCCTTTTTATAGTACTGATCTTTGAAGAACTTTCTGGGTATTTTTTTTTCTGCTATGCCTCTATCATACGCCAAATATCTTTCTGTAAATCTTCTTCTAACATGCTTCTAACTTTGCTTCTGCTGTACTTCTATCACACGCTAAATATCCTTCTGTTAATCTTCTTTTGACATACTTCTAACTCTGACATACTTTTTGGCATCATCTCATGCTTCTATGCCTTTTTCTCCATTTTATAGTACTAATCTTTAGAGAACTTTTTGGGTATCTTCATTCTGTTGTGCTTTTGTCGTATGCCAAATATCCTTCTGCGAATCTTCTTTTGACATGCTTCTGACTTTTCTTCTACTGTACTTCTATCACATGCCAAATATCCTTCTGCTGATCTTCTTTTGACATACTTCTAACTCTACTTCTGCTATACGTCAAGAATCTTTCTGACATTCGTTAAGCATAACTTAGCATATTTTCTATGCCTGTCTTTGCTGGTGGATTTGGTTAAGTGCTATCTGCCTGGGTCGACTTTTTCTCGTAGTTTCCTCCTGTTCGGCTTGGTTGTGGCCCAAAGTCTTCTTAGAGAACTGGTTTTCTAGTGACTTTAATAGCTATACCTGATTGGTCTATTCAGCAGACAGCCAACCTAGTGTTTGTTCTGACCCAGTTTCTTCATTGATCATGCAGATGCTGAGATGAACTGTTCTGGTTAGTATGTAAAGGGCGGTCTTGGTCGTATCTTGGCCTGTCCTGCCGAGTAAGTGCTTTGGATTTGTCGATCCGATTTTTTGATTCTGAACAGGTTCTCCACTATCTACCCCTGCTTGGACTTTACCCAATGGCTATTACCATAAGCTTGTCTTAGAAGGAAATTGTCCTGTAAGAAGTAGTGGGCTCTGAAAAGGATTGTCCTCATGAAAACATCTAGCTGGGTTGTTGGGGCTGCCTTTTTTTTTGGGCCTAGCGACTTTAGGCTCAAATGTAATTTTCTAGGAGAACAAATATTACCAGTTATATATTTATAAAATAAAAATTATTATTATTATACGGTGGTTATAATTTTTTTAATTTATCTCTTAAATCTAAAAAAAATATGTTAGGAAGCATAAAGTTTTAATTTATTTTTATTATTAATTTGTTAATACATTAGAAAACTTAACATTATGTATGGGTGTTAACTATTTTTTTATAATTAAAAGAGTAAAAAATGATTATATACACAAATCAAATATCAAATAAATAAATAAAATACTTTTCATATTAAAGTTTTGAGTAATTATGAAAATAAAAATTTGACATTTATTTTTCAAAAATTATGCTTGAAGAAGGTAGTTATAAATATAACGATATATTTCATAGTAACATAGAACTTTCTACTAATGAAAGAATTATTTGACTTTATAATTAGTACTAATAAGTATGTGTTTACATTGCTCAAAATTAAATTTTATCTTAGGTTATTATTTAATTATACTTATATTTTTTATATTAATATTCTTCATATTTAATTATCTTATAACATATGCTAGATTACAAATATACTTGGACAAAATCTAAAATGCATTATACCTAACGGTTTCTTCGTACAATATGATTGAAAAATGGTACCCACAACATTAATTTGTTTTTACTTGTACAATTTAAACACTATCACTTCAAGGGATAAGCTATGGTCTTTCGGTTGTGTCTAGCTGTAGCTATTGGATCTTATTAGTGGAGATCTAATGGTCTAAAATTATTTGGCTCAAAACTTGCTATCGGTAGCTTAGACAAAAAAACAAAAAAAATAGAAGGTCAATTTTACATGCCACCCCCTCTTATGTTGTTAAAATATAAACTTATCTATTATATTACAAAAAAATCCCTCTTCTAGTCCTCTTAAATATGAAAATAAAATCAAAGAATATCTATTTATTTATTTATTATAAATTTTATTAAAATAAAAAATATAAACTAAATAGTTAAATGTTATAATTTTAAATCCAATCTCTATTAAAATAACATTAAATGTTATAATTTTAATTTTAATTTTAACTGCATAATATAATTTCAATTTAAATTATATGAAATATTATAATTTCAACTCTAATTTTAATTTTACTTAAGTTAAATGTTATAATTTTAAATTTAAATTTAAATTTAATTACGTTAAATATTATAATTTTAATTGAAACTTTGATTTCAATCACGTTAAATATTATAATTAAATTTTAATTTCAATTGTAATTACGTTAAATAATTTTAATTTTAATTACATTAAGTGTTTAAAGTCTAATATTAATTTTAATTTTAATTACGTTAAATAATTCTAATGTCAAATTTAAATTATAATTACGTCAAATGTTATAATTTCAAGTCTATTTTTAATTTCTGTTACGATAAATATTTTAATTCTAATTTTAAATTCAATTTAATTGTAATTACATTAAACGTTATAATTCTAGTTTCAATTTTAAATTCAATTTCAATTATGTTTAATGTTATAATTCTAATTTTAATTTTAGTTTCACTTATGTTAACTATTATAATTTTAATTACAATTTTAAATTCAATTTCACTTACATTAAATGCTATAATTCAAATTCAAATTTTAATTTTAATTACGTTAAATATTATAATTTCAATTCTAATTTTAAATTTAATTACATTAAATAATTTTAATTTCGAATCAAATTTTAATTTTAATTACATTAAATATTATAATTCTAAATTGAATTTATATTTGAATTATGTTAAATATTATAATTCTAATTTTATTTTTATTTTAATTACATTAAATGTTATAATTTTATTTTCTAATTTTAATTTTAATTACGTTAAATGTTATATAATTCTAATGTAAATTTTAATTACGTTAATTCTAATTGCAATCAATTTCAGTTACGTTAAATGTTATAATTTCAATTCCAATTTTAAATTAAATTTCAAATACATTAAATGTTATAATTTTAATTTTAAATTCAATTTTAATTACACTTAATGTTAATTTTAATTTCAATTACGTTAAATGTTATAATTCTAATTCTAATTTTAATTCCAATTTCAATTGCATTAAATATTATAATTTTAAATTCAATTTCAATTACGTTAACTATTATAATTTCAATTCTAATTTCAATTTCAATTTCAGTTACGTTAAATGTTATAATTCTAATTTTAATTTCAATTTCAATTATGTTAAATGTTATAATTCTATTTTTAATTTCAATTTTAACTTCAATTACATTAAATGTTATAATTTCAATTATATTTTCAATTACGTTAAATGTTGTAATTCCAATTCTAATTTCAATTTTGATTACGTTAAATGTAATAATTCTAAGTCTAATTTCAATTCCAGTTACTTTAAATTTCATAATTCCAATTTCAGTTTAAACTTAATATTAATTACGTTAAATGTTACAATTCTAATTCCAATTTCAAATATGTTAAATGTTATAATTTTAGTTTTAATTATGTTAAATGTTATAATTTCAATATCAATTTTAATTATGTTAAATATTACAATTCCAAATCTAATTGCAATTTTAATTATGTTAAATATTATATTTAATTATAATACCGATTTCAATTACATTAATATTATAATTTTAATTCTAATTTTGATTTCAATTACATTAAATATTATAATTGCTTATCCAATTTTAATTACAATTACGTTAAATGTTATAATTACAATTCTAATTCTAATTTAATTTAAATTTAAATTATATTAATTTTTGTAATTTTTATTTCAATTATATTAAATGTTATAATTCAATTTGAATTTCAATTCTAATTTTAATTATATTAAATATTATAATTTGAAAATAAAATTTTTTTGATTTGTTATGTATTTTAGAAATTAGAACTTGGAAAATTAACCTAGTCCAATAAATACTTTACAAATTATAAAAATTTCTAAAATATAAAAACACTTCAAAAAAAAAAAGACTAAAACCAACCAAAAACTTCAATTGATCGCAATATGAAAATATTTGTTTTAAAAAAAGGCCAAAACATAATAAACATTTCTGTATTTAATTTTTTTCTATCTCTCTTAAAATGATTATACCAAATATAATTATTTTTTTAAGGAAATAAGATGAAATATATTGTTAAAATAAAAAGTATGTCAAATACAACCATGAACATAGATAGTTACCCTAAAAAGATAAAATAATATGTACTTAAATGTAATTAGAATTAGAATTAGATTGGAATTATAAAATTTAACAGCATTGAAATTAGAATTATAATATTTAATGTAACTAAAATTAGAATTAGAATTAGAATTATAAAATGTGATGTAATTATAATTATAATTATAATTATGAAATTTAATATAATTGAAATTAAAATTAGATTTAGATTTAAAATTATAACATTTAACGTAAATAAAATTGAATTTAAAAATAGAATTGGAATTATAACATTTAATGTAAGTGAAATCAAATTTAAAATTGGAATAAAAATTATCACATTTTACGTAATTGAAATTAAAATTGAAATTGAAATTATAACATTTAACATAATTAAAATTAAAACTAGATTTGAAATTATAAAACTTAACATAATTAAAATTAATTTTTAAATTAGAATTAGAATTATAACAATTAACATAAGTGAAATTAAATTTAAAATTAGGATTGAAATTATAAGATTTAAAGTAATTAAAATTAAAATTAGAATTACAACATTTAACATAATTAAAATTTAATTGAAAATTAGAATTAGAATTATAAAATTTAATGTAATTGAAATTAAATTTAAAATTTGAATGAAATTGACATTGAATTTAAAATTGGAATTGAAATTATAACATTTAACATAATTAAAATTAAATTTTAAAATAGAATTGAAATTATAACATTTAACATAATCAAAATTGAATTTAAAATTAGAATTTAAATTATAATATTTAATGGAATTGAAATGGAATCTAAAATTAGAATTGGAATTATAACAATTAACGTAAGTGAAATTGAAATTAGATTTGAAATTATAAAATTTAACGTAATTAAAATTGAATTTAAAATTAGAATTAGAATTATAACATTTAACATAAGTGAAATTGAATTTAAAATTTGAATTGAAATTATAAGATTTAACGTAATTAAAATTAAATTTAAAAATTAAAATTATAATATTTAGTGTAATTGAAACTGAATTTCAAATTGGAATTAAAATTATAACATTTAATAAAATTAAAATTAAAATTAAAATTAAAATTAAAATTAGAATTATAACATTTAACATAATTAAAATTGAAATTAGATTTGAAATTATAACATTTAACTTATGTTCCCACAAATTATTATATATTGCATTCCACTTAACATACAACAAAATAGATAGTGGGAATATGTAATATATATAATGAAAATATTTAGTATATTAAACAGGAACATTAACTATGTTAAGTAAAAATATGTAATATCTTAAGTGAGAACATATAAAATTAAGTGGGAACATACATGATATTGTTTATGATTAATTTACCCTTTTTTTAAGCATATATAAAAATCAGACGTATGTAGAACACTCATAAAATTGGAACCTCTTATATTAAATCACATATTTTTAGTGGTAATCGACAATACGCTAATAATGTAAAAGTGGGGATATTGACACTTTTCAAGGTGAAAATAGTAAATAATGGGGAACATGTAGTATATTTAGTGGGAATATGTTGCATATTAAGTAAGAACATATAGTATGCTAAGTGAAAATACGTAGTATATTAAGTAGAAGTATTTAGTATATTCAATGGGAATATGTAATATATTAAGTGAAAACATTTAGTATGTTAAGTGAGAACAAGTAATATATTAAGTAGAAACATTTAGTATGTTAAGTGGAAATATTTAGTATGTTAAGTGAAAATATGTAGTATATTAAATGGGAACATTTTGTATGTTAAATTAGAACATGTAGTATATTAAATAAAAACACGTAGTATATTAAGTGAAAATATTTAGTATGTTAAGTAAGAATATATAGTATATTAAGTGAAAACATTAGTATTTTAAGTGGAAACATTTAATATATTACATGTTCCCATTTAAAATATTAAATGTTCCCACTTAATATATTACATGTTCTCATTTAACATATTAAATGTTCTCACTTAACATACTATATATTTCTACTTAATATACAAAATATTCCCTCTTAACATACCACGTGTTCCCACTTAATATACTATATGTTCTCACTTAACATACTAAATATTTCTATTAAATATACTACGTGTTCTCATTTAATATACTAAATGTTCTTACTTAATATACTATATATTCCCACTGAATATACTAAATGTTCCCACTTAATATACTACATGTTCTCACTTAATATATAACATGTTCTCACTCAATATTTAATTATAATTGCAATTGCAATTCCGTTAAATATTATAATTTTAATTTTAATTTCAATTACGTTAAATGTTATAATTTCAAATTTAATTTTAATTTCAATTTCAATTACAGTAAATGTTATAATTCCAATTCTAATTTAAATTTTGATTTAAATTACATTAAATATTATAATTTTAATTCTAATTTAAATTTTAATTACGTTAAATGTTATAATTTTAATTTTAATTATGTTAATTGTTATAATTTTAATTTTAATTATGTTAATTGTTATAATTTCAATTCTAATTTCGATTTTAATTACTTTAAATATTATAATTCTAAATCCAATTTCAAATCCAATTACATTAAATGTTATAAATCTAATTTTAATTACATTAAATGAATAATTCTAATTTCAATTTTAATTACATTAAATGTTATATTTTCAAATAATTTAAATTTCAATTCCGTTAAATGTTATAATTCCAATTCTAAATTAAAGTTCAATTAGGTTAATATGTTATAATTCGAATTCCTATTTTAAATTCAATTTTAATTATATTAAATGTTATAATCCCAATTCCAATTCCAATTTCAATTTCATTAAACTCCAAATTCAATTTTAATTATGTTAAATGTTATAATTCAAATTTCAATTTCAATGTCAATTATGTTAAATATTATAATTTCAAAATTAATTTATTTTTTAGTTACATTAATATAAGGAAATAATATTTTATTAGTATCCTAAATGACCATAGTTAATATTATGTTACAGAAGAAAAAAATACATCAAGTACTTTGTTGTATGTCTTATCCCACTTAACGTAGCACGTGTTCCTATTCTTTTACCCATTTCACCAGATCTAGGATATCCCTATTTATACATGATTTGTGAGTTAACAGTTATCATAAAAAAAATGCTATATAATATAAAATGATGATATTATATAAGTATTCTAAATAACCATAGTTAATATAATGGGTTAATCCCCTCCATTAGCTGTAATTTGTCAATTAATGGAGGGGGTGAGCGAACATCATCCGACTATTTGGAATGGTCGAATGTACCGAATGTGCACCTAATAAATAAATATTAAATTTAAAAGATGAAAATATTATACCTAATTAACCCTTATCATTGACTCATGTTTTGAACTGGTACAATGTCTTTTATATTTTGAATTTAAAAAAAAAAACAAATCTTTTCGTATTGAATAATATTGAGGATTTATGTTGGTTTTGGCATTTTTTTGAGTGCATTTATATTTTAAATATTTTATAATTTTTATAGGTTTTATTGGACCATCTTAACTTTTCAACTTCTAATTTCTAAAATATATAACAAATCAAAAAAATTATTTTTAGATTATACTATTTAATGTAATTAAAATTAAAATTAGAATTAGAATTCAAATTGAATTATAACATTTAATGTAATTGAAATTACAATTACAATTTTTAATATAACTAAAATTGAAATTGAAATTATAACATTTAACGTAATTGTAACTGAAATTGGATACACAATTATAATATTTAATGTAATTGAAATTGAAATTATAATATTTAACGTAATTGAAGTCGAAATTGAAATTATAATATTTAACGTAATTGAAGTCGAAATTAAAATTATAATATTTAACGTAATTATAATTAAATTAGAACGAAATTATAACATTTAACGTAATTAAAATCAAAAGTGAAATTGGAATTATAAATATAACATTTAACTTACTTGAAATCAAAATTAAATTTAGAATTAAAATATTTAACGTAATTAAAATTGAAATTGGTTTAGAATTATAACATTTAACGTAATTGGAATCAAAATTAAACTTTGAATTTTATCATTTAACGTAATTGAAATTGAATTTAAAATAGAAATTAGAATTATAATATTTAATGTAACAAAAACAGAAATTGGATTTGAAATTATAACATTTAATGTAATTGGTATTTAAATTGGATTTCAAATTATAAATATTTAACATAATTGAAATGTTATTATAACATTTAACGTAATTGGGATTGACATTGGATTTAAAAATATAACATCTAACATAATTAAATTTAATTTAAAATTATAACATTTAATGTAATTGAAATTAAAATTAAATTTTAAATTATAATATTTAGCGTAATGAGAATTAAAATTGGATTTGAGATTATAACACTTATTGTAATTGAAATTATAATATTTAATATAATTAAATTAAAATTTTAATTATATCATTTTACGTAATTGAAATCAAAATTGAACTTGAAATTATAATATTTTATGTAATTAAAATTAAAATTAGAATTAGAAGTATAACATTTAATGTAATTGAAATTGGAATTATAATTATACTGTTTAATGTAATTGAAATAAATTAGATTTGAAATTATAAAATTTTACATAATTGAAATTGAAATTTGATTTGAAATTGGGATTTAATATAATTGGAATCAAAATTGACATTTGAATTATAACATTTAATGTAATTGAAATTGAATTTAAAATAAAAATTATAATTATAACATCTAAGGTAATTGAATTTAAAATTAGTTTTGAAATTGTAACATTTAACATAATTTGATTTGAAATTGAAAATTAAAATTCAATTGAAATTATAATATTTAACGTAATTAAAATTGAAATTGGGTTTGAAATTGTAATATTTTACATTATTAAAAATGAATTTAAAATTAAAATCATAACATTTAATGTAATTAGAATCGAAATTGAATTTGAAATTATAACATTTAATGTAATTAAAATTAAAATTTGAAATTAAAATTAGAATTTAATGTAATTAAATTTAAAATTGAATTTAGAATTATAACATTTAACATAATTGAAATTTGATTTGAGATTACAACATTTAACGTATTTAAAATCGAAATTGGATTTATAATTATAGCATTTAACGTAATTGGAATTGAAATTATATTATTTAATATAATTAAAATTAAAATTAGATTTGAAATTATAATATTTAATTATTTGAAATCAAAATTAGATTTAAAATTATAATATTTAACGTAATTGAAATTGAAATCAGAATTAGATTTGAAATTATAACATTTAACGTAATTAAAATTTATATTATATTTGAAATTATAACATTTAACGTAATTGAAATTGAAAAATGATTTGAAATTATAACATTTAACGTAAATGAAATTGAAATTAGATTTGAAATTATAACATTTAATGTAATTGAAATTAAAATTAGATTTGAAATTATAACATTTAATGTAATTGAAATCGAAATTATAACATTTAGCATAATTGAAATTTAAATTAGATTTGGAATTATAACATTTAAAATAATTAGAATTAAAATTTCATTTGTAATTATAGTATTTAACATAGCTGAATTTGAAATTGAATTTAAAATTATAATATTTAATATAATTAAAATTAAAATTTGAATTTGAATTATTATATTAACATAATTAAAATTAAAATTGTGTTCAGAATTATAACATGAATTATAATCGAAATTAAATTTAGAATTATAATATTTAACGTAATTGAAATTAAAATTTAATTTTAAATTATAACATTTAACGTAATAAAATTAACTTTACAATTATATTTAAAATTATAATATTTAATATAGTTGAAATTAAATTTTAAAATTAAAATTAAAATTTTTAACATAATTAAAACTAAAATTGAATTTGAATTACGTAAAATTAAAATTGAGTTTGAATTTATAACATATAACGTAATTGAAATTGAATGATTGAATTAAAATTATAGCATTTAATGTAATTAAAATTAAAATTAAAACTAGAATTGAAAATTTAATATTTAGTGTTATTAAAATTAAAATTTGAATATTCAATGTAATTAAAATTAAAATTTGAATATTCAATGTAATTAAAATTAAAATTTGAATATTCAATGTAATTAAAATTAAAATTTTAATATTCAATGTAATTAAAATTAAAATATTATAAAGAATTATAATATTTAACGTAATTAAAATTAAAATTAGAATTATAATATTAACATTTAATGTCGTAAATAAAATTAACATTTAATATAATTAAAATTTAATTTTTATATTATGTATTTGTTTTCTTTTTTTATGATTAGATCTCTACTATTAAAATATTATTAAAATTTATATTTTTGAACTTTTTTAAATATCTTATTTTAATGAAAATAAATATTATTATCAATTTTATTTTTCTTTTATTTTATTTTTAGGACTGAATTGATTATAAATTTATAATTATACTCTTATAATTAAATATTTACTTAATTAAAGACCTATTTAATAAAAGCCAAATGACTGGTAATTTACCTCCTATTACCAGTCATTCCGCTGACGTCTGTTTAAAACAACTGACTGTACCAGAAGCACTGCCTCACTTCAAACATATATCAAAATTATTCAAACGTTAACATATATATTTCCAACTATTCAAACATTGAAGTGATGTCCACGCTAAGAGTAATATGGAGCCCGTGGCTCCTGTTTCATGCAGAAATCAAGCCATTCGATAGGTAGATGTTACTTCATTTTCCACCTCCTGGGCTATGGTGGTCATGCGGCTTAGGATGGTTGGTTGCAAGGGCAACAATTTTTGTTATAAATTGAAGCAAATACTTTAGTTGTATACTATAAGTCGAGGAAACAAAATCAACTGAGAGAGAGAAAAAAATTCGAGAGATAAGAAAAAGGAAAAAGAAGATAGAGAAAGAGAACTCAAGAAATAATAATATAAAATAAATAGAAAAAACTAAAGAAAATTCTTTAAAAAAAAAATGTGTTTGCTGATTAGCTGATAAAAGAAAAAGTATACTAATAGTTGATAAATTCTAAATTTTTGACCATTAACGTATTTTTATGAATTGATAACTATATATATATTATGTTTTTAATCTAGTAGTTAATGATTTAATTACATATTATCATATTTCATTTATCCATAATTTACTTTTAAACAAATAAGTATTTATGCTAATTAGTTGACTTTAGAAATATTTTTATATAATTTATGATTACATTAAGTAAAAAAATATTTATTTCATAATAATTTTAATTCCACAATATTATATAGTAGTTTTTGCACCATCAAATGTGAACCCTCTCCTTTACTTTGTTTTGCCCGAGCAATAAAGTAATCCCACCGAGTTAGATCAGTTTAATTTGCTCTGCATATGTGTTAGACTAATTTATTTTACTCTATTCGAGCGATGCAGTAATTTCATCGAATTAGATCAAAGTAGATCTTCCGCTCTATTTGTGTATAAGTTATTCTGCTATATTATACAAGTTTTTTTTTTGGGTACAAATTTACTGTAGTTTTTAATATCTATGCACAATATAGTTTCTCAATATTATGTTATGTACATATTACAAATAATCTCAGGCTACTGAAAATTCAATCACAGAGTCAATCAACACAAAAACGCAACCACAATCAACAAGAATAAATTTATAGTGGTTCGGTTTTACTAAGAAACCTACCTCCACTCTCAAGCTCAGAACAGAGGAGCTTATCAATTATATCAACAAGATTACAGCCCTAATAATAGAAAGCTAATTGAACATTACAAACCGACACAAACACAGAAGCAAAAAGATGAAGAACACCCAAGAACCCTAGAATTCAAGACCCTATTTCTAACTTCTTGAATTTTCTAGCTTCAGCTGTCAAATGATATATATTATAGGACTACACAAATGATGAATATATATATATATATAAATATATATGAACCTAAAACACACCGTTTCACTTCCATATACATATTATTACTAAAATACCCTTACATATTTATTTATTTACCTATTGAGCCTTATTGACTTATGGTAACCAATATTAACATTCTTCACCTTGGTTCCATAAGTTAATTTTTGTACTTCTGATAGTGAATAATATCCTGAACTTGTTCATCCCAGCTCGAGTTACACATCAGCTTCATCTTTTGTCAATATGGAGTAAGTCCAAACAGTATTTGAATTTGTTTACCGGTAGCACCTTCGTTCTCATGTCAGTAGGATTTTCTTCAATTGGCATTTTTTTAACAAATTCAACTTCTCTTTTGAGATTATATCCTTGATGAAATAGTACTTTACTTTAATGTGATTTGTCTTATCATGAAACACAGGATTCTTACTAAAGTGAATAGCACTTTGATTATCTAAAAAAACAACAACAGGTTCAGTAAGCATTTTTATTTCATCTAATAATCCTTAAAGCCAAATGGCTTCTTTTACAGCCTCTGTTATTGCCACATATTCAGCTTATGTACTTGACAAAGCTACTAAAGGTCGAAGCTGAGATTTCCAACTTATGCAATTACCACACAGAGTAAAAATATAAGCTGTAGTGGATCTCATTTTATCTTTGTCTTCTGTAAAGTCATAGTCAACATATCCAACCAAATTTATTTTATTCTCATGCTTACCATACACCAAACCATAATCACAAGTGCCATTCAGATATCTAAGCAACCATTTAATGCCTAACCAATGAGACTTACCAAGATTTTACATATATCTACTTAATACACTAATAACATGAGCTAGATCAGGTCTGGTACAAATCATTGTATACATAATTGAACCAATGACATTAGAATAAGGAATTTTTAACATTTCAGATTTTTTTCTCTATAGTTACAGAACACTGTTTCTTAGAAAAGTTAAAATGTACAGCCTGAGGTAACTTAACAGGATTATAATCTTTCATTAAGAATTTATCAAGAACTTTATTAATATACTGTTTCAGAGATATTATAATCTGGTTTAAGGATCTGTTTCTAAATATATTCATCCCTAATGTTCTTTTTGCCATACCTAAATCCTTTTTATCAAATTCTCCTTTTAAAAGTGTTTAAATTCTTATAATTTCGCTTTTATCAAGACTAGACAGTAGCATATCATCAACATATAATAGCAAAAGTAATTGATAGCCTTTACCAAGAATTTTATAATAAAAACAAGAGTGATAATTACTCTTAAAAAATCATATCTTAGTAACATTATCAAACCTCTTGTACTATTGTCTAGGTGACTGTTTTAGGCTATATAAGGATTTCTTAAGCAAACAAACTAGATTATTTTTGTTCCTTATCTCAAATCCCTCAGGCTGTTTTATGTAAATAACCTCATCAAGTTCACCATGTAAGAAAGCAGTTTTTACATCAAGTTGGTCCAATTCCCAAGCAAAATAAGCCATTAATGATAAAACAATCTTAATGATGGTGTATTTAACAACAAGAGAAAAAAATCTCATTATAATATATCCCTAGTTTTTGTGAGAAACCTTTAGTAACTAATCTTACTTTAAAATTTATAGGGTCAAGAGGAGTTATACTTTCTTTGATCTTATAGATCCATTTACAATCAACTACCTTTTAATTTTTGGGTTTTTGAACCAGAACCTATGTTTGGTTCTTCTATAGTGACACCATTTCTTTAGACATTGCTTTTCTCCAATGTGAAGAATTTTTTGTTTCCATAGCTTCAGTATAGGTGAAGGGTTCAAATTCATTAATTTCGAGAGCTAAAGTCAAAACAAACATGGTTAGATTATAAGATGAAAATTTAGAGGGAACTTTTACCTCTCTTCTGGCTCTGTCCCTAGCCAGTTGATAGTCAACTAAGGAAGTGTCTATCTCTGTTTCTTCATTATTCTATTCTGAATCTTGTTCCGAAACAGTGTCATTTGAATTTTCAGAATTTTCGTCTTCCTCTAATTTTGAAGGCTTCACCTCAACCCGAGGTTCTTTTGTCTTAAAGTTGTTGTCTGTTTATTGTAATTGATTTGTTGTACCTGTACTTTCCTTTAACAACTTTAAACAAAGTAGTTCATTTTTATTAAAGATAATATCCCTACTAATTATTATTTTTACACCACTAACTTCTTTATTCCATAATCTATAACCCTTCACCCCATCTGGATAACCCATAAATATACATCTAATTAATCTAGAATTCAACTTGTCTTTACTTTGGTGTACATAAGTTGTGCAACCAAAAATTCTTAGGTGCTTATAACTCATTTTCTTATTGGTCTATACTTCTTCAGAAATCCTAAAATTTATAGCACTAGAAGGACTTCGATTTATTAAGTAACAAGCTATCATAATAGCTTTACCCCAGAAATGTTTCGACAACCCAGAACTGATTAAAAGACATCTGACTTTTTCTAACAGAGTCCAATTCATTCTCTCAACAACCCCATTCTGTTGAGGGGTATATGATATAGTTATGTGTCTAATAATTCCATATTGTTTACAAAAATTCTCAAACTTATTATTACAGAATTCAAGTCCATTGTCAATTCTTAAAATTTTGAATTTCTTATTGAACTGATTTTCAATGAGTTTCTTCCATTCCCTAAACTTATCAAAAGTTTCATACTTTGTTTTAAACAAGTAGACCCAAACTTTTCTATAGTGATCATCAATTAAAGATAAGAAATATCTACTGCCACTATGAGTAAGAGTCCTTGTAGGACCCCAAAGATTAGCATGGACATAGTCAAGTATTTGTTTTGATTTATGACTCCCAAGTTTAAAACGGATCCTATGTTGCTTTCCCATTATACAATTTTCATAGAAAGACATATTGGTCAGTTTTATTTTATCAGTTAGTCCAGATTCACTTAATTTTAAAAGACCTTGTTCTCTAATATGTCTAAGCCTTCTATGCCACAATTCTAATTTTTCTAACTCAATTTTGAAAAAAACTAGTAGCAGTATCTATTATGGTTTCCCCTAACAGTCTATATAGACCTTTTTGTTTCACACCCTTCATGACAACTAAAGATCCTTTCATGATCTTAAGTTGACCATTTTCAGATTTATATGTGCATCTTTTTTCATCTAAAGTTCCTAATGAAATTAGATTTTTTTTTAAATCTGGAATATACTTGACACCATTAAGAACCCTAATGATACCATCATGTAGTTTAAGAGAGATAAAACCTATTCCCTTTATCCTACATGTTTGATTATTACCCATTAGAACTTTACCACCATCAATTTCTTAAAAATTTTGGAACCATCCTAAATTTGAACACAAATAGTATAAACAACTAGAGTCTAATACCCATTCAATAATATTATCCTCTAATGATACCATTAAGGCTTCTAAGCTTTCATAGCCATCACTGGCTACTGCAGCATTACCATTTTCATTATTGTTATTTTTTTCTTTTATTTTCTTTAATCTTTCATAACAGTTTCTTTTGATATGACAATCACTTCCATAGAAATAACATCTTCTTGGCCCAGTCTTGGACTTAGACATGAATTTACTTTTATTTTTATTTTTACCATTGTCTCTTTTGTCAGGTCTTCCTCCTGCATAAAACAATTCCCCATTTTTAGAGTTAGTCTTTTTTGTCAACAGTTTCAAATCCTTAGACCTAAAGGCTTTTATGCAGTCATCAAGGGTGAGGGTATCCCTACCATATTTAATTGCTGTTCTTACATCTTTATATGTAGCAAGTAAGAAATTCAACAAAATAATAGCTTCATTTTCATTTCCAATATTCTCACCAGTATTAGACAATTCAAGACACAATCTTTTAAAGTCATCAAGATTGTTTTCCAAGGTTTTATTTGTATCCATTTTATAACCAAACAATCTTTCTTTTAAATAAATCTTACTGAAAAGATATTTAATAAGAAAAAGAGATTCAAGCTTACCCTAGAGACCAATCGCAAATGTCTCTTTATTTACTTGCTGAAGAACATTATCTGCAAGGTGCAGGATCATCATACTATATGCCATCTCGTTCATCTCTAATCTCTGTTCTTTTGTCAAGGTCGAAGGTAATGATTTTGGATCAACCAATGCCTTTGAAATCTTATGTTGAGTGAGTAAAGCCTTGAGTTTCCTTTGCCATAGAGTGATACAATATTTACTCAAATTTATGCTTGTTCTTTTTGTGATAGGAAGGAAATTATACTATGTTGTGACATAACTTAAATTTCATCACGTTTGTGACTTATATCTTATTAGCCCATGTAAATCTTAATTAAAGAAATTTCTTTTCTTTTGCTAACTATTAAACATGTGTTCTCAAATGGACAACCATCATCGTATTTTTACTTCTTTTTTTTTTAGTTTAGTACGTAATTAGTGAAATTTTTTATTTCAAATTAATTAGTAGTAACTTGGTGATAGTTCAGTTTCTTGTTCTACATTTAAGCTTTATGATTGTTAAAATATGAGGTCTTTTTTTTTAATAATTGAGGAAGATTAGAGTCTTTATGAGTTAAATTTTTTGAAATCACGCCATTAAATTCTCTTTTTTTTCTCAATTAGTTAGATGGACTTTTAATTGTAAAAATATAATATAATAAAAGAATACTAAAATTTTCATAGGTTTAATAATTTTATTTGAAAGCTCTTATTTATAACCATGGCACATTTCATGCAATAAATTGGAAAATTGATTTCTCATTAATATTATTCTTGCCATACATTTACTAATCGTGTGAGTTTCCAAATGCTCATAATTGAACCTCACATTAAACACCATGCATACCAAAATTCACTATAGCTTGATGTAGAAAATGATATTGAGGCAAATTATGAGTAAATCTAACCTTAATTCTTGAAATAGAAAGAAAAATACATTTAACAACCAACGGATTAATTTAAGCAACAAGAAGTTTTCTCAAAATCAATCAATTTTGTCCCCTCTATAATAAAAATTTGCAAGTTAATGATAAGAGCATGAAATAATTTTATAAAAAAAATCTAAATGTGTTTGAAAAGAGTCAAAATAACTGTTGGGATTTTTATATGCTCTGATATCACTTGTTGGTAATTTAACATTCTAAAACTCTAATGCATGCAGAAGACTTTGCTCACAATTAAACAAAATATAAAACATCACATAAAGTAATAGAGATAAACAATCACACACAAGACACAAGAATTATGTAGTTCGACAATTTATCTATATCCACAGGTGGATCACGAGATCCTAACTTCTTTTATTACTTCGATCACAAAGATCTCTCACAAGAGATTACCAAGAAATCCAACAATAGAACAAGCTTGTAAAGGATCTATCAGTACTCTTTTGTACACACAATACTCAAGCACTCACAATATGGTACTCTCTTGTGCATTTAGCACTTAAGCACTTTCTAAGCTCTCTATTCTTTCTTTCTTGCTATTTTTTAATGCTTGACTAATGTAATAGCTTTATAAGAGTTTATACAAATTCTAAAACATCTCTAGAAATCGTATTTCTAGTTGGAATAAAGGTTCACATGTAAGGGAATTCAAAATTGACTCAAACAAATCGAAATCAACTTAAAATGACAGTTTTCCAAAAGTTGACATCTGAGAACCGAGTTTTTATGAAGACTGGCACCTTGGTGTCAAGGCCTAGTAAACTCTTCTCTTGTGTTTTCAAGCCCCTCCTTGCCTCTGAATTTTTATTTTTGTCCCTTTCTTATTTTTCCAATGCAGTCTCAACCTTATGTTGACTCCTCATAGGTCTCTAACTTAAAATAATATTCAAACTTAATTTTGAATCACCAATTTTAATAAACCCATCATTAATTTAAAATCCTTTAAGAAGATTCTATGATCCATTCATGCTAACATTCAATTACTTAGAGTTATCTTCAGTTAAGTCTTTGCCCAAACTTAACTCTATTAAAACTCGTGCCTTCGGTCTCCAAAGTTTCGAATGTATCTCACATTGGGTAGCCTTTATATTGTAATCTCTAATGTCACTCTTGACTTTATCACAATACCACGATAACTAAATCTTATCTTTGCTAGTAGCATCCTTACCATATATTCTCTTTTGACCTATTCTACTTCGGTGAGTATTTACGCTCAAAATGTAATGCGGCTCTCGTAATATAAATTAATGTGTCGATCCCACGAGGAAGCTTTTGGTAAAATAGGTTGGTGAAGTAAAAATATTAAAGCAGTTGCAAGAAAAAAATTAACTAATTAGTTTAAGTGGATGAGATAGAATTGTCTATGAATTGAAGAAAATATTTTATGATGATGCAAGCAAGGCTTTGAGAATCATAATTATGTTTTATAAATATACTCTATACTTTGATTCAATATTTATAACTCAATTAAAAGTTTCACATCCCAAACAATCAATCGAAAGATATGTAAAATATAGCACATTTGATAACACATGTATTTGATATGAGTAAGCTTTTTGCAAATATTAACACAAATCATGTTCATTTATACAAGCTATCTAAGATCGACAATATATCATTTTGACGATATTGCAGTAAAAGATCAACTTGAATATTAAACAATTATTGTTTTTACATATTATCCAAGATCGACAATATTTCGATTGACAATATTGCAGTAAAAGATTTACATGTAAAACAATGTAACCAATAACAATTATAATTCAACAAGATCACATAAAGAAAGCAGGATGGAAAATATATAAAACATAAGAATTATAACCTTTGGATTATAGAAAAATACTAGATAAGAGTTTAGGCACAAATAAACTTACAAATATTTGTAGCTCTTGACAAAGAATCAAAGTATAGAAGTAGATTTATTACACATAAAAATTCATCTCTTATCTTCGTCAAGAACTCTAATCTAGATTACAATACATATTAATGAGAAGAAAATAAAAGAGAATTATCTAATCTTAAAAACATCCTAAGAGTGTCCTTATATAGGCAATGAATGGAAATATGTTAAGTGTGACTTCAATCTTCAATAATTTAGGCCAACCACTCGTTTACCTATTTGCAGCACCTTTTTGATAATATAAATGACCGATGTAGCCTTTTTAGCTGACATAAAAGTTGTATAATTTTGTCTCTTCTTTTCATAGGCACCAGGTTCATACAACTTGAATGAGTATCCAATGAGATATGGGTAAAAAACCAAAGATATGTCATATTTTAGCCAACAATCCTTTTACCCAATTACAATACAATATGGTCCATGATAACGGATGATTTAAACTTTATCATCAACATAAGAGTTATTGATAATTAAATCAGTATTTCACATCTTTAAGAATTATACCATTTGGGTACGTATTTTATAAGATACGGTCTAAATATATGAGTTGGGTCAAGCTAAGCGGAAGTTGTAATCCAATTCTATTGTATCTCAATTTTTGGCCCATGGATATAGCTTTTCAACTGTTCTTCAATTTTATGTAAGATTGAGTCATGTTATTATAAGTTCAAGATTTGTTTTTATTTTGATTTCTACATTGAGAGTTACGTTCATTTTACCTAAACCTGTGCAAATAACATTCATTAATCACAATTTAAGGAGAACACTTTATTTCAAGCCAAATAACAAAAAATGCTAAAATTAGTGACATTAAATGGTGACTGAATATCTTAATAAATATGCATTGTTATGTGTTTATCAGTGAGTTAATCTTCAATGCTGCCTCTTGGTCTACATTCCTTCAACAACACATGTTGAGCTATTCACAGAACTCCCATCAAGCACATATAATGCCGTTGTGATTCTCACCTATTATAATTACCATAGACTTTTTTTTTATCACTTTCAGTATTCCTTTTTTTTATCTTGAATGAATGTCCCACTTAATTTAGCACTCTTAGTGATATCAAATTCCTCTTAACTCTTAGAACATCTCTTACACTAACTAACTCCTTAACTTTTCCATCATACAACTTTATTCTTATACTACTAATTCTCATGACTTAACAAGTTATATCATTATCCATTAGTATTTTACCACCCTAATGGATCTGTAATTACTAAATAAGGATTTATCAGGACTTATGTAGAAACTACAACTAGAATTTAAAATTCATTCACCGGCATACCTCCCATCAGAAGTTACCAAGGATTTTGCAACTTCATAGTCATCCTCATAGACTATTACAACATCTCCTCCATTTTTTGCCTTTCTTTCTAGACAATCTCTAATCAAGTGCCCTTTTTCCTTGCAATGACAATACTTTTTGAGTTTTTCCTTTAATTGATTGGTCTTCCATATCTATATTTAGTCTTTTTTTTTTATAGTCAAACCTATTGCAGTACTAGACTTTGATCTTTTTCTCAATTTCTTTGAGTTTAACAAGGCTTTAATATCAGTTATCTTTAAAGTCTTTCTATCATACATGAGTGTATCCACAAAGTACTTCTAACTCAGAGATAAAGAAAATAATAAGATAATTGCTTTGTCTTTATCTTTTATCTTGATGTCAATCATCTTAAGATCGATAATAATCTTATTGAATGCATTAACATGGTCTTTAATTAAAGTTTCTTTAGTCATAAATAACTGATACAACTTTTTCTTAACATATAGATGATTCACCAAGGATTTCATCATGTAAAGGAAATTAAGCTTTTTCTAATGACTAATTACAATCTTCTTTTCGATCACCTCTCTCAAAACCTCATATTTCAAAGATAGAACAATAGTATTATGGGCTCTCTTTTGAATAGTTTCATGATCAGTTTGGATTTAGATGTCTCAGATTTTTTATCTTTAATGGTTATTGCTTGATTCTCTTAAAGGGTTGAATCTAACTATTGAATCACCAGTAAAGTCATAAGATTCACCTTTCACAAATTGAAATCATTTTGCTTATTAAACTTTTCAACTTCATACTTATGAGTAGCCATGGTTAAACATTTGTTGGAATTCTCAACTTCTCAACTTTATTTTGCCCTCAGTATTCTTTGATACCACTTGTTGAAATTTTTACGTGCCTTAATACCATTTATTGATAATTTAACACTCTAAAATTTCGGCACACATGGAAGACTTTACTCATAAGTAAATAAGAATAGAAAAGATCATACAAAGCAATAAAGAAAAATAATCACATATAAGACACAAGACTTATGTGGCTCAATAACTTGCCTGCGTCCATAGTGGATCATAAGATCCTAACTTCTTTTATTACTCAAATCACAAAATTCTCTCACAAGAGATTACCAAAAAAATACGATAATAGAACAAGCTTCCAAATGATCTATCAATACTCTCTTGTATACATAATATTCAAGCACTCACAATACGACACTCTCTTATGCACTCAACACTTAAGCAATTTATAAGCTCTCTCTCTCTTTCTTTCTTTCTCTCTCTCTCTTTCTCTCTCTTTTGAATTCTTCGTTGATTTACCTGAAAAGCACCACTTTTTTGCATAAAAAGAAATATTCTAACGCTCAAGTTATTGCTAAAAAAATAAGTGTTGTGTGTGGGAGTGCATTAAACAAGAGGCTATACGTTTTATGTGATTTTCTTTTCAGAATTAGATGATTTAATAGCCAATTAATCATACTTATTTATAGGACCACAGTCCAAATCATATTTAAATTGTGAATAAGAGATTTATAATGTGATCAATTTGTGTTTTATTTAGTTTTTACTAATCATAATATGAGATATAATTAACTTACGCAAGGAATCTAGGGTTTTAACCCTTTCGTGCAAAGACTCCTTGAATGAGAAGAACAATAGTAATTGTATCTTAATTCAAATAAAATAGTAAGTCAAGTCTTTCCCACTTTGTCAATCCTTGCTCATCCTTTTCTGGGATCCATGACTCAACGGGTTAGGTCATACCTTATTTAATACCGATTTTCTTTTATTTTGGGCTATGAAACATTGATTGGGCTTAATTCTTCTTTATTTTCAGTCTACTACTATTTTTTAAGTGGAGCAGGCTACTGGGTTATTTTATAATAGGCCAAACAAATAAAAATAAACATGCTTGAGTTATTATGATAAAATAAATTAATCGTAATGAAAATAATAATAAAAAAAGAGAAACTAAAATTTGAAATTTTTAGAAAATAATAAATTTCATAAAAGTTACCAAAAATATTTTTTATTTTTAAAAAAAAAAAAGAATTTAACTAACTTTGAAGGCATGTTGTAGGAGTGAAAATAACAAATTTAGCCACAATTTAGATGTCTCATAATTTTGGTGATGAGGCACAATATTTCATCTTGTTGAGAGCTTTGAACTAATTTAATTCGTGCAATTTAGATATTATATACCCAAATTATGATCTCTCAAAAATTAGATTTGTGTGATATATCCTACGTCAATTTGTGTAATGCCACAAGGTTGATGTGTGTGGCAAAATATATAGTAAAACCTTAATAAATTTATAACTTTGATTAAATAATATTTTTTATCAATCCCAACTTGTGTACAACGTGTTAAATAAATAATTCAATAAATTTATACTTTTTAATGGCAAACCTAGACTAGTGAGGCAATTTATTAAAATAAAGAAACAAAAAGAGTCAAAATTTAGGGGATATAATAAGCTTTATCCCTTAAGATATTCATAAAATCAATACAAAACAACAATGAAAAGCCTAAAAGGTGTAACAATGACCTAACCAGCCGAAAATGATTAGTAAAACCTATAATTGGGATAACCATTTGCATCCTTGTATAATAAAGACAAGATTTTTGAAGGAGCTTGCACCCACCACGTAAATTATCAAACCTATATTCACCAAATAATCTGTAACTTCAATTTTCTTCAAAACGTATGAATAAAACGAAAGTGCATATGAGACATATACCACATACAAGTCCTTTTTGAAGTAATAAGCTTCTAAAGAGGATTTAACTTAGGATTAGAGAAAAAATAAATGAGGAACAAAGAGTCACACTCATGAATCAATTTATGCCAACCATAAATATAGGTAATCTCAATAGCTTAGATTGCTCTCATAATTTTCACATAAAAAGCTGTCTCAACCTCTAACGAACAAGAGAACCACCCCCCCCCCCCCCCCCCCCCCCCAACAAAAAAAAGAGAGCTTGTCTCATCCCAAAACAACCTCTATAAGCCGCGCGCACTGAATTATCTTTAGAAAGCCCATCTATATTCACCTTGATCCACTTATGTGAAGGACAATTTTAAAAAATGATAGAGATCTTAAAAGCCCGACCAAGCTTAGGACAAACACCTAATCCATTTAAAATAGAATGATTATCAGCATATGAAGTATAACTATAATAAAACTTTATAAAATAGTGAATATGAGCAAGACAGTCAGTTTTAATCCTAGAAAAGGCCATCCCAACATCGTTAAACTGCTGTTAATTCCTAAAATGCCAAATTGAATAAAGTAGCTACTAAAAGCCAAATATTTTACAATTGGAGACTAAAAGTATAAGTAGAAATCGCAGTCCATAAATCTAAAATAGAGAAAATACTTAGTAGATGAGTCTAATAATCATGAGCAAACCAACCCCATAGAGACTGAGCAGTAGGGCAAGAAACAAATAAATGATTGATAAATTCAGAATCATTCAAAAAAAAAAAAAAGCAAGCTAAGACTAGGAAAATTATATGATATCTTAGAACCATATCACTAGGAAGAATGTGTTGAAGAAGATGCTACATAATATTTTTTTTTATGTATATGTGGGGGTGCGGAGGGGAGGGGGAAACATTGTTGAGAGAAGAAAGAACCCTACTAGAAGATTCTGAACTTTGAATAAAATTATATGTCTCCTTTAAAGACAAAATACCATCTGTAGTCGACATCCAAATAAATATATCCTCCACAATGAGAAGGCAAAGCAATATTATCTATTTGACATTTTAAAAAAGGAAAAATATCATAAAAAGAGTTTGGAATGTTCCATCTCCTCTCATAAATAACATCTTGCACTTTACACTTAAGATTTATATAGCTATGAAGATCACAGAGAAAAATTAGTTTATTAAGCCAATTATCAAACCATAAATTAACAGAGGAGCCATAACCAGTTATCCATTTAGTCCCTATTTGAAAATAAAAAAGAATATACTTAAATCTTAACCAAACTGAAGAACAAAGATAAGACTTACTTACATCGCTAAAGTTATATCTTATCTTTAGGTAACGCAAACAAAAAGTTTCCAAGTTATAAACATCCCACAAAAAATTTAAAAGGCAAACCTTATTAAAATATTCTAACCACCGTAACCCTACATCTCTATCTTTTTTTGGCAAACAAAGATGATACTAAGAAACTAAAGCTATTTTTCAGAGAAAAAGATCCTCTGAAATTATAAAATTATGAGCACAACCTTAAAGAGACTTTAATAGAGAATTTGGCTAAAGATAAATCTTAAAATTATGGATCAAAGTACTTTGAAATACTATGCAACCAATTTTATCCTTTCAGCCATGGAAAGAATCTTTCCCTTTCAATCTTTAATATGTGCCCAAGCTTTATCTACCAAAACTTATAAATAATTAGCTCATGAGCAACCCTTAAAATATGGGACTCTCAAATAATGAAGAGGTAATAAACCCTATGAAAAGGCCAGAAAATCAAAAACCTCATAACTCCAATAAGAATAGATTTACCAAGGAAAATTTAAGTTTTTTTCTTATTCACGATCTAACTAAAAGATAAACCGTAACTATCTATGAAATAAGAGAACCGAGAAAAAAAGCATCATCTACATATAACACATATGTCAGGGCCATACAACCTCAAGGAACTGAAATAAGGACTATTTTTTTGGTATCTACTAATATTTGAATGCCTTCAAAAAGAGCTTCTTCAGTAAGGCAAAAGAGAAAAGGAAAAATAAGGTCTCTTTGGCACATATTGTTAGGGTTATGCCTACGTGCCATTCTAAATTTGTATAAATATTTGATATCTATATATTGTATATTTTATTATATCGCTAATTACTGCTTAATTATATAGTTTAATGCTTATTATGCTATAGATTCTGTATCATTTGAAGGAGTTCAGATTAGGTCAAAGGCGTTCAGACCAATGCTAAGAGTTAGTAAATATTTCAAGAGTTGGAACATTATCTGTAACGGGATAAAAATCTCAAAATATGCTTATAATGACATAGTTGTAAGAGTTGTAATAGGATGCTAGAAAATGTCATTATGTAAGTATGTTTTCAAGTATATTATTCCTAGTCTAATTCCACCGACGCAGGTCTGTTGATAGATCTCTTTAATACATAGATTAATGTATATCCATATATGTAGGGTACAGATGGTCGTTCATAGCTGACCATGATCTTGGAGATTGTGTGGGCATAGGGTATTCAATTAGTACTGGATACTAAACAAACTCTTAAGGACCCCAATAGACTTCCTATATTACTGTCAATGGAAGGTCCTCTTAAGTTTAGTAGTATACATGATCCTCTGACCTAAGCGTCACGGTGGGCTTGTGAGTGATCCACTATACTTTGATTCTATACATGTCAGTAACCTTTCATAGTCTGACCACTAAGTGTCACTGGGTATAGTCCGATGCTCATAGAATCCGTTGTGTGCAGATATAGGATTCGTCAGCTTATATAGGGAGTTATATATCCAAATGTTCTGATATAGTATCTGAAGAAAGTCTTATATCCATAAGCAGTAAACCCGAGAAATGAGTTTACACAGGGTTAAACATTTTGGCAAAGAATTTGCTTATATTGTTCAGAGAGATACTAGTCTGGAGATAGGTTCATGGATGAGCACATAAGGATTTGACGGTATTGATCTATGTCCCCGTACATTCAGGATATACATGATGGAAGGACTATACGTATACATTATGACCATAGCTTGTATTGTTCAACGCGTTAATTTGTAATATTCATAACATGTGCGTGGAGCATTATTCACAGACTCATGAAATAATTCTATTTGATGAATCGGGCGTGGACCTAGAAAGTTGTGTGATATGGAATGTACTCGTTGTACATTGAGGTAGAATACTAGATTGAATTGTTTAATCCAGTAATATCCACCACTAACACAGAAATGCGCATATGTCCATATTTAAGCGTTAAATATAATAACTAGTCAATAATTGTTGTTCACTAATTGTATAATGACATATGGCATATTGTGGACCCTCGATTGAGTTTGTCCAAGTATGAAATTTAGTAGGACCCGTAAAGAGGTATACTTGGTAATTATCTATGAGGGGTAAAATGATAATTTTACATAATTATTTAATTATTAAATAATCACAATATCTCATTAAAATATATTATTTTATAACATTATATTATTTAATAATATTATATATATTAGTGCATGATAGTTGTTATACATTTATATATATAATATTATTTTATTATTCAATTTCACTTGGTGGCCGAGTTTTGATTTTTTTATTATATAATTTTATTATCTTAATATACATTAGATATATATATATATATATATATGTATGTTGGAAACGAGAGAGACAAGAGTTGCTTCATTTTTACATTTTGTTGTTGCTTAAAAAGAAAAAAGACATGAAGACTTAAGAAGTTGGCTAGCTAAAAGGAAAAAGAGAAAGAAAATTTGATTTTGGAAATTTATTCTAAGAGTTAGAATTAATTTGTTTCCATATCTCTTTTATTGGCTATAAGTTACAACAATAAAGAATTTGTTTTAATTAACCAAAGGGTTGATCAAGGGAAAACAATTCATAAGGTTTAAGTGTTAAAATCGATGCTGAATTAGAGGCTGTTGTTCTAGCTCGTCAAACCCACCAAGTTTGTGACTAAAACTGACTATGAGTAGGACTCCGGGCGAACTCCCAAAATACACGTGTAAAACATTACACGTTTTGTTGATTTCTCAACTTTACTATTTGTATATTGATTTGATTAATATGTGCCATGGATGTGTTTATTGTAAATTTTATTATTCCGCTGTGCCAAAATACGTATGAGATGCATATTTTATACAATGAACACTGTTGTACATGCATACATCCACATATATTAGATCTCAAACACATACGCCTACCACAGCTAAAATATCCTCTAAGAGAACCATTAAATAGAATTGATAGCATCATTGAATAAAAAATCATAGAAATCCAATTGATAAAAGTCTAACTAAAACCAAAGTGGTGAAGGACTTGCAAGAGAAAATCTCAACTAATAGTGTCAAAAGCCTTGGAGATATCCAATTTCACACCAATATTACCACCAAAAGATTTCATATCCAACAAATTAATCCTCTTCGAAACCAACAAGATGCAGTTATGAATATGGCAACCCCTAATAAACGCTATTTGATTATGAGAAACTAACAAAGGCATCAAAGATGCCAATCGATCAACAATTATTTTAGTAATAGCCTTAAAGAAGAAATTTGCTAAAGCAATCGGCCGGAATTGACTAACATTCATTGCATTAACTACCTTAGGAATCAAAACAATAAAGTTGGAGTTTAAGTTCAGCAAGATATAGCTATGAGAAAAAGAATTGCTTAATACTTGAAATAATAACTTTTTTAATAATATCCCAACAATGTTGATAAAAAAAAAACTTGGAAAACCATCTGGCCTCAGCACACTAGAAGAATCTAAGGAGAAAATTGCCAACTGAGCTTCCTCCTTCGATGGAATACTAATCAAAACTTCATTAGCCACATCAAAGACTAAATTGGAAATATTATGACAAACCTACACAATTAACTCAGGATCAATATAAAAACCGATATAAAGGTTACTGAAATACTCAATAATTTGGGAGGAAACATTCGACAAATTATCATTTCCAGCATCATTGATGACTATCCCCTTAAGGTGAGACTTGGCACCTCAAATTTTGCATATGAATTGAAGAATTTGGTTCACTTATCACCTTTCTTAAGCCAATAGACTTTAGTATAATCCTACCAATATTCAGACTGAAGTTGCAAAACATGAAGAACTTCAAACTTGAGTGCAGCTTCAACTTCCAACAGTTCGTTTGTAACCCCTCTTAAACATACATTATAAGATAATATATTATAGAAAAATATTTGTAATTTCATATAGGACCTACTTATTACATAAATTAATATGCCACTAAAATTCTATATTATGTTTAGGAACCCTTTCTAAAATATGTTTGTTTTTTAAAAAAAAATTGATGTTGACTTAAATATTATCTTTAACTTTTCATAATACAGAAATAAGTTCTCGTGTAGCATTTTCATATTACAACAAGAAATTATTCAATATTACAATTCTTTTGAGTGCTTCTTTAACAAGACATACTCTGTAATAGAATTATAATCTTAAGCAAGTAAAATTCAATAATCTACTTTATAGATATAATTAAAAAATGTATATTAAAATTAATTCACTTAATTACAATAAAAAGATATTAGCTACAATAGTTTTTTTAAGAAAATATTCACTTAATTAATGTAATATTTTAGTTCCAAAAATAATAATTTACTGAAGTTCTACCGTATGTTCTAAAAGGAAAAATAAATAAAAAACAGTTAGAGTTCTTTTCTATCTAAAATTTGATTATTAATTTAATGTGTTGAAAATACTTGCCCAGGAGTTGAACTCATCTGGCCTAACCATTCGGCCTAAAATCGGGCCAGTATTGGGCCGGCCTTTGCACCGAACCATCCCTCAAAAATAAAATTAGTATTTCTGCTATTCATCTTCTAAGTATACCTATTTTTATTTCAGTACTAAAAAGAATAAATAAAGATTTTATTGTGCATCTATAAATCTTAATTAAATACTAACTAATATTAATTCAAATTTATTTAAAATAATACTATTAATCAAAAGTTATATGTAGATCAGTGGATGTAATTGTTTTTAGAATGTATTGGGCTTTGAAATTTCAAAAGAAAAAAAGGCTAAAAGAATTTTCTAACTGAACCCAACAAATGTACCCTGGGGCTCATTCAGACACGCTTGCACGTATTTGTTTGACACGTTGCTTTAACGCTGTCACTGTCCGCCACGTGTCTGCAACGGTATCAACCGCCAAATAGGATCCTGTTTTTTCGAAAGCATTTCCACCGTTTAAGCAGAGCAAAGACCAAAGACAAAAAATATGGAGAAGACAAAGAGATTGCCGTTGGGAGTTCAAAATATGAAGAGTTCATGTAAAAGTAAACCCATCAAGAGAAACAAGAAGAGATTGCTTATAAAAGTTGTTGATTATCTTAAATCCGATACTTACATGTTCGCTCCTCTTATTGACTCTTCTTCACGAAAGTTCAGATTTTCCTCTGCTGCAACCGGTACTTTAATTTACCTTCTTTTTTTTTTCTTTGTATACTGAATTCCTGTTGATGGGTTTGTCATGGTTGTGATTCATTGAGGTGTTACTTTGTTTTTGCTTTCAGGAGTGGGAATAAGAGAACCCATTAAACGAAAGAACAGAAAATTAGTGGAGAAGATTGTGGATTATCTGAAATCAGATTCTTATATGTATGCGTTGTGTTTGGCTCCTCAACCAATCAATGTTTCACCTAAAGGTACTTTATGTGTGTGTGTGAAGGAATTTGATTTTTCAAAATGGTAAGAAAAAGAGGAAGCTGGGTTATTTGAAACTTTGTTATTGGAAATCTATTTTGGAATGTTTGGAAATCATTAAAGTGGTGTTAGAAATGGAAAAGAATGCCCTTAATGATTATGGATTGGCAATGGCAATATTTGAAATTGCTTTTACCATATGTTTTTTAAACCTTTATTTAGAAAGGAAAAGCTCGTCACTATTGCCAAGGATACTCCTGCTGGCTCCTGAGTTTAAAAATAGTAGACTTTTCCCAGCATAGAACAATTGAATAGCAATGTTCTATCTTACTTTGTAAAGTTTAAGAAGGGAAGAAGAATAAGAAGATAATGGATGAGTAATTTCTACCTCTTATATGCAACATACGGCTTTTAGTGAAGGTTTTTATGCAATAGCAATTCAATTTGTTAACAATACCCTACATCTTTATGACCATATAGTTTTTATGCAAAGCAATAATGGTCCCATCCAAGAAATGTCTATGATCTGCTTGAGATTGGTCATCATATATATTTTGTCAGCCGGTTTATTTGAAGAGCAAAATAAATAATCGAAGTGATGAAATTATAAGACTGACTTGGAGGAGTTCGGTGAAGCCTTTCTTCAAAATTTAGCAGGTAAAATCAGGTCTTTAGACGCATTGGAAAGATGATATGTTGAATGAAAGAGCATTAGTTATTTGAAACTAAGCAGCACTTATTTGGTGTTCTCAGTTCATTAGGATTATAATGCTGCAATGGCGAAAAGCTGTGAACATCAGTCTTAACCATTGCATATCCCCTGTTTCGGTATTATTTTAGAACAATTGTGGATATCACCTTTCTTAACAGCTCAGAGTAATGCAAATGGCCCAAGCTACTCCTGTACCCTTCAGCCAAAATGGACAAGATAAGAGGTAGATCTAATACAACCAGGAGATCAGGAATGAGTAAACTCCTAGGATATGTGAAACAGAGCTTGTACTGTCTCAATATCTGTATTTTCCCTATTTCTGGCAATTATATGTTGGTTCTTAATAGTTATCTGGTAATTCCTGATTGTCTACCACAAGTTTGAGGGCTGTTGCTTAATCATATCTAAAAATAGATTAACATTGTTTCTCTCTATTTATATTGATTTATTTTCTATTCTTGATTTCAGGACCTATTCGGTACATGAAAAGAGTCAGCTTGGAGATCTCAACGAGGACATTGACTATGGAGGACAACCAACCAATTGTTACTAATGTGATAACAGAGGACCGACTTTCCGACAACAGTCTTCTTGAGACAAGCATTTCAGATTCACAAACTTTAGCTCACAAAGATATCACAAAGATATCACAAAGAACATGATTTATCCAACTTGTCGCTCTTCATATGTACCGGATCAGCAGCTTCACCTCTAGAAAATGCTAGGTTTGCACTTCTCTTTCAGGTTTCCCTACGTACTAACTCTTGCGTGTTCATGTTCTTGCTGAAAAATTGGATGACTCTGAACCATATTTTCAGGAAAATATTCCATGATGGAATAGTGAATCAACTGATGTAAATAAGTCAACTGGCTAAAGTTTTGATCAGTAAGATGAAATTCTGAAATAATGCATGTATTCTCCTTAGTAGAGGCATGCAATTTTAATGTATAAGTCGAGACTGATGGGAACTAGAAATGTTAATTTCTATTCCATTTGGTTGATATTCCACATTCTATAGTTTAATAACTCCTTCCAAGTAATATTCTACTATGAGTTTATGTTACATGAAGATGTAGTAGGACTTTCAATTTACTTGAAACTATTGTTCCTAGTAGTCGGTATTCTTGTACCACTCTTGACTCTCCTCCCCCGAGCTGTCTATAGTCATTTTCATGACGGTTCTCTTTTGCAATAACATAACGTTGGACATTCGCCACATACTGGGCAAGATTATCAATATGTGGATTGCTGTTTTACAGGGATGCTCGACTCAGTTGAGGAAGCTCCTTGTGGACTGAATCCTTTGTAGATCATGCACTCAAATGAAGTGGGTGGATAACATTATCTATAGCGAAGTTTTAACTTATCAAGTATACATAAATTGGTTAGAATTTTGCTGGTTTTTTCCTTTTAAAGCAGTTGTAATCCTTAAGTTGGTTACTTGTTCGTGGGCTTGTTTAAAAACAAAATAAATTATATTCCACGGTAGGCCTTTCCCATTTCCTCAATACAGCACTTACATTTCATAGCTCTGTTCTAACTATTGTTTTCTTGATGTTGCTTTTGAAGCAAAATGAGCAAGGAAGGATTGAGTTGTTCCTCAATCAATTGCGGGCTTACTTTCTGATATTCTAAATGATTGGACTGATAAAAAATGCAATAAAGACTCTTGCTTGTCTACATCGACAGAGTTGATATTTTGATGATTTCAGAATAATTAGATTGAACAGAAAGTTAATTGATTGCAGGCCTGGTGGTTCATCGTCTTCCAATCTCGGGTGATCGAGACCATTGATTTTTATTCTTTTCAAGCCATTATTAGCTTTCCTGCTTTGACTATCATTCCGTTCTGACACTGAATATTTGAATTAGAAGTCTTACGTTTTAAGTTGCAAGCAGTGAGTGTTAGAATAAAAATTTTTAATTAAGTGTAATAATCATTATAGTCAAAATTTTATATTAAATTATTAAAAAAAATAAAATTAAAAATGTATTTTAAATTTATGGAGACTTAAAAAATTAAAATTAATACATTTTATATTTAAATCTTTTTTTTTATGAGAAAAAAATTACTGTCATTCACTGATGAGATGTGAACGAATAATATATCAGGGTTTAAACTGAGAATCTCAACCTATTATTTATAGTATTTTATTTTATTTTGGCTCATTATAAAGTAAAAAAATAATTGGGTCTCTACACATTAAAGCTCATGCCATACGTGATGTCTTAAAAGCTTAATAATGAATAAATTTTATTTGATCATTTTTAATGGACAATAAATTAGACAGCCAATAATGTATAATTAATTGATATATGTAAACTCACTTTAATATATAATATTCAACAATCTCTCACTTGGGTCACATATGTCATTTTACAATTGTACATTATCAAATAATTTTATGAGCTCAATACTTGCTATCTTAATAAAAGACATCTCTTAACAATTTAGTCCATCAATTATACTAATATACGATCAAAGCGATTTTCGTTATCTTTCTTATAACTAGACTTATTAATCGTCACATACATCAATATTATCAATGACATAGATCAAGTATGGATGTGTAGTATAAAAATTTCATGCAACGTGATCCTTTAACATGCCTATTTTCAACTGGTCCTACTTTATAACTTGTAAGAGTTCAACAATATACTTTCAAAACTTTATACAAAACTGCAATTGAAAGAATATAACTTTATTTCAGAGTTTTTAATAAATAAACAAAAAATAATACTTTAGTCTGATCCGAAAATATGTCAATTGTAATTGAACATCAAGAAACAAACTCTCACTATAGAAGTATATCATCAGGATGAACCACACTCATACGAGCCATATGCTCATGAAACACCTTAGGTGGTACACTCTTGGTAAGCGAATCCGTAATCATTAAGTTTGTACTGATATATTCAATAGACACCTGAAGACTCTGAACTCTCTTTTTAACAACAAGAAACTTGATGTCAATGTACTTCAATTTTGACGAGCTTCTGTTGTTCTTAGAATATAACTCAGCGGCTTTATTATCACAATTTATTCTCAATGGTCTCTCAATGCCATTGACAATTTGTAGCTCAGTGATAAAATTTTGCATCTATATTGCTTGATTTGATGCCTCATAGCAAGCTACAAATTCTGCTTCTATGGTGGATGAAGTTACGAGTGTCTACTTGACACTTTTCCATGACACAGCTCCCCCAGCCACTAAGAAGACATAACCTGAAGTGGATCTTCTGTTATCGAGACAACCAGCAAAATCGGAGTCTGAATACCCAATGATCTCTAAATGATCTGATCTCTAATATGTGAGCATGTAATCTTTTGTTTTCTGTAGATACCGCATAACTTTTTTAACGGCTCTCCAGTGATCAATTCCAGGGTTATTTAGATATCTGTCAAGCATGTCAACTACATACGCAATATCCGGACGCGTACACACTTAAACATATATGAGACTCCTTACTGTCGACGCATAAGGGATATTCTCCATCTCTTTCTTCTCAATCTCATTTCTTGAGCATTAAAGCAGACTAATTTATCACCTTTAGCAATAGGTGTGTCTCCTGATGCACAATTCTTCATGTCAAATCTACTAAGCACCTTATCGATATATGCCTTTTGTGATAAGCCAAGTATGCCACGAGATCGATCTCGATGAATCTATATGCCCAACACAAAAGAGGCATTCCCAAGATCTTTCATTTCAAATTTATTTGAAAGAAATATCTTAATTTCATGCAACAAACCTATATCACTGCTTGCTAGTAGAATGTCATCCACATATAAGACAAGAAGAATAAATTTGCTCCCACTAATCTTATGATAAATGCATTGATCAACAGTGTTTTCTTTAAAACCAAAAGGAGGTAATCACTTGATCAAATTTCTAATACCATTGACGGGATGCTTGCTTTAAACCATAGATGGACTTCTTTAATTTGCACATCAAATATTTTGAATCTTTGGATTCAAAGTTCTCTGGTTGTAACATGTATATGGTTTCTTCAATGTCGCCATTGAGAAACGCAGTCTTTACATCCATCTAATGTAGCTCTAAGTCATAATGAGCTACAAGTGCCATAATAATTCTAAAAGCTTCTTTCGATGAAACCGGAGAGAAAGTCTCTTTTTAATCAATGTCTTTCTTTTGAGTGAAACCTTTTACGACTAGATGTGCCTTATATCTTTCGACATTGCCTTTCGAATCCCGTTTGGTTTTGAAAATTCATTTACAATCAATTGGTTTCGCTCCTTTAAGTAATTCGACAAGATCCCAAACGTCATTGTCTTGCATTGATTTCATCTCATCTTTCATGGCATTTATCCATTTTTTGGAGTTCACACTTTGTTTGACTTGACTGAAAGTTATTAGATCATCTTCCAGTCCTATATCAAACTCATGTTCTTAGAGATACACGACGTAATCATTCGAAATCGCTGATCTCCTCTCTCTGATGGATCTCCTTAATAGCACTTCTAATTGAGGTTGTTGTTGTTGCTCCTCTATATAAGTAAGAGTGGGTTCTTCAATATTAGCGGGAGATATCTTAGGAACGTCTTGATTATCTATATTTGTATCTAGCATAATGTCAGGTGCAATTACCTAGTCATTATCAATTGCAATATTAGGAATAGTTACATATTCCTCTTCAAAGACAATATTCCTGAGTTTAGCATTCCCACTATATTCAACATCCTAAATGAACTTAGCATTCTCTGTCTCGAAAAAGGATATGCTCGAGGGATCATAAAACTTGAAACCCCTCGATCGCTCTGAGTATCCAACAAAGTAGCAGCTTACTGTTCTTGAGTCCAACTTTCTTTCATTAAGCTTGTATGGCCTAACCTCAGCTAGACAACCATAGACATGCAAATGCCTAATACTAGGCTTCTTTCCAGTCCATAACTCATATGAGGTTTTAGCTACTACTTTACTTGGAACTCGATTAAGAATATATACTGCAGTCTTTAAGGCTTTACCCTAAAGAGATTCTGATAAAGAAGTATGATTTATCATACTTCTAACCATATCTTTTAGGGTTCGATTTCGTCTATCAGCTACACCATTTTGACTTGGAGTCCCCAGCATGGTGTATTGAGGAACGATGCCACATTCTTGCAAATATCTCGCAAAAAGGCCTAGACATTGTTCACCTGATCCGTCATATCTGTCATAGAACTCACCACTACGGTCAGATTTAACGGCTTTAATTTTCTTGCCAAGCTGATTTTCAACTTCAGCTTTATAGACTTTGAAAACGTCCAATGATTGAGAGTTCTCATGAATCAAGTATAGATACCCATAACAAGAACAAACGTCTATGAAAGTAATAAAATATTGTTGATCATTCCAAGAAGCCATAGGGAATGGACCACAAATATCAGTATGAATTAATTCCAAGACGTTTAAACTCCTGTTGGCACCAACTTTTCTAATATTTGTTTGTTTTCCCTTAATACATTCAATACATATTTTAAAATCTGAAAAATTAAGGGAATTTAAAATTCCTTCTGACACAAGCCTTTGAATTCTTTGTTTAGAAATATGTCCTAAACGCTTATGCCATAACATATAAGAATTCTCATTAATTAATTTGCGCTTTATACCATAATTGCTTACATGCAAGGTTTTATTAATTTGTGAGGCATAAAGATCCAATTGATATAAATTATCAACTAAAGAACCAGTACCAATAATATTTGAATTCTGAAAGAGACTAAACTTTCTATTTTCAAAAGAACAAGAGTAACCAAATTTGTCCAAACAAGAAATAGAAACTAAATTCCGTCTAAATGACGGTACATAAAATGTCTCATATAAATCTAAATAATAACCAGATTTTAATAGTAATCTAAATAATCCAATTGCCTCAATATGAGCCTTGTTGCCATCACCCACATAGATGAATCTTTCAGCATCAGTTGGCGATCAGCTCCTTAGACAACCTTGCATAGTCACACTTATGTGAGTAGTTGCACTCGTATCTATCCACCAAGTGTGACTTGGTACTAAAGCCAAATTAACTTCTGAACAAACAAAGTTGAGAAGTTTACCTTTTTGTCAAGCCATTTTGCATACTTGGAACAATCCTTCTTCACATGTCCAATTTTCTTACAAAAGTAACAAGAGAATTTAATATTCTGTTTCTTTTGCACCTTAGGCTGTGAAGTTCTAATATCTGCAGCTCTTTTTCCTTTATTATTCCATTTCCTTTTCTTGTTGGCAGCATTGTCATTAGAAGAAGTTGCTAAATGAGCACTCTCTATCTTTTCTTGTTTCAGTCTTTCTTCCTCTTTCTTGCACACATTGAGCAATTAGCTCATTAAGAGTCCATTTCTCTTTTTGAGTATTATAATTGATCTTAAAAGGACTATATAGTATAGGAAGAGAAATCAAGACTAGGTGCACGAGAATGTCATCAGACAACTCTAACTTTAGTACCCTTAATCTTGTAACAAGATTAGATATTTTCATAAGGTACTCACTTATATTTTCTTTGCCTTTATACTGCATTGAAACAAGCTTAGACAAAATGGTGCTTGTTTCGACCTTTTCATTACCAGCGAATTGGTCTGCTATTTAGCTCAGAAATGTTTTAGCATTTTCTTCCTCAGGCACTGCGCCCCTGTTGGTATTTAGAATAGAGTGCTTCATGATCATCAGACTCGTGTGGTTAGAACGCTCTCATTTTTCATAAAGTGCCATTTATTCAGTAGTACTGTTATCAGTAGGGGTGAGAGGTTCTTCCATCCAAATTGCATAGTCTAGATCCATACACCCAAGCACAATGGTAATGTGCTCCTTCCATTTTCTGAAGTTAGTGTCGTTAAGCACTAAAATATTGTTCAAGTTGACAGATATAGAAGAAGCATTTACTGTATAGAACAAACAAAAAAATCATAATCAATAATCATGTCATTTTATCATGCATTCATATAAACACATGGCATAAGATATAATAAATTGTGCCATTATAAGCTACCAAACACAACATTGCTATTTAGTCTTTGGACAGAAATAATAATTTGTAAACGGTACTCTAAAAAACTTGGACAATAAACATTGATAATAGATCCTGTCAATAATACACCTTTCTTTGGACCAACATATTATATGCATAGAAAATGTCAAAGTTTATCACATATTTACTGTCACATGTGTTTATTATTTGGCCAAAAAATAATCTTCCTTTGCAAAAAATAATCTTCCTTTGGGCTGATTATTTTTTGCATAAATTTAAACACAATTATTTATTTTTTTTAATAACATTCACATTTTAAAATAAATAAATCTGCATAAAAGATGTCACTTTGGTAGCATTTTAATTCAATTTAATTTATTTTAAAATAGTAGATATTAGTTTATACGAAAAATGAAGAAAATAATAAAATGGTCAAGGTCAAAGTCAAAGTCAACGATTAAAAGTCAACAGTCAAATCATGTTAAAATTAAGACGGAGACCGGAATGGGTAAGAACTAAAGTGGCTAGGTCAGGTCAAATCTAATATTTTCGAATTACCCAAATTTTAAACTTTATCCAATAATCTAAATCCAAAATAAGTTCAGATCCATCCTAATTTACTTGATTTAGTTAATATATTGGGTATAAAACATTTAGATCATGTAAAATCTTTATGGACCATATAAAATTGACCTGATAAATTTCTAAAATTTTTATAGACACTAATTATTTAACGTGCACTATAATTAAAAAAGAATTTCATTAAATTTGATATTATTTGACTTTAAATAAAATTTAATTTTTATTTTATTTTTTTTAATATATATATAATTGAATACCAAAAAAAACAAAAAACCCAGCATTCAATCCGTTGTGCAAAAGTGAAATCAATGTATAGATAACATAAATTGAATTCACAAATAATAATAATAAAAATGCATCAATATAAATTCATTTAATCATTGCATATAATATATATATATATCCATAAGATTCAGTTCATTGGATGCAAGATATATATATCCATTACGCATTCAATTTCATTCTTCTTTTTTCTTTTTTATTAATGAAATGTGCAAGCAAAAATTATAATGCGACATCAATACAGTTTATATTCAATCAACGTTATGAACTACAACATATAAATAATCAACGAATTCGTCTTCATTCAATGCATGACATTATATTTCTACTGCCGACCAACAATTTTATTAGCCAATTTCTAATCAACCAAAAAGGCTCATTAAAAAAATATAATAATAATAGATTAATCACAATGAAAATTTAAACCACAACTTTTTAATCTAAAGTTAAATGCGTTATACAACTATTTGTTGGTCGTATTAGAGATGTGAATAAATAATACATTAAAATTTAAATTAGAAATTTTAACTTATTATTTATAATATTTTATTTTATTATAAAATAAAATAAAATAATTAAATCTCTATACATAAAAATTCATACAACTATTTGTTAATTGTATTAGAGATGTAAATAAATAATACATTAAAATTTAATTTAAAGACTTTAAATTATTATTTATAATATTTTATTTTATTTTAATTTATTATAAAATAAAATAAAATAAAATAATTAAATTTTTACACGTACAAATTTATATTATACGTAATATCTTAAAATTTTAATAATAAATATATTTTATTTAATTAATTTTATAAATAATTAATAATATATAATTAATTAATATATATAAATTCACTTTAATATATAATACTCAACTGTAAGTGTCAGGTAACCGTAAAAGTTTAAAAGTCTAGCGTTTGTATTAATATCACATCCGTCCGGATGATGATGGAACCCTTTTAATTGGTAGATGTTTTGTGGCGAAATGAGTTAGGTTTCTGGTCTGGATTTTTGCGTTGATTGAAGATACATTTCATGTAAAGCAAAGATGGCACACATCCGTCAAGTACTAAATAGTAGGTTTTTTTTTTGTATGGTCTAATCAAGGATTGGACTTGGGTACTCCAATTTTCAGCTGCTTTCGTGTAATGTTTAACCACCATGGCTGGGGACAGAAAACATAATTTCTGCACTGGGACTGTCTATTAACTTTTTAAGATTGGTTAAAAAGTACACATTCCCATTACTTAAAAGAACAGAAACAGCAAGAGAATTTTAGACTTACCCCATGTAATAATTCTAGCTAGCTAGCTAGTGGATTCAAGTGGTCGTATTTTTTTAAAAATGGATATGAAATAATGAAGCATCCGCAGAGGGTAGGTCTCATCTCATGTCAAGGAAGTATTTTGGGTTGGGTAATGAGTAGGGCTGCACGTCATGTGGTACAGAAACCCACCAGCTGAATTATGAGATTCTTCTAACAAGTATCGTACAATCCGATCCTGAAGCAATACATTACTGATTGGCTCTGTCATTACTACAAAGCAATAAATGATAATCCTAATGTGATCAATCCATCAATGCATCTTTTCAGTTCCGTCATATTTAAATTTTAAGATCATGATCCTTAGTTAAAAGATCGAGAATGCGAAATAATAATAATGGATACTCAATTGGGCCAACCTGAATATGTCTCTAATTCTCTCTCTCAAAAAATTCTTCCAACTTAACACCGCTCATATTTCCTTCTTAGCCATGGGAGAGGGGGCTTTGGCCTCTTCTAAAATGGACCCTAGGATCCGCCTTCACGGATTCATCCATCAAGCTATCTTGTTTTTTTTTTCCGTTCTCTTTTTTCTTCTTTTTGGGTATTTTACTTTTTGGATTTATGTGTTTTCTATACTTTTTTTTTTCAATTGTCTTTCCGATGAGATCTTTAGCCATGCAAGCACTTGATCAGCAGCAGTTCTCTATTAAGACTTTCTGTTTAGTTGAGCCAGTCGCCGACCAACATTCGGCCTCACCGATCTTCACCTTAAGCTTTTCTTCTATAAATTTCGGGACCCTGTTGTCACTGCCAACCACCAAGGTTAAGCAGCTATAAGTTAGGACTAATAATGGTAGTGCTGGAACATGTGAAAATGTATGGTTGTGTGGCGTTGTGAGTATTTTTCTCCTGTGCAAAGGTTATTTTTGTCTTTCTTATGTGAATGTTGATTTATCTATCTTGTGTAAAGGGAGGACTGCTCGTCCTTAACAGAGGCAAAGATTCCAATTGTGTGTATTTCAATTCTATTGATGATTCAAAAATAATAATAATAATAATAATAATGTTGATGATGATGATGATTTAAAAATAATAATGTTGACTAAAAAATAGTTTTTTGAATCAATTAATCTTAAATTTGTTGAGGGGGAATTGAATTTGGGCTTGGTCTGGATTGGAGTGATTGGTACGAGCTTGGGTTTTTCGTTTTCTACTAGCTATGGAGGGAGGCGTGCAATGAAAACACGAACATAAGCTCCAATGTAGTCTTGCTGAAGTGGGTTAAGGCGAAGACGCTCCGATGCTTAAATCAGATAAGAAGGTTTTCTCTCCTAAAAATATGACAAAACATGAATAAGATATTATTTTGGGGACGAGGGGATGCTTCTTTCCTTTATTTTCTTTTTGTGTTTTTGAGATTTTTTTTATCATCCCCTCCATGTCTCTCTCTTTCTCCTTTTATAATGATGGCCTTTTAGGAATTTTTTTGAGTTTTTCTCTACAGTATTTCTATCTTTCGCCGAATATTTCTTACTGTACTTATGACACACACCAAGTATCTTTATACTGGGCCCCTGAAATATACCGAATATCTTTTTACAAATTTTCTGACCCCATTCTTATCCCACGTCAGATGTCACTTTTGATGTGTTAAGCATATTCCTTGGGTTTTGTCTCCGTCGGCATTTTTGGTTCAAGTGAGGTTTATTTTGATCGGCTCGGGTCAAATCTCGAACGGCCTTCCCCTACTGGTTTATGTTGACGCGGGACTCCTAGAGTGAAGTTGTGAAATGTAGTCAGCACCTGCTCGGCCATAGTGGCGTTTAGGCCAGCAAATGCAGAACAGATTTTCTCCTTACCGACCAGATTCCTTGAGTCTGAACCGATTCTGTTATCTGTCGGGCGGCTTAGGCCTATTGGCCATTGCTCATAGCCCTGCCTTGATTGAATTTTGGGCCTTCGAACCTGGGGGCAGAAATGAGAGATTTTTAAGGGGGAACAAATAATAATAATAATCATCATCACCACCATTACTATTATTATTATTATTATTATTATTATTATTATGTACCTTTACTATTGCTGGAATGGCGTCTTATAAGATCTCGGAAGAGTTGAAATTAAAGAATCGCAATTATCTTCTTAAACGAGATATTAATACTTGTCATTGTTACAACTAGTGCTCTAATGTGCATGTATATAATGGTGTGATCATTGAAATATAAATGCATGTCACACATACATTACATAGTGAAGTATAATCTATTTCTCATTTCAACAATTATGCACTTTATATAATTTTGTTATATTAATACAAATATACTTTTGAAGACTTTTAGTATAGTTTCGATTTGTTGAAACTCACTTTAAAATTTCTTCGCAAGTAATTCTAGACTTCAATTCAGATGGTATTAAAGAACTAGAATGGTAACCTTAAATGTCAATAGTTAAAATGTACAGCAACTCTTGATGTCTCTCTCAAATGATCGAAATTAGTGCACTCACTTGACAAAGAGAACTCTTCTCTTTTGTTTTTAAAATGGTCGAATTTCACTTAAGTAAAATAAATAATTTTCTTTACTTATATAATTTGACCTTTGACACATGACAAATGTCAAAACCACTTAATCATGCCATTTGTTCACTAAAAATCATGCAATTGTCACTTGTTAAATTTTTATTAGTCGACAACTTTTGTTTAACTAAATTAATAATATGCTTAACTCTTAAGTCTTGACAAGTGTGTTTCTTGAGACATCTTGAAACAAATCTTGCTTTTCAAAACTTTTCCTAATTAAACTCTTCGATCCAATTCGTTACCCCAGTACTTAACAAGTACACTTTATATTGTGAGACTCTTTAAATTCACACCCATTGTCTTATAAAACTCTTCTTTAAGTCTGAGAACAATGCCCCACACACACATTACAAATATTACAAAGCAGAGTGTTGAATCATACATATTGAGGTTATAGCATATTCATATAGTCACTCCACCATCTATATCCCAGAAGAGTAGAGACATTGATTATCACCATCAAATATCTATATACTTGGCCATAAAATTTTCTCCAGATTTTTATTTTCATAAACAATATCAACACTTTACGATATTATTTATGAAAAACTCTTTTTTGGGGTTTATGCTTTTGGCCACAAAATTTTTTAAAATACAATCTCATAGCATCATGATATGTAACTCACTCATATGAGCTGACAGATTTTATATCTATGCACACCGAACTCCATGAGCATCTGACCATACCCATCAACACTCAGAGGTCAGACAATGAAAGGTCTCTGATATGCGTGGAATCAAAGTACGGTGGATCATTCACAAGCCCACTGTGACACTCAGGTCAAAGGACCACGAATACTACTCAACTTGATAAGACCTTCTATTAATGACTTTATAGGATGACTATTAGAATTCCTTGTGAGTCTGTTCAATACTTAATCCTTACTAGATACCTGCATGCCTATACGAGCTTCCACTAAACTTACATTCTACTAAAATTAACTGTATGGACAATCCAGATATGGGCATACATTAATTCTAAAGGTATACCAATCAACTAGTGTCGGCAAGCATAGATCAAGTACGATATTTTTGAGAATATACTGCATAATGACATTTCTTAGCACTATTTACAACTTCTTACAACTATATCATTACTAGTAAATTCTCTTGTTTTTGTCCCAATTCACTCAATGTTTTAACTCTTAGAATGTTAACTCTTAACACTGACATAAACTCTTTAATATTTGAAAAGTAACGAGTTTAGTACTATATAATAAAATATTAATGATTTATTGAAATGTCTATTGTATAAATATTAAAAAAAATATTTATACAAAATGAAATGGCACGTAAATACTATTTTCAATAATCACCTTTCAAGTCTTACACAAATTATATTTTGATAGCAGTTTTGATCTTAATTATATTGTCATTATTTTTATGTAATTTAAAAAATGAAAATACCCTTACTTTTTGAAGATATTTTAGTCATTTTATTAACAAAAGAATATAAACATAACAGTACTTTTATTTTTCACATTAAGTAAAGATAATGTAAAGGGAATGACAATATAATTAAGACCAAAGCCACCATCAAAATGTAATTTTTGTGAACCTCGGGGTTGACAATAAATATCCCATTCTTGCACTAGATTATGTAGTATAGTTTATATGCATGCCAACAACTCTCTGAATTAGGTTTTTTTTTATAAAAAAATCTCTATATTAGTGACTTTTGTTTTATAGAACCTTGAGTTTTTTTTTTTTTCCTTTTTTTAGCATATAGAATACGAAAGATGAAAATAAAATGATTTCTAATGCAACTTTATGCATCAAGAATAAAGTGAAATTTTATCGCTTAGCAAACTTATATATATCCATAGTGTTAGTAAAATATTTGTTGGAAAACCACGATTACTTTTTTGAGTTTTAATATATAACTGATATGTTTGGCACTGTTTAATACTATTTGTTATTGTTGAAAAAAATATTAATAAATTACAAAATATTTATAAGTGTCTTAGAGTTTATTGACCGTGAGTTTCGTTGTCTATTAAATTAATTATATATATAATATTTTTTTTTATGTATTTTAAAATTACTCATTATCAGATTTTATAAGGTAATTGATCATTTTTTTTAGTACCATTTTGATCTAATTTTTTTCTTTTTTAAAAAATAAAGGAAAAAGTAATATGTAAAAAAAAACTTAAAGGTTAATGGTTATTTTTCCAAAAAAAATAAAAAGAAAGAATTGAGAATGTTCACAATTTATCCATTATTGAGATCTAATTTTTTATTGTTCTTTATTATTAATAAAATTCTCACAAATGGTTAAAGTTTGTTATAAAATTATTTTAACTTGAACAAACATTTTATATAACATGAAGAAAAAAACTAATTCTAACTTTTACAAAAAGAAGAAAATATGGGTAAGCCCATAATGACCTTACAATCCAATCAAGTAAAACTACAAAACTGAGAGACTGTCTTGTAGCAATGGATGGATAAATGATATATAAAATACCTAGTACCTCTCCCCACCTATACAATGACATGTTCATGTGCTACCATAACCATCCATGTTGATCGTGATATGCGTGCTGCAACCATTGGTTCCAGCTGACTGATCTAAGAATGTGGGGCGTGGCCAGCCTCCTTAATTATCTTCAAAATAACCATTAATGGGCCTTGATAGCGAAGGAGAAATAATCACAAGAGAGAAAATAATATTTTAGGGTATTTTGAAACAGTTGCCACTTGCCTGTCGATGGGATATATCCATAGCTGCCGAAGATAATGCAATGCAATCTACAAGTGCGAGAAAAGGACCAAGGAAAGAGCCAATTAAAGAAGTAATAGCCTAAAAGGAAGGAAGATTATGTCCACATGTTTTGGTGTCAGAGACGACAGAGAAAGAACTCTTGTGAATTTTCAAATGGAAACAAACAGCTTTAGCCCTAGCTTTACATCTCCACGTGTGTAGCATTTAATTTGATTTAGACTTTCTTCTAAGAAATTTTGAACACAGCACACACAGAGAGAGAGAGAGATGTGTGATCATGTCAATCTTTTTCGAGGCTAGGCTGGTTTGTTTTGGCTTCTATTGAGTACCATCCACGTTAGAAAAAGACTGCATGTGTCTGTATACAAAACATGCAACGATCGAGATCACTTTACTTCGCCAATATGCTGGTAAATGATAAGAGCAACTAGTCAAACAAGTGCAAGTGCCCTCGACCAATTTTACTAGCTTAGCTCTTGCTATAGTTTATCAAATGATTGGTTCTGGTTCTGTCATCTGTCCGATGAGAGAATTGTTTATTTATTTTTTTAAATCATATATTATTTACATACTTCCGCACATTCGAACATATTCTTACACACACCTCCACAAATATCAGATGAGAGAATTATTGAATTTGAATTATTGGTAATGTGTTTATGCAAAAAAAATATATATATATATATATTCATATTATAAATGCGCCAATAGCCCCCACAATATATCATCATCATGGTTGCATCTGCTTACTCTTCATAAAATTTCATGATGAATGGTTACAATTGTAGATTGTAATAGTTAAATTTTAAAATTAAAGATAAGTTTAATTTTAAATTAAAAATTAATGAATAATTAGAAATGAGGTTAAAAATATATTGGATGGACGAGTAAAAGTTCAAAACAAAAATCAAATGTGAAAATAAACATGAAAGTACAAGAAGGAGATCTGACACATAAATGTCATTGAGATGGGATCTTAATGCCACGACGATGATTATAGTATACTCAATGCCATAGCGTTGGCCACCGAACACTGCTATGTTGGGTTGATAATTGCGTTATTGCCTTAATGTTGGATATCAAACGTTGTAGTGTTGCTTATTTGAAAAAAAATTATTTTTAAATAGAATTGTATTCTAGAGTCGATTTTGGACTCTTATAATCTGTGAACTCCTATTCTAATAAGAAATAAGGTTTCTATGGGTGATTTAGAGTTTATATAAATTTTTTTAATTCATTAAAATAGACAATACATTAATAAAAGAGAGAATAAAAGGTTAGGCAGCTTTGGTGCTGGACATTATAAGCACGAAAGAGTGTTATGGAGTACTTGAGCGCTAGGCATAAGTGTAAGATAGCACTAGATAGATCTTTTAAGAATTTTATTATTATTGTACTCCTTAAGTTTCTCTTATGAGAGTTATTTGTGTATAAAAAGACTGAATAAATGAGAGTTTGAGATCCACTATAGATGTAAGTGTTTGTTGACAAATCACGTATATTATTATACTTTATGTGATTGATTGTTATCTCTATAGTATAATTGATCTTATTTATTCTTATTTTACTTGTGAATGAAGTCTTTTACACGCGTTTAGAATATTAGAATGCTAAATACCGCACCAAAAAATATTAGGCCACATATACTCCAATAATAAAATCAGTACTAATACTAATTGTTAAAGAAAATTAGTGCCTCAGCTGATCTTCCACAACATTAACTTATATCAACTTGAATATATATAATTTCAGAAGAAAATTTTGAGGTACTAACATGCTTAATTACAGAGTTTACCTTCAGTTTACCGATGGTTGTTAGGATGGGTACTGGCCCTCTAAAGCCAACAGTAATAGTAGTACTTTGTTAGGTCATGCATTGATAGATATCATTCTTTGTCACGTCGGCAAAGTGACGATGAGAAATATAAGTTGTGAATGAGTTGAATTGAACCCTAAAGAAACCTCCTCGATCGATCGATTAGTCATCCATCTGAAAATCTGATTTGTTTACTTAGCTTTTTTTTTTAGGATGCGTGAGACTATGGTTTAAATGGTTTGATCGCGAGTGTTCACAAAAAGTTTGATTGAATGATTTTTTTCATTGATTGGTTGATTGAAATGATTGGTTTTCTCTCTTTGGCCAAACTTTCTTCTCTTTATCCGTTATTGTTTAATTTATCTACTTCTGTCAATAGATAGATTCATACAGCTTAAAAAATAAATAAAAACTAAAAAATAAATAGACAGACTCGTAGAGTTATCTTTTCATCTATCTATTGCTTTCTTTCAAAATTACTTATCTATTAATAATTTGATTAATATTAGATTGAGATACAAATTTTTTATTTTGATTGATGTTTCAATTATTAATAACTATCACTTGTTAAGTAGTTATTAAATTTTAATATTTATTAATATGATAGTTATACTATGTTAATCAACAATAAATACATCCGATGCCCCATTAATTACAATATAAAATTTATATTCTAACTATATATATAATATTTTTGTAATAATATATTCAAATAATTAAAAGCTTAAGAAATATTATAGCATTATGTTTATGGATTTATAAGTAAATCATCATTTTTGTGCCTATTGTACATCGAATAATTTTAAAATAATTTTATCATTTCTCATTCAGATTGTTATCCTCTTCAAGCTTTTTCCCTTTCTAATCCTTAGTTTAAATTAGTTTTGAAGACTTAATGACATGTGAATATTCAAATTTAATAAGGTCATTTTGAAAACAATTTAATAAATTTGAGATGGGTTTAATATCTAAAACTCAATAAACTTGCAACAAATTAAGTTGATATAATAGCTTGTAAAAAAACAATTGCAAGATAATTGTTTTGCTAATGTTTTCTATATTAATAATTCTATAATTTACGTAATTGGATACAAATTATAAATTTCAATTTATATGATAATTGATCTGCTAATTATTTATTAGTATTATATAATTATCATATTCATTAATTAAAATGTCCATAATTATTAGACACATGGTAGTCAATAATTATTAACATATATAAGTTAAAATACAAAATTTATATTTTTAAATTACAATTAAATTATCTAGTATAAAATAATAGTCTTAAATATTAGATAATTTTAAGTGAATTCTCAAACTTTAAATGTGGTCCGACATGTGCACATAGTCAGGACTATTATAACTTGATTAGCTAAAGGAATCCATCTCCATCGATCTTACACGTGCACACACACGTGTGGGCACTTTGTGCCTGAGTTGCCTTTAAAAAATAATAAAAATAAAATAAAAATAACATCATTAGCGTTTTACATTTGATCAAAGAACTCAGCTATCTCTATCTCCATCTATATATCCATCACTCTTAGCGCACGCGTGCGTGTATGAGAATGGAATCAAAGTGTTTGAAAAGGGGAATAGTGGTGAATTGAGGAGATGCTCGGGGACTTCGGCTTACAAGGGGTCAATTCAAAAAAATAATTTTGTAGGTGAAGTGTTCATTCTAACAATTTTCTTTTAAATGAAATTTTTATTATTAATAATTCAATATTGATTCTTTTGTTTGATGGTGAGTTTATTTACATTCCGACTACGATCGTCTAATTTACATAATATTGTTTTAATAATTTTTTTCTTGTATAAAATTTGTAGGTCTTACATCAATTTTTTCGTTCAACAATAAATTTATTCACATTTCGATTACTAAAAATTTAACTTTTGAATAAAATTTTCATCGATAATAGTTTAATACTGGTCTTTTTGTTTGATAATAAATCTATTTATATTATGATTTTTAAAGTCTAACTTTAAAGTCTAACTTTAATATCACTTATTAGGAGACTTAGACTATAAAAAAAAAATTCTGATTCAAGTGTTTAATTGAAAAGATTAACTTTATAAATAGAGTAACTTTTTTAATTATAAATTCAAATATCAACTCTTTTTTAATAAATGTTAAAAAAAAAAATTCAACTAACTAAACAACAGAAGCAATAAAAGAGTGAAGCTCTCATTAATTGAAGAAGGCTCAAGTAGCTCTAGAGGATAATTCCAATTAATTGCTCTAGAATGGACGTGGAGGACTTGTATCACATCACTGCAACTTACATCTTTTCCCTGCAAGCTAAACTGAATTTGCTTCAGCGCTGATCTGCATTCTATGGAGTCTAATAAACAAGGCTCAAAATGATAAAATAAATAAATCAATTAATTAATAAATGATTTTCCTACAAATAGAAAAGGGTTTTAATTTGCTAGCTAGCCTAGCGGATGAAATTAATTAAGAATCTTAAGGGAAGATGAGTGAGCTGAGCCCTGAGGTGAGTGAGGACATATATGTGTATTGTGTATGTATGTATCTACATATATGAATATGATTTCAATTGTTTAATTTGTATTGTACTTATTTTGCTCACTTCTTTTAGCAATAAAAAGCTAAGCAAATTTGCTAACTTGAAGTACTCAAATCATCTTTCGTTTAGTCTCTCTTACCATTTTTCTCCGCAACAGGAATAGGCTATATGAATGTAAAATTGAATTATGTAAGTAGCTAGAAATATATACTTATAGTAAGAGCTAATTAATTGGTTGTCTCACGAGCAAAATTATCCAAAGTCATATACTAATTCTGACGAATTAAAATGTTATAATCATTCAATTCTAGTAATTACTCAAAGGAAAATTGTCACTTGACTTCGTAAGTTTTTGTTGAATTATCCACAACGTCTTTGGCATTTTAAAAATTAGTAATTAAGTCTCTTAAGAATAAAACAAGTTATATTTTAAAATAAAAATAATAGTAAATAAAGTATATTTTAAAAATAAAGTAATTGATAATTTTTAAAATATTAGATATTAAATAAATAATTTAATATAAATATAGTGACTAAATTATTAATTTCCCTTACTAAAATATATACTTTTAAAAACCAGCTGCAAGCAAAGTATCGATTGTTATTTTGTCCTTGCTATATAATTGAAGTGCCGTAGCTCCCCTAATAAGTTCAGGACAATAAAATATCAAACCATGCACGAACAGAGAAATTAAAAATAATAAATGCAAAGCTAGAAATGAAAAGCATATGTTGACTAATGGATTGTGAATTCGCGATTGTGATTGTAAGGCTCCATTATTGATATTAGAGATAAGAGAATGGAAGAAACGTATGCCCTTCATTCTCTATTGAATTAAAAAATAAGAGTAGTATTATATTTTATTTTAGAGAAAATGACATTTTAATCATTTATTTTAAGAGTATATATTAATATAATTTTTTATATTTAATAATTATCACATAATTTTTGTCGTCAGAAATTTGTTATTAAATAGGTTCTCTTTAAGGATAAAATAATATTTTTATCATTTTAAAAATAAAACTGTCAAAGGTCAATTTTAAAAATAAAAAATGCATGTATCATTATAGAATAAGTTAATGTTGATACGTATCATCATATAATTGGTTAATATTTATAATAATATATTTTTTTAAAGAATAAATATTTTTAAAGTAAATTAATAAATATATATTTAATAAATAAAGAATACGTGTCATAATATGATTAGTTACAAATAATACGTATCATCATGTAGTTAGTTTATTTGTTTAATAAATATATTTTTTTTACAAAAAATATTTTTAAAAATAACTTAATAAATATATATTTAATAAATAAAGTACACGTTTATAATATAATTAGTTACAAATGACAATTGTCATCATGTAATTGGTTTAAATTTTTAATAAATATTTTTAAAAATAAAATAAAAAATTTTAAAAAGAACTGTCACCGTCGCCGAAAAACGACAATCAGCCAACCACAATTTTTTGTCGATATTTCGACGGTGAAAATTTTTTAATTTTACATCATCTTTTTTTTTATCTACATAATTGTGAGATTTTTTTGACAAAAAAAAGGCTAAAAATGGTGGGGGAAGGGCGGGGCAACTGCCGCTCACCGTAAAAAAATGACCACCCCACCTATGGATAGATGGTAGCCGGCCTTTCTATAGCTGTGGGCGGTGTAAGTCACCTCCCGTTTGATGGCAAGCGACGATGGCCACTGCCCCTCTCCCACCATTTTAGTATTTTTCTGTATTTTTTTTACCAAAAAAAAAGACCACACCATTGTATAGATAATAAAAAATAGAGTCTAATGGCGTAAAATTAGACAAATTTACCGATGGAATGTCACCCAAAAATAGCCGCTGACGGCCAAGCAATCTTTATTTTTTGGCGACAGTTGCAATTCTTTTTTTAATTTAATTTAATTTATTCTAAAAAATATTTAATAAAAATTTAAACAAATTAAGTGATGACACGTGTCATGACACATGTCAAATGATTAGTGGACATTTGACTAAAAATATTATGAAAAAATAATAAAAAATTAAATATTTAATAGTAATTTTCTAACAGCAGAAATTAATTTAGTAATTATTGAAACATAAGGGACTATGTTAATATATACCTCTAAAATAAGAGATTAATTTTTTTTTTAAATGTTAATTTAACATTTTCATCTAAAATTAATGTATCAAATAAATATTTAATGATACAATTGTATAATTTTCATAATAACAATTGTACTATTTTATCACTTAATAATTATTTAAAACAAAAAATTTAAAATAATAATTACAGTTTTATGTGTTCTATGTTGTACTATGTGGGATATGTACAAAGCCATTTAACATATAAAAAAAATTATGACATCAAAAATTAGTATCAGATTCTATATCAAAGTAAAAATTAAGTAGATCTTAAATACATATATAAATAAATAATAATATTTAACAAGTTAATCTTTTAAATTAATAAAAAATATCTAACCCATAACATTAAATAGTCATATTCTTCAATAATTTTATAACTGCTGGTATATCTAAAAGGTAAATCAAAATGCTAACAACTTGTAATGAAATTTGCCGCATTTGGAACTTCTTACACCATTGATCATTTTGTCTTTTCATTCTAAAAACGAAAAAGGATTTCACTCGTATGCATAAACAATCCATGATTGTAACGTATTAAAGTTCAAAATTTTTTATATCGTGAAATAATGGACTAAGATAGATAAATGAGAGTGAAAAAACGATTTAACATTATTTTATTAAAAATAAGTATTAAATTATATATGTAAATAGTGATGGTTATATGGAGGCTTAGTCCAGTCGAGATCCTGACTAAACAAAATAATTAATATTCATTTATATTTTGTAAACAAAAAGAATAAGAATTATTAAAGTGAAAGTACACAAACGAGTAAAATAACTTAAATAATATAACGCACAATAAGTAATTAAGAAATTAAAGAGATAAAGGTAAAAGAAGAACACCGAATTTATGTAGTTCGACTGTTTATCTATGTTTACGGTAAAACAAGATCATATATTCTCATTATTGAATCTCATATTACTCACAAAGTATGTCTTTTATAAGAAAGACTCACAAAATAATCACTATCTTTTACAATTAATGAATTTTCTCTCATTAAAAATTATAAAATTTGTTTGATCACAAAGATCTTACTCTAATAACAAAGAATTCACTAAGATCACTAAAATTGTGTTTAAACTTTAAGAAGATCTAAATTTACCTAAAACGTGTGGGAATCGTATTAAAAAATCTTAGAACAAGTGAGAGTCAAAATAAGTCTAATTAAAATAAAAAAACAACTTTGTGTGCTGGGCGCTACGATGCCCAACTCCTAGCGCCGTAGCGTTGGGCATTCCCACCTGGGCGCTGCGACGCTGAGCACTTAGCGTTGCGGCACCAACAATCTGACCCTACGATGCCAAGTCTGAGCACTGCCACTTACGTTTTTCGCCTCTTTTCACATCCGTCTTCGATTTTTGTTTACCCAACGCACTTGGCTTACTCTCTAAATTATATCCCGATAATTTTTAACCAACTTTCTCACAAGAATAATATAAACTTTTCACTTTCCCCATTTTTAACTTCTATTTTAGTTAAAATTCTTCTTATTTTTTATACCAAAATTTTGTATTTATCCTCCTAGTTAAATAAGAATTGACTTATACTTGATTTTGTCCATATATTATATATTAGCATAAATGATTAAGGAGATTATTATATATTATTAAGAGGATGTCGTTGGATTTAGGAAATTAACTCTTTAACCCCTAATAGATTCTTTAATTATAAAAAATTCTCCTAATATTTAATAATATAAAATAATCTACTGTTATAATTATAATAGTATAAATTAATTTTAAAAGATATAACAATTTTTTATTTAAAAAGTTAACAATTACAATAATACAGTATCAAACAATAATAATGTAATGTATAAATAGTAAAATTAATATTATGTAATATAGTTCTAAATAATTAAATAATACTGTATAAATATTTAATTTACATTGTAATGAGATTAATAACTTTTCTTTAGTTGTGAGATTAATATGACGATTGATATTGAATATCTGCATTTAAAAAAAATGTAAACATCCATATTAAATAATAATTCATAATATAATAAAGTCTTGTGTTATTTTTATTAATTATTAGTGAGTACAAATATACTAATTTCACTGTTTATACAATACATTTTCATTATTTAATATTGTATAGACACAATTGTTGTCTTTTTATATAAAAAGACTATTATACATTTTTAAAGTTAATTTAGAATATTACAATTATAACCATAGTGAGGTTTTTAAATATTAAATACTACAAGTATTTTTAATCATTAATGAATTTAATAAAGAGATAAATGGCATTTACCGTCGGATTTATTTGATGCTGAATGCCGATTGTTATAACCTATTTTATTTGTTTGAGACCATATCATCAAAAACAGAAAATACTTAATGTTGGATTTTAGGCAGTTGTGGCACAACATTATATTATTCTTCGATCGATTTGAATTCAGTGCTGAACTGCGTTTGTACTTAGCTTTTTTTTTAAAGCCTGTGATGTATGGCATTAATTATCACATTTAAAGATTAAACTGTGTTTCTCATTTATTTTCTAAGGATCAAATTTTATTTTTCAAAATTAAGCACAACTCAACACCAAATCCAAATCTTATATTCATTAGTTTTGAAATTCTCTTTTGATTTTTTTTTCAACTTATTTAAACTAATCTTCGGAATCTTTAGTTTTTTTATAAAATATGTAATTACATTATTTTTATTCTGAAAAATACCTAATTATCTCCTTGAAAAGAATAATTTGGGCATTTAAAATAATTTAAAAACCTTATGAATAATTTAAGATAAACTCTGAAACTAACAGTCAATCAATTCGTCGATCCCACGAAAATCCCCGACCGGAATGGATAATATTAAGTTGACGTCAACATCCCAAAATACTGTGCTCAGCAAGTCAATATTCCAGCTGCCCGACATTATGATAATGTCTAAACCTCTATACATGTCTTTACCCATAATGGGCAGGAACGTGGGAGGACGAGGTAGTCATGGGTCCGTAAAAAGTAGAATAAATTTGCCATTTTCCACTCTCCGTCTCAATCCATGGCTTAACAACTCCATGCCCTGTAATAAGATGTGCCGTAAGTAAGATCCTCCATGTCCTTTGTTAGTATTGAAGAAATTCCAATAAATTTGATGGCGGTTGATTGCATCAACATTCTACACCTTCTTCAAAAACGTGCATTCTCCGGTGCCATTCTTTCTTCTATTTCAAACCTTTTAATAGTACAAGGAGTATTTCTTATTCTTTTGTTAAAAGGTGTGGTAGCTCAATAGCCTACTTCCTAGCAAAACTTGTTTTTCTGTAATGATAAGGTTTGGAAATTATCCATGCCTCTGTATCTTTGTAGATGTATCAATCTTCTATTACAAACTCAATAATCACTCATTTCCCTAATACATAAAGAGGAGGGGATTCAATTTCCCTAATAAGATTATCAACAACAAAAAATCACATAATAAAAACTGCTTTTTCTTTATCTAATTTGTAATTTTCTTCTCTACTAATTCATCTCCTATATTTGTATAATTGACAAAGTTTATATTCTAATTGATGTAGTATTTAATGTACCAATTATTTATTGGTATTGTATAACTACTATATTAATAAAAAGTAATAAATTAACAACTACCTGACAAATAATAGTAATCGATTAGTAACATATTGTTGCGGTATCAAATCATGTTTTTCATTATGATACTCCTATAGTATAACTAAGTTACAGTATCGATACTTTTTTTTGACTATATACGCAGTAGAGGACATAACTCACACCATAAGTAAGAACATATACAATCAACATACCAATAAAGATAAAGAAAATAAACTAATCAATAAGACACAAGATATACATGGTTCGGCCCATAAATGCTTACGTCCATGGAAGATCCATGATTCAGTGTCTATTATTGATATAAATCAATAAGAATCTTCTTATATTTTTAATGATCTCACAATACTCATAGTATCTCCCATAGATCACCCTAGTATCTCTTATAAACCACTCTAATATCTCCTATAGAGATCCTTAAGTATTTATATTTTATCACAATAAATTCTTAAGACCTCTCGGTATTTTTTCATAAAAGATTTCTATAAGGAATATAAGAATGGACCGAGCATCTAAGCCAAAAGAATCTATGGTGTTTCTTTTGTTCACTTAAGAACCAAAAGAAAACACTCCCTAAAAGTTACACCCTAGTGTACCATGTACTTAGTGCTTACCTAACTCCTTTATTCCCTTTTATGATATACATCTTGAAATTTTAAATGCTTATCTTTCTTCTTGTATTAATATAGCTTATATAGTGAATAAAATACCCTTATAAATCTTAAATCTAATTGGAATAAGAGTTCAAAAGAAAACACTCCCTAAACCAAAAGAAAACACTTTCTAAAAGTTACACCTTATTGCACTCAAGAATCAAAAGAAAATACTTCCTAAAACTTACACCCTAATACAACATGTGCTTAGTGCTTACCTAACTCATTTATTCCATTTTATGGTCTACATCTTGAAACTTTGGATACTTGTTTTTTTTTCTTGTGTTACTATAACTTATATAATGAATAAAACACCCATATAAATTCTAAACCTAATTGAAATAAGAGTTCACGCGTTATAAGAGTTCAAAACCCTTAAAAGTAAAAAATCTGAAGCCAAATAGAAATTTGTCGTGTTTAGTGCTGTAGCGCTAGCATGAAACCGATCCAGTGCTACGGCGGTGTGTCTTGAACAACAGTCCTTCAGTTTCTTCACCCTTTTGCACCTTCTAAGTCCTGTTTTACTTCTCCTCGTATGTCCTACGTGTTATTGACTTCAATGTAACTTTCCTCTTAGTATTTTTCATAATTGTTATCTATACAAAATTATTAAATTTTCAATATCTGATACACATCAATTAAAATATCGATTTTATATCTAACTATATAAATATAACACTACTCATTTTTATTATTATTATTTTTTTAAATTATTAGAACAACAAATGCTTTACGATACCACCCATTAAGTCCAAAAGCTAAGGGTAATCTTCAACTACTGAATTGATTATAAATTGTGAATTGATTATAAATTGTGGTAGGTCAAGTTTAATACATAATATTGTAAAAACATTTGCTTGCTATCTAAGCTACTACATTACATTGATCTAATCCAATTTTGCATGCCTCTCCAATTATTCAGGCAAATGCATCGAAGATATTAGATTGAGAATGACAACCCTAAAGTGTTTTTTGGTTTTTTCTATTCACAGTCAAAGACACTTTTAGTGTGTCTATTATATATATGCACGATGAACAACTCCCATGCACTTGTCGTATACATGGAATTCTAATTCAAATTTCAAATTACGATGTGTGATTGGGCCTCTATGTACTGTTTTTTATGGTCAAGCATGACCATTGTTTATGTGTCATTTTCTATAACTATTAAATTTCAAGCAGTTTTAATTTCCCATTTTAGACATTGCAATGCATAAGATAAGGCACTATTAGTAAGGGATCTATTACCTATCAAATTTACAAAAAATTTGGCACTTAATATACACACAACTTGGCCAAAATCAATAATTTCACTTCCAACCATATAAAAGTTAATTGAAAAAAGGCATATATATTCATATCAGATACCATTGAGGTATATGTTCAAAAACAATTCCTAGCAAGAGATTAATAGAAAAAAAAATCAAAATCATTCAATTCTTTGTAGTTTCAGAATTTATATACAAATTATATAATATACAAAAAAAATGTTGAAGGATTCTATACATAGATTCTTTCAATACCATCATTACATCTTAATAGAGCTATGATTTTTTTTAGTATTGCCTAATGTTTGCTTAATATCCATACTATTTATAAAAACTATTTATCTTTTTAGATTTTTTTTTTGTATATGCAATTTTCTTCTTGATTTTATTTTTAAAAACTATCCCATTATCTCATTTTAAGATGGTAATTAGTCATATTTTTGGGTACTATTTTTTCCTTAAAAAATTTTTCAAACAAAAAAAATTATAAATTGCGGTGGGAAGTGAAGTGAATGCATGAGTTTACTTAAAATAGAAGGTGCCGCATGTGGTGTGTCCTATAAGAGTAGGGAAGAAGCAACCCAAGCCCCTTTATTAAGGGAAATTATATGATTAAACACAGCATTATATTAGTCAAATTAATTAAGTGTAGCCTTAATGGACTTCTAGGCTGAAAGTTTTGAATAATAATGATTCATTATTTGAACCAAAAATATAAATGTCACCAAATTAACAACATTGGAATTAACAAATATATTAGTAGATATATATATAGTTATAGTTTTGAATTTTTTTTTTTAAATTAATGATATAACAAATAAACATTTTTAGAGTTTGAAAATCACTTAAGAGTGCTTAAATAAATTTGTTAAGATACTTTGTTTAAGAAAAATATGCTATTAGATATCTTTACAAGAAAAATTATCAAATAAAATAGAATAAACGATCTTTTTCTTTTTCTTTCAAAAGTTCTTTCTTTACTATTTAGTCACCAAAATTGACAACAGAACCTTAATTTTGAAAATGTAGTAATTAATGAAAACTAGAGGGGTGGCTATTGAAAAGTATGACAAGAGCTGTCCCTCACGGATATGCATAAGATAAAAATCAACTCGTATGTTGCTTGCTTGTTGATTCCATCAATCAAAAAGCTGGCATTAGTTTTATAGCTCGTGATAGGAGCAGCAATTTTGGGATCGAAGACTTTGGATGACGTGCTTTCTGTTCCAACGGCAGAAGTAATGGCCATCTTCTATTATTTGCAAGCTATAGGTAATTTGCATGCGCCTTTGTTGAGATGGAATCCGATGTAATGACGGTAATTATTAATGATCTGTTATTAAAATTTTTAATTTTATTGAAACTTAGTTTTTAGCTTTTTTATTGGTAAAAATAAATTTTTATGTTAATTTTTTAAAAAAAAACTTAATGACATTTAGTTGTAATTAAAGAAGAGATTTTAGGGATTAATGGTTCATTTGGTTGAATTTTTTAAATAAAAATTTTTGAAGTAAATTTTTTTAAAATAAAATTTTTAGAAATAAAGATTTAAAAAAAATTATTAATCATTTAGTTGTCAATTAAATTTTTTTTTTTAAAAATATTAAAATATTTAGTTATACATTATTAAAAGTACCTATTAGTTATTAAATTACTAAAAAAAGACACTTAATAAAATTTATATTCAAAATTTAAATAATTCAATATTTTTTATATATAAATATAAATTTATCATGTATTTTTTCAAAATTAATTTTTTAAAACACAATAATTAAGAAAAACTAATACATAATAAATTATTATATTTTGTACAATAATTAAAAATAAAATGATACTTCTTTTTGTTTAAAAAATAAAATAATCAACAAAAAATTTTGATAAATGTTTATAAAAATTTGATAGTTGTAAAAATATGGAGAATTAGAGATGTGATAATTTTTAAGAGAATATTAAAAATATGTTAATTGAATAGGATTTATTTTTATTAAAGATACACTATATAAATAAGAAAATATTATCATAGTATCTATGACATTAAACACATATTAAAAACGCTAAAAAAACTCTACTTTCACAAGTTCAAATTTTGAGCTTTTACAAGTAAAGGTAAAATAATTTTTTTTAATCTAAAAAAAACTTCTTTAATTGTAATTAAATGCTATCAAAAAATTTAAAAAAAAAAATTGGCATTAAAAAAAACTCTTTCAACTAGTAGAGAACCAAACAAGTACTAAAAAAGTTAATTTACCTTTATTTGTAAAAGTTTAAATTTTATATTTTTGGGAGTAGAGCTTTTTAATATTTTTTTTAATATTTGTTAATTTCATATATACCACAATAATATTTTCTTATTTTTATAGTATACCCTTAATGAAAATAACCCTGATTCAATTAACATATTTTAATATTTTCTTAAAAATTATTATATTTTCAATTCTTTATATCTCTACAATTATAATATTTTTATGAGAATTTATGAAAATCTTTTGTTGATTATTTTATTTTTAAATAAAAAAATTTATTTTATTTTTAATTTTTATACCAAACACAATAATTTATATTGATTCATTGATTATTATGTATTAGTTTTACTTGATTTTTGTGTTTAAATAAATTAAATTTGAGAAAATATATGATAAATTTAAACTTATATATAAAAAAATTAAATTATTTAGAATTTAAATATAAATTTTATTAAGTATCATTTTTGGTAATTTAATAACAAATAAATATTTTTAATAATGTATAACCAAACGATCTAGTATATTAAAATAAAATTTTAATTAACAACTAAACAATCAATTACTTTTTTAAAAAAAAATTTATTTTTAAAAATTTTATTTTCAAAAATTCCATTTAAAAAGAGCTTAATTAAACGAACTCTTATTCTCATAAATATTTAAAAGTTTTTGAAGTCTTTTCGAAGTTATACTGTATTTTTATGTTTCTAAAAAAATTAATAGCCAAAAATATTTGGCTGGGCACACCTCCATACTTTCTAATTCATATTGCAAAGAAGGAATTACCCTCTTCCTAATTTCTTTGGGTTATAAAATTTAATTAAAAAAAAAAGTAGTTTGACAAGGGTTTATAAATGAAAAAATAAAATAAATATAAATAAGAGAGAGATGTGATTTGGTTGGTGGAGGGGAATTCCCATGATTGAAGGATGTATGGCTAGACAAAGATGGGGCCCATACATGTGTTTACATGTGTCTGTTACTCTGCATCCGTGCGTGCACGAGCATGCCCCCTCTTTCTCACCTGTGAACCAATCTCATGTGTCTTCCTACTTCCACCTCCCTCTCATGCGCGTCTCTACACACTCCCTCTCTACTCCCGTATTATCATGGTTTGAAGGTCGTCGTGAGAGGGCGAAAATCATCTTTTCTTTTATATATATATATATAAATATTACATTTTAAATTACAATCTTAAATCTCAAAAGATTATAATATGAGTATTACAATTCAATTATTAATTAATTATAAATATAATCAATTAAATAATTTTATATTGGCCTCCCAAATAATTAGAATGACTAAAATTAATTTCTTACTAATTAAAAAAATAAAATAATTATTTTAAACTCTGACAATGTTCAAACTCTTAATTTAAAGGTGTATGAGCTTTACCATTAGAATAAGCAATGAGCGTAGAAAAAAATCACTTGTTAAGGAGTGATTTCTTTTTTATGGTAAATTTTAAAATAATTATTTGATTTTTTTTTGAAAAAATATTGAAGTTGTCTATTAATTAATTAGTATAACCAAAATAGTTCATATACATAATTAACCAAATGGTGACTGTATTCTATTGAGAATATATTGAAGTTTATTTCAAAAAAGAAAAAGAAATATTGAAGTTTCGTACATCATGTCACCATATTTATTTATATATCTTGGTCTTATATATCATGAGAAGAAATTTAGAGTCTTGATGTGGTGTCTATAGTTAATTCAGATGAAATCATTTTAATTCCTTGGTTAATTGGAGTATTTAAAAACTTTTCCAAGTCTAGAGCACTAGGACTCTCAAAATAAATAGGGAAATTTTTATAATAGACATAATTTTGAAGTATTTAACTAATTTAGTTATTAATAAAAAAATTTATATTTTTTAGTCAAGGAAAAAAAACTAAACAAAAATATTTTTTTATTATTTCAATAATATCCGCTATAGTAAACAGTACTCGCTATAGTGCACAATACTCACTATAGTAATATTTTTTATTCAAAATTAAAATTTTATTGTTTATTAAAATTATATTTATTGGTAATTAAATAAAATAAATACAAATTTAAACAAATATATTTAATTTTAAATAAGTCATATAAATTAATCATATCATACATAATAAAATAAAATTATAAAAAATAAAAATAAATTAAAATATTGAGGGACAAAAAAAAAATCATATTCACATTAATGGCACGATAAAATAATATTGCGCTCACAATGGTAGTGCGATAAAATGATATATCACTGCGATAAAAAAATATCATGCCCACATTGAGGGGGTAATAGAAAAAATAATCGCTCCTATTATGAGCAGATTAGACACCCCATCACATAAATGACTATTATAATGAAATATAGGTACAAATAAAGGGTGATAAAATTAAGTAAATATAAATTTAATTTTAAATAATTTTAAATATAATTTTAAATAAATAACATAATTAATTATGTCATAATAATAAATTAAGATTATAAATAAATTAACTATAAAATTTTAAAAATCACTGTAGCTGTGCTGTTTACTATAATAAGTATTGTTGAGATAGTGAAAGGGTATTTTTATCCATTCAATAAATCTTTGTCTAAAAAAGTTAAAAATTTTTATAAATGACTAAATTATTTAAGTGTCCTAAATTATGACTATTTGCAAAAAATTTCAAATAAATAATAACTTTTGAACTGAATCTCCTCAAATATTAGATTTAAGATGTAAATGTTATGATTTCTGTAACTAAACTTTATACATATTGTTAATCCAATTTTAACTATTAATGATGTAGGAGGGATTGTCAAATAAAATAATAAGTAAGGAAATATGAGGAAAAAAATTAAAAAGAAAGGAAAAATCAAATTCAAAACAGAAAAGAGAGAAAGTATAAAGAGAAATAAGAGAAAAACACATAAAAATTATGGGAGATATCATAATTTTATTCAGTAATTGATCAAATCATGTCTAATTTTATTAAATAAAATAAAATTAAAACATAAGGCTCTAGGTAGAAACCCTAAATAAACTATGATAGTAAAAATTCACTCTCATTAAGTGAAACGAATTGTATTTTGAACAAGAATTTTTTTTTTTTTAAAAGGTTAAGCCCAAATAAATAATAAAGTCTGCTTAAATAAGTTAAAATAAAACCTAAGTACACAAAATAAAAATAAATCTTAAAATTCTAAATTAATGAGTTCTCCTTTTGCATCAATTAGTTAATTTTAATGTTACAAAATTCTTATAACTTTTAAATTTAAATTTTGCTTAACTTAAATTAATTGATTATATATGATGGTACCAGTTATTCCACCTACAGCAACCTCTGAATTTTTTTTGAAAGTATTATATCTCAAATTTTACTTATTAAATAATTATAATATTATAGTCTAAATATCAACTAATTATAATATCATCAATAAAAAAACCTTTTTATATAATTGAAGGGATTAAAATTAACATCAACTAAACAAATCTCTCGTATAATTAAAGAGACTAAAATTAGTCTTTCAATAATTAGAAAAACTAAAACTGTTGTAAACAAAATCAGAACAACTAATTACAAGATCATCAACTAAATAACATTCTCATATAATTAGAAGGACTAAAATTAACATTAATTAAACAATCTCTCGTACAACTAAATAGATTATAATTATCCTCCCAATAATGAGGGGAACTAAAATTACCCAAGATAAAATCAGAGCAACTAATTAAAATATAATCAATTAAATAACATTCTCATATAATTGGAAGGTTTAAAATTGGGATCAACTAAATAATTTTTTTATATAATTGAAGGGACTAAAACTAGTTTTTCAATAATGGAGAGAATTGAAACAGCCTTAGACAAAAAAAATTGAGTTCGAACTTATGAGCTAAGCTAAAGAGTTCACAAACTTTATCATTAAAACAAACAATTGAGTGCTACTAATCCTCTTATTGTTAATCAAAGTTTAAACAACCGTTTTTCGTATCAAATTGAAATTGTTAATGTGGCGCGTGGGATAATGAGTTTGGATGGCAGTGAATAGAAGTGCATGCTGTGACAACCGAGTCAAATGTAAGGTTAGCCGTAAATCACGGGGGACAAAGCCCAACCCCACTGCCTCACCACTCACTCTCACTTCCTGTGCTTTGCTTCGACACACCCATGTTTCTTCTTCTTCATTTCATTATTTCTCTACTTAGTGTTTGCCTTCTCATTTTTCAACCCTTTATTAATTTGCCTACCACATCTAATTTTATTTCTTTCTAATACGTCATCCTAAAAAATAAAAGAAAATGACGATTTTGTACCTAATGTTTAATGAAATAATGTCGATTTGGTAGTTGAATAGTGTTTAATGAAATACTATAATTATGCCAAGAAAAAAAATCTATGCATGTACAATCCCAAGAATGTGAAGACTATATATGGTAATTAATCAACACAAGCTTAATAAATAAGAAGTTAATAGTCATTGACCTTAATAAATAAGAAGTTAATAGTAATTATAAATAGAGCTAAAATAAATTACCGAAAAATAATTTAGTGTGCTATATAATTTACTATATTTCAAGCAATATTCTCATAGAGTGGTGTTTAATTAAATCATAACATTAATACTCTTCATGATGTACTATTATAACATTTGTTCAAATACTCATCATATAGTGAGCGAGATTACTCACTAAAATAAAACTCGTTAAACATATTCATCGTTGATTTTTAATTGGAATTATTAATTTGTATTTCAAAAACTAACCTATATTCACATATAAGAGTTATTTTGTATATATAGATATAATTTGTTCGCATTTGTGTATGCATGTGAGCCACTCGAAAATATGTAGATGTAATTGCAATAGAATTGACATCATAGTGGGGGCAGCGGTTTCTTACCGTTGATATATTTATGTGAGGTCCCATTTCTCCAAATGATAGAACAACAATAACAATGCCACAAATTAAGCTAAGCTAAGAGAGAGATTTAAAAGGCAAAGTATGGACTTAAAAGGAGGGAGGAAAAAAAAAGATGCATGGTAAAGAATAAGTACTATACGCATGCGCCTCAAGTCTCCTGATTTTCTCCTAATCAAACACCCAAATTGTAACCATTTGTCCCCATTTTGGTCCCACCCTAAAAGTCAATTATGTTTTTCCAATGAAGGTTTAGAAATGATTAACTTTGGTTTTGAATCTCTCTCATTCACAGTTGAACAAAATATATATCATATAAAATTAAGAGAAATTGGAAAGAAGAATTACACAAATTCGTGTTAATTTTTTTCTCTCTTAATGAGAAATTCTGATCATAACTTCGAGTCGGATGAAAATCAACTATAAATATAAGTCATCACCAATAAATTACAAATATACATTTATATAATTAATCTATCATTGAGTTTGAATTCCCTTTTTCCTTGTTTAAAGTACATATAATAAACATCGAAGAACCCATTCTTTTGTGGGTATTTTTTTGCCCCCTCATACATATTACAAGAAAGAGATTATGGTAAGATCCAAAAAAGATAAAGTGTGAATGATCTATAAGTAAATATGTGTATATAAAAATATGCAAAAGAATGAAGATTCAAGTAATTAAGGAAGAAAATATGTAACTAAGAGAGAGGCCTCACAAGGGCAAAACTTTAAAAAACCCCATGTGGAGACCATGTGGGGGACTTCTTTTTTCCCACAAAACCATGCCCTAGAATTTCTCTTCTTGTAGGTCCCCTTTTGCCCTCTCAGCATCACCATGTTTTCCGGATCCTGCCAATTCTCTTTTACTCTCTCTCTCTCTCTCTCTCTCTCTTTCCCCCCATATCAACATCTTCATCAACAATACATAGCATCTCACTCAAAACCCTCGACCCACCCTTAGTTAATTTGTTATTATTGTTATTACAATTAGAAATAACATGACTGAAACACAATGATAATAAAAACTTTATCTTGTAAATTATTTGCGTATCCAAACTTATTTATCTTATATGAAGAAATGGAGAGGCAACGAGCTTTTTATAACCTCCAAACATCGCCTAAAAGCAAAAAATGCATTGAGAAACGTGATAGAATAAAGTTATTAGCCTGCCTTTTACTTATGTATAAAAATGCTGCATATGGTATGTATTTTTCTTTCGAATCATTTTTGAAAAAATTGTTCAAATTCTCTCAAACGGTCCATAGTAATTAAAGCGTTGAGGTCATTATGGAACTAATGAAATAGTGATCCATTTTTTTAGTTAATTAATTTCAAGGAACACTTTATTCTTGTTAAGTAACCAACGCCTAAGTAGGCAGCTCAGTCTTCAAATGTTTTTGCCAAGATTTACGGCTGCTTTCTCTCTACGTTTAATATTCCACTCTATAGTGTCTTTATTAATCATCTCGAACACAAGTTGGAATGACTTCCCCAAAAAAAAAAAGAGAATAAAATAAGAGAAACCCTAATTATGGTTCTTCAAATTTTAAATTCGCCAAATAGAAAAATAAAATATCCCCATTTTGGGCAAACTTTCTACCTCTTACCCTTAAGCTTTAATTTGATGAAGTTTTCAAAACATCCCTCAAAGTTTTTTTAGAGCATTTTTAATACAATCCTTCTGCTAAAAGAAATCAACAACCTATTCATTATTATCATTTAATGAACAAAGCTGTGATCTTGCTATATTGTACAAAATTGATTTATTTCGATGAAATATTGATGCAGGACAAGGATCCATATGGCAGATTCATTTAGACTTCAAATTTTTGCAGGAGAGATGTTGAAAAATTGGTGATTCAATAATTTTGAATCATCAATTTTGGTAGGACAAGAATTGAGATGAATACTAAAGTGGAGAGTCACAAGAAGTTTAGAACGTGTGGGACATGTATGGAGAAGTTTAGGACGTGTGGGACATGAAGGGGGAAGTGAAACGGGACTTGAAGATGCAAAGGAAACGAAGAAATCACGAGAGAAGCTGCTAGCACTGCGGCGCCCAGGGCTGAGCGCCGCGCCGCTCAACACAGAAACCCAGCGCCGTAGCACTGGGTCCCCAGTGCTCGGTCCTCGGTGCCGCAGTGGTGGGCGCGAGAAGGGCTAGTGCCTAGGGATGAGCGCCATGGGGCCCAAACGCGTTAAGATATCCGTTTTGATTCGGAATTTCAAGTTTTAGAAAGTTTTGGACTTCTAAAACAAGTAGACTCTTACTCCAACAAGAAATAGAGTTAGTAGGCACGAAATACACCCTATATAAATACTTGTAAACCATTGTTTAAGATCAAGCATATAAAGTTTCAAGATATAACCATAAGAGAGAATAGAGGTGCTAGATAGGCACTAAGTGCGTGGTGCACTAGGGTGTAACCTTTGGGGAGTATTTTTTTTTAGGTTCTTTGAGTGAATAAAAGAGAAACACCATAGATCATTTTGGCTTAGATGCTCGGGCTATTCTTGTGTTTCTTATAAAAAAAACTCTTGTGAGGAGATACTAAGAGGCCTTAGAGAGTCATGGTGATCAATGATAGATACTTAGAGGTCTATATGGAAGATACAAAGGGGTCTTGTGAGATCATTGATGATGTAAGAAGATACTTAATGATCTATTTCAATAATAAGAAGTTAGATCATGGATCCTCCGTGAACGTAGGTAATTTTGGGCCGAACTACATATATCTTGTGTCTTATTGATTAGTTTATTTTCTTTATCTTTATTCGTGTGTTAATCTTATGTATTTTTTCTTATGGTATCAAGTTATAATTTTTCGCTGCGCATACAAAAAAAAGAGTATTAAAATTGTGACTTAATTAATACCATTAGAGTATCTAATTAAAGTGCATGATTTGATATTCGTAACAAGAGAAATATTAATCTATATCCAGGTTAATAAAAAATTCCAAAAAAGCTATATATGTCGTAACCTTATTTTATTTTATAACCTTTGAAATAAAGCAATAAAATACTCATTCTAATAACCTAATTCTCAGTCATTATTTAAAAAGATAAAAAAGAGAGAAAATCCCATCTTGATTGAGCCCTATCAATTTTTGATTAATTTTCCAGCGTCGAAACAGTTATTTCAGGGACTGCTACCCTGCATGGAAAATGAAGCAAAGCAATATTTTCATTAAACATTTTTTTTTAGAGATACAGATGCTTAAATCTCTGTCTGGTGTAAATATAATTATTAATTGTTTTTGGCAGCAATCCTGTGCATTGTCCAACACGGCAACTCCACAGGGTGGCATCCAGGAATTGAATCCATTTACTCAATTTTGTTTGTATTCACAACTAGTTACCAACGTTAGGTTTGCATTACATTAAGGGGGGGCCTTTAATTCATAGTCATACAATAAATCCTCCAACAAAATAAAATAATAATAATTTTCTTATTGTTTGTTTTTCAAAAAAAAAAGTTTATATTCTCTAGGGTTTGTGTGGTGGGTCATAAACACCATGTGCCGGCATGTGCTGTGTCTTTCTCTCAAAGGCCCACCATTTTCTGTTCCTTTGAGAAAACATAAATAATAAATTGGGTTTCTGCACATTCTCCTCCTCCTCATTCTTCATTTACATTTTTTCCTCTTTTTCTTTTCTTTTCTCTCTTGGATTCTGATACATCATCTTTTCTTGCATCTGCAAACACTCTGCAACAACTTTGTTCTTACTCACTTCTCATGATTTCATCTCTTCTTATTTAATTCAACCAATCGATCATTTAGCAAAACCATAAGGTACGTACGTACATGTGATATAATTTTTATTTTATTAGATTTTATTCAGTTCTTTTTTTCTTCAATATCATGTCATCTTTAGTTGGCATCTTACTTTAAAACCCTAGCTCGCCATTTCTTCGGCTTCTGTTTGCAACTGTTCGTTTACTTTCATGGCAGTAACGAAGTAGATAATGAAACTGTAAAGGTGGCCTAGAAGAAAAACATTAGCTAACAAAAAGTATTTGAACTAGATCATAGCTACTTTAGTTTTCGATTTAATATTTTGTTTTCAAATTAACTTTTTTATGAACCCTAAATTTTGAATCGAATAATTAATACTTAGTTTATTCTCATGTTTTTTTCTTTCTGCAGGATGCGCGCTCCTAGCTCATCACTGAAGCAAGAATTTCTCAAGAAATGGATATTGGGTCTCCAAATGTACAGCTCCTCATCAAAGAACATGAGCGTTTCAGAGAGAAAGAAGGCGATAAAGCTCTCCGCAGAGATAGCCATAGCGTCCGCGAGAAATTGTAGGACGTGTTGGAGCCGTGCCCTCATTGCTAGTGCTACAAGAGATGATAATGGCAAGGTTCTTGTGGAGCGTATACTGGGTTCTGATGAGTGTGAGAGACTAAAGAAGAGTCCAAGCCGATCGTCGACGACGACCATGAGCAACAAAAGGATTAGATGCAAGAAGATCTTGAAGAGGAGCTGCGGTGCTATGAGAAGAGTGATGAAAAGGGTACCTGGAAAACTTGTCGCCAGTTCAATTGCAAAGAGAATGGTAAAAAAAAGAACACAAGTATTGAAGAGTCTAATTCCCGGCGGCGAATCCATGGATGAAGTCTCTTTGATTGGAGAAACCCTAGATTATATACTGTCTCTTCGAGCTCAAATAGATGTAATGAGGAGTCTGGTTGATGCTACTGATTGTGAATTGTAAAAAAGAACAATGGTGACGGCACTCTTTATTTATTATTTCACTTTTTTTTTCCTTTTAATTCTCCTTTTTGCAAGAATATATATAGATGATGGGGAAAGGAAAGCTGATATAGTACCTTAAGCTTAAGGCCATGTACAGATGAACTATATTTAATGTAAGTCAAATCTATGCTTTTCCTTTAAATTTTATCTTATTAGTCAAATTTTTGAGCTAGCTCAACTAAAAATCCTTGCATTGTTATGCTTCCCTTTTTGAATTCATTCATGGGGTATTGTGTCTGAAATCTGAAGACAAACTAACAACTAAAAGATTGTTGTCGCAAAGCAACAAGGATACAAACCATCAAATGCAATAGTATTAGCAAATGCAAGCTATGGTGAAATGATAACATTATCATGATTTGAATTGAGCTTTCTTGTTTGTTTAGATAGATTTACCTTTGTGTTTATTATATGATTGTCATTATTAGAAGAAAGGAGAGAGAGGGGGATTAGATATTGAGGGGCAGTAAATTGGTGCTTCAGTTGAATGCATGCAATTGAATGTATTGACATTTGAAGTATTACTTGCACAGCTGTGTATATTCTTCTCTTTGCTAATTTTGGTTGAGAAACTATTGTGGTTTTTCGTATAATTGAAGCATATATGTGTATACATATACGAGAAATCCATAAAAGTGTGGTGTTGACAGAAGATATAACAGTGAAAGGCCAAACTGCTGCACAGAACGCCCGTGCATCAAGACTGTGCTCAGTGTATTTAGATGACCGCGACAACAGCATAGATTCAAGTTGCTAAAATCATGAACAGTACCAGTGCTCCACATTAATTTCATATGCATGCTTACGGAAAATTATGTATGAATTTACATTGTAATATACATGTATTTTAACTACTACTTGCAATTTTTTAACTTTCATAGCCAAATGGATGGTGGGTTAACCTTGGTCTCATGGAGAGCAATGAATTTTTCTAAATTTTTATAAGAAAAAATTTGGTTCATTTCAGATCTAAATTTTCGAACTGCACCATAACAGATATAAGCTAAAGTCCCATAATCATTACATTGTATGATAAATATATTGTAATGTAAATTTTTGTTTATATATATACATCTACACTGTTACTACCACAAAATCCCCATAATATTTATTTTTAAGGTGATTGCTTTGGTCTCTCCTAATAACAAGTAAATAAATAAGAAATTTAGTCCGTGCATATATCACCAAGTACATGATCTTCCAGGAGATTAATGTTTGAACCTTAAAACAAATATATATGCATCTCATTCTCTTCGTTGATCGGACACAAGCACAATTTTACGTGCATGAATTATAATGAAAATATAAATACTATTAAGTATCACCGAATGCACAAGTAATCGATTATTAGAGATTGTATCACGAAGTTCATATTGTATTATCCAAATCATATACTGTAAGAAAGGTGATTAAAAATCACCAAAATATGATTTTAGGATCAAGTTAAATGTGTATAGGATGCGAAGAAGTGAAACGGACGCAAAAGAAGACTAGAAGATCGAGTGCTGTTGCCCAAGTCTGAACACTGTGGCACCCAAGAGTTGAGAGTCGCGGTGCTCCAAGCAGTATGTATAGCGCCGCAACATTGGGTCAAAAAATGTACAATACTGCAGCGCCATGACACTGATGCAAGTAGTAACCCTTTTATTTTAGAAGTTCATCCTAAGTGCGCAAGGACTTCTCAAACCAATTCTCACTCAGTTCAGGGTTTTTCTAGGATATCCAAAGCCTATATATAAAGCATTTATATTGACTTGTAAATATATCACAATATATCACATCAACTACAAAGAGAGAAAACTCTGAAATTACAAGAGAGATCAATTGTGTGTTTTTTGTAAGTGTAATTAAGAGTATTCTTTGTGAGGATTGAGTTCTTTACTGTAAAATGCATATTTTGTTATTGCTTTATAATCTATTAATAAGAGAAGTGAGATCTTAATCCGCTGTGGATGTAGGCAAGTTACCAAACCACATAAATTCATGTGTGTTGTCTCATACTTTCTTTCTCTTGTTTATTCTTGATTGCTTATTACTACATTATATTGCTTGAGTTCATTGCTTCCGCTTCAACAAATTGGTATCAGAGCTTGGCTCTTAGTAGTCATAACCACTCCCAAGTATGAAGTATAGAAATTCAATAGATCAAATGATTTCAATTTGTAGAAGATAAAGGTGACGGTGTTACTGGTGAGCCAATGATTAGACTCGGCATTAGAGGAGACTGTAGGTCCATCTAGTGGGAAAGAAAAGACACCAAAGTCATCTAAGACCGAAGTAAAAAGAAAAGACATTCAAGAAAGGGCTTATAGCATAATCATTATATTATTGAGCGATGAAGTCCTGAGAGAAGTAGCAGGTGAGAAAACAGCAATTGGACTTTGAAAAAACCTTGACTCTCTTTATATATGAAAGTCGTTAGCCAATAAATTGCATATAAAGAAGAAGTTGTATCAGCTGTCTATGTCAGAGAGGATGCCGATAAAAGACCATATAGATGCCTTCAACAAGATCATTATTGATCGTGAAGCTATTAATATAAAGATAGAGGATGAAGACAATGTGATGATCTTACTGAGTTCATTTTCCAAAAGCTATAAGTACTTTATTGATACGCTTCTCTACAATAGATAAAGTTTAACGATGAGTGATGTAAAATCATCATTAAACTCAAAGTAATTAGAAAAACAAATAGGGGCTAACACAGAAAGCTTGTCTGCAAATAGAAGAACTTTAAATAGAGCTAGAAATAAGAAATGCTCTAAATCAAAGTTTAGGCATGCTCATAGGAAGTGCTATTATTGTAAGAAAGATGAACACTTCATAAAGGTCTGTCTGAAGAAAAAAGTCAAAGATAAGAAAGTAGATGATACGCTTGCCTATAATGACACTTGCCTATAAGAAAGATGGACACTTCATAAAGGTCTGTCTGAAGAAAAAAGTCAAAGACAAGAAGGTAGATGATACGCTTGCCTATAATGACAACTATGATAGCGCAAAGACTTTAATTGCTATTGATAGTAAAAGTTCTGAACAATGAGGTTCTTAATTCTAGTTATACTTTTCACATGTGCCCATATAAGTCTTGATTTGTCAATTTTCAGCTTATTTGTAGTGGTAAGGTATTAATAGGTAACTACATAACGTGTCAGGTGATGGAAATTAGGAGTATTACGCTTAAGTTACATGATAGATGAGTGAGATAGTTATTAAAAGTTAGGTATATTCCTTACCTTAAGAGAAACCTTATCTCACTAGGTATGTTAGACCAAAATGGGTATTCCATCAGGATTGACAGAGAGGTTTTGAGAGTATTAAAGGATTCTATGGTTGTGATGAGATGTGAGACGCACAAATGAGTAAATATGCTAAAGGGAAAGGCAATGAGTGGTTCTACATCATTCTTTATTCGATAATAAGAATATACAAATTAAGTTGTAACATCTTAGATTGGCATACCTATATGAGAGGAACCTGAAGAAGTTATTTAGTCAAAATATGTTTGATGAGGATAAGTTCTAACCACTTGAGTTTTGTGAGCATTGTGTGCTAGAGAAGACACATAGAGTTAAGTTTAGTATCGGAAAGCATAAAACTAAGAAGACTCTTGACTACATACACTTATATCTTTGGGGACCAGTGCAGATAGTAACCTATGGTGGGGACCAATGCACATACACTTACCAAACTTTGATTGGTTAAGAGATCACTAATTGAGTTTGTGTACTTGTAAGCCTTAACGACCTTACCCTAGTATTCCAAGTCAAGATCCAGTTAAGATAACAAGTTAGCTACCACCATAAAAATATAAAAGAGGATTGGAAACAATCAGTTTATAAGAAAGAAAAGAATTATGATAATTTGGACTTGTTGTCATAAACAAAGAACAAGGGCACGTTTTATATATGACTATTTAAAGAAGCTATGGTTTTCTATGTTAAAGAACAATGAGCAAGTGTTTGAAACATTCAAGACTTGAAAGGCCCTTATAGAGAATCAGATTGAAAAAAAGGTTAAGTGGCTAATGACTGACAATGGCCTTGAGTTTTAAAATAGAAAGTTTGAAGGGTTTTGTGCTAAGCATGAGATTACAAAGGCATAGAACTGTGAAATCAATACTGCAGCAGAATGGTCTAGCTGAAAGGATAAATAAAATCCTATTAAAAAGGGTTAGATGCATGCTTACCAATGCAAAGATGTCCAAGGCATTTTGGGATGAAACTGTAATGACAGCAGCTTGTTTAATTAATAGAAGTCACTCATCAGCAATAGATTTCAAGACCACAGAAGAGAAATAGTCTGATAGCCCTCCTAAGTATGACCACCTCAGAATATTTGGCTACTCAGCTTTTGTGCATGTGAAGCAAAGAAAATTAGAACCTAGAGCTATGAAAGAGATATTTATAGGGTATTCTGAATGTGTGAAATGATACAAAGTATAGTGTAAAGAGTTAAAGCCACCAAGGAATATCATAAGCCGTAATGTAATGTTCGATGAGATGATAATGTTGAATGCTTCCCAAGAAGATGAGAAAGAAGAGCATGTGCCCAAAGAAGATTCAGCACCCGAATCAATTGAAGATGAAATTAAGCCTAAGTGTAGATCTAATATGCTTCCAGATCAACACTTCAGCAAAGATATCTTTAATGTTGAACCAAGAACACCCGTAATTACCTCTAAGTCTACCCAATGTAAGACTAGATCTTCTGAGATTAAATTTATAGATAATCAGCTAACTAGAGATAAACTAAAGAGAAGGATAAACCTGCTAATCAGGTATGCACAAATAGACTTAATTGTTCATGCTTTCAATTCTGTTTATACTTTTGAGTTTGATGAATCTAAGACATATAATAAGACTATGAAAAGTGAGAATAGAGATAGATGGCTGCAAGTCATAGAAGAAGAAATTAGTTCTCTTTAAAAAAAATAATACCTAGGTGTTATTGGATAGACCTCCAAAGAAATTAGTTAGATGCAAGTGGGTACATAAGGTTAAGAAGAAGATACCAAGGGTACAGTCTACAAGGTTAAGGCTAAGTTTGTTACACATAGTTTTACTCAGAGAAAATAGGATAGTCTTTCATGAGATTTTCTCTGCAGTTTTTAAGTACACATCCATTAGAATTTTGTTAATCATGTGTGTAAATCTTGATTTACATCTAAAGTTAATGGATGTAAATATAGTTTTTCTATATGGAGAGCTTGAAGAGAAGATTTACATGTCATAGCCGCAAGAGTTTGTAGAGCCCAGGAAATATGAGCATATTTTTTTGCTGAAGAAGTCATTATATAGGTTAAAGCAATCACTTAAATAGTGGTATAAGAGATTTAATGAGTTTATGATGACTTATGGGTTTAGTAGAAGCATGTATGATGAATGCGTGTACTTTAAGAGTTTGAGTAGTGAGATGGTGTATTTACTTATGTATATGGATGACATATTTATTGCATGTAGAGATATAGAAGAGATATAGAAATTGAAATAGCAGTTGAGTAATGAGTTTGAGATGAAGGATTTAGGAGGAACAAAGAGGATATTAGGTATGAACATTGTGAGGAAAATAAGAGATGTTATCTTTTTGTCACACCAGCAATATGTACTCAAGATCCTAGAAAAATTTGGTATGTTCAATGCAAAAACTATCTCTACTCATTTGGCTATGCATTTCAGCAGAACAAGCACCGAAATCTGAAGATGAGAAATTGTAGATAAGTAAAGTACCGTATGTAAGCATTGTGGGGAACATTATGTATGTAATATTTTACACAATACTAGAAATATAGGCTATAATTATAGTAAGTAGATATGTAGCGAATCCAGGTAAGGATCACTAACTTGCAGTGAAATGGATATTGAGATATCTTAATAAAATTTCGGATCATGTTTTAATGTATAAATGGGCTGAAAATGAGAATGAAATAATAAGAGGATATGTCGACTCAGATTATACAGGTGATCTAGATAAGAGAATATCATTGACGAGGTAGTGTTTGAGTGTATTGAGTGCTGGAGATCAATTCTACAGCATTTGGTGGCATTATCTACCATAGAGGCGGAGTATATAACTATTGGTAAAGCTATTAAGGAGGTCGTATGATTAAAAGAGATATACGCAAAGGTAATAGCTACTGAAGATGTCAATACCAATGTGTATTGTGATAGCCAAAGTGCTATACACCTAAGCAAGTATCAAGTATTTTACGAGATGTCTAAATACATTGATGTGCAGCTTTATTTCATTTGAGAGATTGTTCAAATTGGTGGGATTAGTTTAACGAAGATTGCATCGTCTAAAAATTTCGCTAACATGTTAACTAAGCCACTACCCTCGGTTAAGTTCGTCCTATACAAGGACTTAACCGGAGTCGCTACTATGTGAAAGTAATCGAAGATGTGGAGATGAAAGATCTTGGATACTTGATGGATGATTTTGGATTAAGTAGAAAATTTGTGAGAAAGTTGACTAAAAATCATCGGGATCAAACTAAGTGTGTATGGGATGTAAAGAAGTGAAACGGACGTGAAAGGAGGTAAAAAAACAGAGTGCTGCTGCCCAGGTCTGAATGCTGCGGCACCTAGGAGTTGAGTACTGCAGCGCTCTAATCAGTATATACAATGCTACGGCATTAGGTCAAAAAGTGCACAGCGTTGCAACGCTGCGACACTGGTGCAAGTAACAGCCTTCTTATTTTGAAAGTTCGTTCTAAGTGCGCAAGGACTTCCCAAACTAATTCCCACTCAGTTTAAGGTTTTCTTTGTTGGCGGATCTAAGGCACGTATGGGTGTATGCATGTGCTATTGTGTCTATTGTCTAAATACGTATCATATACGAATTTAAGTCCAACGGAAGCGTGAAACATGCAATAAACACAGTAAATAAATATATTAATCACATTAATATATTAGCAAGGTTAGAGAACTCGCCAAAGTCTTATGGGATATGGAGTCCGGTGCGTACGGATATGGGATCCATCAACTCCCATATGGAGTTAAATATCCAAATGCTTCGAGATTATATCTCAGAAAGTCTTGTGGCCACAAGCAATCATCCCGGGAAAGCATTTCGATAAGGTGAAACAAAATGGCAAAGGAGTTTGCGCATATTATTCAGTGAGATACAAGTCTGGAGATAGGACATGGATGAGCACAAGGGGATTTGACGGTAATAATCTATATCCCCGCACATCTAGGATATCATGATGGAATGACTATACGTATGCGTTGTAACCTCAGCTTGTATGGTTCAATGCGTTGATTTGTATATCCGTAATGTGTGCGTAGGGCATTGCTCACGGACTTATGAAATAGTTCCATTTGACGACACAATAGCACATGATTTGGTGAGCTAGAACAGCAGCTCGATATTCAGCCTGAGATTAACTCTTAATCCTCAAAGTGATCCTCCATAAGCATCGGACCATACCCAGCGACACCCAGCGGTCACACTATGAAAGGTATGTGACATGTGTGGAATCAAAGTATGGTGGATTACTTACAAGCCCACTGTGACACTCAGGTCAAAGGACCACGTATACTACTCAACTCGAGAGGACCATCCATTGACGGCTTACATTGGGTATCTATCGGAGGCTCTCGTAAATCTGTCCCATATCTAGTCCTAATTAGATACTCATATGTCAATACGAGCTCCAAGTTCACAGTCAGCTAAGAACGACCATCTATACCATATAGGTATGATATATACTGATCTATATAAAGATATCCACCGACAGACCCGCATCGATAGAAATAGATCAGGGACAATTATTCAAAAACATACTTGCACAACTTGCATTTCCTTGCACCCGATTGTAACTCTTGTAACTATGCAGTTACTAGTATATTCTTATGTCTATGTCTCATTATAGACAAAGCTCTAACTCTTGGATCTGTTGAGTATTATAACCAACTAACATTTAGTTGTGCTAATATTTAGCAATTATATCTCTCAGTATGGCTAACTATAAGTACTTATCTAAACTCTTTTAGATCTGATCTGAACTCCTTCAGATCTACAATGTCTGTAACGTTACATTGCATGATACCATATAAATGGGTATTAGTGATTTAATGAGAATGTACACTTGTATAAATACACAAGTATATGTACATTCAGGAATGACCCGTAAGCACTGACCCTAACATTCTTATAGAGTCCAAAGCCTATATAAAGGCTCTATATTGGCTTATAGACATATATCACAACACATCATAACAACTACAAAGAGAGAAAATCTATAAATTATAAAAAGACATCAATTATGTGTTTTTTGTTAGTGCAATTGAGCGTGTTCTTTATGAGACTTGAGTTCTTTCTTGTAAAAAGCATACTTTGTGATTACCTTATGATTTATTAATAAGAGAAGTGAAATCTTGATCCGCTATGGACATAGATAAGTGTTAGGGTTGTGCCTACGTGCCATTCTAGTTTTGTATAAATATTTGATATCTATACATAATATATTTTATTATATTGCTAATTATTTCTTAATAATATGGTTTAATGCTTGTTAAGTTACAAACTCTGAATTATCTGAAAGAGCTCAGATATGGTCTAAAAGAGTTTAGACCGGTGTTATGAGTTAGCAAATATTTTAATAGTTAGAACATTATCTGTAATGGGACAAAGACTTCAGAATATACTTATAATGATATAGTTGTAATGAGTTCCTAGGATGCGTCATTATGCAAGCATGTTCTTAAATATATTGTTCTTGATCTATTTCTACTAACGCATGTCTGTTGGTAGATCCCATTACTTCACATAAATCAGTATATATCTATATCTGTAGAGTACAGTCGGTCGTTCCTAACTGACAAGGATCTTAGAGATTATATAGGCATATGGGTATTCAGTTAGGATTGAGTACTGAACATACTCATGAGAACCTTAATAGACATCTTATTTTGTCGTCAATGAAAGGTCATCTCGAATTGAGTAATATACGTGGTCCTTTTATCCGAGCACTATGCTGGGCTTGTGAGTGATCCACCATGCTTTGGTTCCACGCATGTCAGAGGGTGTCACTGGATATGGTTCAATGCTCATGGAGTCCGGTGTGTGCAGATATAGGATCCATTAGCTCTCATAGGGAGTGATATATCTAGATGCTCCAAGATAGTATCTCAAGAAATTCTTATGGCCATAAGAAAGGACCCCATGAAAGGAGTTTCCAAATGGTTAAAAAATATGGCAAAGAGTTTGCTTAATACCATTCTGGAGATAGGTTTATGGATAAGCATATAGGATTTGACAATATTGATCTATGTCCCTACACATCCAAGATATATATGATAGAAAGACTATACGTATGTGTTGTACCATCAACTTGTATGGTTTAACGCACTGATTTGTAATATTCGTGATATGTGCGTGGGGAATTATTTACGGACTTATGGAATAGTTCTATTTGACGAATCAAGCGTAGACCTAGAGAGTCCCGCGATATAGAGTGTACTCGTTGTGCACTAAGGCAGAGTACTGGATTGAATTATTTAATCCAGTAATATTTAGCACTACCACAAGAATACGTGCGTGTCCGTGTTTAAGAGTTAAATACAATAATTAATCAGTAATTATTATTCACTAATTATATAATGACACTTGGTGCATTGTGAACCCTTGGTTGAGTTTACCCAAGTGTGAGATTTGGTAAGACCCGTTAAAGGATATACTTAGTAACTATTTATAAAGAGCAAAATGACCATTTTACACTATAATTATTTAATTATTAAATAATTATAATATTTTTATTAAAATATATTATTTTATAATATTATATATTTTAATAATATAATATATATTTGTGCATAATAATTATCATGCATTTATATATAAAATATTATTATTATTATTATTTTACTCTAAGTGGCTAAATACTATTATTTTAATATATAATAATATTATTATAATTAAAATAGAGATATATATATGTGTGGGTTACGGGAAAGGGAAAGTAGATGCAATTGTTGTATTTTGTTCTTTGTTTCATTTTTTTCATTTTGGAGAGAAAGAACAAAGAAGAAGAACCGGTCATTTTGGGATTAAATGGTTAATTTCATGTTGAATTAAAGGAGTTGTTGTTCTAGCTCATCAAATTGGTAATTAGAATTATTTATGAGTGAGACTCCTGGTGAACTCCCTATATACATGTGTAAAACGTTACACGTTCTGTCAATTTTTTAATTTTACTTTTGATATATTAATTTGATTAATATATGTTTATGTGTTTATTGTATGTTTTTAAATATTCTGTTACGCTAAATATATATGAGATATGTATTTTTTGTAATAAATACTGATGCACATATATACACCCTTGTATATTTAATTTTCAATAATAAATTATTGAACTACGTAAATTTTTGTATATTTTTTTTTACTTTCTTTTATTTATTTATTCTTAATTACTTGTTACTATATTATATTATTTAAATTTACTACTTCTGCCTCAACATATACTATATTATATATATATATATATATACAAATTTACATTTTTGTATAACAAACAAGCAAATGAAAAGTTCATGAATGATTTGAAGAATTATGTCAATCTCCGAACCCATTCTTCATTTAATTAAAAGTAAATGAAAATAAAAAGGAAAAGAAAACAACTCTTAGAGATGAGAAAGACTAATACTTGGGTGTATGATGCTCATTTCATAATTGACCATCAAATTTGATTAACCTATTTCAATGGTCTTCACATGTGCTTGAAATGTAAATGAAGAAAAGCAACTAGCACAATATATACTAGCTCGATGTGATTGACAAGGTACTTTTACTAATTGTCAAATGATCATTACCATTGAACATAATATTCAACTCCAAGATAAATATACGTTAGCGAGAGATGACAATTTGATTGGATAGATTGAACTGCTACTATATATATCATTTTCAATACCAATAAAACAATAATCATTTCGGCCGGATTAGTTCATTTGTCCATGAATTAGCTGATTAATATGACTGACCTTGTGCTATTATATTCTTCTTAATCCCATGATTGGATCATTTCTTTTTTCTTTTTTCTCATTTCCCAGCTATGTATTGTCTCTTTTCCACAGATGCTGAGCTTCATAACTCAGGCATGTGGTTTGTTTATATACTTATGGCCTCAAAATTTCAATGGATGTTTTAAGGTTATGCTGTATTTGTACATCTATAAAAATGATAAGGAAACAATTATCATCTTATGTATATATCTTCTGCCACTGAGATTAATTAACATGAAAAGCAAAGCTATTGTATTGTATTGCATATCTCCTTATTTTTTTTTTTTGGGTTTTTGTTACAACTTCAGCAAAATGGAAAAATGAATTAACAAAATAATTATATTCTTAATATCAATCAATTAAAATGCATAGGGTCAATTCAAAAAACAGGGATACAATTCATTGTTTTCAATGGGAAAAATACAAAAAGAGATAACCATTTGGAACATTTACATAAATGAGTTTCTTAATGTAATCTTAAAAACAGTCCAAATTAAAATAATAAATAAAATCAATCAGTTTTGCTGGTTTCAAAAAATATTCATCAAGAAACTCATAAAAAAATGTTTTCAAATTAATATGAACATACCCTAATAGGTAATTAAATACAAAAACAGATCCAATTTGAATACTAAATATTTTTTACCATTTTCCGGAAAAAAAAAATACGAGAACACGATTTTCAGATCTTATATATCTTAATCTTTAATCTTTGTTTTTTTAATCGGGGATGAAATGCTCTAAATATATATTAACAAATTCTCAAAAAAAAATATTTTACTAAATATCAAAAGCACTAGTATCTTTAATACGAGCAACATAATTTCTACTAAGCTTGGAAAGTATTTAGGGTTTTTCCTTCAATGGTCTCTGATATGTATTCTTTTTCTGGTTGGAAAAGAAACCATCTCTTTGTACATTAGGTCTAGGAATGTTGGAAAAAAATGAATACGGTTAAAAGGACGAAGACAAAAAGCCTGGCTTTGCTACTGCCATAAGAGTTATGTTGACTGCTAGCCCAAAAGTTTTCAATCTTTTAATACCCATGGGCCATGGCACAACATTGCAGAAGACCATCGATGGCACGTTTCTTAGCCTGCATTACACACCGAAAGGAGAAAGTGAAATTTCTACTACATTGGGAAATGTGTTCTATTACAAATTTTTTTTTTTATATTACAACAATCTATTAATATTTATAATAAAAATTCATTTTACAACAATTTATTAATATTTATAATAGAAAGTTCATTGGAACAACAATAACAATATTTATCGGGATATAAACAATAAACATATAGAGTTTTTATGTGATTTTACAAGAGATTTTTGTATGTGTTATATATGTATATATGAAATTTGTATTATATGAGTTCCTCTCTGAAAAATAATTGTATTGCTTTTTGTATAAAGTTTTTACAAGAAAAAAAATTTAACTTTTCTCTTTTTAACAAATCATCTAATCAAATACTGTAGGTCTTTTTTAATTAAGATCTCCTCTTAAATTAAATTTTATATAAGTTTTAAAGGCTCTTTTAACACATGTTATATATTAGATATGAGTGGTTAAAATTTATTTTTTTAGTAATTTTCACTAATTATATGCTAATAAAAAATTAAATAAAAATTTAGATTAAAAGAGAATTTGGATCTAATTTTTTTAAGCCTTGTTTACGTGCAAGTTAATGTACTCCTACTATGACTTTTTGTATATGTTTTTTTTTACGTGTTTTCATGTACCATTCAATTGAATGCTATCAATTTTTGTGACACAAATTTAGAAGTAGACATAAAAAATTCTCTCAAATTTAAAAATAGATTAAGCTCATTTATTCAAACCCAAAAATATTGAGAACCACACATTGATTAAGTGATTCTCATCTCCTCTTCCTCATCGAAATTGACTTGAGATGCGATTTATCAATTTAAATGAGTCTAAATTTTGACTTTATCTACTCTTTAAATTTGGGAGAATTTTATCCTCACATTTTCATGGATAATGGAACTCTCATCCTTAACTTGAGGAAGAGAGGGTGACAACCACCCAATTAGGCGGTTCTCAAACTAATGAGTAATAATTAACCTTTTCATTTAATGTAATATTTATATAATATTAAATATTTTTTTCATCTAAAATCAACTTAGCTCACTAATAATTTAAGATATAAAAACTCACATTTTCTTTATTATTGAATAATGTTATGCTTCTTAGACGATGTTTCAAAATTTTTATTTTCAAATAAAGTATTAAGTAACTGGTGAGTATTGAAATATTATAATAAATAAATTTAAAATTTATATTATTTCACTTCTCAATAATTATTTAACAATTCAAGTTGAGATATAAAATTTAGAATATTATTTAAAAAGTATAGCGTTATTAGAAATGACAAAATTTAGATTCGGTTCAGGAATTTGCTTAACCCAAATTCGAATATAAATATTTTGGATGAACCCAAGTTTAGCTTGGGTTTTTTCATGCCGATCCTTATCTAGGTTGAACTCTTTTTTTAATTTTTAATTTTTGGTAAAATTCAAATTTTTAGGGTATTTATTTTTTATAATGTAATTATTAAATTATAAAATTTGTATTGTCTAATTTGTAATTATAATTTAATATATTTTAAACTTTATTAAATTTTTTCCTCTTATAATTTTTAAAATTTTAAAATAATTTTTTTTTACTTTATTTTAATTTTGTAAGTTAAGTTAAATTTTTTTGAATATTTAGTTTGTAAAATAATTGTTAGATTCATATATTAAATTAATTTAAAATTTTTTTAAAAAATAAAATAAAATAAATTTAAATCCGAGCCAAATTTCTGGGTTTCCATAAAAATTCAAATTTGGTCTGAATCTAAATTTTTTAAAAAATATGAATTTAAATAATAAGAAAAGATTAAATTTTTTCGGACGAAATTCCTAATTCAATCCGGCCAAATTATCATCCTTAAACATTACTCATTAGTATATATAATTCTAATAGACCCATTTCAACTAGGGGTGGGCAAATCCGGTTCGGTTCGGTTTTTAGTGTGAACCGAAAACCGAACCGAGCCGGTCGGTTTTTGAAAAATAAAACCGAAAACCGAACCGAAAAATAAAAAACCGAACCGAACCGAACCGGTTCGGTTCGGTTCGGTTCGGGTTTTGGTTTTTCGGTTCGGTTTGGGTCGGTTCGGTTCGGTTCGGTTCGGTTTTATAATTTTTTTATTTTTTTTTTATTTTTTTTTTATTTTTTTTAATTTTTTTTTAATTTTTTTTTAATTTTTTTAATTTTTTTTTAATTTTTTTTTTTAATTTTTTAATTTTTTTTTAAATTCGGTTTTTTCGGTTCGGTTCTCGGTTCGGCCTTCCGAACCGAAAACCGAACCGAATTTTTCGGTTTTTAAAATAAAAAACCGAAAACCGAACCGACCAAGAGAAAAACCGAACCGAACCGACCAATTCGGTTCGGTTTTTCGGGTCCGGTTCGGTTTTTCGGTTTTTTGCCCACCCCTAATTTCAACGTATGCGTCTAACATATTTAATTAGTAAAACTTTTCGAAGTGATACTTGAAATTTATGGTTCAATTTAACTTAAATATGATGTAATTATTATTTTGGTCAACTTTATAAGAAAAGGATGTTGACCTCATTATCCATTTCTATAAGCCCAAATATCAGGCCAGACTTCGGCGGAAAACAAACAGTGGTGACAAAGGGCCCAAAAATTGAGTTCATTTTGCAAAATTGAAATCCATGCATCAAACAATGTTTCCATACCTACACCGCAAAGCTTTTAAGAAACAAAAACTATGATTATTCAAAACAAATATTAACATAAGGAAATGGAAATGGAAATCATTTTCTGTATTTTTGAAAAACAAAAGAGTATGATTCAATTGATCATTATGATCAATCAATTAAGCTCTTCGATCGACCAAAACTCTTGAGGTGTTGGTTTGATTAGTCAAGATCTATTTCCTACTTCTCTTATTTATTAATTCTAATTTTTTTTCTTTAACTTCCGCTAGCTCTTGTACCCATCTTCTCTATTAATTGGTGATATGTTCATAATTGTAGATATTATAATGTCTTCAACTTCAAATATTTGTTATGGAATTGGCACCTTATGATCAATATTACTTAATAATTACTCTTCTCTCTTGAATCAAACTTCTATTAACAATCCAAAATCTCTCTTTACCTTTCTTCCCTTTCATAAATTTTGCCAACTTTAAAAGTAAATGATTGAATAAAGCAGGTTCACTTCCCTGAGATCCATACTGGATGGTTCTCTCGCTTTTTTTATTTATCATAATCACCATTAATAAACAAGATTATAAGAATGTAAGCTCATCCAAGCGTGTAAAGTATTAGCTTTGTGATCACATGATTCTAATGATGAACACACCTTCAACTAAATTTACAAAACCATTAAGCACTCATGTTCATCAAACAAAAGGTTTCTGAAATCTGACCCCACTTAGCCATCTCAAAATTTGATCATAAAAGCTGCTACTCAACTAACTTCCATTTGCTTATTTTAATACAAAAAGCTAAAGCTTTAGCAGGATCACTAAAAGGGTTTGTTAAATGACTCTAGATTTATTCTAATCAAAGAATGTTTAGCTTCAATGATACCTTGTCTACTTCCTTTTTCTTAATGTTGGCCCCAAGTGCATGCTTTGGTTATAATGCTTCAACCTTTTCTGCACCTCTCTCTCTCTTCCTTTTTGTTATAGTTAAGAGAGCCAATGTTGGTGACCCTTGACAACTCAAAAAAAAAATTCAATCTCATATTCATCTATAATTTTTCATAATACTTAGCTTTAAGTTATGATTTAAATTGCACATGAAGGTTTAGCTAAAGTGGCAAGTGGCTAAGCTCCCCTTTAAATGCACTCCTATGATTAGAGGTCAGGGGTTCAAGTCCCTCCTCCCCCATATTGTAATAGTATAATATACAGTAAAAAAAACATAATATGGGGGAAGGGGGGGTATTCGAACCCCTCTGGTGAGGGGGTGCACTTACAAGGAGGGCTTGCCAATAAGCCCTCGTGTGCCCCCCTCCCTCATATTGTAATAATTGTAGCATACACTTAAAAAAAAAAGTTATGATTTAGATTTAAAGATACAAAAGAAAAGGGACCTATTGATCCCCCTTTTATTTTGATTTTATCCTGCAAATCTTCATGCCTCTATTATGGTAAGCATGTGTTTTTTATTCCCATTCTCTTGAAGGGCTCTCTCCAATCAAAATCTGATTATCTATGAACTCTTGTATTTCACAGTAGGACCCTTACTTTTCTCTATTTTGCCACTCCATGTTCATAATATTTATAAACATTTGATCTCTCTTTCCAACCTGACACATCCCATCTGTCTATTAATTTCTTTTTGGTGAAAACTTTTAGGTATATGCCTTAAAGACATTAACAAGCTGTACTTTGGCCTTTGGCCTTTGTTGCATCAGCTGCTTAAGTGTGTAATCACTTATTTGATTCTCATCTCTCTTACATTGATCAATCCCAGTGAATGGTAATGATGCAAGGAGTATAATTTGTTCCCCTCCTCGGGTCCTAATTATAGTACAAAATGCTATTTGCTAACGTTTTCTTTATAGATAGGAATGGACCATTTTTAAATTGCAAACATTAGAACATTGATATGATGATGATTTGGCATGTTTACTTAAGTGTACATGCATGCTTAGTGTTATTTATATCTCAAACTAGGAACCCTTTTTCTCATACTCAGTTTTGAGTTTCATCATCTCTAAGATTATACTCTAAGCTAGCTCTCTAATTAATTACATGGATACCAATTTCAATCCGACGCCTTCCGAGGCACATCCTGAGTCAATGGACTTTCTTTCACGTGCATGGTGCAACTTTTCTGTTCAAGCTCTCCAACCAGCTGAGCTACAAGACCGATCAATGGTTCTCCTCGATAACTCGATCAAGAAATTTGATCAGCCTGACACTAAAGTGCCATTCGCGGTGAGTTAAATGCTAAGCTTGCTTTATTTGCATTCATTTGTTTATAATGAATGAGAAAGAATAATGAAATAAGATTTTTTTTTTAACTTGCAGAAAACAGACAAGAGCATGAAAATGGATGATGCAGATTTGAAGTCTCTGCCACCATGGAAATCCAATGATGTGAAGGTAACAACAAACTGCTTTTGCCTGCATAGCTGATAAAGTCATTATTCTTCGTCATTTTTAATAATGAAGACACTTATTCATGATAAAAATTTCCTCTTAATTATTTTCAGTCTTGGATATGGATGCAACAAGCTATGCATCCCGAATTGAACTACAGCAGCTGTTTCAGAAAGAAATGGGTACGTAATCCAAATGTGCTTAGCTGCAAATTTTAACTATTACGTAATTGTTTATGAATCATGATAAATTTTGCTTATACTTCAAACTTAAGCTGTCTAAACACAAATCTTCATGCAGCTGCCATGGAAGATAATGCCACTTAAGTCTGTTTCAATCAAGAAATGGTTAAGAGAGTTCAAGCAAAAGCGAAAAGAAGAAGACAGGTTACAAAGAGCTGAAGTGCATGCAGCAATATCATTAGCAGGGATAGCAGCTGCACTAGCTTCAATTGCAGCCGAAAACGCTAAAAAGGATGATTCTAGCACAACCAAGGAGGCTGCAGTGGCCTCAGCGGCTGCTTTGGTTGCGGCACAATGTGCAAAAGTCGCTGAGGGAATGGGAGCAAAGAGGGAGCAACTTAGTAGTATCATAAGTTCAGCTATGAGCAGCACAAATGCAAGTGACATCTTAACACTCACTGCTGCAGCGACAACATGTAACCCCTCATTCTCTACTCACACGTATATACTCATCAACATTACATCACTCGTTTAATAAGTTATTGATAAGCTGCTAAGATATATATATATATATATATATGTATATTATAGCCATGATTAATCATTAGTTTATCAATTTAAATATATGCTTTCTATGTAACTTGGTATATTTTTCATCTGTTTCAGCACTGAAAGGAGCTGTAACACTCAAGGCAAGATCAAAATGCAAGAACAGATTAAATGGTAGTACTCCAGTGCTGCCCATTGAAGATAACATTAATGATCTTGATTTCGACTTTGAGAAGTGTAGATCGTTACTTGCCAAAGGCACTGAACTCGGCATTCAAACATCGGATGGTACATGAATCTAACAAATTTCATTTAAATTCTAATTATTTACCAACTCATTTGACAAGGCTATGAAATTTTGGACTCTTGTAGTTTATTTCTTCCCATTTTTCCTTGGTTCAGATATCCGAAGACTGATACTCATTCTAATTTTTATGTTTTCGTCTCTTGCGCAAACAGGGAAATACATAATGAGATCAGTATCCATCATCCTAGACAGTGAGGCTAAGGTCTGTCATGCTACTCTTGTTTAAAACTATTTTGTTAGGCTTACTGTGTATACATTAGTCTCAACTTTTCCTTTTCCATCTCACAATTTTCTAAGCAACCAAACAAGGGAAATTGAATCTTAAGAGGCAAAATATTAAGGGAAAAGAGAAAAGGAGGATGATTGCCAAGTGGGTTTAACAACAGCCTCAGGCTAAGGTTTGATTCTTATTCCTAACTTTACAGGTTATTCTGAAACTAAGGAAGCTTAATCTGTTGAAAAGCAAGAAGGAAAGTACGTTTCACTTTTCCTTTTCTCCTTCTTTCTTACATTTAATGCTAATCTTTTACAAAAGAAAACGAAAAAAAAAATTGATTTAACAATCTAGTAATCATGCTTAGTGTCTAAAATAATCAAGTCCATGTGCAGAGACAATTAACTATATCAATCAATCTTGAATTAATTTTAGGTTTCGTACTCGACCTGCACGCCGAGTTGTACAAAGATTCAGAAGCTAATGTCCAAGAGACTGATACATGTTATCTTCTTGTGTTGACTACAAATCTGGGTACAATTAAGCTAGACATGGCAGATGATTGTCAACGTTACAAGACGTGGGCAACAACCATCAACCACATGCTTACTCTTTCTACTTCCTTTACAAAATATGAGCTTCAGTGCTGCAAAAATTGAAGTTAGATTGTGTTTTGATGAGCTACAATAATTTTCATCCCTGTACTTTATATATTGTGTAATTATAATCAATTATATTACAGCTGGTATTTATTACATGAATTTGTATAATTCTATTTTTGCTAGTAAAGTTTACTAAAATTTCTTGGCATGTGAATTTGTGACTTGGGAGTTTGAGCAAATAGAAGAGATGAAAATAACTTAAATTGGTACAACTACGAGCTTGATTGCAAACTGCTTTATCTTCATCTTCATTCTTGTAATGTACTTCTCAAATTCATGTCACAACATGTTGATTTACAGATGCAATATAACCATACTCTTGAAAAGATCAAATGCATTGACGACAAAACGTTTAATCAGAACAGCAAAAGCATGAAATTATTGAAACGGCGTGATATAGAGTCATATCTGAACAATGAGCGATAGTCACTGTATAATTATTTGTCTAAGCCACACTGTAGATGCATAAAACATATAAGCAACATTGACTTACATGTGGATGACACTTACATTTCATACAATCTTTGAGTTTCCAAGGGAACACTTCACTTTATATCCCAAAGTAGTTTGTGAGGCTTCTGAGAACATAAACTTGCAACTTCAATTTTAAAATTTGCTCAATAGACTTCAGAATCAAGGTTTCAACATCAGCCTGCTCACACCCGGGAATGATCCTTCTGAGAGTAGAAATATTTCTTTGAACTGAAAAGTTGACAAACTTCACCTTCTTCCTCATTCTCAAACATCCCTTCATCTTTTGGTTTCGTTTGTTCATGGACAAAAAGCTAGCTCTTCTCATGTAGCTAAAATCTGCAAATTCAATGAAATCTTAAGGCTTTAAGTTTCAGAGGCAACCAAGGTGTTTGTGTAGATGTGTCACACCCCTTGGAGACATAAATACAATTTAAAGCTCAAGATGGGGAAGATATGGAGCAATATGGTTGTATAAGTCTTTTGCAGCTGTCATTTTGTGATTGTTGGCATGCACTTCTGCTTTAGAGATAAGCTCCAGTATTTGCTTTTGGGATAATATGGCATAACACTTAATAAAACTATTCCTTAGAAAAGCAATTGAAGGAACGAGAAGAATAAAATCAGATGCAGCTTGCGACAATTTTTGTAGTTAATGTGATAGAATGCACTTTTTTTTTTTTGCAGATTGGGGTGTCACATGAAATACAAAAGATACGTATTTCAAAAATGTAAATCAATCCCTCAGCTTCTGTCCTCCTGTCTATAAATTGTTTACAATGCTGTATGATTATAGAACAAAGTGATTCATTTGGTCAAAATACACTGCTTATAGTGATACAATCTTCTAGGATTTAAGCCTCCAATCTAAAAAACGGGTCTAAAAAGAAAATCACACGTATCATGAAGTTATGTTCATATTGGAAATGTCTAACAATCACAATGTTTTCATGAATAATGAACCCTACTGCTGTAAACAAATACTGATTCACAAATACTATCTGCACAATTTGATTCTACATTGATCAGTTTCTATATTGTCTTTCAATGCATTCACGTACATTATTTTAAAGTATTCGGCCAAGCTGTTAGTGTTAGAACAGTTATTGGTTAATGCACGGGGAGACATATGTAAAGGGATTTAGATAGCATGGGGAATTCATGATGCAAGACTTTTTCAGAAGCATGGATAGTGACTTGCCATGAAGAGTAGCACTGTGCGTTAGTAGTTAGTGGGGATGTTCTCTGTAATTCTTGTCTCCTGATCTCCTTTCTTATTCTGTAATGTTCTTCCTTTTCTTTTGCTCAGAAAAAGACTGGTCTTAGCCCATTTCGGATATTGATCAACCAACCAACCAATAATCAAAGCTTGTTCTGCTTCTATGTCCTCATCTACACATGCTCAGGAGATAGATGGAAAATATCTTGACAAGTCAGGTCTCTTTCTTACTTGACAGTGTTATGGTCTGTATTAGATATAGAATGTATGGGTCATGAACTTAAAAGGGTGGAGAAATATAATATCACTTAATAGATTAATCTTTTCAATTGATCACAAGCGCCTTGCTCATAGCTCATGGCACAAGCGAAATTAAGAGCTGAAATTTTTGAAACTGGATAGGTTAAATGTGGTCCATCCACATCACTTCTCAATTTACAGTCCCAATTTTGGATGGAAATGGGTCTTACTTATCCCAGATAACAAGGAGGGCCTTGACATTAGCTTTTAAGCTGTGCCATGGTAATGTGATTTCTCCAGAAACTGGCAAATCAGATGAATGGATAAGCTATGATGAGTCCTTTCATTATGGGCAAGGCAAAGTGCAACTGAGCATGATATCAACATTGTGAGGGTTCAAAGAATGTGGCTAGTGAGCCAAGCCAAGTAGGCCAACTTGCAACAGCACCTGCTAGCATTTCATGCACGTTTGAGTTCACTGCATCAAGGATGAAAAGTTGAAAAACTAGTATTGAGCCACCGCTGCAATGCCAGTATCTTTAAGCCAAAATACTTTACTTTGAAGACTATGCATCTTCCTATGATATTCATTGCATGTAATATTCCCTAATTAAACTTGAATGAATACAAAAAGTCTAGTTTAAATACTTGGCTGAGGGTAATATCATTAACATTTTGTTCTGTGGCCGATAGTCCTCTTGTGAATTTGTATAATACCTCAGAGTCTAGACATTTTTTTGATGGCTTGGTGCTGGCAACTGATATTACAAAATCCACTGGACATTTTTGGAGAATGGCACAGAAAATATTAGTTTATTGACAATATTATCATTTTATAATGGGTTAATTTCGGTTTATCCCTTAAGAATCTACAAACATCTACTTACCTACATTTTTTTGGCACGTCACTAATATGATCCCTTTTTTAAGTTTTTTTTTTAAAAGTATGTCTACAACAACAGGGGAGGGGGGATTCGAACCTCTGACCTTAGGGAGTACACTTACAACGGAGTGTTTTGCCATTTTAATAAGCCTCCACATGCTCCCTTTCTAAGTTTCTATTGGCTAGTTCCGTTAAATTTACAATCCCAACGGTAAAATAATCAATTCATAAATAAAAATTAAAGAAAATTAAAAAAAATGAGCCATTCTTTGTCATCATTATCAACTAACGGCCCCATTAAATTTAGCACTTGCTAGCCATCAAACCCCATCCAACACCTACTTTATTCGATCACCATAAACATATATCGAAGCCACCATATAGAGAGCTCTGATCGAGATCGTAGAAATTTAATGACTAGCATGTTGGGAATTTGTCATGGTCTTGGTCAATGACTGCAGTTGTGGCTGTGTGTACTGGGTTGAGACATTGCTGAGAGAGAATATGGGAGAAGAGAAAAAAAAAAGTTGTTTTGGTTGGTTAAGAACTTATATAATTATTATGGTCTTTTGCTTTGATGATATAACAGCAAAATAACTTATAAAACAAAATTAACACTTTTTGTAAATGATTGACAGTTAGTAGAAGGCACGATAAACTATGACAATTAGCCGCATAAATGTTTTTGTTTGTTTGAAACTAGAACATCAATCGATTAAACAAAATATTCAAACTTTCAACCGCAACAACTGAAATAAAATTAGGATAATTAGAAAATTAAACCAACGAGTCATCTAGGCTCAACGAATGCTGAGCAAGAGCATGAGCAACAAATGTTAAGTTAATCTGATATCTTTTATAATATGTTCTATTTTAGATCGTGGAATCTCCCCATCCCTTACCATATTAATAACACAAAGAGAGTCGCTTTCCAAAATAACACACTCCAAAAAGGTTTAAACATAATAAGGAATCATATGAAATGTGAAGTCATGAAAGTTTAAAATCGACAGTGAGAGAGACCTTTAGTATTTTGATATATTGAACTGTTGTATTATTATTCTCTATTACAACTTTGCATATATATATATACTACTTTGAGTAACCATATTTTTGCATCAATATGTCCCTAGATGATTATATCACAGAACAAACAAAAAGGGTTTCCTAATCTTAAAGCTTTATCATGTCCTAAAGTTAATCCAAGTCATTCGATCTCTATTTGTTGTGTCTTTATCCCTAAGGTCTTGTCAACTGCTCCAGTTACAGAGGACATTGTTGTTGCTGTCACCATTGCTGTTGCTCCATTGCAATTGCAAGTTTTTGTTTGCATTGTTTCTGCCTTACTGTGTCATGTATGTCCCAGACTTACTGTTGTAGTTCTTTTTTTATGACCACCATCTCAGCACATTTGCTTTAGATTCCTCCTTGTCATGAGCATGAATGTTTAGCACACCAAACTTGTTGATTCGACTTCCTTCAACATCCCCCTTCAAACTGAATGTTTTGGGAAGAACATGAAGTTTGGTTCTTAGATAATTAAACCTATCAAAGCTAAGGGGCTTTGTTAGAATGTCTGCAAGTTGTTCTGTGCTAGAAGTAAATTGGATTGCTAGTTCACCATTGTTCACTTTATCCCTGATAAAGTGTATGTCTATCTCTATGTGTTTGGTTCTTGAATGATAGATAGCATTTGAAGTTGATGAGGCTGCACTGGTATTGTCAGTCCAAATTAGAGGTGTCTTGGTCATAGTCAGATCAAGTTCTTGAAGTAGAGCAGAAATCCAACTGATTTCAGCATTGGTATGAGCAAGAGACCTATATTTAGATTCGGCACTTGACCTTGCCACCACTTGTTGTTTCTTGGAACTCCATGACACTAAGCTTTCACCTAGAAACACTAGGTATTCACCCACTGATCTTTTATCATCAATGTCACAAGCCTAATCTGCATCTGAAAAAGCAACCAGTTGCAATTCTTTAGGTCTTTTGAGCTCTAAGCCATAATGAGATGTCTCCTTTAAGTACCTTAGCACCTTCTTGCATGCTGTCTAGTGAGTGTCCAAGGGATTGCTCATGAATTGACTGAGTTTATTGACTGTGAAGGCCAATTCAGGTCGTGTTAGAGTTGCATACTGCAGACTCCCAATGATACTTCTGTAAAGTGTTCCATTTGAAAAGGGTTTTCCTCTTGTTTTTATAACTTCACTCCTATGCTGATTGGAGTGATGCTTCCTTTGCAATTCAGCATGTTGGTTCTCTCTAGTAGGTCATTGATGTATTTGGTTTGTGATAACTAGATTGCATATGCTGTTTTGGTCACTTGGTTACTAAGGAAGAAGTGCAAATCGCCTAAGTCCTTAAGAGCAAAGTTTGAGCTCAGATCTTTTATAAGTCTTTCAATTAACTCACCATTACTTCCTGTAATTATTATGTCATCAACATAAATTAATAAGAGAGTTAATATAGTTCCTTCCCTTTTCAGAAATAATGATGTATCAGACCTTACTCCCTTGAATCCCCAACTGACTAAGATGCTTTTGAGCTTGTCAAACCATGCCCTGGGTGTCTGTTTCAGACCATAGATAGCTTTCTCGAGCTTGCATATATAGTTAGGCTTCTGAGTGTCCTCAAACCCCTCTGGTTGGCACATGTACACCTCCTCTGACAATTCTCCATTCAAGAAGGCATTGTTGATGTCTATTTGTCTCAACTTTCAGTCTTGCATCAATGCCAAAGACAACACAATTTTGATTGTGCAAGGTTTAACTACAAGGTTGAAGGTTTCATGGAAATCTACCCCTGGGGTTTGATGAAAGCCTTTGGCTACTAATCTGGCCTTATGCTTTTCAATTGTGCCATTTGATCTTCTTTTCACCTTAAATACCCATTTGTTGCCAATGATTTTCTTTTCAGGTGTGTAAAGTACCAGATTCCATGTTTTATTTTTTATCAATGCATTGAATTCATCTTGCATTGCCTTTCTCCATTTAGGATTCAAAACAGCTTCTTCAATTGAAGTAAGAGTTTTTGCAAATTCATTTTCTAAGCACACATATGTCTTGGGTTTGAAAATACCCAATTTTGATCTTGTGATCATAGGATGTGTAGATGCAAGGTTTTGGTTGTAAGTTTCTGTGTTTGTGTTCTGTCTGAGAGTGTGAAGGTTTTGGTTCGAAAAATCTGTTTGAGGGTTGGATGAGGTGTCTGTGTTGGCAAGCTAGTGTATTGCTGAGATGTCAAGATTTGGTTGGTGTTATGGTTTTGAGGTGTTACTGTCATCTGGTGCAGTGTCTAAGAATGGTGATGTATCAACTACAACTTCAGAGGTATGTTCCCTTACTAGTGGTTCAAGGAAAATAAACTGATGACTCATTCATAGTTGTTGACTCAGAAACTTGTCATTTTGACTCTTAAAGCCAGTATCAAAATTGAAGGGAAAGACATCTTCATTAAAGGTCACATGCCTAGCAATAAAAACTCTACCAGATAAATGTTGACACATATACTATTTGTGTTTGGGACTGTAGCCTATGAAAATACACTTTGATGTGTGAAAGCTGAACTTATTTCTATTGTAAGGTCTCAAGAAAGGGTAACACTCACATCCAAACACTTTGATTAAGAAGTAATCAGGTTTATAGCTGAGTAGTGCTTCATATGGTGACTTATTACCTAACTTAGGTGTTGGCAGTCTGTTGATAAGTTAGGCTGCTGTGTGAGCTACTTTCCACCAATATCTAAATGGCATATTTTCTTGAGCTAAGAGTGTCAGTGCTGTCTCTGTGAGGTGCCTATGTTTTCACTCAACTTTACCATTTTGATGGTGAGTGTATGGACATGAGTACCTTTGATTAATCCCTTCTTGTTTCAGAAAGCTTTCTAGGGCAGTGAATTCACCTCTCATGTCACACTGCAGTGTTTTGATGTTAAGTTCAAGCAATATTTCAATTTGCATTTTGTAGTTTATGAAGGTTTGTAGTGTTTCTGACTTGTTACTCAAGGGATAAATCCAGGTGAAGCTTGTATAGTCATCTACCAATGCAAGATAGTATCTATAACCTTTGTTTGAGAGAACTAGTGCTTGTCCCCAAAGAACAGCATAAATTATTTCTAATGGTTTAGTGGTTTTGGTTGGTGTTTCATAAAAGGTCATCTTAGGCAGTTTACCATGTTGACAAGCTAAACAAAAGGGTAGAGACTGAACTACAGTGTTTTTATTGAATTCCAAAAACCCCTTACATTTGGATAATATTTCATTGAGAACCATTACATTAGGATGCCCTAATCTCCTATGTAAGACTTCAATATGTTTGTTTCTCAAGGAACAATTAGACTCTTCATTGGCATGACTTTGAGATTGACCCACTTCTAAAGCATAATAAGAAAGCATAGATACTGGACATGTGTCTTTACTCCCTAAAGACTTTTGACTTGACTAGAAAGCTGATGACCTTGGGAAACACTGCAGTTGATATAGACCATTCTTAGCCATTGCCAGTAGCACAATACTCCCCTGTCTCTTGTCCTTCACAACACACCAGTTTTTGTTAATTTCAAGGGTCAAATCATTATCTTTGGTTAGTTTATGCATGCTAATTAAATTTTTACTTATCTCAGGAACATGCAAAATGTTGTTTAGCTTTAGATCATGTGTGCTTGAATGAAAGTGTAAAGTAATGATAGCTTGACCAATATGTGAAATGTGCAAATTTTGTCCATTACCTACAGTTAACTTCTGGTTTCTTTTGTATTCATTGCTGATGTTCATGTTGTTAAGGTTGTTGGTAACATGATTTGTAGCTTCACTGTCTAAGTACCAAGCTAGATCATCTTCATTATCAGTGGCAGCCATGAATGCTCTCCTTACTTGTTGATTGTTGTTCAGCTTTGGAGCAAAGTCTTTCTTGAACCTGTGCCAGCATTCAGCAGCTGTGTGTTTGGGCTTGAGACAAATTTGACAAACAGTTGTTGTTTCTTGTTCTACGGTTGAATGTGGCTTGCCTCTTCCTTAGACGTTTCTTGGATGCTGATGGTTGAAGTGATTGTGATTTCCTTGATTGAAACCACTTTTGAAGTTGTTTAATTTTCCCTTCATCTGCTAGTTCTTTTTGGGACCCCAGTTGGCTTAAGTGAAGTTTGCATTGAAGTTGACAGGTGCTTCAAAGGTGTCCTCTGTTGAGTTCATCTCAGACCTATTTTCTTGGCTTAGCAGCATAGCATAAACCTCAGCAAGAGAAATCTTATCAGCTCTAGAAGTGACATTAACAAATACTGAGTCATAGGCATTGCCTAGACCTCCAAGGATGTGATCAATAAGCTCATCACCGGTGATTGTACATCCTGCACATTTTAGAGCTTCAACAAAGCCTTTCATTTTCATGTAATATTGTGTAATAGTCATTGACCCTTTTTTGGTGGTTTGAATGAGGTTTTTCAGGTGAATGATTCTTGTTTTGGTGTTAGAGGCAAAGAGATTTTCCAAGGTTGTCCAGAGATAGTAAGAGCTTATGCACTCTACAATAGCTCCTAACATTCCTTCTATTAATGAGGACAGTAACTAGCCCATGAGGGTTTGATCTTGTCTCATCCATATCTGATAATCAGGATTTTCAGTGGTGACAACTGAGTGTTCATCATCCACTGTGACAAGCAGTTTCCTTGGGCAGGGTTTAATTCCATCAATGAAGCCAACCAGGTCATTAGCTTTTACACTTGGTAGAACTTATGATCTCCATAGAAGATAATTAGTGTTTATGAGTTTGATTGGTGCTGAGAAAATAAATGAACCCATGGCTGCATTGTTTGAGTATGTTAGATTAGTGTTTTGTGGGTTAGGTTGAGTGGTTGAGCTTAAAGCCATTGCAAAGGCTCTGATACCAAGTTTAAAATCGACAGTGAGAGAGACCTTTAGTATTTTGATATATTGAACTGTTGTATCTCTGTTATAACAAGTTTAAAATCGACAGTGAGAGAGACCTTTAGTATTTTGATATATTGAACTGTCGACACACACACACACACAATTAGTGTTTTGTGGGTTAGGTTAAGTGGTTGAGCTTAAAGCCATTGCAAAGGCTCTGATACCAAGTTTAAAATCGACAGTGAGAGAGACCTTTAGTATTTTGATATATTGAACTGTTGTATCTCTGTTATAACAAGTTTAAAATCGACAGTGAGAGAGACCTTTAGTATTTTGATATATTGAACTGTTGACACACACACACATACACGATTAGTGTTTTGTGGGTTAGGTTGAGTGGTTGAGCTTAAAGCCATTGCAAAGGCTCTGATACCAAGTTTAAAATCGACAGTGAGAGAGACCTTTAGTATTTTGATATATTGAACTGTTGTATCTCTGTTATAACAAGTTTAAAATCGACAGTGAGAGAGACCTTTAGTATTTTGATATATTGAACTGTCGACACACACACACACACACACACACACACACTACTTTGAGTATATATACTACTTTGAGTAACCATGTTTTTGCATTAATATGTCCCTAGATGATTATATCACAGAACAAACTAAAACGGTTTCCTAATCTTAAGGTTTTATCATGTTCTAAAGTTAATCCAAGCCATCCGATCTCTGTTTGTTGTGTCTTTATCCCTGAGGTCTTGTCAGCTGCTCCAAGTATAGAGGACATTGTTGTTGCTGTCACCACTGCTATTGCTCTATTGCAATTGCAAGTTTTTGTTTGCATTGTTTCTGCCTTGCTGTGTCAGGTCTGTCCCAGACTTGCTGCAGTTCCCTTTTTCTAACCACTAGCTCAGTACATTTGCTTCAGGTTCCTCCTTGTCATAAGCATGAATGCTTAGCACGCCAAACTTGTTTATTCGACTTCCTTCAACAATGAAATGAGATAAGACACGAAAAGGGTTTAACAAACTTACATAAACTATTGTCAAAGTCCAAAATTATCACTGTCCTATTGTTACTAAACGAAACGTAACAAAACGATTAATCTATTAAGTTATATTGTCTATCCACCTTGTACAAGCACAAAACCTGAGCCTACAACATTTCCTCCGACTCATCACACCTAGCCTTTATCTTTTATGGGCATTCTAGTTTAATTAACCCATTTAGGTGCCCCAAAGAGACCCACTTCATATGGCATTCCTATTTGGCACTTTTATTCTATTTTTCACGAGTGGTTGTCCATTAGAGAGTGTTGTGTGCCCACAACTATAAGCCTAAGAATAACATTTTTTTGTAATCTAATGTTAGACCATAACAATATTGTTAAAAGATAGCTTGGCTCCAAAGTATGATTGTTTTCTTACCACTTCAAAAGATATAAGACCATATTTTGAAATGAAAGCATAAGCTTCTGTACCAAAATAGGGTAGAAATACTCCTAATAAGATTTGAAAAAAAAAGAGCGAGAGAGACAAAAACACACTAGTAATATAACTAGATTAACTAACTAATAAAACTCCTTGAATCATCTTATCCAAAATAGCCATTTACGTAGAATTTTCTCAAGACTTGCAAGTGTCATACCAATGGGCATTAATGTCAATTATCAAAATTGTGTTCTCGTAAACAGATGGTGAAGTTAATATGGTAAGTTACAGAAAAGATCTTAAGAAAGCAAAGGAAAGATTAGATAAGAAAAACTGGTTACAAATAGAACTCCTGTCACTTGCCAGTCAAAGCATATAAGACGACTGATGCTTGAAGATCACGATCTACCTAGAAGTGAGCATGGAAAAGCTTAAAGATCACGATCTACCTTGAAGTGAGCATGGAAAAACCTATGTATCTGGCATGATGACAAGATTTAATTTAAGAAATATGAATTAGCTAAAGTTGAGATTCACACAAACAAAAAAAAAAAGATAATAAAATAAGTCTTGGAAGATAAGTGTTAGCATGTACCTCTCCATAGGAATATGATTTAAGGAAATCCCTCAATTGTCTTTCTTCTGAATCAAATAACACAACATGACTAGGCAGAGACCCACTTTTTGCAAATTCTGAAGTAAATCCAACAGGGTCCTTCATGAAACGGTCTGACTCATCTAGGATTCCTTTCTCCTCTCTGTTGAACAAAAAAAGAGACCAAAAATAATAAGGCAACTGCATATGAAGACAACATTAATAGATTAACCGAACCACAAAACGACATCCAGACCTGGGTGAGCAGTCAAGAAAACGCATGGGCAGGTTGCGATGCAGAGTGGAGAAGTATGGTGTGGCATGACAGGGCATTAGGAAAAGGACACTTTTCACTTTCTCAACCTGTGCTTCATTGGATAGATAGTTCATGACATCCTCGGTTCCTCTCTGTCAAGGATGCATGAAGGTAAGCATCACCCAGAAGAGAAATAGAATACACAAAAATAAATTTCACTTAAATGAAGAAAGTAATGTGAGGAATCAAGCAGGTTAAGCTGTTATATCTATCGGGAAATGAATTAGGCAGCTAGTTTCTGTTCATTGACATGGTAGTTAATTTACCTGATGAACCAAACTCATGTACAAGGCCATTGGAATGTTGGTAGCAAGCAAGAAGAAGATGGCAAATTGAGTTTTAGAAAGCCATTTGGCATGAAATTTTAAAGAACCTTTTCTTTTACTGTCTAAATAATCACTCTTTTCCATCACAGCTAACGAATATCCAGAGAACATCAAAGCTATTGGAAGCACAGGAAGGACAAACCTGCAGGTCATGCATAATTTAAGGAAAGCCTTCATGAACTAAGACCAAGGTTCAAATAGATTACTTTTAAAAATTTACTTTTAATTGCATATCCTCCCAAATTGAATTAATTTCAAATAGATGTGGTGGTTACCTGAATTCCTTGTGACCTAATACACTGTAAAGTCCTAAAACCCATGCAATAAGGCCAGAAAGCTTCCAATGTTTAGACTTCATGATGCCAGCTATGGAAAATGGCAAGAAAGTGAAGAGCATGACCGAAAATCCCTGAGCGAAGTACCAGTGCCACTTGTGAGTTCCATAAAAATCTCCACCAGCAGAAAGAAAATTGTACTTTAGAAAATTAAGAGGTACTAAAATCCACAATCCATACATCAATCGATCCAATAAACATGTAAGTCCAAGCACCAGGGCCCTGAATCCATCAGTTTAAGTGTGAGGAACCAAGAAGAGATATGCACCCACAATATTTACAAGTACGCTCATGTGTATGTTATATGGTTTCTGTGCTTATATGTGGCAGATCCATAACATAACTACTGGTCTGGCTGTCTAAAGTCCAGTTTCAAGGAAAATCATCATTTTTTGCAGCAGTATGATGCCCGAAACAGATTTATTAAATTCACTAAGCTGTTAATGACTCAAATGCAGAAATATGAGGTATGGATACAAGAACCAAAAAATTATCAATGATTAAACAAAGTACAACAAATGCAGCTATATGCATTACAACCTACCCAATAGGGGCTGCCTCTAGAAAAATAAATCTCAGTCTGTCACGAGCAACAACCAACTCAAGAAGGCCAACATACACCCATGTAATACCACTAGTTGGTCTAATGGCACAAGCTAATGCTGCCACAGCCAAACCCCACTTCCTTGAAACAAGGGGAACTTTGCTGGAAGAAACTCTCATACAGGGCCAATAGTACAGACCCACAAGGGTAAGAACAGTCTCCAAACTATTTGAAAATGTACGATTTAAACAGAAAACATGAACCAATTTGCCAATTGAGAAAACAGCTACAGTAGAGTTAAGGACATCAACTATCACCAATGCCATCATGAACATTATAATGCCTTGAATTTCTAATAACACGTTAAAAAACAATTCCAAATGAAGTAAAAATATAGCAGTAAAATAATATAAGGCAATGGTAGTATAGTCCAGGAAGAACACATAACAGAAGGATACGGCCCATTTTGCAACTCGATCACCAAAGAGGACATGAGATAGTTTGTACATGTATAAATCACCAACTGCAGAAAATAAAGACTGCAGCAGTCGTGGAGCCTTGATCTATGAAGCATGAAACAGCGGAATAAGTGCATCATAAAATAAATAATGGGCATAAACTATATAATTCCTCTATCACCAGTTAAAAGTTACCAATTGTATATACATTCAACACAAATACATTACTGTATTTACCATGAACAATGGTGTATCAAGATGCAATAAAGCAAGAATTTTGTAAAGAAAAGCAAACAGCATCGGATGCAAGTAACTTCGAATCCCCTTCTTCCACTCCCATGTCAAATGACCATACCTGCCATTTTGAGCAAGCAAGAAAACACAACAATCAGTTAATTACCACTGCTGCGCAATGCATCATTAAGTACCATACTGAAAGTACTTCCACTGCTTTCAAAAACAAATTTTGTCACAACTTCGTTTTTGGTTAAAGATAAATCAATAACACAGATCCATTGCGTTAATTTTTCCCAAGAAAACAACACAATCAAAAGAAGCAATTTAAAAACTCCTAATACAAAATCAAACAAAACAGAAATAGAACGCAGACCCATTTGCAAATTGACAATAACAACCAATTGGGAAGCACTTTCACTGCTCTCAAAACCAAACTAAGAAAGCATTGAATCTAAAGATTACCCGAAAACGATGCGATGGGCAACTTCAAGGGCTTGCCAGTGCTCATCCGGGTTGAAATAAGTTTGTATCAGCAAAGCATTGACAATTCTTACAGACAAACAAAGGCAAAAGATTCTTTTTTCTGAGGAAAATAAATCCGATTTTGAGGGTTTGGTTTTTACTTCTTCATCAGATGGATCAAGATTCGTGTTAGCAGCTCTGTGTCTTTGTCTCATTCTTTGTTAGCGAGTAATCTTTGTTCGCGAATGCGAGTTCAGTTTATGGAAATGGGTCAAGATTCACTCAGTTTAAGTTCCAAATTCCAGGACTGTTAATAAAAATGTTCGGGATTTAATTTAATTTAGAGTTTTTTATTTTTGGAAACAATTTGATTTAGAGACTAAAGGGATCAGTTTCTATGAGTTGTTTATAAATAAATTATTTTCATTAGTATGATAATCTTTAAGGACACTAATGTAAAAAGTATTTTTTAAATACATGCTTCTTCTTCTTCTTATTATTATTATTATTGACATGAAGAGAGAGATTTAAACTCAGAAAAAAATAAAAGAAAGAATTTAAATTTGAAATTTTTTATTGAAGTACAAGGAAATATGTACTGTCAATTCTTTTATTACTAGGTTGTTAATACAAGTATAACATGATGAAATGCTAATAATATTATAATATTTAATTATATTATTATTAAATATAATTCATCATAATTTATTAAAATAAAATTATTGTGTTTATCTTTCATGATAAAATTAATATTAATATTATAATATTATTAACATTTGATTGGTGAAAATTTTATACCTGATTGTTATTAAAATCATTTTAAATTTTAAATTTTCTTTAAAGAATTTAATATATATATATATATATATAAGCAACCACTCATGTCCATTTATATGCTTGTATATTTCATTATTAGGTTTCGTTTGATTATTGGGATATATTAGCTTTTTTTTTTTCTTGATTTCAAAATATTACTCAAAAATTTTCTCATTAATTTTATTAATTTAATTTAAAAAATTACCATTAATGAATAATATTTAATATCATTAACTCATAAATTATCTCTATAATTATATTGAATAGAATTAATTATTGCAAATTTAAGTAAGTGCTTTAAATAAATAATTTAAGTTAATAATATAATATACCAATACTCATAAATAGTATTTTTCAAAAACAAAATACTTATAAATAAAATTAATTTGATTTTTAAAAATAGGATCCGGAATGAATCTAACAAATTTTTACCTAAAATTTATAATGATTTCAAAACAATAATAAAAATCTAATGAATTTTTTTCTTTAAAAAATAAAAGAAAGAATATTTGAGTATTGAGATTAAAGATGAATTAACAGTCAAAACTCTTTTGGGCAGTAAAAACGTTCAATTAAATAAGCACTAAGAGAGTTTTAAAAAATACTTAGTTTTTATTAGAAAAATATTTTTCGTACTATTTTATACTTATATTCATACATAAAAATATTTTTTTTTTCTTGAAAAGAAGTGCTCCCAAATACACTATAATTTATATTTCTTAACATACCCTATTTAATTTCTCATTTATTTTTATTATCACTTATATTATTTTTAATATAGTTTATTGTTTACAAAATATGAACAAATTATTTTTTAATTTCTTTTTTATTTTTAAGAAAAATATTAAATTAACCATTAAAAAAGTCATCAATTAACTTTACTTAATTTAATTATTAAATTTATTAAATTATATTATTTTAATAAATAGCAAGAAATAAAATTACAATACACCACTTTGTCTATACTCATAAAAGAAACAAAAGAAAGTCGTTTTTAAATTTAACCAAAAAAAGAAATGAAAATTTTTACATTATATAGATTAGAGTTTATTATATATTTGTAAGAAATTATATATGTTATTATACTTAGAATATTTGTTGTCTTTTTTAATTATTATTTTATTTAAATACAAAATTAGAATTCAAATAAAAATAATACATAAATGGCTATTTAGATATAATTTCAACTTTTTAAGAGCCAAATAACATTACTCTTAGACTTATGTTAATAGTTTAATAAAAAAAATTAACAATACATTTATTTTTATTCTAATAAAAATCTCGAATTCAAATCTCTTTTTCATTTAAAATATATAGTGATTCTTCCTCCCTAAATTCTCTTTGGACTTTAAAATAAGGGTTTAAAACTTGTCAAAATGGGCACTACTAAATGCACCCCAACTAAATCTTCACTATTTCGTTTTTCTTTTTCCTAAGTACATAAAAGTTAATATGTTGACAACTAAAATGGGTGCATTTAGAATTTATTAAAGGCTTGAAAGGATTTGATTTTGGGTCCATCATTTGAGTCCCAGTGATCCAATTTGTAGCATATTTTCAACTTTCGTTTCTACTTAATGCAAATGTTTTTTTTAATTTAACATTTAAAAATTGCTAAATAATAATAATAATAATAATTCTAAGAGATCACTCAAAAATGGTCTTTGTATTCACTAGTGGTTTTCTATCAAACTTTTTTTTTTTTAATGAAACTATTTTTAGATTTTAATAGCATTTTATAACTAGTGATTTTCATTTTTTTCATTAAAAAAAACATTGCCGGTCATTATTTTCATCTCCTAATTTTTTAAAAATATTTTAGGAAATTTATGCTATAACTGGAATATGATAAATATGAATTTTAAATGTAAGAAAAATTATTAAAAAACATACAGTATTTAGACTCCGAATCTCCACCAAAATGAAGGTAAAGCTAGACTTTCAATCCTTTACCGTTAAGCTGTTAACATAAATACAATTATTCATCACTTTTATGCTTTGATTAAATACTATATTTGTAAGGCTCGTTATATTTATGTGGCACATTTTTTTATAAATTTTGTTAACACTGGTGATACTCCTATAATGTTATCGAAAAAAAATTTCAATTCAATTAAAACATAAAAATCTTGTGATGTTTTTTATGAGTGACAATATTATAAAATAAAAAAATTATTTAAAAAAGCTCTTCTGTGAATACTTAAAAATCTTAAAAGTTAAAAGAAGATTTGATATGTACATTAGTTAGTATAGAGAAAAATAAAATAAAAGAAAATTACAAGGAGAACGATATCAGATGAGATAGTGGTAAGATGATATAATAATCTGTAAATTTGTAAAATTGCTAAAACTTGCATTTGTTGATAAAGATTTAATAAGATTTAAAATGAATTCAGCCTTTGAGACAAGTTTGGTATGTAAAATTAAAATTTGCAATGAGTTTGATGAAATATCTTGCGAATATATGTTAGAGTATTTGTAAATATTTATATATATATATATATATTTTTAAAAAGAAGACCGAACTGTGTTACTTTAGTTGTAACCTTAAATGAAAAATTAAAAGAACCATTTGTATTTGTAATTTAATCTATTAATTGTTATCACTCTCATTTGTCATATAAATTTGTCTCCCGACTTTTTCATCTTTAATTTTTTATTCTTACAAAGGTATTAACTCACCCTTATTAAATATTTATTTGATTTTTAAATGACATATTTCGAGCTTTTTTAATTTTCATATCATGACATTACATTACTTGAATAAATATATATTTTAAGAGAGATAAGTTGATTTTTTTTGTTTAATTTTTTTGTTTATTTTCTTTACATGATAAAAATTGATAATTATTTTGTTTACTTTTTAATATGTTTTCTTCATATAATGAAGATTGATAGTCATTTTATTTTACTTTTTTACTATTTTAATATTTAATATGTTATTGACTTAATTAATTGACAAATTAGTTTATTTTAAAATTATAATATGCCAATATAAATTTATTTAGAAGATATGTTCTTAAATCTTAAATTAAACCTTAAAAAATTATTATTTCTAATTGAATTACTTCGTAATTATGTTGTTATTTTTGTATTAACTATTTATGAGTTGCTTTTATTAGTTTTAACTTAAAAATAAGTTTAACTTTAATAAAAAAGACTTTTATTAAATTTAATTTATAATATAATTTTAATTACTCTATTTCATGAATTTTTAAAAAAATAAATGTCACAATTTTATATTTTTATTATACTAATTTATAATCTACTTAAAAATTTACAGATAATCTATTATTAATAAAAAATACATATTTACTAAAGCAAGTATGCTAATTAAACTTTAAACTTGTATCAGGTTTTAAAAAAGATTTAGTACTTTATTTTTAAAATAAATGTATGTACGAATTTAAGAGTATCCGTTGTTGTAATCCTAGGAGATGGTTAGGTTTCAAGAGCTAGTAAGGGCAGAAAATGGCACCCCAACCATTCCCGTGCCCCTTATTAACATCAAGTCATTAATGGAGCAGCCTGTACCAACAATGACCTCCCTTGGCAACTTCTGCATAATTAATGACCGCATTTCAAATTCAATTTGGACTCTCCCTTCTCCATTTCCTTCGTTGTTGTGACTTGTGATAGATGAGATAATATTAAATGTCTCATTCAATATAATTTGTATGATTATTGGAATTCACACTCTGTGAACTGTGAATCACAGCTCTCACTACAGTCCATGGGGTTAAGGTTAATATAACTTGTAACATGATTTGAAGTTCTCTGATATTTAACTTCATCAAGTGAAATGAAATTGGAAGCTTGGAGCAGGGATTTTACTGCATTCTTGATGATTCTGAATACTATTCCCCTGAGATGTAAATGCAGTACAATTGTAATAAAATTTGGAGGAGATAAAGGTATCAAAAGGAAATCATGGGAGAAGATGGATACAAAAAAAAAATTAATTGAAAGATTTTGCCATCTCATTTGTATTGCTAATGCCTAATGGTTGCAATCTACTTGTTACCTAACATCAGCATATTTTCAATCCTATGGATATGAATGCAGAAGCTGGTAATTCTTTCAGCTTAATAGTCACAATTAACAGGAAAAACAAGTAATCCAAAGCACATGAAATATGCAGGCCAATAGTTTCTAAACTCAAATAAGTATCTGAATTCTACAATTTAGTGACAATGCATGACTCAAATGTTGAAACCAATCCCAGCTAGCCAAGCTAAAAAATATGAGATTCTGAAAACATTTGATTAAGCAACAGAAAGCTTTATTTCTAAAATCAGGCACCTTTTCAAGAATAGAAAACCAAGAAAGGCAAAACAAAATATAGCTTCTAGGAGACAAAAGTAAGAGGCTGTGAAAAGACAAGCATCATTTTAGTGACAATGCAACAATTCTGTATTTAGGGTTCTTTTCCTTTCCATTTTCTACTACATATCATTCAAATTTTCCTTCCACAATGAAAACATTATAAGAAAACTTTCCTGGAAATGAGGAACCAAGAAAATAATTTAGACGTTGGGCGTAAAGGATGAATCAACAACCTTGTTCTGTCTCCCCATAAGCCAATGCAGAGTCCTCCTTGCAAATGATGGCGTCTTTGTTTGTAAATCCATGCTGCCACAGCTCTGGTTTTCCTCATCACAACCCAATTCACTCCCTCCATTTGACCACCTGCTAAGGCCAATCTCAGATATAGTCCTCCTAGCACCAGCATTACCATTCTTTGATTTCACATCACCATCATCAGCAGCCACAGCAGCACTTTTACTGACTGGAAATCTGAACGAAACAGCCCTCCTCGATGAATCTTCCGGCACAATCCGCTTCTTCTCTTTACCTTGAAGCCAGATTTTCGATATGGAGAAGCTATCTTTCCGGCTCCTCCCTACAGCATTGCCCTTGGTGGTACTTATATTAGCACCACAATTATTTTCAACGCCTCGAATTATGTCAATGCTATTGAATTCTCTTCTTAATTCATAATCACATTCAGACATTGCTGGCCTGTGACCTGGCGTTAATGGCAAAGAAAGCTTCTTGCTAGACTGTTTCTTTGCTGGGGTTCTTATTGGTACTTGCAAAGAAGAATTCTCATCCATTACGTACTCAAATGACCCCATAGAATAACATCTTCTCGCATCAATATTATTGTTACTACTACTTTCACCACTATCCACATTCCTATACTTTCCTAGCTTAACAGACATAACTTTCTCCCCTGAATCTACCGTTGTTTGTGGTGCGGTAACTGCATCTTCTTTTGCTAAAAGTTCACAAGACTTAAGTGTATAATCAGTGTGAGATGATCCAAATTCACTGCCTCCATGACAACCCAGATGGGAATTTGTTCTTATAACTGAACTAGTTCTGCCTAGATTTTCTCTATCACCAACAATCTCCCTTGAGCTTTCACTCCCAGATTCAAGAACAAGAACAATGGGTGAAAAGCTATTGTTTGAAGAGAAATCAGGGAGCAAGCTAGCTCTACATAAAGGGCAAGTGGAGTGAGACAAGAGCCATGTGTCTATACACTCCATGTGAAACGCATGGCTGCATTTTGGTAATAGTCTGAGCTTGTCCTCAGGCTCAAACTCACATAAACAAACAGCACAATCAAAAGGGTTCTTGAGTCCTATAATGGCTTTGTAGTAGAACACAGGTAAGGTATCAATAAAGGACTGGTCAACACCAGCATCATGAAGATGAAACAGCTGCTGCAACTGCCCTTGAAGTGCAGTCACATTATCCAAATCTTCAGGGTCTCTATTGGGTGGTCTCAAAAGAAACCTCACTAGAAGATGAAGCAAACCAGAAATGAAGAAAATGATAGCAAGAATTATAATGATAAGAAGTATACTTGGACTGACCTTATCATTCAAATTGAAACCACCGTTGGCACTTTGAGGCGCAGGTGGTGGCTGAGCGAGAAAGTTTGGTTGTATAGAAGGAGAAATGATATTTCTCTTGATTGCAAGGAAAAACAAGGCCATATTTTTGTAAAAAAGGATGGAAAATAAAAACTCACCAAGATTTCAACTTTATGCTAGAATTGTTTGGTATCAAGAATCCCATATGGTGCTACAAACAAATCCAAGAAAAAACAAAGATACCCAGATGAAATTTCAAGCTTAGACTCATCTGGGTGAGCAGGATATATGCAGGCCTTTTGAAAAAAAAATGCAATTTTTATCACTATATTAGGAAACTGCAAGTCAAGTAACATGAGAGAGAGAGAGAGAGAGAAAATTTGAATGAGAATTTAAAGGTTGATATAATTGGTGACAGAATAGAACAGAACAGAAAGGGGGTGAGCTTTAAAAAAAAATGGAGACGAGCAACCAATAAATCTACCAACAGTACAGAAAATAAATAAGAGTTTAAATCTCACAAGTCATATAACGCTTTAGCAGCAAAACAACTTTCAAAGTCAAGACACTCATTTATGCACAATGGTAAAACACTAAAACTGTAAAAACATTTTTTAAAGAACATTTCTTCAATAAAGGTGACTTTTTGGAACAGATTTCATCACATACAAGGCTCTTCACTCTGCTTCTCTTCTGGGTTGACTGTGAAGGGAACCATTTGCCGATCTACATCAACTCCAATGCCCACATTTAATTCCCCTAGACTAAAATATTCAGTGACAATCAGAAAACAAATCCAGTTTTCCCATATAAAAAAATGTACCTCCAAATGGGGCTAAGGATTTTTTTTCTTATTTTAAATTTGTATTCGTGTTATGGTCACATTCTTTTCGGGTCTATTTAGTTCTGTTCCACATGTAACATGATAGACAAAACAAAGTACCAGAGATCACTCTTGACTTGTGGGCAAGGACAAAACATATAAAGCTGAATGTTATTACAAAGTCTATGGAGAGAGTAGAAGAAGAAGAATATTTGGAAAGAGCAAGTAAAGAAAAACAAATAAAATATAATTAAGATTTAAGAGAAAGCATAGGATTCGGAGCTTTTTCTGGCGATTCAAAAGAGAAGCAGTTAATGGGTATTTTTATTTTCTTGTATTTATTTTATTTTATGCACACTTGGAGGCTTGGTCCCCATAGACATAAAGCAGTGACACTTCTTGTTCTCTTTTTCTTTGTTTTTTTTTTTTTAAATAGATTTGGGTATTTGGCTTGGGATGTCTTTTAAAAAAAGGCTCATTGATGGAACAAAACACCTAAATGGAAGAATTGCTTTTCTTGATTTTCTCCACTTCATGTCTCCTTTTCGATGGACTGTTAATTTCAGATTTGGTCTGTACTTGAAAAAGGTGAATTTTTTTTTTAAAAGTGTATGTGTGCATCACTAAAATTGCATTTTTATTTATTTATTTTGGCTTTTTGGGGGGAAAAAGAAAGGGTTCCTATAGAGAGATTGTGATGGTGACTTTGGTCTAAAGCATTTGGCAAATTTGGGTTCAAATCACGCACTAATTGAAGGAAAGATTTAACTTAACCCCATTAAGTGACTTTGCCCCATATTTTGGGAAATTTAAAACCAAGTGATTCAAATACAAGAAATCTAAACCTTAAATGTGAGTAAAGATATAAAGAGAGCACAATTTTGCTCTCGTTAGAAAATCATTAAGTTAATTATTGTGTTTTAGAAGCATCTTTATAAAGAGATAACTTCCCTTGACAATTTTTTAGGTCATAACATTTTAGCAATGGTTTCTCTTCTAATATTTATCTAATTATAACTTTTTTAATTAATTAGATACTAAATTAATTATAAAAAAAACCCTAAAAAGTATTTGATGTGTCTATATCTAATTAACAAATAAAATATAGCAAATAGAGTGACAAAATTAAAGGGCAAGAAGCACGCCATCCCACTCATAATGTCTGAATATTTGTAACCTTTTTTAGTGTATCACGCTTGTATTGAGTAACTCTCATCCCACGAAGCAACTTCTTCAATTTCAAAAATCATCAACATTTAAAAAAAATAAAAAATAAAAAGAGTGACAAATACACCAATGCTTGTGAAAAATGGGAATACAAACATGGCCTACCATCATCAATAGAAATTGTGATATTTTTTTTAATATTTATAATTAAAAGTTTTTTTAAAATATACAACAATGATATTTATTAAATCTATTAATATTTACAAACAAAAATTTATCGAAATATATAATAATAATATTCGTGAGGCGAAACTCATAAATTTAGATTTAAGAAAAATCAAATCTATTCTATTATAAAAAAAATTATTCCTACTCTATATAAGAGAAAAATTCAACTTTAACCATTCAAATTAAGAATCAAGATTATCCACTACTCAGATAAAGGGTGGTTGGCAATTGTAATACTCTTTTATTAAAGTAATATCATTTCATTTGACCAAAAAATTGGTGGAGATTTGAGCTTGAATTATTTGGATTTTCTTTTCTTTTCTTTTTCTATTCTTAGGCAATATTTCTCGTTTCAAAATTATGTTAAAATTCAATTCAATATTTTTATTTTTTATTTATAAAACCTTGATTCTAATTTTAATATTATCTTAATATTAGAAGGTGGAACTTGAAACCTATTTCCTTTTGGGTGTTCAAAATTAAGAAATAATATCGTTTGATAAAACATCAACCAATTGATTTTATTATTTTTTTTTAAAACAAAGTAATAATCTAATTAAAAAATGATAGTGAATCGAATTAAATATGTCAAATTATCAATTCAGATCAAAGCCGATATATTTTGACTTAAATGATTAATTAATTAATTAATTAATTAATCTTAAAGGTTAAGAATAGAATTTTTTTTTAAAAGAACCCTAAAAAGCTTAGTAGTCACATGCGTATTAATTGGTCAACGATGTATATGTCTATTCAAAATTCTACTTCATATATTTTTACTAAAAATTAACCCTCCATTATCTAAAAATTGGTTCTCCATCAAAATGGAAATACATCCTCTCAAATGAGTTGCTATGACCTATGTAAAAATTATGTTATTCAAATAAATAATAATTTTGTAATAAGTATTAAAAAAATTATTATTATTAATTTTTAATAATTTTTTAATAATAAGTATTATTATTATTTTTTAATAAAATAAATAATCACTTTTAAATAAAAATTTAAGAAAAAAAAATATATCAATATTTATTTAAAAAATTATAAAAAATCATAACTTGCATATTCCTAATCTTTCTTGTATTTGTAAGTAACTAATTATCCTCTTTTTTAGGTATTAACTGAAAAATCTGAAGGGAAACTTAACTAATCAGTTAAAATGATAGCTGTGGTTAGACATTTTAGATTCCATTTCCATCTTCGACGGCAAAAAAATAACAATAAAAATTTTTGCAAATCCTACACAAGAGTAAAGTAATAGAAGCATATATCGTGAAAAAAAATGCCACCGGCCCTAACACTATAAGAAATGTAATTTTTAATCACAAAATTTTTAGTCATAAATTTTTTTTACCTATAGTAATATTTAGTTATAACAATTTAGTTTCATAATTAAATAACATAAGACATTAAAAAAAACTATTTAATCATAAATTTTTTATGACTAAAATATACTTTTAACTATGAAATTTTTGTTCGTGGTTAATTATTTACCTACCAAAGTATTTGAATGTATGTTCGAATATTGACCATGAGTTTAGCCACATAAATTTTATGATTAAAAGAAGTCACCTTTAATTACGAGCATTTTATAATTAAAAGTAATATAATTTAGCCATAAAGCTTCTGCTAATAATTAAATATAGAGACATATAGTCACGAATTAAGAGTTTGTAGTTAAACCCCGTGTCATTGGCCATGAAATCTTGATTTGTGGCAAAAAAAAAAAATTATATTTAACCACAAAATCTTAATTTGGGACTAAAAGTAATAGTATCTAGTAACAAAATTATAATTCATAACTAAAATTAGTAATATTTAGTTAAAAAATCATGATTCAAGACTGAAAGTCAAATTCCTTGTATTATAATTTTTTTTTCCTTTCTTTTTCAATTTTACAAAAAAAAAGGGAAAAAAAATTAGTATAAGTTAAGCCTTACTTACACGTGCACGCGTGTTGGTAAGGCTTTGGTAATAAATCTTCACTAGTAAAATGATAGAAGTATTTAGAATATGACACAAGATTAAAATTTTACGAGTTTACCAAGTTACAATACTCTTACATCTATAGATTTATGCCCTTATTATTTTTTTCTGCTTTCACACTTGATCTCTTTTGATGGTATGTGATAATTGAAAAGTGAACTCTTTCGTCAAATTCAGTAACAATAACATTCATTTTTTATAGTGGTTTTGTTATTTACTTATCTATATTTCATTTCAATAATTATGTTTCAGTACTTGCTAATTATTTTAATTTAGTATTTATTTTAAATCTCATATATTTTTATGTTATGTCACTCATATTTAAATGTGAAGAGGTTGTTTTATTAATTTTAGTCATTCTTAAAAGCTAAACCTTATAGTTTTCTTTTAATATACTTATCCGCTATAAGGTAAAATAAAATAAGACAACTTAAAGCTTACTCTATTGTAGTAGTCAATTGTTTGTGTTGTAACTCCTTACAATTTACTTGGTGTAAGCTTAATTGAAAAAGTTGACTATTCAGGGAGAGTATTAGAAAGAATTAAAGGTGAAGTGTTAGCAGTATATACACGTATATGGGTGATATTTTTTATGTGGATCTCGTGTACAAAAATTCTGATTATGCATCAATAAGATTAAATCAGTAGATCCAATTATAATAAAAACGAGTAATTGTAATTAAAAAATATCAATTTTTGTATCATTTAATTCTATTAATGAAGTTTTTTTTTATGGGAATGAGCAATACAAGTTAGGTTGACCTCTGAGCTTGAGTTAGACGTGACAAGAGTGTCATGTAATTAGATAGAGTGAGAATATTACACCCTATATCATACCTTCAAGAATAGTATAAATGAGTAATATGAGTTAAGTTGGCTTCTGAGTTTGAGTCAGACGTGATAGAGGCGTACTAATTAAATGGGTGAGAATGTTACATTACACATTAAATAAAAATTTGATGTGTTTTGAATATATATAAATAAGTAGACATCCGTACCTAATAAGTTAATTTTTTTGTGTTAATGACAAACGCCTAACTCGTGATACTAAGAAGATCATAAATTATAAATTTTTTTAAAAAATATTAGAACTTAAAAAGGATCATGGTCTCCTTAGTGTCACATAGCTCTTGTGAAATTTTAAATCTAACAATATAATCTCTTAAAAATTATATTTTGGTCCTAAAATTTTTTTAATTTTGAAAATTTAACTCCTTCATCTTAGTTTTACCTCTAAATGCAAACACTAAGTGAAAGTAAGATAACATAATATGATATTCTTAATGATGATATATTTATTTTATCTTCAAATGTTCTTTTTTAAAATAAAAAAAATTATAATTATTCTTCTCTATATTTTGCCCAACTTATTAAATGACTCTAAAAGAGTTTTAATAAGAAAGAAAAGAGTTGTTATTACAATAAAATTCTACAGAAAAGTCTCAAATAGATAAAGAATCTATATTTTAGAAAGATTTTTGATAAATTTTTTTAAAAACAAGATAATAATGTTATATCTTAATTTTACCTAGATTTTATAACTCAAAGGCATGAGTTGGTGGGTTGGAGTTAAGATCATTTTTCACTATTAGTCTTCTCCATAAGTTAGAAGTGGAACAAAATATTGGTTATTTTGGGAGTGAATTTTTTGTTCTATAAAGATTTTGACTTTATGTATTTTTATTATAAATTATTATTTAATAGTGTTATATGAGTAAATTAATCAAACTCGATAAAATTGAGAGAATAAAATATTGTTTATTTTATTTGGATTTTCTTTTCTTTTCTTTTCTTAGGCAATATTTCTTATTCAAAATTATGTTAAAATTCAATTCAATATTTGTACCTTTTTTTATATAAAACTTTCATTCTAATTTTAATTTTATCTTAATATTAGAAGGTGGAACTTGAAACTTTTTTCCTTTTGGGTGTTCACAATTAAGAAACAATATTGTTTGATAAAACATCAAGCAATTGATTTTATTATTTGAAAAATAACAAAATAATAATCTAATTCAAAAATGATAGTGAATCAATTAAATATGTCAAATTATCAATTCAGATCAAAGCCGATATATTTGACTTAAATGATTAATTAATTAATTAATCTTAAAGGTTAAGAATATAATTTTAAAAAAAACCCTAAAAAGTTTAGTAGTCACATGCGTATTAATCGGTCAACAATGTATATGTCTCTTCAAAGTTCTACTTCATATATTTTTACTAAAAATTAAATCTCCATTATCTAAAAATTGGTTCTCCATCAAAATGGAAATACATCCTCTCAAATGAGTTGCTATGAACTATGTAAAAATTATGTTATTCAAATAAATAATAATTTTTTAATAAGTATTATTATTATTTTTTAATAAAATAAATAATCACTTTTAAATTTAAAAAAATAAAAAAGATATCAATATTTATTTAAAAAAATTATAAAATTATAAAAAATCATAACTTGCATATTCCTAATATGTACTTACAATGTCCATATAAGTGTTGTCCTGAGCATAGCATAACTTAGACAGTTATGGCTGTATTTTATGCCTATGGCCATTTCAGTTTGAGTAGAAATAAGAGGCAAAAATTAGTATTTAATGGGTGAAATTTTTTATTTACATTCAAATTTTTTTAAAATTTTTTTATTAAGAATAAAGATTGGTGACATTAAACCCAGTCCAATACTCAGCTTAGTTTAGGACTTAGGCCTAGACTATCTTTTGAGTAGCTCAGCTTAAAACGATCTATCTTAGTAGGATTGAGCTTGGGTTCAAACACTTAGACCTCTATAATTTAGTCCAGGAAGCCCATCTAATGGAACTCATGTCAGAACACATGTCACTACTCAGTACTGATGTTAGAAGATATGTCATAGGACCTTGAGCACCTGCCACATCATTATGGGCTATTGATAGGCATACACGTCAGCATGGTTCAAGTCTCGCCACTCACTAACGAGACCTATAGATGAGCACCTGGACACCAATAAGGTTGGATAAGAGAATTCCTAAGGAGCCAATTAGCAAACGCCACGTCAGCTAGCATCAGGACTTTGTCTCTTTCTGATAATACTGACACGATAAATAGAAAATGTCTAAAGTAGTTGAACAATTCAGTATATGACCTGCTAAACTCAGAAGGACAGAGTTAGACGATCTCTCAGTGCTCCCCAGGTCTCACAACTCTAGCTAAAAGCTTCAAAAAGTGATTACTCACCAATATCCATAGTACTCCAAACGTTAATGAAGGTTAAATGACCTCTTTGCTCCTCTAAGTGAAGTTTTCTAAAATATCCCTCATGATAGGGACTGTTCTCCAATAGTAGTTCATCACGTGTCACCCTTGAGGGAGAATCTCTAGGCTAGCACCCTTCTAACTAAAGTTTATCTTTAAAAGTGAAAGGTGGTAAGAAATAGTTCAACAATTCGAATTTTGAATAACTCCTTAAAAAGAGAAATTCTTCTCATTCTCTCTAGAATTTTTTATCCTTTTAAGTAAACCTTAGGAAGCACTCTCCACATATAAACAACCTGACTTTAGTGTTGAAAGGTTGTCACTGGCCACCCTATTTGTGCCAGGCCATTGATCTCATTTTTTTGTGCTCTTCAGGTTTCTCAGGTTCCTTTAGTCTATGTAGCCTACAGTTTAAGCCGCTTAGCTTCAACTTGGTGTTTGACCTGCTCACCACTCATTCTCAAATTTCTCACTACTAGAACGAAGCTCTATACCTGACTTGACCTTTGGCAACGAAAGACCTAACAACTTCGACCTTCCCTCTCACTTCTCTCACACTAATTTAGGGTTTAGTCTCCCTAAGCCGAAAACTATACCCTACAAAAAGTCTATATAATATCAAATATTTATCCATTTAATTTATTATCAAACATATTGTTTTAATAATTTTTGTATCTCTTGTTTTGAAAATTAATTTTTTATTGCTTTTATATCAAATAGCCATTGTAAAAAAACTCTTTTTTGTATTTGTAAGTACTAATTATCCTCATTTTAAATTTTATATCATTTTAAATTTCTATTTTTAGGTAATAATAAATTCAGTAGAGTAGTTTCCCAATTCAAGGTGTATACATCAACTAACAAATAAATTATTAATTTTGTAGCATAACATCGAAATGACTTTTTTGCTTTTGTTAAAGGGGAAGTACACAAACAAGTAATATCACCCAAATAAATAGTGCAGAACAAGTTATTAAGAAAATAAAGATAGAAAGGGTAGAAGAAGAGCATACAAAATTTATGTAGTTTGACAACTTGCCTACGTCCACGGGCCACGGCAGATCAAGATCACTCTTTTATCTTATTGAATCACAAGACACTCACAAAGTATGCCTTTTACAAAAAAGACTTACAAAGAAAAACTCTCTCTCTTGCACTGTAGAGATTTTCTCTCATAAAGAACCACAAAGAAGGTTTAATCACAAATATCTCTTAACCTATCACAAAAATATGTTCTATGATCACTAAAATGTATTTACAAGACAATTAAGAGCCTTTATATAGGCATTAGGACGTCCTAGGCTTACCCTAAACGTGTAAGATCATATTAGGGAGTTTTGAAGCAAGTGTGAGACAAATAAAGAAGTCTCAAAATGGGAAACTGATTCCCTAGCCCAGCGCCGCGACACTGACCACCCATTCTTCGCTTTTCACCTCCTTTCGCATCCGTCTTTGATCCTCGTGTACCCTATACACTTGGTTTGCTTTCCAAATCATATTCTGATGATTTTCAATTGATATTCTCACAAATCCCCTCATTGATTCAAAATCATCTACAAAGTAACTCGATCTCTTATTTTCACATCTTCAGTCATCCTAAAAAAGTAGTGACTTCGGATAAGTCCATGCATAGGGTGAACTTAACCGAGGACAGTGGCTTAGTCAATATGTTAGTAGGGTTTTCAGAAGATGCTATCTTCGTTAAACTAACTTCACCACTTTGAACAATCTCTCGAATGTAATGGAGCCTCACATCAATGTGTTTTGACCTCTCGCGGAACACTTGATGCTTATTTAGGTGTATGGCATTCTGGTTGTCACAATATACACTGGTGTTCACATCTTCACTGGCTAATACCTCCGCGCATATGCCTTTCAACTACATGGCCTCCTTTATAGCTTTACCAACAGCTATGTACTCCGGTTCTGTGGTAGATAGTGCAACCACATATTGTAGAACTGATCTCTAACATACACTACACCCAAATACTGTGAATACGTAGCTCGTCAATGATTTTCTTTTGTCTAGATCACCTGTATAATTTGAGTCTACGTACCCTCTTACCATTTTACTATTTTTCTCGTCCCTTTTATACATCAACCCGTGATTTGACATCCCCTTGAGATATCTTAAAATTACTTCCCTGCAAGCCAGTGATCCTTACTCGAATTTGCCATGTATCTATTCACCACACTTACAGCCTGTGCTATGCCTGGTCTTGTACAAACCATTGCATACATAATGCTCTTCACAGCACTTGCATACGGTACTTTACTCATCTACAGTTTCTCTTCTTCAGATGTCAGCCACTGTGCTATTGAAAGTCTGAAATGTATAGTCAAAGGAGTAGAGATAGCCTTTGCATTGGACATACCAAACTTCTCTAGAATTTTGAGTATATATCGTTGTTGGGACAAGAAGATAACATCTCTTCTTTACCTCACAATATCCATACTCAATATTCTCTTTATTGCTCTCAAATCCTTCATCTCAAACTCGCCACTCAACTGCTTCTTAAGCTTTTGTATTATCCCATATTCTTACATGCGATCAACATACCATCGACGTATAGAAGCAAATACATCATCCCATAACTTATGTTCTTGAGGTACACGCATCCGTCATACTTGCTCCTACTAAAGCCACAAGCCATCATAAACTCATCAAATCTCTTATACCACTGTCTAGGTGATTGCTTTAACCCATATAATAACTTCTTTAGCAAACAAAGCTTTCCCAAACTCCTCGAACCCTTGCGGGTATGCCATGTATATCGTCTCTTCAAACTCTCCATGCAAAAAAGCTGTCTTTACATCTATCTACTCTAGATGAAAATTAAGGTTTGCACATGTGGCTAACAAAATCCTAATAGATGTGTGCTTAATGATTGGAGAGAATATCTTATGAAAATAAACTCCATCTTTCTGAGTAAAACCTTGTGCAACTAACCTAGTCTTGAATCTCGTAGGCTCTATCCCCGGTATCCCCTCCTTCACCTTATACACCCACTTACATCCAAATAATTTTTTTTTAGGCCTCTCCACCAACATCCAGGTATTGTTCTTCTTAACTGAACTAATATCTTCTTCAATAACCTGCTATCATTCTTTCTTGTTTTCACTCTTCATAACCTTATATATGTCCTAGGCTCATCATACTCAAGAGTGTAAGTAGAATTAAAAGCATGAGCAATTAAATTTGCTTGTACATACCTGACTGACAAATTAATCATTCTCCTTAGCCTATCTCTGGCTAGTTGGTACTCTTTAAATTCTATCTCAGGAGTTCTAGTCTTTCCTTGGGTGGTCTTGGAGGAGCTCGTCGATGTTCTTGGTTAGTCTTCAAAGATCTCCTTGTTGAAGTGCTGATCTGAGGCTCCACTTCAACTTCTATTGACTCGAGTGCTGAGTCTTCCTTGGGCACAGGTTCTTCTTTCACATTTTCTTGGGAGGCTTTTAGCACTATCGTTTCATCGAACGTCACATCACTGCTTATAATACTCCTTGGTGGTGTAAGGCTTTACACCACACTTTGTATCCTTTTACTTTTTTGGGATATCCTATGAATACTCCTTTGATAGCTCTAGGTTTCAACTTCTCCTCCTTAACATGTACAAAGGTAGGGCAGCCAAATATTCTGATGTGGTCATACTTCGGAGAATTTTCAGACCATTTCTCCTATGGTGTATTGAAGTTAATTACTGATAAGGGACTTCTATGAATCAAATAAGTTACCGTCATTACAGCTTCTCCCCAAAATACTTTGGACATCTTTGCATTAGTAAGCATGCATCTAACCATTCTTATTCATCCTCTCAGCTATGTCATTCTATTGTGGTGTTGATCTCATCATTCTATGCCTTGCAATCCTATACTTGGCATAAAATCCATCAAACTCTTTATTGCAAAATTCGAGGCCATTGTCAGTTCTCAACCTCTTCACCCTTTTGCCCGTCTGATTCTCGACAAGAGCCTTCCAAGTTTTGAACACATCAAATGCTTGATCTTTGCTTTTCAACACATAGACTCACAGCTTCCTTGAATAGTCATCAATTAAATTGAAAAAATACCTAGCACTACCACGAGTAGCTGTCTGAGCTGGTCTCCAAAGATCCAAGTGTATGTAGTCAAGAGTCCCCTTAGTCTTGTGCTCGCCGGTACTAAACCTCACCCTATGTGCTTTCCCAAGCACACAATGCTCACAAACTCTAAGGACTGAAATTTATCCTCACTAAACACCTTTTGATGAAATAATTCCTTCAGGTTTCTCTCGCCTAGGTGTGCTAGTCTAAAATAACATAACTTGGTTTGCATACTCTCATCATCTATAGAGAATAATGCAGAACTACTCACGACTTCACCCTTAAGCACATAAACCCCTTTGTGCTTTTCTCCTCTCAATACCACCATGGAACCTTTCAACACTCTCAAAATCCCTTCGTTGATCTTGATGGAACACTCATTCTAGTCTAATTTTTTTCTTGAGGTCAGAAATATACCTAACATCTATCAACTCTCTCACTCGCCCATTATACAGCCTAAGTTTAACACTACCAATTCTCATCATCTGACATGCAACGTCATTACCCATTAACACCTTACCACCACTAATGAGTTGAAAATTTACAAATCAAGACTTGTATGAGCACATATGAAAAGTACAACCAGAATTAAGAACCCATTGTTTAAAATTCTTACCATTAGTAGCGACGAGTGTCTCTGCGTTGTAATAGTTATCATCATAGGCAAGCGCAATATCCGCTTTCTTCTTATCTTGTGCTATCTTCTCAGGACAGTCCTTTATAAAGTGTCCATCTTTCTTGCAGTAATAACACTTCTTAGGAGTCATAGACTTCAATTTTGAGCCATTTTTCCTTCTATTTCTATATGAGGGCCTTTCTCTTACAGATAAACTTTATGTATTGCCCTCGATTTGCTTCCTTAATAACTTTGAGTTTAATGATGATTTCACATCACTCATCGTTAAACTCTCTCTATCGTAGAATAGCGTATAAACAAAGCTCTCATAACTCTTGAGAAGTGAACTCAGCAAGATAATTGCTCTATCTTCATCTTCTATTTTGATGTTGATAGACTCAAGATCAAGGTTGATCTTATTGAAAGCGTCTATATAATCTTTTAACGGTGTCCCCTCTGACATGGACAGCTAATACAACTTTTTTTTTATATGCAATCTATTGGTCAACGATTTTCGCATGTAAAACGTTCAAACTTCTTCCAAAGACCTATAGCCGTCGTCTCACCTGCTACTTCCTTTAGCACTTCATCGCATAATGACAGAACGATTGTGCTATGAGCTATTTCTTGAATGTCCTTTCTTTCTGCTTCAGCTTTATATGACTTTGGCGTCTTCTCTTCATCACTAGATGGAGCTGCAGTCTCCTCTAATATTGAGCCTAACCTTTGACTCACCGACAATGCCTTTACCTTTATCTTCTACAGATTGAAGTCATTCGTACTGTTGAATTTCTTTACCTCATATTTGGGTATGACAATGTCTACTTAGAAAATCAAGCTCTAATACCAGTTTGTTGAAGTCGAAGCAAGTGGGAAACAAATAAAGAAGTCTCAAAATGGAAAACGGATTTCCGCACCCACTGCCCAGCGCCATGGCACCCACTCCTGGTCATCGCGGCGCTAATGCCTGTCACCCCCTTCTTAGCTTTTCACATTCTTTTTCGTCCGTCTTCGATCTTTACGTACCCTACACACTTAATTTGTTCTTCAAATTATATTTCGATAATTTTTAATTAATATTCTTATAACTTTTTTAATAAAAAAAAATAAAAAAGAGCGTACTTTGAACATATAAATTTAATTTGGCCACAACTAATACACTCTTGCCTCTTTGCGCAACTATTTGTCCAAAACTCACCACAAATTCATATAATATTTTTCTGATAAAAAGGTTGGTGGTTTCAAATATATATATGTATGTGTGCATTAAGTGTTGCATTTTTTTATATATAGAAATGATATTCAATCACTTTGAATTCTTGATGTCACCCCGTTGATAAGTGACTGCCAAATGGCAAATGCCATGGGTGCTTGTAATAAATTCGAGCAAATGCATGCAAATCTGGACATAATATATATATGGTCTCAGGTCATTTTCTTTATTGGAGAATCATCAGGTGAAGTCATTTTCTAAACTGATTAGATGTTAATTTTTTAATTTATCAAGAAATGATCAGTTTAATCCTTAACATTTTTTTTGGGTTACTGATTTTGTTAGTTCTAATATTTTTTTATAAATACTTTATTTAGTTTTTATTATTGAACAAATAGAATAAAAAATATGATTTTAATGGTAATCAAATAAATTAATATATTTAATTATGATAAATAATTTCATATTTAATCAAATTTATTTTATTGTTCTTAAAAAGTACATTTTAAATGTTATTAAAAAGTTGCTTATAATTTTTGATATTGTGGATAACTCTGACTTGTATTATGATGGTTGCTCATCATTTTTCATTTATCAAAAATTGCTCGGAGCGGATTTGAATAGGGTGAGTTCCTCCTCTCGTCTCTATTGTAGAGATAGATGACTCTACCTTCAGTTTTTAATTCAATATAATCCATCATTTCTATAAAAATATATATATATATATAATATTATTTTTAATGACATTATGACAAAGATTAAGCAAAAAAAATTTTAAAAATATTATATATAAGAATTAACTTAATATTTTTTTTAATTTATAAGCTATAAATTAAAGTTGGAAAATGAGACCATCCCTGTAATTGTAATATAATTTAAAAGAACTCTATATTAATGTTGGCATGTAATGTAAACTTTGCAAGAGATGAATAGATGAATATTAGTGATATGTATTAGCATTGTCAAATTCAAATTAATGTATTGACTGACATATGGCAACATTCCTGAAGTGCCGCCAGATTTGGCCATTAATTTAGGTATTAATTTGAAAATTCTGAAGGAAAACTTAACTAATCAGCTTAAAGATATGAAAAGTGATGGCTGTGGGTGACATTTTATACTCCATTTCCATCTTCGACGGCAAAAAAATAACAATAAATTTTTTGCAAATCCTACACAGGAGTAAAGTAATAGAAGCATATATCGTTAGAAAAAATGCCACCGGCCCTAACACTATAAGAAATGTAATTTTTAGTCATAGATTTTTTTTAACTTATAGTAATATTTAGTTACAAAAATTTAATTTTGTAATTAAATAGCATAAAACATTATAAAAAAAATTAAAAAAACTATTTAACCATAAATTTTTCGTGCCTAAAATATACTTTTAACTATAAAATTTTTGTTCATGATTAATTATTTATCTACCAAAGTATTTAGATGTATGTTCAAATATTGGCCATGAGCTTAACCATATAAATTTTATGACTAAAAGAAGTCACATTTGTAACGAGTATTTTATAGTTAAAAGTAATATAATTTAACCATAAAACTTTCATTTGTAGTTAAATGTAAATACATAATCAAAACTTAAGAGATTGCAGCTAAACGTAGTGTTGTTGGCCATGAAACCTTGATTTGTGACAACAAAACAAACAGCAATATTTAACTATAAAATCTTGATTCGTGACTAAAAGTAGTAACATCTAGTTACAAAATTATAATTCATAACTAAAATTTGTAATATTTAGTTAAAAAAATCTTGATTCAAAGTTAAAAGTCAAATTCCTTGTATATAATTTTTTTTTCTCTCTTAATTTTATAAAATAAAAAAGGAAAAAATATTAGTATAAGTTAAGCCTTACTCACGCATGCACATGTGTTGATAAGGCTCCAGTAATAAATCTTCACTAGCAAAATGATAGAAGTATCTAGAATATGACACAAGATTAAAATTTTACAAATTTATCAAGTTGCAATACTTTTAGATTTGTAGATTTTATGCCTCTATTAATTTTTTTTTTTTTTTACCTTCACACTTGATCTCTTATGATAGTGTGTGGTAGTTGGAAAGTGAACACTTTCGTTAAGTCTAGTAACAATAGCATTTATTTCTTATAATGATTTTGTTATTTACTTATCCATATTTTATTTCAATAAATATGTTTTAATATTTGCTAATTATTTTAATTTACTATTTATTTTAAATCTCGTATATTTTTATGTTATGTTACCCATATTTAAATTTGAAGTGGTTGCTTTATTAGTTTTAATTATTCTTAAAGGTTAAAGCTTTTAGTTTTCTTTTAATATACATGTCTGTTATGAGGTAAGGTAAAATAAGACAATTTAAAGTTTACTCTATTGTAGTAGTCAATTGTTTGTGTTGTAACTCCCTACAATTTACCTAGTGTAATCTTAATTGAAAAAGTCGACTATTCAGAGAGAGGATTAAAAAGAATTAAAGGTGGAGTGTTAGCAGTATGTACACGTATATGGGTGGTATTTTTTATGTGGATCTCGTGTACAAAAATTTTGATTATGCATCAATAAGATTAAATCAATAGATCCAATTATAATAAAACTGAGTAATTGTAATTAAAAAAAATATCAAATTTTGTATGATTTTATTCTATTAATGAAATTTTTTTTTTTGTGAGAATAAGCAATACAGGTTAGGTTGACCTTTGACCTTGAGTTAAATATGATAAGAGCGTCATGTAATTAAATAGAGTGAGAATATTACATCCTATACCATACCTTTAAAAATAGTAAAAATAGATAATACGAGTTAAATTGACATTTGAGTTTGGGTCAAACATGATAGAGGCGTACTAATTATATGGGTGAGAATATCACATTTCATATCGAATAAAAATTTAATGTGTTTTGAATATATATAGATAATTAGACATCAATACTTAATAAATTAATTTTTTAGGTTAATGACCTAATAATTTTTTTTTTTTAAAAAAAGGACTTAAAAAGAGTCATAGTCTTCTTAGTGTCACGTAACTCTCATAAAATTTTAAATCTAACAATATAATCTCTTAAAAATTATATTTTGGTCCTAAATTTTTTTAATTTTGAAAATTTAACTCATTCATCTTAATTTTACCTCTAAATGCAAAAACTAAGTGAAAGTAAGATAACATAATAGGATATTCTTAATGATGATATCTTTATTTTATCTTCAAATGTTCTTTTCTTATTTTTTTTTAAAAATTATAATTGTTCTTCTTTATATTTTGCCCAACTTATTAAATGACTCTGAAAGAGTCTTAAATAAAAAAGAAAAGAGTTATTATTTCAATAAAATTCTACATGAAAGTATCAAATAGTTAAAGAAGCTGTTATTTATATTTTAGAAAGATTTTAATAAATTTTTTTATAAATAAGATAGTATTATTATATCTTAATTTTACTTAGATTTTATAACCCCTATTTGGTTATTCTGGGAGTGACTTTTTTTTTTTATAAATACTTTGTCTTTATATATCTCTACTATAAAATTATTATTCAATAATATTATATAAACGAACTCATCAAATTCGATAAAATGAGGGGAACAAAATATTGATTAGTTTGAAAGTGACTTTTTTTTTTCTATAAAGACTGTCTTATGTATCTATACTGTAAAATTATTATTCAATAATATTATATGAGTAAACTTGTCAAACTCGATAAAATGAGCTCAAGTTCACATCAAATTAAATTACTATAAATTTAATGTTTCAGTACTTTTTTTTTATTTTTATTAATCTCGATCTCATTTAAAAAAATAAATAAATTTAACTAAATTGATAAAATTTTCATAATCAATAATAATTATTTAAGTCAATAAAAACTCACACAATTGACTTTTCCTTTCTTTCTTTTTATCTCATTGTACCATTTTGAAAATGTCAAAACAATTTGTGAATTAGGTAAAATTTAGAAAGGAAAAAGAGATTTTTTTTTTTTTTAGTTGCATTTTTTGTGTTGAAAAGAGAGAACTAAACATAACTAATCCAACTCATTTAACTCATAATCAACAACTCTTTTTGTCGCATGTGATCTTATTGTCAAAGATTAGTTTTCATATCTTACCAACATATACACGAAAGTTTCAAAGATTTGAGACAGAAATTGTCATGGCCATGGGACTCCTAAAAAAAGAAAATACATCACCAAGGAACCCAAAGCTAAAATGAAAATTTTTCAAAAAAACAAATGCATACTTAATAAAGAGGATTAAGAATTTAGAAACCACATGTGCATGATTCCATTTCCAAGAACCCAAGGCTTAGCCTTTTTGGTGTGAAATTGGGATCCGTCAATTATTCCAAGATGTAGCCAAATCTTTTAAAATTAAAAATATGACCATTTCAAAACTTTCCACATTCTTAGGATCTCAACAATATTATATATATATATATATATATATATATATATATATATATATATATATATAACATTGTTATATTTAAACATAGAATCATCCTATTCTCAACCCCACAACAAAGACTTTACCATGTATTATATTTTGATAAACTAAATTTTCTTATTATTTATTTGAATAGTATTTTACATTTCAAATTATATTTCAAATTATATTCTAAATAATTATGTATTAAGTAATTATTAAATAGTAAAATGTAATAAATTTTAAAATTATCCATTACATAATTTCTCCACTCAATAATTATTTATTTAAAATATAATTTATGATATAATTTAAAATGTGTAGTATTCTTCTATTTATTTTGATTTCATTGTAAATAGACAATCTACTTAGAAATAAGAAATAAAATAAAATAAAATAATAACCCGCACACAGAAATTTTTCTTAATAATAAATGTTAAGAAATTTCATAAAAAATTTTGATAAAATTTTTGAATTATTTATAACTAGCTTCAAAGCTTTTAAATGTGATTTATTTATTTTTCTTTTTCCCTCTCAATTAGATCAAAATAACATACATATAAAATTTTAACAAATGTATTATGATGACACATTTTTGTAAGAGTAATGTTATACATTTCAAGTTGTATCTTAAATTATATTTTAAATAATAATGTGTTAAATAATCATTAAGTGATAAAATAGTGTAATGAGTAATTTTTAATATTTACATCATTTCACTATCCAATAATTAGTTGACACATTATTATTTAAGATATAATTTAAAATGTGTATCATTATTTTTTTGTAATATAAAATTCTTTTTTTTTAAAAAAAAAAAAGAGCCACCTATTCTTTTAATTTTAGTATTTTAAGTTAAGAATCTGGTTTAACTTTAGATTAAATTTTTTATAAATCGTTCTAATAAATAGGCTAAAATAAGATAATATTAATCTCCTTTTTACTAACCGAATGATCCCCCAACCAATGTTATTAACGTTATCAAATCATTATCACAAATTGTTCATTTTTTTTTTTGAAATAGGGAGGGAGGATTCAAATTTAAAATTTTCATTAAAAGCGAGTAATTTTTAATTTCAATTTGATTTGAAATAGAATCGAACCGAAATTAAATCAATTAGTTTTAAAAAATTAAAATCAATCAATTTAAATGTAAATAATCGAATTAAATTGAACCGGTTTAATTCGATTAAATTTTTAATTTTGTTTTAAAAAAATTAGTATATTATTTTTTATTTAAACTGAATCAAATTGATTTGAACTTAAACCGAATTAATTAATTTCAAATAAATAAAATTGAACTCAAACCAAACTCTATACCAAATCGAATCGGTTTTGATTTAATTTTTGATTCAATCGAATCGATGCTTACCCTAATCTTCACTTTAATAAAAGAAATATATTACAAATCTTTTTACTACTAAGCAATCCAAATAAATGTGTATTATCCTTTCTTTTTTAATAACCGAGTGATTGCCCAACCAATGATATTAACGTTATCAATCGTTATCATAGCATCATCCTTTCATTAATTCAAGTATTGCATATTCATAATTTTGCTTTGTGTAAAATGGAACACGTATTGATAATGGATGGAACCCATTTCTTATTTGTGGACCAAATATTCAACATTGTAATTGTCCTGCATTTAAATTAATAGAAGTGACTTTTGAAATCGTTTTTCATGTTGTCTATGAAGAAGTAGCTGTGACACGTTCATGTTTCCCCCTTTTTTTTTATTTGAGAAAATAGCTTTAATAATAGTTTAAAATTTTCATTTTCATAACTTTTTAAAAATAACTTTAAAAAGCATAATAAAGTATAGAACTTAAAATATATGAAAAATAAGATATATGGTCTGAAATTAATGTTAAAAAAATAGATTTTGTGCATTTTGAGAAACATAATTTTAAAAAGTAAATCTTTTTAATTTAAAAAAAATAATCTTTTGTAAGAAAACGTGTCATTAGTCTCAAGGCCCAATCGTGAGTAAATGGATCATCTCAAGTTGGGCCGTGTTCAACTTTTATAATTTTAGTTTTTATCAAACTTGACCGTTCTTGGGCTAACTTGTTTGGACACCAATTCCTTATTGTCTCCTTTAAAAGATGTTTATAAATGCACCAACACTTCTAGATTAAATAATTTCTCAAGTAAACAATTACGTTTTACAAAATAATATGATCTCTAAGTAGACATAGTTTCCTCTTTTTTTTTAAAAAAAAAAAAAATACATTCTACTTAAATTTAGACACTGTTATGACAATATTTTATTCACTATTATAATTTAATATAATCAAATATTTGTTAGGCGTGTTAATAATTTATTATACACTTTGCCTATTTTGTGGAAGCATGGGTAAAGGATTCATTTCTTTAGGCTTAAATTATGTAATGCCTTCTATTTAAGAGGAGGAAAAGAGATAAAATAGGGGTGTATGCAACTAGGTGATTAAGGTTATAGATTATTGAGATGATCTTTGAAAGGAGTTGGTTCCTTGAAGTACCAATAATTGAAAGATTTTGGTTCCCTTGAATGAACCTTTTTATCTTGTTTATTATTATTCATGCTTTCTTTTATCTTAATTTCTTAGAAGGAGTTGGTCACTCAAAGTACCAATAATTGAGAGGTTTTGGTTCCTTCGAATAAATTAGTTTATCTTATTTATTAGTGTTGTCCCAAAAATCTGGGCAATCCTAAGTCTATGAGTTAAATTTGTACTCCTAGAGAAATAATGTTTAACATGTGAACAAGTCATTGATGTTCTTTATAGATCCATGGAGTTGTACATTTCAAAACAAAAATCGATTATAGTTTGGCTGATGGCTGATGGGAGTACCAACGAAAATCTTCTGATACTTAAATTAGCCCCCACAATATAAGGGATTTTAAGATATTGGAAATTAGTGATTCAACAATTTTATATGAGCAAGAAATGAGATGAATACCGAGAAGAGAGTCATTATGAAGTCAAGTACGTATTTGGTGTACAAGGGAGGAGCAAAATAGAAGAAAAAAAGAACGAGTACTGTTCATGCGGGCAATACTGTTCACGGTGAGACTGTTGCGCGGCCGCAAGCACTATTCACTACAGTACTATTCATATGATATTGTACATAGCATTACTATTCATCACATACTATTCACGCATGAGTATTGTTTATGTGATTACTATTTACGTGGCAACTTTAGGATATTTATTATTTTGGCTCAATTGACTTCTTTAAGTGGGATTATGACTTTTACAAGTAAGGACTCTTATTCCAACTAGGTTTAGGGTTTTTAAGGGTGTTTTATTCACTATATAAATCTTTCTAAACACAAGGTTCAAATCAAGTATCTAAGGTTTCAAGATGTAACCATAAGAGAGAATAGAGTAGCTAGGTAGGCACTAAGTGCGTGGTGCACTAGGGTGTAATCTTTGGGGAGTGCTTTCTTTTGGTTCTTAAGTGAACAAAAGAAACACCATAGATGCTTTTGGCTTAAATGCTCAGGCTATTCTTGTATTCCTTATAAAAATCTCTTATGATGAGATACTAAGAGGTTTTGGGTGTCATAGTGATCAAGAGTAGATACTTGGAGATCTCTATGGGAGATACTTGGAGATCTCTATGGGAGATACTAAAGGGTTTTATGAGATCATTGATGATATAAGAAGATACTTAGTGATCTATATCAATAATAAGAAGTTGGATCATGGATCCTCCGTAGACGTAGGTAATTTTGGGCCGAACCACGTTTATCTTGTGTCTTGTTGATTAGTTTGTTTTCTTTATCTTTATTGGTGTGTTAATCTTATGTGTTCTTTCTTATGGTGTGAGTTATAGTTTTTCGCTGTGCATATAATAAAATGGGTATCGAGTTTGTGGCTTAGTTGATGCCATAAGAGTGTCAAATTGAAGTGCATGGCTTGATATCCGTAAAATAAGATAAAAATAAAAAAATGTAGAAGAAGAGAAATATAGAACTTGCCTCAATTTACTGTAGAGCCTTCTTTTAATAGACCTTTTAGTAGAGTCCTTTAGGAAGGCAATTTAATTTAAATGAATTATTTTCAAGATGTATGATTTCCTAATTATTTTTATATTTTTAGGGACGTGATTATTTTCTAATTAATTTCATGATTTTAGGAATGTGTTTATATTCTAATTAATTAGATTCTTTTAAAGGAATGGAGACCCCTTTTTTTTAGGATTGAGATTAACCTCTAAAACTAAGGAGGAATATAGATTCATTAGTTTTTAATGTTGATTTGTTGATACTGAAAATTTTATTGTATTTAGGCTGAAAGATTTACCCTCAAATTTTAAATTTATCTTTGAGGTGTTTGAGTAGTGTAAGCCTCAAGTTAGTTGATGGCGAACACCCTTATTTGTATTTGGTGGCCTAAGATTTTAACATTGAACACCTTTATTAGTACCCAGTGGTCCGAGTTTTTAATCTTACACATTACTTGCTTGCCTTTTCAACCTTGGATGAGCTCGGGATTTATAGCATTTATTAGAGGGGATAGTTTTTCTTATCTTTGCCATTTACTTTTTTTCTTATCTTTTCTATTTGCTTTCTCTAATCTGGGTGGGCTTAGGATTTGTAGTGTTTTATAAATTTTTTTTTTGTAGTCGAAGATTTTCCTACCACAAATGGCCTTTATTTTGTAAGGATTCCTTTCTTGCCTTGGGTAGGCTCGAATTTTGTGATGTAGAAGTTCATTCTTTGTTTTAAGTAGGCTCGAGTCTTGTGATGTAAAAATTCAATTCCTATTCTGGGCGAGCTTGGTTTATGTGTGAAAATTCGTACCTTGGCAAGCTTGGATATTTATTAAAATTATCTCTGCCTTAGGCAAATTCGAGGCTTTTATAAATGCAATCCTTGCTCTAGCTAAGCTCAGGTGTCTATTAAAATTATCACTGCCTTAAGCAAGCTCAGATATCTCATAATTGGAATCCTTGCTTTAGGTAGGCTTAGGGACTTATTGAAACTATCCATGCCCTTGATAGGCTTGGGTCTTCATAAATGTGTTCCTTGACCTAGGCGAGCTCGGGTGCTTATTAAAATTATCTTTGTCCTAAACAAGTTCAAGTTTTTATAAAAGAGATCCCTGCCTTGGGTGAGTTTGAGTACTTATTGAAATTATCCTTATCCTGTTGGGCTTGAGATTTTATAAATGTAATCCTCGCCTTAGGCGAGCTTGGCTGCTTATTAAAATTATCCTTACTTTAGGCGGGCTCGGGCCTTTATAAATCCAATCATTGACTTAGGTGAGCTTAGGTGCTTTCTTAAGATTATTCTTTCCTTAGGTGGGCTTAGGTCTTCATAAATACGATCCCAGCCCTAGGTAGGCTCGAGTCTTCATAAATACAATTCTTAACTTGAGTAGACTTGGATGCTAATGTCATTTTTCTCCTCGGGTCAAGTAAAGGCCCAAAGCATATGATGAGATAAAAAAGAACATATAAATAATAGTGAGCAAAAAGGGCTTACATGGTTAGCCCTGAGAAGGAATTATATGGTTGGCCTTAAGGATAACTTATGTGGGATCTTTATATCAATCTTGGGCCTCATTAAAGAAAATGATAACCTTTGGGGTGGTTGGCCTTAATGAGGTATTATATGGGATCTTTAGATCAATCGTGGGCTTGTTAAAGAGAATGGTAATCCTCAAGCCAAAAGTTCATAAACTATACGGCTTATTATCGAGGTTTTCTTATTTCATTTACCTAAAGGTTCCTATGATGTACTAGTTGTTATCGAAGTTTTTTCATTATCGTTCACCCAAAGGTTTCCAAGCTGTACTGGTCATTATTGAGATTTTCTCGTTGTTGTTCAATCGAAAGATCTCTGGTTATAATGGTTGTTATCGTGGTTTTTTCATTATCATCTACTCGAAGGTTCTCAGATTGTACTTGTTGTTATTAAATTTGTCCCATTGTCTTTCTCCTAATGGTTCCCAAGTTATATTAGTCATTATTAAGGTTTCTTCATTGTCATCCACTTGAAGGTTCCTAAGTTGTACTGGTCATTATCGAGGTTTTCTCATTATCGTTCCCTAAAGGTTCTTAAACTGTATTAGTTGTTATTGGGGCTTTCTCATTGTCATTCTCTCGACAGTTTCCATTTTAAGGGTTTTCTCATTATCGTTCACTCGAAAATTCTCAAGTTGTAATGGTTGTTTTTAGGGTTTCTCATTGTCGTTCACACGAAGGTTCCCAGGTTGTACTAGTCATTATCAAGGTTTTCTCATTATCGTTTATCCAAAGGTTCCCAAATTGTACCGGTTATTATAAAAGTTTTTTCATTGTTATACACCCGAAGGTTCTTAGGTTGTACTGGTCGTTATCAAGATTTTATCATTGTTATGCTATAATGTGGTTAAATTTGGATTGCTCTATAAATATAAGCCAAACATCAAAAGGCAAGCAACATACAGTGGTCAGCTTTAGGAAAGACTTATGTCACCTTGATAAGTAAGGACTTAAATGGCCTTTATAAGCGAGCACTTATATAACCTTAGATTCATGGTTCCTCGATTTTCAACTAATGTTCAATTGAGAAGTTATTTGTAAAATTTTAAAAATATATTAGTTGAAATTAAAATTCTTTAAATTAGGACGTGGTTGAGTGAAAATATTTTGTCTTAAGCCCATTTGTAAAATTTATAAAATAATTTTATTTAAAATTAAATTTTCAAAAACTATGAGCGACTCAAGAAAAGCCAAGTAATGGGTTTATTTACAAAATTTGGAAACTTCTCTTGTCAAGGGCCCATTTGCAAACTAGTTTTCAAAAGGGGGAGTTATTTGTAAATTTTGAAAATATGCTGGCTAAAATAAAATTTTCATACATTTGGAGAGGTCTGAGTGATAAAAGCCAGACGACTTGAAACCCTAGTTTCATTTTTTATTTTCTGCCTCGTGCCGCCTTGTCTTTTTCTTGCCACTGCCGGCCGGTTTGAATGGCGGCTCAAATGGCAATGTTCACGGGCTGGAAACAATGGTTACCTGTCGGTGGTGGGCGGCAATGATGGTGGCCAAAACAGTGAGCATAAGGGAGGTCACCACCGAATTCTTGGCGTCCTTAATCGAGGATTTTCTGGCGATGGCAAGCGGTGGCACTGCTTCGTTGATGTCGCTGGAAATTTCTGAGTTAGATGGCAAGTTCGATGGCAGCGAGGGACTATCTGTACGGTAGTGGAAATGGCGGTCTATGGTGGCTATAGTTCGGCTTCCTTTTCTTTATCATTTGTCTTCACATTTTTTTTTTATCAGCATAAGCCATTTGGCCCCGTGGCACCACTACTGCACTTCACATATTCCTTCTTGTAGGTCCTACTTCGTTCTTAGCACGTAAATTTTTTGCCTTTTTTTTTTCCTAACAAAAGAGGAAATAATAATGAATTTAGGTATATTAATTTTTAAATATTTAGCTGATTTATCTTGATGGAGCTCGATATAACATGATTAATCTTCATAGTTTATTGTACCATTTTTTTATAAATAACACTAAATTATTGATTCAAAAATTTGGTTGATGTAGAGCCGACGAGTTGAATTTGAATGTCTAAAAACATAATATCTGACACGCAGACAAAGCCATTAATGTTCTTTACATAAATTTGTAGAGTTGTGCATTATAAAACAAAAATTAATTATGATTTGGTTAGTTGGAGTGTTGACAAAAATTCCTAGATGCTTAAGTTAACTCTCGCAATATAAAAGAAATTAAGATAAAAATAAAAATTTGAGAGAAGGAAGATAAATAGCTTATTTTTCTTTATTGTTAAACCTTTTTTCATAGAGTTTTGTTAATAAAGTAATTTAATTTGATTGGATTAATTTTATGATGTATGATTTCTTAATTATTTTTATATTTTTAAAGATGTAATTATTGTCGACGGATTTAAGGCACGTAGGTATATGTATATGTAATTGTATCTATTGTCTAATGCAACAAAAATATATAAATTTTGTAATAAACACAATGAATTTAATATATTAATCACATTAACATATTAATAAGGTTAGAGAACTCACCAAACGTGTAATGTTATACACATGATTCTTTGGAATTCGAATAAAAACCAACTCGCGTGCAGTTCTAGTCACCAATTCGATGGACTTGGTGAGTTAGAATAGCAGCTCTATATTCAGCTTGGGATTAACTCTTAATCTCAAAATGGTCGGGAGTGTGTTTATATCATTTTCTCCAAAATAATAAGAAATGAAGAGTTTAAAGTAATTCATAATTGCTCATGAAACAATTTCATTTTCCCTCCCCTTTCCTTCTTTTTTTTTTCTTTTTCTTTTCTTCTTCTTTCTTTCTTCCTTTTTTTTCTCTCCATTTCTTCTCTTCTTTCTCTCTCGACTGTTTGGCCAAATTTTTCTCTTCTCTTTCTTTTTTTCTCTTTATATATATATATATAATATAATATAATAATAATATATATAATATAATATAAAAGGGAGAGAGAGAATAATTATTTAACAATTAAATAATCATAGTGTGTCATGACCATTTTGCCCTTCATAAATAGTTACTAAGTTTACTCCCTAGTGGGTATCACTAAATTTCACACTTGGGTAAACTTAACTGAGGGTCCACAATACGCTACGTGTCCTAATGTAATTAGTAAATAATAATTATTGACTAATTATTGTATTTAACACTTAAATACAAACACGCACGCATTCCTGTGGTAATGCTAAATATTATTGAATTAAATAATTTAATCTGATACGTTACCCAGTGCACAACGAGTACATTCCATATCGCAGGACTCCCTAGGTCTTACGCTCGATTCATCAAATAGAATTATTTCATGAGTTCGTGAGCAATGTTCCACGCACACGTTACGGATATACAAATCAGCGAGTTGAACCATGCAAGCTGAGGTTACAACGCATACGTATAGTCCTTCCATCATGATATCCTGAATGTGCGGGAATATAGATTTTCACCGTCAAATCCCCTAGTGCTTATCCATATCTTATCTCCAGATTTTTATCTCATGGAACAATATGCGCAAACTCTTTTACCATATTATTCTATCCTGATGGAACTCTTTCTCGGGATTGATACTTGTAGCTACAAGATTTTCTAAGATACAGTCTCGAAGCATCTGGATATCAAACTCCCTATAAGAGCCGATGGATCCCGTATCTGTACGCATCGGACTCCATAAGCATCGGACCATATCCAGCGACACCCAGCAGTCACACCATGAAAGGTCTGTGACATGCGTGGAACCAAAGTATGGTGGATCACTTACAAACCTAACATGGCACTCAGGTCAAAGGACCACGTATATTACTCAACTCAAGAGAACCCTCCGTTGATGGCTTATATAGGATGTCTATCGGAGGCCCTTGTGAGTCTGTTCTATATCTAGTCCTAACTGGATACCCATATGTCAATACGAGCTCCAAGCTCATAGTCGGTCAGGAACGACCATCTATACCCGATAGATACAACATGTGCTGATCTATATATAAAAGTATTCACCGACAGACTTGTATTGGCAGAAATAGATCAGGAATAATTATTCAAGAACATACTTGTGCAACTTGTATTTTTTGGCACCCGATTGCAACTCTTGCAACTATACAGTTATTAGTATACTCCCAAGTCTATGTTCCATTACAGACAAGACTCTAATTCTTGGATCTGCTGAATAATATAACCAACTAACACTTAGTTGTGCTAACATTTAATATTTATCTCTCAGCGTGACTAACTATAAGCCCTTATCTAAACCCTTTAGATCTGATCTAAACCTTTTAGATCTGATCTGAACTCCTTCAGATTTATAATGTCTGTAACGTTACATGCATAATATTATATAATTGAGTATTAGTGATTTAATGAGAATGTACACTTATATAAATACACAAGTATTTATATATTTAGAGATGACACGTAAGCACCGATCCTAATAATTATTTTTTAATTAATTTAATAATTTATTATTTACTAATTAATTAGATTCCTTCCAAAGAAACGAAGACCCCACCCCTTTTTTTTTTTTTTAATTAAAATTAACCTTGAAATTAAGAGAGAACACTTAATATTCATGTTTTCTTTCATCTTAAATTCTTACAAAAAGTTACAAATAAAAGTGTTTGTAACATTTTATTTTTAAGAATCTACGAGTAGAACTTACTTTTAAAAATATCGTCATTTAATCCATGTGGGATTTAGGAACTTATTAGTTTAATATGCTCCGTCTAATCCATCATTCTCATTGGGTGACTTTTTGAATCTCATCTATTAAGTCATTTAGTCCCTGTGAGATGTAGAATCTTAACAATCCTACATGCTCTATAATCGCCGTCCAATCCATCGTATTCTCAATTGGGTGACTTTGTGAATCCTGTCTCTTACGGGTAGTAGTTCTTTCCAAGTCACCAACCCATGACAACAATTATGAAGCGATACACCTGAAACAAATAAGGTGACTCATTTTTTAAGCAAAATTTGTTTTGTTGTTAATTCTATTATTGACGAGGTGTGGTCGATATTTATACCTTGTTGCTTGAGTCATTGTATCCATTTTATTTTTCTCCTTCAATAAATACATATTTTATTTTATTTTATTTTTTTAAATCCACTATTTAGTCTACATGCCATTTAAGATCATATCAAATACTATTTTAATGTCCCCCCCCCCCCCCCCCAAAAAAAAAAAGATTTTCGATATTTTGATAGTATCTTTTGGACATATTTAATATGTCGTAATGTATAATATAAAAATGTCGTATAATACTAATTTTTACTATTTGTGTATTAATTGATGTGGTGACTAATTTTATAATCTTAAACTATGTCTCATATTAAATAAATAAACTGATGAGGATTAATTTGTGTGTGCCTGTTTTTCTAAAGTTACCACCAATTTTTGTATTGTTTGTTCTTTTATATATATATATATATATATAGAATTTTTTTAAAATAAAAATTTATTGATCATTTGCAATCATTAGCAAATTTTGTATAATTATTTTAAGTAAACTTAAAATTATATTATGAGAGAAATAAAATAAAATAAGAATGTTTTAGATAGCTTAATATTTTTAAAAATAACTCATAAACTTCTACTTCTGAAAAAATGGAAAATTTCAATTTATCTTAATAAAAATAAAATAGCATTTTTAATTCTATACAAGCTATTCTTCATTCAAAATCAAACAACATAAAAATATTTAAAAAAAAAAAAATTTATTTAATCAATAGAGAAAAAGCTCTATAAAAGGAGTAGTATTGATACAATTCAAAATAAGGCAACATAAAAATATGAGGAAAGAAGACAAATATTGCGGTCGATTTTGGATTCCAATTATAAGGTCAAGCAAATGGTATTAGAGTTTGGTCATTCTGATTTGAGAGCAAGCTTTTTAATTGTGCACAAAATTAAAGAGGATCAATATCGATCTAAAAATATCATTAAAATTTCTGTAGGAACTTAATTTATCTAATCTGATCTAACTTTATACTATAACATATAATTGTTTCTGGCAGAAACTTCTAGATGAGATGTTGGATACAATGTAGATTTTTTTAGAATTTTATTTTATTTTAATATCATTGAAAGTGATATCAAATAGTCAATATATATAATATTAGTTTGTATAAGAGGAAATAATATTTTTATTTTCTAGTTTTGTCTTATGAGTTATTAAGGCTCCGTTTGTTTTTATAGTAGAGGGATAAAATTGAAATTTATTAAAAAAATTTAAAATAAGTCAATATATTAGTTATTGTCAATCACATATTGATCATTAATAAAAATAAACAATAAAAAAGATATGTTACATATTTTTATAAATTTTAATTTTAATACTTAATTTAATAATTTGTTTTATAATTAAACTAATTAATCAAAAAGGCACGTGGTGACGATGACAGAAGTTTTTTATTTTTAAATTATTTTATTTATTAATAATTATTTTATTTAAAGATTTGTAATCAAAGAAAAAGAGAGACAAATACATGAGAGAAAAAGAAAATAAATTATTTAATTTAATTTAATTGTATTAAATGAATAAATGAGATTATACTATGTAATCAAAATTAAATTAGATAAGGGTAGAATAAATTATGAACACAACTAATTTTAATTTTAATTTTTATATTAATTAAAATTAATAAATTTTTATAGGTCAATTTGTGATTGATACACGAACACAAAATGACATGTTGTATATCAAATTGTATTTCATTCACGAGCCCTCTTAGTTTATAAAATATAAAAATTTCAGTACACAAAAAAATCAGCTTTTTTTTTGTATTTGTAAAAGCAAATGGAATCTTGTCATTAGGATAATTTTAAGTTTTTGAAAATTCGTGAGATAATTAAAATTTAGACCAAATTTTTAAGGATAAAAATATTCTTTTTGTTTATATAATGTTTAGCTAAAGTGAAAAAAAATTAAAAAAAATAATTTTAGATATCAAAAAAAAAAGTTCTTATCAAAAATAATTTTTGAAAAGCACTTTGGAGTGGGTATGCCTCCTATAAAACCAAATTCAAATTGTAAAACCCTACTAGAGATGGTAAATGCCATGTAACTTTGTTTGAACAATGGGTAAAAGTAATTAAAATACCTTAATTAATTTTTTTTAATGCTTGGTACATTATCTTTATAAACAAAACACAAATTAATAATAATAATAATAAAGAAAAGGAACATAGAAATGGAATAGATTCCAAATGTGGCCCCCACTAGAGGCCCACAACTTGTACCTAATCATTCAACATTTAACATGCTGGATTTAATACATTATTTACTAAGCATGTTTCCTACTTTAATCATGGCCGGCTCCATTTTTTTTTTATTTACTTATTATTTTGTTGGTGTTAAATATATCTTAATTGGTTATATTATTATTATACATTGATGTTTTATTGCCTTCTTCAAAAGTGAAATAAGAATTTAAGATGAAGAATTATTAGATGTTAAAATAAAAAATTATATTAAATTAAAATTTTATTATTAAAGAGTTTTAATATCAAACTTAAAATTTTAAGGGGTTAAATCACAAAAATATATACTCTTTACTGTCTTGTCCTTACAATTTTGCCGAGTTCAAGCTTGGATATTCTTAAAAACATTTTATGTTTTATTATATAAATTTTGTAAAAATTATTTTTGATCTCGTGAATCTAAATATAATTTTAAAATCTTGTGTAAGAAAATTATTGTTAAATTAAACAAATATTGAAAAGTACTGTGGATTCTTTCTTAAAATAAGATTTAAGTAATAAACAGAAAATTTTCAATTTATTTCAATAAAATGTATTTTTATTTTAATATATACATTATATATATATATATTTATGACAGGAACCATTTCTAAAGAATGATCTCAAATGCAATCTTAACTTGTAAATTTAAAAAAGAAAATTCAAAATTTTATTTTAATTTTACAAAAAAAAAAAAGAAAAAAATTTAATACATTATTGAATATGAATAATGCTACTCATTTTAAGTTTGTATTTTAAATTGTATCCCAAATAATAATATATTAAGTAATTATTAGATAGTAAAATGATGTAATAAATAATTTTAAAATTTATATTATTTCATCACCTAATAATTATTTTACATATAATTATTTAGAATATATATAACTTGAGATACAATGTGTAACATTATTCCACCCACCTTTTGATTTTGAGATTGTCATTTTATATCCTTCATAAATTGTCAATCTCCACTTATTTGGAAGAGTAGTTTTTATTTTAAATTTATTATGAACACAAAGTAGACTTTAGTTGGGCCTAAAAATTATAACAAATTATGCTTACCACTCTTATAGTTTAATGGTTAATGTCAATATTTCTATTGTTAAGGTGTTGAATTTGAATTGAGTTAAAAAAATTTTAATTTGAGTTAAATTTTTTTAATTATTTAAGAGATTTTTTATTATGAAAAAAAAAATATTTATTTTTCTCTAGTAAAGAGTTAATATTCTCATTAAGCCTTAAACCAAAGTGTCAACCAAAAAATGTATGGTTTCACATAGTTATTAGTTTTATTTTAAACATTTTTGTAAAATAAATTTATTTAAAGTTTGTTTTATAATAATAATCAATTATTTGTGTTTTATTTTTTATGATTTACTTATTACAATTTTTATCCGCTAAGCTAATTGTTAAATTAAAGAATAAAAAAGAGCCATTTAAATAGTATTTTTTGTATAAATTTCTGTGCATAAAATTTTTTATTATGTACAATCGATAAATCTGATTATAATAAATTATATAATTGTAAATGGATAATTGTAGTCGAAAATACATTAAATTTTATATTAGTGTATGGCTTTTTTTTTCCTCTTAAGAAAAAAAATATCACATGTTTTTGTGGAGAATGATTATATAGAGCCGCTCTATCGTAGAGTTTCAAATATTTTTAAATTTTTTATTATAAATATAAATATCTACTAATATAATGTATAAATAAAAATATATTTTAAAAATATAACAAAAAATTTGAAACAAATAACGAAAAAATAAAACGATTATATCATAAAATCATTCTATATAAATAAATAAACAAGTTGTATGTATATATTTTAACTGAGCTTATAAATTTATTTATTTACCTTTTGGGTTTGAACTCAATCTACATAAAAATATTTAAGAGCTGAATTTTTTACTAACTGAATCTGGGTTATGTGATTTATGAATTTCCCTCCAGGGAGACGGAGACAGAGAAACGAGGCAACCACCAAGTTGACTGGACAAAATGCCAATAATATCCAATGATGAAGACACTATGCCTTTTTTTCTTGCATGTTTCATATTGGTTGAGAGGTTACAGTAAAAGGTCGCTGTCCTAAATAAAAACATAATGCTCTCCCACTTTTATCTCCTCTTTACTCTTAGAATTTAGTTCATTTCATTTTTCAGCTTATGTCTTTCCATTTATCTTTGGCAAATTTCAGTTGTAATAATAATAATAATACTTCCAATTTTTGTTAGTGCTAATATCTTGTATTTATTGTACCAACTTTTGTCAAAAACTTTGCTTGGTCAAAAGCCTCGTGTCAATCCTGATCAAAAGGTCCAAACATGAAGATTATCTGACCCAGATGCCATAGCCCTTCTTTGTTTTCTGATTCTTTGAGGTGTGTTTTGACGTGGCTGTTGCATCATTAGATGCATATATATTTATATATATATATTTTTTTTATTGGAAAATATTTTGAAGTGGGTATTGGAGTTTTAGATTCTTGAAGAGATATTTGCAACTGGGTATTGGTGATTTTGATTCTTGAATGAAAAACTTGAACCGGGTATTGGAGATTTTGGCGCTTAGACAGAAATTTTGATCAAGAGTTGTGATCATTGAGCAAAACCTGGGATTAGTTGGTGAAAGAATTTTATATGCTTTTTTATCAAGAGAGATTTGAGTCCCTTTTTTTAGTATGTTTGTTGGGTTTCTCGAAGTTCACGAGATCTTTAACTAATCTTTCAAAGCAGTCACATCAAGATTCAATTTTTTTAATGCAAAGTTGAAGAGGGAGTGGTTCATTTCTTTTGTTCTTTGTATTATACAGAATTAATTTTGTGCCTCTCCCATTTTTTATCTCAACAAGTATCAAATCCAGTAAGATTCCAACAGTTACAACCAACAATTCTTGTGGAATTATTTGAGGGGCTCTGTTCTTGGTTGTTACTTGTTTGGTAGATATGAGGAATTTTGTGCATAGAAAGGGGTTGCCTTCCTCCTTTTTGCATTATCTCCGTACATTTGTTGGATTGTTTTAAGGTTCAAGGATCAAAGTCCTTTGAACTGTTCTATTTATCAGTGTTGAGAGCCTTTGTGAAGCTGAAAAGTTATCTTGTTTCCAAAATGAAATTTCTAAGCATTGTGGGTAATTCCTTTGGTTGTTCGGCATCTGGGGAGCGTTTAGTTTCAGCTGCAAGAGATGGTGATCTTCAAGAAGCCAAGGCTTTATTGGAATACAATCCAAGACTAGTGAGATACTCCACTTTTGGCGTTCGAAATTCACCTCTCCATTATTCTGCAGCTCAGGGCCACCACGAGGTATTCAATTATTTGACGAGTAGAAAAAAAAATGTTATCTTGAATGATTAATGGCATTTTCTTAATGACATGTTTACATATTTCTTATGGCATTGACTTTTTTTCTTCTTTGTATCTTTAGATAGTTTCTCTGTTGATTGAATCTGGGGTCGATATTAATTTGAGGAATTATCGTGGTCAGGTATAATAATTTATGTACATAGAAATTTTCGATTGTTCTGATCAATATTTGGTTGTGATATTAGTTTTCTATTCCCTAAATATTCCAACTAGTTTCACATTCTTGTGAATTTTACTTTCTTAACACCCGTGCTTCATTTTCAATTTCAAAACCAGTTTATCATTGCCATTGATGGTTGAGAATTGTGTTTTATATTGGCAAACAGACTGCTTTGATGCAAGCTTGTCAACATGGTCACTGGGAGGTTGTTCTGTCCTTGATTCTTTATAAAGCTAATGTAAGGCATTTTAATATTGGCCTAGTTTCCTGGATCTGATAATCACGAGTATTTTAAAGATTTTCAGATAGTATTATGATGAACTTTTGGCAATCTGCTTTTAGATTCACAAAGCTGATTATCTAAATGGGGGTACTGCACTCCACTTGGCTGCTTTAAATGGCCACTCTCGATGTATCCGGTTACTTCTTGCAGATTATATTCCTAGCATACCCAATCTCCAAAACAGGTTGAGGAAAAAGTCGAACAAGGATGAATCGATCTCAGAAGTTGATGAAAGGTATTTTCATCTTGAAGTCTTCTCAAACTTAAGTGATCTTTCTTGAGTTTTTTTGTTTGATTTTTCCTCTCTGCCATTTTGCTTGCACCAGCGCTCTCCATGAAGTAATTAATAGACCTGCTGATGGAGGCATAACTGCTCTACATATGGCAGCACTGAATGGACATGTTGAAACTGTGCAATTACTCCTGGACTTGGGAGCTGCTGTTTCTGAGGTCGCCGTGGAAGATGGAAGTACAATTGATCTAATAGGTACGCCCTTTATCTTTTGCCTTTCTGAGTAATGATCTTTGTCCAATAACATGTTATACCAAATGCATTGTTGTTATTTAGTGAGCATTAGAAGTAGCTTTAAACTTAAAAATTTTTTATTCTGTGTTTAAGTTCTTGATCCTCCTCTCTCCCTCTTTTCTCTCCCCTTAATTACTCTTAGATAAATTAAGCCCCGGGTTCTAATTTCTTGTGGTTGCTCCTACTTCCCTTCAATAGTTTTCTGTCGCATTATGGGCAAAATTTTTTCCCTTAAACTTCTAATTTAGATACTAGCAATTTTTACTCAAGCCCTATCAAATGGAAAAAGAAAATGAAGAACTTTACTTATTTGCTTCTCCTACTCTGTTCCTCAACTTGTGGGCGAGCATCTTCAGAAGTGATTTGGTGTTCATTTTTAAATCTTTAGTGGTTGATCACTGGAAGCATGAAGTAGGACATCAGTTTTAGGTTTAGTTTAACTTGAAATGCATGAAATGTTATCAGCATATATTTTAAGGATATTGGGATTATAGACATTTGATGGGTTTGCTGAACTGATGTTCCTTTGATGGAAACTTTTAGGTGCTGCGTTTCTGCTGTCGAGAAATCAATTGTTCATTTATGGTTGGTGTATTTTTTATATCCTTTTAACAAGAGAACAAGCTACTCCACTTTGTTCTCGAAGATGTGTTCAAATAATGAATACTTCTTAAAGCTTCTCGTGATCCAAAAATGTTTTATACACTTCACTGATGAATTGTTCATAACTACTGCATGTCTTTGTCCACTGCAGGTGCTGGAAGCACACCCCTTCACTATGCTGCATGTGGTGGAAATGTACAATGTTGTCAAGTATGTTTATTCAACAAATATCGAATGTTGTTTTTTTAGGCTGTAATACTTATGTTGAAGTTTCACAATTTCTGTATGTACTCTGGTCCAGCTTTTGATTGCCATGGGTGCCAGTCTGACTGCTGAAAATGCAAATGGGTATGATTTTCGTGTATCCACTCCTGTAATATTTAAAATCTGTTATTTCTATGTTGTAGGTTTCTTTTGGCTTGTCTTGTGTTTCTTTTAACAGTGATTATTTATTTATATTTTACTGTTTTGGGTTTTCTATTCAAGTAGGCTTCATGAGAGTTAATCATTTGACTTTCTTGTGCCACTTGTTTTCCTTCTTTATGATATCTTTTCATTAGCTTAGTTTTGTGTTTTTGTAAGCATATTTGAGGAAAAGGTGGAACGGTGAGTTTTATATTTTTGAGACTTTTTCACTTCTTGTGAATTAACCACAACAGCAGTCTACACCGTGGAAGGATAACCTCTTAACTACCACTCCCTTCACTCCTTCCAGTTGAAACCACAGAGCTTCCTCATTCAGAGTAGCATAGCAATTGGTTACTGAGGCCAGTAGTTTTGCATTTGTGAAGCGAGTTCATATAGGGAAGAAAATAAGAATTGCTAGGCAAATTTTGTAGAACTACTGATGGTTAATGACCTAGAAAGGCATAAGTAATAATCTATTATCCTCTTTATATGCTGAATGATATATTGATAGCAATGAATGACATGAGGGAAATGGTATCAGTTTCTGAACCATTAAGCTGCTGCTCATCTTGGGTTCTAAATGACTATCATCTTCTCCATTACATCTTGAACCTTCACTTATCTTTCACCTATGACTTTGCTTAGTTGCATCACTGACACTCTGCTTGGAAGATTATTTGGTGATTCATCCTGTATTCAATAACGAGCTTAAGTATAAACCAGAACTATATCTACATTACTTCTCCATGAAAATATGGCCATATGGTTCCTCATCTAGTGTATGCTTAATTTGGTTAAAAGAATATGCTTAGTAAGTTACTGCTTGACCCAAAATCTTTAGTTATTGGGTAAGGCCGAATAGTAGTATTTAAAGCTTGAAAACTCCCCCTCATGTGCCAAAACACCACTACCACATACTAAATCAGAAATACAAATGCAACTTATTATATCTAACAAGGAGATTTGGACACAGGATCACTTGGTTAAACTGGCTCTCTACCACGTTGTCATTTGACCTGAAAGCTGAAGGTATTAGGTAAGGGCCCAATTATAACATTGAAGCTCTAATAGTTAGAAATGTATTAGTCATTGTATAGAAGTTAACAAATAGGAGGCAAGATGAACAACATTCAAGGGTACAGGGAGCTATTCCGCATTATGATTATGGAGTTGAAGCATTTATGAAATCAACTGTTGACCTGAACAAGTGATAACCAAAATTCTTCAATTCTTCTGTTTTCACAAAAAAGGACCGAGGTTTTGAGGTATTAATATGTTATTCTGAATAGATGACGTGATGACCATGTAGTCCTTAGTTTATTTTTCTCAGGGACTTGGCTTAATTATATCATCGAATGGAAATAGAGAAAATGGTGATGAATTGTGATGGTTCCAAACCTTTCATCGCATTAAGAGGATGATCCTTGGGCATTGCTAATGTAATGAACAGTTATTAGACATTTCTTTTCAGGTTCTAAAACCATCCCCTTTATCTGTCCACTTCTGCTTCTTGCAACATGATTATATTAGTCACACTAACTTTTTGGCTTTGTAAAGGAATATTCTTTAAAATTAGCTCTATGTCTTCAAACCCTGTGATGCACGCTCTAGGTGTCGTGTGTAAATGTAGAACCTCAAACTCTTTGGTATCATTTTAGTGAAGGCTTTTGTGGCCTCAATTTTCAAAGTTTTGTTTTTTTTTCCCCTCTTAGTTAATGGTTGAGGTGAGTACTTTAAACTCCTTGAAAGATCAATTTTGATTTGTCTGAGTCTAGTCATGGAGTCTGATTATAACTATCATTTGGATGTTGTAAGAATATTTGGTGATAACTAACAAAAATTCTAATAAAGAATACTTAATGTTATATCTCAGCTTATCTTTACAAGACTTAATGGATCTTGCTGTATAGTGTTTCTGGCTGCTTTCTGATTTTGATATTGTCTCAATTTATCCCAAGGCATTGAGAGAGTGGTGTTAAAGAGGCAAGAGGATATACATTCCCAAGTCTGATAGTGAATGTGCCCTTTGTACATAGTTTCTTATAAAAAGATTTTCTGAGATATCAACATTTTTCAAAAAAAATTTCTCTACTTATTGGTTAATAATTTTAATTTTGAAATTAGAACTATGCCTCCGTACTGTATAGAAAAAGATGCAAGATGTTATTGAAACCACTTAATCCAAAAGTTTAAGCTATTAGGTAAGGGCCTAACATTAATTATTAAATTAAGTCTAACAAGGCCTGTGATGTTAAACATGGACGAGACCTGGATAGGTGTGGATATGATTTGACCAAGACCAAGGCCAGGAAATGACTAGAAGCTGACTTGAATTGATTGAGACATGGTGAGCATATGGGGGTTTCGGGCATGAGAACTTAGCTTTGGTGTCATTTTAATGAAACCACTTGGCACAAATGCTTAAGCTGTTAGGTAAGGATCCAGTATTAGTATTAAGTCAAGCCCAACACAAGACATTGTTGGATCAAAATCTTTTGATCTTCATGAAGATTCTTTGGAGATAGACCTTTCTCTTTTCCCCTTAGGATTAAGCATCTTGTTTCTTATTGTGTTGATTAAAGGTAAAGGTGTTGACTCCTTGTAATCTTTCTTTTTGTTCCAGATGGACTCCTTTGATGGTTGCCCGTTCATGGCATAGAACTGGACTTGAGGACATTCTTAGCACACGGCCAGAACGCCGATATGAGATTCTTCCTTCACCATATCTAGCTCTCCCCCTTATGAGCATTGTCAAAATTGCTAGGTGAGTAAATTTTTCCTTGCTATATATTACTGCACAAGCAAATGTTGTAGTCATGGCATATAAGATTTGAGTGGTGTTTTTGTTCTGATCGAACTTCTAAATGTCTTTTAGTTGCCCATTTAACACAATGCTCTGAACAAAAGGTTTTCTGAAATATGTCTTGGAAACCTTCGTATCATCTCAATGGCAAAACTGCAAATCAGAAACCGCTAAATGCACGGAAGATCCCCTTCCCTGTCATTCAAGATTTTCATCATTCATTTTCAGATAGGGTAACCATTAGAACCTTAGGTTATCTTAAGTAGGTATGTTCTTACAGAATAGGCAGAGCAGCTTTGTGGAACTCTGCAGATTTATGAACCCTAGAATAGGTCATGTATGAGTACTTAACATGTCAAACAACAAATATTTGCATTCTACGTAGCCATGCAAGGATGGAGCAAGTTTGAAACATATAGCAAAAAAGCTTAATATATGAGGAGTATTTTATTAAATTACTATGCCTACTTTGTCTTACGTGCTTATTGGGTACACAATGAAATTGAAGCTTAATATGATATTCTTATTGACAATTGCTGTATTGTGGTATTTATGAAGACAACTTCTGGACAGTCTAGCTTTGCTATTGTATGGTTAAAACTCATCTGTTTTGTTGTGGTGTAACAGAAAATGCACGCAGATAGAAGGAATAATGTACTGTGGCAACATAATGATGCACCTTGCAACATGCTCACTATGGGAAAATGATTAGTTACATGTTAGATAAACTAACCCATATATCTTTAAATTCTGTCATTTACAGAGAATGCGGATGGAGGAATAGAGATTCTTTACCCACATGCCAAGATCCTTGTGTTGTTTGTTTGGAAAGAAAATGCACAGTGGCTGCAGAGGGTAAGTTACCTACAAAAGTATAATTATCACTAGCAGTTCTTTGTCTCAAGATGGTTAAGATTCATGCAGTTAAACTGTGAAGATGCATAGGTGATCAGAAAGATTATTTTCATATATTGTATCTGAATATTCATCTAGCTCCTTTGTTACCTAAAAAAACAAATGGAATCATTTTCTAGCACCACAAACACACACATTAAAGCTAGAGTCCATGGTAGTAGCTGATGTAGGTGAGGTGTAAAACCAATAGTAGTGTAGGAATTTACCAGTTATGATGGCAGTATAGTGCTTTTGCACGTTTGATAGTTGTTCTGTCAAAGATGGCTCCATTGGTGATGGCATTTTATGGAAGTAGCAACTTTGGTGGTGTTTAAGAATGGTGTTATTGGTTGAAGTAGCATTGGCAACACTGGTGATGGTATGGATTAGTTTTTTGTTTATATAAATGATATGGAAAATTGCAGCGTAAATTTTGTTTATATCTGCTACAATGATTTCTCTGCGAACACACACGCTCAAAAAGGAAGAAGGGAAATGTACTAATGTACATCCCTAATTACTGTGTCTGTATCAAGGCAATTTGAGTTGAGCTCATGCTTCTTTCACATTTATCTCATTCCAAACTCAGTTTGCTACTTTGCTTTTACTACTCTTTGAACTGGGGCCGAGTTGGGATTTTGACTTCTTTTCAATTTAAATGAAGTTCAAACTGGGGTTGATTTTACTGATTTGCATCCACACTATGTTGTACTCTTTTTTTTTACATCAACACCTCTTATGTTAGTGATATTATAGCCGTTTCTATGTAAATCCTTTCACGAGTTAGACATTGAGGCTATAATTTCTCATGGTGCAGGTTGTGATCACGAGTTCTGTACGCAATGTGCTTTGTATCTCTGCTCTACCAACAGTTCCTCCACTGTGGCTAAAGGGCCTGTTGGCTCAATTCCTTGTCCACTCTGCCGGCATGGCATCGTTTCATTTCAGAAGCTCCCTGACACAAGACCAATTAAGGAGATTGCAAGAACAAGTTTGTCACTGGCATTTTGCACCTGTTCTGGTGAGGTACAGGAGTCCACTTCTCTAACAACAGCACTTTGCAAGCCAGGTTTCCATTGCAACCGAATTTCCCCACTCAGTTCTTCTTTCCGCAGCCTAAGTTGCCAGAAGTTTCCATCAATAAAACTGCACCACAGCCTTTGCATGGGAACTCCAGAAACTTGCTCTTCTTTAGTTCCTTGCAACCGGAACCTTCGAAACCACATGCTTCGATGTTCAAGGTCTAACTTAAGGCGATCAGTTTCTAACACGGAGGGAAGAAGATCATGGTTCGCTGCACTCAATCAATATGTAACTACAGGCAGTGGGTGCTAAATTATTTTTGGATTTCTTTCCCCACTTCATTAATGAAAATATTCTTTTTGTCCATATAGTCTTAGTGAAATGTCTGGTTCACTATGACCATTGGTTTGTACATATGAAAATTTTCTGCTGGTACTCGGAATGAGTTCGTTGGTTTTCAGCTTCCTAATTTTTCTATCAATTTGAACATAAAATTTTGTATCAAATTATATAATATATGGCATCAAGTCATCACATCTCAATTTCACCCACACTTGCTTTATAAAAAAGTTGTCTAACTGCTTTTGCAGGAAGCACTTTTCATTGTATAGTAAAACACTGTAAAAAAACACCTCCATTGAATGGTCAATCATAATTTGTTATAGTAATTGTACATCAAGTAACTTTAATATGCAAAGTTCCATATGTATGCTGTTGCTAATTCATTGCAATTCATATTCGCTCACAATTTTCTTACAAAATGGTCTTGGTTGCTTTTTATTTTTCACAGGAAGCAATTATATTGTTTCGAACACTTTCTACAGAAACACTTCTAATATCATCCTAAAAGAATTATCAGACAATACTTTTTTCTTGATAATTGGGACAAACACGCCCCCAGGCCACGACACAATAAAATTGAACTGTAATAAGATTAATTGAACAACTGGACGTAAGGTTGTGAGAAGAACACGAGGCTTCATGTCAATACATTTGTTTGAGAATGAGAAGAACTTGCGATTTCAAATGCACCAACCACTATTTTAGACAACAATATGAAGGCTTAACACTAGCACAAAATCTGAAATGTGGGCTAGTATACATTTTTCTCAAGAAAAGAATTTCGTATTAATAAGATTATTACGATCTGTTTTCTTTTTTACCATGTATAAATTCAAGTAAAACAAAGCAATGAAATAATAAGAGCTTCAGCTTATTTTATCTTTAAAAAAAGAGTCTTCTTCAAAGTGGTCAACCTCCATTTCCCAAATGAAAAATCATTGAATAATATTGCACCCACCCATTCATATAGTTCAAAATTAAACAACAAAATTGACAGCAAAAATTCTTTTAATTTTTGTTAATAACCATAACAGTGTAATTTAGCTTAAATAGAGAAAGAGGGAGGGGTTAGATAGCACATACTTGCAAGATGGGATAAGCTAAGTCGCACACGTTCTGCAGAAGCTGGTATAGCACCTAGTGAGGCTCGGGAATTTTAATAATCATTTTGCCATAGCGGCACATTCATATCTTGGTCTTACGTAGCCATTTTTACCAGCACAACGAAAAAGAGAGAGAGAGAGAGAGAGAGAGATTTTGCTTAATAATGATGTATTGTCACATCACAAAGCTTTGTGATGATTATCGAGACCAGAAGTTATGCTTGTGAAAATGGACTAATGGCTCCTTTTCTATCTCCTAGCTTCAAGAAAGATGAAGAGTAGCAACTCAACGTCATGAAAAACCCTAGATCCTACTCTTAATTAGAAAAATACAAAAGGGATCACAAGAATCAAATCTCTGCTTTATGGTTATCTCATGAGTTCTCAATATAATAGTTGTCATTATTTGAGACACTCTCCCATTACATATTTGTTATGATGAAGATTGGAAAATCATCTTCTTTAGACTTGATGAAGTACATCTGACCTTATGTGATACAATCATATAACTTCTGTAAATAAAATTCTAAAATATTAGATTATTAAGTTGAAAAGATGCTTGTTAAGTTATAGTTTCTTTTCAAAAATTAAAAAAAAAAAAAGGGTTCGAGGATTTGATAGGCAAGAAGAAAGTTGAAAGTTGGATTAGGGTAAGTCAAAGAATTAAGCCAGGAAATTGAGTGAGAAAGACAGATAGCCAGTCAGCCAGACTGCATGTTACTATTTTTCTTCATACGTATTCATTGCAATCCACACTATTATTGAATTGAATTGAATATCCCCTTCTTTTTTAAAAGAAAATTTGAAAATTCGAGTCCCCATGCTTCTTATTTTTCCAAATTTACGTGCAAAAGATGTGAGACAGACGATAGAGACTGAGCGAGAAAAAGAGAGAGAGAGAGAGAGATTGATCACAGACGAGACGACAGAGATGACAATTGCATTGTTGTGTCAAATTATTTGCATCGCTAATATTCTTGTAAACTCCGTTTACCTTTTGATGCACTTGATGAATCTAGACGGCTAGAGTTCTCGTATATTTGGAGTGGAGATGAACATAATATGTGCAGTCATTGATACGTTCACAGAGGCTTTAATTCTTGGTCCAAAACTTGTTTGCTTTTTTAACTCTTTGCTCGCTGCAACAAGTTAACAAACCTGTCAACACTTAAGCCGTTTCTCATCATTATGCATATTCTGCGCGTCTAGTATATATCCATGAATTGTGTTTATAGCTTTAGTATAAGAAAGTTTATCATACATCGAAAGTAATGTAATCATCAGTTAGTGTTTTGATGTGTATTTTTATTCATTGTATTATTAATTTATCTAACAAATATATTAATGTAAATGTGTGTGTAAATATGTATATATATGATAATTTAATTAGTTTATAGAATGAATAATGTGGTCTTGTACTTGTTGGAAAGAATTTGATAAAATTTAAAATAGATTTAAAATGAATTAATATATAAAATTAAAATTTACAATAAATTTAGAATAAAAACGAATTTAGTAAAATATTTTGCGGATACCTAGAGTAGCTTTCCTAAAACTAAAAATGTTAGTATATGCACGACTAAAAGCGGGAAAGATCCAAATCCTATGACTAATGCAAAACTAAAGTTAAGAAGTTTAAGAATTTACTACCTCAAAGAATCAACTGAGATAGAATCAGCCAAAAACTTGAAAGAGCTTCATCTTTTTTTGTTCGTATCTCACTCTTCCTTTCCTATGTCCATGCTAGAAAGAGCCAGCTTGAAAGAGCCAGCTTGAAAGAGCTTTATCTTTTTTGCAAACAGGGCCATGTTGTATCTCACTCTTCCTTCTCTATGTCCGTCTCAGCTTGAAAGCCCCATTATTCCGTTAATAAGTCTAATTTTATCCTATTAATAACTAAAGTTAAAGTATCCGCGGATATATATATATATATATATATATACGCTAAAAAAAAATCAAACGATATTATTTTAATTATAATCTTAAATAAAAAATTAAAAGAACGATTTTTATTTTTATTTTAATTTATTAATTATTTTCATTCTCACTTATTATATAAATATCGTTTCACAATTTTATTATTCTTTATTCTTTATTTTCACAAAACTATTAATTCACACTTATTAAATATTTTCTTAATTCTCAAAAGACATATTTTTATCTTTCTTTAATTTTTTTCTTATTAACATTATATTACTTAAATAAATAATATAAATCTTTTTAAGATAGATGTATTGATTTTTTTTATTTAACCTTTTTGTTAATTTTCATAATCATTTGTTTAAGTTTTTTTTATTGTTTTCTTGATATGATAGAGATTGATCAGTTTATTTTATTTTTTACTTTTTTAATGTTTAATATATTATTGATTTAGCTAGTTGACACATTAATTTATCTTAAAATTATAATATGTCAATATAAATTTATTTGTAAAATATATTTTTAAATCTTGAATCAAGTTTAAGAAAAATTATTTTTATTTAATTGAGTTGTTTTATAATTTTATTGTTTATGTTAATTATTTATAAATTATTTTTATTAATTTTAACTTATAAATGTGTTTAATTTTGATGGAAAGAATTTGGTTACATTTAAAATTTGTGATATGATTTTGATTGTTATATTTTTTTAAATTTTTATTAAAATCAATATTATGATTTAATATTTTTATTATATTAATTTACAATCCGTTTAAAATTTGTAAATAACCATTGCGAGTTTAATAAAAAATACATATTCATTAAAAAAAATTTAATAATAATAAAATTTTAAATTTGTAATAAATTAAAAAAATATTTAATATTTCATTTCAAAAATAAATACAAATACAAATACAAATTTAACCATATTTATTTCAAACTCGATCCGCTATTCTCTTTAGTTAAATCTCTTACGTACAAAACAAAGACTTTCTTCCTCTATAAACGTGCATATCATACAAGAGGGTGAAATTAGCATATTCTTTTAACACTTGTTGACCAAATGAACAATATGGGATTATTTGATATGCTAACTAATAACAGACCTGAAGGGAGGAAAAAGAAACGGAAAGACCTGCTTTAATTGATGTTGTGTCGTCGTCGTCCTCAGTACTCATTGTGGCAAATAGCAAACAAGGCAGGCCAAGAGTTACAGGCAATAAATACATATGAACAGTTCACCTTCAATCTCCCCCATTAAATAAATTACAGCTAGCCAACCCCATGCGCACTGTGGATTACTTAGAAACTGTACCAGCAGCAGCTAGAGCTGATCGGCCATGAAATATATAGATAGTGGCATGTTCATAATCTTAGTCTTACGTATGCAAATATAAAACTTTTATTAAAGAAGAAAGAGAGTTTAGTTATGTATTGTCACATCACAGAGCTTGTGATGATTACGAAATTTAAAAAAACTCTTGCCAGTTGAAAGATCCTAACCCTAACATGCATTCCCCCACACGCTCATTCTTCACATTTCACGCCACTCTCTCTGATCTCTTTGGACCCTTAAATGCATTGATCATCTCGACGTGACTGTTCAGTTTTTAGTGCACTTTCTGCTATGGAGCGTGAAACCAAGAGTTTCCCACTTCCAGTATTGTCTGTCAAATTGGAATAACTGCTCATTTTTATCTCCTTGCTTCAGTAAATGAAGAAACACAGTCACCAAGATTAGGCCCCAACTTAGCTCTCTACTAGATCTTAATGCAAAACAGTATTAGCTGGGAAAATGCATGAGCAGAAGAAGTGACGAGAAGCAAATCTCTGCCTCCGGGGAAGTGCTTGTTTGGGGTTTTCTTTTTTTTTTTTTTCAAAAACTTTCTCAAATCAAAAAGCATAAAAATGATCTTGTTTGGCAGTCTATCTAATTTTGGGGTTTGTGTGCTCATTAGTCATTCATGGTCTGATATTTGAGAAATTTTTGGCGTACGACATGTGAAAACCAGAGTTTGGAACATCACTAAATTTTATTTTTGCCTTTAACAACTCCTCCCTAAAATACGAATAGCATCGTGCTCCGGTAAAAAAAAAAAAAAAAAATTCTAATACCTGAAATAGTATTTATTTATTTTTTTATAAAAAGTGTTTGGTATGAAAAATACTTTAAAAATAAATACTGTACCATATTTAACTGCTTCAAATTTAATAATTAATATTGAATTATCAACACTAAATAAATTAAATATATTTATAATGTATAAATTTAAATCATACTTAAAATAGGTATGAACTCATATAATATAATTAATTTAAATTTAATTGTAATTTATAATACAAAAAATAAAAAAAGAATTTAAATAAATAAATTAGTAATTTTACTCAATTTTTTTTGCTTTGATATGCGTTACATGATTTTTTTTGGAATTTATAGGTAAGCGACTTAGACTATCTGGTGTAATCGAATCTTAACTTAGGCTGAAATCTATTTCAAATAGTTAATTTAGACGTATTCTTTTAAGTGGACTTCAATTCAAACACAAACTAGCGGTTAAATTGAACTCATTTAATAACAGTTGAACAACCCGATTTGCATACAGTCCGGATACATGCATGTATTTTAAATCACTTAGCCTTTTATGTGTAGAATAAACTTGTATGGGATACCAGCATTGGATCATGGACAAATCGGTCAAAACTCAAAATAAATAACTTGTATTTGTTGTTTGCTTAAATTTCATATCCATTCGAACCTTCGACATCAACTGCGACATAATTGAATGGCAAACAACCGTAGCCCTTCTTTTTTCCTCGACTAGCCACAATCCTGTATGAAACTATTAATGTGTACAATAATATATTATATTCACCCATTTAGGGGTGGAGAAACTCGATTCAATTTTTAAAAAATAAAATTAAAAATTGAACCGAACTCCTAGCAAATTGAACCGAATCAGATCGGTTGAGTTTTTAATTTTTTAATTTAATTTTTAGGTTTAATTTTTAATTTTTTGATTCAATTTGATTTAAATAGACTTAATTTAAATTTATTTTTAGTTCGGTTTGATTTTTTAATTTTCTTATTTTTTAAATGTATCTTTTTTTAAATTCAAATTTTTAGTTCGGTTCACGATTCGACCTTTTGAATCAAGAACTGAACTGAACCGAACCGAATTTTTTAATTTTTTAAATTAAAAAATCAAAAACCAAAAATAAAAAAATCAAACCAACCAATTCTATTCAATTTTTTAAGTCTAATTCAATTTTTTAATTTTTTACCCACCCCTATACCCATCAGGCCATTACCCATTATATTTGTTTAAGATACTTTTCAATGTGTCCATAACTTAAATGGTTCAAATAAATGCTTTAGAAAATTTTCACTGTGAAAACATGTTCTTTTTTTTAAGAACAGTAAATAATTTATTAAAAATAAAAAATTGGAAGAATTGAACACTCAGTCAAACGAAAGATCTATAATGATTCTTATGCTGCACTGCTTCTAAATTTTTTTTTCCAACATCTCTCAGAACAACAAAAATAAATAATAGGATATTGTTTAGAATAAAGGATTGTTGACACTCAATTTACCCCAAAATAAGTTATTTTAATAAGGTTAAATTTAGATTTAAACACTTAAATTTTTATAATTTAGCTTAAAAAGTATATCTAGTGGGATCAGTATTAAAATATGTGTCACTATTTAATACTAGTATCAAAGGATATGTCACAAGAACTTAAGCATCTGTCACGTTATAATAGGCCTACTAACAAGTGTACACGTCAGCACGTCTTAAGTTATACCATATAAATAGCTTGACCTATTGGAAGAGCGCTTGGACATTACGTCAGTCAATCTATTAGATCTAAATATAAAGTTGGATAAAAAAATCCTTTTAGGAGCCAATAAGTAAACACCATATCAACAAGCACATAGTTTTATCATTGACACTATTGACACAATAGACATATGACACTTTAGGTAAGTGGATAGTTCAGCTTAAGAACCGCAGAGCTTAGGGGGATAGAGTTAGAAAACCCATTGAGCTCTCAAGTTTCACCAATTTGACCTAATAGCTTAGAAAACAACCAATCGCTAATATTTCTAGTACTATAAATATTATGGGAGGTCAAATGGCCTTTTTGCCCCTATAGGTGAAGTTCTCCAAAAACACCTTCATGATATAAATTATTCTCCAATAATAGTTCATCACGTATCACACTTGGGGGGAAGATCTCTAGATTGGCACCCTTTAAGTTTAAATTAAGTCTCTAAAATTAAGAAATTTTAAGGGACTTTAGGAACAATTCAAATTTTGAACTTTCTTTAGTAAAAGAAAACTATCGTTCTTCTTTTTAGAATTTTTTTTTTCATTTTCTAGGCAAAATAAACCCTATGGAACCTTAACACATAACAAACTACTTGATTTGAGCGTTAAAGAGCTGTCACCTGCCATCCCGCCGACGCCAACCACTGACCTTTATTTTCTTGTGTTCCTTAAGCCCCTTAATTCTATTTTGGTGTTTAGCTCACTCCCAACTCACTTTTAGACTCTCTAACATTGAAATGACCCCCAACTTTATCCTCGGTGAAAAAATGCCTAAAAAATTTAATTTCTCAATATTTTTTTTTTTAAATAACTAGCTAGGGGCCAAATTGCATTCAAGCTGAAATTTGAATCTTAATATATTTAAAATTTTATTTTAATAAATAACATAACTTATTATATAATAAACATTTAAATGTATAATTTTTTTTATATTAAAGTTATAAATTAATAAAAAAATACTATATAATAATACTGCTTATCATAAATGAACACTTAAATAAGTAGTACAATTTCGTAACATATTATTAGAAATTCTAATTACGTGATACTCTTTCTTATTATACGATAAGTTACAAACCCACTAAACTCTCACTCACTCTCTCTCTCTCTCTATATATGTATATATGTATAGATTTTGCAATTTGACAAAAATTGTAAGTCAAAGAAGCCTGACTTGTACAGAAGTGGAAACTGAGAGAACAAGACAGCGTCAGTCTGCTTGTTACTATTTTTGTTTCTACGTATTGATTGCAATACCATAATACTATTGAAATGGACTTGATTGAATCCCCCTTTCTCTCTTTTTTTCTCAAAAACTTCAAAATTCGAGTTCGCTATTTGCATCTTTTTATTCCAATTTACGTAACAGAGGAGGTAAAAGATGCGAGACAGACGAAGATGATGACAGCTGCTAATATTATCAGTACTGATTGTTAAGTCAAATTTCTTGCTCTCTGGCTTTGCTGCTTTTCTTGTACTTTTTCACCATCTTCTCATATCAGTCCTAGACTTCTCGTATAATTTCTTATTTGTTTTTCAAAATTTTTACACTTAATAAATTATATTTTTTCAGGGGTTTCTCATTTTTGTCATTGGGGGTCCACAATTCTGATGCTTTGCTTCAGCTCTTTTTCTGAAACTAAACATACTTTTGGAATGTCAGCTCCTTCTGCTTCTCATGTATTTCTCCTTTTATTTTTCTTTTTTTCTTTATATTTTTTATTTTCACTATATAAACCCCCCCTTATCTCCTCAACAAAGCATCTCTTGCTTCCTTTTAGAATCACTACATTCACTCACAGCTAAACCCTAATGTTACAACACGATGCCCCTCTCGGCTCCCTCCACGTTTGTCTCTCTTTATCGTTCTCTTGCTTTTCGCCATTGCTATTGCTGGTTTGCAGGAAGCTCATTCCACTCGAATCAAGCTCATTTTCAAGCTCTACTCATCATCTTGGCAATGCTATATATGAATCTCGGATTCCGTAATAAGAGGAGAAAGAAGAAAACATCATCAAGCCTTTGATGGGTGTTATCCTGACTGAGCTTTTAATTCTACGTTTCTTTTTTTTTTTCCTCTTGAATTATTTGTTTTTTTATTTAATTGTTTGTTCGCGTTTGTTCTGTAATTTTTCTGTTTCTCGTTTTTTTCTTGACCTTGCAAGACTTTCAAAGTTTTGCATGATCTTTGTAGCTGCTCTTTATTCCGTTCTTGTTTTTAATTTTCTTTCTCATTTTACCCAATCCTCCCATCTTCTCATTTCTCGCCTATTCCTCCTGAGCTTTATTCAATGACACAAAAGTTGTGATCGTGTACCTTAGAGTTTTATTACTTTGGCATTATTTATGCAATGTAATCCTCAGAAATGGCATCAGAAATAATATTATTGTTTCTTTCTCTTTATTATTTCCTCTTGTGCATGTAATGTTCGGAGTCGCATCTTATTTTAGTTGATTTTATTTCTCAATTCCATTTATAACATATATCAATAATGATTTATAATAATATTAGTAGCTCTGCAAAAGGCAATAGTTCTTGTCAAAGCCAAAGATTTGCAATTTTCTGCTCGAAACTCTTTATCAAGCACTAGGTTAAAACTAACAAATGAATTGCAGAAGAAGGTATTGGCTATTGAGATACAAAAATTTGGAAATAAAAAAATAAGAAGAGCCCACTTTCATCTTTAAGATTGTACTTGTTTTTGCTTGGGTAATTCTACCGAGAACATTTTATGCTTTACATCATGAACAATAACTGGATCCAGATGAAGTTCTAAAATGCTGGTAGGTTTTTGTATAATTTTTTTAATAAAAAATTACTAAGAAGATTTTACTTGTCACTGTTTTTTTTTTTTTTGATCCTTCGCAAAATATATTCATGTGGGTTGTTTCATTAAATAACTCTAAAATAAAATTTATTTTGCAAATGCAATGACCTAAATGGCCACTGAGTAATATAACATTATCTTATGTTGCTCACAAACCAAGAGCAGTAATATACTCCTAACCAAAAATAAGAAACCTTTGAAGATGTGTAAAATGGTTCAATCACCATTAAGCTAAAGGTGTCATTTTTAGGTTGATTGGTATTGTACCAAGTTTCAGTTTGTTTTTTCTTATTTTTTCAACTTGATCTCATAGTTTAATTGGTTAGTGTTGGTCTTAAGAATCGGAGGTTGCTAGTTTGAGTCTTAACGGACCAATTTGTCTAAAATAAGATTTATATTAATCTTTAGGTTGTTGATTAGAATATTTTCATATTAATTTTTGGTTCGAATTTTAGTTAGACACGTATAAGTTAGTCTTTATATAATTTGTTTAAAGTTTATTTAATTTATGTTTATGCAATTTTATATATCAATCTTTAATCTCACACGTTAGAGGTTGTTACTTCTTAGTTCGAACATAGACTTGGACACATTTAATGTAGTCTTTGTATAATTTTTCATATTTAGTCTTCATTTTTGGGTGCAGTTGTTTATCACCCCAGCATTAATATTATGTAATCCAATTATCTAGATTCAAAATCAAAAGTAGCTTTTAATTGCAACTCCATTTTTTATTATGTAGCAGATAAGATTCTGGATAGAAATGTAAGTCATCTTTTTAAGTTAAAAGTTTAAATTAAAGAAAACCATTTTTTTATTATAATAATGTTACACATTTCAATTTTAAATTTTAAATTTTGAATTTCAAATGAAATGGTTAACTTTTAAAATTATTTATTATATTATTTTTTCACATAATAATTTTTTGATATTTCATTTGAAATTTAAAATTTAGAATATGATTTAGAAAGTGTACCTAAACTTTAATATATTAATAATGCTACAAAATCTAAATTTTAATCTTAAATGATGCGTTAATTAACTATTGGATAATTAATTTTTATAATTATTTATTACATTATTTTTTTCATCTAATGATAATTTGATATATTCATTTTAAATATAATTTTTAAGATATAATTTAAGAAATATAGTATTACTTATATATATATATATATAAATATATTTAGTTGATAGTCTAAGTGAACCAAAAGTCGATTTGATATGGCACGACGAGAATTTAGGCATAATAAAGACCGATGTGCATATTTACTCATATAATAAGAGAGAATTAGGTTACATTAGCTCTTTGTGGTAGATTGAACCTAGTAATGGTAAGTTTATGCAAACCCTACTCGCTCGCATTTGAAAAAATTCGGGTGCTTTAGATTGGATTTACTTTACTCGCAAAGTGTTTTTTGCGCAAGATAACTTGTATGAAACCTGCGTTGTAGACATGTTACGGGTACGGCTGAATATATCTTAAAGATTAAATTTAATATAATAAATTAAAATATATTTTAAATTAAAAACAAGTTGTTGAGTTAATAAAATGGGGTATTAGTCTTTTTCGGCTAGATGTTTGAGTCCAATAAGTTTATTTTTTTTCTTCTAATTATTATATTTTAAAGATTAAATCTACTCAACCAAATGTAATGTGAGAGTAGATGGGTTTGTGGGTGAACTTGAGTCCCACTACTAATTTAAGAGATGTCCTAGTCTATTATTAATTAAAATATAATATTATTAGTTTTTAAATCTAAGAAAAACTACTTTTGTAAAAGAAATTTTACCGGCAAAGAAAAAATTCGTAATTTTCTCGTAAGACAATTTCCTTGTACGATTTTAATCTCAGTCTCGTCCAAAATGGGCCAAGGAGGGAAAGGCCCATCCCAGCCCAGCCCAGCCTAAATCTAAAGCTAAAAGGGTATTATATATATAAATAGAGCTTAGATGATTCAGAAGAATAAGGACTTGGAAGTCCGAACGCTGAAGTAAAGAAAAGGATAACGATTAATGCAAACAAAAATGGCGGTTCTCTCATCATCCTCTTCTTCTTATTCATTTTCGAGCTCATCATCAACGACCTTAACTTCTCTCAACTGCAGATACTACTACTGCCACTCTTCTAAATTTGACAATCTCAGCCGCCAATCCTCCGCGCTCACGCTCTCTCGCCGCCTTCATCTCCGCCGACTCACCGCCTTGCACGTGTGCACTCCTCCTCACCAGGACGCTCTCTCCATCGACAAGTCGTCCTTGATCGTCGACGAAACGATGTCGGAGGACCAGCTTTGGGCCGCCGCGTGCCTCCGCGTCCGCTCCTTCTATCAGTTCGAGTCTAACTCTTTCGGCGTCCAAGTGAGTCAACTCAGTCACACATGCTATTTCGTTTTCTTTGTTCTTACAAAGGTTTAAGCTTCTGTTTGCTTGTTGAGAAAATGAAATGTAGAATAAAAAAGTCAACTCAACTATTTAGCGATGAAGAGTCAACCGTAATGAATTTAGTGGTAGAAATATGAAATGCAATTTTGGAATTTGACTTATTCATTAGTTAATACTAAGTGTTTGCTTAAATCTAAACTTACATTTAAGCTGATGAGATATATTCCTATGTAATTTTTAAAGCTGAATTATGGTTAATTCGATCATATAATGGCATGTTTGGCTTGAAAAATCTGTTATGTACTTGCAAAATATCATCATCGATACATATTTAATGAAAATATGCCTAATGTGAAAATTAAACTGTTGTATACACAATAACCTCGCATGATTATAGTTTGTTTCATTTGATTATGCAGCGTTCAAATTTTAAAGTGTTATTATTCTATACAATACTGATGGTATTTTGCGATTGTCAAGTTTTATTAGGATCATAAAAAGTACTTGGCCGAGCGTGAGTTTGAAGCACTAAAGGAACGGGTTGCGGGGAAGAGAACTGGCTTTAATAGAGTTTCTTGCATAAATGCTACTCTTCCTTTGTCCCAGCTATCAAGTGCCAACGAGTTATGTGCTGAATGTAAGGTTTGTTTGCTTTCTTCCCTTTGCTTGGATCAACAGTAGGTTTCCTATTCTTTGGTTTCTCAAGTTATATTGAACTTTAGACACTTTATAAGTTTGGTATCAATATGTACTCAGCAATTAGTGTTAAATTTTTTATGCTTTATATCTTTTTCAAGCTTTAATTGGTTCAGTCATCAATAAATCAGAGGGTGCTTTGATGTGTGTTTGTAGTGTATTTAATATTATAAGTTCATTTTGTACACTGTGACATTATTATCTAATTCCTCTTCCATCTAACGCCCTTGCAGTTTACTGATGATAGAGGAGATCAAGTGGTGGTTGGGACCCTTGATCTTAATCAGTGTCTCAGGCTTCCAGATGAAATAACAGGGAAGAAACCTGAGGTAGTTTTTCTTATCTAGATTTTATTTTCTTAGACGTTACATGAGCTATTTCAACACAATCACAAGATTATGTGCTAAATATCATAAATGGCATGTTTGGTTATGAAGAACATAATTGTTCATTATTTTCATCCTCTAGTACTATAAAATTGCATAGAATTTGTGTCAGAGCTCCTATAAAACTGAGCATTAGATACCGTTCTTTAGGTCAAATTTGAAAGAACTAGCCTCGTACACATTCCTTGCAATACTTAAAGAACCTTTTAAGTTGGAGGTAAATTAATGTAGTTTTACATTTGGTAATCCTCAATAAGAATTACAGTGCTTTTTCTATTTGAAATCTAATTGGGAAATGGAAAAACAAGAGCAAGGAGAGGATTGAGCGGATTAGAGAATCTTGAAAATCTTTCTGCTGAATAATTCATGTAGTAGCTAATCTTTTGGCTCTTGTGCTGCCTTTACTCTCAATTCTTGAATGACTGATTTGATGCCAGATCAATGATTGTCTTGCAATTGGAAGTTCAGTTATCTCTAGGACTCCTCATTCAGTTATGTGGTGTTCAGAGTTTTCAATTTAATTTAGATGTTCACATAGGATTTAGTTTTATCTTGCTTGTCTATCCATTTTTCATATCTGGTAAAGCAGAGATCATGTTTATATTTACAAGAGGTACATGTATTATTGCATCTTGTTGTACTTTTACGTGTGTACCCATGCAAAATATGATGAGATTTAGACCTTTCTATGAATTTTTAGTTTGTAACAGAAAAAAGGAACTCTTAAGATAATGAAAATGAGCAACCTTAGTAGTTTTGTACTTCAACAGGGGATTGGAGCTGACTTTGCAAGAGCATACCTGAGCAATGTTTGTGTAGCTAAGGAACTTCACAGAAATGGTTTGGGTTATGACGTTGTTGCAAAGTCAAAGATAGTTGCTCAAGGATGGGGTAGCAACTTAACTTCTCTCATGTTTGTATTAATATCTATTGCTGTGCTTATATTAGTTTGCTTGTCATGTTTATATTGACATCTGTTCATTGCTGATATTGGTTTTCTATTGAGTTGTGTTCGTGTACTCTACTGCTTTCAGACCTGAGTAGATAAGACGACTACAAAATTAAGTAGGAGGCCAATTTTTTGTAACAAACCCTAAAGAGAAAAAAAATGGTTTCATTTTCAAAGGTGTTTTTGTACTTCCGCTTTCAATCCCGAAGTTTGCTCTAAGATTTTCTTGGACTTGTTTCGTGCTTCTTTCTGAGTCTTGATCTAATGAGAAAATTTGCCCTTGTTTCTCCTTGTTTGTGATACTTACCATGAGCTGGATCATACTTGCCTAAAATTAAGACTGGTTTTCTTGCACCATTTCAAGGCATAACTGATCTGTACGTCCATGTGGCTGTTGACAATGAACCAGCTAAGAAGTTGTACATGAAGAGTGGTTTTATCTTTGAAAATGATGAACCTGCATGGCAAGCCAGATTTCTGGACCGTCCTCGAAGGATTCTATTATGGCTTGGACTCCCAGGCATGCATGTCTTGTGATCTTATGCCCATTTTCTCTTCAAATGCTTCATTGTTATTTATAAATGTTTATAGTATTTGAATCTTCTCGATTTCAAAATGTAAAGCTTCTCATAACATCATTCATCAGACATTATTTATATCGTTGTCATATTTTGATTTGCAAAATGTCATTTCTGTTTCATAATTAATTACTGGGTATTCTTGAGTTAATTTTTGGGAGTTGGAGTAAGTCTTATTTTAGACTGACAAAGTAAAGGAAAAGGAACAGAAAAAGAAAGGGAAAAAGAAAATATAAAAAAAGCAAAAAAGCAAAGCCCAAAGGAAAAATGTGTTGAAAAACTTTCCTTACGAGATTTTACTAATTACATCAATTAGACATGACATGTTTTGATAAAGTGACTCACTCCTTTGTTAATGAAGTGGGATTTTGATACGCACAAACACGATTCTTTTGTAGATAAAAGGAAAAAATCTGATTGGTTTAAAATCAACAATTATGTCAATCGCAATTGATGTTGGGAAATTTTTCAGATTATTATTTTAATATTAATTTTTATTTTGATTAAAGTTAAATATTTTAAATTATATTAATTAAATATACGTTATGTTTACTATTTTATTTTTATTATAATTTTTATTATTATTTAATTTTTTATTTTATTTTTTTATAAATTATTGAAGAATATAAATTTTAAATAATTAAAATTTAAATTAATTATAAAAAGATTGTAAATTTATAATAATAATTAAAAATAATAACAATAAAAATTAAAAAAATACAAAATGCTCGCTGGTGCGCGCTCAGCGAGCATTTTTTTTTTTTAAAAAATAAATTTGAAAAAAAAATAAATTATATATTAAATATTTTTTATATTTATTTAAATATATAAACTATCGTATTATTATTATTTACCCTTAATATCATCTCTCGTTTTATTCATTTTTAGATCTGGCGTTTTCAAAACTCACAGATCGCTCTCAAAACTCATATCTCTCGATCATAGGTAAAGTTTAAAACAAGTAAGATTTTATTTATTTTAATTTAATTAATAATATTATTTATATTTATTAAAATAAATGATTAAAATGTTTGGATATATATCTGTTACGATTTGTGGTTTATGATTGAGTTATAGTTGTACGTATAATTGTTGCTGGTGGTGGATTAGTATGCGTTTGCGCGTGACTGCACATATAGTTGTTGTTGGTCACCGTTGTGTACACACCAATAACAATCGGTGCTCATATACAACCCGTTCTGATGAGCACCGATTGTAATAAAGTGCTCCTGCACATCACCGCAATGTTATAACACCATTACCAAATTGTCATTTATTTTTCTGAAACTGCATATTATATTTATTTTGTATATTTAAAATATATTTATATATAGTTATATATTTAATTATATTTTTTTAATTTAATTAATATAAAATTAAATTAAAATTATGTTATATTTTTTTTTAGGTATGTCACAAATTTCAACTATTATATGTTTTGGGGGAAGATGAGAGAGTTGTAGCGATAGTTTTGAAAGATACATTAGATATCAAAATATACATATGGTTGTTCCGAAAAATATTAGATACAAAGCGTTGGTGAGAAGAATTTGTCATCTTTCAGGAGTTAATCAAGTGCATTATAAAGTAACTTTGAAGTTTGAGGTTCCTTTAAGTACTATAAAGTTGAGACCCATTTCACTTGAAAATGACGATGAAGCAATATTGTGGTTGAGCTTATAGAATAATATGGCTACACCGCTTTGTGTAACAGTAGATGCTTAAGGACCTGAAAGTAATGCAGAAGCATCAATGGAGCAAAAAGAAGGCTATGCTAAGCAATTCTCATCAACAACTCCTGTGTATATTCCAAATTCTTCAGAGGATTATCATTATTCTCCTTCGATGCTCAATGAACAATAAGGCTACACATATGACCATGGTCAGATATATGGAGATGTTGACGTTGATATTAACTATGATATTGGTGAAAATGATGATCATGGTTACGAGGTTGATGATGATTGTAGAAATGATTATGATTATGATTATGAAGAGAATGAGGATGTAAATGATAATGCTGGTGATGATGATGATGAGGGTTATGGTAGAGAAGAAAGGTTAAGGTAGAAAATCCATTTCAGTTTCAGCTTGAGATACCACCATTTGACTTGAATGTATCGGAAAAAATTTCTTGTACTGAGATTGGTGATGTATTTGTAGAAAAATTATATAACAGTAAAGATGAAATTCATGAAGCTATAAGTATGGTTGCACTGAAGGGAAAATGGAGCTTTAGAGTTTACAAATCCATCAAAGATCGTTTCGAGTTGAAATGCGATGATGACAGCTACAAGTGGAGATTACAGAAAGTGTCGACAGAAGGGCAACATTTTTTTGTTGTTAGACGAGTAGATACAGGGCACACTTGTGTTTTGAGTCAATTAAGGGATGGTCACCGGCAAGCCAAGAGTCGAATTATTGTTAAAGTAATAAAAAATAAGTTTACATTGGTCAATAGAAACTATAGGCCGAAAGATATTCAAGCAGATATACGTGAATAATTCGGTGTTCAGATAACCTATACTAATGCTTGGCGCGTTAGGGAGCGTGCATTAAGATTGATAAGAGGTACTTCTGAGGATTCGTTTAGATTGCTTCCTGCATACAGCTATGTGTTGCAACAAAATAACCCAGGTAGGGTTACTCATTTGGAAACTGACGTGGATAATCACTTCAAGTATTTCTTTATGGCGTTAGGACCCTGCATCAGAGGTTTTAATTCATTAATCCGATCTGTAGTTGCAGTGGACGAAACATTTTTGAAAGGTTCCTATCTTGGTACAATATTTGTGGCCGTTTATAAAGATGGAAACAATCAGATTTATCCATTGGCTTGAGGAATTGCTGACTCAGAAAATGATACTTCTTGGAGTGGTTTATGGTTAAACTGCGAGGAGTTATTGCAGATCATCAAAATCTTGTTTTTATATCTAATCGACATGCCAGTATTGAGAGGGCTATACGGGGTGTGTTTCCTCATGCATATCATGGGTTCTGCATATATCATTTGAAAGGAAATTTGATGACAAAATACAAGTTACCATCAGATAAGTCTAAAAAGGGGGTATACCTATCTACCTACTTCAGTGATGCTAAGGCTTATCGTGTCCATAATTTTCAATACCAATTAAACAAGATGCGACAAATGAGACCTGACGTAACAAAGTATTTGGAGGAAGATGTTGGTACGGTGAGATGGGCACGATCATCTGGTGCTTTCAGAAGGTATGACATTATGATTACTAATATCGCCGAGAGCATTAATGCAGTTGCAAAAGAAGCAAGAAAGCTTCCGGTGACTAATTTGGTGGAGTGGATGCGGGAGCTAACGCAATTGTGGTTTTACCATAGACGATTGGCATCACAAAATATGACCAATGTCTTGACGAACTGGGCACATCATAAAGTCATAAAACATAACGATAAGGTAAGTCGAATGACCATTTCTCCTGTTGATGATTTACGATTTATAGTTATGGATGGTGGAGTAAATTGGATTGTAGACATTGGCGAAAGAACATGCAACTGTCGAAAGTTTGATTATCGGCAACTGTCTTGTTCCCATACACTCGTCGCATACAGATACATCAGATTATCGCACTAGTCTTTGTTCAACTTATTACACGTCCGAGACTTTATTCCGTGCCTATAGCGAGCCAATACTTCCGGTTGGTCAAGTGTCAGATTGGATAGTTCTAGAGTATTTGAAAAATATGGACATTCAACCTCCGATAGCACGTCGTCAGTCAGGTAGACGTCGAATGAATCAGATTCTATCTCAAGGAGAGGAACCATCAAAGAATATATGTAGTCGTTGTAGACAACATGGACATAACCGACAAACGTGTTGAAACCCTGTACCTTTATAGAGCAGATGATGTATATTCATTTATAAACATTTACTTTATTGATATTTAATTATGTATAATATAAGGCTAATATTTAATTTTTTTTTGTTTCAGACGGATCTGAAAAAATATGAAAAAGAGCTATACCATGAGGCTTAATTATGTATGAGAGTCGAGCTTCGTCACTTCTGTAATTCAATTATTTTGTAATGCACTTATTTTGTAATTCACTTGTCTTTAGTATTAATGTTGATAATTTTCACAAAATTTTTGACAGAATCTCCTCTATAATATGGACAATCCCAAACCTGTCATATTAAATAAACACACTTCTATCAAACTGCAAAATTACTTTCACATACATACACCCAAATCAACGCTCGCAAATAATTATACACCTAAATAAATGCATATTGATTAAATCACACTTCTATCAAACTACAAAAACACTTTCGTATATATACTCCTAAAATAATTATGGTATATCAATTATACACCCAAATAAATGCATGTAAATAAATTATAGTGCTAAATATCTATGAAGCTGTAGTCCACAAATCAACAATCATCTTCTGTCTATAAAATGTACCAATGTTAGGGAATGAGTCAAATGGCCGACCTAACATAAGATATTCAATATACATACAGGCGAAGACGCTACAGTCCCCGCTCCCGACCTCTTGTTGTGGCACATTCTCCCAGATACGAGTCACCGGCCAAGGGAACAAATTTGGCCTTTCTATGCCCCTCAAACTATAAAATCTACACCTTTGAAGGTACAACGGCATTGTAACACACAGAGGCTCTATAAATCTCATGATAAACTCGTTTGAATGGCCGTTCACGCTGGAATCATAAAGAACGATTGCAAACTGAGCAAGGTCGAGTTGCGCTACAATCCAATGTTCTTGATTTATATTCAGAGGAATATATACCTACAAAAATAATTATGGTATTATTTTTAACTTATTGTTGTTATATGTACAGTAAAATGTCATTATTATTCTTAAAAAAATACCTTATTGACCGATGCCCACGGTTGAGCACCAAGTAACTCGGTCTTTGTTCCGAGTGCATAAGCCAAAAATATTTTAAGCCAGTCGTTGTTGTCTGGAGGATTGGCAGTGAAGGAGGTTTTCAACATTTGTCGAATGTACTCCTAAACACAAATAAAAGATACTTGTTAAAGTCGATAATAGTTAAAGTCAATAATATTATATGCACAATAAATGGATAATATAATAACTTACGTAGAAATATGCATCTGCAGTTGTACAATCCTGTAAGTACATGTCAGAAAACGTTCTTTGACGCAAATGCAAAAACCTTCAAATATTCATTTATATGCTACAAAACACACAGAATATGTATAAGTTTTGATATTATTAGATAAATCACAAAACAAAAAAAAGTTAAAATAAATCCTCACTGAATCGTCAAACCAATTTTGTAGTATCTCATTAAACCACATATTGTTCGGATCGAGTCCGTGCAAATGAACCCGTTGTGTTGGGTCACTCTTTTTTATCCAATCTAGAAGCTCAGCATATTTACTTTGATCAATAGGAATCAGCTGCCCGTTTATGTCAATAGTAGGTCATACTTGTAAGTCCACAAGTTTCTTCTTCGCGGGCTATTTTAACGGATTGATATATGGACTGACTTGGGCTGCTGCCTTTTTGCAAAGATGCCCATACCTACTTATGTTTTCACCCAATGGAGCAGGTATAATCTTTAAGCTTGTAGGGCTATCAGCAACATGAGCAAATGACTGATGCTGAGACTCGATGGCAGGAGCAAATGTATGAAAGTCAGCAGCCATGAATTCGGCACCCTACAAAATCAAACAATATCGGTTAATGTATTAACTTGTTAAACTTTGTATCCAATATATTTTAGGTTTAAAACGTACCATACTCTGTCCTACATTTTCGGAGATATTGGCTGGTTTAAGCTGTTGCATCAAGAGAGATATCTGATGCAAGATATTTTCTTCAGCCTTATCAATCTTGGCTGAAAGCTTTGCGTTACCCTTATCAATCCTAGTAAATATCCTTTCTTCAAGATCATCCATCTTCTTCTCCAGGATTTCATACTGTGATGTTGACGTGGCAGATTGAAACTATACATAAGTTATTAGAATCAATTTTTACAAGCTAATACTAACCAGTAACAAAAGCATCAGATAATTTAAGGAAAAAAAATTAAATTATTATACTATTGATTCTGTCACTGGCGGGGCTTGAAATTCGTCGAGGTGCTGCAGATTATCGGTGAATTAGGTGTTCGGGATATCAACTGTCTCCAACTTAAGACTCCTTCTTTATTTTCCCGATGGAATGCAAAAGTTTACCGCCGCGCGATAGTCTGTAGTCTTCTTATGTTTGCGGGGTACCAACTTCCTATGAACCTCCAAAATTTTTATAACATTTTAGATTTATTAATCATTATTAGAAAATATAACACAAATTATAAGAAGGTTATATATATTTTTTGTTGAACATAAAAGCATACCCCAACACCATCGAAGAGGACATCTACGACGTTTTCGTATAATGGGGTGCTCGTGCCAGACCAATTTAGAATACGAGAAAAATAATCTCCATTCCTATTGGCAAACAACTCCCCACACCTCGGGATCGCCTCGTAGATCCACACCTGAGATGATAATAAATTTAAATTACAATGCCAACAAAATAAAATTTTCTCTATCATAATATCATAATGAATCAAAAAGATAGAATTACTTACCAAGAATGCGTGACAAAATGAGTATAAGTTGTATGATTCTATATCCCTAGCGCTTGTGTTTTTTATCTTCGCCAACCTTTTAATTGAAGCCGTACATAAACTATTGTAGAGTACAGTTCATGCGATCGTGCCCCAAGGATAGACATTAAACTCATCTAAATTATCTACCAGACGAAGTACAAAATATTGTATGATTCTATTCCGATCACGTAGCATTATCAATTTATGAAATATATAAAATAGACACATTTTTACTGTATCTACATCATCGTCAAATATAACGTTGCCGAACCACTGATCTAAATCCTTGTAAGTCAATTGGCTTCTACCCGAAAAATATTTATGACAAAGTCTATCACCTAACCTATTTACTACAGGATAATCCCCCATCCTCAAACTAGTAATCAAATAAAAATCTTGACGAGAAAATATAATACGTCTTTTATCTATATAGAACCATAATTCTTCATATAAATCTTTGGTATGCACACGTCTTAATAAAATCTCATGAGCTAAAATACCTGAGAATGGAATATTTGATACATCCAATAAATTACCAAAACATGTGGTTCTAAATATTTCTACCTGCCTCGAAGTCAATTTATTTTTTATATTTCGTATAACCCATAGCTTCGAGTACGTATGTACGTTTGTTTGGTAGAAATTTTTTTTGGCAATTACATATTCTTTCGTGACATTCTCCTTCATGAAAAAATTAAAAAATTATTAATATTAATAAAACATTAATCAATATAACATATAATCAAAATTTAATTGAATTATAACTAACAACCTAAACTATTTACATAATTATTAACCAAATTAAATTATTATAAATAAATATAAACAACATAAATTAATTAAAAAAATTTATAAAATGGAAATTTTTTGGGATAAAATGCGACGGCGCGTAGATGCATGCGCCAACTGCGTTTGGCGCACTCCGCTTGGTGCGCACCAAGCGGCGTGCGCCAAATGCAGTTGGCACGTGCGTCTACGCGCTGCCCCCAGCAGCTCGTAAACGCACACACCGCCGCATTTTACCCTAAAAAATATGCCGGATACATTTTACATATAATCTACACACATTATTAACTTTCTATTGATTAAATATATATATTTCTACATATTTTTAATTAACATAAATTATAATACTCAAAAATAAAAAAATTATTTATAAATACATACCAACTTTGTTCCGCCATGATGAGAGAGAGGGACGACTGCTGCCGTGAGAGGTAAAGCGCTACCGTGAGAGGTAGAGCACCGCCGTGAGAGAGAGACCGTGAGGAACGCCACCGTGTGAGAGAGTGAACGTGTGAGAAAATTTGAAAAAGTGAAAAGAAAAGTAAAGGTGAAAATATCGGTGGAGAGAAGAAATTTTTTTTTTTATTTAATATTAAAGGGTAAAATAGAAAAAAGATAATGTAATTGGTTAATAATGAATATGTTATTTTGACTCGGTCAAAATAACATAAGCATTTACAAATTCGGCCAAATTGGCCAATTTCCCATTGATATTAGCATGCTCAAGAAGAATTACATGGCACCCTCTCTCGGTTGAATTATAACTAAGCCTAATGACTAATCGAAAGGTAATTCAAGTTCGGTCACATGTTTTAGTTTCATTCTTTTATAAATAATTTTGGTAATTATTTGGGAGGTTTAGGGCAATGCTTAGGCTCAAATGCTGCCCAATTTCGCTCTAAAATTATGGCTCTGTTTGTTTCTAAGACAACTTTCGATAGGTTGGAAGAATCTTTGGTTAAAAAATGATTTAAGGGTGAGTACGATTTAGTCCAGTTGGAACTAAACTGAATAATAATTTTTTCTTTTTTTTAAATTAAAAATTAAAAAATTAAAAAAAGTATAAAAATTAAATCGAATCGAACTGGTTAATTTTTATCAATTAAAATAATAAAAGAATAAACAAATCGGTGGTTTTTATTAATTAAAAAACAAGTAAAAGAATTTAAAAAAAAAGCCTCCAGAATCAAACTTAAGGTTTGCCTTTTAAACTAATCCTAGTCCATTATTTTAATATATTTAAATTTAAAATGTTAACAATTTAAAAAGCACAACCATGGACCTCTTTTAAATTGTTAACCAACTAAGCTAATGTATATTTTGATCCTAATACATTACATTATATTATCATATAAAATTTAAAATGTTAACAATTACAAATACAAGTAGGGTTTAAAATCATTGACCTCTATAAAATATTTAAATTTTTTATACAAACTAAGCTAATGCTTACTTTTGTACATAATGCATTCAATTATTTAATATATTTATATTTTTAAATATTGTCAATTAAAAACACAAGTTGAATTTGAACTTGCGGCCAAAAGTATAATATAACTATTGTCTACCAACTCAGCTGAAGCCAAATTTTAAACATAAAAGACATTTTATTTATATTTTATCATGTTAATAATTAAAAAAACGCATGCAATTAAATTCAAACAGGACCTTTTGAAAGATATTAACATGCTTAACCAATAAAGCCATGTCGACTTTCAGATTATACATTATATTTATTATATTTAATTATAAAAAATTAATAATAAAAAATAGTTTTAACCAAATCGAAACCAATTGTTTTTTTATTCAATTTTCTACTTTTTTTTTAAAAAAAATTGAACTGTTTTTTTCTTTGAAATATCCGAACTAAATCGGTTCGGTTCGGTTCAGTCTGATCAAATTTTTTCGGTTCTCCTTTTTTTGCCCACCCTTATATGTTAGTAGTTTATTTTCTAAACAAACATGCATCGGATCCTCTTAGTCTGGGAGAAACTGATAAATTAATTATCATGAAAAAATGTCTAAAATGAAATTTCGACTTTCTCATTCTTTCAGGGAAGCCACGTCTAATAGTAGATTGTGTTGCAGACATTGGCTTTCTTTACGACGACCTCACTTGACGGGATATGCCTACAGAGTAAATCAAGAAACTTTTATTTCACAATGCAACTAATTGTTGATCGTTAATTGTTGCATTATTTGATTCTCCACATTAGAAATTCATATTTACAGATCACAGGTATCGCATTGTTTATGTCACGCCCCAGACCCAAAAGATCCGACACACGACATCACTTACATTCATTCACTGCATGTGCACTCATAAATAATATTACACAAAATTTTCAACTTTCATTCAACACAGAAATCCTTAGCAAGTTGCTAGTAAGTTCAACACTAAAATCAACCATAACCTAACATATAAATATAAACTTCTCTTGACAATATTTAAACATTCATTTCAATTTCTTTCAGAATTATAGCAATTGAATTATGACTGGGACAATTATTAAACCAGAGATACGCAGAGTTTTCTCAGAGATTAACACTCTACTACGTCACCAGTAGCAACTTTGTTACCGGGAGCCCAGAATATATCCATTGCAAATTCTTACTTAAAATCATCCAATAACCACACTTTATAAAACTTAAACCAAATCCAATCCACACACAATGAAATAATACATAAGTATTTATTCAATAGGGACAAATCAAATATCATATCCCACGTGTCCCAAAATGAAACACTCGGTAACCTAGCAACTTAGGGAACCCAAGGAACAGCAGAAGCCTTGCCAAATCCGCTAAGCACACATGTATCTTATTTACCTGAAATCACCATAAACTATAATGAGTATAAAACTCAGTAAGCATACTTGTTTTTCATATATCAAATACAAATACATATATGTACACAATGCATATGTATGATATGTTGTGACCAATCAAAATCATAATCTTATCAAATCACATATCATGTAAGCGCTTACACATTCTTTCAAAACAAATAATAGGAATACCATTACTCGACTACTACTTAGTAGGACTTACATATCACATATCACATAATGAGCCAAATGTCACTCGTAGGTGACATACCGTATGAGAGGAATAGTACAAGTGAGGTCTTGAATAACACATATATAATGCTTATGCCCGAAGGTAAAAGCCAAACCCTCACTCTGATCATCGGTGAGTCCTCTCACATGCACCAATACGCCACCACACGAATGTGATGACTCACTCTTCCTTTAGGTACCAATAGGATCCTCCCTACATACGGAACACATAACATATACCCATCCCAAAGGAAAGGCCACACATAAAGGCTCCACAAATCACATAAAATGCCTACTAAGTTAACAGTGAGTTCAAGTGTCACACCCTAGACCCAACAGATCTGACACACGACATCACTTACATTCATTCAATAATACTTAAACATTCATTTTAATTTCTTTCAGAATTATAGCAATTGAATTATGACTGGGACAATTACTAAACCGGAGATACGCAGAGTTTTCTCAGAGATTAACACTCTACTACGTCACCAGTAGCAACTTTGTTACCGGAAGCCCAGAATATATTCATTGCAAATTCTTACTTAAAATCAATCCATTACTACACTTGGTGAAACTTAAACTAAATCCAACCACACACAATAAAATAATACATAAGTATTTATTCAACAGGGACAAATCAAATATTTTATCCCACGTGTCCCCAAATGAAACACTTAGCAACCTAACAACTTAGGGAACCCAAGGAACAGCAGAAGCCTTGCCAAATCCGCTAAGCACACATGTATCTTATTTACCTGAAATCACCATAAACTATAATGAGTATAAAACTCAGTAAGCATACTAGTTTTTCATATATCAAATACAAATACATATATGTACACAATGCATATGTATGATATGTTGTGATCAATCAAAATCATAATCTTATCAAATCACATATCATGTAAGCGCTTACACATTCTTTCAAAACATATTACAGGAATACCATCACTCAACTACTACTTAGTAGGACTTACATATCACATATCACATAATGAGCCAAATGTCACTCGTAGGTGACATACCGTATGAGAGGAATAGTACAAGTGAGGTCTTTAAATCACACATATATAACGCTTATGCCCGAAGGTAAAAGCCAAACCCTCACCCTGATCATCGGTGAGTCCTCTCACATGTACCAATACACCACCACACGAATGTGATGACTCACACTTCCTTTAGGTACCAATAGGATCCTCCCTACATACGGAACACATAACATATACCAATCCCGAAGGAAAGGCCACACATAAAGGCTCCACAAATCACATAAAATGCCTACTAAGTTAACAGTGAGTTCAAGTACCCTCAAATCACAAAATATTTCTCATGGACATATTACACTTCAAAAGCTTTCTTTGTTAAACGCATCTTATTTTGGAAAGCTCACTTTCAAAAACACATGTATGTCCATGCTCAATGTTAATGCTCACATTCATAAACATATATTCACATTTCATATCAAAATATACTTTGACATAGCATAAACATATTCTTAACCACATTTACAAAATCATTCATAACACTTACTATGTTTATTGTGATTCCAGTAAAAAGTCTAGTATACTTACCTCTTAACACTTTCAGCTACAAGGCTTAAATCTCCTTAACCTATCAATGGAGATTAATCCTTTCATAAGCCTCACAATTCACACAAAATACTTTAAATAGCTTACAAAATTATACACAATGCATTTATCACATCAAATTGGTCTAAATATTTGGTTTCTCAAAACCTGTCATTCTGACCACTTACACTTAACAAAAATTTCTAATACATCAAATGATGTCCAATTACTCCAAAATCAGAATATACCATTTTTGACTCATATATACTTCTTATATATGAATATTATATCAAATTTCCTACACAATCCATTCCATACACACCATCGAATCCAAACTACAAACCTGACAGGATCAAGATACTTACTGAACAGTATTCAATCTCCCAATTTTATAAAATCATATACTAACTCAAAAATTATAAAACTACCATATAATTACTCTTAACACATATCTCAGTCCATGATAAATATTTCACTTCCAAATCACTGCCAAAAGTATTTTAAAACTATTTTATTCTATAACTTTAAAAATCTGTTAATCAAATATTGCAATGAGCTGATACACTTTAGAAATTCATAACACTTCAACCACATTGATCTAAATTCTCAATTCCGAGTATATCATATTAGACATATAAAAGTATCATATTCCATAAATTCATAATTTTGGAAGATCATTCAGTAGGACAAAAATTATTTTTCACTGTACTATACTGTTTACACAGGAAATTTCTAGAATTTCAGGGTCATTTTGGTAAATTTATTATAAATTCAATTTCCAGAATTTTCAATCGATTCAAAGTCTCAGATGATCCTCAACATGTCTAATTTCATATACTCAAAATTCAAAATCAGAATCGAATCACAACAATTTATAGAATTCCTAGATCAAGAGATTATCCAGCAGAAATTCCACAATTCATCATGATTTATCAAACTATCTTATAGATCATCATCAATTCTCATATGATCTTACGAAATACACAACAAATACTCAATTATACATATTTTCAGAAATCAAAACTTAAAGGAATTAACTTAATTAATACCAATAAATTGAGAAATACGTATGATATACCTCTTGAAATTCAAAATTCCAATTTCTTCTTCTTTTTCTTCTTCTTCTCCTCTTTCTCTCTCCTCTATTTCTCTCTTCTCTCTCTTAAAATGGGTAGCTCGACCTAAAAATGGTAAATTAGGGTTCAAAAGTGTATTTTTATACTAAGAGGCTAATTTTTTGTATTTACAAATTTGCCCCCAAAACTTTCAAAGTATAACAATTTGGTCCCTAAAATAATTCCAAAGTCTTGCAAATAAACCCAATACTAATAGTATATCCTTAACCTATAAAAACACTACTAATAACAATATATAAATCAAGAATCACCCACATACAAATAAAATACGTATATTTATATATATAAATATACATATTCTTACCGGTTATGGATACTGGTTACTACAATTCTCCCCTCCTTATAAGAATTTCGTCCTCGAAATTCATAACTTAAGCACATAGATGAGGATACTTAGATCTCATTTCTTCTTCTCATTCTCAATTTTCCTTTTCAACTGTATGGTTTATTCATAAAACATTTACAAAGCAATCTTCCTTGTATATAGGATTTGCTCATTGTGGTCCAAAATCCTAATAAATACTCATTCATATGTTAGATTATCTCTAAGTTGGCTCATAGCTGAGTATACGAGAGGAGTACGAAACATATATCCATAAAATAAACATATGACACACATTATGGACTTATAAAATTATACACACATATTTTTATTCTTTTTTTTTTTCATTCGTTCAATATTTAATGGGCATCTATACACTTCACATTTTATTCATTAAAGAATAACATAGATGTAGAATATCCATACTAATCTCTTAAATAAAATTCTTAACTCCTCTGAAAATTTTAATCCATTCAACATATACTCATACGTCATAATATCATTCACTACCTTGATATCATTAAAAAACAAATGTAGCATTTCTACGCAACTAAGTTGTCATTCAAATCAGAATATTGAAGGTATTATCTTAAATGATCAATGATTCTTAAACTATAGATCTCAACATTATATCTCTTACTTTAACTCTTTTAAAAAAAATAGTCCACCTTATTGGACATCATTTTCTCATTGAGACTGACATGTCTGCTTTTTTCTAATATGCTCAGTTTCAAACAGAAAAGATTGCACTAGCATAATTACTGCGATGGCAAATATGGTTTTTCAACTATTCCTTTAACGTCATCCACGGAAAAGGAAAGAACAAAACGATTATTGATTTTCTTTCACAAAACTCTATAAATAGCCTAAACCTCATAATCACTTTTCTAGCAATAAAGAAAACCAACCCTCATACCATCTTCATAATGAATCCTATTATCATAACTCCTCATGTTCCTTTTACTCCACCACAACTTCCAGACCTAATCAGAACCAGAACACTCCATTCCCGTGCCAAAGAATTCATCAGACACTATACCATCTTGGCAGTCTAAGAACACGGCCTCACAGTTCTTGGTGGCCCTTCGTTCAACTTGGAATACCCTTTCTTTCACCTGCACTATTTTTTCCCATTTTCCCAATGGTCCAAATCTGTCCTTTACTTGTTATGGTACCTGTTGGATCTGTATACAATCGCCATGGAATTTCCATTACTTAGAACTCTCCAAAAATTAGAAAAATGTGATGAAGATCATCTAGCCCTGATATTTCTCCAATGGTTTTACCTAAAGACATGGTGGATAACTAAATTTCAATACATGATTGTAAACAACACAAATGCTGCAGTCCCCAGACAACATCTTTGGTCTGTCTTACTTCTCCAACGAAAGGGTATGATTGTTTCAGATCATGAAATCCATTATTACCCCACTGTCAAGGATTACCTCACTTTTACCCTTTCACTAAATGGATCAATTAAGCTCTGGCCTGAAGAAGTAATTCAGCAAAAGAGAGAACTTGAAAGAATTCTTGCTCAGGAAAATCAAATAATTCCTCCGTCTGTTTGGATCTCCCCAGAAGATGCTGCACCTTGGGAACAAGTTGAAGCTGACTTTACAGAAGACCTGAATTTTGCCAATATACTCAAATTCCAACAAAGACAAAAATATCATCTTTCACATCTCAGAAATACAGATTACTCTACTCATCATCACCATATCCCAAACATGACTTATTATGCCAGATACAGACAAGCAATGGATAACCTTCACCAATGGCCTCAGCTAACTGTCCCGACAGAACCTACCCAACCTCAGCCAGTTGTCCCGACAGAACCTGACCAACACCAACCCAATCTTGACTTATCCCTCTTTCAAGACTCCCAACTTTATCTAACCGACACTCAAATCCAAGAGGAAGCCAGCACATCCCTCATCCAGACCAGCTCACCTGGAGAAGATCAAGATATGGTAGACCCACATTCCACTCAGCTAGAGCCCTCATTCAATGCATGGGAACAACAACTCCATAAGTTCCTCTCTCACGGATACGACACAGATGAAAGCGACCAAGGAGACTCATTTTGACCTACATTGCTGTTTCTATTTTCACATAAACTAAATCCGTGTTGCTCTATCACATCAAAGAGAGACTGACTACTGCTTTATCTTTATGTCAAGTGTGCTTTATCTTTCTTCATATCTGCTTTTAATCTATCCAAAAATCAATGTTAAGATCACAAAAATTCTTATAATTAATAAAGTTAATTTGGCCTCATGTCCAAAGTCTAGTTGGTAGCTTTTAAAAGTCTTCAAGTCATATATGCATTGTCGGCCATTAGTGCCAAAACGGCAAAGTCCCTAAATCCATAAAATAGGCATTTATTGACTTTTCTTAATCATCTTACCTAACTCATCACGCTTCCGACACAATTTTATTACACTTACATATCAACAAATATTTATTCAAAATTTTGCGGCCTATTGTCCCTTATAGAATAATAAAGTAAAACTCATTCTTTTCTTTTTACCTCACAAGAATTGAGAAAAACGTATATACTTGAACATACTTACACATATGCTCCACAGCTATTATCAATTTGTTTCTCTATAAATACATTGTTTTTGCATCCTTATACAAACTCAAAAATATTCAAAGATTAGGGTGAGCGTAACAATGGAGGAAACCTCAGCTCGTCGATTTACAAAAATTCGTGTCTTTTGTGGATCCAACCCTGGAAATACTGAAGAGTTTACAAAAGTTGCAGAAAATCTTGGTAAGGTATTAGCTGAGCGAAGTATACATTTAGTATATGGAGGAGGTAACCGAGGGTTAATGGGGTCTGTGGCAAAAGATAATAAAGGTAGTTGAGTTTTGGGTATCATTCCAAAACCTCTAGCTATTGAAAATATTGTAGGAAAAACAGTTGGGGATGAGTTACAAGTCTCATCTATGCATGAGCGAATGGCTCAAATGCTTAGGCATGCAGATGCTTTCATAGCTCTACCAGGAGGTTTCGGGACCTTGGAGGAAATTTTTCAAATTGTCTCATGGGCACAATTACAAATCCACCAAAAACCCATTGGTTTGTTAAATGTTAATGGCTTTTACGACGGGTTGATATCTTTTCTTGACTATGCAGCGGGAACACAATTCATCCCACTTCTAGCACGACGGATTCTTATTTCAGCTCCAACTGTTGATCAACTAATTGATCAATTACAGTCTTTTATTCCTCTGTCTAATCCAACATTGCATCAGTTAGATTGGTCTACTCATGACAGTCAGAAGAAGCGCAAAATAGACTTAAATCTCACTCCGTAGCCTCTACTGTATTTTTGTTGCTGCTATTGTTATTGTTTTCCTTTTCAATAAAAGTTGTTTCAATTGATGTCTTCAATACTCTACTTCTCTATATTTTGTCATTGAGAAAATTATCTCAATTTACTCTATGACATGCAAATTATCATTATAAGATATTCAACATCACTCTTACTAAGCATATGAGTCATAACTAAAAAAAAAAAAAATCTAAATAGTAACATTAAGATCCACAAGGTACCATTATCCATAACAACAACAATCTTAGCAGCTCTTGGATAATGTGTCATCTTCACAAAATCATAAAAAATTTAAGGAATATGTCAAACTTTTACACAACAAAGCTACAAATACAATCCTAAGGATTTGGCATCTGCTCGGTTCCCTTGACTCAACACTTAAAAGTCTACAGAATCATAACCTGGCTCTGATACCAATAAAAGCTGTCACACCCCAGACCCAACAGATCTGACATACGACATCACTTACATTCATTCAATAATACTTAAACATTCATTTTAATTTCTTTCAGAATTATAGCAATTGAATTATGACTGGGACAATTACTAAACCGGAGATACGCAGAGTTTTCTCAGAGATTAACACTCTACTACGTCACCAGTAGCAACTTTGTTACCGGAAGCCCAGAATATATTCATTGCAAATTCTTACTTAAAATCAATCCATTACTACACTTGGTGAAACTTAAACTAAATCCAACCACACACAATAAAATAATACATAAGTATTTATTCAACAGGGACAAATCAAATATTTTATCCCACGTGTCCCCAAATGAAACACTTAGCAACCTAACAACTTAGGGAACCCAAGGAACAGCAGAAGCCTTGCCAAATCCGCTAAGCACACATGTACCTTATTTACCTGAAATCACCATAAACTATAATGAGTATAAAACTCAGTAAGCATACTAGTTTTTCATATATCAAATACAAATACATATATGTACACAATGCATATGTATGATATGTTGTGATCAATCAAAATCATAATCTTATCAAATCACATATCATGTAAGCGCTTACACATTCTTTCAAAACATATTACAGGAATACCATCACTCAACTACTACTTAGTAGGACTTACATATCACATATCACATAATGAGCCAAATGTCACTCGTAGGTGACATACCGTATGAGAGGAATAGTACAAGTGAGGTCTTTAAATCACACATATATAACGCTTATGCCCGAAGGTAAAAGCCAAACCCTCACCCTGATCATCGGTGAGTCCTCTCACATGTACCAATACACCACCACACGAATGTGATGACTCACACTTCCTTTAGGTACCAATAGGATCCTCCCTACATACGGAACACATAACATATACCAATCCCGAAGGAAAGGCCACACATAAAGGCTCCACAAATCACATAAAATGCCTACTAAGTTAACAGTGAGTTCAAGTACCCTCAAATCACAAAATATTTCTCATGGACATATTACACTTCAAAAGCTTTCTTTGTTAAACGCATCTTATTTTGGAAAGCTCACTTTCAAAAACACATGTATGTCCATGCTCAATGTTAATGCTCACATTCATAAACATATATTCACATTTCATATCAAAATATACTTTGACATAGCATAAACATATTCTTAACCACATTTACAAAATCATTCATAACACTTACTATGTTTATTGTGATTCTAGTAAAAAGTCTAGTATACTTACCTCTTAACATTTTCAGCTACAAGGCTTAAATCTCCTTAACCTATCAATGGAGATTAATCCTTTCATAAGCCTCACAATTCACACAAAATACTTTAAATAGCTTACAAAATTATACACAATGCATTTATCACATCAAATTGGTCTAAATATTTGGTTTCTCAAAACCTGTCATTCTGACCACTTACACTTAACAAAAATTTCTAATACATCAAATGATGTCCAATTACTCCAAAATCAGAATATACCATTTTTGACTCATATATACTTCTTATATATGAATATTATATCAAATTTCCTACACAATCCATTCCATACACACCATCGAATCCAAACTACAAACCTGACAGGATCAAGATACTTACTGAACAGTATTCAATCTCCCACTTTTATAAAATCATATACTAACCCAAAAATTATAAAACTACCACATAATTACTTTTAACACATATCTCAGTCCATGATAAATATTTCACTTCCAAATCACTGCCAAAAGTAGTTTAAAACTATTTTATTCTATAACTTTAAAAATCTGTTAATCAAATATTGCAATGAGCTGATACACTTTAGAAATTCATAACACTTCAACCACATTGATCTAAATTCTCAATTCCGAGTATATCATATTAGACATATAAAAGTATCATATTCCATAAATTCATAATTTTGGAAGATCATTCAGTAGGACAAAAATTATTTTTCACTGTACTATACTGTTTACACAGGAAATTTCTAAAATTTCAGGGTCATTTTGGTAAATTCATTATAAATTCAATTTCCAGAATTTTCAATCGATTCAAAGTCTCAGATGATCCTCAACATGTCTAATTTCATATACTCAAAATTCAAAATCAGAATCGAATCACAACAATTTATAGAATTCCTAGATCAAGAGGTTATCCAGCAGAAATTCCACAATTCATCATGATTTATCAAACTATCTTATAGATCATCATCAATTCTCATATGATCTTACGAAATACACAACAAATACTCAATTATACATATTTTCAAAAATCAAAACTTAAAGGAATTAACTTAATTAATACCAATAAATTGAGAAATACGTATGATATACCTCTTGAAATTCAAAATTCCAATTTCTTCTTCTTTTTCTTCTTCTTCTCCTCTTTCCCTCTCCTCTATTTCTCTCTTCTCTCTCTTAAAATGGGTAGCTCGACCTAAAAATGGTAAATTAGGGTTCAAAAGTGTATTTTTATACTAAGAGGCTAATTTTTTGTATTTACGAATTTGCCCCCAAAACTTTCAAAGTATAACAATTTGGTCCCTAAAATAATTCCAAAGTCTTGCAAATAAACCCAATACTAATAGTATATCCTTAACCTATAAAAACACTACTAATAACAATATATAAATCAAGGATCACCCACATACAAATAAAATACGTATATTTATATATATAAATATACATATTCTTATCGGTTATGGATACTGGTTACTACATCAAGTACCCTCAAAATACAAAATATTTCTCATGGACATATTACACTTCAAAAGCTTTCTTTATTAAACACATCTTATTTTGAAAGCTCGCTTTCAAAAACACATGTATGTCCATGTTTAATGTCAATGCTCACATTCATAAACATATGTCTTTCACATTTCATATCAAATACACTTTGGCATAACATAAACATATTTTTAAGCACATTTACAAAATCATACATAGACAATTACTATGCTTATAGTGATTTCAGTAAAAGTCTAGTATACTTACCTCTTAACACTTTCAGCTACAAGGCTTAAATCTCATTAACCTATCAATGGAGATTAATCCTTTCATAAGCCTCACAATTCACACAAAATACTTTAAATAGCTTACAAAATTATACACAATGCATTTATCACATCAAATTGGTCTAAAAACTTGGTTTCGCAAAACCTGTCATTCTGACCACTTACACTTAACAAAATTTTCTAATACATCAAATGATGTCCAATTACTCCAAAATCAGAATATACCATCCTTAACTCATATATCCTTCTTATATATGAATATTATATCAAATTTCCTACACAATCCATTCCATACACACCATCGAATCCAAACTACAAACCTGACAGGATCAAGATACTTACTGAACAGTATTCAATCTCCCAATTTTATAAAATCATATACTAACTCAAAAATTATAAAACTACCACACAATTACTCTTGCCACATATCTCAGTCCATGATAAATATTTGGCTTCCAAATAACTGCCAAAAGTATTTTAAAACTATTGTATTCCATAGCTTTAAAAATCTGTTAATCAAATACTGTAATGAGCGGATATACTTTAGAAAATCATAACATTTCAACCACATTGATCCAAATTCTCAATTCCGAGTATATCATATTAGACATATAAAATTATCATATTCCACAAATTCGTAATTTTTGAAGATCATTCAGTAGGACAAACATTGTTCGTCACTGTATTATACTGTTTACATAGGAAATTTCTAGAATTTCAGGGTCCTTTTGGTAAATTCACAACAAATTCAATTTCTGGAATCTTGAATCGATTCAAAGTCTCAGATGATCCTAAACATGTCTAATTTCATATACTCAAAACTCAAAACCAGAATAGAATCACAACAATTTATAAAAGTCTTGGATCAAGAGACTATCAAGCAGAAATTCTACAATCCATCATGATTTATCAAACTATCTTATAGATCATCATCAATTCTCAAAATATCATACGAAATACACATCAAATCCTCAATTATAAATATTTACAGAAATCAAAACTTAAAGAAATTAACATAATTAACACCAATAAATTGAGAAATAGTTGTGATATACCTCTTAAAATCCAAAATTTCAATTTCTTCTTCTTTTTCTTCTCCTTCTTCTCTTTCTCTCCCCTCTTTTCTCTCTTCTCCCTCTCTAAAAGAGGTAGCTCGACCAAAATGAGAGAATTAGGGTTTTAAAAGTGTATTTTTATACTAAGTGGCTAATTTTTTGTATTTACAAATTTACCCCTAAAACTTTCAAAGTATTACAATTTGGTCCCTAAAATAAATCTAAAGTCTTGCAATTAAACCCAATGCTAATAGTATCACCTTAACCTATACAAACAATACTAATAACAATATATAAATCAAGTATCACCAACATACAAATAAAATACGTATATTTATACATATATAAATACTTATTCTTACCAGTCGTGGATACTGGTTACTACAGTTTATGTCTGGCTTGTTCCCATAAGAGTTTAGATAGCTAGAGATGATTATGCTGAATTGAAATATATGCCGGGAATACATTGGGAAGGTCTGTTCATAACCGATATGGAATCAGAGTCAGGTTAATGTTATTCGATGGTGTTTAGATGGGAAATCATAGATATAAGTTCCAGAAGTGATTTCGAATGGACGCTAGTCTAGTTTGTACTTGTGGTGTAGTCACGTACGTAAGAATAGCTAAACTCTTTTAGGTATTCTTTTTGATTCATGTTAAAAGGATTATTCATACATATATGGATTCTTCGGAAGTTCAAATTCCCTTATTAGAGTTACAACTATCTCTTTCCTCCTTATCAGCTTCTCAATCTTTTAGAATCTTTAATGCTTCAAAAATAGACAACCTTTATAAGATAACTTATCTCCTAGAGGATAAAAAGACCCCTGTTATAGAAATTCCCATAATGAATCCCTACTAAGCCTATCTTAAACTAAAATCTTCCTTTGCCACGTTGATAAAATTTGTTGTCTCCTCTCTAAAAGTTAAAGTTAAAAAATACAAACAAGCCATCAAATTTGACCAATACTTCCTCCCAACAACTAAAAGAGAACAATTTTTCACTCTCCAATTTCCTTCAGAGCTACCCTAAATCTAAAAAAATAAAGGATTCACCTATCTTTACTTTAGAGCTGTCAAAATAGCCCCTTACTTTCCAAGGTTGTAAAGGCCTCACAACAATAGCAAGATTACTTGCATTGGTACAATACAAACTACATTGAATGCTGGCACAGTCTTTGTTATGCTAATCCCAAATTTTTGCATGCCAATTAATGACCCACAATAGTTCATGACTTTTAAAGTCTAGATCCAAATTATAGGTGCAGTTTCTGAAGCCGAAACTTTTGTGGCCACTGTTCACTACCAAGTGGTTTACAGAGTTTAAAACCATGTACTAGATTTTAGCACTCCCCACATATCTAAAGATGCTTTATCTTGTCAGTAAACTTAAAGCATGTACTTACTTGTACTTATATTCCCAGATAGCTTCCTCATGAAGAACTAGTAAAAATTCTTCCAAACAAATGGATTACAACCTATGAGACTGTTCACAAACAGTCTCAAAAACCCAAGCCTATTTAGATCACAAATCACTCATTCCATTAAAGAGCTACTAATGAGGTAGAAATCTCATTCTCTAAAGAAGACTGATTGATGCTTTACTAGCTAAACATAAGTGCACGTTATCGTATCAAGTAATATAGGATTTTAAGTCCAAGTATCGATTCCATAGGGACTATGCGATCTAATTCTACAAATCAAGTACTAAAATTGTACCTACTTGACTTTTATTCAGAAAATTAAAATTTGAAATTTATTTAACTAATCTAATTCTATTAATTAAACTAAACAAAAGTAAAAGATAGAATTCACAAATAAAGATAATCTGGGGTTTTGACTCGTCCCCTAATATTTCATTAGACTCATTAACCACATAGTTAATCCCTTAATACCAATTGATTGGCTTAGACACTAATTTCATTACAAGCTTCTGTCGATAGTCAAGTGACTATATTACGCATTCTAACAATCACCTATATGTCTATGGTAATCAAATCAGAATGTAATTCATTAAGATCAAGTCTAAATTATACTATACATGCCACCTAAGTATATGTTTATCCTAGATAGAACTAATAGTTGTTACCCTATGATTATGCATCAAACTATCATAGACTCAACTATGAATCCCTTTGTCAAGTTCTTCATGGTTCCTTAGTCATTCATAATATTGGCCAAATATAATGAAAGCAATAAACACAAGATAGAATGAATCAATTATAATAATTAAGTTCATAAATTAAGAATTAATGAAATCCAACTACATACTAGGTCCACATAGTCTAACCATAGAATAACAAGTTTAGCTCATCACAAAATCAAAAGTATCCAACAAATCCATGAAAAACAACAAGAACAAGAATAAGAACATAATAATAAGAAAAAAGAAGAAAAACTAATCAAGAAGATGTCTTGGGTTGCTTCTCTCTCCATATTGACTTGAAGCTTGAATCTTGATCTTAAATCTTGATTTCTTGGCTTTGATATTTGATTTTATTTTGTGAATTCTTTCTCTCTATTTTTGCCTCTCCAAAGTTTGTGTATTTGACCTCAAAAGAGTGTTTTTATTGGTATGAGAAAACCTAAAGGCGAGGGGCTTCAAATCCAAGTTGAAATAAGAGTTGAGAAGGGTATTTAAGTATCCGTATAGGCGCCGCAGCACTAGGGGTTCAGCACCGTGGTGCTAGGCATGAGCATAAAGGTCTCTACAACATTGATGGGAGCCGCGGCACTAATAGGGGCATAAAAGCACTAGTAGGATTTGTACTTAAATTTTTTATTTTACTCCAAATCATAAGTATTTGACCATTTTATTGTGTTTTCTGATCATAAACAGATGCATGATGGAAAATGTGACGCACAAGAACAAATGGGAGGCAAATCAGACGTCAAACGAAGAAGATACGCTCAAAATACGAAAGTAGTGCAGCTGCAGGTGGTTGGGCACCGCAGCGCCCAGAACAGCGAGTGAGCGTCGCGGTGCTCAGCACCCAGCACCGCGGCACTCATCGATGTCTTGATAGACTTGTGCTCATGCCCAGCACCACGACGCCCGTGCGGATGTTTAAATACCCTTCTAAACTCGCCTATTGAAGGTGGATTCGAAGTTTCTTGTGCCTAGGGTTTCTCATAGCAACAAAAACACTATTTTGAGGCAAAAATAGAAAGGCTTAGCAAGGAGAATAACACAAATAATAAACACATATTCAATCCAAGAGATCAAGGTGAAGTTATTAAAGATTGAAGATTAAGGAATTAACTCTTGAGCAATCAAGACAAGAGGAAGAAGAACAACTCAGGGCATCACTTGTTTTGTTTTATTCCTTACTTTTAAGAGATGATTTCGTTCATTATATTTTCAGACTTTTGCTTTGATATTCTTTTTTTGAACATGAGCTAATTTCTTTTGATCTAAAGTTAGACGTTATTGAACCTAGTATGTAATTGATTCTTTTAATCTTTTAATTATGCACTTTTATCTCTTAATTGATTCAATCTTTCTATGCTTAATGCTTTCATTATACTTAATCACTATTTTGATTGTTTAGGAACCATGATAACTTTGACGAAAGGAATCATGTGTTTAGCCTATGGTAGATTGATACATGATCATAGGGTAATATTTATGAGTTCTATCTAGGATAGACATATACCTAGGTGGCGTGTATGGTTTGATTAGACTTAATCTTAATGAGTTGCATCTTATTCGAATTACCATAGACATATAGGTAATTGTTAGGGTGTGATATTATCATTCGACTGTCGACAGAAGCTTATGGTGAAATTAGTGTCTAGCCAATCAATTGATAAAAAGAAAAATAACTAAGGAGTTAAAGGGTTCAGTAAACTACTAAAGGATGCGTCGATACCCTAGTTACCTATCAATTTAGTGAATTCTATCTTTAAGTATTTGCAATATTTTAATTAGGTTCAATTTGATAGCAATAATTTAGTTAGTTAAACTACATCCTTGAAGCTAGTCTGGATAAAGGTAAAGTAGAGTAATTTTAGTATTCAATTGAAGAAAATAGAAACAAAGTCTCTGTGGGATTGATAATCTGGACTTAGTCCTATATTACTTGATATAAAAAGCGTGCACTTGCGCTAGGTTACAAAACATAGACATCAGGCGCCCAGCGATATGCTCCGTTACTTTCATCTTTTGAGTGCATCTCGCTCGTTTCTCACTCGAATCGCCTCTCGTTTGATCCTATGTGTCACATTTTCCTTCACACATCTATTTATGATTAGAAAACACAATTAAATAGCCAAATATTTATGATTGAAAGAAAAATACAAAATTTAGGTACAAATCATACTAGTATTTTTGCACCATTTTCAAAGACCAAAAGTCCACATGACCTATGTACTTTTCAACATAATGCATGATTTAACCATACGGTAAAATGGAGAAGCTTCAAATCAAAATTTTTAAAGGGAATGGAAAGTCAGTCTATCATTTCAAAGACCCAGAAACAAGACATTATTTTTAGGATCAAGAATTCTCCTGCTAAGATTGCCAAAGTAGCACCATTTGTGATGAAGAATAGAACACTCCAAGAAGCAGAAGGAAAAAGAAATATTTACAAAGACTTTTGTAGGAACAATATAAGGCATATGACCTTAAAGTTGGCCTATTAGGAGAACCATCTAAAAAAAATTGACTTTTATGTATTGTATTTAGACAAAGCAAACTATGCACAATCACTACCACCAAACTGTAAACAATCACCAAAGCCATTTCAACCCACCAAAACCCTAATCTTATACTATTCAGCCTTATTACAAAAAAGCCTTGAAATAGATAAAAAAAAGGAAAAATCCTCCACGTAACTATTAAATCCGTTAACTCTATCTTCTACTATCCCATAAATTGCTATGTTTAACCCATCATCCCAAATAGACTTTCAACCCCTAATTCTTAAGAAAATAGAGAGAAAAACATAAAACAAGCTTGGAAAGTAAATAACTCAAATAATAGAACACCAGATGGATCTTATGAACAAATCACTCTTATAGAGGTTGTCCTAAATTGACAATCATAAAATATAGTAGCACAAAATCATCTCCTGAAAATATTTAAGGTGTCTTAACAGAAATTGAAAGCAAAACTAGATACGGGATTTTCAATAACCCAATAAATAATTATTTCTTTAAGGGAGAGAATTGAAAAGCTACACTAAGAATTAATTAACCTGCTACAACAAAATCTTTCTTTCTTTAGACAAGAACAAGGATAAAGCACTTAAGAAATCAATTGAGCAGTTTAGAACAATTTACGCATGACACTGACATCCATCAGTGAGTTTGCTACCCAAAGCCCTGCAGCCATTAACTCCATCACATTCAACTACACCCATTTTTGGAGATTACTCGTCCCTCATTCCTAAATTTGAACCCACTGAAAAACATGAAAAGCATAAGAGGCGTACTTCCTCTAAGGCCTCTACAAGCAAAGGTTCAAACTCCTTTGTCTCAGAATTAACTACTAAACCAACAATTCCATCCTCTAAGCCACCAACAACCAATTTTCCCAAAATTATGGGACCCTTTGACCCTAGCTCTCAATTTATGGTTATGCGCAAGGGTGCAAGTCTTTTTTAGAATATACTTCAGAAGATAGCTGAAGTTTTGAAAAAGATAGTACCTACTCTGTTAAGAGCCTAACAACAAGTTTCGGTTCTAAAATAAAGGCCTTTTCCTTTATGAATGATCCTCAGACATTTATAGCTTCTTTTTTTCACTACAAAAGACTGAGACTTTTCCTTGGAAAACATTTAGACTATTCCCTCATGCAACGTTGCACCAAATATAGTGACTTAGATAAAAGGCATTGGTTCACCCTTGATGATATACCACCATTAAAATGGCAAGACCGATTTTATGAATTCTAAGCTTGATGTCCTATAGAACATAAACAACCAAGGATGACATCAAGAGATGTGATATGAAGGTCTATCACCAGATTTCAAGGAATTCTCAAGTATTGGTATCAATAATTGGGTGACTACAGATAGCTGCAACTTCAAAATTCAGCAAACATCAATGCCTTCTTTAATGTTATATTTTCTGAATTTGTTGGTGACATTGGCCATCGACCATCTTATGGATCAAGCAAGAAAAGAATTTTTAAAATGAAATGTTATTTTTTTTTTAAATGAAAGATTTAGAGACCCATTATAAGAGAGCCTCCTTGAGATATTACCAACTCGAAATAGATGACCTAAATCTTAAGCAGACATATTTGAATTTCATCCTAGATCCTCTGGGACAAGAAGCCTTGAGAATCCTAGAAGCAAAACACCTTATTTTACAACAAGCCTTTTTTGGGCTTATCCATCAAACAATCATAAAAAGCCTTGATAAATTGACACAAGTTCTTCAAATAATTTGAAAATATAGGAAAATAGGTTAGCCGAGCATGTGAAAGACCAGACTTGCTACTCAAGTGTCCTCGAAATGGAACTTTATATCACTGTCCTTTCAAGAAGAAAAACCATCATCGGAAGATTTACTTCTCGAAGACATCTTAATCCAGAACCTATACATGACCAAAACAATTCTTCAGAAGAAAGCATTCATTCTCTAAAAAAACCAACTGCTATTTTATTTGCAAAAGGAAATACCATTTTGTAAGAATATGCCTTCACAAGGGCAGAGCAAAGATCTTAAAGAAGATTCTTGCAGCAGTTCCAATACAATTCAGTGACTATGATGAATTGGAATCAGTATTCTTTGAGCAATTAGTCTCAAAAGAAGACATTGTTTTTGGACTAGAATACCTTTTAGAAGATGACTCATACAAAACCAGCCCTTTTCAAACTGATTTAGGACTGATCCACTCCCAGATACATCACAATACAATATCTAAGCCATCAATTTCTCTGTCCAAATGGTATCAATGATTGAACTCAAAGTCCTGACTTTCAAATATGACCACTAGATGGCCCCGAGATGTACTGGAAGGGCCATCACAATATCAATGATTGAACTCAAAGTCTTGACTTTCAAATATGGTCGAGATGGCCTCGAGATGCACTGAGGGGGCCATCTTGATCGGAACCGAGATGGCGCTCGCGATGCGCACAATGTGCGCATCTCATTCTCGATGCTGCATTGTTTTGCACCACGTGGCGCCGTCATATACTGCCATATGGCGCTATAATGAATTATTATTATAAAAATTATTTTAATATTTTTCATTTAAATTTTTTGATTTATTATGCATTTTTTTGGGGTTTATTTATAATAATTTTCTTTCTAGGTTCTATGGAGTATGATGCAATTATTTTTTGTTTTAGAAGAAAGTGAGAGAGTTCTAGTGATGGAGAAGAGAATTATGTTAATTATAGTAATTTTGAGATTTTAGTTCCTAAAGTTATTAAATTTGAAGATCTTTTGAATACAGTATGCTATACCTTGAGAGTCGACAATGTGAACTATAAGGTGACTTTGAAAATCAAAATTGATGCAATGAAGTATAAGTTAAAACCTAATGAGATTAGAAATGACAGTCATTCTCAATTCTTTTTGAGCATCAATAGAAGATCGTATTGTCCTATATGTGTAACAGTGGATCCTAAAGCTCCCGTTTATGAAGATGATGTATAGCCTCCCAATCAAAACCCACCATCGATTCATAATCACTTTATGTTAGCTAACGGTAGCAACCAAGTTAGCCATACATCCCTATCAATTCCAACAGTGGTTTCCTTAAACACAACGAATGGGTATTACAATGTTTCCCCTATACCGTTCAATGAAGACCCAGCCTATACACACTATGACTGTGATGACATTAGAAATATTAGGGATATGAAAGGAGACTGTGATGATGTTAGAAATGTTGGAGATGTGGAAGGGGGCTGTGATAATGTTAAAAATGTTGATAATTTAGAAGGGGATGATTTACCAGAAGGCAGACGTTGTTATATTTTAACGAGCTCCCTAAATATTGAAGCTAGAAGAATAGATTTTTGTGAAGCTGAAAACCTCTTTGCATTTATGTCTCAAATACCACCATCAGACTTGGACATATCGAATAAGATATCAAGTAGTGAAATTGACTATGTGTTTGTAGAAAAGTTGTTTGATAGCAAAGACGAACTTCATTAGGCTATTAGTATGTTAGTACTTAAGGGTAATTGGAGCTTTAAAGTTTCAAGGTAAAAAAAAATCATTTTGAGGTAAAATATTTCATGTCGATGGCGATTACGTGCAGTGTCGATGATAGATACAAGAAAATATTTTATTGTACGCAGAATTGATTCAAATCACGTATGCCAATTAGATCAATTACGTGATGGTCATCGACAAGTAAAGTCTCAGATTATTAGCAAATTCATAAAAAATAAGTTTGCATATGTGAGTCAACTTTATAGACTGAAGAAAATCCTAGCAGACATATGTGAGGAGTTTGATGTGGAGATAACTTACCCTATTGCTTGGCGTCTAAGGAGCTAGTGTTGATATTTCTCTTTAGTTAGTCGCATCAATAAGTAATATATTATTGCTCTAAGCATTAGTGCTAACATTTGTAGATTTATCCATTCATATCCATACCTATACACATTCATATCATCATCGTTAGGGTTGCTAAAATGGACATAGGCCCTTTGGCTCTTGCTCTTGCTTCTTTCATAATCATACATATTTGGTAAGTCCTCAGTATAACTTCCGCTTAGAATACCTAGATGTCTAACTATTTCCACGAATGCCTCTTTCTTCTCATGATCTTTTGGTACTAATTTACGATGTACTGAAAGAACCTACAAATATAAAATTAAGTTATGCTTAATACAAAATAAAAGTTATATACATATATTTTTCATTAATTGCAACACATACCAAATCATACCCTAATATTGTATTCTTAACGTCATCGAACTGTGGAGTCTCTCGAGCTGTCTAATTCAAAATACGAGAAAAACGATCACTGTAGTGAATATAAAAAATCTCACCGCACACTGGAATTGCTTCAAAAATTTATACTTAATATAATCATTTTTAAAATATAAGTTTGGCTTATACAAAAATAAATAAATAATTAAGATTAAAATGTTAAGTACAAGAAAATTATGACGTACCAAAAATGCATACAAAAATTCATATACATTGTAACTCTCAAACTTACTATGTGCAAATCCTTTCATATTACTTTCTCAAGTTTTTGGAATGCGGCATTCTTAAGTGAGTTATAAAATACGGTTCATGCAATATTACTCCATGGATACTTCTTAAACTCATCAAGGTCATTCACTAAACATAGTAAAAAAATTTGAATCCCAATACGTTTATCGCGTGGGATCAAAACACGATGCACAAAATAGAATAAACTCAATTTTACTACATCTTCTTTGTCTATCTCCGTCAGTTTCAAATGTCTGCACCAATTATCAAGAAATATGTACGATAATTTTTTTACCCTTGAAAAATATGTATCCCACAATCGAGTGCCTAATTTCTTATTCAACTACTAGGTGGGATGGTAATCTCGCATTTCTAGTCCAATGATTAGTACAAACTCCTGCTAGTTAAATGAGATGCGTTTCTTCCCTATATAAAACCATATCTCACTGTGTAAATTAGAGGTATGCACTTCATGTAATAATAACTTGTGCTCCAAAATATTGGAGAAGGTCAAATTTGGCATATTTAAGAAATGTCCCATACACGTTTGCCTAAATAATGCATCTTGATTCTCTGTTAGTTTTTCCTTTATATTTTTTAGTCCCTATATCTTCGAATAAGCCGTTACTAATGCACGAAAAAAAATATACTCTAAAAGTCTATATTTTTTTTATACGCTATTTTTCCTATAACAATTAAAAAAAAATTAGTAAATTAATATTATTAACAAATAACAAGCATACATATTAACTAACATACAATATTATTTTTAAAAAATTCACAAATAATATAAATTAATTCAACAGATATAAAATAAAAAGGAAAATTAAACACTAATATATTAATCAACATATTGTAAAAATTAATTAAATTAAAATTTTTAATATATAATTAATTACAAAAGGTACTCACTAAATAAATAATATTATAAAAAATTAAAATTATTATTACTTAAATTATTTATTTAACAAATAACAATATGATTTCAAAAAATGAACATATAATATTAATCAACTTATTAATTAATTACTTAATAGAATTAAACGTAATTTTATCTAATTTAAATAAAATTACATTTAATTTTTAAAAATAGAATTAAAATTAATTTATTTAATTTAAATAAAATTACGTTTAATTTAAATAAAATTACATTTATTTTTTTAAAAAGTTATAATTGCGCCACTTGGTGCAATAGTGCAGCATCGCGGACTTTGAGCTCACGATGCTGCTACGAGATGCGCTCTTGGGGGCTATTTCGGGCTCGAGGTGGCCCTGAGATTAAAGAAAACCAGGCGGCGATCGCCTGTTGTTTGGTTCCGGTAAATACACCCAAAACTTCTAGTTTTCTTTGCCTATTTTCAACATTTCTTACACCATTTTTTCACATATAATTCATTAATTTTACCTATTTCTAGCTTCAAATACAAATTTTAACAAATTTCTAAAAAAATTAAAAAATTTAAAAAATTTAAAAGAACTTACTAAGAATCGGCCATTTTCTTGATTTGAAGTGACAAATATGTTGTGTAAGACCTGATCTATGCAATGACAACTTCAAAATTTTTTATCTAAGTAAATTTGTAAAAGTTCAAATTCTTCGGTGGAGAGAATTGGAGAATAGTTCAATTTTGATTTTAGGACAAAATTGTCTATACCTAAAAATTTTGGTTAATAAAAAATAGTAATTTCAAAATTGGTTAAAAAAGAATAATAGTAAATTACGAGGGTTATTTATGAAATTTTCCTAATTCTTAGTGGCAGAATCACACTTTTAAGTAGCAGATCAAATTCGCCAACAAGTAGCAACAGAATCACACTACAAATTCCTTAAGAAATGTAAAAATTCCCTATGAAAAAAATTCAAAATTCTTCATCCTTTTATTATTCAAGAAAAACGAAGATATCAACCCAACAAAGGCTAACTATCTAGGCTTGAATCTAGAACATTATGCTTTTAAAAAAACAAGAGATTACTTATCTCCTTAGTGAAGAACTTATTGAGCCTACCAAGTCTCAATGGACTTGCCAAGCATTTTATATAAACAAGAGAATTAAGCACGTTAGAGGAAAGTTAAGGTTAGTAATCAATTATCGACCTCTAAACCTGTTATTAGAAGATGATAGGTTCCTGTTGCAAAACAAGAATACCTTTTATCCAATTTGGCCAATGCAAAGGTCTTCTCAAAGTTTGACCTGAAAGCAAGATTCTGGCAAATGAGAATCTGTAGTAACCAGTATCCACGACTGGTAAGAATAAGTATTTATATATGTATAAATATACGTATTTTATTTGTATGTTGGTGATACTTGAATTATATATTGTTATTAGTAATATTTTATAGGTTAAGGATATACGATTAGTATTGGGTTTATTTGTATGACTTTAGATTTATTTTAGGGACCAAATTGTTATACTTTGAAAGTTTTGGGGGCAAATTTGTAAATACCAAAAATTAGCCTCTTAGTATAAAAATACACTTTTAAAACCCTAATTCTCTCATTTAGGTCGAGCTACCCCTTTTAAGAGAGAGAAGAGAGAAATAGAGGAGAGAGAAAGAGAAGAAGAAGAAGAAGAAGAAGAAGAAATTGGAATTTTTGGATCTTAAGAGGTATATCACAATTATTTCTTAATTTATTGGTGTTAATTATGTTAATTTCTTTAAGTTTTGATTTCTAAAAATATGTATAATTGAGGATTTGATGTGTATTTCGTATGATAGTTTGAGAATTGATGATGATTTATAAGATAGTTTGATAAATCATGATGGATTGTAAAATTTCTGATTGATAGTCTCTTGATCTAAGAATTTTATAAATTATTGTGAATCGATTCTGGTTTTGAATTTTGAGTATATGAAATTAGACATGTTTAGGATCATCTGAGACTTTGAATCGACTGAAAATCTCAGAAATTGAATTTGCAGTGAATTGACCAAAATGACCCTGGAATTCTGGAAATTTCCTGTATAAACAGTATGATACAGTGGAAAATAATTTTTTACCTGCTGAATGATCTTTAAAAATTACGAATTTGTGGAATATAATAATTTTATATGTCTAATATGATATACTTGGAATTGAGAATTTGGATCAATGTGGTTGAAATGTTATGATTTTCTAAAGTATATCCGCTCATTACAGTATTTGATTAATAGATTTTTAAAGCTATGGAATAAAATAGGTTTAAAATACTTTTGGCAGTTATTTGGAAGCCAAATATTTATTATGGACTGAGATATGTGTCAAGCGTAATTATGTGGTAGTTTTATAATTTTTGAGTTAGTATATGATTTTATAAAATTGGGAGATTGAATACTGTTCAGTAAGTATCTTGATCCTGTCAGGTTTGTAGTTTGGATTCGATGGTGTGTATGGAATGGATTGTGTAGGAAATTTGATATAATATTCATATATAAGAAGGATATATGAGTTAAGGATGGTATATTCTGATTTTGGAGTAATTGGACATCATTTGATGTATTAAAAATTTTTGTTAAGTGTAAGTGGTCAGAATGACAGGTTTTGAGAAACCAAGTTTTTAGACCAATTTGATGTGATAAATGCATTGTGTATAATTTTGTAAGCTATTTAAAGTATTTTGTGTGAATTGTGAGGCTTATGAAAGGATTAATCTCCATTGATAGGTTAAGGAGATTTAAGCCTTGTAGCTGAAAGTGTTAAGAGGTAAGTATACTAGACTTTTACTGAAATCACTATAAGCATAGTAATTGTCTATGTATGATTTTGTAAATGTGCTTAAAAATATGTTTATGTTATGCCAAAGTGTATTTGATATGAAATGTGAAAGACATATGTTTATGAATGTGAGCATTGACATTAAACATGGACATACATGTGTTTTTGAAAGCGAGCTTTCAAAATAAGATGTGTTTAATAAAGAAAGCTTTTGAAGTGTAATATGTCCATGAGAAATATTTTGTATTTTGAGGGTACTTGAACTCACTGTTAACTTAGTAGGCATTTTATGTGATTTGTGGAGCCTTTATGTGTGGCCTTTCCTTTGGGATGGGTATATGTTATGTGTTCCGTATGTAGGGAGGATCCTATTGGTACCTAAAGGAAGAGTGAGTCATCACATTCGTGTGGTGGCGTATTGGTGCATGTGAGAGGACTCACCGATGATCAGGGTGAGGGTTTGGCTTTTACCTTCGGGCATAAGCATTATATATGTGTTATTCAAGACCTCACTTGTACTATTCCTCTCATACGGTATGTCACCTACGAGTGACATTTGGCTCATTATGTGATATGTGATATGTAAGTCCTACTAAGTAGTAGTCGAGTAATGGTATTCCTATTATGTGTTTTGAAAGAATGTGTAAGCGCTTACATGATCTGTGATTTGATAAGATTATGATTTTGATTGATCACAGCATATCATACATATGCATTGTGTACATATATGTATTTGTATTTGATGTATGAAAAACTAGTATGCTTACTGAGTTTTATACTCATTATAGTTTATGGTGATTTCAGGTAAATAAGGTACATGTGTGCTTAGCAGATTTGGCAAGGCTTCTGCTGTTCCTTGGGTTCCCTAAGTTTTTAGGTTGCTAAGTGTTTCATTTGGGGACACGTGGGATAAGATATTTGATTTGTCCCTATTGAATAAATACTTATGTATTATTTTATTGTGTGTGGTTGGATTTAGTTTAAGTTTCACCAAGTGTAGTAACGGATTGATTTTAAGTAAGAATTTGCAATGAATATATTCTGGGCTTCCGGTAACAAAGTTGCTACTGGTGACGTAGTAGAGTGTTAATCTCTGAAAAAACTCTGCGTATCTCCGGTTTACTAATTGTCCCAGTCATAATTCAATTGCTATAATTCTGAAACAAATTAAAATGAATGTTTAAGTATTATTGAATGAATGTAAGTGATGTCGTGTGTCAGATCTGTTGGGTCTGGGGCGTGACAGAATCTATCCAATGATAGGCATAAGATAACATTCTGTATCCCTAATTACCACTACCAGTGAATTGTTATGCCATTTGGACTATTTATTTCAAAAGGCAATGATCAAAATTTTTGAGCCATCTTTCGAACAAGTTCTCATATATATAGATGATATCATTCTATTCTTTATAGATGTAAACTCCTATGGAAAGCTTCTCACCTAATTTTATTTGTTCTTAAATCAGTATAGAATCATGCTCTCACCAAAGAAGATACAAATTGGCCTTACTGAAATAGATTTCTTGGGCATACACATCTAAGACGGCCATTACACCATTCAGCCAAATAAATGAATTGTCAAATTTTCTAGATGAAAATTTAACAAAAAATGAGCTCTAATAATTTCTTGGGATTGTCAATTACATGGCATAATTCATTAAGGATCTTTTTAGTACACAAAGCATCTTTATCAAATGTTGAAGAAAAAGAGCTCCACCATAGTCAGCAACACAGACTAATGTCACTAAAGCATTCAAAGTGAAGGCTCCCTTACTTCCATCGTTTAACATCTCATCCAATGGTAAAACAATTCTACAAACAGATGCAAACGACTTCTTTTGAGGCATTGTATTGTTAGAAGAACGGATGGTATCAGACATGTTTGTGGATACAAGAGTGAAAGTTTCAAAGGTTCATAACTCCATTACCATTCTACCTCAAAGAATCCTTGCAGTTAAAAGAGGTATTAAGAAGTTTAAATTTCACTTAGTGGGATATCATTTTTCTTTTTGAAATAGACATGTCGGCCTTCCCCCAAATGATGGAATTCAAATAGAGCAAAGTTCCCACAACCAATTCTTAAGATGGCAAGAATGGTTTTCCACCTCCTTTTTTGATGTCATACATCTCAAAGGAACAAACAATACCTTAACAGACTTCTTCTCTATACCATCCCATCATTACCCTGCCATCTAGCTTCCCAAACATCTCTTTTTTTTTATATGATGAACCCACTTATCAATCCTTCAGTTCCTATATACCCACCTGAGCTATCATAATTAATTCAAGCTCACACTCTCGATCACAAAGCTGCATAGCTAATGTTAAAATTCCAATCCATAGCCATAAAGACTTAAATGTTATGGGCGATCTAGGAGTTCATCCTAAATATTCCTTCACCATCTTGTTTACTATGAAAATATCTAAATTCTGGTCAATAGACATTCTCCATTTCCTATGTTATTTACTTGATCAATATTTCATAACAATGGAATTTTATGTCAAAGAAATGGTAGATTAGATTCAAAATGTCACTGCAATACCTCTACGACTTTCAGAAAACTAACAATATTGCAAAAGTTTCCTAAAATATTTTTATACCATTGATTGGTGGAAGCATAAAAGCAAATTCTGTCAATTATTGTGACCATAAGCTCAATGACAACTACCCTATCTAAGTTATAGGGTTGGCTTTTAATCATCAGAGATGGAACATATAATTCTTTTTTCTAATCAATCGTTTTATTTTACATATATCAAAATTTTACTTTACAAATTAATACATTTAAACAACCCTAATAATGTAGTATTATTAGACTAGCTACCAACATCAACATTGATAGCATTCACACTTCGACATATTTGGATATGAGACCCCCTTTTTTATTCTCTATGCAACGGATTAAAAGTGTGAAAAATAAAAAATTTTCTTTAATTTTTGAATTAGTCAGTTCGTTCTTATATTTAAAAATATCTCATTTAACCACTATTATTGAAAAAATAACATTTGAAATATACTCTCTTAAAATAATAAAATAAATAATGTCTAATCTTAATAAACAATTTTATAATTGATTGAATTTATTTTACTGTTTTCAAATTGTACATTTTAGATGTTATTTTTAAATAATAAAAATTAACTAAAGTATTTAAAAAATTAAAAATTAATAAAATAATTTAATTAAAATTTAGAGACTAAATTGATATTTTTTTTATGTGACAATAAATTTGAAATTTATTTTTCTCGTTCATGCAACATGGCACTAATTGAAGCACGAAGTGCAAATATTCAAGAGTATCTATCAATAGTAATTTTGGTTTATAAACTGCTGTTCCACTTCGATCAAAACCAACAGAGGTTACATAACACAACAAATATTATCAGTTAAGACATATTCTTTTCACCATTTTCTGCTTATTTAGAAATATATTATTGTTTCTGCAGCTGAAAACACCTCGTTAGCTGCAAACACACAGCTTCAACGTTCAAATCCTGCACCAAGAAAAAGGATGATCAGCATTAGCTATTTCTATTCAGCTTTTGCAATCTTTATATTTTTAAGGGTAATTGATACTCTTTAATTTTTTTTCTTAAATTATTTAAGAGGTTTTTAAATTTTTTGAAATAGTTAATTACATCTTTTTTTATTTTTATTTTTAAAAATGCCAATTGCCTCCCTTAAAAGAACTAATTTAGGTATTTTAAAAAAATTAGGAACTTTATGAATAATTCAAAAAATATTTGAGTAAATTGTTAATTTTTTTATTTTAAGAAAAATAAGACTAAAAAATATTCAAAAAAATCAATGAATTTGTTATTAATTCTAATACAAGTATAACAGTTAAATATGTAAAACCTAGTATAAAAGTTATTACTCTTCTTAAATTCAAACTACAATTTTAGAAACGTTTTTGTAACAAGTGTTTTTCTTTTTTAAATCATTTTCTTTTTATTAGCTTAACCAAACAACCATGAACATCTTGTTCTATAGCATAGAATGGAAATCAATGATGTTGGCTTACTGGTTATATTCAACTTTAACGTTGCCGGCATCGGGATTGGCAATCACAGCGAAAGCTTCCTTAGAAAGATTAAGGATTCCATTGCATGGTTGTCTGCAATAATCAACAACTTCAACATCAACACTTGCTCCATCATGGCAAGGGTGTGGTGCTGTATTTGTAGCCCCTATGCATCGCACTCTGTATCTCCTCCCACACGCTGCTCCGCCGGCCCAAAGGGCGTCGCTTACTCCGGTAACCATCGACCCGTGATCTTTGTACGGATAGCATGCCGATTCTGTCCCAAGTATGTGAATGAGTATAATATATGCACAGTGTATATATAACATGTAAATTTACTAGATAATTATATTACTTTCGATATACTATAGAGTTTCTATTTTTTGAAGTTTAACAAATTATGTCACCAAAAATCTAATGACATGGGGAAACTAGGATGCTACATTTTTAGCACGAAAGTTATAATAATTGACAAAATTCAATCGAAATTTTGCACTTACTCCTGTTAGCAGGAAGGTCAAAGTAAACAGCATTTCCTTGTGCGGCATCTGCTGCTGAGGTGATCAGGCATAGCACCAAGCTAACCATCATAAATACTCTAATCTCAATCCCCATTTTTCTTGCTTCCCGCAAACAAAACACCTTTGCCTATCTGTTTCTTTTGTGGTGCAAATCAGAAGGGCTTTTCACCATTTTATAGAAAGGAAAATGATCAACTTTCCACATAAATGTGAACACGGAATCTCATGTGTGGACTCCTAGCTATCACTTGGTAATTTAACTTGGAGACTGGGGGTCAACATATTTCAGTCTTTGCAATGACCTCTTTTTGTATAATAGTTGACAAGACTAAGGGCTTTCACAAAGTATCAACTGCCCATCTAACCTTGCGTTTCCAATAAGTAAAGATCTCTTCTTCGTGGAAGAAGCTTTGTGAATGCAGTTTATAACTAGTAGTCCAAATTCTCCAACTTCGGGAACACGGTGGTCATTGGTCATTGGACATTATTGATGATCATGTTGGACTAATTGCTTCTTCTGTCTAAACGTCTTCGAGTTTCTACTAAGCTTTTGGACAACTCTGTACTCGATACAAGCACCTTCCTGGAAACGAGTTAAAAAGGGATTACCTAAGAATCTTGATTAATTTCTCTGGAGAAAACCTTGTTGGCGATAAACTTTTATTATTATTGTTGGGCTCATTATTAAATGAGTTCAACAGTTCACGTCATTGTTTCTTTTAAAAAAATGCCCATAATTAATATGTATTTATTAATTTATATATTAAAAAAGATTACATATGTGAAATTATTTTTAATTTTACGTGATATTGTTATCACTCGCTCATATTATTAACTTTTGGGATGAAATATATTGGGTATTATATTAAAGTGGGTATATATGTATTAATTAATTATATATTATTAACTATTTATTTTATTGTTTATTAAAAGTGATCATGTAGAGGAAGGAAACGCATTTCTTCCTCTTGAGGTTATATTAAAGTAAAGAACCTCAAGTTCGACTTAAAATCCTAACTTTTTTGCGCAGCGAAATAACCTGTTAATCAAGTAAAATAGCAAGAATCCAAAGTAGAATATAAAAGAGTACAATACAATCTTACGTGATTCGGTCAATTGCCTACGTCTACAGTGGATTTAAGGATCCTAGCTTATCTTATTAACTCCTTAGAGATTTTACAAGGAAAACTCAATTTGAAGAACCCTCAAAAGGACCTAATGTTTAGTGAACCCTTACTTTACCACGGGCAATGATCACCTAAACGACGGTTCCACCCTAGTGCACACAAGAACTTAGTGTCTACCCAGTTCTTCTCATCTTTTAGAGTCTCTCTTAATGCTCAATTTTAACTAAAGGGTTTACAAGTGTTTATATAGGGTGTATATCGTACCTACTAATCCTATTCCTTGTTGGAGTAAGAGTCCACTTGTTTTGGAAGTCCAAAACTTCTCAAAACTCAAAATCCGGATAAAAAACGGACTTAGTGTCACATCTGGCGCCGTAGCGCTGGTTAAAATCATGCCCAACGTTGCGGCGCTGGGTTGCTATCCTAGGCGCTGCGACACTCAGCCATGAGCGCCACAACGCTCAGCCCTAGTGGCACCTCCCACGTTTTCTTCGCTTTCTTCGAGTCTTTGAGTCTCGTTTCGCTTCTCCCTTCGTGTCCCACACATCCTAGAATTCTCCATACGTGTCCCACACGTTCTAGACTTCTTGTGACTCTCCACTTTGGTATTCATCTCAATTTTTGTCCAACCAAGATTGTTGAATCACCAATTTTCTAACAGATCAAATAAAGTTTATTTTGTTATTGGACTTTTAGGGCATCTCACGCTTTAATGTGTAGAGACCAAGTTATTTTATTTTCATGATGGGTTAAAATAAAATAAAATACTATAAATAATAAGTTGAGGTCCCTAATCTAAACCTTAATTTATTATTCATTCACATTCCATCAATGAGTGGCGTCAACTTTTATTTCATAAAGAAAATGTTTAGATGGGAAAGGCATCAATCTCAATTTTTTCGCATCTCTGTGGATTCATGTACGCTTTCGATTTTATTTTTCTTAATGATTTAATATGAGATCTTGACTATGGTGATTCTTTCACCAATTAAAATTTTTATTCAATAAGTGGTATCAGAGTTGCTTCATATTGAATCATTGAGAAATTTTATGATATATTTTATTTTTATTTTTTTGAATTATGAAAATAAACTATTAATCTTGGATCAAAGAATTAACAGATTAATTTGTGTATGGATTGAATTCATTTTTTTGTTGAATTTTGTTATATTTTCCATATACAAGTTTGTTACATTTTTCAAAATTGTTAATTATAAGATTTGACAAATTCATTTAAATCAATTTGCATTGAGTACATAAATATATGCCTGATTGTATAAAATGAATATATATAAGCCGTATTCATTAAGTCGAATTAAGTGCATACAGTTTATATATATATATATATATTATATATTAATACGCATTGAATTGATTGTAATGAGATATTTTTATATTGAATGCAAGTGCCAAATATTCGGAGCAATCAATATATTACAGAATTTTTTTTAACGAATATGTAATATTTAAAAAAAAAGGGGGTAGAAGTTGAAATTTATTTAAAGTTAAATTGATAATATCAAATTTGATAGAATTTCTTTCTAGTTGTGGTGCACATTAAGTAATTAGTGTCCACAAAATTTGAGAGTTTATCAGGTCAATTTTACAAGGCCCATAAAATTTTACCGAGCTCAAGTGTTATATACCTAACATAGTGGTCAAATTAAGTGAGTTAGGATAGACCTGAGCCCATTTTAGGTTTACGCTATTAGATAAAGATTAGAGTTTTGATAATTAGGAGAGGTTAGGATTGACTTGACCCAACCACTTCGGTCCCTACTTATTCTGGTCCCGTCTTAATTTTGACATAATTTGACTTTGACTTTGACCATTTTATTTTTCTCCATTTTCTTGCAAACTAATATTCAGTATTTTAAAATAAATTAAATTGAAATAAAATACCACAAAAGTGACATATTTTATGCAGATTTATTTATTTTTGAAATATGTGGATATTATTAAAGAAACCAAATAATTGTGTTTAAATCTATGCGAAACATAATCGGCCTAAATGAAGATTATTTTTTTGGCCAGATAATAGACATATATGGCGGTAAATATGTGATAAACTTTGACATTTTTCATGCATATAATATGTCGGTCCAAAGAAAGGCGTATTATTGGTAGGATCTATTATCAACGTTTATTGACCATTTTTTTGGAGTACCGTTTACAAATTGTTATTTTTGTCTAAAGACTAAATAGCAATGTTGTGCTTAGTATCTTATAATGGCCTAATTTATTATATTTTATGCTATGTGTGTATATGTATGCATGATTAAATGACATGGTTATTAATTGTAAGTTTTTATTTATTTTATTCAGTAAATGCTTCTTTTATATCTGCCAACTTGAACAACATTTTAGTGCCTAGCGGCACTAACTTCAAGAAATAGAAGGAGCACATTACCATTGTACTTGATGTATGGATCTAGACTATACAATCTAGATGGAAGAACTTCTCGCCACTACTTATAGCAGTACTGCTGAACAAATGGTACTTTATGAAAAATGAGAGCGTTCTAATTACATGAGTCTGATGATCATGAAGCACTCTATTTCAGATACCATCAGAGACGCAGTGCTTGAGGAAGAAAATGCTAAAACATTTTTGAGCCAAATAGTAGACCGATACGTTGGTAATGAAAAGGTCAAAACAAGCACCATTTTATCTAAGCTTGTTTTAATGCGGTATACAGACAAAAGAAACATAAGGGAGTACATTATGAAAATGTCTAACCTTGTTACAAGATTAAGGGCACTAAAGTTAGAGTTATTTGATGACATTCTTGTGCACCTAATCTTGATCTCTCTTCCTGTACAATACAGTCTTTTTATGATTAGCTATAATATTAAAAAGAAGAAATGGACTTGTAATGAGCTCATTTCTTAATGTGTGCAAGAGGAAGAGAGATTGAAACAAGAAAAGATAGAGAGTGCTCATTTAGCAACTGTTTCTAATGACAATGTTGCCAACAAGAAAAAGGAAATAAAATAATAAAAGGAAAAGAGTTACAGACATTGAAATTTCACAGCCTAAGGTGCAAAAGAAACGGAATGCTGATATCTCTTGTTACTTTTGCAAAAAAGTTGGACATGTAAAGAATGATTGTTCTAAGTATGCAAAGTGGCTTGACAAAAAGTGTAAACTTCTCAACTTTATTTGTTCAGAAGTTAATTTGGCTTTAGTACCTAGTCACATTTAATGGATAAATACGGGTGCAACTACTCATATAAGTGTGACTATTGTCTAAAAAGTTGATTGCCAACTGATGTTGAAAGATTCATCTATGTGGGTGATGGCAACAAGGCTCTTGTTGAGGCAATTGGATTATTTATATTACAATTAAAATCTAGTTATTATTTGAATTTTTATGAGACATTTTATGTACCGTTATTTAGACGGAATTTGTTTTCTATTTCTTGTTTGGACAAATTCAGTTACGCTTGTTCTTTTGAAAATGAAAAGTTTAGTCTCTTTTAGAATTCAAATATTGTTGGTACCGGTTCTTTAGATCTTCATGCCTCAGAAATTAATGAAACCTTGCATGTAAGCAATTGTGATATAAAGCGCAAATTAATTAATGAGAATTTTTATATGTTATGGCATAAGCGTTTAGGACACATTTCTAAACAAAGAATTCAAAGGCTTATGTTAGAAGGAATTCTGAATTCCCTTAATTTTTCAGATTTTAAAATATGTATTGAATGCATTAAGGAAAAACAAATAAATGTTAGAAAAGTTGGTGCCAATAAGAGTTCAAACGTCTTAAAATTAATTTATACTAATATTTGTGGTCCATTCTTTATGGCTTCTCGGAATAGTCAACAATGTTTTATTACTTTCATAGATGATTGTTTTTATTATGGGTATTTATACTTAATTTATGAGAAGTCTCAATCATTGGACATTTTAAAGGCTTATAAAGCTGATGTTAAAAACCAGCTCGGCAAGAAAATTAAAGCCGTTAAATTTAAGCGTAGTGGTGAATTCTATGGTAAATATGATGGATCAAGTGAACAACGTCCAGGCTCTTTTACGAGATATATGCAAGAAGGTGGTATCGTTTCTCAATACACCATGTCGGGGACTCCACGTCAAAATAGTGTAGCATAGAGTCGAAATCGGACCCTAAAGGATATGATTAAAAGTATGATAAATAATTCATTTTTACTAGAATATCTTTGGGGTGAAGCCTTAAAGACTATAATGTATATCCTTAATCGAGTTCCAAGTAAAGCAGTAGCTAAAATCCTATATGAGCTATGGACTGAAAAAAGCCTAATATTAAGCATTTGCATGTATGGGGTTGTCCAACTAAGGTTAGGCCATACAGGCATAATGAAAGAAAGCTAGATTTAAGAACAATAAGCTGCTACTTTGTTGGATACTCAGAGAGATTAAGGGCTTTCAAGTTTTATAATCCCTCAACTAGATCCTTTTTTGAGACAGGGAATGTTAAATTCATTGAGAATGTTGAATATAATGAAAGTGCTACACTTAGGAATATTGTCTTTGAAGAAGAATATGTAATTATTTCTAATATTACAATTGATAATAACCAGGTAATTGCACCTATCATTATATAGGATGCAAATACAGATAATCAATACGTTCCTGAGATGCTTCATGCTAATATTGAAGAACTTGCTCATACGCATGTAGAGGAGGAACAACAACAACCTCAATTGAAAGTGTCATTAAGGAGATCTACAAGGGAGATAAGATCATCAATTTTAGATGATTATGTCGTGTATCTCTAAGAACATGAGTTTGATATAAATTGAAAGATGATCTAATAACTTTTAGTCAAGTCAAATAAAGTGTGAACTTCTAGAAATAGATAGATGCCATGAAAGATGAGATGAAATTAATGCAAGACAATGACGTTTGAGATCTTGTCGAATTGCTTAAAGGAGCAAAACCAATTGGTTGTAAATGAATTTTTAAAACCAAATGGGATTCGAAAGGTAATGTCAAAAGATATAAGGCACGTCTATTCGCAAAAGGTTTCACTCAAAAGAAAGGCATTGATTATAAAGAGACTTTCTCTCCAATTTCATCGAAAGACTCTTTTAGAATTATTATAGCACTTGCAGCTCATTATGATTTAGAGTTACATCAGATGGACGTAAAGACTGCATTTCTTAATGGCAACATTAAAGAAGCCATATACATGTTGCAATAAAAGAACTTTGAATCCAAAGATTCAAAACATTTGGTATGCAAATTAAAAAAGTCCATCTATGGTTTTAAAGCAAGCATCCCGTCAATAATATCAGAAGTTTGATTAAGTGATTACCCCATTTGGTTTGAAGGAAAACACTGTTGATCAATGCATTTATCACAAGATCAGTGGGAGCGAATTTATTCTTTTTATCTTATATGTGGATGATATTCTATTAGCAAGCGGCGATATAGGATTTTTGCATGAAATCAAGAGATTTTTTTCAAATAAATTTGAAATGAAAGATCTTGGAATGCCTATTTTGTGTTGGGCATATAGATTCACTGAGATCGTTCTCATGATATACTTGACTTATCATAAAAGGCATATAACAATAAGATGCTTAGTAGATTTGACATGAAGAATTATGCATCAGAAGATATACCTATTGCTAATTGTGATAAATTTAGTCTACTTCAATGCCTAAGAAATGAGATTAAGAAGAAAGAGATTGAGAATATTCCTTATGCAGCAGCAGTAAGGAGTCTCATGCATGATCAAGTTTGTACGCGCCCAAATATTATGTATATAGTTAGAATGCTTGGTAGATATCTAAGTAACCCAGGAATGAATCACTAGAGAGCTGTTAAAAAAGTTATGCAGTATCTATAGAGAACAAAAGATTACATGCTCACATATCGGAGATTAGATGATTTATAGATCATTGAGTATTCAAACTCCGATTTTGTTGGTTGCTTCAATAACAGAAGATCCACTTCTGGTTACGTCTTCTGGTTACTCATAGTTTCATCCATCATGGAAGCAGAATTTGTAGCTTACTATGAGGCATCAAATCAGACAATATGGTTACGAAATTTTATCACTGGGCTACTAATTGTTGATGTCATTAAGAGACCATTAAGAATAAATTGTGATAATAAAGCCGTTGAGTTATATTTTAAGAACAACAGAAGCTCGTTAAAATTGAAGCACATTGACATCAAGTTTCTTGTTGTTAAAGACAGAGTTCAGAGTCTTTAGGTGTATATTGAACATATCAGTACAAACTTAATGATTGCGAATCCGCTTACCAAGGGTGTCCTATCTAAAATGTTTCATGAACATGTGGCTCGTATAGGTGTAGTTCATCCGATGATATACTTTTATAGTGGGAGTTAGTTTCTTGATGTTCAATTCTAGTAGACATATTTTCTTATTAGATTAAAGTATTACTCTTTGTTTATTTATTAAAAACTTTGAAATAAAGTTATATTCTTTCAGTTGCGATTTGCATAATGTTTTAAAAGAATATTATTAAACTCTTTTAAGTTATAAAGTAGGACCAGTTGAAAATAGGCATATTAAGGGATTACATATTACACATCCATGCTTGATCTATATAATTGATTATATTGATAAATGTGGCCATTGATGGGTTTAATTATAAGAAAGATAACGAAGATCGCTTTAATCTTATATCAGTATAATTGATGGACCAGATTGTTTAGGGATATTTTTTTTATTAAGATAATAAATATTGAACTCATAAAGTTATTTGATAATGTACAATTGTAAAGCGACATATGTGGCCCAAGTGGGAGATTGTTGGGTATTATATTAAAGTGGATCTACATATATCAATTAATTGTACATTATTGACTATCTATTTTATTGCTCATTAAAAGTGATCAAATAAAGTTTATATTATTATTGAACTTTTAGGGCATCTCATATGGTATGAGCTTTAATGTGTAGAGACCCAGTTATTTTATTTTCATGATGGATCAAAATAAAATAAAATACTATAAATAATAAGTTAAAGTCTATAGTTTAAACTCTAACGTATTATTCATTCACATTTCATTAGTGAGTGATAATAACTTTTCTCTTATAAAAAAAATGTTTAAACGTAAAAGATATCAATCTTAATATTTCTGCGTTTTCATGAATTCAGGTATACTTCTAATTTTTGTTTTAATAATTTAATATAAGATCCTCGATAATTCTTTCAACAATTATAATTTTTATCCAACAAAATAATTAAAATAATAACTTAACATATGTAAGATTGCTCTTTTATATATATTGCATAATTTTACAAAACATATACATACAACCAGTATATGGATAACTCTTTGTATCTTGTGGCGATGTCTAAAATCTTGCATGTATTGCCAAGTTTAAAATTAATATATATATATAATTAATATATATATATATATATATTATCATGATGAGAGTAAATATTATGATTATCATCATCTCATTGTTGTTGTTGTTGTTAAAAAATAATATAATATAATTATGTATACATTTATAATATCTGTAATTTTATAACTTCTAATTATATATGCTACATGTTATATCAAAAAAAAAAATTATATATGCTACATGATCTTTAAAAAATTGATATTAAAAAAAATATATTTATAAACATAAAATAAGACTGACATTGTATAATCAAAATCTTCTAACCCACAATTCTTTAAAAAAAAAAAGGAAAAAAAAAAAGATTTGCAATATCATGTTCTCATTAAACTTGTAGTAATATTGTTTCTCAAAATATTCTTTTTTTACGCTACAAGTCGATTGCTAGTATGATATTTATTAATGATTTTTTTTTTATGTATAACTGAAACTAGCTAATTTGTATTGGGATCATTTTGAATTTTTTATTTATATAAGAATAAAATTTGAATCATATTTAAAGGTAAAATTGATTCTCAAAATCAAAATTTGAAAAGTAATTCTCTCCTTACTCTTTAAAATTTACTATAAGAGGGATGTTTTTGTCAAAAGATATTTTGAAATTATTTTATCAAACATCTAAATTTACTTTAAACTTTTCAAAGTCAATTTTAGTTCTCCCAAAGGTAATTCCAAACAAGTCCTTAATATGCGCTTGAAAGAATTCTAAGTTCTAATATTGTGAAATAACTAAATTGCTTTATTATTATTATTATTATTATTATTATTATTATTATTATTATTATTATTTATTTATTTTTAAATTATTTTAATTACATTAGACAAAACATTATCAACAATTATTATTTTAATATCTTTTCAAAAAATTTTACTAAATACTTCTTAAAAAAATACTCAATAATGCTTTTTTTTAAAAAGTTCAAGAATTGTTGGACATGTAATGTGCCTTCCAATATTTAACAAGAATATATATGTAGATAAAATCATATGTGATATATTTGATATATATGGTTCCCAATGGCCAACTGTGGTTGTCGATTTCAATGTGAATATAATTATTTTAGGGAAACTATGTATATATCCACTTACCAATGGCCACTTAGTTTTTTTTAATTACTTACTCTCATTGTTTCATGAAATGATTAATTTGTGTTAATTAAAATGGATGATCATTTTGCATGCATGATTAAATTGAAGGTATAGAAGTATTTTATATGAAAATCTAAATTAGAGGATTTATTTTATGTAAAAGACCTACATGAACCCATTAAAGGAGATGCTGCAAAACCCAAAAAAAAAAAAATAGATGAACACACTAGCAAGTTTCAAAACCTAGTGAACCAATTGACAATTATAAGTATTTCACTAGACAATGAGTTACAAGCACAATTATTGCTTAGTTCTTTACAGGATAGTTAGGAGACATTAGTGGTGTTAGTAAATAATTCAACACCAAATGAGAAGCTGATCATGGAGATGATTAAGGACATAATGCAAAATAAAGAAGTTAGAAGAAAGAATGTCAGCATGAGTTCCTCTGAGATAAAAGTACTTGTTATAGAGAAACATGAAAAGTAAGGAAAAAGCCAAAGCAAAAATTCTGGCAATGGTTGCTATAAAAGGAAGATCTAAGTCTCAAAGAAAAAATGTTAAGTGTTACCATTGCAACATAATGAGGCATATAAAGAAAGAGTGCAAATTATGAAAAAAGGGAACAAGTTAAGGAAAGAGGTGAGTTATAGAAAATAAAAAAAAGTGAGCAATACAGTTGTCGTTAATGGGAATATGACTATTATTATGATAAGAACTTTATAAATCTTACACGTCATACATGTGATTATGTGATTGCTTTAGGGGCTTCATTTCATGTTACTCTACATAGTGATTTGGGATATGTCCATGAAGAATTTAAGTACAGATTATGGGATCCAATGAGTCAGAAAATAATCAGAAGCAGAGATGTCACATTTCTTAAAGATCAGATAATTGATGATGTACATAAAGATGAAAAGTCTTAAGAATTTGATAAAATTCGTATTCTTGACACTTTTAGATTAGTTCCTCTAAATGTAGCTTATAATGATTATGAGGGAGACCCACAAGAAGACTTTGATGACAAGGTTGATGATTATGGTCTAGAAAATAATTTGAGCAAATGCCTCAAGAACCATCTGATCCACTAGATAAGCCCCAATTAAAAAGATTTATAAGAGAGCGTCCTCACATTTTTAGATATTCTCCACATGAGTATGCAATGTCTACAAGGGGGACATCCTAAAAGCTTCCAAGAAATCATGTTTCACTAGCACAAGAATGAGTGGTTTAATGTTATGCAAGAGGAGATAAAATCTTTGCATGAGGACTACATTTATGAATTAGTAAACCTACCTAAAGGTAAAAAGGCTTTAAAGAACAAATGGGTTTGCAGGTTGAAGATTGAAAATAACTAACAGCTAAAGTATAAGGCTAGATTGGTTGTGAAAAGGTTTGGTCAGAAGAGGAATCGATTGAAAAAAAATTTTCTCCTATAGTAAAGATGTCTTCTATTCGAGTTATTCTTGATTTAATAGTATGTTTAAACCTAGAGATTGAACAACTTGAAATAAAGATAGCTTTGCTTTATAATGATTTGGAAGAGAAAATTTACATCGAGGAATTCAAAGTCAAAGGCAAAGAATACTTTTTATACAAGTTGAAGAAAAGTTTGTATGGGCTGAAATAGATATTGAGACAATGGTACAAGAAATTTAATTCTTTCTTGGAGAATCACGATTTCAGCAGGACTACATCATGCTATTATGCCTTTATGAAGAGGTTTATTATTGATGATTTCATGATTCTTTTACTTTATGTGGATGACATGTTGATTATTAGCCATGATTCTAGTAAAATTGAAGGCTAAAAGAGAGAACTTAATAAGTCATTTGCTATGAAAGATTTGAAAAAGGCAAAATAGTTCCTTGACATGAAGATTTCCTATGACAGGAAAAATAAAAAGTTACTTGGCATGAAGATTCAACATGAGTAAGGAAAAATTACTTTTTTCACTATTTGTAGGTCATTTCAAACTTAGTTCCAATTAATGCCCTATAAGCGAGAAGGAAAACAATGAGATGAGTGCAGTGTCTTATGCATAATCTATTGGTAGTTTGATGTACTAGGCTAAATATTGCTTATGTAGTTAGAGTCGCCAGTTGATTTCACTCTAATCTTGATAAAGGACGTTAAATAGTAGTGAAGTAGATTTTTAGATATCTAAGAGACACATCTAAGACATGTTTGTGTTTTGGTAGGGGAAAAACTTTTGTTATTTGGGTTCATAGATGTAGATATGACAAGAGATATGGATTCTAGAAAGTTTACATTAGGATACTTAATAACCTTTGTAGGGGGAGCTATGTCATGACAATCTAAAATTCAGAAATGTGTTGCATTGATTATCATAAAAGTTAAGTATATTGCAATTACTGAAGCTTGTAAAGAAACATTGTGAATGAAAAAGTTTTTACTAAGAGTTAAATATGAAGCAAGAGCTTATATTGTTTGCTGTGATAGTCAAGAGTGTAATTCACTTAGCGAAGAACCTAACTTTCTACTCAAGGTCTAACAATATTGTTGTCAAATATCATTAGGAGTGTGATGTGTTAGAATTAAAATTGGTACAACTTGAAAAGATATATACAAAGTAAAATAGATCAGACATGATAATTAAGCCATTATACAAAGAGAAACTTCAAGCTTGTAGAAGGAAAGTGGGCTTAGTGAAGTTTCCCACATGAAGTAGAAAAGGAGATTTCTTCTGGTTAGGTCCACGTAATATGGGTCTAAGGACTAAATTATAATTATGAAAAAAATTATAAACTTGTGTGAAACTCTTTATTAAGGGGGTTAAACTAAGTTTGCCATTAAGTGTATAGTAACTATAGATTAAAATTCATGTTTTGAGTATTGGATGTGTGTGCAGAGTGTGAGAGGCAAAGAAGAAAACCACGAAGTTAAGTATATTGCAGTTACAGAAGCTTGTAAAGAAACATTGTGAATGAAAAAGTTCTTACAAGAGTTAAATGTGAAGTAAGAGAGTTATATTGTCTGCTATAATAGTCAAGAGTGTAATTCACTTAGCGAAGAACCCAACCTTTCACTCAAGGTCTAAGAATATTGTTGTCAAGTATCATTAGGTGTGTGATGTGTTAGAATTAAAATTACTACAACTTGAAAAGATACGTACAAAGTAAAATGGATCGAAAATGATGACTAAATCATTATCCAAAGAGAAACTTCAAGCTTGTAGAAGGAAAACGGGCTTGGTAGAGTCTCCCAAATGAAGTAGAAGAGGAGATTTTTTTGGGTTAGGTTTACGTCATATGGGTCCAAGGACTAAATTATAATTATGAAAAAAATTATAAGCTTGTGTGAAACTTTTTATTAAAGGGGTTGAACGAAGTTTGCCATTAAGTGCACAGTAACTAAATATTTAAATTCATGTTTTGAGTGTTAGATTCGTGTACAGAGTGTGAGAGGCAAAGAAGAAAACCATGAAGAGAAGAGAAAAGGGAGGCTTAGAGTTTGATCATTGGCTTTGGCGTTTGGATGGTAATTTAAACTCCAATTTTGCTCATATTTTAAAAGTGAATTTTTAACATCTTGTGCTACATATTTATTTTAGTTTACCTCCATTATTATTAGATCTTACAAATATATGTATGAGATGAACTTATTAGATTTAATGTTGTTGAGCTAAGATTAATACTTTTGATGTTGTGGGTGAACCTCTAGTGTGATTTAAGAGAGAATGTTGTTAAAATCCCATTATTATTTCATAGTAAAAGTTAATCAAACTATAATTTAGTGATTTTCTTCAATTTGAGTTTTTCATACAAAACTTCGATATCCTATTGTGATTGATTATAGGTTATCTTGATGATATTGTTATTTTTATTGATTATGATGGTACACTAATATAAAAAAAAAAAAATATTTTCGATGTATAATATTTTTGTAACCTTCCCAACACTACTTTTCTAGGAGGCTCAGATCTTGACACTATGCCACCAAAATGTCTTATTCCAAGTTAGACCAAAACATTTTCGACCTAATAATCTCGTCAGAATTCGAACAAAAGTATATTGGTGCTAAACAAAATTATCATTAGGGATATTTTTCTTTTATTTGATATGAAGGCATTATTCGAGCCATCGCTCCATACTACACAACTGTCCACATGTCTCCAAACCGAAAATTACAAGTGTTTATTGATTGTTGATTTCAAATGCCGTCTTTGTGCTTAGCATGAAGATCTCATCAACCCTAAAAGTAAAGGCGTCAAACCCTGAAAACAACAAATCAGAAGAATAATTTAAAAGACAAACAAGATGAGCATCAATGTTCAGAATTAAAAAGGAATGAGTTAGGCGTACGGCGTATAAGAAACTCTAACTCTGCCAGCATTGGGATCAGCGATCTTGGCAAAAGCATCTTTAGAAAGATTAAGAATTCCATTGCATGGTGATCGACAATAATCGACAACTTTAACTATCACACTCGTTCCAGGTTTGCAAGGATGTGGAGCTTCATTTGTGCCCCCAATGCATGTGACTCTATATCTACTTCCGCATGCTCTTCCACCGTTCCATAGAGCATCGCTTACTCCAGTCACCATCGGCCCATTGTCTCGATTGCCATAGCAGGCCGAGGCTGTCCAAGGACAAAATAAATTATGTCGTTCTTAGTTTTGGAAATAATACTGACGCTGAGATCAAAGGTGGAGCCAGACTGCAGAAGTTGGGGGTTCATAATGGAGCAAAGCAAAAGTTAAGGGCTTGAAGGATAAAACTCATATCCTAAGGGATACAAATATAAATAATTATTCAGATTTATTAATAAGTTAAAAATATTTTACAGGATAAGGGCCAAAATAAATCTTCTCCTTTGTAAGATGCGCACAAGTACAAAGATCTGATTTCATCTTCTACATTCAAATGAATATAAATGCATCGAAAAATGATCTATTCATCTTATTAAGAATATTACTTGATCTCAGAAAAAATCTTGTTCTTGATATCAAGCTGATCCTTAAGACCCATATTAATATAAAACTCATTCTAATAAATTATGTAAATAAGCAAATTATTATATATATGGAAAAATAAAGGGAATTTGCCAGTCATACCTATATGATTTTGTGTTTTTATCACTTTCTCGTTTGCGTTTTTAATAAATACCAATATTTCTTTTTAGCTATGTAATTAGTCACTTATAAGAAAGAAATGATACCCAAAAAGGAAAATATTAGTACTAAAAAAAAAACCGATAATTTTTCAAAAAGAAATAGAAGTTTTATCAATTGATTTGTTTTCCGCTTCACTAACAAATAATCAAAAGCCTGTACTACTTACGCGAGTAAGGGGGATTGTAGAAAACAGCATTTCCTTGTGCAGCATGCGCGGCTGAGCTGAGGCACAGCAGGATGCTAACCATCATAAACAATCGCATCTTCATACTCATTTCTTTTATCACCTGTAAAAAAGTAAATTAACTCTAAACCTTTGGGCTGTTGTTTATGGCGAAAACCAAAGGGGCTCTCTTCCCGTTTTATAGAAACAAGATAACAGAGAAGTGACAGTAAGTCATATGGTCAGCTCATGTCTAATGCTTTTGAACTAATCGATTATGCACACCACTTGCTCCAAGTTAATGATTGCTTTTTGTGGAATACTAGGGAGCGCCTGTTCTTTGTCAATAACTTTTTGACTAAAACCAAGAGCTTTCACAAGTGCAAAGGTAATTGGTCACTTACCTACGTTACTTCCTCAAGAAATTGTTAAAGTTATTAGCAACTTTTCTAAAGTAAAAATATCAAAAAAATAAAAATACTCCATTATCAATAGAACCAATGACTTGAAAAATTAATTTAAAATTTTTAATGTCATAATTAATAAATGAATTTTTCGTAATTAAAATTTCAAGAGAATGTTTGATAATTAAAAAAGAAAAAAAAAAGAAGAATAAGTGGCAAACTCCCCAAATACAAAACATTAAAACCCTACGATCTGTTATCGTGGGGTTCGGTGGGTCTAATCAGCCCACGCCATAGCAGTATATTTTCTCTTTATTTGTCGAATGCAATGAAAGAAGGTAAACCCGATTTGGGGAAAAATATGAGACCAAATCGATTTTAAGTTCAAATCTAACTTTTGAATATAGGTCCTTTTAACTCACAAATTCCACAAGTGAGTTATGGACATCTCGAGATGATAAGAACAAATCAAATTATAAATTTTATTTATTTAATTTTAATTTTATATAATAAATTTTTTTTTAAAAGAGTACAAATCTCATTTAAACTTTTCTATTGATTAAAATAAAAGACGAATACATTAATAAAAATATAAAATACATTAATCATAATTTAAGTAAAATTACACGTCCATAATATTAATATAGAGAAGAATTAAAACTCATACCCTATAAAAATAGATAACTAATCATCATAATTCATTCATACAATAGATAATATAACTTTAGCAAAATCATTGTTCAGGCATAAACTTCTTCATGCACGAGTCTCGCCAAATATTCTTTCTACTTGAACACGAAAATGATCACATATGCCCAAAACGGATCCCTAAAGTACATCATATTTCCATTAAGCTTGAAGGTGTTGGATCGATTAAATTAGGGTATATGCATGTGTATTTGTATTCATTGTTTAAAAATATATATCTTATACATATTTACACGCAGCGAAAATTATAAAATAATAAATATAAATAATAACATATTAATATGGATAGAGATTTGAGCTGAGAATTCACCGACCGTAACTTTTCACAAAAGTTACTAAAGTCTGCTTGAAATGTGATTCGTGGTAATTCTAATAATCAAGTAAGTGGGCTTGATTATTTAGAATAACAACTTTTTTTTATTAGTACGAGATTTAACACTTTAAACCTTAAATAATTTAATTTACTCTTAATTAATAAATCAAAAAATTATATTATTATAATTAATAACTAATAATAAAGATACGTGATAAAATTAATTTCAATACTTAAAATTATTTTTCAAAGGATCAAATCCCTTATTTTCTCTTCACTTTAGACGGCCACCTTCTTTTTCTAACAAAAAACATATTTTATTTTTTCATCCTTTTCTTCTCACGTTTTCGCCCACATATATACATTAGTACATAATATAATATCATTAAATGTATATATATACTTGGCCACCAAGTATACATATATTAATATTATATTAAATAATAATATTATATATACACTAGCTCATGTCTAATGCTTTTGAACTAATCGATTATGCTCACTTGCTCCAAGTTAATGATTGCTTTTTGTGGAATACTAGGGAGCGCCTGTTCTTTGTCTATCTTTTGACTAAAACTAAGAGCTTTCACAAGTGCAAAGGGAATTGGTCACGTACGTACTTTACTTCCTCATAAAATTGTAAGTTATTAGTAGCTTTTCTAATGTTTTAAAAACATAAAAAAAAAAAAAAAAACCTCCTCTATTAATAAAACCAATGACTTGGAAAAGTAATTTTAAAATGTTAATTTCATAATTAATAAATGAATTTTTGATAAGTAAAATATCAAGAGAATGTTTGATAATTAAAAAAGAAAACAAGAATAGGATAATGAGTGGCAAACTCCTAAAGTACAAAACCTTAAAACCCTTCTATTTGTGAAGTGTGAAACCAAGTTGGTTCTAAAGTTTCTGTGTTCCGAATGAGTATAAGGGCTCTCTTTTATATATTTTGAACAAACAAACACTTTGGCACGCGCTGACTTAATGTATCTAAATACTTTTCTAAAAACATGAGTGCGGTAAGTATGTATTGTTAAATGTTACTTGTGGGCTTATTTCAGCAGGTCTAATTAGCCTGCGCCTTAGGAGCATCTTTTTCCTTTATTTGTCGAATGGGCAAAAGAAGATAAGTCTGATCTGGTGGAAGATACGAGCCAAAATTGATTTTAAGATCAGATCAGGCTTCTGAATATAAGTAACTCGAACCTTTTAATCTGCGGATTCTATAATGAGCTGTGGACATCTCAGAAAGATTAGAACGGATCATTTACGAATTTTATTCTAATTTTAATTTCATATAAAAATAACTTTCTAAGAGTAGATGAATCTCATTTAAACCTTCTATTAATTGAAATAAAGGACGGATACATTAATAAGGACATGAAATACATTAATTATAGTTTAAATAAAATTACAAGTCCATAATATTGATATGGAGATGGATTAAAACTTGTACCCTATAAAAATAGACAATTAATCATCATGATTCATTCATTAGTCATTCATTCAGTAGATAATACAATGTTGCAAAAACCATTCTTGTTCGAGTACAAACTCTTTCACAAATGAATACCTTCTTTCTTCAACAAACATTATTTCTACTTAAACACGAAGATGATCTTGCATGTACAAGACAAACTTCTGAAGTTCATAACATTTTCATTAAGCTTGAAAGTACCTGCCCAAGTGTGGTTTTATGGATTAAAGGAGAATTCAATATCTTCATTTGAAGAAGAAGACTACATTAAACCTATTTTTCATAAAATAAGGGAAGAATGAGATAATCAGAAGCTTCTTTAACCGATTCAATTAAGAACTTACTAAGCTGAAAAGCTATGAGACTGAAAGAACTTCACTTCATTAAAGCTTATCGGTTTAACTGATTCAAGCTTACTAGTTGCCAGTAAAGAACTTCACTTTATTCGAGATAACTAATTAGAAGTCTAAGTAGTGGATCTTAGAAAAAGAGGACTATGCAGCTATGATCAAGGAAGCTTCCATAATTACAACATGGAAGTGAGGAAGCTCATCTCAGAGAGAGAGGGTTATGAGAAGCGACCTTCAATTAGGGAATGTGATAGAGATTAACAGAGTCTAAGATAGATGATCCAACTTTTGATTCTAATCAACCGTACCTTTAAAAACGATTTGGGCAAAGTAAAAAGACTCTAAAATATTCAAAAAATCGAAATACATGCTGATGCTGAAGGACCATAGGGGCAAATCCAAGCATTGTGCCTTCTACAATGATCATAGGCACAATATCAGTAATTTCCTCTACTTAACGAGACAAATTAACGCCTTCATGAGGAACACCAACCTTGTAGAGTTTTGGTTGGTGATAAAACCTAAGATGCTTAGGGAACCAAAAAAATTCCAAGACAAGTTGGAAAGAAGCCGCAGCTACAGAGGAAATAGTATCCCCAATATTGAACATGATCCATGGATCATTGTTAAATTTTTACTACTTAAAGGAGGAAGAAGAAAGTACATAAGAAAAGAAAGTGAATGATGAGCCTTACTTCATCAAAAAAGCTTTCACTGAACTCGAGGATCAAAAAATGAAAGAAAAAGAAGGATTAAAAGATTAGATGGTCATAGAAGGACCACAAATAGTAAAAGAGCCAGTCAAGAAATCCTTGAAAGCATTTTTTTTTTTGAAAGAATAGCGGTAAACCAATTATATATAGTCATACTACATAGGAGACCACTATATAAGGAAGGGAGGAGTGAAAGATAGAGGTTGTTATTTAGAAAGGCGACTAAAGTTCAGAGATGCAGAATAGTGGACACATCATCTATGTTAGTCATATCGATTGAGCAAGACCTTTAGGAGATAAAAAAACTTGGGGAAATAACTTTCTCTTGGGAAGAATTAACCTACCTAACGCTTCAACATCAGATCTTGTTGGTTGTAAGCTTAATTGTAACAAGGTTTATAATACAAAGAGAATTAGTTAATGATGGAAGTAGCACAAAAATTCTATTCTCGGATTCTTTTCAAGGCATAAAATTGAACCAAAAAAAAAATCAAAGATGCACTACTGAGCTTATCGAATTTGAAGATGGAAAAGTACATGTCAAAAAGATTATTACACTACCAATAGAAGAAATTGAGAAGTGTCTAGAGGTAGATTATTTGATACTCGACACATTTTTTACTTACAACATTATAATTGGGTATTTTTGGATACATTATACTGAAACTGTCCATTCCTTCTTACACTAGGTGGTCAGATGCGTTTCGGCTAGTAAAAGTAGAATAATAGACATTAAGAGGCAGCAACTTTAAACCAGGTAATGCATGCCAGCTTACTTAAGTACTCATACCTACTAAGGAAAAAGAGAAGTATAAGGAAGAGAAAGTAATAGAAGTGACTGGGCAGCAAAACAATGTAGAACCACCAACTGAGGCACAGCTCCCACCTCTACCTAAGGTGAAGACAACCACATAAGAATAGCAATTATAAGATTGGTGGCTAAATGGACTTCCTTAAAACGAAGAATAGACAATACCTATTATTGGAAGACAGAGGCAGTACAATTGAACCCTTTCATAACCAGATAAAAAAATGCTACTAAGTACCAGCATGATCAGAGAGGAAAGAACAAAGATAATTGGGATGCTTAAGAAAAATTAGGATGCATTCATCTAGTCCAACAAGGATATAGTTTGAATAGAGTTGGAGGTAATATACCACAAGTTGAACATAAAAAAGAATTATACTCCATTTAGACAAGGATAAAGAATATTCGCAATAGAATAAATTAAGTTTAATTCCAGGTATAGAAGTAAGAGTTTGAAAATGATCAATAATTTAAAAGTTAATTTCCTCCACTTAAATGTGTTAATAGTCATCTTATGTCTAATCCTTTTAGGCTAATCGATTATGCTCGTACTTCTTCCAAGATAGTGAACTATACTTATATTATGTCTAATCCTTGTGGAATAAAACAAGGAATCTGTTCTTTGTTTAACAATTGACTCAAACTAAGAGCTTTTATAAATTACAGAAACTTTAACCTTCCACTTGTGAAATGTAAAACCAAAAGAAAGCACCTGTTGTTTCTGTTCCCGCTTAAGTATAGGGGTTTTCTCTCTTTTTTTTCTTTCTTTCTTTAATATTTTAAGAAAAAATGATAATTTCGTCTTTAATTTAATTGATATATATTAAGTCCTACTTTTTTTTTATAAATAATATTCAATTAGTCGCTTCAAAAATATTTTTGGCTATTTTTTGTTATCATTTTTATCCTTACATCATGACTATTTTCATCTTACATGGACTAATTAAGTATCTATAAACAAAAAATAGAGATTAAATTAGTATATATCAATTAGATTAAAGACAAAATTTGTATTTTTCATGTTTTAAATAAGGAAATTAATGTATCACATTACTTATCTAATAAAAGGATGGTAAGTGTATATAATATATATATAGATTGAGTATTATAACAAATCTACTCAAATTTATAATTATATATCTATTAGAATTTATGACAATAGTATCTATTGTAGTGCAGCTCATAAATTTAAACTTAAATATAGAAGCAAGAGATCGGAAATGATCAAGAAGTTTCATGTTAATTTCCTCCACTTAAATGTTTAAATAGGTATGTTTAATGCCTTTGAACTAATCGATTATGCTCACCACTTACTCCAAGATAATGATAGCTTTTGTGGAATAAGAGAAATGACCTATTATTTGTCTAACAATTTACTCAAACTAAGAGCTTTTATAAGTTGCAAAGACTTCAACTCTCTACTTGTGAAGTGCAACGCTAAAAGAAGGCACCTGTTGTTTTTGTTTCCGATTAAGCATAAGGGCTATCTTTTTTTTTTTAATGTTTTAAACAAAAATCCTACTTAGGATACAAAGTCAATTATCTTTTCTTCTAACTTTTTTTTTTCAAGTAATTATAAATTTCATTCACTAAACCCAAGTTACAAAAAATATTCGGTTACAATCCTAAGATACAAAATTTGTAATAATCTATTTCATAAATAATCAAAGAGACCACTAAAAGCTTATTTGCATCTAAAAAGAAAAATTTTATGCATAAAACTTTACCGTCAACATTAAGTGGTGTTGATTTTACTGTTCTATGCCTTGCAATCCTATACTTGGCACAAAATCTATCAAACTCTCTATTGTAAAACTTGAGGCTATTGTCAATTCTCAGCTTCTTCATCCTTTTGCCAGTTTGATTCTCAGCAAGAGCCTTTCAAATCTTGAACATATCAAACACTTGATTTTTGATCTTTAACACATAAGCCCACAACTTTCTTAAATAGTCACCAATCAAATTAAGAAAATACCTAGCACCACTACGAGTGGCTGTCTGAGCTGGTCCCCAAAGATCTAAGTGTATATAGTCAAGAGTCCCTTTAGTCTTGTGCTCGTCGGTATGAAACTTTACCCTATGTGCTTTCTCAAGCACACAATGCTCATAAAACTCCAATTGCTGGAACGTATCCTCACTAAAAGTCTTTTGACTAAATATCTCATTCAGGTTTTACTCGCCTAGGTGTCTCTTTAGTCTTCTCTCCTCTCATTACCACCATGGAACCCTTCAATACTCTCAAAACCCCTCCGTCAATCCTGATGGAACACCCATTCTGGTTTAAAGTCTCTAGTGAGATCAAGTTCCTCTTAAGGTCAGGAACATACCTAACATTTGTCACCTCTCTCACTCGCCCATCATATAGCTTAAGTTTAACACTACCAATTTTCATCATCTGACACGCAACATCATTACCTATTAATACTTTACTACCTCTAATAGGCTGAAAAATTATAAACCAAGACTTGTGCGGACACATATAAAATGTACAACTAGAATCAAGAACCCATTGTTCAGCATTCTTAACATTAGTAGCGATGAGTGTCTCTGCGCTGTCGTAGCTATCATTATAGGCAAGCGCAGGATCCATTTTCTTTTTATCTTGTGCTTCCTTCTCTGGACAATACTTTATAAAGTGTCATTCTTTCTTGCAGCAATAGCACTCCCTAGGAGTCCTGAACTTCGATCTTGAGCTATTTTTCTTTCCATCTCTATATGAGGACCTTCATGTTAAAGATAAGATTTTTTTCATTGCCCTCAATCTGCTTCTTTAGTAACTTTGAGTTTAATGATGATTTCATATTTCTCATCGTTAAACTCTCTCTGTCGTAGAGTAATGTATCAACAAAGCTCTCATAACTCTTGAGGAGTGAACTCAGTAAGATAATTGCTCTATTTTTATCTTCTATCTTGATGTTGATAGACTCAAGATAAAAAAATGATCTTATTAAAGGCATCTATATAATCTTTCATCAGCATCCCCTCTGACATGGATAGTTGATACAACTTCTTCTTAATATGCAATTTGTTAGCCAATGATTTCTGTGTATAAAGAGAGTCTAGCTTCTTCCAGAAACCTATCGCCTTCGTCTTTCTTGCTATTTCTCCCAGTACTTCATTGCTTAATGGTAGAGTGATTATACTGTGAGTTTTTTCTTGAATGTCCATTCTTTTTGCTTTAGCTTTATATGACTCTAGCATTTTCTCTTCTTCACTAGAAAAAGTTGCAGTCTTCTCTAATATTGAGCTTAACCGTTGACTTACCAATAATGCCTTAACCTTCATCTTCTACAGATTGAAGTCATTCGTACTGTTAAATTTCTCTACCTTATACTTGGGTGTGGCTATGTTTACTTAAAACCTAACTCTAATACCAATTTGTTGAAGCAGAAGTACACAAACAAGTAATATAATACAGACTAAATAATTAAGAAACTAAAGAGAGAAAGGTAAAAAAGGAACACACAGAACATACGTGATTTGGCAACTTGCCTACGTCTACGGTAGATTAAGATTATGCACTCTTATTATTGAATCTCAATGCACTAACAAAGTATGCTTTTTACAAGAAAGACTCACAAAGTAATCATTCTCTCTTGCAACTAGGGGGTTTTCACTCACTAATCTCACTTTAATCACAAAGATTTGTATCTTTTTATTAAGATTTCTTAGGTTATGTTTACAAGCCAATAGAGAGACTTTATACAGGCTTAAGGATGTCCTAAGTTTATCATAAATGTGTGATAGTTGTATTAAAGAGTTCTAAAACAAGTGGAAGTTGAAATAGATAAGATATATTTAGGAAACACCTTTCTCGCACTGGGCGTTGCAGCGCCCAGCTCTTGGCACTGCAGCGTTGAGCACCTGGCGCTGCGGCCCCCACAACCTGACGTCGCGACGCCCACACTTGTGCACCTCTAAATGCGTCTTTCGCCTCCTTTCGCGTTCGTCTTCGATCATCGCGTACCCAATTCACTTGGCTTGGTTTCTAAATCATATCCCGATGATTTTTTAATCAACATTATCACAATATGGACTTATTATGTGTAGAAACCTAATACTTGTTAAATTATAAGTGATGAAATTATAATTTAATCTAATTTATAAAAATCTCTTTTAGGTTTGTGGTTCCCAAGTCAAATTAATATGCGTAGAGCTGTTTTCTTCTTTTCCATCACAGATAAAGAACCCCATTGAACCTATATAAATTTAATTGTAGAAGATCATTATACTCTTAATTCTTATATAAGACTGATAATCTTCACCATTGGAGATTCATATCACTCTTCATCTATCACCAACATCAACCTTCTAATTAGTACTGTAACAGATTTTCTATATAGATCAATCATTTATTATCTAATAATTCTTATATTTGAAGAATAATGTTACATTTTTTAAATATTATTTTAAAATTTATGTTTCAAATGATATGTTAAATAATTATATGGTGATAAAATAGCGTAATAAATGATTTTTATAGTTGTACTATTTTATTATTTAATAATAGCATTATTCATATTTGAATCAAGAAAATTTTTTACACTCTTCTCTCTCTCTTTCTTTTCGAAACCAAACCCCAGCTAATATTTCTCCTTCTTCTTCCCTTCCACTTAGGAAGTTGGTGATGGGAAGACCTCTCCCCAATTAAACATATATATTTTTTTCTTTTTAATCTTTTTGTTTATTGTTTTTTTTTTTGTTGAAAAGATTTTTTCATATAAATCTAAATTTTTAGTAGTTTCTCATCATTTAGATAGAAGTTTAAAGTATTTTTACTGTATTTTTTTCTTGTAATTAATTGTCATGATAAAGAACAATAATGCAATTGAGGAAGCAAATCAATTCAAATAAGTGGATTTTTTTAAACATTGCAATCAAATATATGAGAAGAATAATATTTTCACTCTTATTTATATCAACCTTCTGAGGTCTTAATTTGTACATAATAATGAAAGATAAAAACGGAATACATAATAACATAATTTTGAACCATTTTATATAATGGAGAAAATTTTAGGTAGGACAATCAATACCAAAGCAATCATTGGAACAAGATTTAATAGGTACTTTTTCTTATTATTACTATAATTAGAAAAAATGATATTTTAGTTCTTGAATTTATGGGTATATATCAATTTAATCTCGTACTTTTAATAAATACCGCGTTAGTTCTTATTGTTAGAAAAATTCTATTAAATGATTATTGTTTGAGAGTAAAATAATACTTTTAGTGCCAAAATATCAAATTTAAGAAGTGAAAAAGACATCCATTAATTACAAAATGAATAAAATAAAATAAAATTTAAAAAAATAAATAAAATAATACGTGTCATAATTTAATAAAATAATGATGGCACATGTCATTATATAATAGATTTATAATTTTAATAAATATATTTTTAAAAAAATAAATATATTTAAAAGTAAATTAATAAATAAGTTTTAATAAATAATTTTATACAAGGACACGTATTATAATATGATTAATTACAAATAACACGTGTAATCATGTAATTAATTTATATGTTTAATAAATATTTTTTTGAAGAAATAAACATTTTTAAAAATAAAATAAAAGATATATTTTTAATAAAGACATGTATCATAATATGATTAGTTATAAATGACAGGTGATATCAAGTAATTGGTTTATATTTTTCATAAATATTTTTGTTTGAAGGAATAAATATTTTTAAAAATAAATTAATATATATTTTTAATAAAATAATATGTATCATAATATAATTAGTTGCAAATGATACGTGTCATTATTATGTAATTTGCTTATATTTTTAATAAGTATTTTAGAAATAAAAAAATAATGAATAATTAAAACATTTATTGCCATAGTCGTAGGAAAACAGTAATCGATCGCCATTTTTCAGCAATTGTACATTAATAAAGGCTAAATTGTATATTATTGAACTCTTTTTTTTCTAATTTACAAAATAGTTATGTTATTTTTTACCCAAAAAAGAGCAATTGTCAAAATAGTGGGTTGGGTGGCGGCCACTACCGCTCACTGTCAAATGGGAGAGATGTTACGGTGAGTTGCATTGTCCCCATCTCTAGACATGTTGGTTGTCAATCTATTTATAGGTGGTGGCAGTGCAAGTCACCGTACCCCCCTTCGTTTGATAGCGAGTGATGGTAGTCGCCACCCCTCTCTATCATTTTTTGTCATATTTTGACCAAAATTGATTTAACTATTATGTAAATCATAAAAAATTGAATTCAATAATATAAAATTAAATACTTTTTATCATCGAAGCATTGTTAGAAAACGGCCGCCAGGCGATCGTTGTTTTTCGACAACACATACCATAGTATGTGTCATGATGACCGGTAGATATTTAACTCAAGAGTATTATGATAAAAGTAGTAAAAAAATAACTATTGAACAAAATATTTATAACAAAAAGAATTAAAGTAGTATTTATTAAAACATAGAAGATTAAGTTGGTATATATTCATAAATTCAGAGACAAAATGTTATTTTTTCTTATAATTAATATGATATATACATTTTAAAATAAAGCATATATAACAAAATTTTATTGAATCGGCATACAAATGACATGGTGTGCCTGTCTCACATAATTGTCGGCTAACTTTGCTTGGTTTGGTATATTTTTAATTTAGAAAATTGTTAGTTTAGTTCATGAATTTTTATGAATTACTTAGTCGTCTCTATATTTTTGTAAAAGCTTTAATTAGTTTCTATAATTAAAAAATAGGTGGGCCCTAGGTACAGTCTATTGACTTCAATCATAATAATTAGCAATTAAAGATAAAATAAAGAAAAAATGCATACAAAAAATTTTAATTTAAATAAATGAAATGTTATAATTTTAAATTTAATTTTTATTTCAATTATATTAAATTTTATAATTTTAATTTCAATTTCAATTTTTAATTTTAATTATATAAAATATTATAATTTTAAATCTAATTTTTAATTTTAATTATATTAAATATTATAATTTTATATCCAATTTTAATCTCAATTACGTTAAATATTATAATTTTAAATGTAATTTTAATTATATTAAATGTTATAATTCTCAATTCTAATTTTAAATTCAATTCCTATTATGTTGAATGTAAAATTTCAAATCCAACTTCAATTCTAAGTATATTAAATATTATCATTCAAAATCTAATTTCAATTACATTAAATATTATAATTTTAAATCTAATTTTAATTTAAATTACATTAAATGTTATAAGGGTTATTTTTAAGGGTGCCCTTAAAGTATGACTTAAAACTAAGTATAGTAAGTATATATATATATATATATAGATTGAATATTATAACAAATCTACTCATTATTTATAATTATATATCTATTAGAATTTATGATAATAGTATCTGCAGTTCATAAATTTAAACTAAAGTATAGAAGCAAGAGATCGGAAATGATCAAGAAGTTTCATGTTAATTTCCTCCACTTAAATGTGTAAATAGTTATGTCTAATTAATTCCTTTGAACTATTCGATTATGCTCACCACTTACTCTAATATAATGATAACTTTTGTGAAATAAGAGAAAGAACTTATTATTTATCTAACAATTTTTTTAAACTAAGAGCTTTTATAAGTTGCAAAGACTTCAACCCACTTGTGAAGTGCGAAACTAAAAGAAGACACTTGTTGAAGTGCAAAACTAAAAGAAGCCACTTGTTGTTTCTGTTCTTAATTAAGAACAGGGGCTCTCTTTTTTGTTTTTTAATGTTTTAAACAAAAATGTATCACTAATAAAAGGATGGTAATATTGTTTTCAAAATTACCATAAATTTATTAATATTTTTAATTAGATATGTGAGACCTATGACAATTGTATTCGTTATAATTTAATTGCAAATTTAAATTCAGATCAAAGCTATTTTATTAAAATTTAGAGAAATTTATCTTTGTGTAAGATTAAACTTATTCTTCTAAAATTTAAAAAAAAAATTATCTTAATTCCTTCACGAGAATAAACTTGAACCTTAATCTCAAATTGATAATTAAAATTATCTACCACTCAGATTAAAAAGTAGCGGGTGGTAAATATATTGTTAAATATTACCGATAACAAACTATCGATAAACAATTTTATTAATTAAATAGGTGTGTTAAATACTTAAATTTGATGAATTGAAGATTTTTCTGACCCAACCAATTTAGATATAATCAATATTTCCTAGATACGACAGTCAATTTCTTCATCAATTTTTTTTAAAGCGAAACATAAGAAAGCCATTTACGCCAATTAAAATTTAAAAAAAAAAAACTAAGATGTTCATTGTGAACGAGTACTTGGTTGCCGTGCAATAATGTCTAGACTACTGGTCGTTGAAGTCTTTGCACGCACTTTCGTGGAAAGAGAAAACTCGGAGATTTTCCATAGGCATTGGGCAGAATAGCACTAAGAGAACTTATTATAAACAAAGTCAAGAAGTTGCATAAAGACTTTTTCCCCCATTTGATCTTTAAAATCCTACTGAGGATGCAAAATCAATTATTTTTTCTTTCTAACTTTTTTTTTTCAAGTACTTATAAATTTCATTCACTAAACCCAGGTTACAAAGCATATCCGGTTACAACCCTAACATACAAAATTTGCAATAATCTCTTTAATAAATAATCAAAGAGTTAACTAAAAGCTTATTGGCATTAAAAAGACAAATTTTATGCACAAAACTTTACCTCCAACGTTAGATGTCATATCAATCGAAAATTGGAGCACCGTTAAAGATTCGTATAAATAATAATTATATATTATAACTATTTTAATTAAGGATTAATTTAAATAATTTATTTAAGCTCTAAAACCATCTAATTTTATATGAATTTAATATTTATAAAAATATAATATTAATTAGATTATGAGGGGTGTAATTATAATTTAATCTAATTTATGAATTTTTCTTTTTAAGTTTGTAGTCTTTAAGTCAAATTAATATATGTAAAATTCTTCTTTTTTTTTTCATCACAAATATTAAGAAATTATTTTGAAATGATTATGGAATAATTTATTTATACTCTCTTACTATATATATATATGTTATTAATGTAAAATATTATTTCCTTATGTATATTATTTTTTTATTTTGTAATAAGGTTACAGTCTATATAAAGGCTCTATTGTACAGTTTACAAACACAGTGAAATATATTCTCTTTACATTTCTCACATGGTATCAGAGTTTTATTCTTTTTTTCATTGTTATTTTGTTTAGTTAGAGATTTGTTGAAATTATTTTTTAAAACCCGACGGAATTCATTGGAGTTTTTTCGAAAAGTCGTTGAAAAACTCCAAAATCTTGTCATCTTAGCCACCGCCCATCTCAGATTATTCAAAATCCTCCGTCCATTTCAACGCCGTCGACGACGCACCAATCTGAGGTCAAAAACTGTCGGACGTGCTATCGGAACACCACTACAGCCGGCCACTGTCACTTCAAATCTCGGCCGTTCTATGACGACATGACTGACATCACCCACACCAAAATAATCCTCAGTCACCGACTATTTTAACGCAGTCGACAACACTCCAAAAGAAATAGAACATATAGTTTTTTTTTTTAAAAGAGAAAGAAATGCAAGAGGGTTCTGCTTCTGTCAATGAAGCACAGGAATTTTGTTTGTTAGAAACATCTAGCCTTGTGCAAATGAAAGAATGATTTGTAGGTTAAAGGTTAATAATGTTAACGGCCTATATTTTGCAAGATTTATGAAAAACAATTAGGGGTGAGCATAAATTCGATTGAAATTTTTAGTTCGGTTCGACTTAATTTAGAGTTTGATTTAAGTTCAATTTTATTTGTTTAAAATGGATCGGTTTAGTTTCAATCTGATTTTAATCAATTTAACTTGGAGACTGCGAGTCAACATATTTCAGTCTTTGCAATGGCCTCTTTTTGTATAATAGTTGACTAGACTAAGGACTTTCACAAAGTATCAACTGCCCAACTAACCTTGCGTTTCCAATAAGTAAAGATCTCTTCTTCGTGGAAGAAGCTTTGTGAATGCAGTTTATAACTAGTAGTCCAAATTCTCTAACTTCAGGAACACGGTGGTCATTGAACATTATTGATGATCATGTTGGACTAATTGCTTCTTCTGTCTTCGAGTTTCTACTAAGCTTTTGCACAACTCTGTACTCGATACAAGCACCTTCCTGGAAATGAGGTAAAAAGGGATTACTTAAGAATCTTGATTAATTTCTCTAGAGAAAAGTCAGTTGGCGATAAACCTTTATTATTATTGTTGAGCTCATTATTAAATAAGTTCTAACAGTTCACGTCATTGTGTCTTATAAAAAAGAGCCTGTGATACATATGTATTTATTAATTTATATATTGAAAAATATTACATATTTGAAATTATTTTTAATCCCAAGTGATATTATCAGCACTCTCTCTATTATTAACTTTTGGGATGAAATAGTTAAAATAATAACTAGATTGCTCTTTTATATATATTGCATAATTTTAGAAAACAGATACATACAACCAGTGTATGGAAAACTCTTTGTATCTTGTGGCGATGTCTAAAATTTTGCATGTATTGCCAAGTTAAAAGTTAATATATATATATATATATATATATATATATATATATATATTATCACAATGAGAGTAATTATTATGATTATCATCATTTCATTATTATTGTTGTTGTTGTTAAAAAATAATATAATATCATTGTGCATGCATTTATAATAGTAATTTTATAACCTCTAATTATATATGCTGCATGATCTTGAAAAAATTGATATTAAGAGAATATATTTATAAACATAAAATAAGACTGACATTGTATAATAAAAACCTTCTAACCCACAATTCTTTAAAAAAAAAGATTTCCAGTATCATGCTCTCATTAAACTTGTAGTAATATTGTTTCTCAAAATATTCATTTTATGTATAACTGAAATTAGCTCATTTGTATTTGGATCATTTTGAATTTTTTATTTATATAAAAATAAATTTTGAATCATATTTTAAGATAAAATCAGTTCTCAAAATCAAATTTTGAAAAGTAACTCTCTTTTGTCAAAAGTGATTTTAAAATTATTTTACCAAACATCTAAATTTACTTTAAACTTTTCAAAATCACTTTTAGTTCTCCCAAAAATAATTCCAAACAAGTTCTTAATGTGCGCTTGAAAGCACTTCTAATATTGTGAAAAAATAAATAGCTTTAATATTATCATTAATCATTTTTAAATTATTTTAATTGCATTAGACAAAAAATGATCAACAATTTTTATTTTAATATCTTTTCAAAAAAAATTATTAAATACTTCTTAAAAAAAATGCTTTGTTTTTTCAAAAGGTTCAAGAATTGTTGGGCATGTAATGGTGCCTTCCAATATTAACAAGAAGATATATGTAGATAAAATCATATGTGATATATTTGATATATATGGTTCCCAATGGCCGACTGTGGTTGTCGATTTCAATGTGAATGTAATTATCTTTAGGGAAACTATGTACATATATCCACTTACCAATGGCCACTTGTTTCTTTTGTTTAATTACCTACTTACTCTCATTGTTTTAAGAAATGATTAATTTGTATTGATTAAAAACACATTAGAAAATTTTGTATGCATGAATAAATTAAAGGTATAGAATTATTTTATATAAAAATCTAAACCAGAGGATTTACTTTAAGTAAAAGATCTACATGAACTCACTAAAAGGGATGCTACAAAATCCAAAAAAAATAGATGAACACACTAGCAAGTTTCAAAACCTAGTGAACCAATTGACAACTATAAGTATTTCACTAGACAATGAGTTATAAGCACTGTCATTGCTTAGTTCCTTACAGGATAGTTGGAAGACGTCAGTTGTGTCAATAAATAATTCAACACCAAATGAGAAGCTGATCATGGAGATGATTAAAGACATAATGCAAAATGAAGAAGTCAGAAAAAAGAATGTAGGCATGAGTTCCTTTGAGATAGAAGCACTTGTTATAGAGAAACATGAAAAGCAAAGAAAAAGCCAAAGCAAAAATTCTGGCAATGGCTGCTAAAAAAGAAAGATCTAAGTCTCAAAGGAAAAATGTTAAGTGTTACCATTGCAATATAATGGGGCATATAAAGAAAGAGTGCAAAATATGAAAAAGGGAACAAGTTAAGGAAAGAGGTGAGTCACAGAAAATAAAAAAAAAGGTGAGCAATACAATTGTCGTTAATGGGGATATGACTATTAGTATGATAGGAACTTTATAAATCTTACATGTCATACAAGTGATTGTGTGATTACATTAGGGGATTCATTTCATGTTACTTCACATAGTGATTTCTTCGCATCCTATACTAGCGGTAATTTTGGCTATGTTAGAATGGAAAATAATGACGCATTCAAGATTGTAGGCACAAAAGATATTTGCTTGGAGTCCAATATTGAAAGCAGATTACTACTTAAGGATGTTAGACATGTTTTAAAAATGAGTTTGAATTTAATTCCTACTAGTAAACTTAATGATGATGCAAAGATTGTGCCAAAAATTCCTTACAAAAATGGTGCAGTAGAAGGATGAAATAGAATGATTTAAGAAAGAATTAGATGTATGCTCTCTAATGCAAAGCTACCTAAACACCTTTGAGGTAAGGCAATGAGGACTATAGTTAATTTGCTTAACCTTTCTCCTTCAGCTTATTTTGATGATAATTTGCCTGAGCGCGTTTACAGAGGGAAAGATGTTTCATATAAACACTTAAGAATGTTTAGTTGTAGGGCATTTTTTCATATTCTAAGAGATGAGATGTCAGAACTTGACAACAAGGCTAGAGAGTGTATCTTTTTAGATTATGTACATGAAGAATTTAGGTACAAATTATAGGATCCAGTGAGTTAGAAAATAATCAGAAGCAGAGATGTCACGTTTCTTGAAGGTTAGATAATTGATGATGTAGAGAAAGATGAGAAATCTAAAAAATTTGATGAAGTTCCTATGCTTGACACTTTTAGATTAGTTCTTCCAAATGTAACTTATAATGATTATAGGGGAGACCTACAAGAAGACTTTGATTATAAGGTTGATGATGATTATTTAGAAAGTAATTTGAGCAAGTGCCTCAAGAACCATCTGATCCACCAGATAAACCCCAATTAGAACGATTTATGAGAGAGCGTTGTCACTCTTTCAGATACTCTCCACATGAGTATGTAATACCTAGGGAGGGGGACAGCCTGAAAACATCCAAGAAGTCATGTCTCACTAGCACGAGAATAAGTAGTTTAAAGTTATGTAAGATGAGATAAAATCTTTGTATAAGACCCGCACTTATGAATTAGTAAACCTACCTAAAGGTAAAAGGGCTTTGAAGAACAAATGGGTTTGTAGGTTGAAGACAAAAAATAACTGACAACTGAAGTACAAGGCTAGATTGGTTGTGAAATGGTTTGGTTAAAAGAGAAAAATTGACTTTGAAGAAAATTTTCTCCTATAGTAAAGATGTCTTCTATTCGAGTTGTTCTTGATTTAGTAGCACGTTTAAACCTAGAGATTGAACAACTTGATATAAAGATAGCTTTGTTTCATAGTGATTTAGAAGAGAAAATTTACATTAAGGGATTCAAAGTCAAAGGTAAGGAACACTTATTATACAAGTTAAAGAAAAATTTGTATAGGCTAAAATAGATATTGAGATAATGCCACAAGAAATTTGATTCTTTCTTAAAGAATCACGGTTTCAGCAGGACTACATCAGACTATTGGGTTTTTATGAAAAGGTTTATTGTTAATGATTTCATGATTCTCTTACTTTATGTGGATGACATGTTGATTATTAGTCATGATTCTAGTAAGTTGAAGGTTAAAGAGAGAACTTAGTAAGTCTTTTGCTATGAAAGATTTAAAACATGCGAAATAGTTCCTTGACATGAAGATTTCCTATGACAGGAAAAATAAAAAGTTACTTGGCATGAAGATTCAACATGAGTAAGGCAAAACCACTTTTTTCACTATTTGTAGGTCATTTCAAACTTAGTTCCAATTAATGCCCTATAAGCGAGAAAGAAAAGAATGAGATGAATGCAGTGTCTTATGCATCATCTGCTAGTAGCTTGATGTACCATGATAGATATTGATTATGTAGTTAGAGTCGCCAGTTGATTTCTCTCTAATCTTGTTAAAGGTCGTTAGATAATAGTAAAGTAGATTTTTAGATATCAAAGAGGAATATTTAAGACATGTTTATGTTTTAGTAGGGGATAAACTTGTGTTGTTTGGGTTCATAAATGCAGATATGACAAAAGATATGGATTTTAGAAAATCTACATCAGAATACCCAATTACCTTTACAGGGAGAGCTGTATCATGACAATTTAAAATTCAGAAATGTGTTACATTGTTTACCATAAAAGTTAAGTATATTACAATTACTGAAGTTTGTAAAGAAACATTGTAAATGAAAAAATTCTTATAAGAGTTAAATGTGAAGCAAGAGAGTTTACATTGTTTGCTATGATAGTCAAGAGTGTAATTCACTTAGTGAAAAACCCAACCTTCCACTCAAGGTCTCAGAATATTGTTGTCAGATATCATTAAGTATGTGATGCGTTATAATTAAAATTGCTACAACTTGAAAAGATACATACAAAGTAAAATGAATCAGACATGATGACTAAGTCATTATCTAAAGAGAAATTTCAAACTTGTAAAAGGAAAGCGGGCTTGGCGGAGTCTCTTACATGAAGTAGAAAAAGAGATTTTTTTTTAAGTTAGGTCCATGTCATATGGGTCCAAGGGCTAAATTATAATTATGAAAAAATTATAAACTTGTGTGAAACTTTTTATTAAAGGGGTTGAACAAAGTTTGCCATTAAGTGCACAGTGACTAAAGATTAAAATTCATGTTTGAGTGTAGATGTGTATGCAGAGCGTGAGAGGCAAAGAAGAAAACCATAAAGAGAAGAGAAAATGGGGGCTTAGACTTTGATCTGGTTTTGGTTTTTGGATGGTAATTTAAACTCTAATTTTGCTCATATTTTAAAAGTTAATTTTTAACATCTTGTGCTACATATTTATCAGTGTTGATTTTTAATTTAACCTTCATTATTGTTAGATCTAACAAATGCATGTATAAGATGAACTTATTAGATCTAATATTGTTGAACTAAGTTTAATGCTTTTAATGTTGTGCATGAACTATTGACGAACCTCTAGTATGATTTAAGAGAGATTATTATTGTAATCCCATCATTATTTTAGAAAGTTAGAATCAGATTACAATTTCATGATTTTCTTCAATTTGAGTCTTTTACATAAAATTTCAGTATCCTATTATAATTGATTATAGGTTATCTTTATGGTATTATTATTTTAACTGATTATGATGATACACTAACACATTTTAATAACACAAGAAAAGAAAAAAAAATATTTTTGTAATTTTCCCAACACTACTTTTCTAGAAGGCTCAGATCTTGATGCTATGCCACCAAAATGTCCTATTCCAAGTTAGACCAAAACATTAATTAAACCTAATAATCTCGTCAGAATTCGAACAAAAGTATATTGGTGCTAAACAAAATTATCATTAGGGATATTTTTCTTTTACTTGATAAGAAGGCATTATTCGAGCCATCGCTCCATACTACACAACTGTCCACATGTCTCCAAACCGAAAATTACAAGTGTTTATTGATTGTTGATTTCAAATGCCGTCTTTGTGCTTAGCATGAAGATCTCATCAACCCTAAAAGTAAAGGCGTCAAACCCTGAAAACAACAAATCAGAAGAATAATTTAAAAGACAAACAAGATGAGCATCAATGTTCAGAATTAAAAAGGAATGAGTTAGGCGTACGGCGTATAAGAAACTCTAACTCTGCCAGCATTGGGATCAGCGATCTTGGCAAAAGCATCTTTAGAAAGATTAAGAATTCCATTGCATGGTGATCGACAATAATCGACAACTTTAACTATCACACTCGTTCCAGGTTTGCAAGGATGTGGAGCTTCATTTGTGCCCCCAATGCATGTGACTCTATATCTACTTCCGCATGCTTTTCCACCGTTCCATAGAGCATCGCTTACTCCAGTCACCATCGGCCCATTGTCTCGATTGCCATAGCAGGCCGAGGCTGTCCAAGGACAAAATAAATTATGTCGTTCTTAGTTTTGGAAATAATACTGACGCGAGATCAAAGGTGGAGCCAGACTGCAGAAGTTGGGGGTTCATAATGGAGCGAAGCAAAAGTTAAGGGCTTGAAAGATAAAACTCATATCCTAAGGGATACAAATATAAATAATTATTCAGATTTATTAATAAGTTAAAAATATTTTACAGGACAAGGGCCAAAATAAAGCTTCTCCTTTGTAAGATGCGCACAAGTACAAAGATCTGATTTCATCTTCTACATTCAAATGAATATAAATGCATCGAAAAATGATCTATTCATCTTATTAAGAATATTACTTGATCTCAGAAAAAATCTTGTTCTTGATATCAAGCTGATCCTTAAGACCCATATTAATATAAAACTCATTCTAATAAATTATGTAAATAAGCAAATTATTATATATATGAAAAAATAAAGGGAATTTGCCAGTCATACCTATATGATTTTGTGTTTTTATCACTTTCTCGTTTGCGTTTTTAATAAATACCAATATTTCTTTTTAGCTATGTAATTAGTCACTTATAAGAAAGAAATGATACCCAAAAAGGAAAATATTAGTACTAAAAAAATAACCGATAATTTTTCGAAAAGAAATAGAAGTTTTATCAATTGATTTGTTTTCCGCTTCACTAACAAATAATCAAAAGCCTGTACTACTTACGCGAGTAAGGGGGATTGTAGAAAACAGCATTTCCTTGTGCAGCATGCGCGGCTGAGCTGAGGCACAGCAGGATGCTAACCATCATAAACAATCGCATCTTCATACTCATTTCTTTTATCAACTGTAAAAAAGTAAATTTACTCTAAACCTTTGGGCTGTTGTTTATGGCGAAAACCAAAGGGGCTCTCTTCCCGTTTTATAGAAACAAGATAACAGAGAAGTGACAGAAAGTCATATGGTCAGCTCATGTCTAATGCTTTTGAACTAATCGATTATGCTCACCACTTGCTCCAAGTTAATGATTGCTTTTTGTGGACTACTAGGGAGCGCCTGTTCTTTGTCTATGACTTTTTGACTAAAACCAAGAGCTTTCACAAGTGCAAAGGGAATTGGTCACTTACCTACGTTACTTCCTCATAAAATTGTTAAGTTTTTAGCAACTTTTCTAATGTTTTAAAAATATCAAAAAAATAAAAATACTTCTTTATCATTAGAACCAATGACTTGAAAAATTAATTTTAAAATTTTAATGTCATAATTAATAAATGAATTTTTCGTAATTAAAATATCAAGCGAATGTCTATTAATTAAAAAAAAAAAAGGAGAATTAGTGGCAAACTCCCAAAATACAAAACCTTACAATCTGTGGAGTGTGAAACCAAGTTGGTTCTGTAGCTTCTGTGTTCCGAACGAGCATAAGGGCTCTCTATTTTATATTTGAACAAGCAAACACTTCGGCGTGTACCAAGTTAATGTATCATATTATCCAAATACTTGTTTAAAAAGGAGGATGATAAGTATGTATTATTAAATGTTATTGTGGGGCCTATTTCGATGGGTCTAATCAGCCCAAGCCATAGCAGTATATTTTTTCTTTATTTGTTGAATGCAATGAAAAAGAAGTTAAACCCGATTTGGTGAAAAATATGAGACCAGATCGATTTTAAATAGATCTAACTTTTGAATACAGGTAACTCGAAACCTTTAACTCATAAATTCCACAATCTTCGGATGATAGAAATGAATTAAATTATGCATTTTATTTTTATTTTTATTATTTAATTTTAATTTTATATAAAGAAGAATTTTTAAAAGTGGACAATCTTATTTAAACCCTTTTATTAATTAAAATAAAAATAATACATTAATAAAAATATGAAATACATTAATTATAATTTAAATAAAATTACATGTCCATAATATTGATATGGAGAAGGATTAAAACTCATATCCTATAAAAATATATAATTAATCATCATGATTTAGTCATTATTTATTCATACAATAGATAATATAACATTAGCAAAATCATTCTTGTTCAAGCATAAACTTCTTTATACACAAGTTTCACCAAATATTCTTTTTACTTGAACACGAAAACAATCATGCATGCACAAGGCGGATCCCTAAAGTGCATCACGTTCCCATTAAACCTGAAGGTGTTGGATTAATTAAATTAGGATGTATGCATGTGTATTTGTGCTCATTGTTAAAAAATATATATCTCATACATATTTACAAGCAGCGAAAATTATATAACAAGTAATAAAAATAAATAATAACATATTAACATATTAATATAAATAGATGTTTGAGCCGATAATTCATCAATTGTAATTTTTCACAAAAGTTACTAAAGTCCGCCTGGAGTGTGACTCGTTGACAGTTCTAACAATTAATTAGGTGGACTTGACTATTTAAAATAACAATATTTTTTTTCAACACTAAATTTAAGACTTTAAACCTAAGCAATTTGATTTATCCTTGTTCAATACTTGATCAATAAATCAAACACTTATGTTATTGTAATTGATAGCCAATAATAGAGATACGTGATAAAATCAATTTCAACACTTAAAAATTAATTTTTAAAGGATCAAATCCCTTATTTTTCTTTTCACTTTAGCCGGTCACCTTCTTTTTCGAACAATAAAAAAAATATTTCATTTTTCCATCCTATTCTTCACATATTTTCACATATATATATATATACACTAAGACATAATATAATATCAGTAAATATATATACTTGGCCACTAAGCATACTTATTTTAATATTATATATATACTTGACCACTAAGTATATATATTAATGCTATATCAAATAATATTATATTATATTTATAATAATAAGATATTTTAATTATTTAACAATTAAATAATTAATGTGTGAAATTATTATTTTGTCATTTTTTTGTTATATGGTTACCAAGTATACCCCTTAGTGAGTTTCACTATACCACACACTTGAGTAAACTTAACTAAGGGCCCACAATGCGTCACGTGTAAATATATAATTAATAAATAATAATTATTAACTAATTAATGTATTTAACACTTAAATACAGACACATGCACATCCCATGGTCATATTGAATATTGTTGGACTGAACAATTCAATTTGGTATGCTACCTCAGTGTACAACGAGTACATTCCATATTGTGAGATTTTCTAAGTCAACACCCAATTCGTCAAATGAAACTATTCCACGAGTTTATGAATAATATCTCATGCACACGACATGAATATTACAAATTAGCGCGTTGGACCATACAAACTGAGGTCATAGCGTATGCGTATAGTCTTTTCGTCATTTATATCCTGGATGTGCGTGGAGATAGATCAGCACTGTCAAATCCCCATAAACTTATATATAAATCTATTTTTAAACTTGTATCTCACTAAATAATATAGGTAAACTCTTTGCTATATTGTTTGATCTTGTGGAACCTCTTTTTTGAGATACTATCTCGAAACATTTGGATATACAACTCCCTATAAGAGCTGAAAGATCTCATATCTACGCACACTAAACTTTATAAACATCAGACCATATCAGCGACACCTAGCAATCAGACCATAAAAGGTCTTTGACATGCATGGAACCAAAGTATGGTAGATCACTTAATGGCTCACTATAGTGCTCGGGTCAGAGGATCATGTATACTACTCAACTCGAGAGGACCTTCCATTGACGGCTACATAGGAAGTCTATTGAGGTCCTCATGAGTCTATTTAGTATCAAATCCTAACTGGACACCCGCATGCCTATACAAGCTATAAGCTCCAAGCTCATGGTCAATTAGAAACAACCATCTATACCCTGCAGATATAGACATACACTGGTCTATATAAAGAGGTATTCATCAATAGACCTGTGCTGGTAAAAATAGATTATGAATAATATATTTGAGATCATACTTGCATACCAAGCATCCGATTACAACTCCTTGAAACAACGTCATTATTAATATATTCTGAGATCTTTGTCCCGTTACAAATAAGGTTCTAACTCCTTAAAATTCACTAATTATTATAACATGCTAACTCTTAACAGTCATAATTGTTAATGTTGTTAACCCTTAACATTGATCTAAACTTCTTTAGATCATATCTAAACTCCATCAGATTATACATTATTTATAACGTTACAAGGATAGTACCATATAATTAAAAGTAATTAGCAATTTAATAAAATGTACATCGTATAAATATCAAATATTTATAAAAATAGGAATGACACGTAAGTATAACCCTAACAATCTCTCACTTGCTCTAGTGTCATTCATATTGATATTTAATACCTATAGACTGCACGTGTTTCTTAAACACCTTTGAAGTTAAGGACTCAGTAAGCGAGTCTGCTACATTATTTATAGAATATATTCTACAAATAATTACATCTCCTCTAGCCAAGATCTCTTTAATTATGTGATATTTTTGCTCCACATGTTTAAACTTCTGGTGTGCTATTGGCTTTTTGGCTTGTGTTATAGCTCCATTGTTATAGCAAAGTAATAGGATAGGATCCGACGAACTTGGAACAATTCCAAGCTTGTCGAAAAACTTGCGAATCCACACTACTTCTCTTACTACTTTTGATGTGGCTATGTATTTGCATATATAGTGGAATTGATTGTAAACCATTGCTTAATGCTTTTCCAACTCATTGCGGTACTATCAAGAGTAAACACATATTTATATATAGACTTTCTATCGTTTAGGTTAAATTGAAAGTTTGAATTCGTGTATCTTCTCACCTGTAAGTCACCATCTCTATAGTTGAACAAAAAAATATTCAAGGATGCAATATTGAGCTCATCGAATTCGAAGGTGGAAAAGTACAAATCAAAAATATTATTACACTACCAATAGAAGCAACTGAGAAGTGTCTAAAGGTGGTTTTTCTGGCACTCGACACATCTTTTGCTTACAACATCATAATTGGGCGTTTTTGGATGCACTATACGAAAACCGTGCATTTCTTCTTACACCAGGTGATTATATGCATCTCGGCTAGTAAAAGATGAATAGTAGACATTAAGAGGGAGCAACTTCAAACAAGGTAATGCATGCCAACTCACTTAAGTTACCAAAAAAGAAGAAGGAAGCAAAGAAAGCACTCATACCTACTAAGAAAATAGAGAAGTATAAGGAATAGAAAGCAATAAAAGTGATCGAGTAGCAAAACAACGTAGAACCATCAATTAAATCATAGCTCCCACCTCCACCCAAGGTAGAGACAACCACATAAGAATAGCAATTATAAGATCAGTGGCCGAATGGACTTTCTCAGAAAAAAAAAAAAACAATACCTAATATTAAGAAGACAAAGGAAGTACAACTGAATCCTTCCACAACCAGATAAAAAAATGATACTAGGTACCATCATGATCAAAGAGAGAAAAGAACAAAAATAATTGGGATACTTAAAAAAAATTAGGATGCCTTCATCTAATCCAATAAGGATATAGTTAGAATAGAATAAGAGGTAATATATCACAAGTTTAGCATAAAAAATAATTATACTCAATTTAGATAGAGATAAAGAATATTTGTAGCAGAACAAAATAAATTTAAATCCAGACATAGAAGCAAGAGATCGAAAATGATGAATAATTTAAAAGCTAATTTCCTCCACTTAAATGTGTAAAAAGTCATCTTATGTCTAATCTTTTTGGGCTAATCGATTATGCTCGCAATTCTTCCAAGACGGTGAACTACGCTCACATTATGTCTAATCCTTATGGAATAAGACAAGGAACTCCAACTAAGATCTTTTATAAGTCACGGATACTTCAAACCTCCACTTGTGAAATGTGAAACTAAAAGGCACTTGAAGTTTTTGTTCCCAATTAAGTATAGGGTTCTCTCTCTTTTTTTATTTCTTTAATATTTAAAAAAATGATAATTTAGTCATTAATTTAATTAATATATACCAAGTCTTACTTTTTTGATAAATAATATTCAATTAGCCTCTATAGAAATATTTTAAACTATTTTTTGTTATTATTTTTATTCTTGAATCATGACTATTTTCATTTTACATGAACTAATTGAGTATTTATAAAAAAACATTAGAGATTAAATTAGTATAATTAATTAAATTAAAGACAAAATTGGTATTTTTCACGTTTTAAACAAGAAAATTAATGTATCACATTATTCATCTAATAAAGTATGGTATATATATATATATAGATTGAATATTATAACAAATCTACTCATTATTTAAAATTATATATCTATTAGAATTTATGATAATAATAACTATTATAGTGCAGCTCATAAATTTAAACTCAAGTATAGAAGCAAGAGATCGGAAATGATCAAGAAGTTTCATGTTAATTTCCTCCACTTAAATGTGTAAATAGTTATGTGTAATTAATTCCTTTGAACTAATCGATTATGCTCACCACTTACTCTAAGATAATGATAGCTTTTGTGGAATAAGAGAAGGAACCTATTATTTGTCTAACAATTTACTCAAACTAAGAGCTTTTATAAGTTGCAAAGACTTCAACCCTCCGCTTATGAAGTGCGAAACGAAAAGAAGGCACTTGTTGTTTCTGATCCTGATTAAGTATAGGGGCTCTCTCTCTTTTTTTTTTTTTAAATGTTTTAAACAAAAATGTATCACTAATAAAAGGATGGTAATTATATATATATATATATATATATATATATATTGTTTTCAAAATTACAATAAATTTATTGATATTTATAATTAGATATCTTGTGAGACCTATGACAATTGTATTCGTTGTAATGCGGCTACAAATTTAAATTCAAAAAAGATCAAAGTTATTTTAATAAAATTTAAAAAAATTTATCTCTATGTATGGTTAAATTTATTCTTTTAAAATTTAGAAAAAATTACCTTAATTCATTAATGGGAGTAGACTTGAACCTTAATTCAAATTGATAACTAAAGTTATCCACCAGCGGGCGGTAAATATATATTATTAAATATTACCAATACCAAACAATCAATAAATCATGTCCAACAATTTTATTAATTAAATAGGTGTGTTAAATACTTAAATTTGATGAATTGAAGATTTTTCTGATCCAACCAGTTTAGATATCATCAATATTTCCTAGATACACAGTCAATTTCTTCATCAATATTTTTTAAAACAAAACATAAGAAAGCCATTTACGCCAATTAAAAATTAAAATAAAAATTAAAAAAAACCTAAGATGTTCATTGTGAACGAGTTCTTGCTTACCGTGCAATAATGTCTAGACTAAAGGTCGTTGAAGTCTTTGCACGCACTTTCGTGGAAAGAGAAAACTCGGAGATTTTCCATAGGCATTGGGCAGAATAGCACTAAGAGAACTTATTATAAACAAAGTCAAGAAGTTGCATAAAGACTTTTTCCCCCATTTGATCTTTAAAATCCCACCGAGGATACAAAGTCAATTATTTTTTCTTTCTTTTTTTTTTTCTTCAAGTAATTATAAATTTCATTCACTAAACCCAGGTTACAAAGCATATCCGGTTACAACCCTAACATACAAAATTTGCAATAATCTCTTTCATAAATCATCACAGAGCCCACTAAAAGCTTATTGGCATCTAAAAAGAAAACTTTTATGCACAAAACTTTACCACCAACATTAGATGTCATGTCAATCGAAAATTGGAGCACCATTGAAGATTTAACAAATAATAATTATATATTATGATTATTTTAATTAACGATTAATTTAAGTAATTTTTTTTAGTATTATTTTTTAATTTTAAAGATATCTAATTTTATATAAATTTATTATGTATAAAAATTTAATATTAATTAAATTATGAATAATAAAATTATAATTTAATCTAATTTATAAATATTTTTTTTAAGTTTGTAGTTTTCAAATCAAATCAATATATATAAATCTCTTCGGCTCTTTTTTATCACAAAAAAAGAATTTTATTGAGCTTACATAAATTTAATTGTAAAAAATTATTATACTCTTAATTTTTATACAATACTGCTAATCTTCACCATTAAAGATTCATGTCACTCTCCATCTATCACTAACACCAACCTTCTAATTAGCATTATAACAAATTTTATATATAGATCAATCGTTTATTACTTAATAATTCTTGTATTTAGAAGAATAATACTATATTTTTTAAATATTATTTTAAAATTTTTGTTTCACATAATATATTAAATAATTATATGGTGGTAAAATAATATAATAAATAATTTTAAAATTATACCATTTTATTATTCAATAATTATTTAACACATCAATTTCAAATAAATTTTAAAATAACATTTAAAATATATAACATTACTCATATTTGAATCAAGAAAAGTTTTTACACTTTTCTCTCTCTCTCTCTCTCTTTCTTTTTGAAACCAAACTCCAGCCAATTAATTCCCCTTTTATTTCCCTTCCACTCGGGAAGTTGGTCTTGAGGAGACCTTTCCCCAATTAAAACATATCTTTTCTTATTTTTCTTTTTAATCTTTTTGTTTATTGTTTTTCTTATTTTTTTTCATTTTGTTGAAAAGATTTTCTCCTGTAAATCTAAATTTATAGTAGTTTCTCTTCATTGAGATAGAAATTTAAAGTATTTTTACTTTTTTTTATTTTTTTCTTGTAATTAACTGTGATGATAAAGAACAATAATGAAATTGAGGAAGCAAATCAATTCAAATAAGTGGATTTTTTTCAAACGTTGCAATCAAATATATGAGAAGAATAATATTTCCACTCTTATTTATATCAACCTTATGAGGTCTTAATTTGTACATAATAATGTAAGATAAAAACGGAATACATAATAACATAATTTTGAACCATTTTATATAAAGGAGAAAATTTTAGGTAGGACAATACCAAAGCAATCATTGGAGCAAGATTTAATAGGTACTTTTTCTTATTATTACTATAATTAGAAAAAATGATATTTTAGTTCTTAAATTTATGGATATATACCAATTTAATCTTTTACTTTTAATAAATACTGCATTAGTTCTTTTTGTTAAAACAATTCTATTAAATAGTTACTGTTTAAGAGTAAAATAATACTTTTAGTGCCAAAATATAAAATTTAAGAAGTGAAAAAGACATTCATTAATTACAAAATAAATAAAATAAAATAAAATTTTAAAAAATAAATAAAATAACACGTGTCATAATATAATAAGGTAATAATGGCACATGCCATCATATAATTGGTTTATAAGTTTAATAAATATATTTTTAAAGAAATAAATATATTTAAAAGTAAATTAATAAATATAATTTTAATAAATATTTTTATACAAGGACACGTATTATAATATAATTAATTACAAATAACACGTTTAATCATGTAATTAATTTATATGTTTAATAAATATTTTTTTTGAAGAAATAAATATTTTTAAAAATAAAATAAAAGATATATTTTTAATAAAGACACGTATCATAATATGATTAGCTACAAATGACAGGTGTTATCAAGTAATTAGTTTATATTTTTTATAAATATTTTTTTTGAAGGAATAAATATTTTTAAAAATAAATTAATATATATTTTTAATAAAATATTATGTATTATAATATGATTAGTTATAAATGACACGTGTCATTATTATGTAATTTATTTATATTTTTAATAAATATTTTTAAAATAAAAAATAATGAATAATTAAAACATTTACTGCCATAGTCGCAGAAAAACAATGATCGATCGCCATTTTTCAGCAATTGTGCATTAATAAAAACTAAATTTTATATTATTGAACTCTATTTTTTTTTAATTTACAAAATAGTCATGTTATTTTTTACCCAAAAAAAGAGCAAAAAATTGTCAAAATAGTGGGGACGGGTGGCGGCCACCACCACTCGTTGTTAAATGGGAGGGATGTTACGGTGAGTTGCATTGTCCCTATCTCTAGACATGTTGGTTGCCAATCTATTTATAGGTGGTGGTAGTGCAAGTCACCATACCCCCCTTCATTTGACGGCGAATGATGGTAATCGCTGCCCCTCTCCATCATTTTTTGTCATATTTTGACGAAAATTGATCTAATTATTGTGTAGATCATAAAAAGTTGAATTTAATAATATAAAATTAAATAATTTTTATCATCGGAACGTTATTAGAAAATGGCCGCCAGGCGGTTGTTGTTTTTCGACGATTGTAACAAATTTATTTTTAATTTATTTTATTTTTAAAAATATTTAATAAAAATATAAACAAATTATATAATAACACATACCATATTATGTGTCATGATGATTAATAGATATTTAACTCAAGAATATTATGATAAAAGTAATAAAAAAATAACTATTGAACAAAATATTTATAACGGAAAGAATTAAATAGTATTTATTAAAACATAGAGGATTAAGTTAGTATATATCCATAAACTCAAAGACAAATATTATTTTTTCTTATAATATATATACATTTTAAAATAAAAGCATATATAACAAAATTTTATTGAATCGGCATACAAATGACATGGTGTGCCTGTCTCACATAATTGTTGGCTAACTTTGCTTGGTTTGGTATATTTTTAATTTAGAAAATTGTTAGTTTAGTTCGTGAATTTTTATGAATTACTTAGTCGTCTCTATATTTTTGTAAAAGCTTTGGTTAGTTTCTATAATTAAAAAATAGGTGGGCCCTAAATACAGTCTATTGACTTCAATCAAAATGATTGGCAATTAAAGGTGTTATCAATTACTTTAATTTTTATCATAAAAGTGTCTTTATTAATAAAATTAATACATAAAATTATAATTATAAATTTAAAATTAATTAAGTGTAAAAATAAAAATTTTAAAAATAATGATATTATAATATTTATTTTGATAAAATAAAATATATTTATCCAAAAATTCAGAAACATAAATTAAATATTATTCCAATGATAATGGCCAATAAACAAATAAAGAAAAAATGCATACAAAAAATTTTAATTTAAATAAATGAAATGTTATAATTTTAAATTTAATTTATATTTCAATTATATTAAATTTTATAATTTTAATTTTAATTCTAATTTTTAATTTTAATTATATAAAATATTATAATTTTTAATTTAATTTTTAATTTCAATTACGTTAAATATTATAATTTCATATTCAATTTCAATCTCAATTACGTTAAATGATATAATTTCAAATGTAATTTTAATTATATTAAATGTTTTAATTCTCAATTCTAATTTTAAATTTAATTCCTATTATGTTAAATGTAAAATTTTAAATCCAACTTCGATTCCAAGTATGTTAAATATTATAATTCAAAATCTAATTTCAATTACATTAAATGTTATAATTTTAAATCTAATTTTAATTTAAATTACGTTAAATGTTATAAGGGCTATTTTTAAGGGTGTCCTTGAGGTATGACTTAAAACTAAGTATGGTAAGTATATATATATATATATATTGTTGAAAAATTGATGATTCAACAATTTTGGTTGGACAAGAATTGAGATGAATATCAAAGTGAAGAGTTACAAGAAGTTTAGAATGTGTGGGATACGTATTGAGAAGTCTAGGATGTGTGGGATATAAAAGGGGAAGTGAAACGGGACTCAAAGATGCAAAGGAAGCAAAAAAACGCGGGAGGAGCTACAGGGCTGAGCGCCGCGACACCAATGGTTGAACGCCTTAACGCCCAGGACAGTAACCCAGCGCCGCAACGCTGGACATGATTTTTTCCAACGCTGCAGCGCCCAGGGACGAGCGCCACAGCGCCATAACGCGTGAAAAAATCCGTTATGTTTTGAAATTTTTAGTTTTAGGAAGTTTTGGACTTCCAAAACAAGAAAACTCTTACTTCAATAAAAAATAGGGTTAGTAAGCACGAAATACACCCTATATAAATACTTGTAAACCCTTGATTTCAGATTAAGCATTGAGAGAGACTCTAAGAGGGGGGAAGAACTAGGTAGACACTAAGTGCTTGTGTGCGCTAGAGTGGAACCATTGTTTGGGTGATCATTGTTCATGGTAGAGTAAGGGTTCACTAAACGTTTAAATCCTTTTGAGGGTTCTTCATTGGATTTTCTTTGTAAAATCTCTAGGGAGTTATAATAAGAGAGGTTAGGATCCTTGGATCCACCATGAACGTAGGTAATTTGTTGAACCACGTAAGATTGTGTTGTACTATTTTATTTTCTGTTTTGAATTTTTGTTGATTTTGCTTGATTGACAGATTATTCCGCTGCACAAAGAAGTTAAAATTTTAGGTTGAATTTTAGATTTTTCACTTCAACATAACCTTAAAAGTGTAAAAAGTATTTCCTCCCTCAATATATACATATATAGATTGAATATTATAACAAATTTACTCATTATTTATAATTATATATCTATTAGAATTTATGATAATAGTATCTATGGTAGTGCAGCTCTTAAATTTAAACTCAAGTAAAGAAGCAAGAGATCGGAAATGATCAAGTTTCATGTTAATTTTCTCCACTTAAATGTGTAAATATTTACGTCTAATTAATTCTATTGAACTATTCGATTATGCTCACCACTTACTCCAAGATAATGATAACTTTTGTAGAATAAGAGAAGGAACTTATTATTTATCTAACAATTTTCTCAAATTAAGAGCTTTTACAAGTTGCAAAGACTTCAACCCACTTGTAAAGTGCGAAACTAAAAGAAGGCACTTTGTTGAAGTGCAAAACTAAAAGAAGCCCCTTCTTGTTTCTGTTCCTAATTAAGAACAGGTGCTCTCTTTTTTTTTTTAATGTTTTAAACAAAAATGTATCACTAATAAAAGGATGGTAATATTGTTTTCAAAATTACAATAAATTTATTAATATTTTTAATTAGATATGTGAGACCTATGACAATTGTATTCGTTATAATGTAATTACAAATTTAAATTCAGGTCAAAGTTATTTTATTAAAATTTAGAGAAATTTATCTTTGTGTAAGGTTAAATTTATTCTTCTAAAATTAAAAAATAATTATCTTAATTCTTTTACGAAAATAAACTTGAACTTTAATCTCAAATTGATAATTAAAACTACCTACCACTCCGATTAAAAAGTAGCTGTTGGTAAATATATATTGTTAAATATTAACAATAACAAACGATCGATAAACAATTTTATTAAATAGGTGTGTTAAATACTTAAATTTGATGAGTTGAAGATTTTTCTGACCCAACCAATTTAGATATACGACAGTCAATTTCATCAATATTTTTTAAAGCAAAACATAAGAAAGCCATTTACGCCAATTAAAAATTAAAAAAAAAAACCTAAGATGTTCATTGTGAACGAGTACTTGCTTGCCGTGCAATAATGTCTAGACTAATGATCGTTGAAGTCTTTGCACGCACTTTCGTGGAAAGAGAAAACTCAGAGATTTTCCATAGGCATTAGGCAGGATAGCAGTAAGAATACTTATTATAAACAAAGTCAAGAAGTTGCATAAAGACTTTTTCCCCCATTTGATCTTTAAAATCCTACTGAGGGTTCAAAGTCAATTATTTTTTCTTTCTAACTTTTTTTTTTCAAGTACTTATAAATTTCATTCACTAAACCCAGGTTACAAAGCATATCCGGTTACAACCCTAACATACAAAATTTGCAATAATCTCTTTAATAAATAATCAAAGAGCTCACTAAAAGCTTATTGGCATCTAAAAAGACAAATTTAATGCACAAAACTTTACCTCCTACATTAGATGTCATGTCAATCGAAAATTAGAGCACCATTAAAGATTCGTATAAATAATAATTATATATTATAATTATTTTAATTAAAGACTAATTTAAGTAATTTTTTAAACTCTAAAAATATTTAATTTTATATAAATTTATTATATATAGAAACATAATACTAATTAGATTATGAGTAATGTAATTATAATTTAATTTAATTTATAATTTTTTTTAAGTTTGTAGTCTCTAAGTTAAATCAATATGTGTAAAACTCTTTTTCTTTTTTTATTATCACAAATATTAAAGAATAATTTTGAAATTATTCTGAAATGATTATAGAATAATTTATTTATACTCTCCTACCATATATACATATTATTAATGTAAAATATTATTTCTTTATGTATGTTATTTTCTTATTTTGTAATAAGATTACAGTCATTATAAAGGCTCCATTGTACAGTTTACAAATATAATAAAATATATTCTCTTTATATTTCTCACATGGTATCAGAATTATATTTTTTTTCACTGTTATTTTGTTTAGTTAGAGATTTGACGAATTTTTTTTTCAAAACCCGACAGAATTCATTGGAGTTTTTTCAAAAAGTCACTGAAAAACTCTAAAATCTTGCCGTCTTAGTAACCACCCATCTCAGATTACTCAGACTCCTCTGGCCGTTTCAACGCCATCGACAATGAGCCAATTCGAGGTCAAAAACCGGCAGACGCGCTGCTAGAACACCACTGCCATCGGCCACTGTCACTTTAGATCTCGGCCATTCTACGACGGTGTGGCCGACACCACCCACACCAAAATAATCCTCAATCACCGACTGTTTCAACACAGTCGACGACGCTCCAATTCGAGGTTAAAAATTGTCAAACGCACCGCCAAAACACCATTGTCGCCGCTCACTTTTACTTTAGATCCCGGCCGTTTTACGGCAACGTGGCTGACACCACCCAGACAAAAAGAATTCCTATTCACCGGCCGTTCAAACAACACCGAGTTTACGTCAATCGAAAGTCGGAGCAAGCCGGACTCGCCATCTGAAGTTCACTGATTCTTGTTAAGGGTCTGTTTGTAATTTTTTTTAGTATTTTAAGGTCAGATAGTAATTTTCTATTCCTTTGAGGTATTTTTAAAATTTTTAATAGCTTCGAGGCTATTTTGCTATTATAATAAATTTTAGGGATCATTTTATAATTTTTGAAAAGTTTAAGGTCTTTTTTGCAATTATTTTATTTTTTAGGGATTAATTTATAATTATTCAAATTTGAGGGTTTAATTTGTAATTATAAAAAATTTTAGGGGTCAACTAATAATTAGTATAAATTTTAGGGACTAAGTTGTTATTAATAAAAAAAAGAGTTTTAAAATTTATGGATAAGTGTGGTACTTTTCAGTGTTATTTTGTTGGTTCTACTTTACGTAGGTTATGCCACATACTAGGATTATCTCAAGGTGCTACTTTTACAGGACTTACTGTTACTCCTGCACACGATAGTGTAAATCGTTCCCCTAATAACCTTGAATCTTTACTCCGTCTACTCCTTTATAATTTTGGTAAACCCTTAATTTCTACTTCTTCTAATTTTTCAGATAAATCTTCTTAGTATTTTGACTCTGCATGTTGTAATCACATGACTTCTAATCTTATAATTTTTTCCTCTAAAACTCTTAATTCCTATTTACCATCTATTTCAACTACTAATGGTTCTCTCATGAAAGTTAACCATGTTGGTCAAGTGTCTTGCTATAATCTCTTTGTATCTAACATTTTTTTTTTATTCCTAACCTTACATTAAATCTTTTGTCTGTTGGTCAATTATGCGAACTTGGTCTTAATGTCTTGTTTATTGCTTATGGTTATTGTGTGTAGGATCCAAAGATCGGTCGGACGCTTGGGACAGGCCGTAAGATTGGACGTCTGTATGAACTTATTTCTTTAGATCCATCTTTTCTATATATTTCGTCTACAACATCTTTCTCTTCAGTGCTTTCATTACATCTTTGGCACTCTCGTTTTGGTCATGCATTAGTCAATCGCATCCGATCTCTAATATCCAGTGGTCATTTAGATATTATTTCTGATAATAAAGATAATTATCTTACATGTCCTTTAGCTAAACAACCAGCCTTACCTTTTGATAATAGTACTACTGTTTCCATGCTCAATTTGATATTGTACATTCTGATTTATGGGGTCCTTTTTCAAATCCCACAATGGGAGGATCCAAATATTTTGTGATCTTCGTTGATGACTATTTTCGGTATATTTGGTTGTTCTTTATGAAACACCGATCCGAATTTACTAAAATTTATCGAAATTTTGTTCAGATTGTTAAAACTCAGTTTTCATGTCCTATTAAGGTTTTCCACACTGATAATGTTATGGAGTATAGAGATTCTGATTTTCTAAATCTTTTATAGGATTACGGTACTATATGTCAAATGTCTTGTCCTGGTACATCTCAGTAAAATGGGAGAGCTGAACATAAACATAGACACATTTTAGATACTACTCGTGCTCTTCTTATCTATTCCTCTTGTCTTGAATATTTTTGAAGAGAAGCTGCTTTAACCATTGTCTTTACTATTAATCGTATTCCTTCTCCTATTATAGAGAACAAGTCACCTTATGAATGTCTTTATAAAACTCCACATAATTACAAACTCCTCAAAGTATTTGGTTGTGTTTATTTTGTCTTACTTCAAAAATATGAGCACACTAAACTCGAGCCACGTACTCGATTATGTTACTTCTTGGGATACGGGATAGAACATAAAGGTTATAGGTGTTGGGATCCATATATCTAACCGTCTTCGTGTTTCTCGTCATGTAGTCTTTCTCAAGTATACGATGTTTTCCTCTGTATCTAATTTTAAATATGTGTCTCCTCTTATATCACAATTTTTTATAGATAATTCTGTTGATCTTTTCTTGATACTTTACCTATAGATATTTCTTCTGAGTTTCATACAGGTGAATCTGCTGAAACGACGCCTGTTTCTAAGCCTCTTACCTCGTCTGAAGGATCTGCTCTCAACATTCCTGAGGCCTCCTCTACACCGTCTCTTCGTCATTTATTTCGAGTAAGAGAACTTCCTGTTAAACTTTGTGATTATCACTGTTTCTCTACTACCCTTTCTTTATATGAGCCTCAATTATATTCCGAGACTAGTTCTAATCCTGTTTAACAGCAAGCAATGACAAAAGAATTGCAGGCCCTTGAGAAGTTGCATACTTGGGATTTTGTTACTCTTCCCTCTAATAAAACTGTTATTTGATACAAATGGGTGTACAAGATCAAGACTAAATCTGATGGATCTATTGAGCATTAAAAAGCCTGCCTTGTTGCCAAAGGCTTTACTCAAGAATATGGAATAGATTATGAAGAAACTTTTGCCCCAATTGCTAGACTTACTTCTATTCGAAGTTTATTAATTGTTGCTACAGTTCGTGGTTGGACATTATTTCAGATGGATGTCAAAAATGCTTTCCTCAATGGTGATCTCACTGAAGAAGTGTATATGAAGCATCCTCCTAGTTATCCACATCCTCCAAGCAAAGTCTGTAAACTTTGTCGTGCTCTATATGGTCTTAAACAAATTCCTCGTGCATGATTTGCAAAGTTTAGTGGGACTATTCTTTAGCATGGTTTTCAGTCTAGTCCCTATGACTCAACTCTTTTTGTCCACAAGACGGCACAAGGTTGTGTTCTCCTTCTTATTTATGTTAATGGTATGATTATCACGGGTGATGATCTTCTTGGTATTTTCACTCTCAAGAACTTTCTTCAGCAACACTTTGAAATGAAAGATCTTGGCCACCTGAGTTATTTTCTTAACCTTGAAGTACTATCCGACTCTACTGGGTATTATCTTTTTCAAGCTAAATATGTATCTGATTTACTTGCCAAAGCTGGGTTGACAGACAGTAAGACTCCACTCCTCTTGAACCTAATGCCAAACTCCTATCCTCTGATGGTACTATTCTCAGTGATGCTGCCCTCTATCGTTAATTGTTTGGTAGTTTAGTCTACCTTATAAATACTCGCCTAGACATTGCTTATGTTGTTCATGTTGTCAGTCAGTTTATGACTGCTCCTCGTACCTCCCATTATGCAGCAGTTCTTCATATTCTACGTTATCTTAAAGGTACACTTTTTCATGGTCTCTGTTTTTCGGCTCACTCTCCTATTGTGTTACGAGCTTATACTGATGCGGATTGGGCGGGTGATTCTACGGATCGATAATCAACTACTGAATTTTGTCTTTTTTGGGTAATTTTATTCTTTCATGGAAAAGTAAGAAACAGACAGCCATTGCTCGCTTGAATATTGCAGCTGAATACCGTGCTCTTACAGATACTATCCAAGAAATTATCTAGCTCCGCTGGCTTCTTAAAGATATAGGTATTTCTCATACTGGGGCTACACCTATTTATTGTGACAATCAAAGTGCTATCCAAATTACCCACAATGATGTGTTTCATGAGCAAACAGATTGTCATTTTGTTCAGCAACACGTTTCTCAATGCACTTTCATGCTCTACGCCATCTCATCTAAGGAGAAACCTATTGATATCTTTACTAAATCTCTACTTCCGCGCCGTTTTCATGCTCTAGTCTTCAAACTCAAACTTACTTCTACTGCACAATCTTAAGTTTGCGCGAGCGGGGGTATTAAGGAATAATTCTGGAATGATTCTGGAATAATTTCTTTATACTCTCATACCATATATACATGTTATTAATGTAAAATATTATTTTCTTATATATATTATTTTTCTATTTTGTAATAAGATTACAATCTATATAAAGACTCCATTGTACCGTTTACAAATACAGTGAAATATATTCTCTTTATATTTCTCACAATAGAGAAAGAACTCCATTAAACCTATATAAATTTAATTGTCGAAAATCATTATATTCTTAATTCTTATACAAGATTACTAATCTTCACCATTAAAGATTCATGTCTCTCTCCATCTATTACCAACATCAACCTTTTAATTTGTAATACAACAGATTTTTTATATAGATCAATCATTTATTACCTAATAATTCTTATATTTGAAGAATGATACAACATTTTTTAAATATTATTTCAAAATTTTTGTTTCAAATGATATGTAAAATAATTATATGATGGTGAAATAATATAATAAATAATTTTAAAAGTTGCATAATTTTATTATTCAATAATTTATTGACACATCAATTTTAAACAAATTTTAAGATAACATTTAAAATATATAATATTATTCATATCTGAATTAGGAAAATTTTTACACTCCTCTCTCTCTTTCTTTTCTTCCCTTCCACTAGAAAGTTGGCCCCGAGGAGAACTCTCCCCAATTAAAACATATCTTTTCTTTTTAATCATTTTGTTTATCCTTCTCTCCAATTAAAACGTATCTTTTCTTTTTAATCATTTTGTTTATCGTTTTTCTTATTTTTTTATTTTTGTTGAAAAGATTTTTCATGTAAATCTAAATTTATAGTAGTTTCTCTTCATTTAGATAGAAATTTAAAGTATTTTTACTTTATTTTTTTCTTGTAATTAACTGTCATGATAAAGAACAATAATGCAATTGAGGAAGCAAATCAATTCAAATAAGTAGAGTTTTTCAAACATTGCAATCAAATATACGAGAAGAATAATATTTTGATTCTTATTTATATCAACTTTCTAAGGTCTTAATTTGTATATAATAATGAAAGATAAAAATGGAATACATAATAACATAATTTTCGACAATTTTATAATTGGAGAAAAATTTAGGTAGGACAACACCAAAGCAATCATTCGAACAAAATTTAACAGGTACTTTTTCTCATTATTATTATTATAATTAGGAAAAATAACATTTTAGTTCTTATATTTATGGGTATATATCAACTTAATCTCTCATATTTTAATAAATACTATGTTAGTTTTTATGATTAGAAAATTTCTATTAAATAGTTGCTGTTTGAGAGTAAAATAATAATTTTAGTGTCAAAATATCAAATTTGTAAAGTAAAAAAGACAGTTTCATTAATTATAAAATGAATAAAATAAAATAAAATGACACGTGTCATAATATAATAAATTAATGATGCCACGTGTCATTATATAATTTATTTATATTTTTAATAAATAATTTTTTAAAAAAATAAATATTTTAAAAGAAAATTAATAAATATATTTTTAGTAAATATTTTTATACAAAGACACGTATCATAATATAATTAGTTACATATGACATGTGTTATCATCTAATTAATTTATATATTTAATAAATAATTTTTTTAAAGAAATAAATATTTTTAAAAATAAAATAAAAAATATATTTTTAATAAAAACACTTGTCATAATATGATTAGTTACAAATGACACGTGTCATCATGTAATTAATTTATATATTTAATAAATTTTTTTTGAAGAAATAAATATTTTTAAAAATAAAATAATAAATAATTTTAATAAAAATATGTGTCATAATATGATTAATTACAAATAAAACATGTCATTAAGTAATTGGTTTATATTTTTAATAAATATTTTTTTTTGAAGAAATAAATTAATATATATTTTTAATAAAATAATATGTGTCATAATATGATTAGTTATAAAGGACATGTGTTATCATATAATTTGCTTATATTTTTAATAAATATTTTAAAAATAAAATAATTAATGAATAATTAAAATATTTACTGTCATAGTCGCTGGAAAACAATGATTAGTCATTATTTTCTGTCAATGGTGCATTAATAAAAATTAAAATTTATATTATTGAACTCTATTTTTTTTAATTTATATAAAAATAAAAAAAAATTTACCCAAAAAAGAGTAAAAAAATGGTCAAAATGGTAGGACGGGTGGCGGCTACCACCGCTTGTTGTCAAATAGGGGGGCGATGTTACGGTGAGTTGCACTACCCCCATCTCTAGACATGTTGGTTGCCAATCTATTTATAAGTGGTGGCAATGCAAGTCACCGCACCTCCCTCTGTTTGATAGCAACTGACGGTAGTCATTGTCTATTTCCATCATTTTTTGTTATATATTAGTTTTTTTTAACTAAAAATGATTCAACCAATGTGTAGATAATAAAAAATAGAATTCAATGATATAAAATTAAATAATTTTTATCGTCAGAGTATTGTTGCAAAACGACAACCAATCGGTCATCGTTTTTCGATGATGGAGACAATTTTATTTTTAATTTCTTTTTATTTTTTATTTATTTTATTTTTAAAAATATTTAATAAAAATATAAATCAATTATATGATAACACATATCATGATATGTATCATAATGATTGATAGATATTTGACTCAAAAATATTACGATAAAAATAATAATAAAATAACTATTTAACAAAAAATTTATACGGAAAGGATTAATGTAGTATTTATTAAATCATAAAGAATTAAGTTGATATATATCCATAAACTTAGGGATAAAAATATTATTTTTTCTTATAATTAATATGATATATACATTTAAAAATAAAAGCATATATAACAAAATTTTATTGAATCGGCATACAAATGATGTGGTGTACTTGTCTCACCTAAGTCTTTCTCGATATGAAGAGATATTCTAGCTGTTGGCTAACTTTGCTTGATTTGGTATATTTTTAATTTAGAAAATTGTTAGTTTAGTTCGTGAATTTTTATGAATTACTTGGTCGTCTCTATATTTTTGTAAAAGCTTTGGTTAGTTTTTAAAATTAAAAAAATAAAGGCAGGCCTCCGATATAGCCAGGTGACTTCAACTCAAATGGTTGGCAATCGAAGCTATTGTTGGTCATTTTGACTTTTATCCTAAAAGCCTTTTTATTAATAAAATTAATATATAACATTATAATTATAAATTTAGAATCAATTAAGTTTAAAATTAAAATTTTAAAAAATAATATTATTATAATATTTATATTGAAAAAATAAAACATATTTATACAAAAATTTAGAAATATAAATTAAATACTATTCCAATGATAATGACCAATAAAAAAATATATATATTCTAAAATTTTTTAATTTCAATTACATTAAATGTTATAATTTTAAATTAAATTTATATTTTAATTATGTTGAATGTTCTAATTTTAATTTCAATTTCAAATTTTAATTTTAATTATCAAAAATATTATAATTTTGAATCTAATTTTTAATTTCAATCATGTTGAATATTATAATTTTAATTTTAATTTTAATTACGTAAAGTATTGTAATTTCAAATCTAATTTTTAATTACGTTGAATATTATAATTATAATTTTAATTACATTAAATATTATAATTCTAAATTCAAATTCAATTGTGTTAAATATTATAATTTTAATTTCTATTTGAATTCAATTTCAGTTACGTTAAATTTTAGAATTCTAAAAGTAATTTTAAATTTAAATTTAATTATGTTAAATATTATTATTCTAAATTCAATTTTAATTTTAATTACGTTAAATGTTATAATTTCAATTCTAATTTAAAATACAAATTCAATTACGTTAAATGTTATAGTTCTGTTTTCAATTTCAATTTCAATTTTAATTTTTTTTATATTAAATGTTATAATTTTAATTTTATTTTCAATTATATTAAATGTTGTAATTCTAATTCTAATTATAATTCCAATTTTGATTAGTTAAATGTTATAAATTAAAATCTAATTTTAATTTCTATTACGTTAAATGTTATAATTTCAATTTCAGTTTAATTCAATTTTAATTACATTAAATGTTACAATTTCAATTCTAATTGCAATTATATTAATTGTTATAATCTCAATTTTAATTTTACTTTAAATTATATTATGTGTTATAATTTCAATATCAATTTTAATTACGTTAAATATTACAATTACAATTTAATTATAATTTTAATTATGTTAAATGTTATATTTAATTACAATATCGATTTCAATTACGTTAAATGTTATAATTTCAATTTCAATTAAATTAAATGTTACAATTCGAAATGTAATTTTGATTTTAATTACGTTAAATATTATAATTGTAATTTTAATTTTGATTTCAATTACATTAAATGTTATGATTTCAATTCAAATTTTAATTTTAATTACGTTAAATATTATAAGTCCAATTCTAATTCCGATTTCAATTATGTTAAATATTACAATTCTAATTCAACCATTCAGATTCAATGACGTAAAATGTTATAATTTCAAATTAAATTTTAATTTCAATTACGTAAAATATTGTAATTTCAATTCTAATTTTAATTTTAATTATGTTATATGTTATAATTTTAAATTTAATATTAATTTCAAATACATTAAGCGTTATAATTTCAATTCTAATTTTAAAATTTAATTTTAACTATATTACATGTTATAATTCTAATATGATTTTAAATTTAATTTCAACTACATTACATTTTATAAATTGAAATCCAATTTCAATTGTAATTACGTTAAATGTTATAATTTTAAATCCAATTTTAATTTTAATTCCGTTAAATATTATAACTCAAATTCTAATTTTAATCTCATTTATATTAAATGTTATATTTCACATCAAATCTCAATTTCAATTAAGTTTGTTGACTTGAAAAATGATTCTTCGGACCAACGAACCATAAATTTATTTGTGAGTGAGAGACGAAACTTGAGTCTCGTCTTGATTGGGCTTATTTGTGAGGGTTTAAATTATCTCTCTACTATAAGATATGGTAGAACCTACAAAATATAACATAAACTCGGTCACAGTCTCGTCGAAATGGGTTCCAATGAATACACTCCAATGCTTAAGTAAAAAAAGGATTTTTTGGTGTTTTGGTGGGAAGTTCGTGAGGAACGAAGTAAAAACATGTCCCCAAAAATGAAAAGGAAAAACTTATTTTTGTGTGTGTTCCTCTTCCTAATATTTTAGGCATTATCCTCTTAAGTATTTCTTTTTCTCCTTCTTATAACGCCGATTTTTTAAGAAGCTTTCTAAGTTTTTCACCTTTGCTGTGCTTCTGACACACGTCAACTATCCTTCTGTCAAGCACCTGCTATAGGCCAAATATCCTTCTGTTGTACGTCTGACATATGCCAAATATCCTTCAATTGTGTGATGAGATATTTTTATATATTAAAATTGAGCACAAGTATACGCTATCATATGCAAGAAATAAAGGAACTTATAAAGTCAAATGTCGAATTCACAAGGATAATTTTTTATTTTTAATCAAGTACTAAAATTATGTATTTGTAGTAATTATTCAGAAAAATCAAATCTAAGAATGAATGTAAAAAATATAAAAGTAATGACATCATGTAAAGAGATTTAGGTGATAGCAATATAGAGAAAACCTAGGATCAATACTATCCCTCAATATACTTTCTAATGATTAATCATTTAATATTTAATTCTTTTAGTCTTTGTTATTGAACAAGGCACTAATATATTCACAAGCCTCTTCCAAGGTCATGCAAGTATACCTTAATTTACCAAATACCTATATTCCTATGGTACTTGTAATAAATTAAAATTCATTAAAATTAAGTCTTATTGATCATACATGCCAATTAAGTATATTATTATCTTAATTTGAAAGTTGCATATGCAACGTTGAATGTTACTTTACAACCATGCATCAAATTACCTAGGTTTGAATATAATGATTTCTTTTTCGAGTTTATAAAAAATATTACTAATCCATTCACCATATTGGTCAGATCTATTGAAGTATTAAGAACAAGTAATCTGAATAATAAGGACCTAAGTTTATTAAATATTAAAAAGATATGAAAATTAAGTGTACATATTGAGTTTAAGTATTAACCTTAGAAAGAAAATTTAGTTTATGTCCATAAGAAAACAGTAGTAAAAATAATAAGAAATCATGATACAAATAATAGCAAACTGACAGAGAGGTTGAATTGCTCTTAATTGCGCTACCTAAGATACTCTTAATGCCAAAGAACGCCTTGAATCTCTCTCTATGGCTACTTCAATTAAGCTCTAATTGCTTTTTAAGACTTGTGCTCTATATTCTTTATGTTCTTGGATTGCTCTTGGATGATCATTAAAGGCTAAGGACTAGCAACCTTTTATAGGGATTGATATGAGCTTAAAAATATCAATTCTCATCGAAGTAGGACTAACACTACCATTGGGGCGCTATATTGCTGTCGCAGGGGTGCTGCGTGTAAAAGGCCTCACCATTGGAGTGATAAGGTGTTGGCGCTGAAGCGCTAGTCTGTCGTTGGCGTGATGGCTATTTGGCGTTGGGGCGTTAACTATGACTTAAATAGACCGTATTTTTTAATTTTTTTTTATTTTGATCACTATTTCAGCGTTTGGACGAAAATCATTGTAGCGCTAGGGCGACTGGTCCATATTTTAAAAATTTTGCATTTTAGCACATAAATTTTGTTTAAGTCCCTATAAATAACAACAATTCACTAACTAGTGTACTTGAGATGCATTTCCTCTAACTCCCGAAAAACAAGCCTTTATGTGACGAAGTCGGATCGGAAGTGACATAATATACCTCCTCCGAATCCTCAACAATAGAACGTGTGTGTTCCCTGTAGGAATTATAAAAGAGGAGTGCAGAAGGGCTTTTAGAAGAGCGCTCCACCATATAAATAGCCATTTATCTTCATAAAATAATAAAATATCAAAATAAAAATATGAGAAAATATATAACAATTATGCCCTTATCACTGTGCATCTTACATATGCCAAATGTCCTTCAGTAGATCTTCTGATCCCACTTCTGCTACATGCCAAGTTTCCTTCTGATATGTTAAGCATATTTCGTAGATCTGTCTTTACTAGTGAATTTGGTTAAGTGTAAGGCTAGATTCAAGTTGCTCGGGTCAGCTTTCTGATGGCATCTTTCTATTCGGTTCGGTTGTGATCTGAGATTTTCTCAACAACTGGCCTTCTACTAATTTTATTGACCATGCTTGGTCAGCCCGTTCGACAGACGGTCGACCCGGTTTCTTAAATGGGGTGAATTAATTTGATTAGTATGTAAATGGCGACCTTGGTTGTATCTGAGCAGACCTTGCCAAACAGGTGCATCAAATTGCAGATCAGGTTCTTCAAGTCTAACCCGGTTCTTTGTTGTTTAGCTTTGCTGGGGCCGGACTTATTGGCTACTACCCTGGGCTTGTCTTTTGGAGTAGACTGTTCTTAAGCAATAGTGAGCCCTACGGAGGGTTATTCCACAAGAAAACATCTCTGAGCCTTAGGGGCAATCCTCCTTTGAGCCTGGAGGCCTCAAGTCTAAAAGAGGGGAGGCCTTAAGTCTAATTTTAAATTCAATTCCTATTATGTTAAATGTAAAAAAATCAAATCAAATTTTAAAATGTTATTGTAATACCCAGTTCCCATGAATAGTTAGATACCTAGAATTTTGGTATTTGACAATTAGGGAACCGTAGAAGTTTCAAATTTCAACCATTTTTGGATTATTTTTTTAAAATGTTTACATGAGATGTAATAGACCCAATTGAGAAATTTCATAGTCAATTTGAGCGTTGAATGCTCACCGAATATTTTTAAAATTTTTTGATTGACTAAGTAGTAAAAATTCAATATTTGTGCCAATAATTTTTTGTGTAAGCATCACACCCTAAGCAAGCTATTTTTTTAGATAAGTATGTGTATTTTAAGATATATGGACCAATCAAATTAGGACAATTGCATATATTAGTTTATTATATTATATTTTATTAATTATTAGTAATATTTATTAAATTATTGGCCACCAATCAAAGGCTTTTTAATTAGAGGAGTAAATGACAATTAGGCATGTCTTGGAGAGCCATTATGTAATTTTTGGTTTATATATAAAGGCCAAGTGTTTTTTTAAGAATTGTTAAGAAAAAAGAAAAAAAAAAAGAAAAAGAAAACAAAGAGAGAGAGATAGGATTTCGAAAATAAAGATGGGAAGGAAATGAACAGTGATATCCATAAAATTTCTAAGCCAAATCAAGAAATTCACACTAAATTTAAGTTGTTTCCAAGTGCTTAAACAAGATTCAAGGGTGGATTAAGGGTAAATTTGCTTTAAAATGTGAGAATTTCAAACCTTAGAATAGTAAATTAGGGTTTTTGTATAATTGGACTTCAATTGAATAAATTTAGGGCATTAGAATGAATTTGGAGAGTAGCTAAGACCATAGGTAAAAAGAAATTTAAAAATTGGTAAAAATTCAATTTGGGTCATTTTGGCCATTTTGGAGTTTTTAGTGGTACAAGTGTAATTAGTTAAAATTGAGGGTTAAGAATAAATTCTAAGACCCTTAAGATGAGTTTTGATGGGTGAAAATCAAAGTTAGGATATGAGATATAATGGTCATTTATGACAAAGATTATGGATAATTATGTCCAAAAACAAATTATAAGGGATTATGGACCCCTTTGACAAAAAAGGTAGTTTGTACATAAATTGAGATTTTTGGGGGGAAGAATTGTAAATTTTGAAAGGAATTTTGGGTGGTGGCCGAACATGTGTACTAGGGGTATTTTGATAATTTTTTCATTTTTAGGGGGGGGGGGGGGGGGGGGGCGGGGGGGCGGGGGGGGGGGGGCTAAAGAGTAATTTATACTTTGTGGGTGTCGAAGGGCGAAATCAGTGAAAGGATAAGCCTGAAAAAGAAACTTTAGCGAAGGATAATTGGTGAGTGGGAAAGCAATTAAAAGAAATTAAATACAGTTTATTTTAAATTATTAGTATTTATGTGCTTTCTAATTTAAATGTTGTTGTTTCAGGTAATTTACTCAAGTTACATGATTTTTAAGAATTAAGGAAAGCATAGTGATATTTTATTTGATATTTTTGAGATAATGAGAATTAAAAATTTATCATTTGAAAATACCGTAAAAATTTTAGAATTATAATTCAATATTTTCTACAGTTTAGAGATTTATTTTTCAATAGTAAAAAATATTTTTTAGAATATTATCAGTTTTCAAAGGTCAGTGGTACCCCATTTATCAGCTTCAGATCCCTGTGAAAATAGTATAAACTCGGCCGGTACACCCCGTATGCGTAGGCAGGTCAGTCAGTTGGGTTGAGTATTGCTAACTCTGGGGAGTCGGAGTGTTGAGTCTGTGAGTCACTTATGCTACGAGATATTATCTCGCTATATGTCTGCAATGTATATTCCGTCACATAGATAGTGAGATATCTCAGATCTATTAGTTTATCAAATTTGTCATAGTGGTTATTGTTAGCGGAAACCATGTTATGACCGACTCATTTTGTCGGCTATATCGACGAGTGGGTTCAGCATTAGGGTAACCATTGGTACTTTTCAGACAGACTAGAATCGAGCGAAAGTTTTAGACAATTGTATAAGATATGTAGTTTTTTTTTAAAAATGAAAATGTTTGTTAATAATGTTTAAATATTTCAGCAATAACCTATTAAGTTTTAAAAATTTTAAATAAAGAAAATCGTTCAGTAGAGTTTTATCAGTATTTGAGATTTAGAAACGATTTAGAACAATTTTCTATACTTTTAGAATTTTTAGTATGTTTCCACAATTATTCAGATTTCACACTCACTCATTGAGTTTATCAACTCACCTTTTGTTTTTGGTGTTTCTATTTTTTTTCTAAGTACAGCCAACAGCGTACAGCCTACAATTTCTTCTATGGATTAGTAGTGAGTCAACCCTACGATGATCTCTTATGCATATACAAAGATATATGTATACATTTAGTGCATATATATATATATATATATATGTATCATATTTAGTTTTGCGTTGTATAGTATGCGTAATAGATTTTAGAGTTAAAATGACTATTTATGCTTTTTTGAAATGATTGAGTTTTTTGTTATGGATGTCTGTTGAAGTATGATTATGAATGCATGTGTTGATTGATTTGGGAAGGGATGAGAGGTCCAATTTGCAGCTGAGAGATGTGAGAAATATTTGAAATGTATTTTCTGTAAGTTTATGAAATATACATTTTCAGAAAAAATAGGAAAACTCTGTCTGTTTTAATCCAAAAGTTTTAAGAAAAATTTAATTTTTTTCGTGTTTATAAAAATATATCAGACAAAAATTAAGAGAAATTTTAAGGTTCGCCTCATAGAAATTTTCAAGATTGATAATGGACTTTAGGAAGTGTTTCGTTCGGGCGTCCGACAGAACCTACTTAGGTCCACATTGTAGGATTCTGGGTCGGATTCTATCAGTTATAATTCAAAATCTAATTCCAATTCTAATTTCAATTTCAATAACCTTAAATATTATAATTTCAAACCTAATTTCAATTCAAATTATGTTAAATGTTATAATTCTAATTTCAATTGTAAATTCATTTTCAATTACATGAATATTATAATTTCAAATCTAATTTTGATTTCAATTACGTTAAATTTTATAATTTTAATTTTAAATTCAATTTTAATTACGTAAATTATTATAATTTTAAACCCAATTTTAATTACGTAAATTATTATAATTTTAAATTCAGTTAATTTAAATTACGTTAAATGTTATAATTCCAATTCAATTTCAATTACATTTATGCTATAATTTAAAATCTAATTTCAATTCCAATTATGTTAAGTGTTATAAGTCCAAATCAAATTTTAATTTCAATTAGCTTAAATATTATAATTACAATTTTTCAGTTTAAATTCAAGTTTAATTACATTAAATATTATAATTTAAAATTCAATTTTGATTCCAATTACATTAAATTGCAATTTCAAATCAAATTTTAATTTAAATTACAGTAAATGTTATAATTTTAAATTCAAATTTAATTTCAATTACATTAAATATTGCGCGAAACAGCCGACTAATAATAGCCAAAATGACTGGTAATAAAAGGTAATTATCGATCATTTTGGCTTTTATCAGAATGCCCATTTGTTAAAAAAACTTAATACAATTTAGAATCAATCATGTCCACAAAATAAAATTAAAAAAGAAAATAATGTTATTATAATATTTATTTTGATAAAATAAAACATATTTTATATGAAAATTTAGAAACATAAATTAAATATTATTCCACTAATAACAATCAACAAAAAATAAGAAAAAAAATACATACCAAAATATTATAATTTTAATTACATTAAATATTATAATTCTAAATTTAATTATATTTAAATTATTTTAAATGTTATAATTTTAATTCTAATTTTAATTTTAATTACCTAAAATATTGTAATTTCATATCAAAATTTTAATTTCAATTACATAAAATATTATAATTCTAAATTAAATTTTAATTTTAATTGCGCTAAATATTATAAGTCTAATTTCAATTACGTTACATTTTATAATTCTTAAGTAATTTTAATTTTAAATTTAATTATGTTAAATGTTGTAATTTCAAATCTAATTTAAATTTAAATTATGTTAGATGTTATCATTCCAATTCCAATTTGAAATTCAAATTCAATTACATTAAATTTTATAATTTTATTTTCATTTTTAATTTTAATTTCAATTACATTAAATGTTATAAATTTAAAATCTATTTTTCATTACGTTAAATGTTGTAATTCTAATTCCAATTCCAATTTTGAATATGTTAAATGTTATAATTCTAAATCTAATCTTAATTTTAGTTATGTTAAATGTTATAATTTTAATTTTAGTTTAAATTCAATTTCAATTACTTTAAATGTTACAATTCCAATTCCAATTCCAATTTTAATTATGTTAAATATTATAATTCCTAATCTAATTGTAATTTTAATTACATTAAATATTATATTTAATTACAATGTCGATTTCAATTACATTAAATATTATAATTTTAATTTTAATTACTTTAAATGTTATAATTGCTTATCCAATTTTAATTACTATTACGTTAAATGATATAATTTTAATTTCAATTCAATTTTGATTTTGATTATATTAAATTTTCTAATTACAATTTTAATTACATTAAATGTTATAATTCAATTTGAATTCTAATTTTAATTTTAATTACATTAAATAATATAATTTGAAAATAATTTTATTTATTTTTTTATATATTTTAGAAATTAGAACTTGAAAAATTAACATAGTCCAATAAATGCCTTAAAAATTATAAACGTGTCCATAATATAAAAACACTCTAAAAAAAAAAAGCTAAAACCAATCAAAATTTCAATTTATCCCAATACGATAACAAACATTTTTTGTATTTATTTTTTTCTCTCTCTTAAAATGATTATTCCAAATATAATTATTTTAAAAAGGAATAAGATGAAATATATTATTAAAATAGAAAGTAAATCAAATACAACCATGGACATAGGTGGTTATCCTGAAAAGGTAAAACAACATATACTTAAATGCAATTAGAATTAGAATTAGATTAGAATTATAAAATTTAATAGAATTGAAAATTGAAATTATAATATTCAATATAATTTAAAATTAGAATTAGAATTGAAATTATAAAATGTAATGTAATTGGAATTGCAATTATGAAATGTAATGTAATTGAAATTAAAATTGGAATTAGATTTAAAATTATAACATTTAATGTAAATGAAATTGAATTTAAAAATAGAATTGGAATTATAACATTTAATGTAAGTGAAATTGAATTTAAAATTAAAAGTGAAATTATCATATTTAACGTAATTGAAATTAAAATTAAAATTGAAATTGGAATTATAACATTTAACATAAGTGAATTTGAAATTAAAATTAGAATTGGAATTATAAAATTTAACATAATTAAAATTAAATTTAAAAATTAGAATTGAAATTATAACATTTAACATAAATAAAATTTAATTTAAAATTATAATATAACATTTAATGTAATTGAATTGAATTAAAAATTGAATTGAAATTATAATATTTAATATAATTGACACTGAATTTAAAATTAGAATTGAAATTATAATATTTATTGTAAGTGAAATTGAATTTAAAAAATAGAATTAGAATTATAACATTTAATGTAAGTGAAATTGAATTTAAAATTAGAATTGAAATTATAATATTTAACGTAATTAAAATTATAACTTTTAACGCAATTAAGATTTAAATTAGATTTGAAATTATAAAATTTAACATAATTGAACTTGAATTTAAAATTAAAAATTATAATTATAATATTTAACATACGTGAAATTGAAATTAAAATTAGAATTAGAATTATAAGATTTAACATAATTGAAATTAAATTTAAAAGTTAGAATTAGAATATTTAAAATTATAACATTTAATGAAATTGAAATTAGAATTAGAATTAGAATTAGAATTATAATTATAATTATAATATTTAACTTATGCTACCACTATCTATTATATGTTACATCCCACTTATAACACAACATATCAAATAGTGAGACCATGTAATATATTAAGTAATACTACATAATATAAGAAAAAATTATTTTATGAGTGTCCTATAAAAGTTTGGCTTTCATACATGTTACCAAAGAAAAAAATTAAATTAATCACAAAGAACACTATGTATTTTTTTACTTAATATATTATATGTTTTAACTATTTTTAATTTTCACCCATAAAAGGCTTATATCCTTACTTTTACGTTCTTAGCATTTTTTTCGTTTATTATTGAAAATAAGTGACATAATATAAGAGGAAGCTATTTTATGAGTGTTCTATATAAGCATGGTTTTCATATATATTACAAAAATAAAAAAATAAAATAATCACAAAGAACATCGTGTATGTTCCAACTTAATATACTACATGTTCTCACTATTTTTAGTTTTCACCTATATAATGGCTTAGATTCTCACTTTTACATTCTTAGTATTTTTTCACTTACCAATAAAAATAAAATCACATAATATAAGATAAAACTATTTTATGAGTGTTCTAACACAAGTATGGTTTTCATATATATAACAAAAAATAAAAAAATTAATTAATCACAAAGAACATCATGTATATTCATACTTAATATACTACACGTTCTCATTATTTTTAGTTTTCACCTACTAAAGGGCCTATATCCCCCTTTTACATTTTAGTATTTTTTGCCTACCATTAAAAATAAGCGATAAAATATAAGAAAAAACTATTTTATAAGTATTCTACATAAGTATGATTTTCATATATATTATAAAAAATAAAAAATAAAAAATAAATTAATCACAAAGAACATCGTATATGTTCTCACTTAGTATACTACATGTTTTTACTATTTTTAGTTTTTACCCATAAAATTGCCTATATCATGATTTTTATATTCTTAGCGTTTTTTCGTTTACCATTAAAAATAAGTCACATAATTTAAGGAAAAGCTATTTTATGAGTGTTTTACATAAGAACATCGTGTACGTTCTCACTATTTTCTGTTTCTACCCAGAAAATGGCTTACATCCCCAATTTTATATTTTTAGCGCGTTGCCAGTTACCATTGCAAATAAGTTACATAATATAACGAAAAGTTATTTTATTTTCATATATGTTACAAAAAAAAAATAATTACAAAAAACATCATATATATTCCCAGTACCTGTTATATGTTGCATTCCCCTTAACTTATGATGTGTTTTTATTTTTTACACATCTCACCCACAAATATAAGAAGGTGTCTCCACTTCTTTATAAATTGCGAGTTTGTATTTAACTGTAAAAAAAAAAAGTATAATATAATATAAAGAGATGATATTTTATAAGTATCTTAAATAATCATAGTTAATATAAAAAGTCTTGCCACGTGGTGCCACCATAGGATGCCATGTGGTATTTAAATTTTTATTTTTTATTAAATTTTATTTAATTTCATAGTTAAAATAGTAATTATTAATCTAAGTTAATGAATAATTAATATTGAATTAACTACTTTTTATAAAATTACAAATAAAATTTAAATTACCTTAAATTTAAAAATATGTAAAAAAATTTTAATTACACTAAATTGAAATTTTCTAGTTGGTTTTGATTTTTTTTCTTTTTTTGTGGTGTTTTTATATTTTGGATATCTTTTAATTTTCAAGACATTTATTAAACTATCTTAACATTCCAACTTTATATAACAAATTCAAATTTTCAATTTTCAAAACAAATAATTCACATACAAATTTCTAATTTTCAAGAATATATTTCTAATTTGTAATTCCATATTGTTTTGCAAAAATACATAACAAGTCCAAAATATATTTCTAACTTCCAATTTTGGATTTGTTGAAATTGAGATTAGAATTTTAATTATAGCATTTAACATTATTAAAATTTAAATTAAATTTAATATTAAAATTATAACATTTAACGTAATTGAAATTAAAATGAGAAATTAAACTGGAATTATAACATTTATATATTTGAAATTAAAATTGGATTTGAAATTATAATATTTAACGTAATTGAAATCAAAATTAGAATTAAAATTCTAACATTTAACGGAATTGAAATTAAAATTAGATTTAAATTTATAACATTTAACGTAATTGAAATTTAAATTAGATTTAGAATTGAAATTATAATATTTAACGTAATTAAAGTTGAAATTAAAATTAAAATTAGAATTATAATATTTAATGTAATTAAAGTTGAAATTGAAAATATAAAGCTTAACGTAATTGAAATTAAAATTGAAATAGGAATTAGAATTATAGCATTTAACGTATTTGAAACTGAAAATAGAATTATAATATTTGATGTAATTAAAATTAGAATTGAAATTAAAATTATAACATTTAACATTTAATTAAAATTAGAATTATTGTTGGTGTTGATTAAAACGGGGTGTATACGTGTGGTATTTGTATTTATTGTTCATAAATATGCATCACATACAATATATATACACACACAATCTATGCATCTCATACATAAACATGTGTAGCGGAAGCTGAAAATCTAATTTTCTAAAATAATAAACACAATAAATTTTTGTTTTATTACATTAATGAATAAAATAAAACATATTAATCACATTAATACTAAAATTGAGAATAATCACCTCGCAAACTTTTGGAACAATATAAATTGGAGTGCTCCTTGAAATGAACTCGTGGGCAATTCTAAAATTCAAAAGAATAAGCTTGAACCGTTAGAATAACAATTTTAATTTAACATTGATTTAACTCTTAAACCCTGATATTAACTTTTAATATTTAGTTTAATACTTACACTGTATTCTAAACTCTTTAACTTAGAATTTGTATAAAATTGTTTCAAGAACATAGATTTTTTTGTGGTTTTTTGTTCAACAATTGAATAACATAAATATTATGCTTAATGGTGGCCGGCAATGAATGGGGAAGAAGGAAATGTTTTTCAACAATTGAAAAACTAAAGAAAACAAATTTTCAATCTTTCTTTTCCCTTAGCCAACACTCCAAGCCATTTTTCCTCAAATTCATCAAAAATAAAATCAAGTTACTTTTGCTTAATGGCCGGCCATTATTTATATGCAACTTTTGAACAATATTATTATAGCCCCTTAATACATTGCTTAATTATTAAGCGCAATTGAAAATATCATTTAATTAAACTTAATTAAAGTTAACAAATTAACTATAATTTAGTTAGACTTAACTTAATCCTTAAGTTAATTAGATATTTAGGTTAATTTAACCCTAGTTGACTTTTAATCTAGGTTAAGTTTAGAATTATTTAACTATTAAATATTCTAAATATCTAATTAATTTAACCACTTGGTTAACTATTAACCATGGTTAAATTAACAATTTAGCTAACAATTAAATAAATATATAATTTGATTATTTAATAATTAAATTATCAATTAAGTGATATTACCCTTAAGCCCTTACTCGATTACTAAGTTATTTCAAAGTGGATTTCACATACCACACACTTGAGTAAACTTAACTGAAAGTTAATTATGCGTCACGTATCAATATTTAATTGGTCGATAATAATTATTAACTAATTATTGTACTTAACACTTAAGTATTGATACGTGCACGTCTCGAGAGTTCCTGAAATAAATATTTAGTTTTGCTAGAAATTATTAGATTGAAAAATTCAGTTATCATCGACTCTTATAATCTGCTAACTCTTAACAATGTTAACTTTTAACATTTATAGCTCTCAGCTTTATTAATTCTTAGTCTTAGTCTAAACTTTTTTAGATCAAATCTGAACTCTTTCAGATCATAAAATATATGTACCATTACAAGCATTGTACTATATACGTATTTAATACTAACGATTATATTTAAAAAATTTATTGCACAAATATTAACAATTAATATTCATATAATATTAGAATGGCATGTAAGTATCAGCTCCAACAAGCATTGTTAAGAGTACTAAGTTATTTCAAAGTGGATTTCACATACCACACACTTGAGTAAACTTAACTGAAAGTTAATTATGCGTCACGTATCAATATTTAATTGGTCGATAATAATTATTAACTAATTATTGTACGTAACACTTAAGTATTGATACGTGCACGTCTCGAGAGTTCCTGAAATAAATATTTAGTTTTGCTAGAAATTATTAGATTGAAAAATTCAGTTATCACCGACTCTTATAATCTGCTAACTCTTAACAATGCTAACTTTTAACATTTATAGCTCTCAACTTTATTAATTCTTAGTCTTAGTCTAAACTTTTTTAGATCAAATCTGAACTCTTTCAGATCATAAAATATATGTACCATTACAAGCATTGTACTATATACGTATTTAATACTAACGATTATATTTAAAAAATTTATTGCACAAATATTAACAATTAATATTCATATAATATTAGAATGGCATGCTTGTAAAATATATGTACCATTACAAGCATTGTACTATATACGTATTTAATACTAACGATTATATTTAAAAAATTTATTGCACAAATATTAACAATTAATATTCATATAATATTAGAATGGCATGTAAGTATCAGCTCCAACAATCTCCCACTTACTCTAGTGTTATTCGTACTGGTATCTCACACTAATACATTCCACGTGTTTCTCGAACATGCTAGGAGTTTAGGCTTGAGTGGATCTGTTACATTATCCATGGATTGTATCCTATATACTATTATATCTTCATCAACCAAGAACTTTCTAACTATATAGTATTTAGAGTCTACATGATCAGAATACTGATGTGTCTTATGGCTTTTTGGCTTAAGTAATTACTTCATTATTATTGCATTATTGTGGGATAGGATCCACTGAGCTCAGAACTATTTTAAGCTCGGCAACTAGTTTCAATATCTATAGTACTTCCGTTGCAGGTTTCTCAAGCTGTAATATATTCTAACTCCAAGCAGAATTAGCTATGGAATTGGAATTGGAATTGTGATATTTAACATAACTAAAATTGAAATTGGCATTATAATATTTAGTGTAATTGAAATCGAAATTGTAAATGAAATTATAATATTTAATATAATTGAATTTGAATTTGAAATTATAATATTTAATGTAATTAAAATTGATATTTGAATTATAATATTTAACATAATTGAAATTAAAATTATAACACTTAACTTAATTGAAATTAAAATTGAAATTTGAATTGGAATTAAAATTGTATCATTTAACATACCTGAAATTAAAATTAGAATTAAAATTATAACATTTAATGTAACTAAAATGATTTAACCTAATTAGAATTGAAATTGAAATTATTTAACCTAATTAAAATTTAAATTGTAATTAAAATTATAACATTTAATGTAATTAAAATTAGAATTAGAATCTGAATTATAAGATTAAGGGATAATGACAATTTTACCCTAATATTTTAGGCATAAATATAATTTTACCTTAATTAAAGATAAAATACTCAATTATACAATAAGCTATTAACTTTTGCACTTAATTTTAATGGTGGAAGGATAAAAAAGTAATATAATCATAGAATTAAATTAAAATTTAGAATGTAGCATAAAATAACACATGTCATCGTATAATTGGTAATATTTTTAAAAAAAATTAAATTAAATAATAAATAATTAAAAAAATCTATAACTGTTGCTAGATACTTGCTAGAAACGGTGGCCGATCGATCACTGACAGTCATTTTTTAACAAGTATTCAAAAAAAATTATATTTTATATTATTAGAATTCATTTTTTCTAATCTACATAATGGTAGGATCATTTTTAACAGAAAAGATCAGAAGATGGCCAATCTGTCTACAGATAGGGGCAGTGCAAGTCATCACCCCACCGTTTGAAGGTGAGCGGCGGCCTCACCATCACCTTTGACATTTTTTAATTAAAAATAACCACACTATTATGTAGATCAAGAAAAATAAAGTTTAATGATATAAGATTTGATCATTTTTATCGCTGGAGTATCATCGAAAATGGTGACCGATTACTATTTTCGGTAAGTCTGAAGATGGTTACAAATTATTTTTTTAATTATTTATCATTTAATTTACAAATGGTGTCATAATTTATGCAAGAAATTTAGTTCCGGCAACTACTTCCAATATAAAACTATCTGATTATATACATTTTAGCTATGTTTAAGTGCAGATATCTATACAATTTAAATACAAATTTAAATTATATAATGATGTTTAACTAAAACAACGACGTTATTGTTTTTACGAAAATATAATAACTTCATAATTTTATATAACTTGAATTTACAATTTAAAACGCACAAACATGTGCCCTTGTGGAAAATCTATGATTGAACGAATTTCCATTGTTCTCGTAACATTAGAACCATTCTGATAACTACATGAGTAATGTTATCAGCAAGGTCCTAATGTCATGCCCGCCAAAATTGACCTTGAGAATTATTTTTAGGAGAATCATCCTTATTTTTCAGTAGATTTTTAAAATAGTCAATTTTTTAATTTTTATTATTTTTTATAAGAGATAGAAGGTTGGTTTTAAAAATAATAATAATAATAATAATAGTGTATTAAAAAAACATTGGTATATTGGCTTCTATAAAAATTTATAGGAGAGGAATTGACAATTTTTCTTTATTTTTCCAACCCGGATAATATAAGATCGTTTTCCCTTCCATGTATGTATTATATTTCTCTCAAATGCATCAAGATATTCACATGCTTTTCTTAAGGTCAGAAATCCACATTCTTTTAATGCAGATGAGACAGAGTTTTTAAGAAATAAAAAAATTCTGTAAACATAATTGTCTACATTTTTAAATGAAAATGCAAAATAGTATTTTGCATTAGAAAATGACTGTATATGTCATGCTCTTTATGTCTGAGGTCACTTGATTTTGATAAAAATAATAGATTAGATTTGGTGTTTAGTGGATGAAATTTTTCATCCTATCTAAATATGTTTAATATATATATATATATATATATATATATATATATATTTGCAAAGCTCCTAATAAATGACCTCATTGTTCTTAAGTATATATGAGGTCAGCTGAGTGATAGATAACGTGATAGTAAGAAATAAGTTTCTTTTTCCTTTTTGTAAAAAAATCCCAGCACAAAAGAATAAAGGGAGATTACGTACATATAATTTATCATTTATCCATATTAGAAATTTAAATTAACTCTTTAATGTCGAGTGGACATCCATATTTTATAATTAATATTGAAATTTCTTCATATTACGTGAAGATATTACTCATAATTAAACATCTCAATTACTTGTCAACGGTAATTTGCATTCTCGATCGTGACATGCATCGCGTTCATAATTTTCAGTAGTTATTTTTGGAGGATTACTTCTCGAAAATGACAGAAACATTAAAGATTATCAAGAGAGAAAGAGAGAAAATATTCACATAATTCAATTGGGAATTTATTACTATAAATAGAGAAAGTCATTTTTCTCCATGTAAAAGCATATTATTAATAAATGCAACACAAGCTTGTTATCAAGAATGGAAAAAGCACTCCTCTTTCCATGCCAAGCCTCTTATTTCAGTCTTATTTTCATACTGCTCTTCATGGACAACTTCAAGCCCTGCCAATCACAAGAAAATAATAGTGTTATTTTCTTGATAATCAGTAGAAACAAGTGATATATGATAAGTCAAAAAGAAAAAATTATGGCCACTAGAAATTCTACTATATGTAAAAATAAGTTGAGGAATCTGATGATGATATCGAGGGCTTACTGAACGTAGTCGATTTTGATTCTTCCGGCATTCGGGTCGGCAATCTGAGAGAAGGCTTCTAGTGAGAGATCAATTGTTGATGTGCATGCAGGGGATGGGCAGCGATCAACAACCTTGACAGTGACGCTACCACCCCTGCATGGCTGAGGCACGCCTTGGTTTGTTGGGCCGGTGCATGTAACCCTGTACATTCTTCCGCATGCAGCGCCGTTCTGCCACAGAGGGTCGCTGACGGCCGCGATCATGACGCCCTGGTCTTGAAAGCCGTAGCATGCAGATGCTGCCACATAAGAATACATACAAGTTTTAGATTAAAATATTTTTGGTGGTTATGCTTAAGGTATTGTATTACCATAATAAGCAAAAAAAATTAAAAGTGCGATTGGGCAATAAATACTAGTTTAGTTAGAGGACTTTTAAAAATATTTGACAGATTACTTAAAATGAAAAATATTAATTCTAAATTACCTTCTTTAGTAGTAAATTATAACTAGAAAATTTGTAAGAATCATCTAAACTTATTTATCATTCATAAAGTCTATTCATCATAAAAGAGATCTCCCGAATTCATCACGAAGGCCACTGTATGAGCACTATTTATTACATATAAGTCTTCAAACTTTTTTTTAAGTGATCCGAATAGTGCTTGCACAGTGCCCTTCGAGATAAATTCAAGAAATTTAGATGAATAGACTTACTCTTTATCATTTTGTATTAGATTAATGTTTTATTTTGACAAATTAAGTTAGATTCTCAATACTATTCCACTACTTAACGATGAAATAAAAATTAAAATCGACTATGCATAATGAAAGGGAGGAAAATCCAACGATCAAAAGACTTACGAACATAAGTTGTGTAAAAAGTAGCCTCTCCGGAGATAGCGACTGCCATCGAGAAAAAGTGGCTCATGGCGAGCCCCATAACAAGCAAAGCACTCAACTTCTCAATTGCCATCTCTTTCTTATCTTAATTTGTTTGTCGAAACACAATTAGAAAACTCTTTCAACAATAAAGAAATTTTATATAATCTAGTTAGGCATGAAATTGAGGATGACTGATGCCCTATTTATAGAAGAGAACTAAGCAATTTATTCTTCACACGTTATTTAATTCTCTAAGAGAAAAAAAAGAAAACGATGACTTGGAACCTGAATCGTAATCCTTTTTAGCAGACTAGTCTAGTCGTCTATGGTTTATTGTTAGGACAAGCTCTTTCTAGAACTTCAAATCAAATTCCAATTTCCACATCGCAGCCCTGGAATTAGAAAGATTTGAGTTAATAGTTATATTAAGAGTTCTAGTTGCAAATTTTATCAAACCATTTCTTTCTTATTACGAAAGCTCTAAGCGTCAAACTATGACATTTTTTTTTTCTTTTTTACTCTCATTTTAATTTAACTGCTACAGAAAATTAAACTACAGTCCTTACCAGCAAAGAATTATACTAATGAAAGTGATCGATACAAGAAATGATTTATTGGAATTGCGACAAAATTCCAATGGGTGCTTGAATTTATGAAGAGAGAAAAACAAGAGTAATATTTACACATCCAAATTATTATCCAAATGTTTTAATCCCAAATAATATGTTTATGATTAATTGAGTGGTAAATATTCATACTTTTGAAGATAATTAATTAAATCATTCTACTATTTAATAAACTATTGAATATTTAGAATTTAATTATTGTTCGGACACAAATTAAATTTAAAGTTATATTAAGTATTTATTGAAAAATTGGTTCATTAATTAAATTGCTTTATTTTTACCACTATATAAATGACAAAGTGAGGTGTGAGGAAAGAATTTACGGCAACAAAGTGAAAGAGTGAGTCAATATAAATTTATGTGTGTTTCTATTTTTTCTTTTATTATTATTATTATTTTAATTTTCTCTTGGTAGGATGATAGATAGGATTGGAAATGAGAGGAATTGGGTCAGGAATGACGATCTTCATCTTTATATTTAAATAGAATGAAAATTTTTATTTCCACACTATATCTGAATTAATTAAATAATTTGGGTTTGAAAATAAATATCCCCAAATAAGGATATGTCTCTGCAGATATCTCATATTCAAATTTATTTATTTTTTATATTTAAAAAATATATTATTAAAATTATAATAATACACTTTAATTAAAAAAAAATTAAATTATTTTTTTCTATTCAAAGTTTCGAGGCAAATTCAAAAGTGATAACTCATTTTTATACTTATTTTGAAACTCGAAAATTTATAAAATTTTCTTTCATTTATTTTCTATTCAAATCGAAGTCTAATGGGGCTGATGCCATGAAAAATTTTGCTCGTCTAGTGATGAATTAGGATTTAATTTATAATATAAATAATTGATATATAATTTAGGATGAAAAACTTTTTTAAAAAAGAGTAAAATAAAATGGATGTGTATTATCCTTCAAAATACTAAAATCGGGACTGGTGTAATTCAAAACGCCGAAACTTTAGGCATTGATTTGTCACGATAGAGAGAAGTTACGTGATTTAGTTGCACATGATTTAATTCCTTGGTCAAAATATAAATTGACTTTTCATATCAGCCTAATGTATTCTTCCTATTGACCCATCAAATTAATTTCCTACAATTTTAAATTGTCTCTTCAAATCGATTGGTTTGAGAATATCTGTATATTTGGATATTACTAGATCCTAATGTCATTGTACATATATTTATATTCTAAGAAGATTTCACTTTTGCCCACCGCCTGTGCCTTAATTTTCAGTTTGAGATTTAAGTCTCCTCTTATACATAGGTAAATGTAACTTTCTTCAAATTTTAGAAATATAAATCTGAATATCGTCACCTAGAACTCATTAGAAATTTGATTATAAATATTATTAAATTTGTTGTATGGTTTTAATTTTTTATGAGTTTAAATTTGTAAAAATCATCACTGTAGATCTCGATAGATATTTTTTGTGAGTCTAAATTTACAGATATCATTATTGTAAATCCCAATAAATATTTGAATATAAATATTAATAAATTTTTATAATATTTAAATATTTATCGTAAGTATCGGATATCATAATTGTAGGTCTTATAAATATTTAATTGTAAATATTAGTAGATTTGTTATATAGCTTTGGCCTTTGCCTTTCTTAGGATTAGATTTACAGATATTATTATTGTAAATCGATAGATACCTAATTATAAACATCAATAGATTTATTGTAGTACTCAAATCTAAACATCTTCTAATTTGTTATAATATTAAAAAAGGAAAGAAGAAGAAGATTTCATTTCTACTTTTTTCGGGAATTCAGGGTAGACAAATATGACAATATTTTACTTGCAATTCAGCCCATAAGAAAAATAAAATTGACGCTGCCTTGATCTTTGTCCCAGAGTGGGCCTTCGGCTCCTCTCCGATGGCATCCTCTTTCTACTATATGGTTGCAAAGGAAATACATTGATAATACTGAAAGGCAAAGGATGTATGCATGTAGTATGTTATATTTGTATGGTGTTTTTGTATCACTCCCTCCTAGATGGCAGAGGGTAATTTCTTTTAGTCTTCACTTTGTTGAGGGGTTGAATTCCTTAGTTATAGGGTGTATGTATATCCTTAATTGGGATATTATCATTTCTCCTTTATTGTAAGGTGGTCGGAGTTGGGTGTTTGTTAGTATGTAAGTTTGTATATTATTCTTGTTAAATTTTCTGATCACTGATCAGAAACCATGTATCTTTGATGCTGTTTTTTAATGGAATTCAATTTTTTTTTAAAATAAAAATTCAACCTATTTAAGAAACATTTAAAATAATCAACGTGATCTCTATAATTACGGAATATTAACATTATCACCTCCTGAAGTTTGCACAAATAACACTGTCATAGTAGCTATTAAATTAATTACACTGTATCCCCTTTATTAAATCTCTGTTACCTTTCGTTTACACTGTTTTTGTTTTTTTCTTTTTAATTTGAATTGTCTTTTTTTAAATTATTTTTGTGTTTTTCCTTTTATTTTTTTTTTTTTGTATACAAATAAATAAACATTTTTTTTATTTATTTTAATAAATTAAATAAATAAAAATTAAATAAATAATTTCTTATTATTATAATAAAATATTATTAAATAATAATAATAAAATAAAAATATATATTTTGTGCAAGATGTGTCACACACACAACATGATATGTGGCGTGCATGTGCAGTTGTGTGGCATGCAACGTAAAAACGTTTCACGTGTTACATGTCATTGAGCGTATCCCGTTTTTCCGTTGCAATAAATTAATAAAATTAATTTAAATCATTTAAATACACATTGTTTTTTTATTATGCTATATTTTTTATTTTGTAATAGCTTTATCTTAGTGTATCAAGCAACCGTTAAATAATAAAATAATATATTGAATGATTTTAAAATTATAAAAATTAATTATTTAGTGAATACTTAATTCATCACTTGATATGAAAGTTTGATCAAAATATAAAGAATATAACATTATTCTTTAATTGTAAATTTTATACTCACATATTGACAGTGCAAATTTAATATAATAAAAGTATTTTAAAGTAATTTTAATAGAAATATCAACTGAACAAATTATATCTTAGAAAATCAATAAAAAAAATGAGGAATCAAGATATTGTCACCTTACTTTTCTTAAAAAAAAAGAAATAATTATGTAACTGATTAATAGAGTTGTTTTGAATTTTCTTAATCAAATATGCGTAAAATGACTAAAATTGTATAAAAACAAGTCAAAGCACTTTCTATTCAAAGGCAAACTGATGCATTCATTGTCGAACCTGCCAAATTGAACTCAAGACGATTAGTCAGTCAATCTCAATTCCCTCAGGTCTTTACTTCTCAAAGTTAATCTTTTTACATTTATTTGAGAACGTCAATAACACTACATCCGCTTGCTAATGCCCGCATATTGTAATACAATTATTTATTTTATCAAATTAAATTATTATATTAATTTATTACAACACGCATGAAATAGTTTAACGATATGTAGCACATGGGATGTGTATATACTGCATGTCACATGGCTACACATGTATGTCACGTATACATATCGCACGCGCGACACACCTTGTATGAAATATATTTTTTTATTTTTATTATAATAATTAATTAATATAATAATTTATAAATAATAATAATAATTTTTTATTTATTTACTTAATTATTAAATAAAAAAATTATTTTTTATTATTAAATAATATTTATTTATCAACAACATAAATAATACTTTTTTTTCTAATTTTTTATTTTATTTTTTTATTATAAACCCAACGCACACTTAACATCATAATAATTCTCTTCTAAATATTTATTTTAATTCATATTCATATATAATTATTAAATTATAAATTTTAACAAAAGAAATTATATAAAACTTTCCCAATCTTTTGTCAGTTATTTTTGTCCGTTGCTTTTAGTTTTACTCGGATTTCAATATAGCTTTTACTATATTTTAAGGGGTAAGATTCATTATATTCTTTTATTTGATTAAATGTTTGATCCTAATCTTTTTTACTAATTTTTTTTTCCGTTGAGATTTAACAAAATAAAAAAGGGGATACATACATAACTAATGTATTTTGGATGTAACATATGTAAGATGCAATGCTATCCCTATAAATTGCCTTTTTTTAACAAACATAACTTATATTTCATAGCTTATTTCTGCTTTCATTTGAAAATTTTCAATATTTATAGTAACTTATATAAAACAATTCTCCTATTTCTTGATATGCCTCAGAAATAATGCCATCAGTGATTGTTAATGTGACATATTTCTATAATTTCCCCTCATGTTTGCTAGTATTGAAGTTTTAGTGATTAAAAAAATTTATTTGAATAAGAATTATGAAAAATATTAAAAATGAGTCACAAAAAATTAAAAATGTATTAAACATACATGAAGTTAAGACGTGTAAGACACGAAAAGATAATTAAAACGGAACATAGAGATGAAAAAAAATGAGAATTGGTAGCGTCGTAGCACGCACATTTATGCCATGTATACATGTTGCACGGGCGACACACCTTGCATAAAATATATTTTTTTTATTTTATTATAATAATTAATTAAGATAATAAATTTATAAATAATAATAAGTTTTTATTTATTTATTTAATCATTAAATAAATAAATTATTTTTTATTATTTAATAATATTTATTTATCTACACTGTAAACAATGTTTTTTTTCTAAATTTTTTTTTTTTTTAAATTTTCATTTTGCTCTTGTTTTGTAAATTCAACATATACTTAACTTTGTAATAACTCTGCTCTAGATATCTATCTTAATTCATACTTATACATAATTATTAAATCATCGATTGTAACAAAAGAAATTATACATAACTTTCCTAAACTTTTGTTATATATTTTTGCATTTTGATTTTACTTTTACTCAGATTTTGATATAGCTTTTACTCTATTTTAAGGGTAAGATTCATTATATTCTTTTATTTGATTAAATGTTTGATCCTATTCTGTTTTACTAATTTTTCTTTTTCGTTGAGATTTAACAAAATAAAAAAAGGAATATATACATAACTAATGTATTTTGGACGTAACTTATTAAGATGCAATGCATCCCTCTAAATTGCTTTTATTTAACAGACATAACTTATATTTCATAACTTATTTCTGCTTTCATTTGAAAATTTCCAATATTTATAGTAACTTATATAAAACAATTCTCCTATTTTTTTATATATACCTCAGAAATAATACCGTCAGTGATCGTTAATGTGACATATTTCAATAGTTTCTCCTCATGTTTGTTAGTATTAAAGTTTTGGTGCTTTAATCATTTTATTTGGATAAAAATTATGAAGAATATTAAAAAAAAAAGTCGCAAAAAATTTAAAATATATTAGACATGCATGAGAAATTTAAGACGTGTAAGACACAAAAAAAAAACAAAACAAGAGTTGAAGACACAAAAAGAGGTGAAAAAAATGAGAACCGGTAGTGCCGCAGCACGCACATGTATGTCACATATACATGTTGCACGTGTGACAAACCTTATGCGAAATATATATTTTTATTTTATTATAATAATTAATCAATATAATAAATTTATAAATAATAATAAATTTTTATTTATTTACCTAATCATTATATAAATAAATATTTTTTATTATTTAATAATATTTATTTATCTGCAGTGTAAACATGGCTTTTCTTTTTTCTAAATTTTCATTTTACTCTTGTCTTGTAAACTTAACTCGTACTTGATTTTATAATAACTCTACTCTAAGTATCTATTTTAATTTATATCTATACGTAATTGTTGAATCACCGATTTTAACAAAAAAAATTATACATAACTTTCCTAAACTTTTGTCATATATATTTGCATTTTGCTTTTTTTTTTAACTCCGATTTCTATATAGCTTTTACTATATGTTAAGGGTAAGATTCATTATTTTCTTTTATTTGATTAAATGTTTGATCCTATTCTTTTTTACTAATTTTCTTTTTCCGTTGAGATTTAACAAAATAAAAAATAGAAAAGGGGATATATTCATAACTAATGTATTTTGGAGTAACATATGTAAGATGCAATGCTATCCCTCTAAATTGCTTTTATTTAACAGACATAACATATATCTGCTTTTATTTGAAAATTTCCAATATTTATAATAATTTATATAAAACAATTCTCCCCTTTCTTGATATATGCCTCAGAAATAATGCCACCACTGACCATCAATGTGACATATTTCTATAATTTCTCCTCGGGTTTGTTACTATTAAAATTTTGGTAATTTAACAATTTTATTTATGTAAAAATTGTGAAGAATATCAAAGAGAAGAGTTATAAGAAATTTAAAATATATTGGACATGTATGAGAAAGTTTAGAATGTGTAAAACACGAAGGAAGAAATAAAACGGGACTTGAAAATGAAAAAAGAGGCGAGAAAGACGAAGACCGTAGTCTAAGCCTTAGTGTCGCGGTGCTAGGGCCATAGTACGGGGCACTGGAAGCTCGTAAATACAGCATTGCAACACTTGCCAGCCAGTGCCATGGTGCTAGATCGAATACACGCTAGCGTTGCAGCGCTAGAGTAGGAAAAATCTATTTTAGCCTTAAACTTCTAAGTTTTGGGGAGTTTTGAACTTTCAAAACACGTGAACTCTTATTCCAATTAGAATTAGGATTAGTAGGTATAAAATAACCCTTATATAAACCCTTGTAAACTATTTAGTTTGAAATTATACATTAAGAGAGATTATAAAAGAGAGAAGAATTAGGTAAATAATATGTACTTATGTGCACTCGAATGCAACTATTGTTTGGGTATTTATTGTTCATGGGAGAGTAAGGGTACACTAAACATTAAATCTTTTTAAGAGTTCTTTATTTTGTTTTCTTGTAAATTCTCTAAAGAATTAATAAGAGAGGCTAAGATCCTTACATCTACCACGGACATAAACAATTACCGAACCACGTAAGTAATTATTTTGTGCTCTTTATTATCTGCTCTATATTCTTACTATTTTGCTTGATATTTTGGTTATTCTACTGCTTAAAGAGGTTAGGGTTCAAGGTTGAACTTGGTTAGGATTCTTTACTTTAACCTAATTTCACGAGGAGATGGGTGACTCCTCCAGCAAACTAGTATTAGAGCAAAGGTTCAATAATATACATAAGGGGTATTTAAACATGGCTACGATCAAGTAAGAAATAGAGAAGTTTAATGGGATGAATGACTTTACTCTTTGGAGGAAGAATGTTAGGGATTTACTAGTGAAAGTGTAGTAACCAGTATCCATGACTGGTAAGAATAAGTATTTATAAATGTATAAATATACGTATTTTATTTGTATGTTGGTGATACTTGATTTATATATTGTTATTAGTAGTGTTTGTATAGGTTAAGGTGATACTATTAGCATTGAGTTTAATTGCAAGACTTTAGATTTATTTTAGGGACCAAATTGTAATACTTTGAAAGTTTTGGGGGTAAATTCGTAAATACCAAAAATTAGCCACTTAGTATAAAAATACACTTTTAAAACCCTAATTCTCTCATTTTGGTCGAGCTACCTCTTTTAGAGAGAGAGAAGAGAGAAAAGAGGGGAGAGAAAGAGAAGAAGGAGAAGAAAAAGAAGAAGAAATTGGAATTTTGGATTTTAAGAGGTATATCACAACTATTTCTCAATTTATTGGTGTTAATTATGTTAATTTATTTAAGTTTTGATTTCTGTAAATATGTATAATTGAGGATTTGATGTGTATTTCGTATGATATTTTGAGAATTGATGATGATCTATAAGATAGTTTGATAAATCATGATGGATTGTAGAATTTCTGCTTGATAGTCTCTTGATCCAAGAATTTTATAAATTTTTGTGATTCGATTCTGATTTTAAATTTTGAGTATATGAAATTAGACATGTTTAGTATCATCTGAGACTTTGAATCGATTCAAAATTTCAGAAATTGAATATTTTGTGAATTTACCAAAATGACCCTGAAATTCTGGAAATTTCCTATGTGAACAGTATGATACAGTGAACAATAATTTTTGTCCTACTAAATGATCTTCAAAAATTACGAATTTCTGGAATATGATAAGTTGATATGTATAATATAATATACTCGGAATTGAGAATTTAGATCAATGTGGTTGAAGTGTTATGATTTTCTAAAGTGTATCAGCTCATTACAATATTTGATTAATAGATTTTTAAAGCTATAGAATAAAATAGTTTTAAAATACTTTTGGCAGTGATTTGGAAGTGAAATATTTATCATGGACTGAGATATGTGTTAAGAGTAATTATGTGATACTTTTATAATTTTTGAGTTAGTATATGATTTTATAAAATTAGGAGATTGAATACTGTTCAGTAAATACCTTGATCTTGTCAGGTTAGTAGTTTGGATTCGATGGTATGTATGGGATGGATTGTGTAGAAACTTTGATATAATATTCATATATAAGAAGGATATATGAGTCAAGAATGGTATATTCCGATTTTGGAGTAATTGGACATCATTTGATGTATTAGAAAATTTTGTTAAGTGTAAGTGGTCAGAATGACAGGTTTTGAGAAACCAAGTATTTAGACTAATTTGATGTGATAAATGCATTGTGTATAATTTTGTAAAGTATTTAAAGTATTTTGTGTGAATTGTGAGGCTTATGAAAGGATTAATCTCCATTGATAGGTTAAGGAGATTTAAGCCTTGTACCTGAAAATGCTAAGAGGTAAGTATACTAGACTTTTTACTGGAATCACAATAAACATAGTAAGTGTTATGAATGATTTTGTAAATGTGGTTAAGAATATGTTTATGTTATATCAAAGTATATTTTGATATGAAATGTGAATATATGTTTATGAATATGAGCATTGATATTGAGCATGGACATACATGTGATTTTTTTGAAAGTAAGCTTTCAAAATAAGATGTGTTTAATAAAGAAAGCTTTTGAAGTGTAATATGTCCATGAGAAATATTTTGTGTTTTGAGGGTACTTGAACTCACTGTTAACTTAGTAGGCATTTTATGTGATTTGTGGAGCCTTTATATGTGGCCTTTCCTTCGGGATTGGTATATGTTATGTGTTCCGTATGTAGGGAGGATCCTATTGGTACCTAAAGGAAGAGAGAGTCATCACATTCGTGTGGTAGCATATTGGTGCATGTGAGAGGACTCACCGATGATCAGGGTGAGGGTTTGGCTTTTACCTTCGGGCATGAGCATTATATATGTGTAATATAAAGGCCTCACTTGTACTATTCCTCTCATACGGTATGTCACCTACGAGTGACATTTGGCTCATTATGTGATATGTGATATGTAAGTCCTACTAAGTATTAGTTGAGTGATGGTATTCCTATTATGTGTTTTGAAAGAATGTGTAAACGCTTACATGATATGTGATTTGATAAGATTATGATTTTGATTGATCACAGCATATCATACATATGCATTGTGTACATATATGTATTTGTATTTGATATATGAAAAACTAGTATGCTTACTGAGTTTTATACTCATTATAGTTTATGGTGATTTCAGGTAAATAAGGTACATGTGTGCTTAGCGAATTTGGCAAGGCTTCTGCTGTTCCTTGGGTTCCCTAAGTTGTTAGGTTGCTAAGTGTTTCATTTGGGGACACGTGGGATAAGATATTTGATTTGTCCCTATTGAATAAATACTTATGTATTATTTTATTATGTGTGGTTGGATTTAGTTTAAGTTTCTCCAAGTGTAGTAATGGATTGATTTTAAGTAAGATTTTGCAATGAATATATTCTGGGCTTCCGATAACAAAGTTGCTACTGGTGACGTAGTAGAGTGTTAATCTCTGAGAAAACTCTACGTATCTTCGGTTTACTAATTGTCCCAGTCATAATTCAATTGCTATAATTCTGAAAGAAATTAAAATGAATGTTTAAGTATTATTGAATGAATGTAAGTGATGTCGTGTGTCAGATCTTTTGGGTCTGGGGCATGACAGAAGGAATGGCTAGACTCAGCCTTGGAGAATGTTCGTTCCTCAACTAGTAAAAGAGTGACAACCTTAATGCTCAAAAAAATAAAATTAGGACATGATTCAAAAGAAAGCTCACAGCACTATAATCTTAGCGTTGAAAAACGAAGTATTAAGAGAAATTGGTGATGAAGAAACCACTTTAGGGCTATGGAAGAAACTTGAGGCATTATACATTAAGAAGTCTATTATAAATAGACTTCTTGTGAAGAAGAAACTGTATTAGCTAATTATACATGATGGATCTTCATTGAGAGCTCACATTGATGAGTTTAATAAGATCATCATAAGTCTTGAGCAAATGGGCATCAAGACTGAGGATGAAGACAAGACCATAATTCTAATAAATTTGTTGAGAGCTATGAGAGTTTTGTGGATACGCTGTTGTATGGTAAGGATTCCTTAATGATGGATGATGTCAATGCATCATTAAACTCAAAAGAGTTGACACAGATATATAAATTCAAGAGTAGAGTAGTGTTGCTTACACAAGAGAAGAAAAATAATCAATCAATGAGGAGATAAAAGAAGTGTTTTCTTTGTCATAAAAAATGGTACTTTGTGAATGATTGTCTTAGATCAAAATACCAAGATGAGTGTGGTGTTGTCGGTAGTCTTGGGGAAGATACCAAAGTTGTAGACATGTTGATAGCCTCAAGGAGAAAGCACGCTAAAAAATGGATACTAGATTCTGGGTGTAGCATCCATATGTGTCCCGACAGATCGCTGTTTACCAACTACAAAGTCACAAGAGGTAAAGCTTTAATGAGGAATGACATGAATTGTAAGATCATGAGAGTTTGTGATATAAGGCTAAAGATGCAAGGTGGAAAAACTAGGGACTTACATGGTGTAAGGTATGTTTATAATCTAAGGAGGAACTTAATATCCCTAGGCAGGCTCAATGAAAAGGGCTATTTGGTTATAGCATAAATGGGAAAACTGAGGGTAGAAAAGAGATCTATAAGATTTGAGGGTGAGAAGTACAATGAGGGGCTTTATGTGCTCAAGGGGATAGCTATAAGTGGCCCAACATGTGGTATTGGGGTAATGCAGACCACTAGGCGATATCCAAACTATGCTCACCAAGGTGATGAGGGTCGGAAAGAAGTGCAATGTATCAATACCCTTTATAAGGTACACGAATGCCTTTGGAGACCAAAGTCACTAGCCCGAGAAAAGTTAAGTCTTAGTGAAGACTTAACTGGACTCAACTCTAGGTGATAGAGTATTGATGTGGATCGAATCCAAAAGTCTTATTATTTAGAGATTTTGAATCAATGAATGATTTATTTGAGTTTTGATGATTAAACAATCTTGTTTGGGCAAGAACTGTGATGAATATCAAATAGGAGAGTCACAAGAAATTTAGAACGTGTAGGACACACATGAGATAGTCTAGGATATGTAAGACACGAAGGGGGAAGAAAAATAGAACTTGGAGACACAAAAAGAGATAAAAAAAACGATGACTAGTAGTCATGGCCTTCACGCCGCAACACAAAGATGCAGCGTTGAAAACCCATGAGTACAACGCCACTACATTGGATCGAATTCAAGCCAGCACCACAGCGCTGGCCACCTACGGCCACAGTGCTGGAGTAGGAAAAGCCCATTTTGGCTTTAGACTTCTAAGTTTTAGGGAGTGCTTGTGTGCACTAGAGTGCAATCGTTATTTAAGTGTTCATTGTGTTAGGGTTGTGCCTACGTACCATCCCAGTTTTGTATAAATATTTTTCTATACATAGTATATTTTATTATATCGCTAATTACCTTATAATAATATGGTTTGATGCTTGTTACACTACAGACTCTGTATTATTTAAAGGAGTTCAGATAGAGTCTAAAGAAGTTTAGACCGGTGCTAAGAGTTAGCAGATATCCCAAGAGTTGGAACATTGTCTGTAACTGGACAAAGACCTCAAAATATGCTTATAATGATATAGTTGCAAGAGTTGCAATGGGTTGTTAGGATATGTCATTATGCAAGCATGTTCTTAAATATATTATTCCTGATCTATTTTTACTAACGCAGGTCTGTTAGTAGATCCTATTAATTCATACAAATCAATGTATGTCTATATTTGTAGGGTACAGTTAGTCGTTCCTAGTTGACCAAGCTTGGAGATTGTATAGGCATACATGTATTCAATTAGAACTGAGTACTAAACAGACTCATGAAAACCCCAATAGACATCTTATATTGCTCTCAATGGAAGGTCCTCTCGAGTTGAGTAGTATACGTGATCCTCTGACTTGAGCACCACGGTGGATGTTAGAGACCTTTCATAGTATGACCGCTGGGTGTCGCTGGGTATAGCCCGATGCTCTTAAAGTCCAGTATGTGCAGATGTGGGATCCATCAACTCTCATAGGGAGTGATATATCTAGATGCTCTAAGATAGTATCTCAGGAAAGTCTTATGGCCATAAGCAGTTAACCTAAAAATAAGTTTCCACAAGGTTAAACAATATGGCAAAGAGTTTGCTTATATAATTCAATGAGATATCATTCTGGAGATAGGTTTATAGACGAACACATGGGGATTTAACAGTGTTGATCTATATCCCCGCACATCCAAGATATATATGATGGAATGACTATACGTATGCGTTGTAACATCAATTTATATGGTTTAATACGTTGATTTGTAATATTCGTGACATGTGTGTGAGGCATTACTCATGGACTTATAGAATAGTTCCATTTGACGAATCGGACGTGGATCTAATGAGTCCCATGATACAGAGTGTACTCCTTGTGCACTAGGGTAGAGTACTAGATTAAATTGTTTAATCTAGTAAAATCCTACACTACCACGTGAATGTGTGTATGTCCGTGTTTAAACGTTAAATACAACAATTAGTCAATAATTGTTATTCACTAATTATAAAATGACACGTGTCATATTATGGACCCTCGGTTAAGTTTACGTAAGTGTGAAATTATAATACTTGATAACTATTTATTATGGACAAAATGGTTATTTCACACTATGATTATTTAATTATTAAATAATTATTATATCTCTATTAAAATATATTATTTTATTATTATTTTAACTCTTAATGGCTAATTTATATTAATATTATTATTTTATGTATATTAGATAAATATATATCTGTGAGAAATGAGAAATTGGAAATGATTTGCTTCTTTTTCCCTTAGTTTTCATTTTTTATTTTGGTGAAAAGCAAAATAAAAACATTAAGAATCGGCCATTCTCTTGGGGTTAAAAGGATTAATCCCGTATTGGATTAAAGATTTGTTGTTCTAACTTGTCAAACCCACTAAGTTGGTAATTAGAATTGCTTACGAGTGTGATTCTGGGTAGACTCCAAATATATACGTGTAAAACGTTACACGTATTGATAATTTCTCAACTTTTCCTTTGATATATTAATTTGATTAATATATGTTTATGTGTTTATTGTATGTTTTATATGTTCCGATGCGTTAAATATGTATTAAATATGTATTTTTATAATAAACACAGTTACACATATATACACTCATATATAATTAATCCTCAACAAAAATTGGTATCAGAGCTGGTTCTGTGAAATTTGAGTGTTGTTTGAGTGAGCGAAGAAAAAAGACCCAATGTAAATGACACTTTTCAAGTGTTGAAATTGGTATGCTAAATGGGGTGCATGAGCGCCACAGCGTTAGAGGACTGGCGTCACGGTATTGACCAGCCTGTGCTAGAACGCTAAAAGTTTTGGAATTCGTGCCGTAGCATTGGGAATTTGACCTTCCAGCACTGCAGCACTTATGAATGGGCACTGCGACACTGGTACTGTTCACTTAAACAATAGTAAATGAATAGTCTTTTTTACTGTTCACATGCTACAGTATTTTTTAACAGTGTTTTAAAATTTATTTTGCATGTGTAGGGTTTATGAGATACAATGATAAAAGCTATCAATCTGCATTATAAACAGGGATCAATTTTTCTGCATTAAGAACCATAATGGGAACCTTACTGGTGGGAGTTAGTTGTACTAATGTAGAAATATTAATTAATTGAGAATCATCTCCTCATGAGATAGGGATCTTGAAAATAGAAAAATCTCTCTTAATCAAATTAAAGTATATTACATTATTATATAATATTTTATTTTGATTTTGCTTGTCAATACGGTGTTAGACGAGCTACGTCGGCCTTTTTTTAATATTGTTACAGCGTGAGGGACTTGGTCGGTTAGGCTTTGACTATATTGGTTAAACATGAAATGAGGCAAATATATGCAAACGTATTACCCAATATTGCTACAGCGTGAGGGTAATATCAGTAACATATATTTGATAATTGACAGGTTAATCTTGAATATACTTTCCCAATATTGCTATAGCATTAGGATAATGTGTATTCAGGATCAAGGTAAGGGTTGCATGAGATGCAATTGATAAATGTTGTCTACCTGTTGGGTTTACAAAGGCCAATATTGCTACAGCATTAGGCTGAAGTAAATTTTAATGGTGCCTACTTTTCGCTGTATAGTTTAAAAGAGTTTAAACTATTGTTTTTCTGTTTGAAAGATTTTCGAGATTATGTAAAGTAGTGAGAGAGCGTTTTAAATTGAAAAATAAATAATTGTTATACCTATGATTTAAAACGTATTATTAGCGATTTAACAAATTTCACTGACATCTCCTATTTATTTTGTTTTATACAAGATTTGATCTGATGGCCTCCATAAATCCCTTGGTGCACATGCTAGATGCACATCAGCTCAAAGGCGCAAAAAATTATTTAGATTGGATCATGAATCTCATAGTTATTCTGGATTCTGATAGGCTCGGATATGTTATTGATCAAAAATTGCCCAGAGGTATTTCTGATGATGCCACCCTTGAGGAAATGGAGACATCATAAATGGTTAGATGATGATTTAAAAGTTAAATTATACATCCTCGCCTTGATGTCTACAAAGTTACAGCGGGAGCATATCCGTATGGACAGTGCTAGTAGCATAATGCTGTATTTGAAGGAGTTTTTTGGCGATCAACCTCAGGTTAAGTTGTATAGAGTCGCAAGGCACTTTTTTTAAGCTAGACTAAGTGAGGGCAGTCCAGTTAGTCTCTATGTACTCAAGATGATTAGATACATTGAGAAATTGGAGGCTATGGACATTTCTCTGAATAATAACTTGGGGAATAGTTTAATCCTCCAATCGCTACCAAGGTTATTTGCACAGTTTATTATGAACTTTAATATGCAAATATTGACCCCAACTTATGCTGAGCTTTATAATTTGTTAAAGATAACAGAGAAGGACATGTGTAAAGGGGGCTCGACCCTCTTAGTCTAGGGTGCCTCATCTTCTACCTCAAAGGCTTCTGGGAAGTCTAAAGGAAAAAAGAAGAAAGAAAAAAAGCCACCTCAGATAGGTCCTCAGAGGTAGTAGATATCCAAGCCTCGAGAGAAGAAAGTAAAAGGAAAGTATTTCTTTGCGGCGAAGACAGGCACTGGAAGGGCAACTGCCCGAGGTACCTTGCCACTGTAAAGAAAACGCCATCAAGTATGTGCTTGACTATTATTGACATTTCTTTAGCATTTGATGCTTATACTGGCTGGGTATTAGATATTGTATACTCTTCTCACATCTGCAATATGTTGTAGGGATTGAGGGAAGTTAGGATGCTACAGCCAAGAGAAGTGATGCTCAGAGCCAAAAATAAAGAGTTCCTACAGGTCCAAGCTATTAAACATTTTGATTTGCTTCTCCTATGTAATAGAATAGTTATTTTGTATAATTGTTATTATGTATCCAATATCATCAAGCAGATTATATCACTTCTTGTGCTTGACAGTGAAGGATATCATGTAAATATACGGAATTGTTCTTTGTATTTATATGATATACACGATGTTTTGTTAGCTGAGTGTCAGTTAGTCAATAAGTATTATGTATTGGACACAGTGAGAAATATCATGAATGTACAAGCTAGTTCTAGTAATAACCGTGCAAGATCAAAAACTTTAAATGAAACCGAAATGTGGTATATGAGATTAAACCATATAGGCATGAGACACCTAACCCATCTGGTTAAGGATGGTTAGATACCTGATTTGACTATATAACCTCATCATATTTATGAATCTTGTATTTCAGGGAAGATAACCAAATCTCCATTTATCGGTGTTGGATATCGTGCCTCTGGTTTATTAGAACTAATACATAGTAATGTATGTGGTCCAATGAATCACACTGTAATGGGTGTGTTTTGATACTTTGTAACCTTCATCAATGATTGGTCACAATATGGTTACATGTTTCTTTTGAAACACAAGTAAAAATTTTTTGAAAAGTTTAAAGAATTTCGATTTGAAGTAGAGAAATAAACCGACATGTGCATTAAATGCATTTAATCAGATCGAGACGGTGAGTACATGAGCAGTAATTTTTTGGATTATTTAAAAGAAAATGTGATTCTCACTCAATATAGTTCTCCAGGTACTCTACAACACACTAGTGTTTTGGAGATGAGGAATCGGACTTTGTTAGATATGGTCTGATTGATGATGAGCTTTACTGATCTTCCAGAATACTTGTGAGGATCCAGAAACTGCTGCTCATAATTTGAACAAAGTTTCATCTAAAGTTGTTCCTACTACTCTATATGAGATAATGAAGGGTAGGAAACTAAATCTTAAATATCTTAAGATTTGGGATTGTCCTGCTTACGTAAAAGTTGCGCAACAAAATAAACTTGCACTCAGAGGGTATAAGTACAAGTTCATTGGGTATCCTAAGAATTCAATGGGATACCAATTCTATGATCTAGAGGAACGAAATGTATTCGTTGCTCAGAATGCCACTTTTCTTTAGAAACAGTTTCTAAAAAATCGTGGGGATTGTAAAAAGATTGTACTTGATGAAGTCAATCGAGAACCTAATAAACTGCAGATGGATACCCAAGTTCAAGTGAGCAATGTACCTTTAACACCCCATCTACGTAGGTCTGAAAGAATGTCTAGGCCACCTATTAGGTATTAGTCAGATGCCTGAAGGTGCACTTAAGATTTTTTTGTTAGAAGGAAACGATCATTTGACTTACAGGCAAGCGATGTTAGACATTGACTCAGGTAAGTGGCAAGAAGCCATGAAATATGAAATTGACTCTATACATCAAAATCAAGTCTGGGACTTGGTTCCGATTCCCGAAGGAATTTTTCCTATAAATTGTAAATAGATTTACAAATGGAAGCGAAGAATTAATGGAAAGGTAAAGACCTTCAAGGCCCGACTAGTGACAAAATGTTATGTTTAGCGATCTTGGATCGATTATGAGGAGACATTTGTACCGGTTGAGATGTTAAAGTTGATTAGGATTTTATTGGCACTTGCTACATACTACAACTTTGAGATTTGGTAGATGGATGTAAAGACGGCGTTCTTGAATGGATACCTTGAGGTAGAGATATTCATAGAACAGCTTGAAGGTTTTACATCTAGCCAAACTTCTGATCTTGTGTGTAAGCTGAAGAAGTCCATTTATGGACTTAAACAAGCCTCTCAGAGTTAGAATTATCGTTTTGATGAGATAATCAGAAAATTTAGTTTCATAAAAAAGGGCAAAAAAGCTCGTATGTATAAAAGGGTTAGTGAGAGCATGATGGTCTTCTTAGTTCTCTACATAGATGACATATTGATCATTGGGAATGATATTGGTATGTTGCAATCCATGAAAAGCTATTTGAGTAAGAATTTCTCCATGAAAGACTTGAGAGAGGCTTCCTATATACTGGGTATAAAGCTTTATAGTGATAAAGCTAGGAAGCTGATAGGACTCTCTCAGTCATCGTACATCGATAGCGTCTTAGAAAGGTACAGTTTCACTAACTATAAGACAGTTAATGTACCTTTTAGACATAATGTTCATCTTTTTAAGAGAATATTTCCTCAAACAGAAGATAAAAGAGTTAGAATGTCTAACATACTATATGCATCAGTTGTTGGTAGCCTGATGTATATTATAATGTACACGAGACCTAACATCAGTATAGCTATAAGTGTTACAAGTTGGTATCAATCTGATTTAGGTGACAATCATTGGATGGCGGTCAAATATATCCTGAAATACTTTAAGGGTACGAAAGATAAGTTTCTTATTTATGGAGATAATGATATTCAAGTGAGATGATACATGGATTCAAATTTCAGTCTGATCTAGATGATAGAAAATCTACATCTGGATATATGTTTACTCTCAATGGAGGCTCAGTGAACTGGAAGAGCACTAAATAAGGGTCCACAACTGACTCTACCACAAAGGCAGAGTACATTGCTGCTTCTGAAGCTGCAAATGATTTCAAGTGTAAGGGATCTAATATACGTGAGTGTAGGTATATGTAATTGTGTTCATTGCATAAAATATGTATCACATATTAACGCTGTAGAATAATTAAATTATACAATAAATATAATAAATAATATATTAATCACATTAATATATTATAAGGGTTGAGAAACCACCATAACGTGTAACGTTATACACGTGTATCGTTGGAGTCCGCATAGAGACTAACTCATTGACAATTTTAGTCACCAATTAGGTAGGTTTGGCAAGCTAGGACAGCAATCCTATATTCAACATTGGGCTTAACTCTATAACCCTTAAAATAGCTGGTTGTGTGTATTCTTCATTTTCTCTAAAATGAAAAAAAAATAAAAATTGAAGCAATTCACAATTGCTTCTCTTGACACCTTAAAGAAAAATGAAACAATTTTATTATTTATTTATTTATTTATTCTTCTTCTTCTCGGCACCAATGAGAAGAAATTAAAACAATTTCATTTCTTCCTTTCCTCTATTTCTCACAACACACACACTTTTCTCACATATATATATCTAATATAAATATAATAATATTATTATATATATAATATTGGCCACCTATCGAAAAAATATTATTATATTTAAATAATAATATAATAATAAAAAAGAATGACAACTATATGTCATCTTATAATAATATAATAATATATTATAATGAGATATTATGATTATTTAACAATTAAATCATTATTATGTAAAAAATTCATTTTACCTTTCATAAATAGTTACCAAGTCTACCCTTTAGGGTCCCACTAAATTCCTCACTTTAGTAAACTCAACCGATGGTCTACAATGTGCCACGTGTCATTATACAATTAGCAAATAATAATTATTGACGAATTATTATATTTAACGCTTAAATACATATACGCACGCATTCTCGTAGTAGTGCTGAATACTATTGGATTAGCTAATTTAATCCGGCACACTGCCCCAGTGTACAACAAATACACTCTATATCACAAGACTCCCTAGGTCCACACCTTATTCGTCAAATGAAACTATTTCATGAGTCCGTGAGCAATGCCCCATGTACACGTCATGGATATACAAATCAGCGCGTTGAACTATACAAGTTAATGTTACAACGCATATGTATAATCCTTCCGTCATGATATCTTGGATGCGTGGAGATATAGATTATCACCGTCAATTCCTCATGTGCTCATCCATGTCATATCCCCAGACTTTTATCTCACTGAACAATATTTGCAAACTCTTTTGGCATATTGTTCCACCCTAACGAAAACTCTTTTCTGGAATTAATGCTTGTGGCTACAAGACTTTCTGAGATACAGTTTCAAAGCATCTAGATATATAACTTTCTATACGAGCTGACGGATCGTATATCTATACGCACCAGACTCCATAAGCATCGGACTATACCTAGTAACATGTAGTGGTCACACCATGAAAGGTCTGTGACATGCGTGGAACCAAAGTATGGTGGATCACTTACAAGCCCACCATGGCACTCAGGTCAAAGGACCACGTATACTACTCAACTCAAAAGGACCCTCCGTTGACGGCTTATATAGGGTGTCTATTAAAGGCCCTAGTAAGTCTGTCTCATATCTAGCCCTAACTGGATACCCATATGTCAATACAAGCTCTAAGCTCACAGTTAGCTAGGAACAACCATCTATACCCTATAGGTACGACACATGCTGATCTATATAAAGGTATCCACTGACAGACCCGTATCGGTAGAAATAGATCAGGGATAATATTCGAGAACATACTTGCGCAACTGACATTTTCTAGCACCTGATTGCAACTCTTGCAATTATGCAGTTACCAGTATATTCCCAAGTCTATGTCCCATTACAAATAAGGCTCAAACTCTTAGATCTTCACTGAGTATTATAACCAACTAACAATTAGTTGTGCTAACACTTAGCATTTACATCTCTCAACGTGGCTAATTGTGATACCTTATCTAAACTCCTTTATATCTGATCTAAACTCCTTTAGATCACATATTGTATGTAATGTTACATTGCATAGTACCATATTAATAGGTATTAGCAATTTAATGAGAACGTACACTTGTATATGTACATTTAGGGATGGTACGTAAGTATCTGTAAGAGTGTGTGAGACCCACCAACTCTTTGGCCCACTAGTTGAGTGACACCTCAGAGCCACTAGCGTCTCAGTATACAATTCTCAAGTTACCTGTGCCCCCAAGGATTCGAACCCCCGCCCCCATCTTCATGAAGGCCTTATAAGCTTATTGGTACAATGACGAACCTCTAAAGGCCTATAAGGCCTTCATGGAGATAGGAGCAAGGGTTCGAATCCTTGAGAGCGCAGGTAACCTGAGAATTGTGTGTTGGGACACTAGTAACTCTGAGGTGTCACCCAGTTAGTGGACCAAAGAGTTTGTGGGTCCCACACACTTTTATCAAAAGGGTTGACCTTTTTGATATAATGTATGGGGCCTATCCAATACCTTGGGTCCACTAAGATATACCGAGGGGGAGGCGCTAGCGCCCCAATACACCGCACAGCTCATGCACGACCTCCTAAGAATTCGAGTTCAGGACCTTCCCCTTATATTGCCTTAGCAACTCGTCCTTGTACCCATCAGGATGGCCAGCTTGATGAGTAAAAGGACAAGTCGCTAAGGCAATATAAACGGAAGGTCCCAGGCTCGAATCCTTATGAGGCCGTACATGAGATGTGGGGTGTGTTGGGGCACCGATGGGGATTGCTTCAAATTTTGTCTGACTGTGTAGGGTCCATCGGCTGAATGACACCTCAGAGCCACCAGCGCACCCACACAACCAGCTCAGGTTATCTGCGCCCCCAATCGTGTCGAACCAGGGATCTCATCCCACATAGGCCTTTAAGGTTTGATGATTGTACCCATCAGCCCAATGGGTATTGGTCTCGAACTCGTAAGGCCTAAGTGGATGAGATCCCAGGTTCGAGCACTGGGGAGGCGCAGGTTACCTAAGGGAGTGTGTGGGTCGTCAGCGCTTGATTGGTGGGGACTAGTGGGGGATAGAGATCCCGGTGCTAGTTAGACCATAGAGATGGTAGGGCCCACACCTCAGCAGTACCAACCCTAACACCAAGTTCATTAGATCCTATCTTATTATTTTAGGACAACAACGGGGCTATAGCACAAGCAAAAGAGCCAATAGTACACCAGAAGTCTAAGCACGTAAAGCAAATATACCACATCATTAGAGAGATCTTGGTCAGGGGAGATGTAATTATTTATAAAATAGATTCTGTAAATAATCTAGCAGACCCACTTATCAAAACCTTAACTTCAAAGGTGTTTGAGAAACATATAGAGTCTATGAGTATTAGATACCACTATGATTGGTGCTATGGCAAGTGAGATTATTAGGGTTGTACCTACGTGCCATCCTAATTTTGTATAAATATTTCATATCTATACAAATATATAACAAATCGCTAATTACCTTTAATAATATGGTTTGATGCTTGTTACGCTATAGGCTTTATATTATCTGAAAGAGTTCAGATAGCATCTAAAGGATTTTAGACCAATGTTAATAGTTAGCAAATACCCTAAGAGTTGGAACATTATCTATAATGAGATAAAGACCTCAGAATATACTTATAATGATATAGTTATAAGAGTTGCAATGGGTTACTAGGATGTGTCATTATGCAAGCATGTTCTCAAATATATTATTCTTGATCTATTTCTACTAACGCAGGTCTGTTGGTAAATCCTATTAATTTATATAGATCAGTATATGTCTATATCTGTAGGGTACAGTTGGTCATTCCTAGTTGACCAAGATCTTGGAGATTGTATAGGCATACGGGTATTCAGTTAGGACTGAGTACTGAACAGATTCATGAGGACCTTAATAGATATCCTATGTTGCCGTCAATTGAAGGTTTTCTTGAGTTGAGTAGTATACGTGGTCCTCTGATCTGAGCACCACGGTGGGCTTGTGAGTGATCCACCATGCCTTGGTTCCACATATATCAGAAACCTTTCATAGTCTAACCGCTAGGTGTCGCTGGGTATGGTCCGATACTTTTAGAATCTGGTGCGTGCATATATGGGATCCATCAGCTCTCATAGAGAGTGATATATCTAGATGCTCCAAAATAGTATCTCAAGAAAGTCTTATGGCCATAAGCAGTTAACCTAGAAAGAAGTTTCCATAGAGTTAAATAATATGACAAAGAGTTTGCTTATATAATTCAATGAGATACCATTCTGGAGATAGATTTATGGATAAACACACGAGAATTTTATGGTGTTGATCTATCTCTTCGCATATCCAAGACATATATAATGGAATGACTATACGTATGCGTTGTAACATCAACTTATATGGTTAAACGTGCTGATTTGTAATATTCGTGACGTGTGTATAGGGCATTGCTCATAGACTTATGGAATAGTTCCATTTGACGAATCGGACGTGGACTTAGGGAGTCTCATGATATAGAGTGTACTCGTTGTGCACTAGAACAGAGTACTGGATTAAATTGTTTAATCTATTAATATCTAGCACTACACAAAAATACGTGTATATCCGTATTTAAACATTAAATATAACAATTAGTTAATAATTATTATTCACTAATTGTAAAATGACACATGGCGCATTGTGGACCCTCGGTTGAGTTTATCCAGGTGTGAAATTTGGTGGGATCTACTAAGGAGTATACTTGATAACTATTTATAAGGATAAAATGGTCATTTCACACTATGATTATTTAAATATTAAATAATTATTATATCTTTATTAAAATATATTATTTTATTATATTATATTAATAATAATATTATATATAATGCATGATAATTTTCATGCTTTATATATAAAATTTATTATTTTATTATTATTTGAGCTCGACTAATTTACATTAATATTATATAATATTATTATTTTATGTATATTAGAGATATATATGTGTAGAAACAAAAAATTGGAAATGAATTGCTTCTTTTTCCCTCGGTTTTCATTTTGCATTTTGGTGAAAAGCAAAATAAAAACATTAAGAATCGGTCGGGTTAAAACGATTAATCTCGTATTGGATTAAGGAGTTGTTGTTCTAGTTTGTCAAACCCACTAAGTTGATAATTAGAATTGTCTACGAGTGTGATTCTGAGCAGACTCCAAAGATATACGTGTAAACCATTACACGTATTGTTGATTTCTCAATTTTACCTTTGATAAATTAATTTGATTAATATATTTTTATGTGTTTATTGTATGTTTTATATGTTTCGTTGCATTAAATATTTATTAGATACGTATTTTTATAATAAACACAGTTGCACATGTATACACTCACATATGATTGATCCCTAACACATTATTCGTGGGAGAGTAATAATACACTAAACGTTAGATCCTTTTAAGTATTTTTTATTGTGTTTTCTTATAAAGTTTTTAAGAAGTTAATAAGAGAGATTAAAATTCTTGAATCTACCATAAATATAAAAAAATTGGTCGAACTACGTAAATAATTATGTTATGATTTTTATTATCTGTTTTATATTCTTACTATTTTATTTGATATTTTAATTATATTATTATATAAAGAGGTTAAAGTTTAAAGTTGAATTTGATTAGAATCATTTTTTTTAACTTAATCTAAAGAATAATAATTCTTTCAACAGTTAATACCTACACAAGTGAGGAATAATTAACGTTATAACCAGTCACAACTTACCCAAGACTATTTATTTCGGTGTTCCACCATTGAAGCTCAGATTAATTACTTCCCGGCCGTCTGTGCATGTTTTACCTAAATATATGCCATGTTAAACACCCAAGGAGGCCAAAGTTGTTAGTGACTAATATGTTAGTCAAATGTTACAAAAAAGAAATTTTCTATACAACAAAAATCAAAGAATAGTCGACTAAAATGTTAGTGTTAAGAAAAGTAAACAACTTCAATAAACGTTATCAGAATGGAAAGATGTGGGCACAACATTAGAACCATTCCGAGAACTACACGAGTAATGAAAGGTCATAATGTCATGCCCGCCAAAATTGACCTTGAGAATTATTTTTAGGAGAATCATCCTTATTTTTCAGTAATTTTTTTATAATAGCTATTTTTTTTAAATTATTTAATATTTAATACTCTTTCTTAGAGTTAAGCGGTTTTTTTTTATAAAAAAATAAGTGTATTAAAAAAATAAAACATTGTATATAAGTGGCTACTATAAAAATTTATAGGAGAGGAATTGACAAATTTTCTTTATTTTTCCAACCTGGATAACATAAATCGTTTTCCCTTCCGTGTATGTAATACGTCTCTCAAATGCATTAAGATATTCACATCCTTTTTTTTTTAAAGAGTTTTTAAGAAATAAAAAAATTTGTAAACATAATTGTCTACATTTTAAAATAAAAATGCAAATTAGTATTTTGCAGTAGAAAATGACTCTGTATATATCACTTGAGTTTGATAAAAATAAAATGTAAGAATTCATGTTCAGTGGTAAAATTTTTTATCTTATTTAAATATTTTAAATAGACACAGAGAAGAAATAATTTAGTAAAATACGTAATTTATTGTATGATAAATTATTAAACACATGATAAAATTTTGTAATATATTGTAAATTGTATAAAAATTATAAAAAATTTTAAATTTATTAAATAATAACCTTTAAAAGTGTTGTTCACCATATAATAAATTACATAATTTATTAAATTATTTATATATAAATATATATATATATATACATATATATGAATAGGATCCGTGTCACTTATTTTCTTACACAATTTTTAACCTAAGTTTTCAACCACTAAATCACTTTTAATTCAATGATTAAAATTATAATTCATGTGTCCTCGTTGTACTTTTTAATTATTTATAACCTCATTATAATTATAATAATATTTTTTTTTTGTTTCTCTTTTCTATCTCATTCAATTTATTTTTTTCTTTCATATTAATACTTTTCTCCTTATAAATATTATATTTATTTTTTCTCTTTTTTTATTATTTTGTTAAATGTTTTGATTCTTTCTTTTTAATATCATTCCTTTGTACTTTTAATATATTTTTTTAATTTATTTATAAATTTAGTACATATTATTTTTACGGTGAAAATCAAAAACCTCTTCAAATAATGAATTTGAAAATTTTAAATTTTCATCATGTTACTTTTTTTTATTACCCTAAAAAGTAGAGTTACATAAGAATTTCTTTCTTATTCATCCTTAATTTTCCTGTGGAAAGTAATCCCACGAAAACTATATACAAATGAGCTGGATTTTGAATAAAAGGCTTCTGTACTAATGTAAGCAAAATTAGCATTGTTTTATATAGATAGCATTATTTTTTCTGCAATAAAAGGTTTCATGTCCGAGTTTGACAATGTTTGCCTTAGTTTGGCCGAGTTTTCAAACAAAAGAAATTGTCTTATCCAACTGAGCATTCCATGCAAATTCGTGAATCAGTGGGAATCGCACCAAAATAGAACTTGTGCAACTTAACGTTTACTTATTGTCACAGTTAGACATGAAGCCTTTTATTGCAAGAAAAAAAAAACCAATGCTAATTTTGTCTATATTATTGTAGAAGCCTTTTATTCAAAATGTATTTTTTTTAATTTTAAATAATGCTTTAAAAAAGTGTTGTTTATTTAAATTGAGAGTATATGTATTTGATAAATTTTATTGTAAGAATTGTGACCATATGTGATGGTTAAAAAAGATGAATGGTTTTAATTTATAAATTTAAATATATTTAAAAAAATTAAGAATAACTTTAAAAAATGAATCATATATATCTATAAATTTAATTTATATATTCAAATTTTTATAAAAAAAAGTAAAGTTGTTAAAATTAATTAAATATAAAATTTGTATGCAATAAAGGAGTAAAACATTAATGCGAGAGAAAAAAAATGAGTAAGATAAAATAAGAAAATGAAATAAAAGAAGAGAGAGAAGATAATACTATTATTACTTTAGTGGAGTTCATTTGTTGTCAAATGACATTTAAAAAATATAATAAATGACACATCAACTTTAATCTTAGTTTAATTACTAAAAATTTATGTTAAAAATTATTTAAAAAAAGATGCATCATGATCCTATCCCATATATATATACATACATAAATATATACATACATATATATATATATATATTTGCACAGCTCCTAGTAAATGACCTCATTGTTCTCGAGTATATATGAGGTCAGCTGAGTGATAGATAATGTAATAGTAAAAAATATTTTTCTTTTTTCTTTTTGTTTTTGTAAAAAAATCCCAGCACAAAAGAATAAAGGGAGATTACATCCATATAATTTATCATTTATCCATATTAGAAATTTAAATTAACTCTTTAATGTCGAGTGGACATCCATATTTTATAAGAAATATTGAAATTTCTTCATATTACGTGAAGATATTACTCATAATTAAACATCTCAATTACTTGTCAACGGTAATTTGCATTCTCGATCGTGACATGCATCGCGTTCATAATTTTCAGTAGTTATTTTTGGAGGATTACTTCTCGAAAATGACAGAAACATTAAAGATTATCAAGAAACATTAAAGATTATCAAGAGAGAAAGAGAGAAAATATTCACATAATTCAATTGGGAATTTATTACTATAAATAGAGAAAGCCATTTTTCTCCATGTAAAAGCATATTATTAATAAATGCAACACAAGCTTGTTATCAAGAATGGAAAAAGCACTCCTCTTTCCATGCCAAGCCTCTTATTTCAGTCTTATTTTCATACTGCTCTTCATGGACAACTTCAAGCCCTGCCAATCACAAGAAAATAATAGTGTTATTTTCTTGATAATCAGTAGAAACAAGTGATATATGATAAGTCAAAAAGAAAAAATTATGGCCCCTAGAAATTCTACTATATGTAAAAATAAGTTGAGGAATCTGATGATGATATCGAGGGCTTACTGAACGTAGTCGATTTTGATTCTTCCGGCATTCGGGTCGGCAATCTGAGAGAAGGCTTCTAGTGAGAGATCAATTGTTGATGTGCATGCAGGGGATGGGCAGCGATCAACAACCTTGACAGTGACGCTACCACCCCTGCATGGCTGAAGCACGCCTTGGTTTGTTGGGCCGGTGCATGTAACCCTGTACATTCTTCCGCATGCAGCGCCGTTCTGCCACAGAGGGTCGCTGACGGCCGCGATCATGACGCCCTGGTCTTGAAAGCCGTAGCATGCAGATGCTGCCACACAAGAATACGTACAAGTTTTAGATTAAAATATTTTTGGTGGTTATGCTAAGGTGTTGGATTACCATAATAAGCAAAAAAAAATTAAAGGTGCGATTGGGCAATAAATATTAGTTTAGTTAGAGGACTTTTAAAAATATTTGACAGATTACTTAAAATGAAAAATATTAAGACTAAATTACCTTCTTTAGTAGTAAATTATAACTAGCAAATTTGAAAGAATCATCTAAACTTATTTATCATTCAGAAATTCTATTCATCCCTAAAGAGATCCCGAATTCATCCCACAGGTTACCGTGAGAGCATTGTTCATTACATTTAAGTCTTCAAACTGTTGTTTTTTAATAAACATTTATGGCCTGAACAGAGCTCACACAGTGCCCTTCGAAATGAATTTGAGAGATTACTTTCAGGATGAATAGACTTACTCTTTATCATTTTGTATGAGATTAATCTTTTATTTTGACAAATTAAATTAGATTCTCAATACTATTCCACGACTTAACGATGAAATAAAAATTAAAATCGACAATGTATAATGAATGGGAGGAAAATCCAACGATATATCAAAAGACTTACGAACATAAGTTGTGTAAAAAGTAGCTTCTCCGGAGATTGCGATTGCCACCGAGAAAAAGTAGCTCATGGCGAGCCCCATAACAAGCAAAGCACTCATCCTCCCAATTGCCATCGCGTTTCTTTTCTTAATTTGTTTGTCGAAACACAATTAGAAAACTCTTTCAACAATAAAGAAATTGTATATAATTTAGTTAGGCATGAAATTGAGGATAATTGATGCCCTATTTATAAAAGAGAACTAAGCAATTTATTCTTCACACGTTATTTAATTCTCTAAGAGAAAAAAAGAAAACGATGACTTGGAACCTGAATCCTAATCCATTTTAGCAGACTAGTCTAGTCGTCTATGGTTTATTGATAGGACAAGCTCTTTCTAGAACTTCAAATCAAATTCCAATTTCCACGTCGCAGCCGGGAGTTAGAAAGATTTGAGCTAACAGTTATATTAAGAGTTCTAGTTGCAAAATTTTATCAAACAATTTCTTTCTTATTACGAAAGCTCTAAGCGTCAAACTATGACTTTTTTTTTCTTTTTTACTTTCATTTTAATTTAACCGCTACCCAAATTAAATTGCAGTCCTTAGAAGCAAAGAATTATACTAATGAAAGTGATCGATACAAGAAATGATTTATTGGAATTGCGACAAAATTCCAATGGGTTCTTGAGTTTATGAAGAGAGAAAAACAAGAGTAATATTTACACATCCAAGTTACTATCCAAATGTTTTAATTGAGTGGTAAATATTCATAATTTTGAAGATAATTAGTTACATCATTCTACTATTTAATAAACTATTGAATATGTAGAGTTTTTTTATTGTTCGGACATAAATTAAATTTAAAATTATATTAAGTGTTTATTAAAAAATTCGTTCATCAATTAAATTGCTTTATTTTTTTCCCACTATATAAAGGATGCTACGATAACCCTTTTTATATAAGAGTGAGGTGTGAGGAAAAAATTTAGTCTTGTAATTTTTTTTCTTAAAATAGTAAAAATTTACTGCAACAAAGTGAACATAACTTTTAAATTGAGAGTGAATCAATATAAATTTATGTGTGTTTGTATTGTATTTTTCTTATTATTATTTTAACTAACTCTTGGTGGGATGATAGATAAGACTGGCAATGGGAGGAGTCAGGTCGGAAATGATAATCTTTATCTTTATAGCTAAATAAATTAAAAAATTTTATACCCACCCTATATTTAAATTAAATAGTTTAAGTTTAGAGATGAAAATCTTTTAAATAGAGATTGCTTTCTAGGGTACTTAATACCCAATTTTATTTATTTTTTATATTTTAAAATATATTATTAAAATTATAATAATACACTTTAATTAAAAATATTTTTTAATTATTTTTTTCAATTCAAGATTTCAAGAGAGTAATAACTCATTCTTATACTTGCATCAAATTTGAAATTTCATAAGATTGTCTTCTATTTATTCTCCATTTGAGCTGGATTCAGGTGGAGCCTGACCCATGAAGAATTTTGTCAAGTCTAGTGATGAATTAGGATTTAATTTATAATATAAATGAGTGATATATAATTTAGGATGAAATTTTTTTCAAAAAAAAAGTAAAATAAAATGGATGTGTATTATCATTCAAACTAGGGGACTGGTGTAATTCAAAACGCCGAAACTTTAGGCATTGATTTATCACGATAGAGAGAAGTTACGTGATTTAGTTGCACATGATTTAATTCCTTGGTCAAAATATAAATTGACTTTTCATATCAGCCTAATGTATTCTTCCTATTGACCAATCAAATTAATTTCCTACAATTTTAAATTGTCTCTTCAAATCGAATGGTTTGAGAACATCTGTATATTTGGATATTACTATATCCTAATGTCATTGTACATATATTTATATTCTAAGAAGATTTTACTTTTCCCTACTTCTTGTCTTAATTTTCAGTTTGAGATAAAGGTTTAGTCTCCTCTTATAATAAATGAATTTTCTTCAAATTTTAAAGAAATAGATTTTAATATTATCACCGTAAATTTTGATAAATATTTGATTGTAAATATTATTAAATTTATTGTATAGTTTTAATTTTTTTTCTAAATTTAGATTTGTGAAAATTATTACTATAGGTTTCGATAGATGCATTTTTTGAGTCTAAATTTATAGATATTATCATTATAAGTCTTGACAAATATTTTATTGTAAATATTAATAAATTTATTATAATATTCAAATATTTATTGTAAGTGTCGGCTAGGTCTTTTAGATATTTAATTGTAAATATCCGTAATTTTGTTATATATCTTTGGCCTTTGCCTTTTTAAAGTTTTAAATTTGCAGATATTATTGTTGTAAATCTTGATATATATTTAATTATAAATATCAATAAATTTGTAGTAGTACTCAAATCTAAATATTTTCTAATTTGTTATAATATTAGAAAAAAAGATTTCATTTCTTTTTTGTATCGGGAATTCAGAGCAGACGAATATGACAATACTTTAATTGCAATTCAGCCCATTTAAGAAACATTTAAAATAATCAACGTGATCTCTGTAATTACGGAATTTTGACTTTTTTTAAACGATAAGATCCGATTGAATATATAATTGATCCTTTCAAAATCACGAGCATTTAAGAGACCAACATAAAGGATATTCGCTGAATATGCTTCCCCAAATACATGCATAATATTCAGGACAATGACTATTTTACCCACTCCCTTTTAAGATTTTTTAAAATGTTTTTTAATTAGAATTTTTTAAAATAATTTTTTTAAAAAAATTATTAATCTTTTTGTTGGTAATTAAAAAAAATCTTTTAAAATAATAAATTATTTAATTACACATTATTAAAAATATTTATTTGGTATTAATTACCAAAAATAATATTTAATAATACTTTCATTAAAATTTTATATAGTTTAATTTTTTTATATAAAAATAAAATAATAATATTATACATTTTAAATTTGAATTCCAAATTTTAGATTCAAATGAGGTGTCAAATAATTATTAGATAATTATTTTTATAATTTTTAAAATTACTTATTATACTATTTTTTTATTTAATAATTATTTGACACCTCATTTAAAATTTAAATTTTAAAATATAATTTAAAAAGTGTTGCATTACTCAAAATAAAATTTATAATTTAATTTTTAAATTTTACTAACATATTTTTATAAACAACACTAAAGTGATTCGTTCTAAAACTTAGTTTACAATTATTGTGAAATAATTACTAAAATAATTAGAACTCTAAATATAAATAAATATAAATTTATAAGACTTTAAATAAAATTAAGGATAAATATCATCTGTACTCTAAACTTATGGCTTAAAAAACACTTTTATTCTAATAAATTTTTAATGCTCAAATTTATTTTAATTTATCAAAATTTTCTATTAATTTGAACAAAAATAATACTTTAAATATATAATTATTAATTTACCCCATAACTAATTGAGTTTTCATATAAGCATATTACTACATTAGCATAAAAATTAAATTTTAAAAATGCGGCTAAATGTGAAGTGGGTGGACACCATTGCCTTCAATAAGATAATCATTTGAAATTATAAATTTATCCATTATGCAGTGCCTAATTTATTTAAAATTCAAATTATACAAAATTACTATTTTGCCTTTATTAAATAGCCTTTTTTAACCATTCGTGTAGTCATTGTTAATAGTGTTACAACGTTCAAACATTTCCCTATATAATGCCTAAATGGCCTGTTTGTGAATCACATTTGCTTTCAATTGCTGGGAACAAAATCAAAGTAATATGCTCCATTTTCTGCACCTGTTTACATGCAAATAAATACAAGGAAATGAAAGCCAGATCTGGCTAAATAATAGCTCCAATTACAACAGTATTGCCAACAAAATCAATTTCCAATTTGAATAGTATTTTTACAAAACAATTTCTCCTAAACCTGCCTTCTGTACAACCAATATAAATCCCTAAAAACACTGATTTAAAAGCAAAGTACTCTACTAACATTACAACCAAAAAATAATTCTATCCCAGTCACTACAACAACCAAAATTAATTATGTTTTGAAAAAATACATCACAGTTCCAGATCCTTGATCAAGTCTCACAACAATTTGAAAAGAATTAATGAAGTATTTATAAAATTTAATAATCGCCAATACAAATATAATATTTGCTTTGCAATTAGAATATCATAATCAAAGTGGCAATACCAAAAATTATATTTTTGGTGTGTGAATGATGAGTGTGACTATAAATAATTTTCAAAACCTAATGATGCTAAGTTACATCCGAGTATTAGTCATATAAAAGAATATGAAAATGTAAATAGGTATTTAATAAAATTTATGAATAAAACATGTTAATGTAATAAAAAAGTATATATTGGAATATCAGAATCTGGTAAAGATCCAGATATGTTATATATTATGTGCATGTAGAGGAGATGCAAATTTTATAAGTTGTGGAAACCTAGACTTGAGGAGTTCAATGCAAGTGCTATTTTTGATGAAATTCATTATGGAATCAGCAGTCACTCTATGTGCAAGGAAAGTGTATGTAATTTATATAATATTGATGAACAAACACTTGAAAGAACATGTAAAAAAAAAAAAGATGAATCAATAGACAATGGCTTCTTCGTATCACAATCACATTTGTTTTCATATTAGACTTTTGTTTGGAGTTGACAATAAAGTGCTCGTGCATGTATTGTAATATAGCAATGAAAACTTTTGTTTAGGGTTGACAATAAAGTGCTCATGCATATATTGTAATATAGCAATGAAAACGAGAGTAGTACATTAAGATGAGTTATAGCTTTTGTACTAATGTCTAATTATTTTGTCAATCACCAATCTTTGATAATAATCAAAAAGGATTTTCCATTGTTGTAAAAGGTAAAACAGGTGCAACTGAGATTAGTTGCTAGTGCATCCTTTCAAACATGTTTGAGTGGAAAAAAATCATGAAAGTGACTAAGTTGATTTTCTATTCATAATTTCATAGTACACTGCCACATTGAAATCAGAATATGTAAAAAAAAAACAAGATGAATCAATAGATAATAGCTTCTTTGTATCATAATCATATTTGTTTTCATATTAGACTTTTGTTTGGGGTTAACAATAAAGTGTTTGTGCATGTATTGGAATATACCAATGAAAACGAGAGTAGTACATTAAGATGAGTTATAGTTTTTGTACTAATGTTTAATTATTTTGCCAATCACCAATCTTTGATAATAACCAAAAAGGATTTTCTATTATCGTAAAAGGTAAAATAGGTGCAACTAAGATTAGTTGCTAGTGCATCCTTTATAATATGTTTAAGTGAAAAAAAACCATGAAAATAACTAAGTTGATTTGTTATTCATAATTTTATAGTGCACTGCCACATTGAGGCCTGTCATGTCCCTGCCCTAGCCCCTCTCCTATTGAGGTTACTTATTGAGGCCTGAGTGTGTTGTTGTATACTATATGATTTAGTGTGGCTTGGATTTGCAATAGCTAAGGCTTGAGTGTGCTACTGCCCTACACTCGCATATTATAGGTCCTACAATATAAAAAATATATATAATTATGATTAAAATTTGGCCCTATATCAAACTAGTTTAGGGTAGATATTTCTAATATGATAAACGATTGGGGTATAAATGTCCTTATATTATATATCAACAAAATATAGATAATTGAAATGAATGAAACTACCTTGACTTATAGATGGTTGAAACTTGCAAGTCCTTTTGTTGTGGCCTAAATTGTTACAATTGTAACATCGAACAATGAATCACTGGTTGATATCTACCTTTTCATTTGTATCCCTCTTCTAAGCTGTCTTAGGCCTACCGGCTATTTTCTTAATTTCAGGGGATTTTTTTGGGCCTTTAATTGAAGGCCAGACAAATTGATTAGGCAAAATGTCAATAACACAACTATTTATTATCTTATATACATCTACTGTTAGAGATGAATCCATATAATCAACTGCACTTTCTTTCTTATGAGCAATACAAGGCAGAACATGCTTGCATGGTATGCCACTGATATAGAAATAATTACAGTCACAAGTTTTCTTTTCCAAATTAACCACATAAGTATGTAAATCATCCAACACTTTAAATTCACTCTCAATTGCATTAATAATTTTCACGTATCTCCTTTCCTTTTTGAACTCATCTAACTTCTTTTTTATAATTGGTGGCACTATTCTCTCTCACTTTAATCTTTGTTCATGCCTTTTATGCAATCTTTTTATAGTCTTCTTTCTTATGTACTTAAATAACTGTAAAACTTGTATGTCCCTATAATCATTCAACCAACTATTCCATGATTCTGTCATATTATTGGTGATATGATAACATTTTAAATCATGCTCAAAAGTATGTCTACACCATTGGTTAGGCTTAACGTTGACTAGGTAATTGTAGGCACTCATATTAACCCTATTGATCTCTGTCATCACATCATTGAAGGTTGACTTCTTTATGGCACTCACTACCTCCCAAAAAAAAAGTCTGAATCTTTGATCTGGCTAATATTTTCTAAAATTGGCCAGATATTTCTAGCACAATATCTCTTTAAGGCAGCAAGCCAGTGCTTAGTAATGCTTGAAAAATTCCTTTTTTCTTGCCTATCATGAAAATAAGTGACTCTTCTTTAACAATCTCAAGACATTGTTTCAAGTTATCAAAAAATCAACTCCAAGAATATCTACTCTCAATTTTAGCTACACAAATAGCTAATGGAAAAATCCCATTATTTGCATCTAATATGATAGTAGATAGTAAAGCTCTTTTATATCGACCCTTCAAATAACACTTATCCAATCCAATGAAGTGTCTACAACCTTAATGGAATCCGTCTTATAAAGTTGGAAAGCTCAACATGAATCTCTAAAATTTAATATGACTAAATTTAATGCCTACTTCAAATTTCATCTTCACTAAAACTCTACGAGTACGAGCAGAAATATCATCATCCCACCATTTAGCACAACATTAGTTTCTGGCGAACCCTTTTAGTACACTTGAGACTAGAACTGAGTATTTTCTCCCATTTTTATGTCATCTCTAACGGTATGAGCAAAAGCAGCATCAGCCCCACCAATAGGCACAACATCAATTTTTGGTGGACCCTATTAGTATACTTGAAACTAGAACTAAGCATCTTCTCCCATTTCTGTGTCATCTATAGGGACAGGAGCAAAAGCAACATCAGGCCTAACATAAGTCTTTTCTTTTATTTTTATGTTAGCATTAGTCTTAGCAATAAGCCCAATAATAATAAAGGCTTTTACATTAAAATAAGTAGGAGCACAAAATAACATTCTCCTCATACTAAGCATAGGACCATGAGTGGAATGTTGTATTTTTAGGCTTTTATAATTTGAGGGAGTCACCACCTTTAATGGTAAAACCTCTAACTCAGTAAACATGTATGTAAATTTTCTCCTAATGCACTCAGTCACTAACTCTACCAAATTTGTGTCATATTCCAAGGCCATCAATTTCCCACTTCAAGGAATCTTCACTGTAACCCAAAAGCTATCTCCAGAATATAAGGGCCTTATAAACAAATTCACATACACCTCACTTTTGAGTGAAATGAGACTGCAGTAATTAGAGACATACTCATACTCACTATAACCCTCAACTTTGACACTGATGATGACACCGTCTTCATCAAATGCCATTTATAGCCATAACACAATCCACATAGTCAACTAATCATACTTGAACATAATCAACTATACATAAAATGCAGACCATTATTTTCGAATGCAGAGTATTAATATAAACCTAGTTGATGCACCATCTATTTCAAATTCAACAAATAAAATATGTGTAAATTCTCATATATCTATATTTGCTGATAATTCAAACTTTCTATCCAGCTAAGCCAAATATTACCATCAATTAAAAGAACACCATGGAAACATGGTGTTCACTAACAAAACCTATCATTTTAATAATAACATAGTTTATTAACAACATTGAAATACTAACTATGCTGAAACCCTGGACATTTTGATTTTAACAATACCCTAGAAATTATAGGAGAACAAGTTTTTTGTAACAAAGCTATACTTTTCTAAACTTGAAAAATTTTAAGCACTTATCCAAACCAATGATATGCATATCTTTATATTTGTAAAATTTATTACCAAAAAGAAAAAAATAAATAGCGCATGTGCTTGATGTGCAGAAGAATCAAATACAAGTTATACAATAATGAAACTCAACCATTCTATAAATTTATTGAAAATCTCAATAATAAAATTCCAATAAAATGTGGTAGAAATTACAAATGCTTGCCTTTAAAATGTCCACCAAATAGTAAACGGTGACCTCGTCGTTTACTGATTAAAACCTACGTTCTCATCAGTGGCTTCGCCGTTCTCATTGTTTCTCTCTCTATCTCTCTTCAAAATTTAATTCTATGTTTCTAGGGTTTCAAAATATCTTTTTGAGCAAGATGAAAAATTTATGTTTTGTTTGATCAAAGATAAAGATGATTGATTGAAACAACAGTGACTTTGAGCGTAAAAATGAAATAAAAAGGACTATAGGTTTTCATTCGCTCAATAAATCAAGTGTTTCCACATATCTCTGATGTGTCACTATGCATATCTTACGCAATCTATCTTTTCACCACGTGTCAACTTTTTTTTTATTTACTTGTACAAATCGTTACCGACTGAAAAAATAGAAGAAACAAATGAAAGCAAATAAAACGAATCCAATATAGGGATGAAACAAAAAGCAAAATCGAAGGGTATTGTACCCACTAAAGAGGGGCCAAAGGCCCTCTCTTCGGTGGAGCAAGGAAGAAAATGAAGTCAGCAAACTTTTTGAGTTTGGGAGAGTTTTTTCCTTTTGGGTTTAATCTCAAACTATTTTTTGAAGCTCTTTTGATTGGTTATTTGGTTGTTAGTTAAAAAAAATTCTTTTTAAGTATTAGATCGTTTGATTATTTATTGTTAAAAAAATTTATCTGTTATTAAATTATTAAAATGGATACTTAATTGAACTTATATTTAAATTCTAAACAATTCAATATTTTCATATATAAGTTTAAATTTATCCTTGATTTTTCAAATTCAATCTCTTAAAATATAATAAAGTAAAATTAATACATATTAATCAATGAATCAAATAAATTATTGTGTTTAGTACAAAAATTAAAAAAAAAATACTTATTTTTGTTTAAAAATAAAATAACCAACTTAAAGATTTTAGTAGAATCTTGTAAAAATATGATAGCTATAGAGATATGTGGATATGATGATTTTTAAAAATTATTAAAAATATGTTAATTAAATAAGATTTATTTTTATTAAGAGCATATTAGGGTATCAAAAAAATATTATTAAGATATATGTGACATTACACAGATATTAAAAAAAACTTAAGAAGCTCTACCACAAATATCTAAAATTTAAACTTTTATAAATAAAGATAAAATAGTTGTTTTTAATTTTTAAAAACTCTTCTTTAAGTGTAATTAAATATTATTAAAAAAAATTTAATATTAAAATAACTCTTTTGATCGATAAAGAAACTTAATCAAATAAGTAGTAATATTATAGAAGCAGCAGCTTTATTTTTTTATAAAAAAAAACCTTTCATTCTTTTTGATACTTGAATATGGTCTTTACATATTCATGCTTTAATCTTCTATATCGACCACGTTGTTAAATTTAGGAAAATTAAAAGTTTAATCTTTGCATAAATTTTAATTACTCATTAGTTTTTTCACTTTAAAAAAAAATACATTGGTTAATTTTTGCAATTAAAAAAAATCATTAAACTTAATTTTTTAGAGTTAAACATGTCTTTCGTAATATTATAAAAATTTGATGTTAAATTTTTTTTAAAAATATTAAAGTTTCATTTTTATTTTCTCTTAATATCCAGCCTCGGCCCTTGGTCCAAAAAAAAGTAGAATTTTTTTTTTTAAATAGTCCAAAATTTATAACTATTATCTATTTTAGCTATAAATCAACTCTTTGTTTTTTATTAGCGAAACTTAAAATAAAAAGACACAATTACCCTAATCACATATTTTTCTTCTATTCTATCTCACCTCAAAACGAAACTTAAGAGATTATCACCACATTTTGAGAGATCGGCGGTATACTAGGTAATTGACACTTGAGATTGACGGTTCACATTTGCACATACGAGAGCTAATATGTGGTAAGTTTATTATTTTAGTGTGTTAAATAAGTAATGTTAAGTGTTAAATGATTCTTGTTTTAGTATTTGTAGTTAGATAAATATGTAAGGTTATTATGTTTGTGTGAAAAATAGTTGAAATTGAGTGAAAATGGTTGAAAATCAAGGAAAGAGACATTTGCTAGCACCAACCACGAAGCACGCATGATGCGGAAATCAATTAAAAAAAATTAATTTATTAATTTAATTTATGTTATTTAACTTAACATAGTTTATTTAAATTAATTAATCTATGTTATTTAATTATTAATTTAAAATTTGTTTAGTTAGTACATTGTGAATTGTTTAATTTATTTATTGTATTAAATTAATTAACCATTAATAAATTAATAAATTAATTATTTAAATATTTAATTTTAAATTTATTTAGTTAGTACATAATGACTTGTTTAATTTATTAATTGTTTTAAAATAATTAATTGTTAATAAATTATTTAATTGATTATTTAATCATTTAAAATTATTTAGTTAGTACATAGTGAATTGTTTAATTTATTTATTATATTAAATTAGATCATTTTTAATTAATTATTTAATGATTTAAATTTATTTAATGATTTAATTTAATTTCTAATATTCTATTTTTTTTTTTGTTTTGTAAATTTGAATTTGTTTAGTTAGTTGATAATTATTTTATTTAGTGAATTGAATTATTTTATTAATATTTTTATTTTGTTATTGTATTTCATTTTAATTAATTGTTGTATTTTTAAAATTTTTTTACAAGTAGAATAACATGTCCAAAATATTTGTAATTCTAGTTGAAGAGTACTTTTGCGCGAATGTAGCATCTACTCAAAAATGCAGGCTCTGAACTTTATATGATATAAGTTGACACACACTCAGATAAAACTCTTTAGGACAACGTGTATGGGCAAATTTTTAAAATTGTAGAATATTACATTTTTAGAAATTTTGGTCCATGAAATGTTATTGAGGCAAGTCTAAACCAAAAATATATTTCAAGAATTATGGTTCTTGGTGTCCAATAGGCATATTAGATTCTCTCGTAAGAAGTATTTATTAATAATTAAGCTAAAAATGAGAGATTATTCGTCATCTAAAGAATTTGGTAGTCATCTGTAGCATGGAATATTTTGGTGGTAGAATAAGAAAATTGACATACAAGGAGTTAGATTATTTATTTGAACATTTTGACTTCAATTAAATAGATGATCTTAATGGGATGAAATTATCTGTGTTCCATTTTTTCTGTGTTTTGGTGCCACGTGATGATTATAGAGGCATTTAAACCTTTGTGCTTACTTTGGTAAATAATTTTGATAAGTTTTATAAATATCCATAAGGCAATGTGGCATAAAAGGTAATGTATGACTCACTTAATACAACAATAATGAAAAAGTTTGAGAAAGTTAAAAATCTACTAAGAACAAAAAGCCAAAAATTATTTATAGGTTTCATATACCTTTTATGTATGCTATTCTCTAAAATAAAGAATTCAACTTTTCTTTGTCAAGATTGTTTTATTATTATTGTTTAGATTATCTTAGATTTAGATGCATAAGGTGATCACAATATATGGTGAGATGTTTGCACATCAACACGCTAACCATTCCCATACATGCTAAATTGGTACTCCATGGGGACTTAATTGTTCAACGAAGTTTTTGATTGGATTTTCAAGAAAGATCATGTATATTTGTGCTATATATTATGAGCCCCACATATTCATTATTTAGTTTATTTTATGTTGTTGACTAATAATATCCTTTTTTTAGGTTCTAGAAGTTCATCGAAAGTTAACACTGAAATGAACATAAAAATGGGGAGAAAGTGATTATGTTATTGAATAATTTGAAGTATTCGACAAGAAGCTTTACAAGGGACCTTAAATTGGATGATATTCTATTGAATTTCCAATCTATTGACCCTGGGGATGACATGGATATAAAGTGTAGCCATGACCAATAAACCCCTTGAGCTAGTGGAGAAACAGTAAATTATTGAATGCTAATTTTCTATTAATTGTAAAATATAATATGATATTTTACTTAGACAGAGATTAAATTGGGTTATTTATCTATAGTTTGACCAAAATGCTAGCAAAAATATGTATGATTTGGCGAGATAAAGCAAAGGTCATGTAACAATGAGTTTGATCATGTAGTATTTACAAAGACTACAAAGTTTTGTGGATACAAATTGAACAACAGTTAGTTTATTATAAAAAATTAATGTGGACACAAGTATCTTTTTCACTCGACATATTCGCTAACTATTTTATTTGTTTAGTTCAGAGAAGGTGTGATTAATGACGTTCAAACTCCAATAGATAATTATGAAAATGATTGGCTACCAAATATGCAATTTCAACCTAACAATGACACAAGTGTATAAATTTTACCTGCTACAGCAAATGATATGAGTATGTTTGGGTGCCAGTACAATGCCGCTAGGTAAAACATACCCTATTTGGCAATCACATATGAAAAAAGCTAAGGAAAAGGAAGACAAAAGTGTAGATGAATCCCAAGCCCTCATGCGATGACTTGAAAGTGGACGTAGATTCATTATGGTTAATAAAAATAGTTGTCTAAACAAAATTTAAGACTTGGGTTTGCAATAGTTAGTGGCATCTCAATTTACCAAGCCCTCGTGCGATGACTCAAAAGTGGACGTAGATTAACATTTACATTAAAATTAGAAATACCTTACCACGAATACAATTTCTATTTGTCACTAAACCTAAGTTCTAAAAAAAGCCGTTGGTATAAACCGTAAATTCAACAAAGATTAGAATTTTACTTTCTGTCGCCCACTAACCTACAAAGAATCCAACACACGTCATCTTAAGTTACTCAACTTTATTTATTTATTTTTACAAATTTTTTTCACTTTTCTTATTCTTCATATGTTCTCATGTGACAATTATTATTTGTCATATTAAAAGTATTATAGTAAAAACATTAAAAAAGTAATTATTTAATGAAATATTTATAATGATAAGGACTAACGTGATAGATATTAAAAAATTAAGATTAAGTTGATATATATCAATTAACTAAAGACAAAAATGATATATTTTTCTTATGCAAAATTTAAGCTCTATTACGATATTTTTTTAAAAAAAATAGGTATATTGATGATCAAATTAATACTATATCTCATTATTAAATTTAACATTTTTTTTCTAAAAATAAATTCCTATTTTAATATCTAAATTTATTAAAGAGAAATTTTATTACAAAAAATGCGAATGACAATTTTATTAATACATAATAATAATAATTTAACTCTCCAAACAAAAATTTTGGGACTTATTATTATGAGAATATTGATTGAAAATCATCGAGATATGATTTGGAGAGTAAGTCAAGCACGTACGATATGCGAGGATCAAAGACAGATGTGAAAAGAGGCGAAAGACGGAAGGCGCGATACCCAGGTATGGGCGCTGCGACGACCAGGTGCTGGGAGCCGCGACACCCAAAACATAACCTGAGCGTCGTAGCGACAAGTGACCAGCACCGCGGCGGTGAGGGTTGGGCGCCTCGGCGCTCAGCGCGATAAAGGTCTCCTATTTTGTTGTGACTTATTTTCGTCTCCCATATGCTTCAAGACTCCCTAATACGACTCTCACACGTTTATGGTAAATCTAGGTTGTTCTAAAACATATATAAAGACTCTCTATTAGCTTGTAAATACAACTTAGTGAGTAGACACAAATCTTTGTGATTAAAAGTGAGATCATTGTGATCAAATATACTTTGTGGTTCTGTATGAGAGAAAATCCCTAGGTTACAAGAGAGAGTATTTCTCTGTGAGTCTTTCTTATAAAATGCATACTTTGTGAGTGTCTTATGATTCAATAAGAAGGGTGAGTGATCTTGATCCACCGTTGACGTAGGCAAGTTATCGAACCATGTAAATTCTGTGTGTTTTTCTTCTACCCTTTTTCTCCCTAGTTTCTTAATTACTTGTTCACCACTATTTACTTGGGTTATATTGCTTGTTTGTGTGATTTTGCTTCAACAAACTAGTATCAGAGCTTGTTTCAAAGCATACATGGCCACACCCAAGTATGAGGTAGAAACATTCAACGGTACGAATGACTTTAATTTGTGGAAGATGAAGGTAAAGGCATTGTTCGTGAGCCAATGGTTAGGCTCAGCATTATAGAAAATTGCAGCTCCATTTAGTGAAGAAGAAAAGATGCCAGAGTTATCTAAAGCTGAAGCAGAAAGAAAGGAAATTAAAGAAAGAGCTCACAGTACAATTATTCTATCATTGAGTGATGAAGTATGAAGAGAAGTAGCAGGTGAGACGACGGCAATTGATCTTTGGAAGAAGCTTGACTCTCTTTATATGCGAAAATCGTTGGCCAACAGATTACATATAAAGAAGAAGCTGTATCAGCTGTCCATGTCAGAGTAAACACTGATAAAATATCATATAGACGCCTTCAATAAGATCATCCTTGATCTTGAGTTTATCAACATCAAGATAGAAGATGAAGATAGAGCAATTATCCTGCTGAGTTCACTCCCTAAGAGTTATGAAAGCTTTATTGATACGCTACTCTACACCAGAGAGAGTTTAATGATGAGCAATGTGAAATCATAATTAAACTTAAAGTTATTAGGAAAGCATATTGAGGGCAATGCAGAAAGTCTATCTATAAGAGGAAGACCTTTATATAAAGATAGAAAGAAAAATGGCTTAAGGTCGAAGTCCAAGACTCCTAGGAAGTGCTATTATTGTAAGAAAGAAGGGCACTTCATAAAGAACTGTCCAAAAAAGAAAGCACAAGACAGAAAGAAAGTACAAGACAAGAAGAAAGCGGACACTGCGCTTACCTATGATGATAGCTATAAGAGCACAAAGACACTCGTCACTACCGATAGTAAGAATGCTTAACAACGAGTTCTTGATTCTGGTTGTACTTTTTACATGTGCCTGTATAAGTCTTGATTTTCAAATTTCTAACTCATTAGTGGTGGTAAGGTGTTAATGGGTAATAATATTGCATGTTAGATAATGAGAATTGATAGTGGGCGAGTGAGAGAGTTGACAGATGTTAGGTATGTTCCTGGCCTCAATAGGAACTTGATCTCACTAGGAATTTTAGACCAGAATGGGTGTTCTATCAGGATCAACGGAGGGATTTTGAGAGTGTTGAAAGATTCCATGGTGGTAATGAGAGGAAAGAAACATAAAGGCATTTATGTACTTAAAGGTGAAGTTGTGAGTGGTTATGCATTATTCTCTATAGATGATGAAAGTATACAAACAAAGTTGTGGCATCTTAGACTAGTACATATAGGCGAGAGAAACCTTAAGGAGTTATTTAGTCAAAAGGCATTTGGTGAAGATAAGTTCCAGCCTTTGGAGTTTTGTGAGCATTGTATGCTTGGGAAAGCACATAGGGTGAGGTTTAGTACCAGTAAGTACAAGACTAAAGGGACTCTTGTATGCTTTGGGGACCAGCTCAGACAGCTACTCACGGTGGTGCCAAGTATTTTCTTAGCATGATTGATGACTATTCAAAGAAGCTGTAGGTCTATGTGTTGAAGAGCAAGGATCAAGCGTTTTAGGCATTCAAGACTTGGAAGACTCTTGTTGAGAATCAAACTGGCAAAAGGGTGAAGAGGTTGAGAACTGACAATGATCTTAAATTTTGCAATAGAGAGTTTGATGGGTTTTGTGCCAAGCATAGGATTATAAGGCATAGAACGGTAAGATCAACACAACAGTAGAACAACGTAGCTGAGAGGATGAATAGGACCCTACTTGAAAGGGTTAGATGCATGCTTACCAATGCAAAGATATCTAAGGCATTTTGGGAAAAAGCTGTAGTGACTGCAACTTATTTGATTAATAGAAGTCCCTCCTCAGCAATTAACTTCAAGATACCAGAAGAGAAATGGTCTGGCAATCCTCCTAAGTATGACCACCTCAGAATATTTAGTTGCCCAGCCTTTGTACATGTTAAGGAGGGAAAGTTGGAACCTAGAGCTATCAAAGAGGTATTTATAGGATATCCCAAAATAGTGAAAAGATACAATGTGTGGTGTAAAAACTTAACACCACCAAGGAGTACCATAAGCCGTAATGTGATGTTCGATGAGACAACCATACTGAAAGACTCCCAAGAAGATAAGAAAAAGGAACTTGTGCCCAAGGAAGACTCAGCACCCGAGTTAATAGAAGTTAAAGTGGAGCTTGAGAGTAGATCTGATATGCCCTAAAATCAGTACTTCAACAAGGAGATCATTGAAGATGAACCAAGAACACCGACAAGTTCCTTCAAGTCCACCCAAGGAAAGACTAGGACTCTTGAGATGGAACTTAAAGAGTACCAGCTAGCTAGAGATAGGTTAAAGAGAACGATTAACCCACCTATCAAGTATGCACAAGCAGATTTAGTTGCTCATGCTTTTAATTCTGCTTACACTTTTGAGTATGATTAGCCTAGAACATATGGTGAGGCTATGAAGAGTGAAAATAAGAAGGAATAACAGTAGGCTATGGAAGAAGAGATCAATTGTTTTAGGAAGAACAATACTTGAAAGTTGGTGGAAAGACCTCAAAAGAAACTAGTTGGGTGCAAGTAGGTGTATAAGGTGAAGGAAGGGATACCGGCGATAGATCTTACCAGATTCAAGGCTATGTTAGTTGCACAAAAGTTTTACTCAGAGAGAAAAAGTTGACTTTCATGAGTTTTTCTCTCCAGACGTCAAACACACATCCATTAGGATTTTGTTAGCCATGTGTGCAAACCTTGACTTACATCTAGAGCAAATGGATGTAAAGACAACTTTTCTGCATGGAGAGCTTGAAGAGACAAAATACATGACACAGTTGCAAAGGTTCAAGGAGCCCGGAAAAGAAGATTATGCTTGTTTGCTAAAGAATTCATTATATAGGTTAAAGCAACTACCTAGACAATGGTATAGGAGATTTGATGAGTTTATGATGTCTTGTGGCTTTAGTAGGAGCAATTATGAAATATGCGTGTACTTTAAGAATATAAGTTGTGGAATGATGTATTTACTTCTATACATCGATGATATGTTGATCGCATGTAAAAATATAGAAAAAATACAGAAGCTTAAGAAGTAGTTGAGTGGCGAGTTTGAGATTAAAGATTTGGGAGTAGCGAAGAGAATATTGAGTATAGATATTGTAAGGAAAAGAAGAGATATTATATTCTTGTCCCAATAGCAATAAATACTCAAAATTCTAGAGAAGTTTAGTATGTCCAACGCAAAGGCTGTCTTTACTCATTTGGCCATGCATTTTAGACTTTCATCAGTACAGTCGCCAACATTCAAAGAAGAGAAACTGCAGATGAGTAAAGGATCGTATGCAAGTACTGTGATGAGCATTATGTATACAATAGTTTGTACAAGACCAGACATAACATAGGTTGTGAGTGTATTGAGTAGTTACATGGCAAATTTGGGTAAGGATCACTGGTTTGCAGTGAAGTAGATTTTAAGATATCTCAAAGGGATGTCTAATCACGGGTTGATGTATAAAAGGTATGAGGATAGCAGAAAAATGGTAAGATGATACATAGACTTAAATTATGCAGATGATCTAGATAAGAGAAAATCGTTGGCAGATTATGTATTCACAGTATTTGGGTGTAGTGTGTATTGGAGATCAGTTCTACAACATTTGGTTGCATTTTCTACCACAGAGGCGGAGTACATAACTGTTGATGAAGCTATTAAAGAGGTCGTTTGGTTAAAAGGCATATGCGTGGAAGTATTGGCTAGTGAAGATGTGAACATTGGTGTATATTGTGATAGCCAAAGTGCCATACACCTAAGCAAGCATCAAGTGTTCCACGAGAGGTCGAAACATATTGATGTGCGACTCCATTACATTCGAGAGATTGTCCAAAGTGGTGAAGTTAGTCTAGCGAAGATAGCATCGTCCAAAAATTCTACTGATATGTTGAATAAGTCACTGTCCTCAGTTAAATTCATCCTATGCAAAGACTTAACTAGAGTCATTACTTTGTGAGAGTGACCGAAGATGCGAAGATAAGAGATCGAGTTTTTTTTGTGGATGATTTTGAATCAATGAGGGGATTTGTGAGAATATTGATTGAAAATCATCGGGATATGATTTGGAGACCAAGTCAAGCCCATAGAGTACGAGAGGATCAAAGACGAACGCGAAAGACGGGAGGCACAGTGCCCAAGTGTAAGCGCTGCAGCACCAGGTTACCAGTGTCACGATGCCCATGCAAGCTGCCCAGCACCGTGGCGGTGAGGGCTAGGCGTCGCAGTGCCCAACGCAATAAAGGTTTCTCATTTTGTTAAAAAAAATTTCATCTACCACTTACTTCAAGACTCCCTAATACGACTCTCACACATTTAGGGTAAACCTAGATTGTCTTAAAGGCTATATAAAGGCTCTCTATTGGCTTATAAACACAACTTAATGAGTAGACACAAATCTTTGTGATTAAAAGTGAGATCTTTGTGGTCAAATATTTTTTTATAGTTTTTTGTGAAAGAAAATCCCTAAATTGTAAAAGAGAATGTTTCTTTATAAGTTTTTCTTATAAAATGTATACTTTATGAGTGCCTTGTGATTCAATAAGAAGAGTGAGTAATCTTAATCCGCCGTGGACGTAGACAAGTTGCCGAACCACATAAATTTTGTGTGTTTTTCTTTTACCATTTTTCTCTTTAATTTCTTAATTACTTATTCTACACTATTTACTTGTATTATATTACTTGTTTTTATGCTTCCACTTCAACAATTATATATGTTTTCCCATACTTGTATCCACGATGAAAATTGTTTTTACTAATATTTACATTTGTTAAAATAATAAAATATATTTTTATTTATTACAAATACTCATTCCAAATGATAGCTCTAAGCTAAATTACTTTTTTTATTGATTGTTATATAAATTAAGAGAATATTTTCATTTATTAGCATTAGTTGATATAGTTAGTAAATTTTTTTATAAATAATAGAAGAGATATAAAATCACAAGATCGAATCTATGACAACCCCAGAAATAATACTATAAAGGTTAAAAATGTTTAAATTGAACAATTAAAATAACTTAAGTTTATATTATAGAGAGTTAAATTGTTAAAATAAAAAGATTAATAAGACCAAATCACAAATTTTCAATTATAATGAATTAGAATCATCATCGATTCATAAAACCAACCACCCTAGTTTATACATAATTCCGTCCCCAATTGTATTTAAGATAATATGCACCTAATGTGCACTCTCTGTCTTAGATTAGGAGTTTGAATTTTGATAAAAATTAAAGTAGTTTTAATTACTTTAATTATTAGAATGATAATTTTAGTTAATTGTATGTGTAATTAGTTAATATTTGAATTGTAATATTATAATAATTCGATATTTGTAATCTGAGATGTAATATATTAATATATATATGTATAAAAGATAATACATACTTATCTATTATTATTATTATTATTATTATTTGAAAGTGAAGATTTGAATTGAGAACTCCCATATTAGAGTAAAAAAGCATTGATAATTTTCTACCATTAAAATATAATGATTTATGGAAGTTGATGCTGATATTCAATATAACATTTATAATTGACTAGTTTTTTTTTAAAAAAAATAATATTATACATTTTAAATTTATATTTTAAATAATGATGTATTAAGTAATTATTTTGTATAATAAATTATTTTAAAATTTATACTATTTCATAACTCAATAATTACCTGACTCGTTATTACTTAAAATATAATTTAATATATAATTTAAAATATATAACATTACGGCAAGTGCTTTTCTTTATGTGGATCCTATTTCAATGAAAACTTGATGAGTCGATCCGCCTACACGTCTTGCTTTTACTACTATATCAGGAGTTACTCCACGTATTGCTTGATTTTTAAAATATCATGTAGACAAATAGAATTTGTGATGCTGAAGATGATATGTGATATGTATTCTCCAAATTTGCAATAAATATAACCTTCCTACCTTATATTATAAGTTAATTTCTAAATATGAAATTTAAAGCTAAGTTACAACACCTATGGCTTTCCCTTCTCTCAACTTTGATAAAGCATATTCCTTTTTAAAGTTCATTGAAAATGAGTAATGTCGGTTTCTTGCCTATCTCAATTGTTTAAATTTTGTTTTTAAGAAGAAAAGATATTGAGTTATATATACATTGTTTTCCAATCTCAAATTTTTTTAAATTTTATTAGTTGGATTTTTTTTTACCTTTATATGATTAAAAAAAGATAAAAAAATATTTAAACTTCCATATTATAAAAAAGGACAATTTATTTGTCATATTTTTAAAATTACTTATTTTAATTATTTTTTATATTTTTTTGTTAAATTTAATAAAATTATTCATTTTTTAATTTTTTTCGTATTATTAATTAATATAATTAATAACTTTCATTTTTATTCAATTTAAAAAAATAATAATTTTATCAAATTTAATAAAAGAATTATAAAAAAAAAGATAATTTTTAAAATATAATAAATAATTATTACTTTTACTATAACAAGAGTTCAAATGTCTTATACCTCAAAAAAAAAAATAATTGAGTTGTTTACTATATTTTTAGATAAGTAATTTAGCATACAAATTGGTTAAATAAACAAACATAATAGTAGAAAATTACCAACGCACGAACGGACACGTAATAAGAACTTTGAGCTTTGACTCTGCCTCTTGTCTCTTTCACCGTCTCACGTCGGTTGTCAATTTAGGAAATTTCTCTTTATTCCTACGTTGATCCATCGTTCGGGCATTTATTCAAACCCATAAACTCCGCCGCCATGCCTCCGCCGCACAGCCACCAGCAACACGACGAGCACCACCATGACTACCCGCCGAAACCCAACACGAAGATCCTCTCCCTCCTTCTCAAAGCGATAATAATGACTCTCATAACCTCCCTCTTCTTCCTCCTCCTCGGTCTCGCCGCTTTCCTCCTCCTCCCTCTCCTTTTCACCTCCCTCCGCCGCCACTACCACCGTCGCAAGGCCGATCTCTCGAATGGATTCTCTTCCAAGGACCTGAAGAGGCTACCCCAGTTCAAATTCTCAAAGAGAATTGAAGCTGATTCCGAATGCGTGGTTTGTTTGGAAGGGTTTAAACCAGGGCAGTGGTGCCGGGCGCTCGTCGGCTGCGGCCATGTTTTCCATCGGAAGTGTGTAGATACGTGGTTGGTTAAAGTGGCTGCGTGTCCGACCTGTCGGGCGCGTGTTTGCTAGATTTTTGTAAGTTCTATTGATTTTTCTTTTTTTTGTTTAAAGAATTTATATGCTGTTCAATTTACTTTTTGCTCTGTATAGTTTCAACTTTTTTATTAAGAACAAGAATTGCAGATTTTTTGTTTAGAATTTGCGTTTCCATTTCCATTCACTGGTATGGGTTTGGTTGTTGATTTTATTTATTTATTATTAGTATTATTTGATAAGAATGAGTGAATTGCTTGTGAATAATGAAAGATCAATAGAGTTTAATGTATGGAGTGAGAAATTGATTGACTATATAATTTACAGTCTATATAAGTTCATGTAACAGAAGTTTGCACTGTGCTATCCAAAGAGGGTAGCTTCAAGTTAACAACTTCAATAGAAACTACATTGTCATATAAAATCCAAACTTGCTCCTCTAAAGTAATACATAGTGTCTCTTTGGATACATCCGATAAAGTAATACATAGTAATGAAGCCAAGATTAAGTGACAAAGTAATACATAGGATCTTTATAATTTAGCGACAAACAAGTAGGAAGTGGTAAACAATTTGATTCCAATGAGACTTGTGACTTGGTTTATATGAATTACATTTGGAGTTTCATTTCTTAAAATGCAATTAATCATGGTCAATACACATTTTTTTCCTTATCTTTTCCTTTCTTTGTCTTGTAAGTTGCCAATATACATCTTCTATTGACCTGGAATTCAGAGAAAAAAAGATTAAAAAAATTGCTTGTTTAGACCGGATATAATCTGATTCTGCCCTGAAATAGTTCTGGATATTGATAATTTATCTGGGATGAGTAGTGAAGGTATGTTCTGTGAGACAAATGTGGTCACACGTCTTGTTTCAATAATTCATTTCTTTAAGACACTAATTGATCATCAAATATGGATTAACTTCTTTTAGGTCTTAGCATATATAGTTATCAATGGGGTTTTGCTCGCCAAAGCTGGTTTCTTTGGGTTTCCCCTGTCAAGCTTATGCTTGGAATAGCATACAACTGATAACAATGTTTGATAGTGTGGAGGAAACCTTAATTTTAGTGTGTCTGGAAGAAGTAGTATGGACCTTGAATTAGCTTGATGATCTGTTAATAGTTTCACCATGTGAAAATTTAGCTGGGAGAAATACAGGTTACTTACGGACAATGGTAGCCTGATTTGTTACCAATGCAGCACATTGCTTAGATTCACACTTTCTTCTGTTTGTCACCTTGGTTTAATAATATTTTTATTATCTTCCCATCTCGAATCTTGATCCCTGTAACCCTTCCTTGCAGTCATAAAACTACTTGAATGAATTAGTTGACTGCATCAGTGGCTTCAAAAGTCCATGAGAATGATTTGAAATGTTTTATCTTCATAAGCAGTGCACTTACTAAACTACAAGTGATAACCAACATACACAACCAGCATCCAATCCACTGACTGCTAGAGTTTCCTTGTTGATACACCAAAGTCATATTCTCATACATTTTACGTGTCATCTTTGCTGATTTAGCTGAAAGTAAGTTATTTCTACTGCAGCAATGGGTCCATACGAGCCAATATACCATTTTGTGTGATTGAAAATTGCAAGAATTGCCCATGTGGGTTCACCATATCTTTTAAGAAAGTCTTTATATAATTTGTTTTTCATTAATGCTCGATTTGCTCTATTTATCAAGTTCATAAATATATATCTATCATTGTTTATGTGCTTCTATGAGATGCTCATGAAGTCAAATAATTACCAAGCCCTTGAATATGTGAAAACTTCTAGGAAAAGACATCTAGTGCTAAAAAACTTTCACACATTTTACTTAAATGTGGATTTATTCTCCAATTCCTGTGCATACCCTAGTTGGATAACTGCTGAGTCATGTGTTTGTCACTGCATATTTTCATCAGGAGAAATTTCTTACTTTTTGCTGCTATGTTTCATCCCACATGAAAACATAACTTGGTTCTGTATTGAATTGAAGATTTAGAACAAGTAGGGGTTCACCAATATTTAAATGCTTCGAACCTTATATCATTAAAGGAGTTATATTTTAAGGAAGATGTTTGAGTTTTTGGGATTTTTCACACATCTTGACAACTTAAGTCTAGAATGGCACTCATTTACTGCAAAGACCATATTATCATACAGTATGAGTGTTGGTGTCCTCTATTTTGCTTTTCAATAAACTCTTCCCTACGAAAGTTTTTAGATAGAAAAATTATTATTATTGTTGAAGTATATTAATTAGTTGTAAAAGTAGTTGGTAATTGTTGAGTAATAGATAGTAGTTGTAGAGTAGAAATTAAATGACTTCCTTCTTTCTATAAATACTTGTATCATCTATACGTGTAAACAAGAAGAGAAATATACAAGAATTCTTCTCTCTTTCTATTTATTCACAAGGTATCAAAGCCAACTCTTGGCTTCTGAGTTGTTCTTTTTCCGGCAGCACTGCTTGTTATTTCCGGCCACTGTGTTCCTTTTTTTGGTGGTCATGCCCCTCTTTTTCGATGAATGTAATTGCAAAAGAATCTCGCCGGCAAAACCAAAAAGCCGTCATCAGAGCATCACTGAATGCACCTCCACGTGCCAGAAACAGTTTCACTTTCCGGTGATCATACAAATTTCCGGCGACCGTATCGACCTCCGGCCATCTCTAGTGACCTCAAAAGACGCCGATGACCAGTTCTGCCGAACCTTGATCCCCACTGACCGACGGACGCGTTGCCACGAGCCGGTGATAGCCCACTTTCAGATGAACTTCAATCTCCGATCTACAACTTTGGTGTTCCGGTCTTCAGACGTCGATGACGAGCCAAACCGTCACCTGAATGCCGTCATTGTTGCCGGCAAACCACCGTCAAGAATTCTTCTCTCTTTCTATTTATTCACAAGGTATCAGAGCCAACTCTTGGCTTCTGAGTTGTCTTCTTTCCGGCAGCACTGCTTGTCATTTCTAGCCACTGTGTTCCTTTTTCGATGATCGTGCTCCTCCTTTTCGGTGAACGTAACTGCAAAAGGATCTTGCCAGCAAAACCAAAAAGTTATCATCGGAGCATCACTGAACGCGCCAGAAATAGTTTCACTTTCCAGTGATCGTACAACTTTCCGGCGATCGTACCGACCTCCGACCATCTCTAGTGACCTCAGAAGACGCCAACGATCAGTTCTGCCGAAGCCTGATCCCCAATGATCGACAGACGCGCTGCCATGCACCGGTGATAGCCCACTCTAAGGCAAACTTCAATCGTCGATCTACAACTTTCAAGCGCGCTTGCAGCCTCACCGCCGGTGTTCCGGTCTTCAGACGTCGACGACGAGCCAAACCGTCACCTGAACGCCGTCATTGTTGCCGGCAAACCACAGCCATGCCGAAAAACCACTTTTGTGCTGTCCGTCGCTCTCTCTCTGATTGGTGATTCAAAATGACTTTTGAACATCTCAAAACAGGTTCTACCTTTTCCTTTAGTTCATTTCCTACAATTTCTTCAGAAAAACTGATAGGGAATAGTAATTATACCTCTTGGGCCGCGTCTATTGAATTATGGTGTATGAGATATGGATTAGAAAATCATTTAACTACTAGGGTTACAAATTTACAAGATAAAGATATAGCTGAGTGGAAAAAGATTAATGCCTTACTGTGTAACCAATTATGGCAAACCATTGATCCCTAACTGTATCTCATTTATAAGGCTTACCGGATTTGTTTTGATATTTGGAATCAGGCTAAATTGTTATATACTAATGACATTCAAAGACTGTATTCTGTTGTCTCGAATCTTGTCAATTTGAACAATAGGATATGGACATATCAGAATTCTTTGGACGAATGTCATCCCTCAAGACTAATTCAATTCATTCTTGCCAGTTGGTAAGATTGTTGCGAAGACCTTGCATAGAGGGACAAGTTTTTTATTGTTCTGACCCTGGCTTCTATTAGTTTTGAGATCTCACCAATACGAGATCAGATCCTTGCTAGTGCAACTATTCCCTCTATGGATGAGGTGTTTGCTCGACTCCTTCGTGTTTCTATTCCAAGTCCTATTCCTGGACCATCTGCAATTGACTCTTCAGTTTTGGCTTCTCAATCTCAGTCACAAAGTTCTTTCAAAGGAGACCAAGGTGATCGCAGCAAGAATCGGCCCAAATGTAGTTAGTTATCGTTGGGGCCATACTCGAGAAAGATGTTACAAGTTGTATAGACGACCTCCTCGAGCTATAAATCTTGCTCAAATTGATCAATTTGGCACCTCAAACAACCATTCTCCATTCTTGACTATTACTAGTACCGATTATGGGGATTATTTTAAATATCAAGCAGCTAAGCAGTCTATCTCCTCCGTTGCTTCCATTGCCATTCTTGGTAATTCTGTCGCTTGCCTTACTCAGACTTTCTCTCTAGGATCATAGGTCCTTGATTTTGGTGCCTCAGATCATATTTCTAGTAACCTTCGATTACTATTTTGTATTTTTGAGTTTGGATCATTACCTTCTATAACTTTAGCAAATGGGTCTAAAACCATTACTAAAGCAATTGATCAAGCACACCCTCTGCCTTCATTATCTTTGAAATCTGTTCTCTATATTGCACAATGTCCTTTTAATCTTATCTTTATCAATAAATTCACTCACTCTTTAAACTGTGCAATCACTTTTGTTAATGACTCTGTTCTTATACAGGATTGCAGTACAGGACAGATGATTGGCGCAGGTCGTGAGTCACAGAGGCTTTATCATCTGAGTATTCCTCAAACATCTGTTGCATGCACTGTCACTGAATCAGCAGCACTTCTCCATAATCGTCTGGAACATCCAAATCTATTAAAACTTCAAAAAATGGTTCCAGATCTCTCTAGTTTATCGTCTTTCAATTGTGAGTCTTGTCAGCTTCAAAAACACTCTCGTGGATCGTTTCCAAAGCGTGTCAATAATCGGGTTGCGTCCCCTTTTGAATTAGTTCATTCATATGTTTGGGGACCTAGTCGAGTTTCGTCTATTTTAGGTTTTAAATACTTTGTTATGTTTATTGATGATTATTCATGTTGCACTTGGTTATTTTTAATGAAAGATCGTTCTGAATTATTTTCAATCCTTGAATCTTTCTGTGCTGAAATTAAGACACAATTCTCTACTACTATTCGTATATTGCATAGTGATAATGCACGTGAATATTTTTCTGCTTCGTTTACTAAATTTGTCTTCTCAGGGCATCTTACATCAGTCTTCTTGTGTCTATACTCCACAACAAAATGGAGTTATTGAGCATAAAAACAAACATCTCATTGAGATTACCTGTACTCTACTTATACACAATAATGTTCCTCCATTTTTAGGCTGATGCTGTTCTTACTACTTATTTTTTTAATAAATCGAATGCCTTCCTTCGTGTTACAATATCAAGTTTCTCATTCTATTTTGTATCCGAATTAGCCATTATTTTCTCTTCCGTTGCATGTCTTTGGCTGCACATGTTTTGTTTACGTCTTCTCTTCTGGTCAAGATAAATTATCCACCTGATCCATTAAATGTCTTTTTTTTGGTTACTTACGCCTTCAGAAAGGCTATAAGTGTTATTCTCCTGACATTCGACGTTATTTCATTTCTGATGACGTCACATTTTTTTAGTCTTCTCATTTCTTTTCTTCCTCTGCTTTAGATACTACGTCAATTACAAAGGTTCTTCCAGTTCCTTATCTCATGTCTCATCTTCTTGAGTCAAACACTACCCCTGTCCCTGTCCCACAATATGATCCTCCCATTGAGGATTCTCCCTCTCTGGCTCGTGAGAGCCTTGTTCCTTTCGCTCCTGCAGGTGATGACAGTGATACCACTCTTGAGGCATTTGAGGTTTCTGCTGACTCACTTCCCGCTCCTGATCACTCTCCTACTAAGGTTCTACCACTTGCTGACCAATTTCCCATTGCGGTCCGTAAAGGTAAACGCTCTACTCGGAACCCTCATCTTATATTAAATTTTCTTAGTTATCATCCATTGTCTTCATCGTATTATGCTTTTGTGTCTACTTTATCTTCTGTCTCTATCCCTACCACCCTCTGTGAGGCTCTTTCACATCCTGGGTGGTGTCAGACAATGGTTGAGGAAATGACTACTTTGCACAATAATGGTACATGGGAATTAGTCCAATTGCCCTCCAGCTACTCCACCGTTGGTTGTCGTTGGGTTATACTGTTAAGATTGGACCCAATGGTCAGGTTGATAGGTTGAAAGCACGGTTGGTTGCCAATGGGTACACATGGACTTATGGCCTGGATTATTTTAACACCTTCTCTCCTGTGGCTAAAATGTCATCTATCGGTTCGTATCTATGGCTGCTATTCGCCAATGGCCATTGCACTAGCTTGACATCAAAAATGCTTTTCTCCACTGTGAAAGTTCAGGAAGAAATCTATATGGAGCAACTACTTGGTTTTGTTGCTCTAGGGGAGTCTGGTTTGGTATGTAAGCTTCTTCGCTCATTGTATAGTCAAACAATCTCCTTGTGCTTGGTTTGGTCGTTTCAGCATTGTCATCCAAGAGTTTGGCATGATTTGAAGTCAGTCAGATCACTCTATTTTCTATAAGCATACATTACAAGGCCAATGTATATATCTGGTAGTCTACGTTGATGATTTTGTCATAATAGGAAATGATCAAAATGGTATTAAGCAATTAAAAAATCACTTGTTTGATCACTTTTAGATTAAAGATTTGGGATTACTCAGATACTTCCTTGGTATTGAGGTAGCTCAGCCTAGCTTTGGGATTGTTATTTCTCAAAGAAAGTATACTTTGAATATTCTTCAAGAAACAAGGATGATGGATTGGCAACCCTTGGACTTTCTCATGGATCATAACACTAAACTTTTATCTGGACAGGGGGAGCTTCTTGCAGACCCTGGAGATATCGGAGACTAGTTGGTAAACTTAATTATCTCACCATCACATGACATGATATTTCCTTTCCAGTTAGTGTTGTCAATCAATTTCTACTGTCTTCTTGTGACACTTATTGGGATGCGGTTATTCGAATCTTACGATATATCAAGGGTGCACCAGGTAAAGGTTTATTATATGAGAATAAATGTCATATGCAGGTTGTTGGATACTCAGACGCTGATTGGGCAGGATCTCCATCAGATAAACGTTCTACCACTGGATATTGTGTTCTTATTAGAGGAAATCTTGTATTTTGAAAAAGTAAAAAGCAAGCTATTATTGCTAGGTCAAGTGCAGAAGCAGAATATCGTGCAATGGCTTTAGCAACATGTGAATTTATATGGTTGAAACAGTTAATTCAATAGCTAAATTTTGTAGATATATTGCATATGTAATTACTTTGTGATAATCAAGCTGCCCTTCACATTTCATCTAATCCAGTGTTTTATAAAAGGACAAAACATATAGAGATTGATTGCCATTTTGTCCAAGAAAAGATTTTATCTGGCAGTATCTTCACCAGTTTTGTCAGCTCAAATGATCAACTAGTAAACATCCTTACTAAATCTCTCTGAGGTCTTCAAATTGATTTTATTTGTAACAAACTTGGCACATATGATTTATATGCTCCACTTGAGGGGGAGTGTTGAAGTATATTAATTAGTTGTAAAAGTAGTTGGTAGTTGTCAAGTAATAGATAGTAATTGTAGAGTAGAAATTAAATGACTTTCTTCTTTCTATAAATACTTGTATCATCTATACTTGTAAACAAGAAGACAAATATACAAGAATTCTTCTCTCTTTCTATTTATTCACATTTATTATTATTATTATTTTCTCTCTAGGGAACCTTGATGGTATTGGAGGCTTTAATAACTCGAAAGAAAAATGGACAGAAATATACCTAGTAAAGAGATATAAGTTAAGAGTCTTGCCCCTTAAAATGCATATTCTGTATTCTGTACAAAAATTAAAACTATGCATGTGTATTCTGGACAAACACTAAAACTAAGAAAGATGATAATAAATCAAGAAAACAATAAAATGCAAGTGATGCTTAATCAAATAAAAGTAATGTATTTTATTACTAAAGCAAGGGAGTTTAAGAATATATGGAAGGACACTACATTGGTTTTTCCCTTGATAAATGGCAAGAATTTTTCTCATCAATCCCTCTGAAATATGCTAATAACTAATTGAAGAAAGAGAACTAAAAACTGAACGTACATAGATCTAAATTAGCTTTGTTTCTTCGGAAATCTAACTTGTGGCTCCTGTATGTCTGGCATAGAATTTGTCAATTAGCTTATTCATGCTATTATAAGAAGTCCCACATTCCTTCACAGCCCACCTTGCTGTTCTGCCAGTTCCTCAGCATTCAGTCGCACTTTCTTCCCATTTTCTCCTGCCATTAATTCTTTCACTCTATTGCTTATTGCCTGCCTATTTATTGACCTGCCATTAATTCTTTCACTCTATTGCTTATTGCCTGCCTATTTATTGACAGTATTGCCCATCCTAGTCCCCCCCCAACAACAATTTCAACCCTCAACCCAGCTTTCAACTCATCTACCACCTGCTTTGTGTTTAGTGGTTGCTCAGCCCCATTGATAAACGATCCAAAACTGAGCTCCAACCACAATGACTCAGGAAGCCCCCAACTGCAGGATGAGCTAATACATGTCTTTGCTCCATCCATTCCCTTCCTATTAGACCCTTTTCTTTCACTTTCTCCTCAAACCCATCTGGTGGGCACGAGATTCTTGACTTGACCACCCACAAGAAATCATGACCTGACATCTCCAACCCATAAGCAATTTCATCATATGACAAGTGTTCCTGAGAACCAAATGATATGGAGATAGTTGATGCTGGTTTTGTAGTACGATTATCAAGCCATTTAAATAATTGGCACTTGGAAAGGTCGCCACTGATTTCATCATCGTACAAGAAGGCAGGTCCTACACACCATACTGCTCCATTTTTTTAAGTGTTCCAAGAATGACAAGGGCAGCCCTCCAACTCAGTGAAGGTATTTAGCACTATTCCCAACTTTCAACATCAGTTTCACCGGAGTCTGATATATACTTTGACAAATGGTGATTATCATCCAAAAACCTGCAGTGTTCTGGCATGACTGATTTTGTCAGTGTAAATTTGAGTTGTGTCTCAGGCAAGTGAATTGGTTCAGTATCAGAGTTGATAAGGCGGTGTAGCTTGTGCCTCCACACTAATTTACAAATTGCTAGTGATAGTGCCCCCATCCCGCAGGAGAAGAGTCTTGGAATGTCAAATTCATGTCAAGTTTCAACTGTCCAACCTAAGAAAAAGTCTGAGATTTCACAAATTGGGCGAGATTGACGTTCAACCATTTCTCTGAGTCTTTCTTGAAAAGCTTTTTTAAGTTCATTAGTGTCATTAAAAAGCTGCCTAGAAAGTCAAGTGATGGTAGTTGGGCATTGTTCTCACAGCCTTATGAGAGGCCATTGATGGCTGGGAATGGGATTTCAGTGAGATGAATTTGTGGGTGCTGGCTAAGTGAGGGAGGATGAGGTGTGCATTTGATTGGGTGGTGGTGATGGTGATTTTGACTCCAAGGTCAGAAAGAGCCTTTGACATGTCCAGTAATGGTCGGAGATGGCCTTGTGACATGAACGGGAAGATAACAATGTGGGGTTGTGTTGCAGATGAAACAATGTAGTTTTTGTTATTCTGTTACTATCTTGAGAGTTTGTTTGTACGAAGTGATGCATGTTTTGCTCTGAGTGTGGAGGATATTTATAACCTGATTATTATTGGTGTTCTCATGAGTTTACTGTTGTTCAGTTTCATGATAAAATTTGGTTTTACCAGCATATCAACATCTTCATTTGATCATTTTTCTATTCCTTGTTCTATGATAACATTGCTTAGCTGGCACACACTTCAACATTTGTAGTTATTTGGAGAAAATAGAGTTATTAGGATTTGTAAGTATTCTGACGCTTATATCTGTACAGAGCATTGATTATACTGGAGAGTAGTCTTCTTGCCATCGTTGAAGAAAGAGCATCCTAGAATCTCCAGTCTAGTTCTATTGCTGAGGTACAGGTACATCCTGCCAGAAATTTAGCTACATTGAATCAGCAACACCCCCAGCTGTACCATGTTATGGTTTTATATGTTCAAGTGGTTATTATGCTGCGCTTAAGCTTCACCAACAACCTGGTTATGGCTCACTTTCCTCCCCTCCTATTAGATAAGGGGTTTGACCTTTATAATTGAAAAAGATTTTGAGTAATTTTCTTTTGCTATAGTAGAAGTAAAATAGAGTATTTATGGATTGTGGATAAGGTCTTTTATGGATTAAAATTACTCAAAATCTTTGGCTATCAAGGATTTTGTACTTGCAGCTTTGGCTTGTGTCAAATATGTGTTATACAAGAATGATGACATTCTTTGTCTCTTTTTTGTTTTACTCCAAAGGATTATTTGTTAATGTCTTAGGTTTATGTCAAAAAGTAACGTTATATATTTTAAATTATATTTTAAAAAGATAATAGATTAAATATTTATTAAAAAATAAAATAGTGTAAAATATTAAATATTTTAAATTATATTTTAAAAAGTGATGTGTGAAGTAATTATTAAGTATAATAAATAATTTTATATTTTATATTTTTATTACCAAAAATAAACATTGATTATCACTCAACGCACAAAAAGGGGCATTAACACTGTCACTCTGAAACTTACATAAATTTTATTATGAAGGCGGTTTTGATTTTAAATCTCTTTAATTCTCTTTATTTAATTTAAAAGATGAAAATACATTTAATCTTTAAGGATATTTTAACTATTTATATAATAAAAGAAATATAATTTTAAAGATATTTTTTATTTTTCAAATTAAATACAAGAGGTAAATTAAAACTACCATTAAAATATAATTTATGTAAACCTCAGGGGTGACAGTGTTAATATCTCCACACTAATAATTCTTGCCATAAAAATCACTTTTCAGTTGTAACACAAAAGGCTCTTGGGTGTAATCTCTATTCAGTTGCTGCACTGCAGTTTTGTAACACAACCTTTAGTTTCAAAAACCACATGGTAGCCCACAGCCTTTATTATTAGTTAATATAAATCTAGATAGATCATACATAGTGCTTCCTCCTCCTCTCTACTGTTACACACAACATTCCCAATCAAAATCAAACACTTGGCCACTCTCAGAATCAAGACTTTACCCTTTAAGGGGGCATTCTGGTAATTCAGCACCATAAAAGTTCAATATGTATAGTAAAAAGAACCAAATCGACAAAGATTACGAGATGTCCGAACGCGACGACGGTGACAACAATCTCAACATCGATAACTCACTTTCTCAAGCAAACGAACCTTCCTTGTTCTGTCTAAAGATCCTCCTGAATTCCCTCCAAATTTTCCCAAGAAACAAACGGATCTTCTCTCTCGTATTCGCCCTCGTCACCCTCCCTCTTTCCTATCTCCTCTTCTCCTTCTCCCTCTCTGCCCGCCCCATCAAGGCCCACGTCTACACCTCGAGGCCCTCGTCCACTTCGCCAAGGAGTCGCGTGACGAGGCCGTCTACCTCCTCCGCCTCAAGTTCCTCTACTTCTTCCCCTCCTATTTCCTCTCCCTCGTAGCCGATGTCACTGCCGTTAACTGCACCCATTCTGCCGTCAGAGGCAGGCCGTTCAATCTACAAACGGCGGTCGCCACTCTCAGGCTGACGTGGAAGAGGCCCTTGCTCACCTCGATATGTGTCTACGTTCTGTTGATATTGTACTCGCAGGTGGTTTTCCTTTTAGAGGTCACGTTAGGCAATTCACTCGGGCGCACTGTGTTTATATGGGCTAAATTAGGGTTGGGTCTCGAGGTGTACATAATGGCGGTTATGGGGGTCGGGTTGGTGGTATCCATTTTGGAGGATAAGTTCGCTTTTGAAGCGATTCGAGCAGGGTCGGATCTGATGGAGGGGAGGAGAGCGTTCGGGTGGTTTTTTTCGGGTTGGTTTGTTTTGGTATCGGGTTTGATCGGTTGGAGATGGGAAAAGTTGATGGAGATGATGGACGGTCAGGATCAGGTGAAGGGGAATATATGGACGGTGATGATCGGGAGTTGGGAGAATTTGGGGTTGATTTGTTTGTATGGGATTGAAGTGATTTGGAGTTATGTTGTCACAACGGTTTTTTATTGCGAATATAGGAAACGACATCTAGTTAGAAGCGAAACGACAGAGTTGTAACTATGGTTTAACTCATCTTTTTTTTTTTTTTTTTTCTCCTTTCATTCTTAACAATTTTTAATATTGACAGCATTAGAGTCGATTTCATATTTTTTTTATACAAATTGCTATTAATATTACGTTAAACCATATTAATAATAATCCATCAAATTAAACAATTAAGATTATTAAAAATATTATTTTATCTCTTTACGCACATTTTATCCACTGTATTTAAACTATAAAATTTTTAAAAAAAAATAATAATTACAGTGTCCTAATAAACCAAATATTACTTGATATCTTTACGCAAACTCCATCCACTCTATATCTTTAACGAATACACGACGCAGGTTAAAGAAATGCATAGAATTTGCTGCTGGAGTGCTCAAATGCAGTTGATTTCATATTATTAAGCACTTTTTTCCCTCCTTTTTTTTTCTGTTAACTATAAATTGGATTGTTAATGCAAATTTATATCATTAATGTTGATATTTTTACAAGTTATTGAAATATTATTAGAAGGGTGAGGAGTGCGATGATTTTCTCAATGCAAGAGCAATACATGGGGTATATAGAAGACAACTGTAGTCGTTTACAAGCGGCGGATACTGTTGGACTGCAGTGATGATTGCGGCGGTAATTAAAGTTCGACGGCGCCATTTCGGGCATCTAATACCTCTTCGACATCTGGTGTATTGTTGGCCTACGCCTACGCCTACGCTATTTAGCATTTATGATGTTTATGGGTATAATGACACATTTTGAAGTTTTGAAGATCAATTCTTCAAAAAGAGAAAAAAGTTTTGATGATCAAACAAAGTTTATGTTAGATCTATGATCCGCTTTTTTATTTGCAGCTGCAGAATCCTTCCTTCAAGTCTCCAAAAATTATCACAATTTCTGCATCTTCTTGTATTAAGATTAAATTAGAGTAGTGTTATATTTAGATAGTTAGGATATAAATTTTATATTTTAATTAATATATTATTAATATTATTATTTGTTAAATAATTATTTATTTTTACTTAATATAATAATTATATATTACCGATCAATAAGAATATATTAAATTAAATATCACATTAACTGATATACAAATTTTAAATCTTAACTATAGTAATAATTGTTAAAGGATATTAGCATAAATACTAATCTTTTTTAGTAATTAGTTTTTACCGTAATACCTAATTATTACGGAAGCATTCAATTACAATTAAAATAAGAGTAAAAATAAGAATAAGATCACAAGAATACATACAATCAATTATGTGGTTAGGTACAGCGCTATCCACAGTGAATTAAAAAATCTTAATCTCTCTTATTAAAGTTTACAAAAAAATTATACATCACCATAATCTCTCTTAAGAGATTATTAAAGAATATAATATAGAAAACTCTCAAATGATTTATTAATATTTTTTTTTATTTACACAGCATAAATACATTTACTATGATTTCACTCTAATGCACTCAAATACTTAGTGTCTACCTATCTTTTTATAATCTCTTAAAGTCTCTCTTAATGTTTAATGAATTTTAAGGGTTAAAATGGTTTATATAGTATTTACAAAGGCCTAAAGATTTTTTATTTTTGATAAGAGAGTCCAAAACTCACTCAAAGAAGTCAATTTAAACTAAAAATGATTTTTCTCGAACAAGCAATGCTGGGGCGTTCAACATCCAAAAGCTGAGACGTTACTATGACTAGTGTAGTAACCAGTATCCATAACCGGTAAGAATATGTATATTTATATATATAAATATACGTATTTTATTTGTATGTGGGTGATCCCTGATTTATATATTGTTATTAGTAGTGTTTTTATAGGTTAAGGATATACTATTAGTATTGGGTTTATTTGCAAGACTTTGGAATTATTTTAGGGACCAAATTGTTATACTTTGAAAGTTTTGGGGGCAAATTCATAAATACCAAAAATTAGCCTCTTAGTATAAAAATACACTTTTGAACCCTAATTTACCATTTTTAGGTCGAGCTACCCATTTTAAGAGAGAGAAGAGAGAAATAGAGGAGAGAGAAAGAGGAGAAGAAGAAGAAAAAAAGAAGAAGAAATTGGAATTTTGAATTTCAAGAGGTATATCATACGTATTTCTCAATTTATTGGTATTAATTAAGTTAATTCCTTTAAGTTTTGATTTCTAAAAATATGTATAATTGAGGATTTGTTGTGTATTTCGTTTGATGTTGTGAGAATTGATGATGATCTATAAGATAGTTTGATAAATCATGATGAATTATGGAATTTCTGCTGGATAACCTCTTGATCTAGGAATTTTATAAATTGTTGTGATTCGATTCTGGTTTTGAATTTTGAGTATATGAAATTAGACATGTTTAGGATCATCTGAGATTTTGAATCGACTGAAAATCTCGGAAATTGAATTTGTAGTGAATTTACCAAAATGACCCTGGAATTCTGGAAATTTCCTGTGTAAACAGTATGATACAGTGGAAAATAATTTTGACCTGCTGAATGATCTTTAAAAATTATGAATTTGTGGAATATGATAATTTTATATGTCTAATATGATATACTCGGAATTGAGAATTTGGATCAATGTGGTTGAAGTGTTATGAATTTCTAAAGTGTATCAGCTCATTGTAGTATTTGATTAATAGATTTTTAAAGTTATTAAATAAAATAGTTTTAAAATATATTTGGCAGTTATTTGGAAGCCAAATATTTATCATGGACTGAGATATGTGTCAAGAGTAATTATGTGGTAGTTTTATAATTTTTGAGTTAGTATATGATTTTATAAAATTGGGAGATTGAATACTATTCAGTAAGTATCTTGATCCTGTCAGGTTTGTAGTTTGGATTCGATGGTGTGTATGGAATGGATTGTGTAGGAATTTTGATATAATATTCATATATAAGAAGTATATATGAGTCAAGAATGATATATTCTGATTTCGGAGTAATTGGACATCATTTGATGTATTAGAAATTTTTGTTAAGTGTAAGTGGTCAAAATGACAGGTTTTGAGAAACCAAATATTTAGACCAATTTGATGTGATAAATGCATTGTGTATAATTTTGTAAGCTATTTAAAGTATTTTGTGTGAATTGTGAGGCTTATGAAAGGATTAATCTCCATTGATAGGTTAAGGAGATTTAAGCCTTGTAGCTGAAAGTGTTAAGAGGTAAGTATACTAGACTTTTTACTGAAATCATAATAAACATAGTAATTGTTTTGTATGATTTTGCAAATGGGGTTAAGAATATGCTTATGTTATGTCAAAGTATATTTTGATATGAAATGTGAATATATATTTCTGAATGTGAGCATTGACATTGAGCATGGACATACATGTGTTTTTGTAAGTGAGCTTTCAAAATAAGATGTGTTTAATAAAGAAAGCTTTTGAAGTGTAATATGTCCATGAGAAATATTTTGTATTTTGAGGGTACTTGAACTCACTGTTAACTTAGTAGGCATTTTATGTGATTTGTGGAGCCTTTATGTGTGGCCTTTCCTTCGGGATTGGTATATGTTATGTGTTCCGTATGTAGGGAGGATCCTATTGGTACCTAAAGGAAGTGTGAGTCATCACATTCGTGTGGTGGCGTATTGGTGTATGTGAGAGGACTCACCGATGATCAGGGTGAGGGTTTGGCTTTTACCTTCGGGCATAAGCGTTATATATGTGTGATTTAAGGACCTCACTTGTACTATTCCTCTCATACGGTATGTCACCTACGAGTGACATTTGGCTCATTATGTGATATGTGATATGTGATATGTAAGTCCTACTAAGTAGTAGTCGAGTAATGGTATTCCTATAATGTGTTTTGAAAGAATGTGTAAGCGCTTACATGATATGTGATTTGATAAGATTATGATTTTGATTTATCACAGCATATCATACATATGCATTGTGTACATATATGTATTTGTATTTGATATATGAAAAATTAGTATGCTTACTGAGTTTTATACTCATTATAGTTTATGGTGATTTCAGGTAAATAAGGTACATGTGTGCTTAGCGGATTTGGCAAGGCTTCTGCTGTTCCTTGGGTTCCCTAAGTTGTTAGGTTGCTAAGTGTTTCATTTGGGGACATGTGGGATAAAATATTTGATTTGTCCCTGTTGAATAAATACTTATGTATTATTTTATTGTGTGGTTGGATTTAGTTTAAGTTTCACCAAGTGTAGTAATGGATTGATTTTAAGTAAGAATTTGCAATGGATATATTCTGGGCTCCCGGTAACAAAGTTGCTACTGGTGACGTAGTAGAGTGTTAATCTCTGAGAAAACTCTGCGTATCTCCGGTTTAATAATTGTCCCAGTCATAATTCAATTGCTATAATTCTGAAAGAAATTGAAATGAATGTTTAAATATTGTCAAGAGAAGTTTATATTTATATGTTAGGTTATGGTTGATTTTAGTGTTGAACTTACTAGCAACTTGCTAAGGATTTCTGTGTTGAATGAAAGTTGAAAATTTTGTGTAATATTATTTATGAGTGCACATGCAGTGAATGAATGTAAGTGATGTCGTGTGTCGGATCGTTTGGGTCTGGGGCGTGACAACTAGTACAATGATGCAACATTCCTTAATGAATGTTAGGGCATTGTTGCAACCTTGTCGCATCGCCACAGCCTTTTGTATTCCAACACTAGGGAATTTTTGAGAGTGTTGACTATCCTAGAGTGTATACATGTGAGACTGTGTTCATCATTACAAAACATGCATTATATACATATTTGTACGTATCCGAAAGTCTGAAAATCCAATTTCTTAAGCGATAAACACAATAAATTTTTCATGTTATCTTGTAAATGAAATTACTAGGGTTTGTAGAGAATTACCTTGGCAAGCTTTTTGTTCTTTTTGTTGTCGGCGATTCGGTGATAATTAAAACTTCTCGGAACTCACTTTGAAGTGATTCTTTAAACAATTCTAGTCTCCAACACTTAGTGGGATTAGAGTCGCTAGAATGGTAACTTTAATTGTGGTGTATGCTTTTTGTTCTTGTGCTTAAACTTTTTAAGCAAATAAATTTTTTTATTTTCACTCTTGAAACAAAACTCTTTTTCCTTTTATTTTTTCTACTAAATCTCACTTGAAAGAAGAAAAAGGAGAAGTGTTTTGTTATGTTTGAATGTCTTTTAAAAAGTGCAAACAATGCTTTGGCCGAAATTCACCATACCTCCAAGCATAACACTTATGCATTTTTACTTAAGTGAAAAACATATACATGTCATTACCTTTTCTTTTCATAAAAGAATTATACCAAAATGATTTTCTTTAATTTTAATTAGACAATGATATTTCAAATGAATTAATAAATACTAAAATAATATTTATTTCATTAAATAAATATTTGGCCGAATTTGTCTCCATTAAAATAACAAAATGAAACATTTTTTTTTGTTTGACTACTTTAATAAATATTAAAAGCATTTCAATGTAAATGATTTTAAATTAAATAAATCAAACTAAGATAAATGTTCTCTAAATGGTACAAGCACCATTTAAAATAATATATTAAAATATATATTTTGTCTTAACAATGCAAGACAAGAAAACAAACTCTAATTATTTAATTATTCTATTAAGACAAGCGTCCAACACATGTTACATGAAAATAATATAATAAACATCATATGTTTATTTAAATAAAATATTATCTAATTATTACAAGAGACAATGGTTTAATGACATGTGTCATAAATACCTTTTCTAGCAAAAGAGAGACTTATTTGCAAACTATATTTTTCACTTTACAAAGAGATCTTTAAAACGAATGCTACTTTCGAAAATCTCCCGGATCGAATCGTTCTACCTGGTTTGTTATCCCAGTACTCAACGAGTACACTTCATATTATAAGACTCTTTAGGTTCACGCTCGTTTGTCTTACGGAACATTTTTGTAAGCCTGTGAACGATGCCCCACACACATGTTACTAATATTACATAACAATGCGTTGAACCATACAAGTTGAGGTTAACCATATCTGTATAATCCTTCCATCATTATACTCTAGATGTGCAGGGATATAGATCAGTACCATTAAATTCTTATTTGCTCATCTATGAACTTATCTTCAGATTCGTATCTCAATAAACAATACACGCAAACACTTTTGTGATATTGTTTAATCTTACAAGAAACTCAGTTCTCGAGTTTATTACTTATGGCCATAAGATTTTTTTAGATATAATCTTGAAGTATCGAATATACAACTTATCTATATAAGTGACGGATCTTGTATCTACGCATACTGGACTCCATGAGCATCAGACCATACCTAGCGACACATAGCAGTCAGACCATGAAAAATCTCTGACATATATGAAACCAAAGTATGGTGGATTACTCACAAGCTCATCGTGGTGCTCAGGTCAAAGGACCACGAATACTACTTAGTTCGAGATGATCTTCCATTAATGGCTTCATATAATGTCTATTAGAGGTTTTCATGAGTCTATTCAGTATTCAGTCCTCACTGAATACCTATATACCTATACAAGCTTTCACTAAACTTATAGTCTGCTAAGATTAACCATCTGGATCATCCAGATATAGACATACATTGATCTATATATTAGGGTTTTACCGATAAACCTATATTGGTAAAATAGATTAGGAACATAGTATTTTAGAACATACTTGCATAATGACATTTTCTAACACCATTTACAACCCTTTACAACTATGTTATTATTAATATATTCTAAGGTCTTTGTCCCATTTCAAACAAGGCTCTAACTCTTTAGATATTGCTAAATATTAGTACTAATAGAAACTCTTTTAGACCAGATCTAAACTCTTTTAGATCATGTAATGTCTGAAAATTTTTAAGCATCTTACCATTTTATTAAATATAATTAGCGATTAAATAAAATATCAATTGTATAAATATTAAAATTAAATACTCATACAAAATAGAATATCACGTAAACACAAATTTCAACAATTTTATCTTTCAATATTAGGGTGTTTAGATCTGTATGACCTTCCTTGTGTTTCCAACCTCTATTTACTTTTAGATCTATATTTTGTTCATTTCTTATATGACTTTTGTGTACTAAACTTCTTATTGACTCTTTATTAGTATCCATCTAAAATTCATACTTATGCATAATTGTTGAATTATCAATTCCAATAATAACCTTATCGATAGTATATGTCTTTAATCTTGTGTTGCGGGCACTATTTTAAGTATTTATTAGTGGGTTTAAAACGTGATTTGTAGTATTAATTTATGTTTCCTTTGGTCCATAAACTTCCTTTTATATGCTAAGATATATGCCATTGTTAAGGAAAATAATTGATATTTGCTTTTAATTATAAAGGCTAGAAGTTTGTTTGGTTAGAAAGTCTCTTTAATATTACTGCCTATATACACACACATATATATATATATAATTTTGTGATTTTATAGTATATTGTAAATAATATTAAAATTATAGATTAACCATATAACTTATAGCATATGGTGAATAGTATAAAAATTATTGATTAATCAGACAATGTTAAATGATAGTATATATTATTCACCAAATAATAAGCTACATCATCCACAGGATTATTTCTCTTTATATATATAAGCATAAGTTTTGAACTACTTTAGTGTATCATGTCATTTGGTTGATGAAGCATTTGTTTTCATTGTTCTCATAAGATCTTTCTCGAAGGTAATTCTGGTAACACAATTTATTTAGCTAACATGGATTTGTTATGTATATTCTTGTTTTGCTAGGGCACTATAACTCAATGTCACTACAAAGAACTTGCGTGAAAATTCTTGGAAACATCTAACAAATCATTTGTAATTGTTTTCTTTTTCTAATAATATACTCTTCATCATTTAGAGAGAAAAAAAAAAGAAAAAAAATAGCATTAGATCTCTTCATCAAATTTTTGGATATTAATAAATAGGAAAAAAAAAACAAAGAATATGGTAAAGAAATATACGTTTAACATCATTTTAATGTGTCGAGTTGGTGTATAATTAAATCCTGCCAATAACTCTATTGCAAAATTTATATCCGATTTGGTACATTAGGCTAGATATAATAAGTACCAATTGCATTAAGATATGGTACTTTTAGATCAAGTATTTTCACATCGTCTTTCTTGAGAAAAAAAAGATCTTTTTTAGAATTAAGAGACTGAACAACTATCGGGGTACTTAACAGATGAGTTTTATCCATATTGAATTTTCTTAGAATATTTTTAGTATAGGTAAATTAATCAATAAAGATTCTATTTATTTGTGCTCAATTTACAGGCTAAGATAATATTTAGTCTTCCCTAAGTCTTTCATTTCAAATTCTCTTTTTAAGTTTTCTACGGTCTTAAAGAGTTTTTCAAGAGTCTTAATCAGATTTATGTCATCTACATATACAACCATAATAACAAACTCAAATTCTATCTTTTTTATAAATACACATGGACATATTTGATCATTAATATATCATTCTTTTATCAAGTACTCACTTAAGCGGTTATACCATATGTGCTCAGATTATTTTTTAATCCATATAAAAATCTTTGTAGCTTGATTGAACACAAATTGCAATTTCATATTTCAAGTATGTTAAATTCTTCAATAATTTTTATGTAAATATCTGTGTCAAGTAATCTATACAGGTAAGTTGTCACTATATCCATAAGACGCATATCAAACTTTTATGAGACTGCTAAGCTTATCAAAAATTAAAAAATAATTGTGTCCATTATAGGGGAAAAGTTTTATCAAAATCAACACCAAATCTCTGCAAGAATCCTCAAGCAATGAGTCTTACTTTGTATCTAATGACCTCGTTGTTTTCATTATGTTTTTGTATAAAAACTCATTTATATCTTACAAGTTTAACATCTTCAGGTGTCCAAACTACATGTCAAAATACTTCATGCTTGGCTAAAGAAGTCAATTGTGCTTGAATTGCTTCTTTTCATTGAAGTAGGTCATGTCTTTCTCTGCATTCATCAACAATTTGTAGCTTAAAATCATCATTCATAATTTTAGTAGCTACAGCAAATAAAATACATCGTCGATAATTATTTCATCACGTTTTCATATTTATTCTATGTAAGCATAATTTGTTCCCTTTTCTTTATTTTTAAATTCTTGTACCTCTTTTAATGCTAATGTCTTTTATGGGACTTATGTCCCTTCAAGGACATGTTTCTCTGATTGATGTTATACTAGTTAAGCGCAAGCGCACGCTATCGTATCAAGTAATATATAATTTTAAGTCCAAGTATTAATCCCACAAGGACTATGCAATCTAATTTATAAATCAAGTACTAAAATTGTACTTACTTAACTTTTATTCAGAAAATAAAATTTTAAAATTTATTTAACTAATCTAACTTTATCAATTAAACTAAACAAAAGTAAATAGTAGAATTTACAAATAAAAATAATATAGGGTTTTGACTTGTCCCCTAATATTTCATTAGATTTATTATCATCTTAATTAATCTCTTAATACCAATTGTTGACTTAGACATTAATCTCATCACAACCCTCTGTCGACGATCAAGTGACTATATTACACATTTTAACAATCACCTATATGTCTATGGTAATCAAATCATAATGTAATTCATTAAGATCAAGTCTAAATTATATTATACACGCCACTTAGGTATATGTCTATCCTAGATGGAATTCATAGTTGTTACCCTATGATCATGCATCAAACTATCTTAGGCTAAACACATGAATCCCTCCATCAAGTTCATCATGGTTCTTTAATCATTCAAAATATTAATCAGGTATAATGAAAACATTAAACACAAGATAGAATTAATCAACTGAATGCATTAAGTTCGTAAACTACGAATTCACACAATCCAAATCCATACTAAGTTCACATAGATTAACAATTTAGCCCATCACAAAACCAGAAGTATCAAACTAATTCACAAAAATCAACAAGAACATAATGATAAAGAAATAGAAGAAAAACTAATCAAAGTGACTCCTTGATGTGCTTCTCGCTTAATCTTGACTTAAAACTTGAATCTTGATCTTAGTTCTTTAATCTTTGGTTTCGATCTTTAATTTTGTGTTGTGAATTCATTCTCTAGGTTTTTGCCTCTTCTGTTCTCTTTTCCTTTCTTTTTCATTAGGGTTTTTGACCTTTTATTTATAGGTTTATGTCTTCAAATTACTGTTCATGAGTTATTGTAGCAAAAATATTATTTACCATACTATTCACTCGGTACTGTTTACCGCTATACGCGCCGCTACGCTGAATCTTGGGCACTGCAGCGTTGAGATACTGTTTTAGGCACTATAGCGCTCATCTATGGTCGCTGCAACGCGGGGTACTGTAGCAGGTCACTATAGAGAATTATTATAGCTTCGTTACTGTCCCGAGTATTGTGGCAATTTGATGTTTTTGTCTTATTTTCATAAGAGTTTCGACCCTATTTACTCCATTGACTCCAAACCTACAAAAATAATAATAAAATACATCAAAAGGCCAATAATCTTAATTTCTACAAACAAATATTAAGTTTGAAATATGAAAATATTAGATTTAATGAACCCTTATCAGTCTCTTCTGGAACTTGTGTCTCTTTAGGGACTATTAAATCTTTCAATATTAATGATTTAAAGAAACTGAGTTTATTGGCTTGAGCATAATTTTTAACAAGATCTTGATTTTTTTACTTTTTTCTTCTATAGAACAATATCTTTGAACCAATTTGTCTGACACGCTTCTAGTATGCAACAAAAGATTCATTTGATATTCTTTGATTAGATTGTTCTACATGAATAATCACTCAGGCTGGTGTGTTAGTAGCTGGTATGTATGACTTGATTACTTTTGATGCATCTGTAAATGCGTCAGGTAATTCATTTGCAATTCTTTGAAAATGAACAATCCTTTACACCTCATTTTTATATTGATTTGTACTATGATCCAAATGAGACATAGTGGTCATTTTTTAAGAAAGTTCATGCCTTACTTTAAGATACAATTTTCTTTCTCTTAATGATAGGAATATTGTTTATGGCAATCTACAAATCGTGTGATAAATAGATTATCTGTTAGGGGTTCAAGATAACTTATAATTGATAGTGAGTTAAAACTAACATAAATCCCCAAGTGACGTTGAGGTCCTGTCTTAATGCGTTAAAAGGGTACTATAGGTACATAAACAACACAACCAAAGATACACAAATGTGATATATTAGGTTAATGACCAAGTATAAGTTATAATAGAGAATAGTGATGATATGCAGTAGGCCTAAAATGAATTAATGTTGTAGTATGCAAAATAGAGTGACCTCATGCGAAAATTAGTAATTGTATAGACATCAATAAAGTACAGTAATTACCTAGGGTCATTTAATTAAAAAAATTTCTAATTCATTTTTGTGTGTGAATATGTGGCATAGGATTTTCTATATTTATTCCCACTGATATAAAATAGTCATTAGATATTTTAGATGTAAACTCACCAGTATTATCTAAACATATGGTCTTAATATGGTATTTTAAAAATTATGTCCTCAATTTAATAATTTTGTGTAGACAGTAAACAATCATTTGATCACAATACAAATGCATTAATCAACATAAAATAGTAAAAATGTCCACTTGGTGGATGAATCGGTCCGTATATATCTTATTGGATCCTTTATAAAAATGATGTAGATTCTAAACCAATCGTGGAATGGGATGGTCTAATTATAAGTTTGCCTTGTGAGTAAGTGGTAAAAATATTCTCATTAGGTAATAAAATCTTCAAATTTTTTAATGGGTTCTCATGAGAATTTTCAATAATTCTATGCATCACTGTTGATCTTGAATAACCAACTCAATTATGCCATAGTATAAATAGTTTTGGATCACTATATTTCTGGTTCATTACTGTGTAGATTTCAATTGAATTTATAACGGTATAATACAAATCAGATGATAAAGCAGAAAGCTTCAAGTATACATTTTTTGTTTGAGATATTAGAAGTAATACATAGATATTTTATTTTATTTTCACTTAAGATCTCAATATGATATCCATTTCGACGAATATCTTTAAAACTGAACAGGTTTTTTCTAGATCCACCTGCATATAAAACTTTATTTATATATAACTTTATTTCTATTGCTAACAATATTATTGTTCTTCTAAAGTCTTCAATCAAATCTTCAAGATCTGATATAGTATTAATTTTTCCTTCAATCTTTGTTAGTTTCGAGAAGTATTTCTTATTTCGAAATATAGTGTATATGTAGTTACACTGTTAGCCAAACAAGCATCCCTATTTTTTCTTTTCAAAGTGGACAATTTATCCTTAAAAGTCATTCTTTATTTTAAATAAAAATTCACATTAGACATCAGATAATATATTACAAAAAGTTATATTTCTTCTTTATTCATACAAAAGTTGCATATTTTCATCAGTATTACAAAAGTTACATTTTATACACAAAAAAATTCAACAAAAGTTTAAAATAAAGATATTTAAAAACTTAATAATTAGCATTATCTTCTTTATCTTCAAAGAAATCAGAGGCATTTAGATAAATAACATCTGCAGAATCTAAGTTATCAATAAAATTTGTCTCTACATGCTTTTCTTTTATCTTGATAGATGCGTTATAAAATTCGACTAAATACTTTGAGATACGACATGTATGTGACTAATGTCTTTTTATATCACATCAATAACAAATATTTTTATAATATTTAAAGCATTATTCTCTATCCCATTATCTTTGTCTTAATGTTTCTATTTCATTTTAGTATTTTTTCGTTCTTAACACTTGCGGTCACTATAAAAATAATAATTTTACCTCTTTTTACAATCACATTCAATTTTAAATAATAGGCAAGAGTTTAAATATAACTCAAATAATAAAAAAAAATTTAAAAATATTATAAAAATTATAAAAGTGATAAAAATAAATAAATTATAAAAAAGGTTATACATATTTATAAATAAATGAAAAAAAAAAATTTACTAAAATGCTCCTTCCTGCGGCCTCATCTTGTACGTACCGCCTCACAACAACCACAACAATTCATTTTAGGAAAAAAAATAATAATAAAAGAATTGAGAAAAGACGAGAGTAAAAAAAATTATAAGTAAATAAACATGGGTAGAGAAGGGAACACGTACGCAGGAAAGTGCTAGAGATGGTGCCCGCATGTCTACCGCCCATCAATGGAGCTCCGCTTTTCTCTTCGTCTTCAAATCCTCGTCATCATTACCGCTCTGCAACTCTTTTCAAGTAAGTTCTGTCCATTATCTAACATACCCACTTCCTCCTTTGCTTCAATCTCTTTTTTTCTTAAATTTTTGTTTGTATTGTGTCCGGCTGATTTTACTAGTTTTTACATAATTTCCATTTGTAATTAGTCTTCTTAATTGTTTCTGAGCGTCTGCTTAGTTTTTTTTTAGAGTTATCTTTTTGGTTTTTGTTTTCCTTTTTTTGGCCCTTGCTTGCTTTCTTGCAATAGGCTTACATGTGACTTGATGCTGAACTGATTGGAAATTTTGCTAAAATATTTGTATTTGTCCTGTACATGGCTCAATGCCATACTCATTGATAAATCTGTTCATGGACTTGATATAACAGCCCATGTTTACTAATTAGGAGAGGAATCATAATTCATACATCAGATTCTGTTTTGGAAATTTAATGCATACATTGAAAGTAATTGAATATGCTCCTTATATGAATGTTTCATGTGCCTTAGTAATTAGTTTTGGTCAGAACAATTCCAAAATTGAATTGTAAATGTAACTTCTTGATGTAGCTTATGTTGCTTCATGTTGTAAATGCAGACCTTTGAGTAGTACCCACACGTTTTAGTGGTACAAGTATGAATCAGTAGGTCAGCTCATGAGTCATAACTATTAGATGGCCTTCTACCATGATTGAATGATCCTACCATGACAGTATTAAGAGAATTTTATACTAAAATGTTCCCTGTTGATAATGAAGCTTTCTTGCATCAGAGGAATAAAATCAGGATGAAGTCCTAATTTTGTATCTCAGGCGTTATTTTACGCAATTAAAATCTTCTTTCTCTTGTCAGGTGGGAATGGAGAAGAGACCTTGATGCAAGCCTGGTTATTGGTAGAGCCAGGGGCCAAGCATTTCGAGTTCTGGCCAATCCTAATGTATGAATCCACTCAAGGCTTCCTCATGTATAATGCCAATATATTTGGTTTAATTATGGTCAAAGATATGGTAGGTATGTAATTGATGACCAGTTAGTGAGTGCCTCATGTAGTAAAAGCTCAGTTTACAGACATTGGTTAGTTCGTTTGTTATAACTGCATGGTTTATCGGGCATATCAACCAAACCATCAATCTTAGGGGCATATTAGCATTACCGTATTACATAAGTGTAGATGCATCTATGCAGTTCAGATTTTAACAAAAAACTGAAATAAACCAAAAGGATCAGCTCTGTTCAGCTAGACTTCTAAACCAAAACTAAAAGAAAACCAAGTTGCAAAATATTTTGTTATTAGATAACCTATTTCTTTCAAGTCAAAAGCATCAGTTCTGAGAGGTATATTGGTACTAGATAAGCTCTACATTTTTACCCTCTGTAGCCACTTTCTTGTCAGTACCTATATGTTTCCCTAGTGTCTTAGTCATGAGCCCATAATTTTGACGAGTGCTCACCATGTTGCAGTTCATTAAGCACTCTTAAACTCTCCCCTATAGATATCATCTAAAGGGCCCTGTGAAACATTTTCTTTAAGTGCTTATTGTTAGCCCTTTTTGTATTGACTTATTTTGCATCTCAATTTATTTACTGGCTTTTGTGGTGTCTGCCATCTAAATCGTATAAGAAGCCTCTATAGATTTTTTCTACCACTGAGCAAAAATAGTGAGAACTGTAGAAGAGTGATTTAAATTGGAGTAGTTAACCTTTTCCAGATTGATTAGTGTCTATTTTTGTGTGTGCTTGACATTTCATGGTTGTATCCATCATTTTAATGAAGTTCATTTGATTTTGTCATAATTTCTTATGGCTGGGGTTTATGTTTAAAGATGCTACCTGCACATTTTTGGTTAAGATCATTTCTATTATCTTGGCAATTATTCTTCTAGCAGCTAATTGAAGGAAATGATTTTCTATTTCCCCTACTTTTCACAGCGTTTAGGAATTAAATTAGCCTTTGCACTAAATCACGTGTTGTAATCTTAATGTTGATGTGCACCCTTTGCTTCCCTTACAGGTGTCTCCTAGGAAGAAAAGTTCAAGCAATAATGTAATCATGGTGGATCCTTTGGAAGCCAAGCAGTTGGCTACCAAACAATTGCAGGAAATTCGAGCAAAAGAGAAACTGAAGGTAGAAAGAGTTCCATATCTGATGAAGTTAATAAGTAGGAAATGACTTTTCTTGTTGTTGTGTTTGGTAAATGGCCCATTGATGGCAGACAATTACTTGCACAAACTCTGGGACTCTTCCATACTAAAACAAAGGTTTTTCCTGTCTTCAGAGATCTCCTTATATAACCTACATTGAATTTAGACTTACACATGGCAGTATGAGAATCACACCATGCAGAAATACATGCTTCACTAGGAAGAAGGAAAAACTTATGTAGGAATGACCTCCGAAAACTTAAAGAGTAGATAATTGTCTTCCAATGTTGATGATGTCAACAGTTAATTCCTTTAGTTTATGTTTTCTACATCTCAAATCTTTCTTGATGGGTATACCAGAGGAGTGCTGCTAACAGACTCAATCCCACTCTTAACAAAGATTTAGGGATGGACGATGGGACCCTTTTTTTTTTTTTCTGTCTTGGTCAGTTCAGATTGCTTACAAATACTGATGCTTTAATTTTGCATTTTTAGAGAAGACGTCAAATTGAGGCAATTAATGGATCATGGGCAATGATCGGTCTCACAGCAGGCCTAGTCATCGAAGGTCAAACAGGGAAAAATATTATAGCACAGGTGAAGTATTTTCCTTCTTTTAAACACAAGTATACATGCATGAGTGATTCTTCTTTCCGTGGGTTGATGTTGACTATCAAGCATTGGCCAATTTGATTAATGGGTTAATATCTTTTTCCCTTTCAGCTGGCTGGTTACTTGTCCGCCATAGTCCATTTTTTTGTGCATTAGACATTGACCAGATGTGCTTGAAATTTAAGTAGCAGTGGAATCATTCTTTATATACATATTTCAAAATTGAGCTTGTAATACTATCATATTGCATTTGCTTCAACTCACATGTACTGTAACATGTAATTGTAAAGCAACTGAGCTTTCTAAACTGCATGATTTGTAATACAAACAGCAATTTTAGGCTCCAGTGGCTACTGTTTATTTTTGTGTGAACAGCTTATGTTGGAAATAGAGGATCTGTGTCTTAGGTGGAAAAATTACTGAAAATATTCTTAAAGGATTTATTTACATTTTTTTCTGAACTAAACTGTGACAGTGTGTGTAACATTTTTTGGAAACTGTTTGGTTTGTAATCTGGAAACGAGTATTTGACAATTAGGATGCATTCTGAAAATTTGAAGTTTTATGCTCAAAATAAAAAGAAGTTAGAAAATGTGTTCAATTGGTATTTCCCCATTGTGTTTTGTAGAGCAAATTCAACTATTTTCTAATTTGACACTATCTAATGGAAAAGGAAATATATATATATATATATATATATATAAAAGTAGGAGATATGTTTCAATTGTACCAAGAAAAGAGTGGCATTTGGGAAATGTAAATCAAAATTGGGGAAACTTAACAGAAAACTTGGTGAAATGTGAAGAAAAACTTAGAATGTGTTTAGGAGTGCTTATTTTTTATGAGAAAAATACTATTACAGTTTATTTCATACTGATGTCCATGCATGAGAAAGTACTTTCTTCTTAAAAATAAACACTCCCAAAAGTACTATTAGTAATTATATCCTCACGCCCATTATTATGCTTTTAGAAGTAGGAACAAGAATCTGAGTAGTCAGCTCTATTCATAGCTTAAAATTGTAATTAAAAGTTAGTTCATAAGGTCAATAAATCTTGGGTTTTAATATTAAGTAGTCAAAATAGGAGCTTTCCTTAATTTAGTTAAGATTCAAATTCTTTCATTTTCGTAGCCAAATAAAAAAAGTGTTGCAAATTATTATGTCTTTATTTTTAGCACTTAACAAAAACTAGTGGAACATTAGGACTATCAAAGTAGACTAAACATAAAATTCTGAAGTTAATTGACAAAATTATTCAGCATTAGAATTGTCGAGCATCAAGAGCATAAAATTCTAAAATCTTCGACAAATTGTCGAGCATCAAGAGCATAATATTCTGAAGTGCTCCACAAAATTATCGAGCATCAGGAGCTAAGAATTCTAAAATACTCTGACAAAAATTGTCGAGCACAGAGATTGTTGAGCCCCTGGGGCAAAAAATTCTGAAGTGCTTGTTAAAATAGTCAGAGAACCATTGCTGCACTTAGTTGCTATAACCTTTAGCAACTCAATCGATCTAGTGGTCTAAGATAAAATAGCTACCAATATAATTTGGTAAAAGAACCAAAAATGATTCTTTTTTTCTCAATGAATTGATTACTATTACTGCTAAACTGGACCAGTGTAGAGTTTGATTTCCCTTGTTCTCAGTCATGTCCATTAACTTACTAGTTATTACAAGTGTACTACTCAAGGACCATTTCTGATTTCAATCTTTTCTAAGTTATTTTTGGGTCCATTATGTGTCTAAAAGTTGCTTTCTAAGTTAGCACTTCAAAGTTCAATCTCCCTGAAAGCTTTTGTTTGTGGGCCTAAATATAAATGAAAGTTGAACTTATTCATATCTTCGTGTAATTATGTGCTTGCATTACCAATTCACAAAGGGTGTCAAAGGGCCATGGGCTAATTCATGCATCATGTATTTCAACTTCTTTTACCATTATTATTGTTATCTGCTGAGCGAATTAATTCACTTGTATTCATTGACTGTGAGACCTAAACATGAACAAGATCACTAAATGCTTTGCTTCTTTTTTCTTTTTTTTGTGCTTTTTAACTTGCAAAAAAGATGCATTTGAAAGTGAACTTCTATCCCAAAAAAGGGGAAAATGCCATTTTGGTATCTGATTTTATAGATTTTATTAATTTAGATCTCATTTTTTAAAAATATATCATGTTAGTTCTTGTAAATATATTTTCAGTAATTTTTTATTATCATTTTCGTCTCTGAATAATTATTATTTTTATTAACATGGTATATATTAAAAAAGTGAGGACTAAATTAGTATATATTTATAAAATCAAGACAAAAATTGTTATGAATTAAATTATAAGAAACTTCTTAAGTCAAAAATGTATATTTATGAACAATGCGGATAAGATGATTTTATCATTCAAGAATAATATCCAACTACCCAATTTAGAGAATGGATTAATTGGTGTGAAATTAAGAAAGTAAATGAAGCTAACCTCCAAGGGAATTTGGTATTTGCCAACTACAAGTGAAATTATATTAAATGTGATTAGGTGGAAATCATCTCATCTGCTGCTTGTACCATAATCACTTTCCTTTCTCAGAAAAATTGTAATCAAAACATGTATAAACTAATAAACAGATAATGAAATTTCTTTTTAGTTGGTTAATAAAATGAGTATCTTCCTTATCTTATGAAAGAGCTAAATGGATAATCGTTTTAGAGTGTTTTTAATATTTTAAAATAATAGTTTTCTAAAATTAGAAAAATATTAGAAGCGCTACCATAATAATAATAGAAAAAAAAAATCAAATGTGGATTTTTAACATTTTAATCAAACCCTTTTCCGTTAATAAATTGATCTCAAGCCCACTTATCATTCTTACAAATTTTCCCATTCACAAATAACTCCCCCAAAAAAACTTCTTCAAAACGTGGCTACACAAATCACCAAGCAAAAACACAAAAACGAAAATTAATGCAAGAAAGTGTTTGATCTTCTTGTTAGGCAAAGTGATGGTGGGCTCCTAACGCATAGATGTATATCCACGAGACTTGATGACTTAAAGTATGACTAGTGACTACTAAAGCCAATGGGATTGTCACAAATCAACAAACTTCATCAAATTTTGGTCAAAGGTGTCATCTCCCAATTGGGTCTCGAGAATCAAAATCAACCAAAACGTTTAATGTTTTATATGTATATATTTATAATCACAATTGGGTCTTTAAGTTTTGTTACGTGAAGGCTCAAAGAACCATGGGAAGTTGGAATTTTGCTTTGCCTTTGCGTGTGAAGAGATAAGAGAAATTCAAATTCAAAGAAAATTTGAAGAAGTTTGAATCCTCAAAAGAATTAGTTCAACCAAGGGGGCTGCCTTTCAAAGTTTGGATTCGTTCAGAAATGGGAATTGAAGAAGGTAGCTTGGACTGAATTGAATTGAGGCTCCACCACCACCACCACCACCACCTTCTTTTTATTTACCAACATAGTCTATGACCAGCCATTAAGAATTATCCACCATGTGGCTACAAGCAAGGTCAAAAGTGTTGTCATACATTTTGGCTTGATCTTATCTCATTGTTTAATGAGCTAAATTTATTTGTTTTAAAAAAAAAATAGTTGGTTGTTAAGTTTGAATTCTAACACCACTTTTTATTTTGAAAGATTAGTCAATACTAATTAGTTGAATTAGTAAAGTTGCTTAAGAGCCACCTAATAAATGTGTAATTTTTTTCACTCATCTTCTTTTTATAAAAAAAAAATTACACACAAATTTAAATTTTTTTAATAATTTTTTTAATCACAAACATTACATATATTATATTTACTAGTATAATCACTAAATTCTATTATAATTGAGATAAAATTTAATTTTTACATTAATGCGCACTTAAATTTTAATTAAACATATTCAGATTAACCAATCACAAAATAATAGAATCAAACTTCAATCAATTAAGATAAAATTTTTATTTTTATACTGACATACGTTTAGTTATCTGGTTATCAACTGTTATTAAGAGAAAAAGTACCTCAATTATATAAAAAAAAAAAATTATTATATTATTCTAATATCTACCGAGCTTAAATTCTGACCTCTAAATGAAAGAGGTGCACTGAAAGGGACTTACCGCAGGGTAAGCACTGGGTGTTTCTCACTTATCTTTCATAGAGTAAAAAAAAAAAAAAGTACATTAAAATAAAATGAACAACCATTTTCGAGTCCAAATGGAGTCATATACCCAATTTATGATACACACATGGAATTGTTTAAATCATGTTCCATTAAAACAAGAGGCAAAATGCCTGACCCGACATGATAAGACAAGCCTTAATAGTAATAATAATTTGGTCCCGGAGAAATACTTATATGCTTGTTGTATTTAGAACAAACTAAGAGCTAGCCTCTTTTATATTTATATATATAGATTTGTAGGGAAATTTTGATTGATTGATCCTTTTTTTTTTTTTCTCTCAACCATTATTGTTATCCAAATGCTTTGTTTCCTTTAAGATTACAATCCATATCAATGTAGGTCCAATATGTAAAATTTGGTTTGCCACATTATTATTATTATTATTATTATTGTTATTATGTTTGTGCCTATTATATATGAACAATCATATCTCTAAAAAGTAAAATAATATTTTAGTAGAATTGTAATCGCTTTTATACATTAAAGTAACTCACATTTTTAAAATATTATTTTAAAATTTTTATTTTAAATAATGTGTCAAATAATTATTAAATAGTATAATAAATAATTTTAAAATTTGTACTATTTTATTACCTAATAATTATTTGACAGATCAATATAAAATTAAAATTTGGAGATAATTTTTAAAAAATTTAGCAATACTCTTTATTATTCTAGAATTTGAAGATTGTTGCTTTCAACATATATATATATATATATTAGTTTCATTTCATTTCAATATCTTCAATAATGAATTTAGAGAAAATTCAACAATTTAATAAGAAATAATCAATTTTGACCAACCTTTGATAATTCTAATGGATTTGTTTATTTATTAAGTTGGATAGAGTTAGATGGAAATTTTTAATTTAATCCACAATTTAATAAAAGCTCATTAAAGCATACATAATATTTAGACCTTTTTGGATCATATTGGTCAAATTTCGAAAAGTTGTTTTGTTTTATTTGGATTTCCTTATGTTTATGATAAGCATGTGATTTATCTTTTGTGAATAAAATAAGTTGCTCTTAAGTGTTAGAGCTAACAAAACCTAGACGTCAAGTCTTTGTCGAGCTTTCCTTATCCAACTAAGAAATTAATTAATCGCACCAAAGGGAACAAGAAGGCCAAAACGACAAACATTGGATAATATTCTTTGGTATAAACATTAGAGGAGATAAAAGAGGGTAAATAAAAAATTTAAATTTAAAAAAAAAAAAGACTGGGTCAGTCTAATTCTTTTGAATATTAATATTCCCATTTGATTAGTTAATATTCAAATTGGAGAAAAGTTATTTCATTTTGGATTATGTAAAAAAAGGCTCCTTTTGATTTTGATTAGGCTTTTATCAAACAAGAAAATTTTCTATTTGGGTCTAGAAAATGACCTTGTTTGGATGGCCACCTCCAAGAAAATTCATTGTTCAAATTATAGAAGTTGTCAAAAAGATTAACATGACTTAGAAGCTTATGACCTTGGTAAAACTTTGAATCCAACAACGCATACACATAATGTTGCTATTTTTTTTTTTTTTTTTTATGGACCAAAATTTTATTTTGCTGTTATCATCATGCAAATACATCATATGTTGAAATTAGATGTAAGATGTTAAATTATCAAGTAAATCTAGAAGTATAAGTCATTAATATTTTATAGGGGAGGATATTTTAATTTAAAATTTTAAAAGTAATTTGGAGTCATAAATTTTATGCAATTTAATAGTAAAAAGAATGAGTTGATTCTATCTTTTGATTTTAATATCTAAAGTTAAATTTTACAAAATCCATAATTGATAATTAGAGTAAAAATTTTAAATTAAAATAACTTTCATTTACAACCCATTAAAACTCTTGTTTGACTAGTTATTTTAAGCCTCTTCAAATGAGATTATTTGAATATGTTCTAAATAATATAATGAGAAATGATGGATGAATTAGTATAGAGAAAATGACAAATACATTCCCTTTTTTTAAAATAAATGATAAAATAGATTTTCATATATTAATTTTTTTATTAAAATTATAAAGAATAAGGGTATTTTTATAATTTTATGAGATACTTTTAATTTTCAAGATAACGTGGTATAATTAACGTAATTGTCAAATGTTGATCAATTTTGACAGCTACATTTCTTTTTAGTTTACACTTTTTTTTAGGTTTTATCAATTTTATTTTTCAACACTAATCAATGATTAATTTTGATCAATGATCAATTAACTATTAACAGCTACATTTCTTTTTAGTTTACATTTTTTTTTAGGTTTATGATAAGGATAAATGAGTTATTTGATAAGGTTAATAATGGTCAATTATAATTTTAATAGAAAATGATTGCGGTGGGCAAATCAAGACAAATACGTGTTTAGGATGAAATTCAATTAGTCCTGTTTTTTGTTAGGACACTGAAATCTGTCTCGATTTTGTTACGAGTCAGGACACATGACGATTTAGGACTTGAACATTTTTGGTCTATATCCCTAATTGTTCAAAATTTATATTTTTGATTCAAAAATTTAGTTTTAATTTGGTTTTTAAACTTTAATAATTTTTATTATTAATTTCTTATTTCATTAATATAATTTTAATTTTAATTTTAATTTTTAATTATGTTAAATATTTTTATTTTAATTATGTTAAATGTTATAATTTTGATCCAATTTTAATTTCAACTACGTTAAATGTTGTAATTCTGATTACAATTCTAATTTTAATTACTTTAAATATTATAAGTCTAAATCAATAAATTCATTTTTAATTTCAATAATATTAAGTGTTATAATTCTAATTTTAATTTTAATTTTAATTTCAATTTTAATTTCGCTAAATGTTATCATTTCAATTCTAATTTAATTTTAATTACATTAATTGTTATAATTCTAATTTTAATCAATTACATGAAATGTTATAATTTCAATACCAATTTCAATTTCAATTATGTTAAATAATTATAATTCTGATTCCAAATTTAATTTCTATTTTGTTAAATATTATAATTTCAAACTGTAAATCTAATTTTAATTACATTAAATGTTATAATTCTTATTCCAATTTTAATTTTATTTACATTAAATGTTAAATTTCGATTCCAATTCTAATTTTAATTATGTTAAATTTTATAATTTCAAATCTAATTTTAATTTCTATTACGTTAAATTGTATAATTTCAAATCACAAATTCAAATTCAATTTCTATTACAATAAATGATATAATTTTGATTCTAATTTTAATTCTAACAATGTTAAATGTTATAATTTTGATTCTAATTCTAATTTCAGTTGCATTAAATGTAATCATTCCAAATTGCAAATCCAATTTCAATTTCAATTATGCTAAATATTATAATTTCATTCTAATTCTAATTTTAATTACGTTAAATGCTATAATTCAAATCTAATTTTAATTTCAACTATGTTAAATGTTATAATTTTGATTCCAATTCTAATTTCAATTTTATTAAATATTATAATTCAAATTTAATTTTAATTTCAGCTATATTAAATATTATCATTTCAAATTTAATTTCAATTTCAGTTACGTTAAATATAATTTCAAATTCAAATTTAATTTTAATTACGTTTAATATTGTAATTCTAAATCTAATTTAATATTAATAATTTAATTATTTTTTAAATATCAATTTACTTAAATAAAATTATGAGTATAAATTAAGATAAAATATTTTTTTTTAAAAAAGAGAGCTTATAATTTATTAATTAACTTGTAAATTTTATAAAAATTATGTTAATTTAACTTATAATTTGTTAATTAACTAATAAAATTTTTATTTTTAAAAAAAATTATGTCTGGAACAAGACCTGATTTAAGACAAATAATGTCTTTGATGGGATCGAGATATTTAAATCCTTTTTTTTCTGTATTGAAATATTTTAGCCTTTTGAGTTGGGATATTTGCTCACCCTAAATAAATTTATCACTTTTTTAAATATATAAGGTCTATTTATCATTTTCGATATACTAAAAGGTTCATATTTTATTTTCTCTAATATAAAATAGAAAATAATATTAAGACTTGTTGGATACAAGCAATTACATAAATTATCTTAGGACTTAGGGGCTATGTGCCTTCTTTTCTCTCGAGCCCTAATTTTTTTTTAAAACTCGAATTTTAATTTAATAATATTTTTAATTTTAACATTTAATTTTTTTTTACTTTAAATTTTGAATCCATCTCTAAAAATAAGTAATATAACATTTAACACGTCACTTGTTCATCGACAATTTATAACTATTAAATTAATGAGATATAAAAAGTAAATAATTATTTAACATGTGACATTATTAATTGATCACGCATTGTTTAAATTACAAACTTTGGATTAACCGAAACATAAAAGCACGTTTCTCTTAAAGATTTAAATGCATTTATCTTCTTTTTTTTTTCCTTTCATTTTGGGGACCTCATACAAATTCGTCACGTGCGGATGTGAAGTCACAAGGCATCAACTATATCGCTATCTAGAAAGTCCATAATAATATTCGTAATCTATTAAAACCCATGTTTGACTACTTATATTAAATTATTAATAATGTGACATATTTGGGTTATTTTTTCTTCTTAGTGTGTCTAATATTGATTAGTGGAGTATTAAAGCTATGGACTAAAGATCCCCTACAAAATGAGACTTATGAGATATCATTGATTTATTTTTGGGAAAATATTAGTTTCTTTTCTTACATATTAATATAATCTTTATTTTTATTTTATAAATACTCATATAGTTCCTTTAAGGGTATTTTTATTACCAATTTCATCTTTGAATCGTGATTATTTTTGTGTTAAAACTAATTAGTAATTATAAAAATTGAGAGATTAAATTTGTATATATTAATTATATTAAGGATGAAAATAATATTTTTTTTATTTTTTTGAGAAGAATTATATTATTAATTTAAGTATTTGTATTAACAATTTAGTAATAAAAATTAATACAACATTTATCTTTACTTTAGTAGAGATTTTGGAGTTTAAATTTTTCCTCTTTAGTAATATTGATTTAATTTTCATAGAAAAGGTAAGCAATGACATTATTAAATGCAATTTGCCGAAGATTTCCAATTCATCCCAAATCCTTTATTTTGACTCGATTATTTTCACTAGTTACTTATTAATAATTATTTTCTCGATGTCTTAACTCTTTTTTTTTTTTTAAATTTAAATATTTTTTTATTAATTCAGAGTTAACCGCCGTTGATATGCAGCACGGCGAAAATGGGTTTGTTTTATTTGATGTAATTGTGAAAAAGTGATCCGTTTCATATTAGTCAAGTAATAATAACAATAATAATAATGATAATAATAGGGTATTAACACTGTCCCCCCTTATATAAATTCTATTTTGATGATGATTTTGGTCTTAATTATATTATGACACTCTTTATTTAATTTAAAAAATAAAAATACTCTTATATTTATAATTCTTTTGCACTTAAATAATTAAAATAATCTTTAAAATATTAAGTATTTTCGTCTTTTAAATTAAATAATTAGAGTAATAATATAATTAAGATCAAAGCTTTCACAAAATATAATTTATATAAACGTCGGGGATGAGTGTTAATATCCCGATAATAATAACAATATCCTGCAATTTCACGTTGTGTCGTTTATTACGAAGGAATAAATAATTTTTTTTTTAAAAAACGAAAATTTGAACAGAAGAAGGGTCTATGTCTAACAAAGAAAAAAAAAAGAAATTGTCCTATTTGACAACTATTTTTGGATGGAGTATGTTTTCGATTGAAGTCAAATATTTTAATTTTTATTAATTAAATATATACTAGGTGGATTATTTTATCTTCAATTGTAATTTTATTTTTTAATTTTACTTTAATTTTATTTTTATTGAAAAATTTAATTATTTGTTTTAAATTATATTTAATAAATAAAATATTATCTTTAGGTAGATATAAATAGAAATAAAAAAGAACTCTCTCTTACTATTTTCACTCTATCTTTTTTGACACTTTAAATTCATCACCAAATTTTGTCATAATTGAATTTTGTCATATAATTTGTAAATTAGCTTGAAATATATAATATTTTAAAAAATAGAAGTGAAATAAAGATTGTGGAATTCAAGAAATTAAAAATAAACCAAAAAAAATTGGTGAGTTTTTAAAAATATAATTTCAATTAAAAGAAAAAATTATTTATTTATTTATTTTTTAATAAATACTATTATAATTTATATAAAAAAAGAAAAAACACAAATTTAACATCGTGACGAGTGCACTGTAGCGTAGGATGTAGCATAAACGTCAACGTGTAGCACGAGCTACACGCTAATGTGCGCACTACATCTTGTGTGCTACACGCTGGCAAAGGGCAAAATTTTACTAATTTGTCATTTTTTTATTAAAAAATAAAATAATTAATAAAAATAAATTTAAAAAATAATAATTTTCTTATTTTTTATTAAATTAATTAAAAATAATTTTTTTTAAAAATAAATGTGTACTTTTTAAAATTATAAATTATATAATAATATTATAATAATTTAAAAAATAATAATAAATGCCACTATAGCGCACCGGGTGCACTATATGCCCTGTAATGGACACTACAAGGTGCGCTACATGTCGCGAGTTCTGTAGTGTATGATACAGTGAAATTTTAAATTATTATTATTTAATTAATTTTTAAATTATTATAAATATTATTATATAATTTATAACTTAAAAAACATATATTTATTTATTTTAAATATTTATTTTAATTAAAAAAAGAAAGAAGAAAAAATTATTTTTATTAATTATTTTATTTTTTAATAAAAAACAAAAAAAGGCAAATTAAAAAACGTGTAGCGCAAGCTATAGTGCGTTCTACAGCTTGTGCTACAACGCATGCGTCATAGAGTTAAATTTTTTTATTAATAAATTATAATAATATTTATTAAAAAATAAATAATTTATTATTTTAATTAAAATTCTATTTTTAAAAATTCACTTATTTTTAGTCTATTTTTAATTTCTTGAATTCACAAATTTTATTTTATTTTTATTATTTAAAGTATTATGCGTTTCAAGTAAATCTACAAATTGTATTATAAAACTCGGTTATGATAAAATTTGATAATAAATTTAGAGTGTCGAAAGAGATAGAGTAAAAATGACGAGAAAAAGTTTTTTTTATTTTTTATTTACTTAAAAATAATATTTTATTTATTAAATATAATTTAAAATAAATAATTAAATTAAATACTAAATAATTAAATTTTCTAATAAAAAATATAATTACAATTGAAGATAAAATAATCCACATAACGTTTATTTAATTAACAAAAATTAAAATATTTGAGTTCAGTAAAAAAATTCCTATTAAAAATAGTGATGACAATTTTCCAAGAAAAAATCCAAGTTGTGGGGGCCAAAACTAAGACAGACGCATATGTACCGAACTTATCAGACATTAAAGACGAGGTGCCGCCCACGTTGCCGCAAAACACTTTTTAAAAAAAAATAAATATAAAAACAAAATTATATAATTAAACAAATCAAAATCTCACTACCCGCTTTGTGGATAAAGTGGGACCCAGTATCACTAAACTAGGGGGCCCACCGCTACTACGTCGTTTTAATTTTTTATTTGGATAAACGATTATTTTATTATTTTATTATTTGTGTTTTGTGTTTTGTGTTTTGTGTTAATCAAATTATAAGCATGGTCGTGGATTGGACCAAAGGCTTACGACAACTATTGAGTGTGAGAATTAGAGACTACTGATTCGAGAACAACGGAAGCAGAAGCCTCACTCTTCTCTTCTCCCATAAGGCTCCAGTTTGACACAACCATCTCTGTTTTCACACGTGGAAGGTAGCAACTCCTCCACGTCATCTTGTACGGCATCTCTGTGTGTTTTGCTGATTAGTATCAAAAAGATTTGTTATCAAAATATATCAATATTATATATATTGAAAATTCTTACACACAGATTTTAAATCTCATTGACAGTGGCTTTTAAGAATTGATTTCATAGCTTTTAATTGCATTATTTTAATAGTAATATTTTTGCACCTTATAATTTAAATCCCGAGAAACATTTTTTAAATCAACTATTAAATATAATTGTTCAATTTAATTTAAAATATATATAAAATGTAATCGTTAATTTTTATATCACATAATCACTTATGTATATGCTTAATTTTCATAAATTATTAAATTAAATGCAACAAATTCACAATTTAACCATTAAATATTTGCAATTAAACTTAAAATTTATAATTAGTATGCTTTATAGAATATATTGAAAAGAAGAGATATATTTATAAAATAATTATCTAAATTATTATATATGTAATCCATATCTATTTTCTTTATAAAAAAAAGTGCCAACATTTTTTTCTTTAAGAAAAAAAAAGAAGTCGGCACGCTGACGTGACAATTTTACACTACGCAATTACAAGCACATCAAAGGAAAAATAATAAAGGTTAGTAACGTGTCAATTAGCGAGTGGACGTGATGAGTGCCGTTGATGCAGCGTATGGAGCCAAGTAAGGAGTCAAAACACACGCCCGTGACTTTGGGTTTCGCTTGGACGACCCAGGCACGCCACGTTTCTTTTGCAGAAACACCACGTGGCGAGTTCTAGAACCCCCTTTCAGATTTTGAAAATGAAACCGTACTAAGTAGCTGTGATTCTGTAACCATAAAGGTCCCAGTTCAAGAGACAGAGAAGGTTTGCCTCGCCTTGCTTGCTGTTTTTATTTTTACAATTAACTTAAAAGAATTTTAATAATTAAGAAAAAGTAAAATTATAAATAAAGTGGAAAAAAAATTAAAACGGAAAGAGTCTCACGGATAAGCGTTGAGAGTTGTTATCTCAACACGTGCCAACTGTGTAAAGCTGTACCCAATCTTTTCCATCTAATAAGGTCATGACCAAGTAATTACGTCGGCAGACCGAATCATATCTTGACACCTAATCCTTATATTTTTCCAAATAATTTTTTTCTAGTATTTTTTTCCTTGAATCAATTGCAAATTTACCATAAAATCCATATAAACATTCCAATTTCCCGATTTTAATAAGATCCCATAAAATCAATTCAGTTTTTATTTATTTATTTAAATAATCCCTTTAATGTAATATTGGATAAGAGTGTTATTTTTATATCATAATTCATTATATTGATTTTATGAACAAATGTTTCATCGCACTCCAAATTTTGACATAAATTGCACTTATTGGATATTCACCAAAAGTCTTGTCATTATTTTCATTCTTTGATTAAGGGTGAGAATTAATTGAGTATTGCCACCTTCCTTAAATATTATTTCAAAATTTCATCCTTTATGGTATGTAAATATTTATTCGATATTGAAATAGTATAATAAATAATTTTAAAAATTATAATATTTCACTACTCAATAATTATTTGAAACATCAATTTAAAATAAAAATTTTAACATAATATTTGAAAAAAATATATCTAAAATTTTAAAATTTGATCTAAAAGATAATTTCATCCCATTCTTTTTAAAATTACTCAAAACACCTATTTTTGTTTAAATTTTGATATTTCTCACTAATTTTTACTCTTCTCTAATTTTTTTTTAAATGAAACAATACTATTATCATGTAGATCACAAAAATTTAAATATTATAATATTAATAATAAGTTAAAATATTGTTGTTATCGTCGTAAAAAAAATCTTTTTGAATAATTTTAAATTAATGATTGAAATTATACTTTAAGTCAAATTTTAAGAATTTAAATATCTAATTATAATTTAGATTCATTGTACAATTTCCATGTGTTTTAACTTGATTATTCGTTGAATTGACTTGGTGCAATAGATAAAATGATTTTACGAAGAATATATAGTTGTAATTATTGCGATGCTTCATTCAAAATTTGAGTATGATTTTATTATGTTAAAGAAAAAGTCAAAAATAAATAAATAAATTTCCAAAGAAAGCCGCTCTAATTAGGGTGTTTTAAACATGATTTTATTAAGTATAATTTGAAATTAGTTTTCAAATGTGGAAAGTAGAAATTTAATTTTTTTACTATTTTTTTCACAATTATATTTGAAAATTATAAACAATTGTGTTTTTTGGAAAATATGATGACAAAGATATTTATGCTAATATTTCAACTCGAAATAATTTTTAAAATTTAATATCAAATACAACATATTATGAAAAATATTGACAATAGGTCATATTTGAATAATTAATATTTTAAATAAAATCAAAGTAATTAATAACATTGTATTGGATAATTCCACATTAATTGTCCATTATAGTAACTTAACAATTTACCCCTACATTAATTAAATTAAAAAAGTAACCGGCTAGTCCGGTAACAAGGCAAAAGTGAAGAACAACGCAAAGACAGCGGCAGAAGAAGAAGAGTAGTTCGGTTACAGTAACCACATAGACGATCATGTACAATACGCCTCATTAATACTACGATGCACGCGTTGAAAACTCACGAATCTTGACCGTCCATTCCACTCATTCACGTAACTCGTAAATTTTTTTTCTCTTTTTAAGTCGGTCTCTCTTCGTCCTTATCCTCTCTGCGTTTTCCATTTTTCTTTTTATTCTCTTTTATTGTCACAATAAGAGCTCTCTCATTTGTTATGGAAAGTGAATCACTGTCATTGATTTGCCTTGCTGTAAGAAGATTTATATTTATGCTTATGTTTATCTCCTTTATAAAACCCCGTTTAAACGGAAATTATAAATTGTAAGAACACCATAAAAGAAGTCTCAAAAAGTTGTGTTTTGGCGTGTATGTGCGTGTGTTTTTTTTTAAATCAATGAGATCTTCGTTAGACTTATTGAATTTGATATCATTTGATGATTTTGGGGCTCTGAATCGGATCCCTCGAGTCATGAGGGTGCCTGGAGTTATTTCAGAGTTCGAAAAGGGCGGGGAGCGAACGAGTGAGAACGTGGAGCCATGCGAGGTTCGTCAACGCAGGATCATTGTGGCTAATCAGCTCCCTTTAAGGGCGTTTCGTGATGGAGATGGTGATCAGTGGAACTTTGAATATGATCAAGACAGTCTCGTTTTGCAGCTCAAAGATGGGTTCCCTCCCGAGACAGATGTTATATACGTGGGTTCTTTGAACGTTGAGATTGGTATTGATGATCAAGAAGAGGTGTCACAGCTCTTGTTAGAGAGATTCAAGTGTGTGCCAACGTTTTTGGCATCTGATATACACAACAAGTATTATCATGGCTTTTGCAAGCACTATCTTTGGCCTTTGTTTCACTACATGTTGCCTTTGACGGCTAGCCATGGCGCGCGTTTTGATCGTGGGGAGTGGCAGGCTTATTTGTCTGCTAACAAGGTATTTGCTGACAAAGTGATGGAGGTGATAAACCCCGATGAAGATTATGTATGGATACATGATTATCATCTCATGGTATTACCTTCTTTCTTGAGAAAACGATTTCACAGGGTGAAAATTGGGTTCTTTTTGCATAGTCCATTCCCTTCGTCGGAAATCTATAGAACTTTACCTGTGAGAGATGAGATCCTCAAGTCCTTGTTGAATTCTGACTTGATTGGATTCCATACTTTTGATTATGCAAGGCATTTTTTGTCATCTTGTAGCAGAATGTTAGGTCTTAATTATGAGTCCAAAAGGGGCTACATTGGTTTAGATTATTTTGGTAGGACTGTGAGTATAAAGATTTGTCCTGTTGGGATTCACATGGGGCAGTTTGAATCTATTATGTCACTTGATGAGACAGCCGAGAAAGTCAAGGAGTTGAGGGAACAATTTGATGGGAAAATTGTGATTTTGGGGGTGGATGATATGGACTTGTTTAAGGGCATTAGTTTGAAGTTTTTAGCAATGGGGCAGCTCTTGGACCAGCGCCGGGATTTGAGGGGGAAAGTGGTTTTGATACAGATTACAAACCCAGCTAGGAGCAGTGGTAAAGATGTGCAAGATGTTCAAAATGACACCAACAGAATTGCACATGAGATCAACAGAAAGTTTGGTAAACCAGGCTACGAGCCAATTGTTTTTGTTAGAGGGCCGCTTAGTACCCAAGAGAAGGTCCCGTATTATGCCATTGCCGAATGCTGTGTGGTGAATTGTGTAAGAGATGGGATGAATTTGGTGCCTTACAAGTACACCGTCAGTAGGCATGGCACCCCTGCTTTAGACAGGGCGTTAGGTGTTGATGAGAAGGATCGTTCTCCAAAGAAGAGTGTTATCATTGTCTCTGAGTTCATTGGCTGCTCTCCATCTCTTAGTGGGGCTATTCGTGTCAATCCATGGAACGTTGATGCAGTTGCTGATGCCATGGATTCAGCCATAAGTATGAGGGACGAGGAGAAAGTTTTGCGCCACGAGAAGCATTATAAGTACATCAGCTCTCATGATGTTGCTTATTGGGCTAGGAGTATTGATCAAGACCTTGAGAGAGCTTGCAGAGAACATATGTTCAAGAGATGTTGGGGAGTTGGTTTTGGTTTGGGATTCAGGATTGTTGCTTTGGGGCCTGAATTTCGGAAGCTTGGAATGCACCATATTGTTTCTGCTTATAACAGAACAAATAGCAGGTTGATCCTTTTGGATTATGATGGAACTGTGATGCCAGAGACTTCATTGGATAAAAGACCAAGCCCTGAGGTTCTTAATATCTTGAATGATTTATGCAATGATCCCAAAAATATTGTTTTTATCGTTAGTGGCAGAGGGAAGGATTCTCTGGGAGATTGGTTTTGTTACTGTGACAAGTTGGGTATTTCAGCTGAACATGGTTACTTTACTAGGTAATGCTTTAACTTGTTATTACTTCACTGAATTTTCTTGTGAATTATTCTGCTTTGTTCTGATGTTATTCTTGTTTTCATGTTTCTAGATGGAATAAGAATTCTGAATGGGAGACTTGCTCGTTGACGAAGGATTTCAACTGGAAAAAGATTGCAGAACCTGTAATGAAGCTTTATACTGAGGCAACTGATGGCTCTTTTATTGAGGATAAAGAAACTGCAATGGTGTGGCATCACCAACTTGCTGACCCTCATTTTGGCTCATGCCAGGCTAAAGAGCTTCTCGATCACTTGGAAAATGTCCTTGCCAATGAGCCTGTTGTTGTCAAAAGAGGCCAACAAATTGTTGAGGTCAAGCCACAGGTATGTGGATATTGATACATTTGAGGCTCAGAATATATAAGCAGTTGCTGATAGTTAGGATATTCTGAATTTTTTATTAGTACTTCTTCGAATTAAAGGTATATTATCATTCAAAGTATTTAAATTGTTTCTATATTGATGATTGATTTTATTATCTCTTATCAATCGAGAAATCATGCATGTAATTCACTTTGTTATATCTCATAGATATTTGCATTTTCTTATTATGTTCTAATGGATGGTCTTATATGGTGAATTCCAGGGAGTGAGCAAAGGCATTGTTGTCAAAAACTTGATTTCAACCATGCGGAGTAAGGGGAAGTCACCAGATTTTGTGCTATGCATAGGTGATGATCATTCGGATGAAGATATGTTTGCAGGCATAGAACAATCTGTTGCCGATCCTTCGGTGCCAGCCATTGCTGAAGTTTATGCCTGCACTGTTGGCCAGAAACCAAGCATGGCTAAATATTACCTTGATGATACTACAGAAGTCGTAAAGTTGCTTCAAGGACTTGCTGCAGAATCTGTACATTCTAAGCCTTCATCTCATATGGAGTCACAGGAAGACAGACTCTTAAAAATGAAATGACAATAGGGAAAAGAAAATACTTGGGTTTAGGGCAAATTGATACAGGTAGCCTTGTACAAAAAAATACTTGTTAACCCTTACAGGTCCATCTGAGAACCCAGTTAGAAAGACACAAAATTAGTTGATTCATCTTTTATCTTCCTCTTAATGTGAAGCAAAGCCTTTTTATTTTTATGAAAGAAAAATTTAGTTTCTGCTTTCAATTTTAGGTCTCAAAGACATTACAAAATCCTTCCCAGCAAATGTACATTTCCAGTGTTTCTGTTTTTTATTTTCCTTCTTGATGATAGTTTTAACAAATTGATCTCAAACTCAGTTGCTGGTAATTTGCTTAGGTAAAACATGGGCAAGTTATGTTAAAAATTTATAGCTTTGTGAAGTTGAAAGTAGAGTTTTTCACTTGTGCTGCAATCTAAGAGGCAATGAAGTATCAACATCTGCAAGGGATGAAATGATTGTGACAAAATGTGTCATTATCTATGCAGGCAAAACTCAAAATCAATTTCAAATTCCATTTGGTCTCATAATGCAGCATCAACAATGGCCACTTGAATGTGTGAGTTGTAAATCATGGAATTTAATAATTACTTTTATCCATAGTTTTGACGTTTCTTTCAAGTCATGGGTCTAAATCGATGGAATTATTTTCCAATTTAGCGTGCCAGGAACTGCTTTTGTGTATTTGTCGCCACCATTTTTTTTTTTAATCGGCAAATATAATGTCATCAATAAAATTATTAATATTACATCAAGTGTTTATTGATAAAATAATTAGAGGATTATTGAAACGTTGTACATATTAACTTACTGAAATAAATACGAACTTAATTTCTTATTTAAAAGATCCAAATTAAAGCCCCATGTAGAAAATCATCCCACAATCAATAATCACTAATCTTATAAAGAGCAAAAAAAAAATAAAAAAAATTCTACTCTCACATTACAGAAACAAAATTACGAAAGAGACAAAACTTCTTCTCCACTTGAATATAACCTTATCAACGTCTTTCAACACCCATCATTTCCAACATATCTTTCTGGATAAGATCCGATCAAAATTGCATAATTCTACATGTACGTGGAATCCAAATTTTTTGTTTACAATTATGAATCCCGTTGGTTTTTGTGAACGCGTCATAACATCTGAGCCCAAGTCAGTATTGTACATTTTTGATTTTATGTTAATATTCTTTTGTTAAAACGTGTTTAATTATTGTCACATTCTATATTTAATAAAAACTGAATGTGTTTTAAAATTTATAGAGATAGGTGGGTATCATTATTGAATAGATTAATTATTCAGTCAATAACAAACACTTAACCAATAACAAATGGTATTAAAATAAATTAAATTCTTATTTACATGGTAATTTAAAAAATTATGTGTTTTAAACTTTTAATAAACTTGTTTTATAAAAGTGAGTAGGTAGTACACTACCTAATAAATTAAAGTAAGTAGGTAAAATTATTTAATAAATTAATTTTTCGGTCAATAACAAATATTTAATTTGTGATAAATGATGTTAAAATAAACTCAAATTTTTATTTAATGTGGGTCTCAAAAATCACGTATTTTAAACCCTAAATGATCATTGCTACATGTTTTGTATTTTAAGGCAATCAATGAAAATAAATAATTCAAAACATGTGTTATTAATATAAACTACACCATCAATATATGTGGTTAAAATTTGTATATATAATACTGCATGACAAATATGACAATAGAGAATATTGGCTTATATCGCAAACATTATCATGTCAATAATGACTCAAAGTTATCGATTCATCTAAAAGCTTGACAATATAAACAAGTTCCAACAATAAAACTATATATATATTACATGATCTTAAAATGATAAATTTAAGCTGCAAAACATATGAGCAAATTGTGGCCATAGATGTCTTTTCACTGAATGCATGAATTTAAATCTGGAATCATTTATTTTTTCCCATGCTTGTTATACAAATGACATTCTTTTAAATATAAATCGAACCCTATTTAAGTTTCAATTTTGACGTGGCCAAATTTAGGCTTCAAATCTTTTGGTATAATCACAACAAAGATTGTTTGTTGAACCAGGTGGGTATCGATATTGTAGTCGAATTAATATTTCAAGAAGCAAATCTTAATCAATTACTCCTAACGATGAGTAAAAATAGAAAATCTAGTGAAAATAAGTAAGATAAAAGACCTTTTGGCTGTTATCTTCCCAGGAAAGTGTACAAACTTTCCTCCAAAAGAAAAAAAAAAAAGAGAATTGCAAAAAAAAAAGAATGATTTGTAGACTTTTATAGTTAAATCGCCTCTCTGACAATGTATCCTTTTTTTGATAAAACATCTCTAATGATCACAATGCTTGTTGTTGCACGTATTTATCCTATGAAGGAGCTCGAACTCAACATTTTGAGTGCTAAAAATAAATATAATATTTTTAACTTTAAGAGTAATGTTATATATCTCAAATTATATTTAAATAATAATGTATTAAGTAATTATTGTGGTTGACATTGGGTTGTAGATCGTTAATGTATAAAATAAATAGATATCAATTATAAGTGAGAGGATGAATAGTAGTTATTATCATTCAAATAAAGTATTGTAGATCCCTTATGTTTTCATATTTCTTGTGGGATGGGATGTTGGGCTCTTTGAAGCAACCGAAATAATATTGTGCATACCAACAGAGGAAGAAATGTGAAAGATTTGTATGTTTCGGCTAAAAGCATGCTGTCAGAATATCAGGAAGCACATTATACGAGTACAAAACTAGGTGTTGCCCCTCTGTCTCGCTAGTGTCCACCCGCAACAGGATACTATTAGGTTAACTGTGACGCAGCCATTGATTTGAAGGCGAAACGGGTTGGTGTTGGCCTGGTTATCCGAGATCACTTGGGGGACGTCTTGGTGGCATTGGCATTGGCAGAAGCAAAAGCTTGCTTTGCGGGTATCAAACTTGCCATCGAATCAAGTCTTGTAAGACTGGTGCTAGAGAAGCTGAAGGAGTTGCCCATCAGTTGGTGAAGTACTCGTTGAGTTGAGAGCACTCTCTCCTTTAGCTGAAGGAGTTGCCTTCTTATGTTGTGGCTACTGTGGCCGCAGATTCTTCTTAATTCTTAATAAAATTCATTTTCAAAAAGAAAAAGTAAAATATTTTAGGAATTTATCCAACATTTTAACTATTGTTATTTAATTAATTAATGTAACTTGAGGAGAGGGAATTTAAAACACAGAATCTCAACATTATTTCAAAAGAACATGATTATCATTAAACTGCATCTATATCTAACCACAATTACTATATTTGTAAAGTTAGGCAGAAGCACAATAGTCTCTAACGCATCCTAATTTCCTCCAATATTACGAGATTGAATCATTTCATCTATCAAAATGAACCTAGGAGCCGATGGATTAATCTGTATTTTTTTTTAATTTACTGCAAAGTATCAATAAAGTTAGCAGGATAAAATTCTAAGATTCATAAAAACTAGGCATAGAAACTTATTGAAGTTAAAAATCAAACACTATAAAAGTTTACAATAACAATAATATTTTGATAGCATTGCCTTCTTTGCATACAAATACAAATTAATGATACAACTCCTAAGTGAAAACAATAAGTAAGACATGTTATTCATGTATAACTGATGTTAATAGCAGTTGTAAAATGATCACAAAACCCATATTGCTTCAAAACAGTTAGTCCAATCGTGAAAAGCATCAACCAAATATTTTTGATTTTGATTTTGTTTTTTTCGTTTTTCTGTTTAATAACATCTATCTCATATTCTAATCTGTAATGACACATGAACTACCAACAAATGAACAATTTTGTGATGAATAAAGAAAAAAGAACACAGAGAGATAAATTACCTAATATGACTGGTCCAAAAATAGTAATCAAAACTTGGGTATCCTTTCGAGCTTCAAAATAGGGATCTAACTTGGTTTTGTGTAATCATGATAATAATTTTGGGCTATTTTTCTATTGAAAGAAAATTTGGGGATATTTATTGAAGGAAGTGTTTAGAAGTTTTATGGAAAATACATTTTGTGGGAGGTTAGAATAGATTTGAGTTAAGAGAGAAAATTTATTGGAACAAGAAGGAGGATTAGAAAATTTATAATTTTAGGAGGACTTAGTTGTTATTCTATAATTCATTGCACAATACTTAGCCTTCCTTTTTTTTTTTTATATATAGTTGACTTTTAGCGTGCAAGCACCACTTATTTTCACAAACAAACACACACCACACAATTATCACTTAGGTCTAATTTTTATTTTATATAATTGTAACTTTTTTATAATTATCTAGATATTTATAGATTTGTCTAGATTTTGTAATATTTAATATTTTGAGTATCTTTTCTAGAAAATGCATTAATTTTAACACTCCTCCTTAATGTACTTTTAATAAACTCTCAATATTTTTTGCAGTAACTCGAACTTTGATCTTGGAAGAGCCTTGGTGAAGATGTCTGTAATTTTTCTTCTGTTTTGCAATACTTGAGTTCAATCTTTTTGTTTGTTGACGCCTTTTTCAAAAAGTGATGCTTAATTGCAATATGCTTGGTCTTATTACGGAACACGAGATTTTTTGCCATAGTTATTGTAGACTTGTTGTCACAGAATATTTTTATAATTTCATTCATTTTTTCTCTAATGTCTTTAAATATCATTCTCAGCCATATTACTTGACAAGCTGAGCTTGTTGCTGTGACGTATTCTGCTTCAATTGATAATTTTGCCATTGTTGCTTATTTCTTGGATGACTAAGAGAATACATTAGACCCGATAGTGAAAGCATAACCTGATGTGCTTTTCATGTCATCAATATATCTTGCCCAACCACTGTTAGTATATCCAATTAGTTTTGAGTTTGGAGTAGACTTGTACCAAATCCCATAGTCCATTGTGCCTTGTAGATATCATAGAATCTACTTTGTTGCTCCATAGTGAACTTGAGATGGTTCCTGCATGAATCTTGAGAGAAGACTGGTAGTATATCTAATGTCTGGACGAGTTGCTGTTAAATATAGTAAGCTCCCAATCAAACTTCTATATAGAGATTCATCAGCCTTCTCTGACCCATCTTCCTTTTTAATTTTTTTACCAGTAGCCAAAGGTGTAGCTACAACATTGCAATCGAACATCTTGAATTTCTTCAGTAAATTTTCTGTGTATTTCTTTTGGCATATAAAGATTCCATCTAGTTCTTGACTTATTTCTGTTGGGGATATAATATACGTGGGTGTATGTATATGTAATTATGTTTATTGCTTAAAATACGTATTACATATATATTTAATGCTGTGGAAGCATTAAAACATACAATAAACACAAAAAATAATATATTAATCACATTAATATATTAGAAGGGTTGAGATATCACCTGAACATATAAAGTTATACACGTATATCCTCGGAGTCCGCATGGAGACCAACTCAGTGGGTTTGGTGAGCTAGAACAAGAGCTTTACATTCTAACACAGGATTAACTCTTAATCCCAAAATGACCGATTGCGTGTATTCTTCCTTTTCTATAAAAGAATAAGAAATTGAGATTGAAGCAATTCAAAATTGCTTCTCTCAGTACCATAAGATAAAATGAAATAATTTTATTTCCTCCATTCCCTCTTCTCCCTTCCCTTTTTTTTCTTCTTCTCGGCGCAAATAGAAGAAATGAAACCATTTTCATTTCTTCCTTTTGTTTTTCATTTCCCGTCATAACACACACACCCCTCTCCAAAATCACACACACATCTCATATATATATATATATATTAAAATAATAATATAATATAATATATAAATAAATAATAATACAAAAATAATAATGGATGACAATTATCACCCATTATATAATATAATAATATTATATATAAAAATAATATATAATATAATAATATATTATAATGAGATATTTGTGATTATTTAATAATTAAATAATTAATGTGTAAAATGACTATTTTACTCCTCATAAATAGTTACCAAATCTACTGCTAATGGGTCTTACTAAATTTCACACTTATGTAAACTCAATCGAGAGTCCACAATACGCCACATGTCATTATACAATTAGTAAATAATAATTATTGACTAATTATTGTATTCAACACTTAAATACATACACGTACATATTCCCGTGATAGTGCTGGATATTGCTGGATTAAACAATTTAATTTGGTACGTTGCCCTAGTGTACAACGAGTACACTCCATATCGCGGGACTTTATAGGTCTACGCCTGATTTGTCAAATGAAACTATTCCATGAGTCCGTGAACAATGCCCCACGTATATATCACAGATATACAAATTAGCAAGTTGAACCATGCAAGCTGAGGTTACAACACATACGTATAGTCCTTCCGTCATGATATCCTGGATGTACAGGGATATATATTATCACCGTCAAATCCTCATATGTTTATCCATGTCTTATCCTCAGACTTGTATCTCACTAAACGATATGTGCAAACTCCTTTGCCATATTGTTCCACCTTAGTGGAAACCCATTCTCAAGATTAATGCTTATGGCCACAAGACTTTCTAAGATACAGTCTTAAAGCATCTGGATATCTAACTCTTTATACGAGTTGAATGATCCCATATCTGTACACACCGAACTCCATAAGTATCGAATCATACCTAGTGACACTCAGCGGTCACACCATAAAAGGTTTGTAACATGTGTGGAACCAAAGTATGGTGGATCACTTACAAGCCTACCGTGGTACTCAGGTCAAAGGACTACGTATACTACTCAACTCGAGAGGACCTTCCATTGACGGCTTATATAGGGTATCTATCGGAAGTCATCGTGAGTCTGTCTCATATCCAGTCCTAACTGGATACCTATATGTCAATTCGAGCTCCAAGCTCATAGTCGGCTAGGAACGACTATTTATACCCTATAGGTATGACATATGCTGATCTATATAATGGTATCCATCGACAGACCTACATCGACAGAAATACATTATGGACAATATTTAAGAACATGCTTGCGCAACTAGTATTTCTTGGCACCCGATTGCAACTCTTACAACTATACAATTACTAGTACATTCTTAGGTCTATGTCCCATTACAGACAAGACTCCAACTCTTGGATCTTTACTGAGTATTATAATCAGCTAATACTTAACTTGCTAACATTTAGCATTTATATCTCTCAGCGTGGCTAACTATGAGTTCTTATCTGAACTCTTTTAGATCAGATCTGAACTCTTTCAGATTATACAATGTCTGTAATGTTATATTGCATAGTACTATATAAATAGGTATTAGCAATTTAATGGGAATGTACACTTGTATAAATACACAAGTATATGTACATTCATGGATGACACGTAAGTACCAACCTTAACTATCTCCCACTTGCTCTAGTGCCATTCCTGATGGTATCTCATACACACCGACTCTACGTGTTTCATAAACATGTTTAGAGTCATGGCCTTAGAAAGTGAGTCTGGTAAATTATTTATAAAACACTTCTATAAATAATCACATCTCTCTAAACCAAGATCCCTCTAGTCATGTGAGACTTCTCTCAGCATAATTAGAGTACTGGTGTGCTCTTGGCACCTCGGCCTATACTACAGCCTAGTTTTATCACAAAACTATGGGATAGGATCCACCTATCTTGGAACTCTTCCAAGCCCAACGATAAACATACGAATTCACACTACCTTTTCTGCTCCGCCCATAATAAATTAGCAGTGAATCCTAGTTTGGTACAATTTCAACTTACCATCAGTGAATCCTAGTTTAGTACCAATGAGAATGAACACATTCCCAGATGTAGACTCTCCATCATCTAGGTCAAATTAAAATTCTGAATTTGTGCATCTTATCACTTGTAAGTCACTTTCTAAATATTTGAGAAACTTATCCTTTTACCCTAAAGGTATATCAGGATATGTTTGATGATGAATACTTGAAATTACATATTTAATAAGGATTTTATATCATTGTTTTGTATTACTAGTGTCTTTAACCCCTTAATTTAAGTATGTTTACAATATTGTACCTAATTAGCTTTTAACCGTTTTGTAGTAGGTATGGTAAAATAGGAATAACTTTCTACCTAGGAATTCAATTGGAGTGATTAATGATCCTGTGAAGAGATAACTTAATAGGCTAACATATTGTATTTCATAAGACATTCAAAATTCGAGTGTTTAGAAGGTGAAAATTGCCTAAAATAGAATTGTTCTACAATACAGGCCTAATCCGAATAGTCATCACTATTTTGCCCATAACTATAGAAATACGTATCTAATATGCATGATACAACTCAATTTGAAAAGATAAAGAGACTTATCTACAATTTTAGTATTTTGAGTGACAGCTAATTCGGACCACATCAATTCCAAATTAGATAAGCAAGTGGGTGCATTAATGATAATCAGTGTAAATTATTTGCCACAATTCTTAACTTTTATCATTCATGTGGTTCTCTCTTCATTTGTATCGATTTATCCATATTTTTCTATAAATAGGTAGCATGTTTATGCCCAAAACATGTAATTAAAGACTTAAATTTTAGTTCAAAACACTTATCTTTTGTATTATCTCTTGTTTACTATTGTAAAGTCCTGTTATCTCTTCTTTCATTTTTTTTTTTAGTTTCATTATGTCCAAATAATTTTATTTATGCTAAGGTGAAATGGTGAAACTCTTGGCAAGGTAATACTTAACTCTTATTCATGAATTTAATATTTTATTGTTAAGTTATGCAAATTTATATATGATATATTTATTTTATTTGTAATATTAATATCCTTTCTTCTAAGTGGTGTATCTTGATTTATTATTGACAAACTTTATATTTGGCACAATAAATTCTTGAAAACATTTATAAGGTTTGACGTATATACCCTTTCTTGTAAAGTAAGAGTCTTGATTTATTGTAGACAAATATAAAGATTGGCAAAATAAATACTTGAAGCCATTTATAAGATTTGGTGTATAATAATTGAAAGAAATAAATACTAATTAATATATAAATAATGATGAATGTTAATTATTATATTTTCGGTTGGAAACTCATTTGTGTGAGGATTTCAATTGAGTTATAAAAAGAGTTAAATATATTCTTACTTCTTATGCCAAGAGTGGATCCCTCTAACATTAACTTTTATTTGAATTGGTTAATTGAATTAATATTTGCAAACATTTTATATTGCATTAATTGTCTTTAAAGTTATTATAATTTGTAATTTTAATTCTACTTCCCCGTGAATCGACCCCGTTCTCACCGGATTATTTATTACTTCGACAATCCTGTACTTGTGAATAAACTACTATATTCTGGATGTGTCATTTGACTACCATCAAATGGTGGTCACCTGAATCAGACAAAAATTAGCTCGTAACTCTTACAACTAAACTGATATCAGGTCTCAAATATATCATATCATACATCAATATCTGAAGAGCTGATGTATTTGGTGTGCTAGACACTTTAACTCTCTCATCTTTCATTTGAAGAGACACTTCCATCGAAAGATGAACACCATGTCCAAAAGATACCTTTTTAAGATGAACATCAAATGGTGGTCACCTGAATCAGACAAAAATTAGCTCGTAACTCTTACAACTAAACTGATATCAGGTCTCAAATATATCATATCATACATCAATATCTGAAGAGCTGATGTATTTGATGTGCTAGACACTCTAACTCTCTCATCTTTCATTTGAAGAGACACTTCCATCGAAAGATGAACACCATGTCCAAAAGATACGTTAACTAACTTATAGTTAAGAAAATTGTACCTTTTTAAGATGCTATTGATGTAAAATAATTTGGGAGAATCCTATCAACTTTCTAGCTCTATCTCTATAAAGCTTTATACCTAATATAAAGGAAGTGTCTCCCAAATGCTTCATTGAGAAATTCTTACAAGTTACTTCTGACCGATAATAACATATTGACATTATTCTCAATGACCAGTATGTCATCAACATAGAGCATTAAAAAGACTATTATGCTCCCACTAACTTTTTTTGTACACAAGCTTCCTCATTATTTTTTATGAAACCAGACAATCTGACTATCTCATTAAAATAATGAGTCCAGCTTCCGGAGGTTTGTTTAAGCCTATAAATGGACTTCTTCAGCCTGCACACTAGACCAAAAGTCAGGCTGGACATAAAATCTTCAGGCTTTTCCACGAATATCTCTTACTCGAGGTATCCATTCAAGAATGCCGTCTTTACATCTATATGCCAAATCTCAAAGTCATAATATGCTGTAAGAGCCAATAACATTCTAATCGACTTTAACATCAATATTGATCCAAAGGTTTCTTCTTAAATGATCCCAGATCAGTAAAGATTACCTTTCTAGAACTAATATAGGGCTTAGAAGATCTCTACCTTCCATTTGGCTCCCACCAGCTCTTTGTAAACCTTTTATAACCAACGAGAACAATTCTTATGGGTAGCTTAATCAAGTCCCAGACTTGATTCTGATACATAGAGTCAATTTTTTTTACATGGCTTCTTGCTGTTTCCTGAATCGATGTCTAACATTGTCTTTCTATAGGTTAAAAGATAATATTGTTCTATAAAAAAAACTCCAAGTTCACCTTTAGGCATTAAACATACCTAATAGGTGAGCTAGACATTCCTTCCGACTCATTTAGAGAGTGGCTAAAAGACCACTACTTAATTAAGCCTTTTTTCCATCATTGGTTCATTAATTTCTAGATTGACTTCACCAAGTTCAATCCTTCTATGATTTTCACGATCCATGAGAAACGCTTTCTCTAGAATAGTAGTATATCAAGAAATGAACACACTTCATTTCTCTGAATCATAGAACTAGTATCCTATTGAATTTACAAGATACTTAATGAACCTATACATGTACCTCTTAGGTGCTAGTTTATCCTATTGAGTAAGTATTACAAAATAAGATATCATACTGCGTAACTCTTACATAAGTAGAACAACCTCAAGTCTTAACTTATTTAAGAGCTTTCTTCCTTTCTGTATCACATACGAAATGGAAGGAATAACTTCTGATGGAACTCTACTTAAAAATCAGTTATCTTTGGAGCAGATACTCACAGATATAGATCAGTAACACTCATTATCGATCGGACCATATCTAATAAAGTCTGATTTCTCATTTTTGAAACATCATTATGTTATGGAGTACCCCGAGGAATTTAATGAGTGAGAATCCGATTCTTTCTTAAATAAATGGAAAACTTGCTGTTAATGTACTCACTTTCTCGATCTAATTGAAGGAATGTGAGGTACTGTAGTAACCAGTATCCACGACTGGTAAGAATAAGTATTTATATATGTATAAATATACGTATTTTATTTGTATGTTGGTGATACTTGAATTATATATTGTTATTAGTAATATTTTTATAGGTTAAGGATATACGATTAGTATTGGGTTTATTTGTATGACTTTAGATTTATTTTAGGGACCAAATTGTTATACTTTGAAAGTTTTGGGGGCAAATTCGTAAATACCAAAAATTAGCCTCTTAGTATAAAAATACACTTTTAAACCCTAATTTACCATTTTTAGGTCGAGCTACCCATTTTAAGAGAGAGAAGAGAGAAATAGAGGAGAGAGAAAGAGGAGAAGAAGAAGAAAAAGAAGAAGAAATTGGAATTTTGAATTTCAAGAGGTATATCATACGTATTTATCAATTTATTGGTATTAATTAAGTTAATTCCTTTAAGTTTTGATTTCTGAAAATATGTATAATTGAGGATTTGTTGTGTATTTCGTAAGATCATATGAGAATTGATGATGATCTATAAGATAGTTTGATAAATCATGATGAATTATGGAATTTCTGCTGGATAACCTCTTGATCTAGGAATTTTATAAATTGTTGTGATTCGCTTCTGGTTTTGAATTTTGAGTATATGAAATTAGACATGTTAAGGATCATCTGAGACTTTGAATCGATTGAAAATTCTGGAAATTGAATTTATAGTGAATTTAGCAAAATGACCCTGAAATTCTGGAAATTTCCTGTGTAAACAGTATAGTACAGTGAAAAATAATTTTTGTCCTACTGAATGATCTTCAAAAATTATGAATTTGTGGAATATGATAATTTTATATGTCTAATATGATATACTTGGAATTGAGAATTTAGATCAATGTGGTTGAAGTGTTATGAATTTCTAAAGTGTATCAGCTCATTGTAATATTTGATTAACAGATTTTTAAAGTTATAGAATAAAATAGTTTTCAAATACTTTTGGCAGTGATTTGGAAGTGAAATATTTATCATGGACTGAGATATGTGTTAAGAGTAATTATGTGGTAGTTTTATAATTTTCGAGTTAGTATATGATTTTATAAAATTAGGAGATTGAATACTGTTCAGTAAGTATCTTGATCCTGTCAGGTTTGTAGTTTGGATTCGATGGTGTGTATGGAATGGATTGTGTAGGAAATTTGATATAATGTTCATATATAAGAAGGATATATGAGTCAAGAATGGTATATTCTGATTTTGGAGTAATTGGACATCATTTGATGTATTAGAAATTTTTGTTAAGTGTAAGTGGTCAGAATGACAGGTTTTGAGAAACCAAATATTTAGACCAATTTGATGTGATAAATGCATTGTGTATAATTTTGTAAGCTATTTAAAGTATTTTGTGTGAATTGTGAGGCTTATGAAAGGATTAATCTCCATTGATAGGTTAAGGAGATTTAAGCCTTGTAGCTGAAAGTGTTAAGAGGTAAGTATACTAGACTTTTTACTGAAATCACAATAAACATAGTAATTGTTTTGTATGATTTTGCAAATGGGGTTAAGAATATGTTTATGTTATGTCAAAGTATATTTTGATATGAAATGTGAATATATGTTTCTGAATGTGAGCATTGACATTGAGCATGGACATACATGTGTTTTTGTAAGTGAGCTTTCAAAATAAGATGTGTTTAATAAAGAAAGCTTTTGAAGTGTAATATGTCCATGAGAAATATTTTGTATTTTGAGGGTACTTGAACTCACTGTTAACTTAGTAGGCATTTTATGTGATTTGTGGAGCCTTTATGTGTGGCATTTCCTTTGGGATTGGTATATGTTATGTGTTCCGTATGTAGGGAGGATCCTATTGGTACCTAAAGGAAGAGTGAGTCATCACATTCGTGTGGTGGCGTATTGGTGCATGTGAGAGGACTCACCGATGATCAGGGTGAGGGTTTGGCTTTTACCTTCGGGCATAAGCATTATATATGTGTTATTCAAGACCTCACTTGTACTATTCCTCTCATACGGTATGTCACCTACGAGTGACATTTGGCTCATTATGTGATATGTGATATGTAAGTCCTACTAAGTAGTAGTTGAGTGATGGTATTCCTATTATGTGTTTTGAAAGAATGTGTAAGCGCTTACATGATATGTGATTTGATAAGATTATGATTTTGATTGATCACAGCATATCATACATATGCATTGTGTACATATATGTATTTGTATTTGATATATGAAAAACTAGTATGCTTACTGAGTTTTATACTCATTATAGTTTATGGTGATTTCAGGTAAATAAGGTACATGTGTGCTTAGCGGATTTGGCAAGACTTCTGCTGTTCCTTGGGTTCTCTAAGTTGTTAGGTTGCTAAGTGTTTCATTTGGGGACACGTGGGATAAGATATTTGATTTGTCCCTAGTGAATAAATACGTATGTATTATTTTATTGTGTGTGGTTGGACTTAGTTTAAGTTTCACCAAGTGTAGTAATGGATTGATTTTAAGTAAGAATTTACAATGAATATATTCTGGGCTTCCGGTAACAAAGTTGCTACTGGTGACGTAGTAGAGTGTTAATCTCTGAGAAAACTCTGCGTATCTCCGGTTTACTAATTGTCCCAGTCATAATTCAATTGCTATAATTCTGAAAGAAATTAAAATGAATGTTTAAGTATTATTGAATGAATGTAAGTGATGTCGTGTGTCAGATCTTTTGGGTCTGGGGCGTGATAGGTACATTCTGGTATGTTAGGTAATCTCCGTGAATACATTATTCATAAACTGGTTAAGTCTTTATAGTCAGATTAGGAATTCAACCATCCTTAACCAGACGGTTTAGGCATCTCACGCATATATGACCTAATTTTAAAAACTACAGTTCCGTATCATTTAAGCATTCTAATTAACAGACATTTCTAATTGTAAATGATATCCATTTATTAATTGACATTCAGTTAATAAAATATTATTTACATCAAATGAACATAAGGAACAATTCATAATATTTATTTGATATCCTTCACCGTCAAGTACAGGAAGGGACACAATATGTCAAATGATGTTTTGGATATTATACCAATTATGCAATACAACTACTGCATTACAAACGAGAACGAAGTCAAACTTCCCAATAAATTGGACTTGCAAGAAATTACCATTTCCTGCTCTTAACATTACTTCTACAAACTGTTGTGTTCTGGTCTCTCTCAATCCCTACAACATATTATAGATATGAGAGGGACATACGGTATCTCATACCCAGCGTGAATTGACATCCTATGCCCTAGAAATGTCTATGTTTGTCAAGTACAAACCTATGAGAGTCTTTCTGACAATTATAAGGCTTCTAGGGTAGAAGGAGGAATACCCAACTTTACTACAATGGAAACACTTTCCATCTGCATTGCTCTCTTGTTGATCTTTGAATAAATGTAGCCGCTGAGAACTTATCATGGGTTTCTGCCTCATCTTCTTCTCCTCACACATCTGGTTTCACCAGATATAGTTGGAGTATAAAATGAAACACCCTGAACAAAGAGGGTCACACTCCCTTTATACATATCATCTATAGAGGTGTTATTAGAAACACTTTACGGCAAACTCTAATCAACAATAAATTCAAGATTCTCTAAATCCAGAATATTTCTGAGATTCATCTGCAGGTCAGAATAATTTTTAGTACCCTAAAGTTAGACTGCATCAAGTATGCACACCAAGTGGTTCGTAGTGGCCATTATATTTGACAGGCCTAAATAATGAGAGATAATTGGAATAATCATTAAATCGCTATAAAACGTTTTAAATCATAGGTATAACAATTATACATTATCAATTTAAAACGCCCTCTCATTGCTTTACATAAATATTGTAGCTGTGAACAGTACAAAATACTGTTTATCTGCTATTGTTTAAGTGAACAGTACACTGCTGCGGTGTCGAATTAGATTGCTGCAGCGCTGAGAGGTCAAACCCTCAGCACCACGGCACTCATCCATCACCGATGGGGAGCGAATTCCAGAACCTTCAGTGTCTCAGCGCGGGCTCGCCAGCGTTGAGAGAAAGAACTCCTAGCACCGTGGTGCCAGATCTTTAGCATTGCGGCGCTGGGAGGTCGAACCCTCAATGCCAGCCCTCTGGTGCTGTAGCGCCCAGTGCACCCTCTTTGGCATACCTATTTCAACACTTGAAATACGCCATTTACAATGGGCCTTTTGCATCCATTCCCTCAAACAACACCCAAATATGTCATAAATAACTCTGATACCATTTTTGTCGGGGATATAATATACGTGGGTGTATACATGTGCAATTGTATTTATTGCCTAAAATACGTATCACATACATATTTAATGTTGCGAAAGCATTAAAACATACAATAAACACAATAAATAATATATTAATCACATTAATATATTAGGAGGGTTGATATATCACCTGAGCGTGTAAAGTTATACACGTATATCCTCGGAGTCTACATAGAGACCAACTCGACAGGCTTGGTGAGTTAGAACAATAGTCTTATATTCTAGCACGAGATTAACTCTTAACCCCCAAATAGCCGATTATGTGTATTCTTTTTTTTTTTTAAAAGGATAAGAAATGGAGATTGAAACAATTCACAATTACTTCTCTCAGTACCATAAGAAAAAATAAAATAATTTAATTTTTCATTTTTTTTCTTCTTCTCGACACAAATAAAAGAAATGAAACCATTTTCATTTCTTCCTTTTGTTTTCCATTTCCCATCACAACACAAACACACCCCTCCAAAATCATATATATATATATATATATATATATTAAAATAATAAAATAATATATTATATAAATAAATAGTAATGGGTAACAACTATCACCAATTATATAATATCAAAATATTATATATTAAAATAATATATAATATAATAATATATTATAATAAGATATTTTTGATTATTTAACAATTAAATAATTAATGTGTGAAATGACTATTTTACCCCTCATGAATAGTCACTAAGTCTACCCTCTAGTGGGTCCCACCAAATCTCACACTTGGGTAAATAATAATTATTGACTAATTATTGTATTTAACAATAAAATATAGACACGCACGTATTCCCGTGGTAGTTTTGGATTAAACAATTTCATCTAACACGCTGTCGCAGTGCACAACAAGTACATTTCATATTATAGGACTTTCGAGGTTTACGCTTGATTCGTCAAATAAAACTATTCTATGAGTTTGTGAACATTGCCTTACGCACACGTCACAGATATACAAATCAGTGTGTTGAACTATACAAGTTGAGGTTACAACGTATATGTATAGTCCTTCCGTCATGATATCCTAGATGTGCGGGGATATAGATTATCACCGTCAAATCCCTATGTGCTCATCAATGTCTTATCCCTAGACTTGTATCTCACTGAACAATATGTGCAAACTCCTTTGAAATATTGTTCCACCCTAGCGGAAACTCTTTCCTAAGATTAATGCTTGTGGCCACAAGACTTTCTAAGATACAGTCTCGAAGCATCTGGATAACTAATTCCCTATGCGAGTTGACAGATCCCATATCTGTATACACCGAACTTTATAAGCATCGGACCATACCCAGCGACACCCAGCAGTCACACCATGAATGGTTTGTGACATTCGTGGAACCAAAGTATGATAAATCACTTACAAGCTCAACATGGCACTCAGGTCAAAGGACCACGTCTACTACTCAACTTGAGAGGAATTTTCATTAACGGCTTACATAGGGTGTCTATCAGAGGCCATCGTGAGTTTGTCCCATATCCAGTCCTAACTGGATACCTATATGTCAATATGAGCTCCAAGCTCACAGTCGGCTATGAATGACTATTTATACCCTATAGGTACGATATATGCTGATCTATATAATGGTATCCATCGACAAACTCGCATTGGCAGAAATACATTAGGGACAATATTTGAGAACATACTTGCGCAACTAGCATTTCTTGGCACCCGATTGCAACTCTTGCAACTATGTAGTTACTAGTACATTCTCAGGTCTATGTTTCATTACAAACAAGACTCCAACTCTTGGATCTTCGCTGAGTATTATAACCAGTTAACACTTAGCTATGCTAACATTTAGCATTTATATCTCTTAACGTGGCTAATTATGGGCTTTTATCTAAACTCTTTTAGATCAGATCTGAACTCCTTCAGATCATACAATGTCTGTAATGTTATATTGCATAGTACCATATAAGCAGGTATTAACGATTTAATGAGAGTGTACAATTGTATAAATACACAAGTATATGTACATTCAGAGATGGAACATAAACATCAACCCTAACAATTTTAATACTAAGAAAGTAATGCATCAACCCAAGATCCATCATCTCAAATGTTTTCATTATGTCTTCCTTAAATTCTTGCAATAATTTGTCATTGTTTCATGTGTAGATGAGATCATCTACAAATAAGGGGACAATGAGAGTACTTGAATCATTTTGGGTCTTGATGTATAATGTTGGCTTACTTTTTCTCCTCTTGAAACCTGAATTCATGAAGTAGTTGTCTATGCGACTCTACCTGACTCGAGGTGCTTGATTTAACCTATATAGAGCCTTTTTCATTTTTAGAACTTTTTCTTCACTGCCTTGTTTCATGAACTCCTGTGGCTGCTTTACATATACTTCTTCTTCTAGCACACCATTCAAGAATGCTGACTTTATATCAAGCTGATAAACTTTTCACTTATTTTGAGCTGTAAGTGCCATAAGCGCTCTTATTGTGTCTTGCCTTGCTACAGGAGAAAAAGTTTCATTGTAGTCGATGCCTGGTTGTTAAGAGTAACCTTTTGCCATAAGTCTTACTTTGTATTTCTGGATTGAACTGTTTGGATTGATCTTGGTTTTGTACACCCTATTTGATACCAATGATTTATTTATCTTGAGGGCTCTCTACAAGTTCTCATGTTTGATTATCAATCTCTTTTTCCATAGCATTCTTCCATATTTTTTTGTTTTGTTGCTTCTTTAAAGCTTCCTGGTTCCATAGTAGAGAAGTTGCATGTCTCATATATGTCTTTGAGTTCTCTAACTCTTCTTGGTGGTGACTCAAAAGATGGGTTCCCTTGTTGGCGATGTTAGAGGCGTTCTGAAAACTTTTGATTCTATCAGTTCACCTTTATCTTCTTCTATGATTGTTTTCCTGTGCTTTGTTGGTATTGATATATTTCCTTCCTTAACCCTCTCTTTTTTCCAGTTCTATGAGGCCGACTCATCGAACTCAACATCTTTGCTAATCATTAGTTTCTTAGTTTTTGGATTATATATCCGATAACCTTTTGACTTTACACTGTATCCCAAAAATATTTCTTTCTCTGTCTTTTCTTCCAGCTTGCTGATGCGATATTTCTATATCATAAATTAAGTGCAAGTATACACTATCGTATGCAAGTAATAAAGAGACTAAATAAGTCGGATGTCGAACCCACAGGGATAATTCTTTCTTTTTAACCAATTACTAAAATTATATCTTCCTAATAATTATTCAGAAAAATAAAAATCTAAGAATGAATGTAAGAAATATAAAAGTAAAAACACAATGCAATGAGATTTAAAGATAACAACGTAGAGAAAACCTAGGATTAATATTATCCCTCAATATGCTTTTTAATGATTAATCCTCTAATATTTAACTCACTTAGTCTTTATTATTGATCAAGACACCAATGTATTCACAAGCCTCTTCCAAGGTCATGCAAGTATACCTTAATTTACCAAATACCTATATTCCTATGGTACTTGTAATAAATTAAGATTCATTAAGATTAGGTCTTATTGATCATACATGCCAATTAGGTATATTCCTATCCTAAGTTGAAACTTGCATATGCAATATTGAATGTTACTCTACAATCATGCATCAAATTACCTAGGTCTAAATATTATGATTCCTCTTCCGAGTTTATCAATAATATTACCAACTCATTCACCATATATTGGCCAGATATATTGAAGCATTAAACACAAGTAATTTAAATAATAAATGACTAAGTTTATTAAATATTAAAAAGATATGGCAATTTAAGCGCACATATTGAGTTCAAATATTAACCCTAGAAAACAAGTTAGCTCATAACTATAAGAGAACAGCAGTAAAAATAATTATAAATCATGATACAATTATTAGCAAACCGATATAGACGTCGAATTGCTCTTAATTGCACTGCCTAGGAACTCTTGATGCCGAAGAACGTCTTGTATCTCTCTCTAAAGTTGCTTCAATTAAGCTCCTATTGCTCTCCAAGACTTGTGCTCTGTATTCTTGGTGCTCTTGGGTCGTCTTGGATTGATTCTTGAAGGCTGGGAACGAGTGGCTTTATATAGGGATTGATATGAGCTTGAAAATCTCAATTCTCGTCGGACTAGGACTCGCACTACCGCTGGCGCGCTATGCATCTGTCGCTGGGGCGACGCGTGAAGAAGCGATTACCGCTGGAGCGGTGGGATCTTGGCGCTGGGGCGCTGCATGAAAACGGCTTCACCGCTGGTGCGGTGACTCTTCGTCGCTGGGGCGCTATACGCGACTTAAGCAAGTCGTTTTTCTATTTCGATCACTATTTCAGCGCTGGGGCTAAAATCCTTGTGGCGCTGGGGCGATGGACACATACTTTAAAAACTTTGCATTTTAGTCCCTGTTTTCGCTCCTTTTGCGTTCTTTCTTTAAATTTCGTTCAAGTCCCTATAAATAACAATAATGCACATAAATAGCCATCTATTCTCATAAAACCATAAAATATCAATAATAAAAACATGAGAAAATATATGACAAATTTGCCCTTATCACTTGCGCCTTTTTTGTGTTGGAATATGGATATAGTATACACATCCAAATACTCTGAGATGACGTGCTGAAGGCTTCTGCTTGCTCCATACCTCTATTGGAGTCATGTTTTGTAGAGCATTTGTTAGACATCTATTTACCAGGTATACTGTTGTATACACTGCTTCTTCCCAGAATGAACTTCGTAGGCCTTTTTCTTTTAACATTGAGCTTGCCATCTCTATGACTGTTCTATTTTTTCTTTATGAGACTCTATTTTGTTCTGGAGCATAGCCCACTGTCAACTGATGCTTAACTCCTTCGTCTTCACAGAACTGGTTGAATTCTCTAGAAGTGTACTCTGTCCATTTGTCACTTCTTAGCTTCTTTAGGTAGTAACCACTCTGCTTTTTAACAAAATTCTTGAACTTCTTGAAGACTTTGAGCACTTCTAATCTCTCACGAAGAAAATACACCCACGTTATTCTGGTGTAATCATCAATGAACAAGATGAAGTACCTACTTTTGTTCAAGTGATGGAGTCTTTATAGGTCTGTAAATGTCTGTGTTAACAAGCTTCAATTGTGCTTTAGCTCTGTGAGATCTTCATGTTAGAAATGATTGTTGTCGTTGTTTGCCTTGTATATAACCTTCACATACATCACTGATCTCTTGTATGCTTGGTGTTGGTGTTGTGTGCATAATTAAATAATTTAATAATAATAACATAACACATGTGCAACATAACAGAATTATTGTAAGTGTGTGCACCGTGCTACGGCACGCACAATGCTATGAGCAAATATATGTATTTTAAATAATTTAAAATATAATATATTACGCAACAGAAATATAATACACATTAAAATAATCTCATTACATTAATGAGATTAAGGGACTCACCATTGAATCGTGCTTTGTGCAGTTCTAGTCTATGACTCAGTGGGATCATTTGAGCTAGAACAATTGCTTCCGATTCTCGACAAAATACTTTATTTAAAGCAACACTTGCTTCTTAAATATTTTTCTCAGATCTCTCTATTTAATTTGTACTATATTTTTTTTTATCTCATTCACTTCTCAATGCAAGTAAATGAAATTAGCCTTATATAAAAATTTTTACCGCCCATTAATTCAATCCTTTTGTAGCATAACAAAATATGAAATTAGCCATTTCATACTTACATTTTAGCTTGGGGACTAATAAAAGGAATTGGTCGATTGAGGAGCAAATTGTCTCTGTATTAAAATAGCTCATATTTGAAAAATAAGTATGTCAAATCATTTGGCATGCATTAATTTGTGACGAGTGAATTCTATTTTTCAAATGCATAACACTTGTTATTAAAAATAAAATAATAATAAATTTAACAATTGATAATTCGTGAATGTAAAAAAGATTTCACGAATTGATACTTCAAAATATTTTGTTTCTTTTTCATTTCATTTTTTTTATTATTTATTTATAATAATTTTATCTATCAATATTTAAATTAGTACCCATATAAATTATTGGCATAATTTAAGATATAAATTAAGTAGATAAAAGTGTCAAGTCTCACTTGGTACAATTTTGGGTTTAACACTTAAACTTTAACTACTCCTCGAGAGACCCTAAAATAAATAAGTGAATAATTAATTTAATTTAAACAAAATAATAATTATTTTATTTAAATAGTAGCTATATCTACCAATGCTCAATTTAGTATCCATACAAATTATTGACACAATTTGAGACATACACTAAGTAGATAAAAGTGTCAAGTCTTACTTAGCACAATTTTGAGTTTAACAATTAAACCTTAACTACTCCCTGAGAGACCCTGAAATAAACTCATATTTTTCAAAACTTTTCAGATTGAACAATTTGATTCGGTGCATTACCCACGTGCTCAACGCATATACTTTATATAGTGAGACTCCATAAGCTCATACCCATTTTGTCTCACGAAAATTTTTTGTAAGTCCATAACCGATACCCCCCCACACATACACGTTATAGATAATACAAAATGACGAATTAAACCATACAAGTTGAGGTTAATCCATATTTGTACAATCCCTCTATCATTAATATCCTGGAAGAGTGGAGACATAGATCAATAGCGTCAAGTCCCCTATTACTCAACCATAAACTTATCTCTTTTGATTCGTATTCCAATAAATAATATATGCAAATTCATTTGTAATATTATTTACTCTACAGAAAAAAAATTTTCGGGTTAAATGCTTATGACCATAAGACTTCTTAGAATACAACTTTAGAGCATCTGGATATTTAACTCACTCATATGAGCTAACAGATCTCATATCTACACACATTGAACTCTATAAGCATCGGACCATACCTAGCGACACCCAGCGGTCAGACCATGAAAGGTCTCTGACACATATGGAACCTAAGTATGGTGGATCACTTATAAGCCCACCGTGGTGCTAGGTCTAGGGACCACGAATACTATTTAACTCGAGAAGACCCTCCACTGATGGATTTATGAGAAATCTATTGAAGGTTTTCATTGAGTCTAGTTTAGTATCCAGTCCTTACTAAATACATGTATATCTATATGAGTTTATATTAAGCTCATGGTTTGCTAAGATAAACCATCTGGACTATCCAAATATGGATATACACAGATCTATATAAACCGGTTCCATTCGATAAACCTTGCATCAGTGGAAATAAATCAAGAATATTTAATTTGAGAACATATTTACACAATGATATTTCTTAGCAACGGTTGTAACTATTTACAACTATATCATTGTAAGTATATTCTCAGGTCTTTGTCTCATTTTAGACAAGGTTCTAACTCTTTAGACCCAATTTAAACTCCTGTAGATCAATATAATATTCGAAATGTTATAAGCATCTTACTTAATAAAATTAATTAGCGATTTAATAAAATATTTATTATAAAAGTATGAAAATACAATATTCATACAAAAGTAGGATGGTACATAAGCACAAATCCCAACACTTGGCATGTCTTTGATCATATTTTTCTGCTAAAGAATCTTCAGTTTGTGGAAGTTGAAGTGCCCAAACCTTTTATGCCAAAGCCACGAGTCTTCAATTTCTGCTTTCATGGTTGTGGAGATACTTTGTCATTGTAGAGGGAAGTTTCTATTCTGCATCTTTAATTTAATTAATATTTTACTTTTATCTTTATCATATATTGTGCAAGTATTTCTAGAGAAGTATAAAGAATATCCATTTTCAATCATTTGTCCAACGCTCAACAAGTTATGTTTTAAGCTTGGTACTAGTAGTACATCATTAATATATTTAGTTCCTTTATTAGTTTGGATGGTGATAATACTTTTTCCTTGGGCTTCCACTAATGTTCCATTCTCTAATCTGACTTGTGATTTTTTGATGTATCTAAGTTGCAAAAGATACTTTCATCTCCGGTCATATGATTGCTACAAGCGCTATCTACGTACCACGTGTCAATTTTCTCCTCCATAACTGCTTGACAAGCATAAAATAGCTTATCATTTTCATTTTCTTCAATGTAATTGGCTTGGTGATTTTTCTTGAATTAGCAATTCTTTTCTAGATGCCTGAATTTTTTACAATTGTGACATTTTTACTTCTCATGAAACCAACAATCTTTTTCTAGATGGCTTGTTTTTCCACATATACCATACGGTGGATAATTTTTCTTTCATTATCCCTATTCCTATTTTTATCTCTTTCGATTGAATTTTCTCTATTATCCTTTCCATTATATTTTTGAGCCGCAAATTCAATTTAGATTGAAAAGCACTTTTAATTGAATTTTCATTTCTCCTACTCAACCTTTTCTCCCACACTTCTAAAGAGCCCATTAATCCCACCATTGTAAGAGTTGATATGTCTTTTGACTCTTTAATGGCAGTAACTATTGGATCAAATTTTTTTGTAACACTAATTAATATTTTCTCTACAATTTTGTTATCATTTATATTTTTTCCATTGGCTCTTAATTGATTTACTATTTCTTTCACTCTTGAATAATAATCTTGAGCGGTCTTAGAGTCCTGAATTTTGAGATTTTCTAAATCTCTTTTTAAAGATTGGAGTTTGATAGTGCGTACTTTAATCTTGCCTTCAAATTTATCCTTCAAAATATTCTAAGCTTCCCTTGTTGTAGTAGCTCCAGCAATTTTTGAAAAAATAGCATCATCCACCGCATGCTGAATGATGAAGAGTGCTTCAGCATCATTCTGTGATAGCTCTACTAATTTTTTCTTCTACTCTTCAAACATAGTAGATGCATTATCTAGAGTAGAAACCCCATTAATAACTATGTCCTATAAGCCTTCATACAAGAAATATGTCTTCATTTAATGCTCTAAAAATTATATTTTTCTCCAAAAAATAGAGATTGAATATGATGATTTGTTGGAGCTTTTGCTAGACATGATGAATTCTACGCCTAGTTATGATCAAATTAGGCTCTGATACCATTAATAGTAATTTTGGACTCTTTTTCTATTGAAAGAAATTTTGGGGATCTTTATTGAGGATAATGTTTAGAGGTTTTGTAAAAAACATATTTTGTGAGAGATTATAAAAGATTTGAATTGAAAATAAAATTTTATTGAAATAAAAAAGAGGATTACAAAATTATAATTTTAGGAGAATTTGATTGTTATTCTACAACCTATTGCACAACATTTAGCCTTAACCCTTTTTATAGTTCGGTGTAATATGCACCACTTATTTTCACAAACAAACACACACCACACAATTATTAGGTCTAAATTTTTTAACATAATTATAACTTTTTTATAATTATTTAAATATTTATAAATTTATTTAAATTTTATAATATTTAATATTTTCAGCATCTTTTTTAAAAAGTGCATTAATTTTAACAAATCACTTATCTCATAAATTTTGGGTTGGAGTTCTGCATATTCAAGCTGTAAAAGGTTAAAAAGAGAAATAATGCAACCAAGGAATGTATTACATTTTATTCTCAATACTAACAAAAAGATTACTTTTATAGATCCATATATGTTTATTAAAATTTTAATCTTGTATTAAATGTTAAAGGGGAAAGGACAAGGGACCTTTAAACTTTAATAAAAATGATAAATAGACTATTTTTTAGAAATAAGTGACATTTGTATTTTCATTCACTAAATTTGTTTTTTATAATTAAAATGGCTAGTTGATCGACGTTAACCTATCTAAATTATTACTGCACCCTCATTATATTTTAGCCAACTGTGATTAATTATTGATCAAATTTGATCAATTATTGATCAATGTTAATTATTATTGATTAGTATTAATTATTTATTAATTAGTGGTGATTGATTATTGACTAACAAAGTATTAACTTATATATAAACACTATTAAATTTTAAATTTCATAATTTATAAAATAGTAAGATTATCTTTACTAATAGAATATTGAAAGAGTCTTAAAATTAGTTACAAAAGTGGTATCCCTGTAGTGTAATCGTAAAATGATTCTCACTAATTTTTGGACTCTTACGATGCACCATTAATAGAAAAAATTTCTTATCCTTCGTGTAGATAAAAAAAAACTTAAAGTCTAGTTATAATAAGTGTCTTTATTATATGAAGTTACAAAAAAGCCCTATCCCTTAAAATTTTAACAAAAAACCGAATGAAGAAAAAGTATAGTCCGTCCTCTCCCTAAAGTTAAACTTATAGTTAAGGCTTAACATAGGTTTTGAACATTACTTGTGCAATTGGACTTATTCGATGAATTTATTTAGTAGAATAGGCTTACTTTGGTATGTGTCCGAGATGATTAAAACACACTGGCTCGCCAATACCATATCCAACTTAAGCTTCAAGATAAAGATCAAATAATAATATTTCCTTAACATTTATGGTATATCAGAAATTATTTTATGAGTAATTATATATGTGACCAGATTTTATTACATTTATAAATAAAATTGAAATTGTGAATTAATTAAATAACATTATGTGACGATGTCATTTATCAAAAGAGCTAACATCTTTTACTAAAAAGAATTTGCCAATTATCCTCATGTGATATTGCATTTTTATCTTTTCCCTACTGATTATTTTAAGAAATACTATGATCTCTCTTTTAAGAGAAAAATGGCACCAAAAAAAGTTCTAGTTATACATGAAAATGAAGAAAAGAAATAAATATTATTATATAATTTTAAGAATATTTAGCTGATTATGACTAATTAACATAATTAATTGTATTTTTCATTTTTTTGTTTAGCCATTCACTATTGAGAATATATATGAATTGATCTTGATTTTTTACCATTCAGCCTCCAGCTGGAGTAGGAAATTTTTGAGCTCCTAGTTTGATATTGTAAAACTTTTTAGACTTTCAATTTGGTATCGTAAATTCTAACAGTAAGCTTTACTATAATCTTATCATAAAGCTTTCTTATGATCTTGTCATAAGTGTTTCTTTCTTTTTTTCGTAAGATCTTGTCATGAATTTTTTTTTCTTATAAATTTGTCATAAAAAATTTTCAACTTCAAGAACTTCAATAACAATATTTTTTAATCATCCCTCATCATGTATTTCATCATTTCTATTTTCTTCTTCTCTCTCTTTTTATTTTAAACTTTTTTTTAACCAATTTCCTCTTTATTTTTTAAATCCAAAATAAAATTCTTCTCGCTAAACTAAAGGCTACTAATCATCAATCTTTTGTCCCCTCATTTATTTGTTTTAGGGGCAGCAAACTAATAAATAGTTAATCTTTTAAGGTTATACTGACAATTACACAAACTTAAGAGGCCATAAAGTAATTAACTAATTTATACAGGCAAAATGATAATTTTTTTTTTAGAATGAATTCATATTATTTCATTAATATCATCAAGATATTACAACAGATGTCTTTGATACAACGATCAAAGAAATAACAGAATAAGAGAATTACATCTTGAGATCTAAGCCAAAACTCTTATAAAGAAGAGCGGAAGTTATACCCATTTCAGGTAATAACACAAACGGACTCTTTCAAAAGAAAGAGATATAAGACCTTTTCGTAGAAAGAGAAATTCTGACCTTTCCGTAGAAAGAGAAATACTGACTTTTCTATAGAAAGAAAAATACAGATCCCTTAAATAAGGGAGAAATTATTGACCGCATAATTTAAACTAAAACTATCGTCAAATCTACCCCTAACTAACAATAATAACCCAACAAACAAAAAGGTAAAATTGCTAAATCGACAGGGGCAGGGCACATAGGACAAATGAGCGGTTGCAATCGGTCGGAAACCAAACACGCCAGAAAACGACCAAGGGACACGGGCGGTGCTTGGAGTTTGAGAGCGGCCTAATCCGGCGGGACTAACCACCAGAACACCCACCGGACGCCAGCACAGGTGGCATGAAGATCGGCAGTCCCAAAGGTCGCCGAAGCGGCAGTCCTGTCCGGCGGAAGGGAGAAACAGGCGCCACTAAAGGGGGGCTGATGGTGGAGCACACTGAGGAACCGCAGCAACCAATGTCGCTCCCGGCGGAACGATGGCTGATCGGAATGAAGTAGAAGAAAAAACAGTGAATGGCAGCCCCGTGAGATCCGACTGAGGAGCGGAAGTGCGGTAGTGTCCGGCAAGGGAGCAGAAGTACGTCGAGTGGTTGAGCAGCCGCAGAACATGGACGAAAGCACCTCGGTCCCGAGCAGCTCGAAGGCAGCTGGCCATGGGAGCACAGCTGGCCGCAGCACATACACGACTTGGACGGAAAAGAAAAACTCAACGGCTGCCGGAGGCCGGATGGGGCGGTGGAGAACGGTGGCCGAATAGTCAGAAGGCCGGCCGGCACAACCAATAGATGAAGGCTCCATAGGATCGAGGAGGCACGGCGGGGGAGAAGGCACCTCCGGCGTAGGGGCAGATGGTGATGCTCAGGTGGGATTCACCAAAAACAGAGTGTTTAAAGGTGGCTCACCGCCGGCATAGTTCAAACGGAAACCACTCCTCAGACGGTCGCCTAGGCAGAACTGACATGCAGCAGTGCGCCGGACGGGGCGCTGTGTTGTGAAGGGAGGAGCAGAATTGGTCGGCCGGCGGAGGAGAAGCCACGGCACCCGAAAATGTTGGCGTAAACCTGGTAGCTAAGGAAAGTGAGTTGTCCCGTCGCCAGAGGCGCTTGACCACAGCTGCGAAGGAGAAACCATGACACTGGAAAAGGTTGGCGTGACGGCGGCATGGAGACTCGACTGGGCCGATGCCGAGGGGTTATCGGAGGGAGAGGAGGGGGAGCCGAAATGGACAAAACCGAAACCTGAAAACAGAAAAAGAAAACAGAAAACAAATTATAGCTAAAGGGAGAGGGAGACCTAGTGTGTGAAGGGGGGGCGGCGCCGCCGGAGAGGAAGCAAAAGCCTCCTCTCTGGCGAAAAATATTTGTGGCGTGCGGCGCTTCCTTCTTTTTTTGAGAGAAAAGTGTGTTTAGGGTTAGGATTTCTTGTTATCGATTATACAGGCAAAATGATAATTAACCGCTAGATTTGGATTCTGCCAAATGGTAATCAAATAATGACTGGTGCCACTGGAATTTGAAAGTTCTAATGGCAGCCAGCAATGATGGTATTAATTAATAGTTGTGGACGAGAATAGATGATTTTGGTAAGAAATTAAAAGGGCAACAAACAGAAGGGTTGGATGGTGGTAATAACTATTAGAAATTAGAGAGAGGATAATTTTTTTCTGCTGTAATCTAATCTAAGAGCCAATGGAAAATATCTCAAACATCAGCATCTTCCCAAGATAGAATCATTGACAAAAAATGGTCAATCTAGTGTCATTATCTGTCTGGACACAACTTCCAACTGGGTGTCATAATATATGCTGCAATCTTTGAATCAATGGCTCTTAAATCATTTTCCTGCATGAACAGATGAAAGTGAATCATGGAATCATCAATTTTCATCCCTCTTTATTTTTTTTTGTTTGGTGTGTTTTCTTCCACAAATCACGTTCATGTTTTTCAATCTTTCAAAACTGAGATATTGGTCAAAAAGTTTCATGGATTCACTTTCCAAGTTTTGCAATGTGAGGAAATTTGCACCATCACAGCCTTCTTCTTAAAATCTTGGAAAGCTATTGCTTCCAAATTATCTTTGTGGATGAGATAGGATTAAAATTGAATAATTGTTTGATTTAAAATCCAAAATTATTTAATATTTAAAGTAATAATAGGGCATGTTTGTTTATTTATTATAATATTTGAAGACTATTTATACTTCCATTTTATCTTTTGATCAACTATTCTTCTATAGGTAATTATTTTTAATTTTTTTTTCTGAAGATAAGAATAATTCCATTGTTATCTTTTGATCAGATTGTCTATATCTTACAATAATGCAACAGCCAAAGCTCCATAATTGATTATATAATAAATCAATTTGAAAGAAGAAAAATTTAAACATATCAACTACACCCCAAAAAAATAATTATAACCATAAATTAATTTTCTAATTATAAGTAACTGATAAGTATATTTTGAACCTATCACAACAAAATATATATTATAAGATAAATATAAAATAAGAAATACTTGAAATAATTCTTTAATTCTTAAGAAGATCAGTGCTTACTCTTTATCTTCAGTAATTTGGTGACTATTGATATGTTTAGTCTGAGTCGTCGTAAGAAATTAGTTTATTTAAAAAAAAATTATAAAAATAAAAAGTTTTTGTTTATCTTTTTAATAATTGAGATTTAAAAAATGACTAAGAAAATGTGAAACTTTTTTTTTTTCACATAGATTAATTTTTTTTCTTAAATAACTATTTGTACGTTGATTTACCATTGAAAATACTAAATATAAAATAATTGTATGAATTATGATATAGCAATTTTCAATTTAAGTCTAATTAATTTTGATTTATATTGGGCGAAATCGAGTTAATCCAATTGAATCATGTCAAGTTTTCATTTCAGAAACACAAGATCAATTTCAGAAAAAATGGAACAAATGCTAACCATGTGGATAAAAAAAAAAAAATCAGATGGACAGTCGAAGTGGAGAAAAATGAATGGATGACAACAAAAATGAAAGATCAAACGGCTTAGACCTGAAATTTGGAAGGAAAGGCATCCTTTCTTGCCAAATTCAAGCCTATAAAAAGGAAGTTTTCTTGGTCGGAAATAATTTTACATATACATAATATACTTTCAATTATTTCTCTAATTTTATCGAATAAACACCGATTTAAACATCAGAATATTTTTAACAAGTGCTTGAAGTTTTTTGTAACTGCCATTCTTCTCTTGAAGTCGACATTGCAACTTCAATTCAATTTAGTTTTCTTGTTTAGATAGTGAGAATTCTTGCTTAGGAATAAATGATACTGAATTCATACCTCTAATCAAATATACTTTAACAATGAAAAAAAAAAGTTAGATTCCAATTTTTTTTAGAAAAAAATTCAGAATTTCATTACTTGGCAAAAGACTGAGGATTACAATTATCTAAAACAAACGGTTCAACTTTAGCTGAAATAGAGTCCAACCAAACATGTTAAAGCAAATTTTGTTAGTGCATGGGCTACTTGGTTTGAATTTCTTGAAGCGAACAACACTTTGCAATTCTGAAACGATCTTATTAAGCGGCCAATATCACAAATCACAACTGCTAGCTCGAAACTGGATTCACCATTTGACAGAATTTCATTATTTACAATCTGGGAGTCCCTTCAGCTTCGACATCCATGTAGACCAATGTTTTTGCCTGCAACTTTGGAGGGCTAATGCTTTTGCTATGAGAACTTGTTGATGCAGAAAGGAAAGTCGAGTCGCCCTAGAAAAAAGAACAATTCCGTTACCATCACGGCCAATGAAACCTAATCCTGTCAGCTTCTGGTTCTTATCCAATGCGGCATCTAAACTTAACTTCACCCAACTTACCGCAGGTGGCATCTAGCGAGACATCAATGGCCTGGAAGAATGAATGAGTTTCGGTTGTACCTGCTGGTATTCAGCCAAATAATCTTTTGTCTATCCGAAAACGGAACCAGCCTCCGTACAAGCTTTGTGATGGAGGAAATTGTTATGCGCAAACCAAACTCTCCACAGAAAAATCACCAGCAATTCCACCACCATGCTTGACAAATGAGTCATACAAATAATAAAAAATTATTGCATGGATGTTGAATAGGTACAGGAAATGCCTTGTAGGAAGTCACTACATGATCTTGTTGGTAAATATGAATGCATTTCAAATAAATAAATGTAAATCAAAGTACTAGAATAAATAGAAAGAACTGAGAAGAGAAACAAAGAAAATGGGACAAGAAAAGGCGCCCAACCTTGTAGGCGTCATGGTGCCCAATCGAGAATTTTGAATTTAGAGCCATTGAGTGTCGCGGCACTGGGAGTTAGAAATGTGACTCTTAAAAGAGTCATCAACCCTTTTAATGAGTGTGACCTTTTGAAAAGGTGTTATGTCTTTTCAGAGAGATACATTAGCTCTATAGATACTGCAGTCACACTTCATTTAAAAAATTTAACTTCTCTTCTTCATCTTTGATCTACAATTCTCTCATTTATCAACTATATCAAAGTTTTGCTTGTTGTCCAAAAAGGTTGTATTTAGTGTGCATCTTTACAACTTCTAATTGTCATTGAAACTTGGAACTATCCTACCATTCAAGCCCTACTATACCTTGATAATTATCATTGTGGAGGTAGAAATAGTTTTAAGGATAATGCCTAGCATGCCTTGACATTTAATATATTACTTGTTGTATCCTTTTTTTTTATACATATATCCCACACAATTCTCCAACAATCTTAAAACTATTTCTACCTGGATATTACAAGTGATTCTTCTTTGTTGGCTATAGTCAAATCACTTTCTCAAGCTATAAAGATACCGTTATTCGATGAAAAGTATTTTAAGAGATGGCAAAACCGTGTCTTTAACACATTAGATGTTATAAGTCTGGCAAAAGATCTTACACTTCCTCTGCTAGAAGTCAGTGTAAAAAATTACGAGGAAGAATTTCCAAAATGGAGCAAAGCGAACAAGGTATGTAGAAATACAATCTTGCATGCTTTATCTAATGAGTTATAAGATGTGTACTTCACATATAAAGATGTACATAAGATTTAGGCACAATTTAAGAAAACGTATGTAATAGAAGATGTTGGTGCTCAAAAGTATGTAATAGTTCAGTTCTTAGACTTTAAAATGTCTGAGGAAAAAGATGTTACAACATAAATACATGAATTTTATTTTCTAATCAATGAACTAAAAAAAATGAGGGAATAGTTCTCCGAGAACTTTTTGTGGTTAGTTGCTTAATAGAAATTTTGTTTGATTCTTGAAAAGATTATAAAAAAAGTAACAAGCACAAAAAGAAACATTTAACATTGAAAGATTCTATTATGTATATAAGATTAAAAGAAAGAATCACAAACATGAGAACTTAAAGAAAGCCAAAGAATTAGTTTCTAAGGCTATTTTGGTTGAAGGTGAAAGTTATGATGAGAAACATAAAAAATTCATAAACAACTCTTACTTTAAGAAAAATAAAGCCTTATTCAAGAAGAAGTGAAAGTGTTATGCTTGTAGAAAGGGTAGTCATTTTGTATACTAGTGTAAGTATAGAAACAAGAAGAGAAACAATAAAACTCCTAAAACCAGTTTGGTTGAAGGAAATAAAGTAATTGCTGTTGTGGTTATTTTTCAAGTGAACATAGTTATAAGTGACAACAAAGAGTGGGTTATTAACTTTAGAGCCACTAGACATATATGTGGTGACAAGAGTACTTTTCATAATTATGTCTAAGTATGAGAAGGAGAGAAACTACTTTATCTTGGTAATTCATATTCTGCACCGGTAGTGGAGAAAGGAAAAGTTATTCTCAAATTGACATATGGAAAGTCTTATGTATTAAATAATGTACTCCATGTTCCAAATATTAAATATACTATTGTTTTTATATTATGCTAGGAAAGGCAAATATAAAAGTTTTCTTTAAAAGAGACAAAGTTGTAATGACCAAGGGTGGAACAATTATTAGAAAGCTTCCAATGAATTACTCAAACTCAATGTACTTGATGTTTTAATTAATAAGAATTCTTCTGTAATTTATATTGTTGAGTCCTTTAATTTATGGTATGATAGACTAGGTCACTTGAATTATCTTTATTTAAGAAAGATGAAAAGAGTTGATTTACTTTCTAACATAAGCTTAGATGAAGTGCATTAGTGATATGTGTGTGTAAATAAAATTCATGAAGAAAAGTTATAAACCAATAACTCTTAGAGAAACTAAATTATGTAGTTTGATTTATAGTGGCCTAGGTAATCTTAAGGACATTATAACTAAATGAGGGAAAAGATTTTATATAACATTTATAGATAATTTCTCAAAATATATTAAGGTATATTTATTAAGAAATAAGAATGAGTCATATGAGAAGTTCTTAATTTATAAACAAGAAGTTGAAAATCAACTTAGTAAAAAAATTAAAAGATTAAAAACTGATAGAGTAAGAGAGTATGTATCTAATTTGTCTAGTTCATTTTGTGAAGATAATGAAATTATACATGAAGTTTCACCACCATACTTAGCTAAATTTAATGGGGTGGCTGAAAGAAAAAATAAAACTTTAAAAGACATGATGAATTGCATGTTAATAAATTTTAGGACATCTATGAACTTGTAGGGGGAAGCAATTTTGACTGCTTGCCATATACAAAATAGAATTACTTATAAGAAAACGAAAATATCCTATGAGTTATAGAAAGATTATGCACCTAACCTTTATACCTCAAAGTTAGGGGGGAGGGGGGTTCTTGTAAATGTTTTAATTTTTGACCCTAAAAGGAAAAGGATGATACCTAAAACAATGGATTGTATGTTTATAAGTTATGTCCAAAATAATGCTGCATATAGATTCTTGATATTAGAAGATACCATTGGATTGTTTGATGTAAACAATATAATAGAATTTAAAAATGCATAATTCTTTGAATCTATTTTTTTTAAGAAAGCTAACATAGAGAAAAATTTCACTCATATAAAGGTTAATGATGACCCTTCAAAATGCTCTGCCAATAAAATTAAAAGAAGTAAGAGAATAAAGAAAGCTACTAATTTTAGTAATGACTTCTATGTCTTTTATTGTAAAAGAAGATCCTAAAACTTATAGTGAGACTATGACTTCCATGATGCTTCTTTATGGAGAGAGGTAATTAATGATAAAATCAACTCAATCATAAGTAATCAAGTGTGGCAATTAGTTGGTTTGCCTCTAGGTACCAAGTCTGTTGGTTGTAAATGGATCTTCAAAAAGAAGATAAGGGCTAATGGTACAATTGAAAAGTATAAGGCAAGATTGATGTCAAAAGGTTCACATAAAAGAAAGACTTGGATTATTTTGATACTTGTGCTCTTGTAACTAAAATTATATCTATTAGAATCTTGATTGCATTAACTATAATATATAATTTATTCATACACCGAATGAATGTAAAGATCGCATTTCTAAATGAAGATTTAGAAGATGAAATTTACATGAAACAATCGAAAGATTATGTTAGTATTGGTACAGAGCATAAAGTATATAAATTGGTAAAGTCTTTGTATTGCTTGAAACAAGCACCAAAACAAGGGCATGAGAAGTTTGACAATGTTCTAGTATCAAATGGTTTTATGATAAATAATTTTGATAAATATGTGTATTATAAAACATTTGATACTAATAAATATGTCATCATATGTCTTTATGTGGATGACATACTAATATTCAGTTATAGTATGGAAGTAATAGATGAAACTAATAGATATCTATCAACTAAGTTTGATATGAAAGATATAGAAAAATTGATGTCATTATTAGGATAAAGATAATATGAACATCTAATAGTCTCACTTTATCACAATAGCACTATATAGATAAGTTTCTAGAGAAGTTTGGGTACACAGCATGCAAATCGGTGGCAATACATTATGATGCTAGTGTTAAATTTCAAAAGAATATTGAGCATAATGACAATCAGAACCGTTATGCATGTACTTGATAAATAATACTAAGCCTGATATAGCATATGCTGTAGAGAGACTAAGTAGGTATACTCATAATCCAAAAAATGAGCATTGGAGTGCATTAGATAGAGTTGCAAAATATTTTATAAGCACTAAAACTTATGTACTTTCATATGGTATATCACAACCTATGATAGAAGGTTATTGTGATGTTAATTGGATATCTAAATCCAATAAGGTGAAGTCTACTAGTGGATATGTGTTTACCTTGGATGGAAGAGGCATATGTTGGAAATCCATTAAAGAGACTTATATAGCACGATCTACCATGGAATTAGAATTGATAGCTTTAAAAAAGGCTTGTTCTAAAGCTGAGTGGTTAAGAACACTCATGACTGGTCTTCTCATTAGTACTTATTCTCTTACAACAATTTTTATAAATTGTGATTGCCTAGTAGCTATTGGTAGAGCAAATACTAAGATTTATAATGAAAAAAGTAGACATATTTATCTAAGACATGATATTATTAAGCAGCTACTAGAATCCAGGGTTGTAAGCCTAGATTATATGAAGTCAGAACTGTATTTGATCGATCCTCTGTCTAAACCACTAAATAAAAGATTAGTGGAACAGACATCGAGGGGGATGAGACTTTTTCCTAGAGCATGAGATAAGAGTAATGGTAACTCTACCTATGTAATTGACGATCCTATTGAAGTAGGTTCATAAGGGTAAGAACAAATCACTTGTTGTCTTATTGTATTACCAACTGTATTTTGTGAGTTCCTCCTTATGGCAAGGTAGTACATCTGTAATGGATAAAGGTGAGTAATACTCTTAATGAACTCTATAGCCCTTTATATCTTGGTGGTGTGTTAAAACTACAAAATACACTTAATGGGGTGTCACCTATATAAGTATGAAATTAGGTAGGTTCTTATAAGAGTTAGGCGGACATATCTAAAGCACTCATAAAACTAGGAAGACACATGACCATTAATAATTGCAAACTATAGACAAAAACAAGTTCATAGAGAATTTAACTTAATCAATTAATCCTCTATTTTACATATAAAGGAATAAAGGTTGATAGAAACTTGATTTTACATAGTTCCTACAAAATACGATTACTTAATCAATGGTTGGTTCATAGCTTAAAAGAACACTAATTTATATAAGTTAAATTCTGCTTTGATATGTAGTTAATTTTGATTACATTAGTTTATTTGAAATATGTGGGGAATTATTGGTAAATATGAATGTGTTTTAAATAAACAAATGTAAATCAAAGCATTAAAGTATAGAGAAAAAGCTGAGAAGAGAAACAAAGAGAAAAGGACAAGAAAATATGGCCAACCCACTATAGTGGCTCAAAGGTACCCAACCTACCATAGAAAAGGCCTAGGTGTCGTAGTGTAGCTTTAGGTGTGCCCAAGGTAATGGCTCAAATTGTATTTTTAACTCCTCTTCCACAAAGCAAACAAAGCTCTTTAGTTTGAACATGGGGAGCTTTTAGATTCACCTTTGTAGCCAACAAATTGTTAATGGCTTTATAAGAAAACACCTTGATCTTTGTGGAGACTTGGAGTTGCCAAAAAGTCTTCCATTAAAGCTGGACAGTTGATTTCTCAAAACTATTGGCATAATCCTGAGAATAAACCTTTGTTACGAGAATTAGTCTTTGGCACCAATCCCACTTAGAAATTAGCCTTACCATTTATTCTACTCGTTAGAGTTTTACGCATTATAAATCATATACACTTTGTAGAAGACTTCACTCATAAGTAAATTAAGAATAAACAAGATCAATCACATAACAGAGATAACAATTAATCGCACAAGATACAAAGAGTATACGTGGTTCAGCAACAAATGCCTACGTCAATGGTGTTAGAGCTGGTGCTCACGTGCCATTCCAATATTGTATGAATATTAATTGTTAATATTTATACAATAAATATTTTAAATAAAGATTATTAATATCATATTAATATGGTATAATGCTTGTAACATTACAGACATTGTTTGATCTGAAAGAGTTCAGATCTGATCTAAAGGAGTTTAGATCAGAACTAATAGTTATCAAAGCTGAGAGTTATAAATGCTAAGAGTTAGCGCTGTTAATAGTTATCAGTTTATAAGAGTCAGCGAGGTCTAAAGAGTTAGAACCTTGTCTATAGTGGGACAAAGACCTGAGAGTATACTTGTAATGATATAGTTGTAAAGAGTTGCAATAGGAGCTAAGAAATATCATTATGTAAGTATGTCTCAAACATAATGTTCCTGATCTATGATCACCAATGCGGATCTATTGGTGAATTCACTATATATAGACTAGTGTATGTCTATATCTGACTGGTTCAGATGGTTGTTCTTAGCTGACCATGAGCTTAGAGCTTGTATAGGCATGCGGGTATCCAGTCAGGACTGGATACTGAACAGACTCATGAAGACCCTAATAGATATCCTATGAAGCCGTCAAAGGAAGGTCCTCTCGAGTTGAGTAGTATTCGTGGTCCTTTAACCTGAGCGCCACGGTGGTCTTGTGAGTGATCCATCATGCTTTGGTTCCACATATGTCAGAGACCTTTCATGGTCTGACCGCTATGTGTCGCTGGGTATGGTCCGATGCTCATGGAGTCCGGTGTGCGTAGATATAGGGTCCGTCAGCTTACGTAGGTAAGTTGTATATCCGATGCTCCGAGATTGTATTTCATAAAGTCTTGTGGCCACAAGCATAAACCCGGGAAAAGAATTTCCCACAGGGTTAAACAATATAGTAAAAGTGTTTGCGTATATTGTTTATCGAGATACGAATCTGGAAATAAGATTATATATGAGCAAATGGGGATTTGACGGTGCTGATCTATATCCCTGCACATCCAGGGTATAAATGATGGAAGGATTATACGTATACGTTATGACCTCAACTTGTATGGTCTGACACGCTGATTTGTAATATTCATAACGTGTGCGTGGGGCATCGATTACGGATTAATGGAATAGTTCCATTTGACAAATCGGGTGTGGACCTAGAGAGTCCCAATATGAAATGTACTCTTTGAGCACTTGGGCAGTGTACCGTATTGAATTGTTCAATACAGTATGATTCAACAATTACTAAGGTTAAGTTAACTAAAGTATATGGTTAAATAGTGGGACCCACTTAAGATTAACTTGGTAACCTAGTAAGGATATAATAGTAATTTCACTTTATGATTATTTAATTGTTAAATAATTAAAATAAATACTTATTTATTTAATTTTTAAATAAATGATTTAACTTAACTAAGGTTAAAAGTTAACCATATGATTAAGTTAAGTTAACCTTACTTAAAGGTTAAGTAAAGGTTAACCTAACCATGGTTAAGTTAGTTAACTATAGTTAAATTAATTAAATATTTATTAACTTAAAAAGTTAAGTTAAAATAATCTAACTAAGGTTAAGTTTAGCCAAATGGAATTCAAATGACTTTGAAATTTATGCATTAATATATAAAGTGAAATGAAATTCAAAATTCAAAATTGTTTTAGTTTTTAAGTTTTGCATTTTTGGGAGCCATTTCAATTTGAGAAATTGAAATTCTTTATTTTGTGTTTTAAGTGTTAGAATAACAAAATAAATTAGACAAATGATTACTAAATGCAATAACCAAAAAGGAGATTTGTTTTATTTATTCAAGAGTTGAATAAAAGGAAAAACAAATTTAATTAAGTTAAATAGTTTAACTTTGAATAATGTTTAAGAGTTAAACAAATATGCTGAATTAACGTACTGCCATTCTAGACAATCAAATCCACCCTTGTTGATTGCTAGGATTGATCAAAGATTCATTTCATGGTGAACTTCAAGTAAAATTAATTCAAAGGCTTCATTGGTGATATTTCTCAATCTCGAATTTCAATTTATTAAATATGTATTTTATGTGTTCATTATATTTAATCTTCCGCTGTGCACATGTATGTATGAGATATATATATTGTTTGTATGATGAACACAACCCACATGCAAGCACCCTAATGATTTAACAACACCCCAACAAATGGTGGATCATAAAATCCTCGTTTTTTATATTAAGTTCTTTTATACATAAAGAACTCTCATAAAAGAAACTCAAGCGACACTTGTTGCTCCCAGCGGCCCTACTGAACACCTCGATAGAAGTTCCTCAGAATTTAACTGGGTAAGTTGAAAAATTCTGCAAGGCGAACCCGTTTTTAGTTCTTGCTATTACTGAGAATATCTTAGAATATATACGAAAATGACTTCTTAAATTTTAAAAAAAAAGGGGCAGAGTTTCGCCTATTTTTCTAAAAATCCAATACAAAACCTGCAAAAATATTTCGCTTCTATTTCAAATCACTTCTCAATACTACCAAATAGGACCTCCGGTCTTTTTCAAAATTAATCCAACTCAACTCAATAATTTCATTTAAATCACAAAACGAGTATACTCATAAAAAGTAAAAACGTTCATCATAATATCAAAATCTCTTCTTGTTGGTTTAAAACATACATCCAAATACACATGCCTATAACTACTATGCAGAAAGCAAAAAGGGTGCTATTTAGCACATTTATATTTACAAAAAATGATCTTCAGATTTGGCCAACTAATTAGCTATAATAGAACCAGTAGCTTACGTAACGAGACTTACACCTGAGAAGGGGGTTTAGAAAATATAAAACACAAAATGAGTGAGCTAAAGGAGCTTAGTGAGTGCCTTTAAGATTTTAAATAAAATAACATTCTGCGTAGATATTAAATTTTAAATGACATGCATAATTATGCTTCTAAAACTGGTATAAAGCTGTAAAATAGTTTCTAACATCATATGCCGATGAAATCTTACCGAGTGGGTTTTATTTACATTTTTGAAAAATAATATCCAAATTCTGTACAATATAATAACTAGCATGTGCATATGAATGCATAATATGCAATCGGTAGATCAACAATTAGTAAAGCCATTGCTCGGCCATTTTCTTTCTAAACTGTACCAATGGTAACTGACAGGACCCGACCCGAGACCCTCTACTATAGATCCCAGCGGCCCTGCCGGGCACCCCGACGGAAGTTCCTCCGAACCTAACTGGGTAAGTTAAGAAATTTCGCGAGGCGAATCCCTTTTTAATTCTTGTTACTACTAAGAAGATCTAGCAATATACATGAAAACGACATCTTAGTTTTAAAAACAAACGGACAGAGTTTCCCCTGTTTTTTGGAAAATCCATATAAACCTGCAAAGAAATTTCACTTCTAATTCCAACACATCTCCATTCTACCAATTCGGAGCTCCGGTCCTTTTCAAATCAAATCCAACACAACTCAATTACTTCGTGTAAATCACAAAATAAGTATAATCATAAAAAGTAAAAACGATCATCATAAACTGAAAATCTCTTCTTCTTGATTCAACACATATTTACAAATATACATGCCTACAACTATTATGCATAAAGTAAAGAGTGCTATTAGCACATTTACATGTACAAAAATTATCTTTGGATTCGGCCCACTACTCGGCGATAGGAGAATCAGCAGCTTGCGTTCCGAGACCTGCACCTGGGAAAGGGGTTTAAAACATAAAACATAAAACGAGTGAGCTAAAGGAGCTCAGTGAGTGTAAATGAGAATTCAATTACAAGAATATTATACAAAGATAATAATTTCTAAAGTACATGCAGAAATTATGCTTCTAAAACGGATGTAAAATTGTAAAACGGTTTCTAATATCATATGCTAATAAAATCTTGCCGAGCGGATTTTATCTACATCTTTGGAAAACTATATTCAGAATCTGTATAACATAATAACTGCTGTATGCATATAAATGCATAAATGCTATCGGTAAATCGAAAACTAGTAAAATTCTCGCTCAGCCATTTTCTTTTTAAACTGTACCAATGGTAACCCTAAAGCTCTATACCCACGCAGCGACTCAACTAGCACCGCATACGTGAGTAGGTCACGGGGCACCTCAACTAGTAGCACCCACAGTGACATCTCAAGACATCTCACTGGCTACGCAGCGGAATCCTACATCGCATGCATATAGCGAGACAATATCCCGTACACATAGAGCGACTCACATGACTCGACATCTCGACTTCCCGGAGTTAGTAACACACCCCCAAGACCTGCCCATGTGCATGGGATATACCGGCCGGGTCTAATATAATCATCACCACTATAATCTGAGGGTACCAATGGCCTTAAAACAAATGCAGAAATTTTAAAACTGTTTCACAAATCGATCATGTAAAAGTATGTCTATGAATATATCAAGATCATAAATCATGTTTATGTATCGAAAGCTCATAAAACATACATAGTCATTGTGCGAAAACATAATAATCGAAAAGTAAAAGAAATGGCAGATTTCCACTCACAACCGCTCCGCGCTCAATTTCGCTCCCGATTCCTGCTCCCGTTAACGCTCTCGGTTATCCTCACCTATGCACCATAAATGACATTTAGAACCAAATAGAACACTAGAATCTCATTTAACTACTAAATGCCCTAATCGGCATACAAAGCCCGGATGTAAACTACTTCCCGTTTTTAGTTACGGAGCCATAATCGAAACTAACTCACCATCCGGCGCCCTGAAAATTATTGAACATCTTATAATTTGATTGGACATACTTGCCCTTCACCTTTCCAACATGGACAATTATGTTCCATTTTCTTCATTTTTGGGTTTTTTCATCAACCATATACATTCAATTCACAATATGTATCATTTACACACAACAATTCAATCAAAACACCACTCAATTCCAAACTTCCCTAAAGTGGCAGAATTTCACCCTAGGTTCCAACACATTCCTTTTCTCAATTTCTTGTTCCAATTACAAAAAAATCATGCCAATTTCATTCTAAAGCCCTAATTACAATCAATTGAAATCTCTACAACAAAATTACCAAAAACCCTAATTCTCACCTTGCCAATTTCTTCAAATTGATGACTCCTTCAAGCTCCAAACTAGAATTCAACTCAATCTAAGCCAAGAATACACATAAGAACATCAATTAACACATTCTTGAATTCTCACTTATCAAACTCATAAAAGATGCTTTTCTTACCTCTTTTTCTTGAATTTCCTCTAATAGAGACTTCAATTGAGCTTAGGGATTGGTTTGTAACCTTAAGTTGGCTTGATTACACATAAAAATTCATGAAAACAAAACTTGAAAGGTCACTGTAGCAGCCCCCATTTCCAAGCTCGAATTTTCTCTCTTTTGTTCTAAGTGTTTGCTTTTCATCATCTTCAAAATTCTACACACTTCCAACCTATTTATAGTCCTCCCTCTATTTATCATTTTGCCCTTCAACTTTCTCAAAATTTCTAATTTGCCATTAGTTGAAAACTAATTATGTAATTAGTTCATTTGTAACTATCTAGTTGGAATAGTCCAAAGAACTAACTAGAACTTCCAACTTGGCAATCCATGAGATTTCTTCTAATTGGTCCATTCTCTAATATATGGATTATGTTTCTCAACAAAAGCTTGTTCCATTCATAACCCTTAAATGGAAATTCATGTAGTAAATTAGAATTTTCTTTTCCAAGCCAATAGAGAAAAATTCTAAAAATATTCTAGGGTTGTCCGGCGCACCGATCAAGTGTGAAATTACTAAATTAGGTCTGATATCTCTCATGTGCACTATAAAGAAAATATTTCTAATAGGGTTAAAATCGAGTAACCCTACGGTGTCTTATTTGTTCTATACCGAAATCTAGGCGCCAATACTACTAATAGGGATTGGATATTACAGTAACCCTAAAGCTCTATACTCGCGCAAGGCCTTAACTAGCATCGCACACTTGAGTAGGTCACGGGGCGCTTCAACTAGCAGCACCCACAATGACATCTCAAGACATCTCACTAACTATGCAGCAGAATCCTACATCGCCTACATATAACGAGATAATACCCCGTACACATAGAGCGACTCACATGACTCGACATCCCGACTTCTCAAAGTTAGTGACACACCCCCCAAAATCTGCCCATATGTACGGGATATACCGGCCGGGTCTAATACAAATACCACAACTATAATTTGAGGGTATCAATGGCCTCTGAAACTGATGTAGTAGTTTTAAAGCTGTTTCTTAAATCAAACATGTAAATGCATATCTATGGATATATATCGAAATCATAAATAATGTCTATGCATTAAAAGCTCATAAAACATATAATTTCATTATGCAAAAACATAATAAACGAAAGATAAAAAAATGACAGATTTTCACTTACAACAGCTTCGAGCTCAATTTCACTCCAAATTTCTTCTCCCATTACCGGTCTCGATTTTCTTCACCTACACGCCATAAATGACATTTAGAACTCATTCAAACACTAGAATCTCATTTAACTACTAAATGCCCTAATCGGCATACAAATTTCGGATGGATACTACTTTTCGATTTTTATTTATGAAGTCATTTAATCTAATCTAACTCACCATCCGACGCCCTGAAAATTTCTTAACACCCTATAACTTTGATTGGACATAATTGCCATCCACCTTACCAAAATGGACAATTATGTCTCATTTTCTTCATTTTTGATTTTTTTCATCAACCATATACATTTAATATACATAAGACACCATTTATATACAACAACTCAACCAAAACACAACTCAATCTCTAACTTCCCTAAAGTGGCAGAATTTCACCCTATGTTCCAACACATTTCTTTTCTCAATTTCTTGTTCCAATTGCATTAAAATCAAACCAATTTCATTCTAATGCCATAATTACAACTAATTGAAGTCTCTACATCAAAGTCACCAAAAAATCCTAATTCTTACCTTGTCAATTTCTTCAATTTGATGACTCCTTCAAGCTCCACACTAGAATTCAACTCAATTTAAACCAAGAATACATACAAGAACATCAATTGAAACAATCTTGAAAGTTCACATATCAACCTCACAAAACAATACTTTTCTTACCTTTTTTTCTTTAATTTTCACCAATGAAAGCTTCAATTGAGCTTAGAAACTTATAATTGACCTTATTATAACTTGATTAAGCATGAAAAATTATGAAAAAAAACTGAAATTTCACTGTAGCAGCTCCACTCTTCTCTTGCACGAATTTTACTTCTCTTTTGCTCTAAGTGTTATGCTTTAGTCTCTTAAAATTTCTACACACTTCTACTATATATATAGTGCTCCCTCAATTGACCAATTTACCCATCAACTTACTCTAAATTTCTAATTTGCCATTAGTTGGAAACTAAATATGTAATTGGTTCCTTTATAACTATCTAGCTAGAATAGTTCAAAGAACTAACTAGAATTCTCAACTTGGCATTTCATGAAATTGTCTCTAATTGGTCCATTCTCTAATATATGGATTTGTTTTTCAACAAAGGTTTGTTCCATACATAACCCTTAAATAGAAATTCATGAAGTAAATTAAAATTTCCTTTTCCAAGTCAATAGAGGAAAATTCTAAAAATATTCTAAGGTCGTTCGACGCTCCGACCGAGTGTGAAATTACCAAATTAGGTCTAATATCTCTCACACGCACTATAAAAAAAATTATTTCTATTAGGATTAAAATTGGGTAACCCTACAGTGTCTTTATTACTCTATACCAAAATCTAGGCGCCAAACTACTATTAGGAATTGGATATTACAGTCGCCGCAGCACCAAGACCTAGAAACGACCTCTCCTTGTGCCTTTTTGCCCCTCCTCACTTCTGGGTCTCTATTTCCATTCCTTTCTCATACGTTCAATGCGTATGTGACCTCATGTTTAGTTTCTCCTTGGTTTTCAACTCAAAATCAAACTCAACCTTAATTTTAAATTATCAAAATACCAATAACTTTTAATCAATATCCAAATTTCACCTTATAATTCCCATGGCTCTCAAAATGCCAAGTTAAATTCAATTTTTATTATATTTATTAGTTAGTTTCCTCCAATACATCAATAAAATATATCCAAAGATTAAATTTTGAGATTATGAAAACCATAACATAAAAAGTAACCAAGTATTTTTTTCTTAAACAAAAAATTAAAATAAAATTGAACCCTCAAAGTGGAAATGAACAAATGCTAAGGATTGAGGTTCCAAAAGGGCATTTTGTTCATGAGTAGCTGATGTTACTAGCGGTTGTAAAATGGTCACACAAAACCTATGTCCCGTGGCTCAAAATAGTTCACTGCACAAATCAAGAGGTTGTGTGATCCTTAATAATATTTTTGCAAATACGTTAAAACAACTTGTAATAATACTGCGTAAGCACATGTTAACATTTTAAAAAGATAATTAGAAACACATTTTATTTAATCTTTTTACAAATCAGATGACAGATATATTATAAATCGTCGTGTCCTTAAGCATATGTTAACCTATAAGTCTTTCAGAAATAATAACGAATTGTTATTAGGACTTCGCTAGAACATATTCGAGAACCTTTTAATAATTGATCGGCAGAATTATTTCTGCAGTTCGATATTTTAGACTTATTGTTGAAAAAGGAAAAAGGCAAATTAAATGATTTGCTTTATTTTTACTTTGAAAATCGAAGCAATTGATTTCTTGCTAGAAAATAAGAAAGATAAATCAGCTCATGATTTGTTCTATTCATTCTTGAAAATCGAACTAGTAGAGAATGGAGTGCTTAATCTATTATTTCTTTAATAAATCAATAGTTGCTTTAAATAGATTATTTTATTCCTTCTTTATGCATAAATCCATGGAGGGTATGAATTGCTCATCTCGAGATCTGTCAATTTCATAATTGTGTTGATTTTGCTTTGGCATTATTAATCTCTCTCACGTGATCGATAAATAGCATAAATAAATAGCTTTAATTTTTGGTTTGGAATGTTTCAATCAAAAGTCATGATTCCATAAAAAATCATGATGGATGGAGGCGTTGATCAAGAGCCAAGAATACGATTTGGACCACTTGATCAACAGTTCAGCCAAAAAAAAAAACCGTGTGATCATTAATTGGTTGATCACACGGTTCATAATCACACAGTCAGATCTAACCTTTAGGTTTGCAATTATGATCTGCTCATGTGATCATGATCATCAAACAATTTAATCTTTTAATTATGGTATTATGTTATTTTTTTTATTTATTATTGTGATTAATTCACAAAAATCGTACGATCTAATTATTTTAATCACTTGATTAAAATTATAATTAAGATTATAAAGTGGTCATTTGATCAAAATCATGATCGTATAATTTAATTATTATTATTTTTCTTTAAAAATTATAATTAAATGTGATTAATTCAAAATTATTAGATCTACATTATATTACCACTTATTTTATAATGATTAAATGAAAAATGGATGGCTAATTAATAGCCATGTGATTTTCTTTGCTAAAAATATTAATAGTTATTAATTCCCTTCTTTTTTATTAGGCTAAGTTATATAAATGACCATTACTTTAAAGTTGTTATTTTATAAGATCATTATTATTTTATTATTTTTACAAAGGTTAATTTCATAACTAATAAGGAATCATACATTCTAGTGCTCCTAATCTCATTAAATTAATAAATCATGTTCATTGATTTTATTGGTCAAAATTTAATAAAAATATTAATGGTCAAAATCTTTTTTTAAAACCATAAAAAAGTGATTTGATATGCCATCATTAATTTTATTATTTTAAAATAGAAAAGAGAAAAAAGAGAAGTGTTTTACACCGAAGAGTTTAGGGCCACGTGAAGTACTATTTCCCAAGGTACAAAGCTTATCTACCTCAATAATCCTGACCTTGTCCTGTTTGTAAGGTCAATTAATCTGTTTTGAAATATTATTAATTTATTTTTATATTGATTGAATGAAATGTGAGGTGCAGTTTGATTATCATAAAATAATTTCATTTGTGATATGTTTACAAATTTTAATTTTTAAATTAATTGTTTCAATCATATAAGCTCACATATTGCTAAGGTCATGACACGATATTTTATTTCTGCAATTAACCACACGATATTCTGTTTCTATAATTGACCTGGCAAGAATTTCTTACTTCTTACTTTTTCATAATATAAGATTTCCTTTAATAAGAATACAATACTCAATAGTAGAACGTCTAACTAATAGAGAACTTGTCCAATCTGCATCTGAATATCTGACTATTTGTGTATGACCCTTATTCTTATATAGAAAAAAACTTTCTGGTATACTTTTGATATACCATAAGATTTGGATAACTACATTCCAATAACTATCACATGAAGATAGTAGAAATTGGTTGACAACACTGACAAAAAAAAAAATATCAAATCATGTGATAGTGAAATAATAAAACTTATCAACTAGTCTCGTGCTACATTGTTGTGAACCATTTGTTGCTATGACCTTGTTACTACCTTGTTGGAGGCAAATCAGTCTCTTGAGGCTGAAATTTTATATGTAAACATTTTATTATTTTTTTTACATTATTAAATGACGAGGAGAGATAAACATTAAAAAAGAAGGTGATGTGATAAGTTAATAGCTTTTTTTTGTTATTATTTTATTGCTTCAAATAAAAAATAAAAAATTATGAATGACATTATGTAGCGCCTTTTTTTTGTGGGGAAAATGCAATATTTTCAACTTTAAAAAAAGTTTCCTCTATTATTATTATTTTATTTAAAAAAAGAAAAAGAGAGGAAGAGATAGTGCATATGGGACTTGCATAACTTTTTGCATACATTCCTTAAAAAATTTATGCTGTTATTATTTAATGAATTAATATTTTATTATTTAATATTAAATAGTTATGACAACTTGTCATTTGTCTTTTTTTGAAGCATAAATTATCCAATTAAAATACTCTTATATATTAATATTAATGATATCTTATCAAAATATTTTTATTTTATAAGTCAAAATATATAAAATATTTGTAAAGCCATAAGGCTGAATTTAATATGCCTTTGACCACTATAGGGCCGAATTTAATAGACCTTTGACCCATTATTATTTATTCATGAATGCATTATATCTTACATGTTGGCCTAGACAACTTTGTAGATTTTAATGATTTCAAATAATAGAAAAAAATATGTTCGTGGACTAAAGCGTAAAATTTTAAAAGTTACAAAAAATAGACCAAAATGTAAAAGTTCAAAACTTTGGTACTATAGCGCTTACTATACCATGATCATGTAGCAATGACACAATTTCATAATGGTTAAATTACTATGCCACGGCTAGTTACTGTGTTAACAGTTGTAACGATCAAGGCACTGTAGCTAAACTGTAGCAACGGTGAAAAACGGCTAGTTTCTCCATCTCTATAAATACAAGTCTCATTCATGCTCAACAATAACAAGAAAAACATTCTATAATCTTCATATCATTTGAGAAAAAAAGAAATATTTATATTTGTGTTAAAATTGTTGTATCTACTCTTTAAGAGAGTTTAAGTTATAAGGGTTTAATTAAACCTAAAGTTAATTTTTGTAAGGGTCTAATTGGTACCCGGTAAAGTCAAACATATTGTGAGGGTTTGATTAGTATTTGAAAAACTAATCAAGGTGTGATTGGTACCTGGAAAAGTCAATTTGTAAAGGTTTGATTAACATTTGAGAAGTTAATCAAAGGGTATTGAAAGATAGACCAAACTAGTAGAATCCTCAAGTGCGGTTAGCTTTGAGGCGTGGGACGTAAGTCGAGATAAGGGTCAAACCATATAAACATCCGGTGTTAGCTTTTTCTTTCCCTACTCTTTTATTTACTACATTTACTTGTTCTTTAATTTATTTATATTATTAGTAAGTGCATTATTTTTTAAATACCAAATTCACCCCTTTTTGGAGTGCTATTCTTAAATCCTTTTAAACTTTCACTTCATATTTTATTATTGCTCCATTTATCATTTATTTTACTACAATTATTTAATAGGCACTTATGACTATTGTGAGAATATTAATTAAAAATTATCGGGATATAATTTGGAGAACAAGTCAAGTGCGTAGGGTGCGCACGAATTGAAGACGGACGCTAAAAGAGACGAAAAATGAAGAATGGCACACCAGGCACCAGCTCCGCGGTGACTAGGCGTGGGGCCGCAGTGTCTAATCTAGCACCTGAGCCCCGTGGTACTGGAAGAGGAGCGTTGCAGTGCTCAGAAGGGCGCGCCAGTGCCGCTGCGCTAGAGACGGGAACAATATTCCGAAATAAGAAAACTTCCTTATTTCGTCTCCTACTTGTTTTAGGACTCCCTAATACGACTCCTACACGTATAGGGTAAACCTAGGTCATCCCAAAGCCTATATAAAGGCTATCAATTGGCTTGTAAACAGAATCTTGGTGATAGGTTGAGAAATCTAAGTGATCATCAACAATGTTTGTAGTTCTTTGTGAAAGAGAAAATTCCTAGAATAAAAGAGAGAGTTTTTCTTTATAATCCTTTTTGTAATAGGCATAATTTGTGAGTATCTTGTGATTTATAATAAGAGAAGAGTGTGATCTTCATCCGTCGTGGATGTAGGCAAGTTGCTGAACCACGTAATTCTTTATGTGTTCTTCTTCTACCATTTTCTTTATTTATTCCTTAATTACTTGTTCTGCATATATTGCTTGGGTAATTTTGCTTGTTTGTGTGCTTCTGCTTCAAAAAATTGGTATTAAAGCTTGGTTCTAAGCAGACATGGCCACACCCAAGTATAAGGTAGAGAAATTCAACGGTACGAATGACTTCAATCTGTGGAAGATTAAGATTAAGGCGTTATTGGTGAGCCAAAGGCTTGGTTCGGCACTAAAGGAGACTGCAGCTTCATCTAGTGATGAAGAGAAGACGCCAGAGTTATCTAAAGTTAAAGTAGAAAGAATGGACATTTAAGAAAAAGCTCATAGCACAATTGTTTTGTCATTGAGCGATGAAGTCCTAAGGGAAGTAGCAAGTGAGACGACGACAATAGATTTTTGGAAGAAGCTTGACTCTCTTTATATGAGGAAATCGTTGGCCAACAGATTACATATAAAGAAGAAGCTGTATCAGTTGTCCATGTTAGAGGGGACGCCGATGAAAGATCATATAGATGCCTTCAATAAGATCATCCTTGATCTTGAGTCTATCAACATTAAGATAGAAGATGAAGATAGAGCAATTATCTTGTTGAGTTCACTCCCCAAGAGCTATGAGAGTTTTTTTGATACGCTACTCTACAGTAGAGAGAATTTAACGATGAGTGATGTGAAATCATCATTAAACTCAAAGTTATTAGGAAAGCAAACTGAGGGCAATGTAGAAAGCTTATCTGTAAGAGGAAGGTCCTCATATAGAGATGGAAAGAAAAAAGGCTCAAGATTGAAGTCTAGGACTCATATGAAGTGCTGTTCCTGCAAAAAAGATGGGCACTTTATAAAAGACTGTTCTAAGAGGAAAGCGGATGCTGTGCTTGCCTATGATGATAGTTATGACAGCGCAGAGACACTCGTTGCTACTGATGGTAAGAACTCTAAACAATGGGTTCTTGATTTTGGTTATACTTTTCATATGTGCCCGTAAAAGTCTTGGTTTATAAATTTTCAGCTTATTAGTGGTGGTAAGGTCTTAATGGGTAATGACATTGCATGTCAGATGATGGGAATTGGTAGTGTTAAACTTAGGCTACATGATGGACGAGTGAGAGAGTTGATAAATGTTAAGTATATTCCTGATTTGAAGAGAAACTTGATCTCACTAAGGACTCTAAACCAGAATGGGTGTTCCATCAGGATCGACGGAGGGATTTTAAGAGTTTTGAAGGGTTCCATGGTGGTGATGAGAGGAGAGAAGCGCAAAGGTGTTTATGTGCTAAGAGAAAAGTCGTGAGTGGTTCTGCACTATTTTTTATAGATGATGAAAGTATGCAAACCAAGTTGTGCCATCTTAGACTGGCACATATAGGCGAGAGAAACCTAAAGGAGTTATTTAGTCAAAAGGCATTTGGTGAGGATAAGTTCCAGTCCCTAGAGTTTTATGAATATTGTGTGCTTGGGAAAGCACATAGGGTAAGGTTCAGTACCGGCGAGCACAAGACTAAAGGGACTCTTGACTACATACACTCGGATCTTTGGGGACCAGCTCAGATAGCTACTCGTAGTGGTGCCAGGTATTTTCTCAGCTTGATTGATGACTATTCAAGGAAGCTGTAGGTCTATGTGTTGAAGAGAAATGATCAAGCATTTGATGTGTTCAAGATTTGGAAGGCTCTTATTGAGAATCAAACTAGCAAAGGGGTGAAGAGGCTGAGAACTGACAACGGCCTCGAATATTACAATAGAGAGTTTGATGGATTTTGTGCAAAGCATGAGATTGCAAGGCATAGAACAGTAAGATCAACACCATAGCAGAATGGCGTAGCTGAAAGGATAAACAGGACCCTACTTGAAAGGGTTAAAATGCATGCTTACTAATGCAAAGATGTCTAAGACATTCTGGGGAGAAGCTTTAGTAACTGCAGCTTACTTGATTAATAGAAGACCCTTATCAGCAATTGACTTCAAGACGCCTCTGAAGTATGACCACTTCAAAATATTTGGTTGCCCTACCTTTATACATGTTAAGGATGAGAAGTTGGAACCTAGAGCTATTAAAGGGGTATTAATAGGATATCCTGAAGGAGTGAAATGATACAAGGTGTGGTGTAAAAACTTAACACCACCAAGGAGCATCATAAGCCGTGCCGTGATGTTCAATGAGATGACGATGCTGAAAACCTCCCAAAATGATGAGAAAGAAGAACATGTGCCCAAGGAAGACTCAACACCCGAGTCAATAGAAGTTGAAGTGGAGCCTGAACATAAATCTGATATGCCCCCAGATTAACATTTCAACGAAGAGATCCTTGAAGAAGAACCAAGAACACTGGCAAGTTCCTCCAAGTCTACCTAAAGAAAGACTAGAACTTTTGAGATAGAACTTAAAGAGTACCAGTTAGCCAGAGACAGGCTAAGGAGAATTATTAACCTACCAGTCAGGTATGCACAAGCAGATTTAGTTGCTCATGCTTTTAATTCTGCTTACACTCTTGAGTATGATAAGCCTATGACATATGGTGAGGCTATGGAGAGTGAAAACAAGAAATAATAGCATCAAGCCATGGAAGAAGAAATTAGTTCTCTTAGGAAGAACAATACCTGAAAGTTAGTGGAGAGACCTTAAAAGAAGCTAGTTGGGTGCAAGTGGGTGTATAAAGTGAAGGAGGGGATACCTGGAATTGAGCCTATAAGATTTAAGGCTAGGTTAGTAGCACGAGGTTTTACTCAGAAAAGGGGAGGGGGGGAGGGGGGGGGTCAATTTTCATGAGATATTCTCTCCAGTTGTCAAGCACACATCTATTAGGATTCTGTTAGTCATGTGTGCAAACATTGATTTACATCTAGAGCAGATGGATGTAAAGACATCTTTCTACATGGAAAGCTTGAAGAGACGATATACATAGCACAGCCGCAAAGGTTCGAGGAGCCCGAAAAAGAAGATCATGCTTGTTTGCTAAAGAAAGAAGTCATTATACGGGTTAAAGCAATTACCTAGATAGTGGTATAGGAGATTTGATGAGTTTATGATGGCTTGTGGCTTTAGTAGGAGTAAGTATGACGGATGCGTGTACTTCAAGAACATAAGTTGTGGGATGATGTATTTGCTTCTATACGTCGATGATATATTGATCGCATGCAAGAATATGGAAGAAATACAGAAGCTCAAGAAGCAGTTAAGTGGTGAGTTTGAAATGAAGGATTTGAGAGCAGCGAAGAGAACTTTAGGTATAGATATTATAAGGGAAAGAATAGATGTTATCTTTTTGTCCCAATAACGATATATAGTTAAAATTCTAGATAAGTTTGGTATATCCAACGCAAAGGCTGTCTCTACTCATTTAGCCATGCATTTTAGACTTTTAGCAGTACAGTCGCCGACATCTGAAGAAGAGAAACTGCAGATGAGTAAAGTATCGTATGCAAGCGCTGTTGGGAGCATCATGTATGCAATGGTTTGCATAAGACTAGACATAGCACATGCTGTTAGTGTGGTGAGTAGATACATGGCAGATCCAGATAAAGATCACTGGCTTACGGTAAAGTGGATTTTAAGATATCTCAAGGGAATGTCAAATCATGGATTGATATATAAGAGGGATGATGACAACAATAAAATGGTAAGAGGGTACGTAGACTTAGATTATGCAGGTGATCTAAATAAGAGAAGATCATTGACGGGCTACGTATTCACAGTGTTTGGGTGTAGTGTGTGTTGGAGATCAGTTCTACAACATGTGGTTGCACTCATTACCATAAAGGCGGAGTACATAGTTGTTGGTGAAGCTATCAAGGAGGCCGTGTGGTTAAAAGGCATATATGGGGAGATATTGGCTAGTGAAGATGTGAATACCGGCGTGTATTGTGACAGCCAGAGTGCCATACACCTAAGCAAGCATTAAGTGTTCCACGAGAGGTCAAAACACATAGATGTGAGGCTCCATTACATTCGAGAGATTGTCCAAAGTGGTGAAGTTAGTCTAACAAAGATAGTGTCATCTAAAAACCCTGCTGATATGTTAACTAAGCCACTATCATCGGTTAAGTTCATCATAGGATGAACTTAACCGGAGTCACTACTTTGTGAGGGTAACCGAAGATGCAAAAATAAGAAATCGAGTTGCTTTGTAGATAATTTTGAATCAAGGAGGGGATTTGTGAGAATATTGATTGAAATCATTGGGATATGATTTGAAGAGCAAGCTAAATGCGTAATGTGCGCACGGATCAAAGATGGACGCTAAAGGAGGCAGAAAATGAAGAAGGCCGCACCAGGCGCTAGTGCCGCGGCGATCAGGCGTGGGTGCCGAGGCGCCCAATCCAGCACCTAAGTGCCGAGGTGCTGGGAGACGAGTGCCGCAACGCTTAGAAGGGAAAAGTATCCCGAAATAAGAAAACTTTCTTATTTCGTCTCCCACTTATTTCAGGACTCCCTAATACGACTCTCACACGTATAGAGTAAACATTGGTCATCCAAAAACCTATATAAAGGCTATCAATTGGCTTGTAAATAGAATCTTAGTGATGGATCGAGAAATCTAGGTGATCATCAACAATCTTTATGGTTTTTTGTGAAAGAGAAAATTCCTAGAGTAAAAGAGAGAGTTTTTCTTTGTGATTTTTCTTATAATAGGCATACTTTGTGAGTGCTTTATAATTCATAATAAGATAAAAGTGTGATCTTGATCCACCGTGGACGTAGACAAGTTGTCGAACCATGTAATTCTTTGTATGTTCTTCTTCTACCATTTTCTCTATTTATTCCTTAATTACTTGTTCTGCATATATTGCTTGGGTAATTTTGCTTATTTATGTGCTTCCGCTTCAACAACTATCATTACATGCATTATTATAATTTTGCCTATTATTTTATTATTATTGGTTATTGTTATCATCATTAATAAATTATGCATTACAATTACAAATTAGCGAATAACAATTCACCTATCGTTCGATTATCTCATTATTATTATTTAAATTATTTCATTTATTGGTCATTTATGATTGTCCCTACAATCAAACGTCGGTATCATGGCTAATTTTATTGGAAAAATTACTTTATTTATTAAATCATGCAATCATCATAAATTAGAATGTCAAATCATGAGCATGAAGCATGGGAATATCTAATCGGTGCATGATCATCATAAATTAATTATGATGCTGTCATGGTGGATTTATTTGAAATGACTTCTGTGTTATTGTTTATATTTTAAAATATTAGTATTTTTCTATTTGTTTAAAAGAAGAGTATTAAATAATGATTATTTATGATTAATTCCATATTGAATTATATTTACACTTTGCTCACATAATTATGATATTCATTCTTCTGCAATATCTCTTAACTTCTATATAATTTAAATATCTTGTAATTCATCACATTTATTATTGAGTTAAGACGATTATAGATACAATTTCGAATTGATCACAATGATGCCAATCTACGGTGTACAATGACTTATGATGCACAAGGATCAATAGTGGATTTACGGTGATTAAGAGCAACCAATGAGTTTGATCATTTCAATTACCTTTTAAAAGTTTAATTTCACGTTATTTCAATTGTTTACAATTATTATACATGACAACATCTTATCAATATCCCAAATATTCAGTTGTGCATTCAATTGTAGTTGACTATAAATGTAGTTGCTCTAATGTCATTTGAAGCAAATGTAATCTTCTTAACTAACGCGAGTAACATTATTTTGGCTAAAACATTTGATATTACAGATCATTTATTACCCTTTCTTGAATCTTTAAAGACTATAGACAAGCGTCAAACTCGTGTATCCTCTAAAGCAAATAAAGTTTCATTCCAGCAATATGAGCAGGACTTTGATGATCAAGATAAAATCTATAACTAGTAAGTTGCAGCCCAACAAGTCGCAGCTTTCTCAAATATGCTACCACTAGCAGTTCTATAATAAATTGCTGATTGGATACTGATTATGCAACAAAAGGTTAACGCACAAGCTGCCAAATGGAATAATTTTCCAAAACCTTCGCGCAGTAATAGATCTACTTGCAAGAAGTGTTGAAGCATAATGAAAAGTTACAAATCAATTGGCATAACGACGTGAGTCCCTCGAAAGCATCAATATTTTATACATTGATGATCCAACATTGTAATAGAATATACTACCCCCAGTAATGTCATCATAAGCAGCTCAAGCAACAGTAAGGCATACAAGTCCAAATATACAAGTAGCCCAACAACCCTACGTACAGATAAAGTCGCTGGTGCGTAACACATCACCGCGAATCCTTCTGCGACTGCACCAGTTTTTCTATTATAGCAACTGCCAAACCATCACCTACACTTACCTGCATGAGGAAGAGATGAAAAACTCATGTGCAAGAATTATTTGATGAACACTTGCAAAGCCACTAAATTCTTACCCCAAACCGATCCTTATTCCTTGTAGCTTGGAAGTTGCAAGAGTCTCTATTTATGAAAGAAATTGAGAATCAAAATAAGCCGCCCAACTTCACATATCTCAGTTTAAAACATATGAATATGTACTTATCTAGTCGGCCATGTGCATTCATTCAAGCAGATCGTGTCTCTTGATGACTACAATGAAGCATTGAAAGTACAAGTTGTTTAAATTAGGTAATACTCGTTGTTAATTTGAGGTTTGCAATACTCGCAACAGAAGATGAACTCGTGAAAGAAATAGTACTTACAAAAAGGCCAGTTCTCATGCAGAAGCTGAACTCGCAAAAAGAATAATACTCATATGAAGATTAGTACTCACAATAGGAGTTGTGCTCACAAAATGGGTGATCTAGTTTTAGAACCTGACTCAAAGATCAATCAAGTCCTTTAGCAACTTTTGCGAGTTGTTGATCAACTACTTCCAAACAACTCACTAACAACAAGTCAATGTATTCAACTTAGCTACTATGCACCAAGGACTCAAAGAAGCATTAAAAGACTATGTCAAGCATTTCAGGGAGATGTATATAAAGATCAAGAATCTTAATGATGCTTTTCCTCGTATAGCATTCTTTAAAAGATTGCTGCCATTTACTCATATCTATGAAGACCTTCTGCAAACTTGCAAGAAATATAGAAGAATCATTCTGGTATACAGAGTTATTTATTCGTATAGAAGAAGATCGCTTAAAACAGAAGTCGCGGAATAATGATAAAAGCCACAACTCAACAGGAAGTTCAAGAGCAACTCTGTGCCAGGCCAGATTATATATGAAGAGAAAGATCTCTCTTATTAACAAGAAATCAAGAAAGAAGATCAAGCTTTAATACTCTAGAAAGTGCCTGAACCGACCCTCAATACTCTAGCAAAGAAGATCTGGTTAGATAACAAGCACAAAAAATTATTTTATGATTCGCTACCAATAAAGACCTTAGTAAATTACCAAGATAAAAAAGTGCTTGTACCACAATGATCATATGCACAACACAAATGAGTGTAGATTATTAAGGATGTAAATTGACACCCTAGAGCAAACAGATGTCTATCCAAAAACTAGTACTGAAAAGATAAAGCATCTTTCACTTTAAAAAGTCGCGATGATGAGCAGTAAAACATCTCCACTCCCAACATTGCAAGCACAAATCACAGCACCTTCATAAAAAAAAACTCATTGTACATACATGGCAAGCCTGACAATAATAAGGATCCTCATTCAAGTGATAATTATGGAGGTAATGATGATGAAAACAATGACAACTCTACTACAGAAAAAATATTTAAAGCTTTCAAAGAAGCGGTAAAGAACAATATACAAGCATTTTCTAAAGACCAATATACAAAGTATTTCCTCAAAGCAGCTCTGAGCTTTCAAAGAAGTGGTGAAGACCAATATACAAGCATCTCCTGAAAACCAATATACAAACATCTCCTGAAAGCAAATTCAAGGAAGTCGAAAAAATAAAATCTTCTAACAAGTTGAAAATTCTCACTATTAGCATTGAGCCTGATGATGAAACCCGCACTAAGAACAAAAAAGAAATATGAAGGAAAGCTCAATTCTAAAAAAGGAACACAAAATATGGCTTAGGAAGCACTACCATAAAAAGAGATCGGCAAGCAGCGAAAAGATGTTATCAAATCAACATGAAAGAAGAAAGAAATACAAATACATCGACATCGCCATCTCTGTCAAATAAGATACATATATTCCACCAAATGGCAACTATAGCAAGTTTTAGAGGAATTTGCCAAAAGGAAAAAGGAACAAATGGGCAAAAGAAAGCAAATAGACAAAATGAATATCAATGAAGTCGCGGTACCACGTGTCAAGAATTTTGCTTTCCAAAAAAGACCTCTAGATCTAAGAAAATAAAAAATCAATAAAATCGTGAGAAACACAAGATGTCAAAAGGTACCTCTACATTTTATAAAAGAAATTTATATTTCTATTCATAAAAATATACGCACAAAAATAAGATGCTAAAAAGTTCATACTCACACAACATATGGATAAGACGCTAAAGAGTTTATACTTGCACAAACAATAAAAACAAGGTTGCTAGAGTTTATACTCGAGCAAATAATAAAGAGCGCTAGAGAATACTTGTGCGCAAAAAAATCATGAACACTTGTTTTTATTATTAGCATTATTATATTGTAAACAAACATGGATCCAGAAAGGGAGCTGAATGCTAGAAAGTTTGCCCCAAACTAGAAAAGGGCCTTATTTAATCAAAGCAGTTATTGGAAAGAGTACTTACAGACTAGTGAATAATGAAGAAAATGAAGAACGCAAGCCGTGGAATGCTATTCACCTCAAGAAATATTATATTAAAAAGAATCAATGACCTATATGCCAAAAGATGTCACAAGGTATCACCACTTTTCTTATATATATATATATAAAAGAAGTTTATGCTTTTATTCATAAACCTTTTTGTGCATGAATAAGACATTAAAGAGTTCATAACTCACGCTTCATATGAGTAAAACACTAAAGAGTTCATACTCGCGCAAAAAATATAAGAAGTTTATATTTTTATTCATAAAAATATTTATTCATATGAGTAAATACCAAAGAATTCATGCTCGCACAAAATATATAAGAAGTTTTATGTTTTTATTCATAAATAAGACGCTAAAGAGTTTATACTCACACAAAATACATAAGAAGTTTATGTTTTTCTTCATGAAAATATTTATACATGAATAAGACGCTAAAGAGTTCATAACTCATGCTTCATATGAGTAAGACGCTAAAGAGTTCAAACTTGTGCAAAAAATATAAGAAGTTTATACTTTTATTCATAAAAAATATTTGTCCATATGAGTAAGATGCTAAAGCGTTCATACTCGTGCAAAATATATAAGAAGTTTTATATTTTTATTCATAAATAAAATGCTAGAGAGTTCATATTCGCGCAAAAAATATAAGAAATTTATGTTTTTACTTATAAAAAAATATTTGTACATATAGATAAGACGTTAAAGAGTTTATATTTGTGCCAATAATGAAAAAGCCGCTAAAATTCATACTAACGCACAAAACAAAGAAAAACGCCGCTTGAGTACATGGTATAAAACAAAGAAAAAAGCTGCCTGAGTACATACTCGCGCACAAAAAGAGAGAGAGAGAGAGAGAGAAAGCTGATAAAGAGTACTCACACAAAAAAAGTGCTAGAGAATACTCGCAAAAAAAAATACATAAAAGATAAATAAATAAGTGCTAGAGAACACACTCGCGCCAAAAATAAAAAAGTGCTTAAGAATATACTCTCGCAAAAAATAAATAAGTGCTCGAGAACATAATCGCGTCAAAAATAAATAAGCACCTAAGAACATACTTGCGTCAAAAATAAATAAGCACCCAAGAATATATTAGCATAAAAAATAAATAAGCACAAGAAAAATACTTGCAAAAAATTAAATAAGTCGACGGTCAACATGTTGAACTTAAGACGACTATTTTAGTCGCCAAAATTAAAAGCCGACGGTCAATGCGTCGTACCTAAGACAACTAATGTAGTCGCAAAAATCAATATATATGTGTGTGTGTGTGTGTGTGTGTGTGTGTGTGTGTGTGTGTGTGTGTGTGTGTGTGTGTCGCCAAAATTAAAAGCCGACGGTCAATGCGTCGTACCTAAGACAACTAATGTAGTCGCAAAAATCAATATATATGTGTGTGTGTGTGTGTGGTGTGTGTGTCGCCAAAATTAAAAGCCGACGGTCAATGCGTCGTACCTAAGACAACTAATGTAGTCGCAAAAATCAATATATGTGTGTGTGTGTGTGTGTGTGTGTGTGTGTGTGTGTGTGTGTGTGTGTGTGTGTGTGTGTGTGTGTGTGTGTGTGTGTGTGTGTGTGTGTGTGTGTGTGTGTGTGTGTGTGTGTGTGTGTGTGTGTGTGTGTGTGTGTGTGTGTGTGTGTGTGTGTGTGTGTGTGTGTGTGTGTGTGTGTGTGTGTGTGTGTGTGTGTGTGTGTGTGTGTGTGTGTGTGTGTGTGTGTGTGTGTGTGTGTGTGTGTGTGTGTGTGTGTGTGTGTGTGTGTGTGTGTGTGTGTGTGTGTGTGTGTGTGTGTGTGTGTGTGTGTGTGTGTGTGTGTGTGTGTGTGTGTGTGTGTGTGTGTGTGTGTGTGTGTGTGTGTGTGTGTGTGTGTGTGTGTGTGTGTGTGTGTGTGTATGTGTGTGTGTGTGTGTGTGTGTGTGTGTGTGTGTGTGTGTGTGTGTGTGTGTGTGTGTGTGTGTGTGTGTGTGTGTGTGTGTGTGTGTGTGTGTGTGTGTGTGTGTGTGTGTGTGTGTGTGTGTGTGTGTGTGTGTGTGTGTGTGTGTGTGTGTGTGTGTGTGTGTGTGTGTGTGTGTGTGTGTGTGTGTGTGTGTGTGTGTGTGTGTGTGTGTGTGTGTGTGTGTGTGTGTGTGTGTGTGTGTGTGTGTGTGTGTGTGTGTGTGTGTGTGTGTGTGTGTGTGTGTGTGTGTGTGTGTGTGTGTGTGTGTGTGTGTGTGTGTGTGTGTGTGTGTGTGTGTGTCTGTGTGTGTGTCTGTGTGTGTGTCTGTGTGTGTGTGTCTGTGTGTGTGTGTGTGTCTGTGTGTGTGTGTCTGTGTGTGTGTGTCTGTGTGTGTGTGTGTGTGTGTGTGTGTGTGTGTGTGTCTGTGTGTGTGTGTGTGTCTGTGTGTGTGTGTGTGTGTGTGTGTGTGTGTGTGTGTGTGTGTGTGTGTGTGTGTGTGTGTGTCTGTGTGTGTGTGTGTGTGTGTGTGTGTGTGTGTGTGTCTGTGTGTGTGTGTGTGTGTGTGTGTGTGTGTGTGTCTGTGTGTGTGTGTGTGTGTGTGTGTGTGTGTGTGTGTGTGTGTGTGTGTGTGTGTGTGTGTGTGTGTGTGTGTGTGTGTGTGTGTGTGTGTGTGTGTGTGTGTGTCTGTGTGTGTGTGTGTGTCTGTGTGTGTGTGTGTGTGTGTGTCTGTGTGTGTGTGTGTGTGTCTGTGTGTGTGTGTCTGTGTGTGTGTGTGTCTGTGTGTGTGTGTGTGTCTGTGTGTGTGTGTCTGTGTGTGTGTGTGTGTCTGTGTGTGTGTGTCTGTGTGTGTGTGTCTGTGTGTGTGTGTCTGTGTGTGACAAAGTTGCCAACAAAAAAATTACACTCTTAAAAACTAAAACATATGGCTAAGTTGCAAGCGAGAAACCAAAACTCGCTAGAGTTAAACATATATATATATATGTGGCAAAATTGCCAATGAGAGACTAGCAATAATTAAATATATATATATATACATATGTGGCAAAATGCCAGCAAGAAACCTAAAAATTGCAATAAATAAAAGATTATGGCTAAAGTATCGCACTTAAAATTGATTCATCTAGTCGCAAAAATTTAAAGCCAACGGTCAATGCGTTGCACCAAAGCTACTTAATCTAGTTACATAAATAAAAAGTTGACACAAGTCACACAAATTAAAAAGATAACTAAGTATGTCGCATACTTAGAAGTAAAAGACGATTAAATCATGTTGCACTTTCAAAGTCAATAGACTAATTATATTACATACCCATATCACAAAGGCCGACTAAGCAAGTTGAGTAAACTAAACAAGCCACGTAACAAAAGTCAACAAATTATATTGCCACAAAAGCCGATAAATCATGTCTCAACTAAAGCCAATAAATCATGTCACACATTCAAAAAATAACAAACATATATTACACATTAAAAGCTGTCAAACATATGTCACACAATAAAAGCTGACTAATTATGTCGTGCACTCAAAAGAAAAAAGCTGACTAACTAAGTCGAACAAATTAAAAAATAAATAAAATAATGATGATGACGATCACATGTTGCGTCAATTAAAAAAATGACAATCCACGTTGTATCATTCATATTACAAAAACAGAATAAATAAATCGCACAATTTAAAAGGACGGCAAATACAAGTCGCAACATTCACATACATCAAATGAAGTTGTACAATCAAAACAACTAAAATATTATCAAGAGACGACTAATTACGTCACATATTTACAATTAAAAGACAACGTAATAAGTCACGCATTTATAATCAATTAAGTTGCACCTTCGTATTCATAAGATGACTAATTAAGTCGTACATTTACAGTCAAAAGATGACGAATGATGTCACATTCTCATAATTGTGTCGCATAAGTATAATTGACTAGTCTTATCGCATGCTCAGAACTTAAAGAGATTCCTGCATTTGCTATCTGCATCAAATAAAATACATGACTCTACTAGCAATTACAGCTAGTTTCAAGGGGTTTCAAGAAGAGAAAAAAATCATAAAGAATCAGAGAAAAATACAAGCTATCAAATCTTGCTAGTCTCTAAATCACGCAAGTTGCCAAATCTTATCGAGTTAACCAATAAAGCGAGTTGTTAAATCTCGCGAGTTATCAAATCACACAAGATTGTCAAATCTTACAAATTATCAAATTACATAAATTATTAAATCATAAAAGCTATTAAAGCTTGTAAGTTGACAAATCATGAAAGTTATTAAATCACACGAGTTATCAAAGCATATAAATTATCGAATTATGTGAATCATCAAAAATCTTGTAAAATGCACATCTATACAGAATTTTCAAATAAAAGCTATTAGCTACACAAGAAGCAAGCTATTCGCCTTATAATCGTCTCTTAAAAATAAAATCTTATAGTAAAAAAAAGCCAGACAACAGATATTATAACTTACATTACGATCAAAAGATGACTGAACATGTCACACTATGATAATCAAGAGCTGCAAGTTATTTACCTAAATTGATATGATAATACCATGAATAAATAAATCATGATTAGAAAACAAAGATATCTTTGCCTCATAAAAAAGAGGTGCGAAGAACAGGTCTTGTAAATATTCAATACATGATTTTTAAAAAAGGAAAAAGATGCGTACGAGTTAAAAAACACATGGGTAGCCAAAATATGTGAATTACCAAAACTAGCAAGTAGCCAAAATCACACAAGATGTTAAACATTGCGAGTTGTAAATTATCAAACGACTTACAAAATATATATTTACGCAAGCTTTCAAATAAAATACTATTAGAAAAAACTGTTAGCACGAGATACAAGCTATTCTCTTCATAATCATGTTATGACCATAAATTTTTGTAGATTAAAAGCAAACAATAAAATTACAAGTTATATTGTAGCACAACTTGTTGCATATTTGAAAGTAAACTAAATAAAGTCGTACAATTGAAAATGACTAATTATGTTGCATACTACTAATCACAAGATAACTAAGTATGTCGCAACATTATAATTAAAAGGCGACTGAGTAAATCTTACCCTTATAATCAAAAGACGACTAAATATGTCGCAACATCATAATTAAAAGACGATTGAGTACGTCGTACCCTTATAATCAAAAGATAGCCATGTATATCGCACCATCACATCAAAATGATGATTAGTCTAATCACATAATTATAACTTAGAAACAAACAGTCTTATCACAAACACTTAAGTTCATAAAAATAAAGAAGAAAGAAAGATGACCAATTATGTCACCCATTCAAAGCTAAAAGAAATATAATTATCTCGTACATTCTAAAGACGATCGATCAGTCGGATTGCACGATCAAAATTAAAGGACAATCAATCTTGTCACACCATCAAAACATAAAAGACGATTTAAACAAGTCGCATAACTAAGATGGCAACTAAAGAAGTCACAAAATAACTAAGTAAGTTGCAACTTCATAATCAAAAGACGATTAAATAACTCGCGTGACCAAAACAAAAAGACGGCTTAAAAAATTCGCCTAATTAAAAAAATGATTAGACAAGTTACACGATGGAAAGATGGATTAAGCCATATGCTCTTAAACAAAAGGTGACTAATCTTGTCGCATACTCATAACCAAAAGAATAACTAATTATATCGCGTGTTTAGAATTTAAGGGTAAATGATTAAACCTTACAATCAAATAAGTGGTCAAAATTAACTACATGCACAATTAAGAATGAGATATATATATCATACATTTAAGAAAATAAATATTCATACAATTAAATTCAATCAAATAGCAACTAAATAAGTCATTTAGACAAAAAAAAAAAAGAGTACTCATATCACACGATAAAACAGATGAATGAAAAATAATCACTATTCCCTTACACTTATGATACATTTTGAATCTCAAATATAAAAACTTACGAAAGAATGTCAGATCATATTTATCCAATACCAAAAATTACACAAAATATGCTTAGTAAGCATATCTTAAAGGAAGATATATATCTTTTTATAAAAAGAAAAAAGAAGAGAAGATAAAAATAAACTAAAGAGTTAGAAAAACCCTTTGAGTACTTCCTAAAAAGGAAAAAGAGGGTTACACATATTATACATTTCAAAAAAAAAAAAAAACAAAAGGTGATATTTAACATACATCAAGTATATCTTTATTAGGATAAATATAAAGTCACTCATTACATCTCAATATATATCCAAAGTATACCCTCATCAAGTCAAGAATAAAATTATCCAAATACATTTCAAAGGCATACTCCATATTATGCCTCAAAATAAACTAATAAATATAACATCCAAAAAAAGGTCTTAGAACACGTTCATTAGTCAAAGTAAACATTTACTTGCTGGAAGCAGTACTAGCAAATCTAAAAGTAACAAAGTTTGAAATTAAATTACAGAAAGAGGAAACAAATGAAAGATCTATGAAGATCAGTAAAAAATAATAGAATCTATAAAGTAGACAAGTGTAAAGCTCTTGTGCCAATCAACCTTCCTATGAGGAAATCTTTCAAGCAATAAAATTGAACCCTCTTCCTACCAGAAAGTTTATCATAGCGTTGTCGCAACTCCAAAAGATTTGATTTAAAAATCTATTATCTTTTCTCAATGCACCATAAGCTGAGAATCTTTGACAACAAGATCAATATATTGGCAAAATTATTAAATCATCAACAAGCTCTTCATCATGCCAAAATAGCAAACATAAATAATAAGTAATTGACTTCCACAACAAATCAATAGTTGAATTCTCTGCCAGAGTATTATTTTTCTCAAACAAAATATCCTTTTAATCAATGCCGAGCTAAACAGATACGAGTTCAGGTTCAAGTTCTGCGACTTCTAGATCTCTATCTTTCAATCAAGCATTTTTTATCAGCAGCAAGTTAAATCAGGCTCGAGTTGTGATTCAAGATAAAGCACCACCAATTAGTCACCGAGAACTCAACACTGCAAAAAAAGACAAGTTAGAGACAAACAAATCAGTCAAACTAAGACACACTTTAAAAAAGCTAGATTATAACATTAGAATCTCAAATCATTATACTAAGCCTATTTCATAATTTCTATGAAATAGACTATTTAAAAAGGGTAATAAATATAGGAACTATAAAAATGACTCTTTTGTAAAAAGCTCATTAAAGGTATAAAGGGCTCATTAAAAGGGCATTGTTGTAAATTTTTTAACCTAAGGGTTCTCCCCTCAGTATAAAAAAGGGGCCTAAAGGTATTAATGAGATATCAATTTAATTCTACCAAAATTGACTCTCTCTCTAGTGTTAAATTTCCTTTGTTCTCTCTCTAGAAATCCTTAATAATTACTTGAAAATAAGAGATCAATAGATACTCTTAACGTCTAATATCAATGCTATAAAATTTTAAATTGTGACAAATTTTATTTTAAGTTGTTTTGATAGATTTGTAAGTTAAATTCTATAGAATTCTGATATAAAAAAATGTTAGTTTTTGTGTTTAATAATGTTGGAATGAAATCTTTTATACATGTTATTTATTACAAATCTCATGATCCCAAGAATATAATGTAATAAAAGGAAAACTTGGAGTTAGATGCTGTTGGCTCCAAAATTTGATAACTTGAAAGCTAATAAGTTGAATTTATTTTTCTTAAAAAGCATGACTCTGATGTTTGGGATCGGACATGATTAAACTAAACTGAATTAGTTTTTCACCACGGATATTACGTCTGATGGAAATTTTATAACCAAAGAAAAAGTGAGACCGCATCAAATAGTCATAGGCATTCTAATGCTAAAATTAACAATTATTCAAAAAATAAGAAAAATAGGGTAAAAATATAAAGATAGTAACAATGAATAGCTCGCTATATATTTTTTGTCTACTTTTGTGGTCTTTGAGGATGTTTTTAAAAAACATAGGCTTTTGAAAAATATTATGGAGATTTTTATGGTATCAAGATCTCAAAGCGTATGTAAATATGTATCACGATTGTGATGATTCTATCTTTATTGATCTCCAGATGATTCTACCTAATCTCTAGTATAGAATTTCTCTTTTATTTATAGGGTGGGGATGTAGGTTTAACCCGTTGTAGTTGGAATCATATTAGAATTTAGAAGTCTTATCGACACTCCCTTTAAGGATTTTACTATCTGAATTTTTGAGAAATTAAACTAGATTTTTCTTGCCCTGGTAAGACTTGCATTGTAATTTTAGAAATCTTCCTTGAATTTTAGGGATCTTTCTCTGATAAACTTAACCTTGTCTACTACTCTCTATGACTCTCGTAAGTTACATCATTTCAAAAAGTTTTTTTATTATCTTTGGGATGGTTGTATTTTAACTTATCTTTTGCTCAACAAAGGTAGAGATTGTTCCTTTTGTTTAGAGCTTGACCGAATAAGGTAGCTAGGTTACAACTAATGTTCTGACTAGCTCTATTAGTTATGAGTCTAACTGAATAGGCTAGTCAAATTGTGACCAATGTTCTGACCAACTCGATAAGAGTATAGGTCTCCATTTTAGAGTCTAGTCGAATAGGATAACTAAATTATACCAATGTTCTTACTAGCTCTATGGGTTGTGAGTCAGATCGAATAGGATAACCAAGTTGTGACCAATATTCTGACCAACTCGATGAAAGTATAAGTCTCTTTTTTAGAGCCTGGCCGAATAAGCTAACCAGCTTGGAGAGGATCCACATGACTCAAGAACATTTCTAAGCTTCATATTTTCTTTTGGGCCTTTATGGACCAAGATCTTTTTGATTGTATGAGCCGAAGTCTTTTGAGTCTAATAGGCCCGAGTCTTTGGCTTTTTGGCCAAAATTCAAGAGAAAACAAGTACCAAAGTATTATTATAAATATTATATATAAAAATTTGAGTTACATTTGTTGTTTGTCAATGAATCTTAAATATTATTACATATTTTCCCAAGAGTGTTATAATAATTTTAAAAATGGTCTATTGGTTTATCTAATATTAAGTCTTTAAGATCTCTTTGATTTAATGATAAGATTGTCACCGGAGAGATTGCTAAATTTTTTTATACGTAATTGTTCACTTCTTGATAGGTTATACATGGTCGATTCTTTAAAGTTATTAAATTTAAAGGTAGCCAGTTCATGCCTATTTTAATGCGTCTATCAAGGACTTGTGATCTTTCAACTAGATGGAAGTTACATATTATTGACCAAGCCTCGGGTCATTCAAATATTATTGACCAAAAATTAAATTACAGTTAGAAGATGTCCTCCAACCTTTTGAATTATCCATTGGTGGGGTGTATAGGATATTGTAATTGTTGGGTGCCAATTAAAACCTAATCTATTGGGTACGTGCATGTGCGCATGTCTATTATTTTATTAATTTATATACATGCATCTCATATAATATATACGCAGCGAAAGATGAAAATCTAATTTCCTAAAACAATGAACATGATAAATTTTGCATCTCATTATAATAATGAAATCAAAAATTGAGAATTCACATCACAAGCCTTTGAAAATTAGATTAAGCTGGAGCTCCACCTAAAATGAACCCTTTGGTAAATTTAGCAATCAACAGGGTAGGCTTGACAGACTAGAATAGGAAATTTAATTTTCAGTACTAGTTTAACTCTTAAACTCTGATATTAACTCTTAATCTCTAGTTTAATACTTAAACTGCATCTTAAGCTAAACTCTTTAACCTAGAAAATTTGTTTTAAGGATAAGAATTATTTTTTCTCACTTTGTTTAATAGTTTAAATAACAAAATAACTATTTGATAACATTAATGGTGGAACAACTATTTGAGAATAGAATGAATAGTTTTTAAAACAATAAAAGAACAACTTTGCTCTTATTTCCTTACCCATTTTGCCGTTCACCTAAAGCCTCCTCTTTCTTTTGTCCAAATTCATAAAAAATGAATTCACTCTTCATCGCTAAAATGGCTAACAACTTTATATCTCATTTTTCAAATAAAATATATTATAATATTACAATAGATTAACAATTAAGCAACAAAAAAATATCTCATTAATGTTTAGCCATTAAGGCATGTATGTTATATGTTAAAATAAACAAAATAATATTTTTATAAATAATGATTAATGACCAGCTATTTGTAGTCATGAAAACCAAATGATTTTTTAATTCATTTTCTTAAAGCAACTTTTGCTTTTAAAAAGAATTTCATTCTAATTTGCTTTCATTTGCCTTTAATTTTGAGTTTTGCTTTAATTTGAATTTAAGTTGAATTTAACATTTAATTTCAACTTAATTCCAATTTTTTTAACAATTAAGAAAGCAAAAATATCTCAATTATTTAATAATTAAATAATCAATTAAAGTAAAGTTACTCTTAAGCCCTTACTTGGTTACTAACTTGTCCTAAAGTAGGTTTTACCCAGCCACATAGTCGAGTCAACTTAACCGAAGGCATATTATGTGACACGTGTTAATATTTAATTGGTCAATAATAATTGTTAACTAATTAATATGCTTAACACTTGATCTTGACATGCTCGTATCTTGAGGGTTCCTGGAACTAATATATAAGTTTTGTTGAAAATTATTAGATTGAACAATTCATGATGTGCTACCTTAGTTTACTACAATTATGCTTTATATTGCGGACAACAATTTATCAAATAGAACTATTCTATGAGTCCATGATCGATGCGCCACGCACATGTCATAGATATTACAAATCAGCGTGTTAGACCATACAAGTTGAGGTTAAAACATATACATATAATTCTTCTGTCAACGATATCCTGAAAGAGCAGGGATATAGATCAGCACTATTAAATCCCCATATGCTCATCCATAAACTAATCTCTAGATTTGTAATTCGTAAAATAATATTCTCAAACTCATTTACAATATTATTTAACCATATGTAAAACTCTTTTTTGGGGTTTGTACTTTTAGCCAAAAGATTTCTTGAAATACAATTTTTGGAGCATCAAGATATACAACTTCCCTATTAAAGCTGAACACGTAGTGGTCAAACCATGAACGGTCTTTGACATAAGTGAAACCAAAGTATGGTAGATCGCTCACAAGCCCACCGTAGTGCTCAAGTCAAAGGACCACAAATGCTACTAAACTCGAGAGGACTCACCATTGACGGCTTCATAAGATGTCTATTGGGGTCCTCGTGATTCTGTTCAGTATCCAGTTCTGACTTAATACCGGCATACTTATACGAACTCTAAGCTCATATTCAGCTAAAAACAATCATCTGTACCCTACAAATATAGACATATACTGATCTATATAAAAAGAATCCATTGACAGACCCGTATTGATAAAAATAGATCAGGAATATAGTGTTTGAAAATATACTTGCATAATGACTTTTTCCATGACTTATTGCAACTCTTTGTAACTATGTCATTATTAGTATACCCTCAGGTCTTTGTCCAGTTTCAGACAAGGTTCTAACTCCCTAAATATGATTGACTCTTATAATCTGCTAACTCTTAGCATTTATAACTCTCAGCACTGCTAACTCTTAGTATTAATCTAAACTCCTTTAGACTAAATTTGAACTCCATCAAATCATACAATGATTATGACGCTACAAGCATTGTATAATATATTTTTAATATTAACAATTTTATTCAAAATATTTATTGTATAATTATTAAACAATTAATATTCATACAATATTGAAATGGTACGTAAGTACCAGTTCTAACAATAATGAGCCATATAACCCTGATCATAAGCTATTTTCCTCATCTGAACACTCTTGAGTTGCACAACTTTATCGAGGTTAGTATTTAATGGTGTTCGCATGTTTTAATATAATTCTTTAAGCACGTTATCTAAATTACTTCTGTTCAACTTTTTCAGGTTTATTATGCAAATCTCATAGGGTGAGTTACCAAAACTAAACCAATTAACAATAATAGTATATTTACCTACTCGTGAAAGCTTACTTAGCTTAACTTGTATGATAAAGACATGTCCTCTTCTGCAAAGGGTTACAGCTCAAGTAAATGTTACTCCCTTGGCATTGGCTCGGTCTATAAAGGCCTAAAAAAGATTGAGCCCAATTTAAGGTTATGTGAAGGTTAATCTCCCTAATTCATTAAAGTTAAAAATGATTAAGGACAACTTGAAGCCAAGTTTGAGATTGAAGCTATACCAAGACCCGCCAATCTTCTCTAACACTATCTACTTCATAACTAGGATGTCTCCTATTTATAGACGAATACGCCCTTCTTATTGAAGAACTACAATTTACAACTTGTCACTGAGAAGTCCCTCCTCACGAGGTCAAGTATTATTAACCCTAAAGACTCCTCTATCTAGACCAAAGATAAGTAAAATACAAACCTTTAAGAGTCCAAAGATGAGTGAAATACTACATCAAGGAATATAAAACTCTAAAAAATTAAGGAGCCTATCCTAAGGTTTAAACCGCTCAAATTTATATAAAAGGGGTATTTTTACACACATAAGGAATAAGAGAAAAAGGTTTATTTTAGGCATTATAAGCATTTTGATTTTTCTATATACCAAATTTTCCTTATTTTGTACCATTAATTCATTTTCTAACTTAAGCATCGGATGCTTTTTGTTAGAGAATCATCACTGGTTTAACCATAACCGATCTTGTTTTTGTAGCAAATGAGTTTCAGCTATCAAGAGATCTTTAGGAAGAATAACAACGATCCACCCTATAATAAAACTATTTTCTCATATATACAAATTCAACTATTGACCAAGGACTTTGAGATTAACTCTGAGTTTGACCAAAAGGCTCGAAATTGATGGTTAATAGTCTAGCGCCGTCTGTGAGATATGGCGCAAAAAGTCATGGAGATTAGTAATTCAAAATTAAATAAAAAGAAGACCCAAGAAAAGAAAACGAGAGACAGAGACTTAGATTAGAAAATACCGCAAAACTTTGATTTAGAGAGTTATGATAAGGAAGAGCATGATCATCAAGAAGAATATTTCAATTATCAATCAAAGTCCAAGGCGACTCAAACTCAATACAAAGACTATTGAAGGAATTGGAAAAAGTTTGAGAAGAAAGAAAAAACATGAAATAAAATTTGTTAAAGGATGTCTAAACACATAATGGAGATTAGGAGAAAACTTAGAGCTTTATGAATAGAATGACCGACCATAGAAGTAACGAGCAACCACAGGGCTCCCTCACTAGCTAACCTATGTAGAATAAGCTGGGTAGGTATATGGCAAAAAGTCTTGTGAAGTGTAAGAATTCAAACCATAAAATGAGAGGCGTGAATACACACCATCGATTATATCTTAAGTCGATGACTCAAAAAGAACAAAGAAGTATGTACAATGAAGAGATTTTGATAGTGATCTAGATGAACACAACGCTCGATGACTTATATAGGCCAAACAAAAGAGCAAAGGGAAGGGGAAGTGTAGATGGATTTAAAACAGAAGAGAAAACTCTTTATGAGAAATTGAGACGACTGAAGCAAAGAATACAGAAGCTTACAAAGATAAGAGAGCAAAGAAAACAAACTCTATAAACTAGGGCCAAGATAGAGAAGAGGTCGCCACTATCTGATGATCTTATAGATATGGAGTTTTTCACTACTTTCAAAATGCCTAACATCGGAACCTACAATAAGACCTTAGATGTTAGCCACTATATAGACCAAGTGATTGATCTCTTATCTATTGTTAGAGTTAGATAAAACCAAATATGCAAACTATTCCACATAAAACTAGAAGGACAAGCTCTTTTTTGGTATTGAGGACTTAGGTGCAAAACTATCTCATTATATAGCTAACTTGGTAATATGTTCGTTAAACATTTTTGAAGAGCCTGTGATCGAGTTACGAATCCTTGATAGCTATGAAAGATTAAGCAAGGGCAATAGGAGAGTTTGAAGAGCTTTATAGATAGGTTCCATAAAGAGGTCATCCAAGTTTGAGCATATGACTTGCTAATTGCTTTGTAGATATTGAAGGAAGGGCTACAGTTGAACAGATTTTAGTATCATATTATCGAATACTCAATTTAGACTTACTATATGGCCTATAAACAAACACAAACCTATATAAAAATTAAAGAGGAAGAAAGCCTAAAGAAGTTGACCTCCTAGGAAATATTCAGGAAAAGGGATTTAGGAAATCACCAAAAAAAAGAATGAGATCTCTATAGAAGGTGTAATAAAGAATTAAGAGAAAGAAGTTCACCCAGGACAATTATATATTTTGAGGAGGAGAAATCTAGAGAAGGAAGGCGTAATGTTAGATCAAAGAGTTCTGCACCTCAAGTAGCAAGAGTTAAGAATGACCATTCTTTCATACCCCTCACAACCTTTATAGATGTCATATTTAAGGCCATTAGAGATAGAAAATTGCCCAACAAACTCAATATTATCCAAACACTAGCATTTAAAAGAAACAGAGATAGAAAATTTGATTTTCACAAAGATCACGACTACTCAACTAAAGCTTGTCTATGGCTTAAAGAACATATAGACCAGCTAACCAGAAATGAATATTTAAATGAGCTTAAGGTGGACCAAAAGTAAAATAGTCCTTAGCAAATTAAGTGGGAAGAATAAACAACCCAATAAAAGTTGACCATGATAATTACCAAAAGACTAATTTGGTTAAAGATTCTAATCAACAGAGAAAGAACTACTCTCGGTACTCCTTAATAAAATTTAAAATAATATATAATATCTCAATTACTAAAAAGTCTCATATTTAAAATGTTCTCATCATGTTCATTGAAAAAGACGCACGAGAGATTAACTATTTGCATAATAACGAGCTAGTGATAATATTACTAGTGGATGGGATAGATTCATCGATCCAAGAAGGTCGATAGACATACTTAGATGGTCTCAAACTTTTTGAATAACAAACAAGATATTTTACAACTGAAACTAAAATGTTTTCTCTACAAGGGAAAAAAAGAACTGATTTTGTTTTAATAATTGTGTTCCATACATATTAATCTCGTCACTTTGTTTTTGTTTTTTATTTTTTTTAATAAAAAAACACACATTTCGTCACTTCGGTAAATAGAGTTGCATGATATTCTCAAAACATAATTATTTTCGTAAAAAGAAGCAAAAAATGTTGAATTTACTATTATAAAAAAAAAAGCCTTTGTTGTTTCATACTATTTAAAAAAAGAAAAAAAATTATTGATTGTGACATCTATCTTTTGAAATCACTTACAGAATCAAATTCTGTTAACGCCGAAGAATTTTTAGAATAATATAAATTAATAGGTAATTTTTTAATTAATTCAAAATTTGAGAGAAGTAATTAAACACTGCCTGAAGAACAACAATTAGCTTGCTGACTGCTCTAGCCGATGGATAATCTCTTAAGGAATATTGAACCGATCAAAATATGGAATATTTGTGAATGCAAAATATGAAGGAATGAATGGTCGAGTCATCAACTTCATTATTTTGATAAGCCATTTTAGCTTATCATATGTCTATTTAAATTAAATGTACACACTAATACGAAGATAAACCATTTTAGTCAATCCCAGAACAATATGTAATAATTGGTCAATTGCTATATAAATCTAATTACTATGAATTACAAAATGAGTTGATTCATCTGAAGTCGGTGGTTCTTCCAAATGATCCATATTCTGTCTCGTTTGTTCCAAATATTCATCCATCATTTAAGTTAACAATTCATTAAGGAAATCAACTAGAAAAAATTAATTAATTAATTCACTCATTCATTATAAAAAAAAATATATATGAAGACAGTACAAACAATAAATTAAATGTAACTGCAGGAGATTCCTTTGAGACAAAAAAGAATAAAAGAATAAACATGTCTTTGCTTAAAATAATAAATTAAATGATATTTAACTTTCAAGTCAATAATTTTTTTAAAGAGAAAATTCTCCATGTATAAAATGCTTCAACGACAAGTAAGGAATCATGCCCGAATTCAAAGATGATCGAATAATTAGAACTGAATAAAATATCGTAAAATAATTTAGTATTTTATATAAAAAAGTAATTTTTCACAATTAGAAAAATCTTACTTAAATTATTTTTATTTGATTGATGACTTTAAAATAAATTAAAATTTTAATTAAATTATATATAATTTAATAAGATTTGAATTCATGCATTTATACTTTGACTCAGATTAAGATTTATATACTATAAATAAGTATACAAATTTATTAACAATTCATTTAATTTATTTTATGATATTTTATTTAGTTTTAATCTGTTTCCATCTTTTTATAATTTACACAAACTGTTTGTAACATTTAAAGTCAAAATTCTCTTAAAAATTAAGTTTTATGAAAACTGTTTAAATCGTTTAAATAATGAATCCAACAATATAAAATTTTCAACGTTACTAAAATAAGTTATTTTTTTCTATTAAAATGTGAAGTTAACCTCTCTTTTTTTCCTTTTTAACTGTAACATGAGACATAACTTCACCTGAGATTAGAAATGATATAAATTTTGTTACAAATTAACATTCAATATTCAAAGTATAATATTCTATATTGAAATTTTTTTTCTATCATATTCCATGTCTCACTAATTTAAAATTACCATTTGTTTATTATAGTGTCCTATCATTTATGTGATATCTTAAAATGTGACACACTACTTAAAAAAAACAAATTGCTTTATTTACTATAGTGTCCTATCATTTATGTGATATCTTAAAATGTGACACACTATTTAAAAAAATAAATTGCTTATACAAAATAAAGGATATCTTTTATTAATGTCATTATTTTTTTTATACATTCTACAATTAGGAGGGATTCAAATCCTAAGATATCTTTTATCAATGTCATTATTTTTTTTTTTGTACATTCTACAATTTGGAGGGTTCAAACCTTCGACATCAAATGAGGGATGCGCATTAAGTGGGAGCGCTTACCATTTCGGCAAGCACTCCATGGGTCAATGTTATTCTTTTAAGTATGTATTTTATACTAAAGGTTAATGGTTTAGAATTTTTAGAAATTACCTTCATACTTTCGTTCTTGTCTTTTCGAATGACGAAGAGAGTCTACATCCACTTGTAAAAGAGATTCTAACGCAAAATTAACAATTTGAAGAAGTAAATTTAAGCGAAAACGAGAAAATATAAAATAAAAAAACGGAGTGATTGGTTACTAAGAAAATTCTGTGTTTAATGTCTTGCAAGTGTACATCTTTCTCATTCATAAAACTCTTCCTTTATTAATAAGGAGAACGCCCCTCTTCAAGTCCATGATTGGGTCTCTACGGTCACGGGTCGAAGTGTGGGGTTTAAGTATTCCATTGGTGAGTGGGGATTTGGATGGAAAATGGATTCTTTATCAAATCTTCACTATTATTATATGGGTGCAACTTACTTTCCTACTGTTTGGATCATGGGTTAGTGGCTGAATAGTCCTGTAAATGGGTTAGTTGGGCCTCTTAAGGAGTGGTTTTGTGTGGGTTTGTTTAGGAGGATAGAAATAAGACTGGTAGTATTGAACTGATTGGGCCAATCGAAATTGGGCCAAACATATATAAAATTATACTTTAGGCATCAAAATAAATACAATAAAACTTCAATAAATTAATTTTTGATAAATTGATAATCTTGATTATTATTTCTTTTTAGTCGGTCTTAAATTAGAGCGAACGTGCTAAATTAATAATTCAATAAATTTATAAAAAATACATTATATAAAATTCATCGTAGTTTCATATAAGACCTATTTACTATGTAAACTAATATGCAATTAAATCTATATAATATCTCTAGAGTCCTTAGTAAAATATATATCTAATATATTTTTTTTTTTTGAAATTGATATCAACTTAAATATCATTTCTAACTTTTCATAATAAAGAAGTTTTGGTTTGACATTTTCATATTGTAATAAGAAATTATTTAATATTATTATGTCTTTAAGTGCTTTTTTGTGCAAAACGAGCTTCATAGTAGTATTATCATCTTCATTAAATAAAATTGATGAATCTACTTTATTAGAAATACAAATAAAGTCCTACATTAATTATAAAAGGAGAAAATCATGGGTATACAGGATATAAATAATATTTCTATTAATATGAAGTCTTTTGAGGTAAAGCCTAAGAGTAAATCCATAAGACTCTAGTTCTAAAGTGAATAATATCACACCAATGTAGAGATATGTATGGTTCATTGGTCCCTACAAATAGTATCAAAGCCATACCCTAGAATCAGCCACGTGGAGAAATATTTCGGTGTTGAACAAAGGTGGTGAGCCCGGTTAAGTTACGATCGTATCTATGCTTAAGCTCTATTAGACAGACGATGTGTTTCGATGCTTCACGTAAGGCATGTCTCCACCAATGTAGTAATAAGTAGTTAACCTGAATAGAGTGAGCTCTCAAGATAAGTGATACTCTAGTGTTTCACATAAGGCGTACACTCCAAATAGTTCATTTATTAGACACACGTTCTCGTAGAAGCTTTAATGCTATCAAGGTCTTTACCTAGTTATCCTACATACATACAAATTCATCTTACTTTTTTTTTTTATTATTATCTTAGTCTTTCTTTCTCTCCGGACTATACCTTATCAAGTGCTTTAGGCGCCTTTTTAGATCTGCCCTTCATTCTTGATTTTCTTTTCTTTTTTTATCTTTATTTTATGTCCAATCTAAATGATTATTCTGACTTGGATCTAGATGTTGTCATTGTTAACGTGTTTTAGGGTGTATGCATATAATTGTGTATATGTTGAAAAAAACTAAATACATGTATCATATACACAATTTCGCATTAGAATTAAGTATGTAATCAACATATACACATGTAACTTAAATCATTAACAACTTAAGATTATAGAAGTATACCTTTATAAACCTTGGGTGAAGATTTCAATTCTGGAATTTTCCTGACTCCAGCCTTGAGTTCACTTTGAAGTGTACTATTTAACAACAATTGAATTTCCAACAACAAAGTTTTTATTTTTTGAAAGTAAAATAAGAGGAATTTATTTTTCTTTCTCTTTAGTTTTTCTCACAACCCTTTATTTAAAGAAAATTTCTCAAAAAACAAACTCTCTTCTAATCCCTCTACCTTGCACATTTTTTTGCTTCACCACTTGTTAATCAATTATTCAAAATAATGTTTAGGTGTGTTAAGCACTTCACAAGTGCTTCTAAAATTGATTAAGTGGCCAAAAAATACTTAAAAAAATATTTGGTGGCAATTATACCTAATTAGGTATATGTCTCTCACATAAACTAAAATAATAAATAATTAAATAAATATTATTATTTATTTAAATAATATTTATTCAATTTTTCAAAAAATTATTTGAATAATTAAATTTTATCTTATTTGATTTTACTAACATGGTTAATAGGTGAATTCACAGTGAAACAATTTATGGAATAAAATTGTACCACTTGTTAACATCTAATTAGTTAACAACTATTGTTAACTAATTAAGCGATGTACTTAACATTTAAGTCTAGACAAGTGTATAATCCGAAGAACCCTGAAATATATTTTCGTTTTGTTAAATTTCTATGATAAAACTGTTCAATCTATATGCTACCCCAATGCACAACGAGTACACTTCATATTGTGAGACTTTCTAAGTCCAAGCCTGAATTGTCATATGGAACTTTTCTATACATCTGTGAACGATGCCTTACACACACATTACAGATATTATAAAGTGGCACGTTAGACTATACAAGTTGAGGTTATAATATATTCGTATAATCCCTCCATCATTTATATCTGGGTAGAGTAAAGATATAGATCAACATCTTTAAATCTCCATACACCCGACCGAAAGCTTATCTCTAGAATTGTATTTCAATAAATAATATTTCAAAACACTTTTGTGATATTATTTATCCATAGGGGTTAAACTCTTTTCCCGAGAATTATTGCTTATGGTCATAAGACTTTTTGAAATACTATCTTAGAGTATTAGAATATATTACTCACCCAAATGAGTTGCGGATCCCATATCTATGCACATTAGACTCCACAAGTATCAGACTATACCCAGCAACACCCAGCGGTCAGCCATGAAAGGTTTCTGACATATGTGAAACCAAAGTATGGTGGATCACAAGCCCACCGTTGCACTTAGGTTAAAGGATTACGAATACTACTAAACTCGAAAGACCCTTTATTAACGGCTTTATGGGATGTCTATTGGAGGTTTTTGCGAATCTATTCAGTATTCAGTCCTTACTGAATACTTATATCTCTATACGAGCTTCCAATAAACTCATGGTCTGCTAAAACTAATCATCTGAACCGTTCAGATATAAACATACAACGATCTATATATTTATTAATATATTCACCAACAGACCAATATCAGTGAAAATAGATCAAAAACATAATATTTGAGAACATATTTGCATAATGACATTTTCTAGCACTATTTACAACTTTTTGCAACTACGTCATTACTAATATATTCTTAAGTCTTTATCTCATTTTAGATAAGGCTCCAACTCTTTAGATGTCTCTAACTCTTATAACTTGATAACTTTTAGCATTTATAACACTCAAAATTGTAAATTCTTAACATTGATCTAAACTCATTTAGACCAGATCTGAACTCTTTCAGATCATAGAATGTATGAAACGTTACAAGCATTTTACCATATATAAAATATAATTAGTAATTTAATGAAATGATAATACTAGTATAAATATTAAACAAATATTCATACATAAAGGGATGACATATAAGTACAAATCTCAACAATCATCTTCTTGGTAGTCTCTTCAAGGGTAGTCACTAACCCAAAACTTTCTAGTAAAACCATTACCTTTTCCATTTTCAGATAATCATCTTTCCATTGAATTTCTTCTTTATATTTGTGAGTCCTTATACTTGACAACTTTTGCTTTGCAGTCTGGCTATGCCATTTATGCTCTACAATCTGGACCTCAACCACAGCTCTGATACTAATTTATTGCGGTATCAAGTTATGCTTTCTAATTTAACACCATTTTAGCATTAACTAAGCTACAGGTCTAACACCAATTTGTTGCGGGGAATTAGCCTTAGCACTAATCTCTCCATGAGATTAACCTTTGTGCTGTAATTACTATGGGTTTTATGTGCCTTAATACTACAATGGCTTGGTATTTAACATCTCAAGAACCTTGTGTGCATGTAGAAGACTTAAGTCACAAATAATTAAGAACATAAAATATTAACACACCCATAAAAATAAAGAAGCAAACTGTAAGAAACAAGATATATGTGGTTTGACAAAATGCATCCGTCTATAGGAGATTTATGATCCAGTTTCTTTTATTAATTAGATCACTAAATATCTTATGGATCACCATGATCTTACAAGACCTCTTAGTATCTCCTATATCCCGTATGAGATTTAACTCAAAGAATACAAGAATAGCCAAAGCCCTCGTAAGAAGGATCTTTTAGTGTTCCTTTCATTCACACAGGAACAAAAATACCTTGAAAGGTTACACCTTAGTGCACCACGCACTTAGTATCTACTTAGCTCCTCTATTCTCTATTATATTTACATCTTTATGCTTTAGATGATTGAGTTATTTTAAAGGGTTAAAAAGGCTTATATAGTGTTTACAAAGTTTTTAAAAATTATAAACTTAGTTGAAATAAGAGTCCATGCATGTAGGAATCCAAAATCCCTTGAAAGAAGTTAAATTCGAGCACTATCTAGCTTTTGTTGTAGTGCTATTGCAACTTTGTTGCACCACTGCAGCAAAATACGTTCTACCATTATAGCGAAAACCCAGCGCTACAATGATGGAGCTTGTCTTCGGCGCTGCAATGCTGAGTAGCTAGTGCCGCAATACTTAAACCTGGAGCTTATGCCATTCTTTTCTTCGCTTCAAGCTCTTTATTTCGCTCTTCCTCGTACGCCTATCGCATAGTTGATTTCATGATTACTCTTCATTTGGTATCCATCTCAATTCATGCATGTACATGATTGTTGAGTCACCAATTTTAATATAAAAAAATAATAAAAAGAATAAAATTTAGAAAGGAAAAACTAGTGATAATTTTTAAAAGATAATAATAAATATTCATTTTATATTAATCATAATCACAAGAGAATATACCACTATATATATATATATTTGCAACTACTAAAACTCTTCTAATATCTAAAGAAAAAAATCTACTGACATAATGATTCTTTTTAAATACTCACATATATAATTCTTTTATGACTTTACCTTTTCAATATAACTATTACATAATTTTAACAAATGTAATTATAAAAATACCTTCTAAAATCTACTCTAAATTTTTTTAAAAAAAATTCTCAACAATCATAATTACAATTATCTTTGAAAAACAAGGAAAAAAATTTACAAAAGCCAAAAATTAAAAAAAAAATTAAATAAAATCTGAAATCCACAAAATCAGCAACCCAAAGCTACTGACCAACTATCAAACTAGAGCCCAAGCTATTGGGAGTTGATTATTCAAGGGTGTTTGCATGTGAGTTTTGTGTTTAACAACAATATATATATATATATATATATATCTCATACATATATTCAGGCGGCGGAAGCTTAAAACATTGCAGTAAACACAATCATTACATATTAAATGAATTAACAGAAACGAAATTAAAAAATAACCCTTGAAGCCTTTTGATGAAAATTGTTGAAGTCCACCCAAATTTAATCTTTGATCAATTCTAGCAATAAAAAATGGTGGATTTGATTATCTAGAATGACAACCTTTGATCTAGCAGAAGTTTAACAACTTAAACTTATGTTCTTGATTTGTTCTTTTGATTAACAATTAATCAAAACCTATTTTGCTAAATTGGTTTTATGTCTTATAAAAGAAAATAATGAATTCAACTCTTGAATCCAATAATTAGAAAATAATTTCTCTTTTCTCTCTTTGTAATGGCTAGCCAAATTTTTAGCAAAATGAAAAATTAACAAAGTTATGAATTTTAATTACATTTGTCTTATTTATACAAATGAATTTAATTTCATTTTATAACACTTAATTTCACTTAATTTCAATTTGCATTTAACCTAACCTAATCATAGTTAACTCTTAACTCTAGTTAGGTTAAATGAACATTTAAATATTCTAACTATAGTTAACACTTAACTCTAGTTAGATAAAAGAACATTTAAATATTTTAACCATAGTTAACTAACTTAACCATGGTTATGTTAACTTTTACTTAACCATTAAGTAAGGTTAACCTAACTTAACCAAATGGTTAACTCTTAACCTTAGTTAAACTAAAATTATTTATTTAACAATTAAATAAATAAATATTTATTTGAATTATTTAATAATTAAATAATCATTAAGTGAAATTACATTTATGTCTTTACTAGGTTACTAAGTTAACCTAAAGTGGGTCCCATCATTTAATCATATACTTTAGTTAACTTAACCTTAGTAAATTGCTGAATTTTACTGTATTAAACTATTCAATACGGTATGCTGCCCAAGTGCTCAAAAAGTACATTTCATATTGGGACTCCCTAGGTCCACGCCTGATTTATCAAATGGAACTATTCCATAAGTCCGTGATCGATGCCCCACACACACATTACGGATATTACAAATTAGCGTGTTAGACCATACATGTTGAGGTTACTACATATTCATATAATCATTCCGTCATTATATCCTGGATGAGCGGGATATAGATCATTACTATCAAATCTCGATAATTTCATCCGTTTCTTTATCTCCAGATTCATATCTTAATGAACAATATATGTAAACACTTTTACTATAATGCTCAAACCTGTAGGAAACTCTTTTCCCAGGTTGATTGCTTACGGCCATAAGACTTTACAAGATACAATCTTGAAGTATCGGATATACAACTCATCTATGTGAGCTGGCGGATCCCATATTTACGTACACCGAACTTCATGAGTATCGGGCCATACCCAGCAACACGTAGCGGTCAGATTATGAAAGGTCTCTGACATACATGGAACCAAAGTATTATGGATCTCCCACAAGCCCACCGTGATGCTCAGGTCGAAGGACCACAAATACTACTCAACTTGAGAGAACCTTCATTTGACGATTTCATAGGATATTTATTAGGGTCCTCATGAGTTTGTTCAGTATCTAGTCCTAACTGAATACCTGTATGTCTATATGAGCTTCTACCAAGCTCATGGTTAACTAAGAATAATCATCTGTACAATACAGATATAGACATACACTAATCTATATTATTGTATTTCACCGATAGACCCTCATTGGTGAACATAGATCATAAACTCTATATTTGAGAAGATACTTATATAATGACATTTCTTAGTCTCTATTGCAATTACTAGTAGATTATCAAGTCTTTATCACATTATAGATAAGGTTCTGACTATTTAGATCTCACTGGCTATTATAACCTGTTAACTCTTAGCATTTATAACTATCAGCTTTGCTAACTCTTAACCCTGGTCTAAATTTCTTTAAATCAGATCTGAACTTATTCAGATCATTCATTGTCTATAATGTTACAAGGTTAAGTACCATTTAATAAAGGTTATTAGCAATTTAATGAAATATTCATTGTATAAATATTACAAATAAATATTCATACAAATAGGGATGACACTTAAACACAAACCCTAACACAAGCAACGTTGTCAATAATCCATCCACAAGAATTGTCACATGAAGCCCACCAAACTCGAGTAGCGTCCTCGCGATCCCATTGTTGTAGCCATTTTCATCGGCAATCAACCATGTCAACAGGCTCTCTAGACACAATCAAAACTCGTTAATCAATGCCATCTCAAATGCCTAGAATTCTCTTCATTGATAGCAACCTAAGAGTGCATTTGCAATGTGTTGTTCGTCTTTTGAATGCTTCTACTTCATGATGAAATATGGATATGTGTTGTGTGATATGAGTATGTTTTGATGAACTATGGTGATGATTTTCTGTAGCTTTGTGTTTTATTCGAGCTTCTTTAGCAGTTTGTATCTTTGGGCTGCTATTTATGTAGCAAGATTTTGTTTTTTTGATTGTATAATACTATACTTTTCAAGTTTTCAACCAAATGACGTGTTAGTGGTTAGTTTTTATAATTTTGTAAATCATCTATTACATCATTTTACTATTTAATGGTTACTTAATACATTATTTGAGATAAAAATTTTAGCATTATTTTATCACTTAATGGTTGTTTGACCTATCATTTGAAATAAAAAAATTTAAGATATAATTTAGAAAGTATTACATTACTCCTTTTAATTTTGTTGTTTAATTTTTGTTATTTTTTCTTTATCTTCAAAGATAATTGGTATGAAATGGGATTTTAGGTTTGTAATTATGATTGTTGAGATTTTTTTGTTTTGAGAAAATTAAGGGTAGACTTTAGAAGAGTATTTTTGTAATTATATTTGCTAAAATTATGTAATAGTTATATTTAAAGGTGTAAAATCGTAAAAGAAAAAATAAATTAAACATACAAGTATTTACCAAAATCGTTATAATGTTAGGAAGTTCTGAATATTTTCAAATATCAAAAGAGTTCTTAATCGTTGAAAGAAAATATTGACAAAGGAAATCAAAAGATTTTATTTAATTTAAATTTATTTGTTTTAAGAATTACTTTTTTTTTTTACTTTTCAACCTATTAGATCTATTTATTTTTTTATGTTTATCTTTGTTCTATTTTGATTTAGTCTTTTTAGGTTTTTTCTTCCTATTTTAGTTTATTTCTATTAAGTTTATTTCTCTTTTAGGTTTACCTTTTTTGTTTTTTTTTTTTAATTTTAGTTTATTGTAAACTCTTTAAATACTGAAGCGTTTATTAATGAGAATACAAGTAGTAATGTAATATTTTCTCTTCTCTCTAAATCTTTACATGGTATCAAAACATCTCATGGGTTAATCTTTTACCTTCACCAAGCCATTGTATAGATGCCAAGCGAAACAGCTACGTGCGGCCAAGCAACAGTAGCCAAGCGAAGATGCTATATGCGGCTAAACAAGGCTACTGTGCAACAACCAAATAAGTTCATGATCAATTTTTTCTTTTCTTCAAATTTTAAGTATTAGCCAATTTCTTAACACTATATTTAGTTCTCCTTTATCAATACATTCCTTCTCCCCAAAATAGTGGATATAAATAGTAACTATAACAGTATCCCATGAATAGTGCACCTGAACATTGTCGTAAACAATACTATAATAGTAACCATAACTCCACGTCTGCCCATTAGGGGCTTGGAGCCATTGTCGTAGCTATTGGAGTCCCCTCATCAAAGATGACAACAACTCTAAATCTAGCTTTACTATTCCTTTGGTTTGCTGCTATAACTACATTAGTTCTGCACTAAGCTCTTGGCATTTTCTCCACATTAGTTATGTCCCCATCTCTAAGTTGCTTTGGTGGGTTGTGTTAAGCTCTATCCAAGCAATTATAAGTGTCACTATATACTTTAATTCTGATCACCAACTAATCATAGGCCTCTTATGTACCTTGTATCACAAACTTGTTCCTGTTATTCCAAATTTTCCAAAGCATCATTGAGAATTTTGTAGATTCCTTGTTAATGGTGATGGAAAAGATAGTCATTAGATTATGCCATAAGTCCTCTATTTTCATACTTTTGATTAATTGAGCAAACCTAGTGCAATTCTAGATTCTCTTAGCCTTCTTGCATGATATGAAGGCATGGAATACTATCTCAGGCTCTTGTGGTATCTAATACACACTAGATCATCAGTTATTGTTTTTTAGACTAGAGACGGTATTGTTGAATTAGATTTTTTAAAGCCTTCTATAAAAAGATCTTGACTTTTAGAGGAATTGAACTATTTTATATATTGTTCTAGCATAACTTAGACTTATCTGAAGGTTCAGAAGTGTCAACATACTTCTCTTTCAATGTAACATAATATCAATTTTTGACAAAATATATACATCTCTTATTATAATGCTAATACAAAGAGTCTTCCTCATCCCCATTGGGTATGGGAATACACTTAATCAGCTCAGCATCATCCTTCAAGAAAACCTTACCAAGAAATTTTAACCTCTATTGTTTTCCTTCATCAATTAATACTTCCACCTTGCAATCCTTTTGGTAGCTTTGCTAGAGATATTAGTCTGAAAGTAGATTTTTTAGGGATATAGTTACCTTTATATACATTCACCTTTTATCCATTACCAATGAGCCACCTATCCCCTTATTCAATAGTTTCCTCTTCTAGAGAATGCTTCTACATATATATGAGTGATTAAATCCTATCTTAGCCTTCATGAAATGACCCTGTTTGAAGTATCTGGCCTTTAGAATTTTGGCTATCAATGAATCTGAATTTTGCACTACCCTCTAGCATTATTTAGCCAATAAAACTTAGTTGAAACATACCAAATTTATGAAGCTTAAGCCTTCATTACTCTTACTAAGGCTTATTGGAAATTGAATCATCATATTTTGAGATTTTATTACTCCTTACCAAAATTTAGGTAGCAATTTTTGAATCTCTTCACACAAACCACTAAAAAACTTTAAAACACTTATTGCATATGTTGGTATTGCTTGAGCAACATCTTTGATCAAGACCTTTTTTCCTCCACTTGAAAAAAACCTCTACTGCCAACTCATAATCTTACTTGATATTCTTAACTTGACTTCAGTGAAGAAAAGCTTCTTATTTCTCCCTAATATGAATGGCGAGCTAAGATATTTTTCATGGATTGAGACTCTTTTTAAGTTAAAGATCTATTGAAAGGTTTTAGCTTAAGATTCCAAAATGTTGGAGCTGATAAAAATTGTGGACTTTTCAAAGTCAAAAAGCTACCGAAAGGCCACTGCATAGCATTTAAAAAAGCTCTTTTAAATTCTTGCATTCTTGTAGGGTTGTTTTGATGAACACCAAGCTGTCATCTACAAAAAGCAGATGGTAATAGAGATAATGTAGCCAAAATTTATGCCATTAACTAATTTACTTGCTTATGCCTAATTTAGCAAAGATGGGAAAGTTTCTTCACAGAGAAGAAATAAATATGAAGATAGTCGGCACCTTGTCTCAAACATCTATATGCTTGAAAATTGCCTCTAATTTTCTTATTAACTATGATTAAAAAAGAGATACTAAAATGCAACTCATGATTAAGTCAATTCAGTCCTACTTGAACCTCATTTTGCCTATAACCTCCCTTTAAAAGCTCAACCCAATCATACGTTTTACTAATATTTCATTTCAAAGTTACATACCCATTTTTTTCTCTTTTTTTTACTCTTAATTTTATGAAGACACTCATAACCAATAATAATATTATCACCAATCAACATATTTAAGAGAAAAGCAAATTGATTTGATAAGATGACAAAACATAGAATATTTTTTAATTTATTTGCTATTGTTTTAGCAATAATTCTATAGCTACATTACATAAACTTATTGATTTGAAATTTGTAGTCTTTTGAGGGTTGAATGTTTTTGTTATTAAAGTAATTAAAGTGTAATTAATGGGACTAGGATTGCCTCTCTGTTCATGATATTAAGGCAGTTGGTTTTGGCATCTTCCCAACTTTTTGACAATGCTATCGGTAGAAACTAGTTGAGAGACCACCGACCTTAGAGATTTGATATAAATTAAACTATAAATGAATTTAATTTAAATATTTTATAATAAATTTATAATGGTTTTTTTATAAAAAAAAAGAGATATTTCTTTAATAGAATTTTAATAAATTTCTTATTTTTATAACTATACTTACTTTAATTTAGAAGAATGCTAATAATTATTTTATTATGCAAACATTTATTAAAAACTTTAAGTAGATCCAATAATATTTTTTTATTAATATGCAATCTTTTAAGAAAAACAGTTTTTATCATGTTATGCGCAAATTCTTAAAAAAAATAACATTTTTCTATTTTTTAAAAAGGAAAGAACAAGGAAATTTTGTCAAACCCCTTGGCCCTCTAGCAGTCATTGGCAAGTGACTAAGCTTTTAAAAAATAAAAAGAAAATTCAACAAAAAATCTCAATTTTTTTTAAAAAGAAATATTTATAAAAATGTCCCAAATTTTAAGTCTATTATCTTTTTTAACTACATATTAACTCTCTATTTTTATTATAACTAAAAACTCATAAAATAAACAAAATTGTCTTCAATCATTTAATTTCATAATTTCCTTCTGTGAGAATGTTGATTGAAAATCATCGAAATATAATTTGGAGATCAAGCTAAGTGCGTAGGGTGCGCACGGATCGAAGATGAACGCGAAAGGAGACGAAACACTAAGAAGGGCACACCAGGCGCCAGCGTCGCGGCGACTAGGCGTGGGCGCCGCGGCTCCCAGTCCAGAACCTGAGCGCTGCAGCGCCAGGACACCAACGCCGCAGCGCTCAGCAAAAGCGAGCCAGCGCCACGGCGACGAGAGCCCAGCGCTACGGCGCTGGAGACGGGAACAGTATCCCGAAATAAGGAAACTTCCTTATTTCGTCTCTCACTTGCTTCAAGACTCCCTAATACAACTCTCACACTTATAGGGCAAACCCAGGACGTCCCAAGGCTTATATAAAGGCTATCAATTGGCTTGTAAACACATCTTGGTAATCTTTGTGATCAACAAGAGATCTTTGTGGTTCTTTGTGAGAGAAAATTCCTAAAGTACAAGAGAGAGTTTTCTTTGTGATCTTTCTTGTAAAAGACATAACTTTGTGAGTGCCTTGTGATTCATAATAAGAGAAGAGTGTGATCTTGATCCACCGTGGACGTAGGTAAAGTTGCTGAACCATGTAATTCTTTGTGTGTTCTTCTTCTACCCCTTTTTCTATTTATTTTTTAATAACTTGTTCTGTATTATTATATTACTTGGGTGAATTTTTTGTTTGTTTGTGTGCTTCCACTTCAACAAATTGGTATCAGAGCTGGGTTCTAAACAGACATAGCCACGCCCAAGTATGAGGTAGAGAAATTCAACGGTACGAATGACTTCAATCTGTGAAAGATGAAGGTTAAGGCGTTGTTGGTAAGCCAAAGGCTTGGTTTGGCATTAGAGGAGACTGCAGCTCCATTTAGTGATGAAGAGAAGATGCTAGAGTCATCTAAAGCAGAAGCAGAAAGAAAGGACATTCAAGAAAGAGCTCATAGCATAATCGTTCTATCATTGAGCGAAGAAGTACTAAGGGGAGTAGCAGGTAAGACGACAGCAATATGTCTTTGGAAGAAGCTTGACTCTCTTTATATGAGAAAATCATTGGCCAACAGATTACATATAAAGAAGAAGTTGTATCAGTTGTGTTGGAATTTGTGCTTACGTGCCATCTCATAATGTATAAATATATAGTGATTGTATTTATATAATTATTATTTCTAATAAAATCGTTAATATTATTTTTATTAAATGGTAAGGACCTGAGCGCCACGGTGGGCTTGTGAGTGATCCACCATACTTTGGTTTCACACATGTCAGAAACCTTTCATGGTCTGACCGCTGGGTGTCACTGGGTATGGTCCGATGCTCATGGAGTTCAATGTGCGTAGATATGGGATCCATCAGCTCATATGAGTGAGTTGTATATCCTAATGCTCCGAGATTGTATTTTAGAAAGTCTTGTGGCCACAAGCATAAACCTCGGAAAAGATATTCCGGAGGAATAAACAATATCACAAAAGTGTTTATGGATATTGTTTTATGAAATATAAATCTGAAGATAAGTTCGTGGTTGAGTAAATAGAGATTTGACGGTGATGATCTATATCTCTGCTCTTCAAGGATATAAATGATGGAAGGATTATACGAATATGTAATAACCTCAACTTGTATGGTCTAACATGCTAATTTGTAATATCCGTAACGTGTGTGTGGGACATTGTTTACAGACGTATGGAGGAGCTCTATATGACAAATTAGGTGTGGACCTAGAGAGTCTCACAATATGAAGTATACTCGTTGTGCATTGGGGTAGCAGATTGGATTGAATAGTTCGATCCAATAAATTTCAGCAAAAGAGAACGATTGTTTAGGGATCCCTCGGATTGTACATTTGTCAAGACTTAATTGTTAAGTACATCACTTAATTAATTAACAAGGGTTGTTAATTAATAGAATATTGAAAAATGAAAAAATTTATTCCATGATTTGATTTTACTATTTTACCATTTAACCTTGGTAGTAAAAATTAGTTAACAAAAGTTGTTGATCAATAGGATGGTGACAAATGGCAAGATCTAAGCCCTTCATTTTGTTTCATGATATATTAATAAAATAATACAAAAATAGTTTTTGATTTATTTTATTATATTAATTAAATAATCAAAAATAGTTTTTGATTTATTTATTATATACTTTTAATGCACTAAACATTATTATATAGTTTATTGCATTAATGTTATTTAAATGAATTTAATATTTGGCCATTATGAATGGTGAGGGATTTCTTTATATTATATGTATTAAAATAAGCCATTAAATGAATTTGATTCATTTTCATTCATTGAAGTGGCCAGCCATATTTTGGCTAATTGAGGGAACACTTCTTTATTTATTGTTATTCTTTTAAGCATTAAGGAAGTGGAGGGACCTAGGCATATTGTTAATAATATTGAGTGGGAGACCAACTAAAATGATGGTGGGGAAAACACTTCATTTTGCTTGGCCATCAATTGAGAAAACAAGAATTGAATGAATTGAATTCATTCTAACAATGTGAAGGTCTCGGCCAAGAGAGGAGGAGGGAGAGAGAAATACTTTGTCTTATTTTTCTTTCAAGGAGTTGAATGATAAGTGTGTGAAAATTTTTCTGGTTTGATTAATTTTACACACTTGGATAACTTAGCAATGACAAAGAGAATTTATTGTTGTTGTGTTTGTAAAGTGTTACCAACAAGAACAAAATAAAAGATCATCTTCTTCTCCTTCCATGAATGGCCAAACCACATTAATGTTTATGAAACAAGAATATGTATTCAAAGAAGTTGAATACAAGTTGTTGAAAAATTCTAAAGCTACCATTCTAGCTCCATAATCCCACCAAATGTTATGGACTAGAATTGTTCAACATATACTTCAATGTGAGCTCTTCACATGGATTGGTGAAATACTTGAAGAATTGTAAAGCTACCTTCATTAGGTAAGTATTTTACATTATGTTATAATACAATATTGTTCATCATTTATAATTGTATAATTGTTATGCTTATGCATATATATGATATATGTTGAATTTGTTAAAATGAGTGTATTTTGTAACATGCTTCTGCTGTGCATATAGTAATTTTTAAAATTACGTATACACTCGGATTATCACATACTCTATAATACAACATCCAATAAGTTGTCCATGTTAGAAGGAACGCCGAAGAAAGATTATATAGACGCCTTCAATAAGATCATCCTTGATCTTGAGTCTATCAACATTAAGATAGAAGATAAAGATAGAGCAATTATCCTGCTGAGTTCACTCCCCAAGAGCTATGAGAGTTTTGTTGATACGCTACTCTACGGCAGAGAGAGTTTAACGATGAGTGATGTGAAATCATCATTAAACTCAAAGTTATTAGGAAAGCAGACTGAAGGCAATGCAGAAAGTTTATCTGTAAGAAGAAGGCCCTCATATAGAAATGGGAAGAAAAAAAGCTCAAGGTCGAAGTCTAGGACTCCTAGGAAATGCTATTGCTGCAAGAAAGAGGGGCACTTCATAAAGGATTGTCCTGAGAAGAAAGAATTAGATAAGAAGAAAACGAATGTTGCGCTTGCCTATGATGATAGCTATGACAGCGTAAAGACACTCGTCGCTACTGATGGTATGAACTCTAAACAATGGGTTTTAAATTCTGGTTGTACTTTTCACATGTGTCCACACAAGTCTTGGTTTACAAATTTCCAGCCTATTAGTGGTGGTAAGGTTCTAATGGGTAATGACATTGCATGTCAGATGATGGGAATTGGTAGTATTAAACTTAGGCTACATAATGGGCGAGTGAGAGAGTTGACAGATGTTAGGTATATTCCTGACTTAAAGAGAAACTTGATCTCACTAGGGACTCTAGACCAGAATGGGTGTTCCATCAGGATCGACAGAGGGATTTTAAGAGTTTTGAAAGGTTCCATGGTGGTAATGAAAGGAGAGAAGCGCAAAGGTGTTTATATGCTTAAGGGTAAAGTCGTGAGTGGGTCTGCACTATTCTCTATAGATAATGAGAGTATGCAAACCAAGTTGTGGCATCTTAGACTGGTATATCTAGGCGAGAGAAACCTAAAGGAGTTATATAGTCAAAAGGCGTTTGGTGAGGATAAGTTCCAGCCCTTGGAGTTTTATAAGCATTGTGTGCTTGGGAAAGCACATAGAGTGAGGTTCAGTACCGGTGAGCACAAGACTAAAGGGACGCTTGACTACATACACTCAGATCTTTGGGGACCAGCTTAGACAGCTACTCATGGTGGTGTCAGGTATTTTCTCAGCTTGATAGATGACTATTCGAGGAAGCTGTGGGTCTATGTGTTGAAGAGCAAGGATCAAGCCTTTGAAGTATTCAAGACTTGAAAGGTTCTTATTAAGATTTAGATTAGTAAAATGGTGAAGAGGTTGAGAACTAACAACGGCCTCGAATTTTACAACAGAGAGTTTGATGGGTTTTGTGCCAAGCATGGGATTGCAAGGCATAGAACAGTAAGATCAACACTGCAGCAGAATTGGGTAGTTGAGAGGATGAACAAGACCCTACTTGAAAGGGTAAGATGCATGCTTACTAATGCAAAGATATCCAAAACATTATGAGAAGAAGTTGTGGTGACTGCAGCTTACTTGATTAATAGAAGTCCTTCATCAGCAATTAACTTCAAGATGCCAGAAGAGAAATGCTAGAAGTATGACCACCTTAGAATATTTGGTTGCCCTGCCTTTGTACATGTTAAGGAGGGGAAGTTGAAACCTAGAGCTATCAAGGGGGGTATTCATAGGATATCCCGAATGAGTGAAAGGATACAAGGTATGGTGTAAAGACTTGACACCACAAAAAAGTATCATAAGCCATTACGTGACGTTCGATAAGATGACGACGCTGAAAACCTCCCAAGAAGATGAGAAAGAAGAACCTGTTCCCAAGAAATACTCAGCACCCGAGTCAATAGAAATTGAAGTGGAGCCTGAACTGTTAGGATTTGTGCTTACGTGTCATCCCATTATTTATGAATATTTGTTTAATATTTATACTAGTGTTATTATTATTTCAATAAATCGCCAATTATATTTATATATGGTAGGATGCTTGTAACGTTTCAGACATTGTACGATCTGAAAAAGTTCAGATCTGGTCTAAATGAGTTTAGATCAGTGCTAAGAATTAGCAACGCTGAGAGTTATAAATGCTAAAAGTTAGCACTGATAAGAGTTACCAGGTTATAAGAGTCAGTAATATCTAAAGAGTTAGAGCCTTGTCTGAAATGGGACAAAGACCTAAGAATATATTAGTAATGACATAATTGTAAAGAGTTGCAAATAGTGCTAGGAAATGTCATTATGCAAATATATTCTCAAATATTATGTTCCTGATCTATCTTCACTGATGCAGGTCTGTCAGTGAATACCTTAACAAATATATAGATTAGTGTATGTCTATATCTGGATGGTCCAGATGGTTATTCTTAGCAAACCATGAGTTTAGTGAAAGCTCGTATAGAGATACATGTATTCAGTAAGGACTAAAAACTGAATAGACTCACAAAGATCTCCAATAGACATCCCATAAAGCTGTCAATGAAGGATCTTTCGAGTTGAGTAGTATTCGTGGTCCTTTGACCTGAGTGCCACGGTGGACTTGTGAGTGATCCACCATACTTTGGTTCCACACATGTCAGAAACCTTTCATGGTCTGACCGCTGGGTATGGTCCGATGCTCATGGAGTCCGGTGTGCATAGATATGGGATCCATCAGCTCATTTGGGTGAGTATTATATCCTAATACTCTATAGATTGTATTTCAGAAAGTCTTATGGCCATAAGCAATAATTCCAGGGAAAAGAGTTTAACCCTAGGGATAAATAATATCACAAAAGTGTTTGAAAATATTATTTATTGAAATACAATTCAAGAGATAAGCTTTCAGTCGGGCATATGGAGATTTTACGGTGTTGATCTATATCTCTACTTTACTCAAATATAAATGATGGAGGGATTATATGAATATATTATAACCTCAACTTGTTTGGTCTAACGCGCCGTTTTGTAATATCTGTAACGTGTGTGTGGGGCATCGTTCATGGACGTATGGAGGAGTTCTATATGGCAATTCGGGCGTGGACCTAGAGAGTCTCACAATATGAAGTGTACTCGTTGTGCACTAGGGCAGCATAATAGATTGAACAGTTCCATCCTAGAAATTCCAACAAACCAAAAATATATTTCGGGGTTCCTCGGGTTGTGCACTTGTTTAAACTTAAATGTTAAGTATATTATTTAATTAGTTGACAAGAGTTATTAACTAATTAAATATTAACAAGTGGCACAATTTTATTGTATGAATTGTTTTACCATGAATTCAACCATTTACTATGTTAGTAAAATCAAATAAGGTAAATATTAATTATTCAAATATTTTTTGAATAATTAAATAAATATTATTTAAATAAATAAAATATGATTTTATTTATTTGTTATTTTATTCCTAAATGGAAGAAATACCTAATTTGAGAAACAAAAACTAAATTTAGTGGAGCACTATTTTATGATTAATGGTTAAATTTATTAGACCATTAAAATGGCCACAAAAAATTATTTTGGTAGTTGGCCACTTAATCTAATTTTGGTAGAGCACTTGTGAAGTTGTTGTAACCACTAAAAATGGTTGAGTTTCAAGTGTGTTAACAAGAGAGTGAATAAAAATTCGTGCAAGGGTTGAGAGGAAAAATGAGAGTTGGTTTTGAGAGAGTTTTTCAAAGAATAAAGACTTGTGAGAAAAACCAAAGGAGAAAGAAAATAAATCCTTCATATTTTTCTTTCTAGAATCAAAACATTGTTGCTGGAGATCATACTGCTGCTATTCTAGCTTCACAATCCCACCGGATTGTTGTGAACTAGAATTAGACAAAAGTACACTTCAAGGTGAGCTCAAAATTGGAGCAAAGATATTCGGAATTCGAAATCTTCATCGGAGGTCTTCAAAGGTATGTTTTATGTATTCTTAAGTTGTTAAGAATTGAACTATATGTGTATATGTTGATTACTTGATAAATTCCGCTGCCAAATTCATGTATATGATACATAATTTTAATTTTTTAATATGTACACAATCACATGCATACACCCTAAAATACGTCAACATGAACATGGATTTGATATGCCCATAGATCAACACTTCAACGAGGAGATCCTTGAAGATGAATCAAGAACACCGGCGAGTTCCTCTAAGTCCACCTAAAAGAAGACTAGAACTCATGAGTTGGAACTTGAAGAGTACTAACTTGCTAGAGACAAGCTAAGGAGAACGATAAACCCACTAGTCAAGTATGCACAGGTAGATTTAGTTGCTCATGCTTTTAATTCTACTTACACTCTTGAGTATGATGAGCCTAGGACATATGGTGAGGCTATGAAGAGTGAAAATAAGAAAGAATGACAGCAGGCTATGGAAGAAGAAATTAGTTCTCTTATGAAGAACAATACCTAGAAGTTGGTAGAGAGACCTCAAAAGAAGCTAGTCTGGTGCAAGTGGGTGTATAAGGTGAATGAGGGGATACCGGAGATAGAGCCTATGAGATTCAAGGCCAAGTTAGTTGTACAAGGTTTTACTCAGAGAGAGGGAGTTGATTTTCATGAGATATTTTCCAGTTGTCAAGCACACATCTATTAGGATTTTGTTAGCTATGTGTGCAAACTTTGATTTACATATAGAGCGAATGGATGTAAAGACAGTTTTTCTACATGAAGAGCTTGAAGAAACAATATACATGGCACAGCCACAAGGGTTCGAGGAGCCCAAAAAAGAAGATCATGCTTGTTTGCTAAAGAAGTCATTATACGGGTTAAAGCAATCACCTAGACAGTGGTATATGAGGTTTGATGAGTTTATGATGGCTTGTGGCTTTATTAGGAGCAAGTATGACGGATGCGTGTACTTTAATAACATAAGTTGTGGGATGATGTTTTTGCTTTTATACGTCGATGATATGTTGATCGCGTGCAAGAACATGAAAGAAATACATAAGCTCAAGAAGCAGTTGAATGGCGAGTTTGAAATGAAGGATTTGAGAGCAGCAAAGAGAATTTTGGGTATGGATATTATGAAGGAAAGAAGAGATGTTATCTTCTTATCCCAACAACGATATATAGTCAGAATTTTGGAAAAGTTTGGTATGTCCAACGTGCAGGCTGTCTCTACTCATTTGGCCATGAATTTCAAACTTTTAGCAGCACAGTCGCCAACATCCGAAGATGAGAAACTGCAGATGAACAAAGTACCGTATGCAAGTGCTGTGGGGAGCATCATGTATGCAATGGTATGCACAAGACCAGACATAGCACAGGCTGTGAGTGTGGTGAGTAGATACATGGCAAATCTGGGAAATGATCACTAGCTTGCAGTAAAGTGGATTCTAAAATATCTCAAGGGAACATCGAATCACGGGTTAATGTATAAGAGGGATGAGGACATCAATAAAATGGTAAGAGGGTATGTAGACTCAGATTATGCAGGTGATCTAGACAAGAGAAGATTGTTGACGAGCTACGTATTCACATTGTTTGGGTGTAGTGTGTGTTGGAGATCAATTCTACAACACGTGGTTGCACTATCTACCACAGAGGCAGAGTACATAGCTGTTGGTGAAGCTATCAAGGAGGCTGTGTGGTTAAAAGACATCTGCGCAAAGGTATTGGCTAGTGAAGATGTGAACACTGGTGTGTACTATGACAGCCAAAGTGCCATACACATAAGCAAGCATCAAGTGTTCTATGAAAGGTCGAAACATAATGATGTAAGACTCCATTACATTTGAGAGATTGTCCAAAGTGGTGAAGTTAGTCTAACAAAGATAGCGTCATCTGAAAACCCTACTGATATGTTGACTAAGCTATTACCCTCGGTTAAGTTCGTCCTATGTAAGGACTTAACCAGAGTCACTACTTTGTGAGGGTGACTAAAGATGCGAAAATGAGAGATCGAGTTGCTTTGTGGATGATTTTGAATCAATGAGGGAATTTGTGAGAATATTGATTGAAAATCATCGGAATATGATTTGGAGATCAAGCCAAATGTGTAGGGTACAGACGAATCAAAGACAGACGTGAAAGGAGATGAAAAACTAAGAAGGGTGCACCAGGCGCTAGCGTCGTGGCGACCAGGTGTGGGCGCCACGGTGCCCAGTCCAGAACTTGAGTGCTGTGGCACCAGGACACTAGCGCCGCAGCGCTCAGCAAAAGTGCACCAGCGCCGCGGCGATGAGAGTTCAGCGCTGCGACGCTGGAGACGGGAACAGTATCCCGAAATAAGGAAACTTCCTTATTTCGTCTCCCACTTACTTCAAGACTCCCTAATACGACTCCCACACGTATAGGGTAAACCTAGGACGTCCCAAGGCCTATATAAAGGCTATCAATTGGCTTGTAAACACATCTTAGTAATCTTTGTGATCAACAAGAAATCTTTGTTGTTTTTAGTGAGAGAAAATTCGTAGAGTGCAAGAGAGAGCTTTCTTTGTGATCTTTCTTGTAAAAGGCATAACTTTGTGAGTGCCTTGTGATTCATAATAAGAGAAGAGTGTGATCTTGATCCGCTGTGGACGTAGGCAAAGTTACTGAACCACGTAATTTTTTGTGTGTTCTTCTTCTACCCCCTTCTCTATTTATTTCTTAATAACTTGTTCTTCATTATTATATTACTTGAATAAATTATTTTCTTATTTGTATATTTTCGCTTCAACACCTTCTCGTACCTTTCTTCACAATAACCAATAATAATATTATCACCAATCAACGCATCTAAAAGAAAAGCAAATTGATTTAGTAAGATAACAAAACATAGAATATGTTTTAATTTATTTGCTATTGTTTTAGCAATAATTCTATAATTACGTTATATAAACTTATTGATTTGAAATTTGTAGTCTTTTGAGGGTTGAATATTTTTGTTATTAAAGTAATTAAAGTGTAATTAATGGGACTAGGATTGCCTCTCTGTTCATGATATTAAGGCAGTTGGTTTTGGCATCTTCCCAACTTTTTGACAATGTTATCGGTAGAAACTAGTTGAGAGACCACCGGCCTTAGAGATTTGATATAAATTAAACTATAAATGAATTTAATTTAAATATTTTATAATAAATTTATAATGGTTTTTTTATAAAAAAAGAGATATTTCTTTAATAGAATTTTAATAAATTTCTTATTTTTATAATTATACTTACTTTAATTTAGAAGAATGCTAATAATTATTTTATTATGCAAACATTTATTAAAAACTTTAAGTAGATCCAATAAATTTTTTTTATTAATATGCAATCTTTTAAGAAAAACAGTTTTTATCATGTTATGCGCAAATTCTTAAAAAAAATAACATTTTTCTATTTTTTAAAAAGGAAAGAACAAGGAAATTTTGTCAAACCCCTTGGCCCTCTAGCAGTCATTGGCAAGTGACTAAGCTTTTAAAAAATAAAAAGAAAATTCAACAAAAAATCTCAATTTTTTTTAAAAAGAAATATTTATAAAAATGTCCCAAATTTTAAGTTTATTATCTTTTTTAACTACACATTAACTCTCTATTTTTATTATAACTAAAAACTCATAAAATAAACAAAATTGTCTTCAATTATTTAATTTCATAATTTCCTTCCCGTAGCTTTCTTCACAACAAAAAATTCACACCAACTTCTCAACCGGTTAGCATTGGATAGCAACAATAGCAAGTTATCATCCCATTTCAACATTTCATGCCTAATATAAATTTAAAATTTATATTAAGGATATTAATATTGTAAATATATATTATGTAAATTAAAAGTGATTGTGAGAATTTTAATTTATAAATAAAATTGAGGTTTTAAGGAGAAAATTATAAATTTTAGGCTAAAATAATTTATTTGAGTGTTTATTGTGCAATAATATATAAGTTTTGAGTATTTGATGTGAGAAAATAAGTTAAATAATATTTGAAAAAGACTAGTATTTCATAATGTTGCAAGCGACTACAAAAATATTCATAATTCGTGCAACATTTGTGCAATATATGAATGCAAGCATGCTACGCACAACATGTTACGCGACATTCGTGCGATGTGTGAATTTTATGCGAATTATAATTTTTTCTGTAGTTGTTGCGTCGACATGAAATATCAACCTTTATTATATTTCTTTAACTTTTTTTTCACATTAAATACTTAAATTTTATATATTATTACATAACAAACACTCAAATAATTTTTTTAGCTTAAAATTAATAATTTTCTCCTTAAAATCCCAACTTTATTATATATCAAATTTTTATAATTACTTTTAATTTACATAATATATATCTTCACTATTAACATCCGATAATGACTTGTTGTTGCTGTCAATTGGTTGAGGATTTGGTACGAATATTTAGTTGTGATGAGAGTCTAAGAAGGAAAATTATAAAATTAAATGATTGAGGATAATGTGAGTTTTTTTAATTATAAAAGAATAAAAAGTTGATTTGTGATTAAAAAAATAATAAACTTAAAATTTGAGTCATTTTCTTAAATTTTTTTAAAAAAAAGAGAAAATAATATTTTATTCACTAAAATCCTACGCATAAAAATTTAATAATAGAGTAGCAGTTGAAAAATTAGTCAAAAAGCAACGGCATCACCAGCAGCAGTCCCTAATCACAGCTACAGAAGAAAGCAAAAGTAAAAGCAAAGTAAACAACCCCCAGGATTAGATTTATTATTTGATTATGGAGTCCTAAATCCCTAATTTGTTGCTGGTGTCTTGTGAGTCAACATTCATAACTTTTTAACATTTTTGGATTTGGTTGACTAAATAGTCTGTCACCTTTGTTGTCAGTTTCAAAAGAGAGAAAAAAAAAAATTTGAAAGCAAAAACCAGACCCATCTAGACTCAGACTCAACCTGAATCTTGATTCCTTCACTAAAAATTACAACAAACATCAAATCTGATTATCAGGTACTAGTAAGTAGTCTTCGAATCACTCAGAGCTCACACGAAGCTCAGATTTTTGGAAACATAGAAAAAAGATGAAGATTGATGCTTGGTGGTTAGGGTTTTAAGCGATCAGATTTAAGCTTTTTGCTTATTTTCTTTTTTCTTTTTATGGAATTGAAGAAGGAGAGGCTTGTCAGGTAACTTTGTTTTGTTTTTTGTTTTTGTTTTTCCCTTTTTGTAGTTATTATGTATATATTTTCATTTTTTTTATCTGGGTTCTCTTTATTTTTGAAATAAATTATTGGCTGCGTTGCTTTTCTGGGAAATGTTTTTATTCATATGCTGTGTTTGGTAGATGAGAAAAAGTGGGAAAATGTTAATTGGACTTCAAAGAGAACTGGAACTAGAGTAACTAGACTAATTTGAACAAATCTTTTTGCCTATGAAGATTTCTGTTTTTTTTTCTTAATACTACTGAAGAAATATTGTAAGTTTTAGATTTATTGCTATGTGATAGAATAAATAGAATTTTGCTCAACTGGAGCCTGAATAAACTACTTGGTCTTCAACTAGCTGGAATCCAACTAACTTGAAGCATAGAATTCTTCAACTTAAATTTTTTGGGATTTTTCTTTTTCTTTTTTTTTTTTTTGGGTGAATTTTGAACTCTTTTGGTTGCTTAGTGGAGGGTATGAAACCAGGCAATATTAATTTTCCGTGGCCTGATGAAACTGGGTTTTTTTTATTTGTAGACATTTCCTAGTTTTCTGTCTTGGTTTATAATGAAAACTGTTCCTAAGATGCATTTTGTGATACCACGCAAAAATATGTTTCTTGATCTGTTTCCAGGTCATAACAAGGGCAAAAGTGAATAAAACTAAGTGGAATACATTTTTCCTTGCAACCATGTGTTATTAGGGACAGAGCCAGGAAGTTTAATTGGTGGGGCTGACTTTCAAATTGTAATTAGATATTAAAATTGATATAGTAATGGGGACTTTTCATAATTTTGAAGTTGATATGTTGGTTATGCCAATATTTTTATCCTTGCTTTACATCTAGGACACATTTTATTCTCTCTGCAATCATTCTTTATGCCAATATTTTCTGTCAAAACGGTGGGAGTTATCTCTTAAATATTTTGGTTGAAACTTTTTGTAGGTTTTATTCTGATGGAAAACAACAGAAAGAAACTTTGTGGGTAAAGAATGACCCCATTCACCTTGAAAAGTCATCTTCTGCATACAGGAATTCATTACCTTCAATGCTAAATGGAGTTGTTGGGGGTAAAAATAGACTCCCAGAAACAAGCAAAATCCGCAGGTCTAAGGTTTTCCCAGAGGAAACCATGCCATGGTTCAAGAGAATACTTGACCCGGGCAGTGATATTGTGTTACGATGGAACCGGATTTTCATCTTCTCATGCTTGGTGGCACTTTTTGTTGACCCATTGTATCTTTACTTGCCTGCAGTGGGAGGGGATGGGAACACTTCTTGTGTGAAGACTGACTTGAAGTTACGTATTATTGTGACTTTGTTTCGGACTATACCAGATCTTTTTTATTTGTTGCACATGATTATAAAATTTAGGACAGCTTATGTTGCACCAAGCACTCGGGTCTTTGGAAGGGGTGAACTCGTCATGGATCCGAAGAAGGTTGCACGGAGGTATCTTAGATCTGACTTCTTCATTGATTTCATTGCAACCCTGCCTCTGCCTCAGGTATTTAATACGACATAACAGTCTTTAACTTTCTAGATTCTCTTTTTCTAATCGATTTGTAGTGTTCTATTTTAATTATTGGACAAAGTAAATAGATGGTTCTTACACTAGGAGGATTCTTACAGTGAACATTCTGTGTTGATTTCACTCAGGATCTTTCCATCTGTTGGAGTTGCTTCAATCTGTTGAAGTTGTTTTCTCTTGAATATTGTTTCATCTTCCTTTTCTTCCAAAGTTGATCTCTCTACTATTTTCTGTTGCTAGTGGTTTCTCAGGGCTGAATTTATTACAGTCCTATATTCATCTTTCAATAAATGATCTTTATATTTTCAATAATATTCTCCTCTAGCTAATTTTTTTGATTTTATCTTGGACAAGAAAATATTGTCAAAAGTTGTGGGTTCTCTTGTCTTCTTGATGATAGAAATTTTATTTGGGTATTCCCATGAACAGCAATGTAGTATGAGACTATGGCATGTCCTTCACTGCCCAACTAATCCATTTTGCACTAGTACTCAGTTTAGTGTGTACAAAGTTTGATACTGCACAGGGAAGTTATTTTTTCCAAGTGCACATGAAATAAACTTGTAAAATTTCATACCCAGTTGATTCTGTTTTTTTTTATTCTAAGGGAAACTGTAATTAATTTATTAATGTGAATTATAAATAAAGCAGGTACATGAAGTGAACTAGCAGTCCACTAAAAGCCCTTTTTAGTAAAGATCACAAAAAGCATGCTAGAAACAGAAATGCATCAATTCCTTTTTTTCTGGTTAGCTCTTGAAGAGCTAGATTATCTGTTGAAGGATCCGCATTTCAAAGACAAGAAACCCTAAGAAAAGAATCTGAAACACTAAACAGCAAAAAATACACTCAGGGACATATTGTTATTTATATAATGCATCATTTACAAGAGGTTTGGGATGTCATGGATCTGCTCTCAGTTGTCAATGTGTTTAATTTGCATCAGTTAGGCATGTAGATAAATATTTAACCTAATACTTTTGTTTGGCAGTAGAAAATGCCTTAAAACTGGTATAAAGCAAATATTGTTGGGACCAGTAAATGACTACAACAAATAGTATCATTATTCTATCTGCACCAACCCCATATATTAGGACTGCATATAGCTTGTGGCATCCCTAATTTTGGTGCTTTCTTCTTCTGTTGGGAAATTTGGCTTGTATAAATGGATGCAAGTTCCATAGTGCCTTCAAAGGCCTAAGCTGCTAGTCATAGGTGTATGTAGATAGTTGCGGATGGTTTGTCTCTTTCACTCTAAAGGGAATAATTTTTATTGAAGTGATTTTATGAGATTTTCTATAGTCCTTCCATGGAGTATTATTTGACTGTTGTTTTGTGCTCGTGATTATGTCTAGTGGGGACAGTTTCAGCAAACCGCAAATGGTACAAGTAGGTTAGAGAAGGTCATGGTGGTAATGGATAAGATGGGCCATTCTTGCGGATTATGAAATTGAGATGTTGGTATGTTTGGGCTGTCCTGGAAAAGTAGATTGTAAAAACTTGATAGCTTTTAATAATTGGAAAATGTTTGTGTCTTTGCTATATTTTGAAGTGTATTAATAAAATAAATCAATAGAAGTCTGACCACTTTATTGTAGAACTGATAATTGTTCGTGTGGAAATGACTTTCAGCCTTTTCAAGCATCTTTGATCTTCCATAAGTACCATGACTTTTTTGTTCATGTAATAATATACTAAATTGGTAACCTGAGGGTAGCATGCCGTTTTTCCTCCATATGACCTGTTAATTTCATTAGATATCATTTTTACTTATTCTGGTTTTAGACTTTCTCCAGCTGACAAAGGTGAAGCTCATTTAACTGAATTTACTTTTTATGCAGATTGTAATCTGGTTTATCATACCAGCAACAAGAAGCCCCCGAACTGATCACAACAACAATGCCCTTGCATTGATAGTTCTTCTTCAGTATGTTCCCAGATTGTATTTGATTTTTCCATTAAGTTCTGAAATTATTAAAGCAACTGGAGTGGTCACAAAGACTGCTTGGGCAGGGGCTGCATATAATCTGTTATTATTCATGTTGGCTAGCCATGTATGTAACCTTATCACTTTCAAGTTAATAGTTATTCTGTTATTTTACAAACTTTATTTGCTTACTCCTGTATTACCACTTGTTTTAAGTTTCTATGCTCCTTTATTTCTCCTTTTTAGAATTCACAAGATGGATGGTAAATCGTAATTGCTTTGTTTTGTTCAGGTTGTGGGGGCAGCATGGTATTTGCTGTCGGTTGACAGGTATACATCATGCTGGAAAAAAGAATGCAGGAAGGAATTTATCCCTACCAGATGCATTCTTAACTATTTGGATTGCGATGCTTTCAACCATGAAGATCGCAAGTTGTGGGCAAATACTACAAGTGTGTTCAAAAACTGTGATGCAAAGGATGATAATATCACTTTCAATTATGGCATATTTGAAAATGCAGTGACAAAAAATGTTGTCTCCTCAGCCTTCATTGAGAAGTATTTCTATTGTTTGTGGTGGGGTCTACAGCAGCTTAGGTATGATTTCATTCTTTCTATGCCCAAACTCCATATGAATTATATTGATTTCAGTTGCTTTCTCCATGGCCAAATTTAAATGGCTATGACACAATCATTTACTTTAGTTATCATTTAGTTTCGTTATCTTTTTAGTTGTATGTTGCAGTTCTTAGCCTGGAAAATGAAACTTATTTATTTGACGTACTGGTGTCTGTACTACCAAGTTGTAGCTTAGGCGCCAATGTACACTGTGTAGCCCATAACTAATAATACAACCTAAGACATCAAAAACCAACTGTAGAAATAATGTACATACAATCAAATAACATATAAATTTGTCATCTCTCTAGAAGGATCATATGGATCAGATGAAAACAAATATGCAGAAAATTGCAAATTTATCTCTCAAAAATTCTAGAAATGTGTAGGTTCTCTCATTTTTTTTTTGTTTCATATATTTGTTTTGCCAAAAAATATAAGATTTATGCACAATTTTGTACCTGTTCAGTCGCCATGACCCAAAAGTTTTAAGTTAGATGGTTAAGGGCTCAACAATAGTATGTAAGCAGCAATATACACACCTCCTCATGTGCAAGGCATGCAGATTAAAAACAACAAGCACATAAGCCACAAACTTAACAGTCAATACAAACAGAACTTATGGCAACTATATTAGTAAAATGAAGGATTCAAAGACAAGAATCAAGTGGTCAAACTGGCTCTTCTACCGTGTTAAGTAACTGGTTCACCTGAAAGCTTAAACTTAAAAAGTATACTAGTGATGAAGGAGAACAATGTTCTACATGTAATATGGAATGGTTGTCTATGGAGAAAGCAATAAACACAATGGAGGGGAAGCAAAAACTATACAGATAACAGCCTAAAGATCTTACTTTAAGCGACAAAATAACCACCCACCCTCTATGAAGCTCAAAACCACCTATACTATTCAACAAAAACCTCTCTGAATTGAAATGGATGAAGGAGAAAAATTAAAGGGTTTGAAAGGTCCTAGATCCCTTCTTCCTGATGATCCAAAGCACTGGAGGACATCTCCCTAACCTGCCTTTGGCATACATATACAAAGCGTGGTGAGGCTAAAGAGTGATCTGATTCAAAGACCAAATTTGCTGCTACATCCATCTAATGTATTGTATCTTGAGCGGTCTCTTTAATGATTGAAACCAATTAAAATAGCCATAACAGGTGATATGGCACTTGGTCTTTGAATGAAAGCTTGGAAACAGCTCCCGGACCTGGCATATTGATCTTAAATTTCAAAGTTGGCATAAAATCTTACCAGGACATTGCATTACTGGCAATGCTTTAAGGACACTTTAAAAGATGATTTTAGGTGACTGCAACACTTTGACCAAAAAATAGATGATGTATAAAGTAATCATAGTCAAAGCTGGAATGGTAGAAGTATGTACATTTGTTGAGATTTAAATTTCAAATGAACAATGAATTTGAGAGCTAGTTCAAATACACACCAAAGAGATAGAAACTGAAGTTGGAAGTGGACATATGGCATGCTTTATTCATTTGATGATATTATCTTTTGCCAGTACTATAATGGCAAACCAATTGCTTTGGTATGCTGGCTAGTTACATTTTCTTCCCTTCTGGATCTCTGCAGAGGAGTCATCTACTTAGCATTAAGAACTTTACCATTCAGAACTTGACCATGAATCTATTGTCTGGAAATTATTTTAAAATTTAAAATGTTGGGAACCTGTCTGGGATAATATAATGGAACTTCTATTGGAATATATATTTCTGATTTTCAATAAAAGTGGATGCTATTTAGTTTATGTTATTTTGTTTACAAATGTTGATCCATGACTCTTTTGCTTCCTCATTTTCTCAGTTCATATGGGCAGAATTTGTCAACAAGCACATTCATTGGGGAGACTGCATTCGCCATCCTCATCGCCATCTTGGGTCTTGTTCTTTTTGCTCATTTGATAGGGAATATGCAGGTATTAGAGGACACAGCATCTTGACATTTTCCAATCTAAATTTTCTTGGTGACCGATTGTTACAAGCTGTGCTTCCTTGTCAAGTTGTCTATTGACGGTGCCAAAGTAGTAAGCTTTAGAAACAGTAAGAGTATAAATTAAAATTGTTCATAATTCCACAATTGATACTGCAAAGTTCTTTCTTCTGTTTTGCTTTTTCTATTTTTTCCAGCATTATCCAGTGTTCAGTGAACATTTGATTTAAAATGTGTATAAAGGGTGAATGATCATTCCACTTATCTATAACATGCTTGTCAGTTTTCTTCTCCTATACAATTTAGCGGTTTAAAATTGTTTTCACCTTGTAGACCTACCTGCAATCTATAACTGTGAGACTTGAGGAATGGAGACTCAAGCAAAGAGACACTGAGGAGTGGATGAGGCATCGCCAACTCCCCGAAGATCTCAAATATCGTGTTCGACGTTTCGTTCAGTACAAGTGGCTTGCAACTCGAGGAGTTGATGAAGAAACCATTCTTCGTGGCTTACCGGCTGATCTTCGCCGTGATATTCAACGACACCTATGCTTGGACCTTGTTCGACGTGTATGTTTCATACAAAGTTTATATTGATTAAAGCTTAAAAGGGCACTCATTTGTTTCATAAGTGTACTCTTACCCACAATAACCACCTGCTTTTCTTTTTTGCAGGTCCCATTCTTCTCACAGATGGATGATCAACTTCTTGATGCAATATGTGAGCGTCTAGTATCTTCCTTAAGCACCGAAGGCACCTATATTGTTCGCGAGGGGGATCCTGTTACGGAGATGTTGTTTATTATCAGAGGTAGATTGGAGAGCTCTACAACTAATGGAGGTCGCACTGGTTTCTTCAACTCAATTACATTGAGACCAGGTGACTTTTGTGGGGAGGAGCTCCTTGCCTGGGCTTTGCTTCCAAAATCCACCCTTAATTTGCCTTCTTCAACTCGAACTGTTAAAGCTCTGGTTGAAGTTGAAGCTTTTGCCCTGAGAGCAGAAGATCTCAAGTTTGTGGCCAACCAATTCAGACGCCTCCATAGCAAGAAGCTGCAGCATACGTTCCGTTTCTACTCCCACCACTGGAGGACATGGGCAGCCTGCTTCATACAGGCTGCTTGGCGCCGACACAAGAAGAGGATGATGGGAAGTACTCTCATGACGGCAGAATCCTTTTCTTCAGAGAGAGAGACTGATGAGACTGGGCATGAGGAAGAGGAACAATATGCTGCTAATTCAAATACTTCTCAGGCAAAACTGAACTTAGGGGTTACCATACTAGCTTCAAGATTTGCTGCAAATACAAGGAGAGGAGCACAGAAGATCAAAGATGATATGCCAAAATTACGAAAGCCTGAAGAGCCCGACTTTTCCACTGAGCCTGATGATGAATAGTTACTTACATTAGGCTAGAGTTTACCATAGCTACAGCCGTCCCAAATTGTACAATGGTGTGATCATTCTAGATGGATTTAGAAATGCCACATTTTACACAATCTTTGCTCAACAATCTCATCTTGTTTGGCCTGGCGACAAGAAGGCTTTTCATTAGGGAATGGAAGGGAGAAGGGAGGGGTGCAAAGGGTAACCTGGAGAGGGTTATATTTTATTATCCTGTTGTTCCAGGTATATTGCTTGTAATATTACATTTAACATGAGAGCTTTATCAGAGGTAAGCTAAATTACAGCGGTGGTCTGAACTATTGGCCTTCAAGTCTACGCAATATGTATCAATTCAAATCTTTTGACTCTCAACATTTAAGAACAATTTGGTGCATTTATACTTCTACAAATGTGTTGATGTTCAATATCTTTATGTTCTGTGCAGCCAACTATGAAACATTAATCACTATTTTTAATGGCTGGGCACATGAAAGCTTCATTGATGCAGAACTTTTCCTGCCTACTGCCTTCTCTGTAAAAAGAAACTTAATGTGAGACATTTAAAGATGACATTGCATTGCAATAAGAGTCATTTTTTTTTTTTTAAAGAAAAAAATTTGATATAAATTACAAGACCTTTGATGTTACAATTACAGAATTTTCAAGACAAAATATAATCAGTACATATTAACGGCTCTCCAAACTTAAATTTTTATAAAGAATAGCAAATTTTGGGATTTTTATAAGGAATAGCAAAAATTATCCGGCGAAGATCAGGAGGAGCCAGCAAAGCCTCTACTAAACCTAATGATGACAGACAGTTCAACAGAGAGGATGGAAACACGATGGCTTGTAAACACTGTTTTATGAAAGATCCCTGCCTTGCCGCAATCACTTTATCCGCAATTGTCACCTTCTCAAAATTCAAAACATAATAGTCTAACGAATTCGCAAACTTTAGCTAAAGGTTCGTTCAAGCTCTTTTGACAAGTATCCTCCACAGCAACTGGTATTGTTGACGTCCTCATGACCACTGGTTGGCAACACGGTGAGTTCGGCAAAGGCCCAGCAGAACCAGCAAAACACAGCCAAGTCCACCGAGCATGAATGTTAGGATCCCTACGGTTCGGTCAAAAGCCGAGGAGCCTTAGACGAAGTTGATGGAACTCGGCGGCGGCTTGGATGGCTACGTGAACCACGAACCAGCGGAGCTCGGTCGAAGACAATGGCTAGTCGAAGGAACTCGGCTCTGAAAGCAAATCGATGGAATTCGATCCAGCGGAGTTCGGTCGAAGACAGTAGGCTAGACTGGACGGCGATCGGTGGCCAAAGAAGCATGACAAATGTCAATAAACCAGATCGCCGGACGGAAAAACCAACCAAATAGAAACAGACAGAGAAAGTAACGAGAATAAATAATAAAAAAAACAATGATGCTGCGGTTTAGATCCTCCTCTCCGGTGAGAATGGCTAGAATTTGATTCAGAGAAAAGTTTCTAATGTTGATTGTTGAAATCAAATGTATTAGAACTTAGCATAGTGATACTTTAATACAAGCGTTGGCACATTTTTAAAATATAAACTTATAGAATATTGTGTTAAATTTATTAAAAATTTGTTTGTAAAAATATTTCACCGATGGTACTTCACAAATCCGAATTTTAAAAACATGTTATGTTTCGTTTTTAAGAATGATTACGCATTATCATGTATAATTTACTAGATGAACTACAGTCTAGAGTGGAAACGAAGAAGCCCATAAAATAGAACCGTTTAAGGCAGCAGACATATAAACAGAATCCATGTTAAGTTTTTACTGGGGGGACTCAAAATTTAACATGACAAATCAAGGTGTCTCCTGCTTCTTTCACTTCTAACAATTGGATGGATTTCCCAATTATCTTCTCAGTATTTGAAAAGAATAATGGTAGGGCAGCATTATGTACAAGTTACAGCCTAAATGTACATCAAAATGGTGAATGCGAAATATTGTTAATCCAAATACACGGCAAACATAGTAGCATCATGCCATCTATCTGAGAAAGTATCATATGGAGAAATAACACTTGTTACATGGTTATTTCATCCTTCATCCAGCCTTTAATCTTCCATACCTTCTAGATTTCTAACGGCTATAACTGTCGATGTCATAAAACTCTTATGTTTTTGTACTTTTGGGATATTATCTGTCTGTGGCGCACCCGACAAGAATGAGGACAGAAGTGCCTGCGAATCCCCTGAATGCAGTCAAGTGTGTGATCTGTTCGATCACAGCAGGACCAGCAGCAAGGATTGCTAAAAATCCTGAACCCAGAACTGAGATCCGACCAAGAACCTATATTTTATCATAAAACATGTAACTGAGTGTTAAGATCATAAAAGCCAAACAAGGCATTGGGTTTATGCAAGAACTTAAAAATTCCAAGTGAAATTCCTTGTGGCTAATATTGCAAAGTATTCAAAGTAGAATTACACAACTTTTTGTAGACAACAAACAGAAATGAAAAGGAAAGGAAAGATGAAAGAGAAATAAGACTTAAATTAACAACACAGCGCCATATGAGAAAATTAATTTAGAATCTGGCATCAGTTTCTCAAGCCGTCAGAGACAGCAGTTTGAAGGGACATTAGCAATAATACAGAGAACAATATAAGGTACAGCAAGGAGGTGATTTTCTTTTGATAAAAAAAAAAAAAACATTTAAATACCAAAGAACAACAGATGCCAAATCATTTCAGAACAAAGGCAAATGAATGCAAAGGAACCAGAATGTTACATTGGGTTTGTCCCTAAATGATATATTTTGCAACTAATCAATTCTTTTGTGTAATAAATATTAATATTACTCGGTGATTAGTATTGACTGTTGTGATGCACCATATCAAATTATATCAGATACAATAGTTTACATTTCAAAATACAAGAAATGAAAAAACCAATCACCATAACCAAAAAATCACATTGTATAAAGCTGAGTCAAACCTAAAGAATGAAATTGCAAGAATAGTTATATTTCTTTCAAAGAAAAAGAGTATTACCATTTTAAGAAAAGCAGCCGTACTTTTCCCAGGTCAGACTAGAGGAATTGATGCACCTTGGCGCTTCAACTGTTCGCTGACATTGTCAGGGTCTAATTGTAGGAAAGTGTGGTAGTAGTTGAAGAAGGCTATCAAGAGGATAGTGGTAGGGAGGTAGAAAGAACCTGTGAAAGATTTATCGTCTTAGGTTCAGACCATATTAAATATTAGATTTATGAAAAGGAAGCTACATATGCGAAATGCTAATGAACTGACAGTGTGCTCATTTATTTCACTTGATTTTCGTTTTTAGTTAGTTCTCTGTGTAGTTGCCATGCTCTAATAAGGGTCTGGGTTTTAAAATATGTGGCTGTCCTACATGTTTACGGGGGCAGTTCAGGGCTCCAGGATTGGTGGATGGAGGATTGACAGAGACACCGGAAAAGAAAGAAGCAGCCTATAATTCTACCATGAAATTGGATTAGATAAAAGGTTGGCAGAATGCAGGCAAATAAACCAAAAGTTTGCTGAATTCATGCAACATGTCAAATTCTTGAAAAGAGCACCATCAGACTTGACTTAGATCCCCAGGTGGTACCTCATACAAGGTGAAATATGCAAAGTATTCAAGAAATTGACAACAGTCTACAAGTGAAATCAAATTGTATGTTGTTTGAAATAGGAAATAGTTTATGATGTTCTATTGGTCTGATATTTTACTCATTTTTCAATAACTTTTACCAGTCAAAATTGCAATTCTTACCCCCAGGATTCAAAGCAACTGCAGCCTTCTTTAGCACAGCTATACCAGTGAATTGTGCTAAAGTACGAGGAAGAGCCAGAGCCAGGGAAGATGTTGAAAATATGATTGGCATCACTCCAGAACAATTCACCTGATGGTTATCTATCCACCAAACAAAGACATAGGATAGCATATCTACTCTTAAGATCATGTCAGTGTTAATCCTTGCAGAAAAGCAATCTAGTATCAAGATTTCCAGAACCAGCACAAGAGTTCCTAAATTTGACAAAACTGGTGAGAAACCATGATTTATAATGAAGCAAGCAGAGACATTCTAATTCGGAATAATATAAAATCTTAGCTAGGCCATGGACAGAAACCAGGTATGATCCACTTTAGTTGGACCACATGGTTTCAACAACATGCCTCTCAATCCAATTCTGGATTGAAAACAAAAGTTAGCTCTTATTTAGGTAACAAGCTTAAGGGTTAAAACAATTTTTCGCATGTGAAAATAACCTTTTAAACAATTCCAAATATATTGCACTGATTGTTCTGTAGTTTTGGTCTTTAAGCATGACAAGGCATTAAACTATAGAAGAAGAGAGGCATGAATCAGAAACCTGGAATACAAACCTTAAAGGGTAGGTAAGCAGATCTTTGGAGGCCTCCACTTCTGCTGGTGTATCTTGAAGCATAGTTGTGGGGGATTTTTCTTTCAGCTTCCAGAAACCCTTTGTTGAAACAATTGTTAACATTTCTTTGGTTCCAATAATTCAAGTATTATCAAACCTAACAAATAGCAGTTACCTGAACATATATGATGCCGAAGACTAGTAGGAAGAATGAAATAATAATGGTGACAAGCCCAATGTAGTTACCATCCTGTAATGCCTGGGCAATAATCCTACCAAATGATGCTGGCAAGTATGAGATAATGCTTGTGAATATTAAAAGAGTTGTGCCATTTCCAAGTTTCAGATCAGAGATCCTTTCCCCAATGTATGTTGTAAATACAGAACCAATAATAATGTAACAGATGCGAGAACCCACTCTGCGCTGAAGTCATTGACACAGGGACAAAGGTTTATTATAAGAAGATGTTACAGGAAGTGTTAAGGAATACATGGAAACCAACAATGTAATTTCAGGCAGTTGACAGCAGGCAGTCGACAATCTAACATCCTCCTCTCATGTTTATACACTACTAGAGGACTTTAGCAGTTCCTCAAAATTAGGGGTTTGTTAGATCTATCATGCCCACTATTTTCCCTACTCAGTGAAAACGAGCTTGTGCAAAGACACCTTCATGCACACAAATTTGGTCCTCTAAATGTTGAAAGATAACACTTTCTTATATATGATGTCACATTAATTATGTTCTTCCAATATTATATAATTCATCCTCTCTGAATTTGAGAAGAAACGTTTGTTTTACTGAAGATCAAAACCATTAACCAAATACACCATAATAATCCTTTTTCAGCATCAGTCATGAAAAATGAAAATAAGGTACATGGATTTGTGCCAAGAATACAAAGACATGGTTTTAATAAATTAGTCACTGGAAGCTTCTTGACTGAAGTACTTAAACTATTACTAAACAGGATATTGAGTTCCTTAACTGTACTACTGCAAACCCAACTGAAGCATACTGAGTATACTGAAGCACTATCTTTCTTCCTGCTTCGCCTTCTCTTTTCTGAAGATCTTGCAACTTGGGGTAAATTTGGGCAAGAAGCTGAAACACAATCTGTGCATTGATAAAGGGAACAATACCAAGAGAGCATATTCCAAGTCTACCAATGCCGCCTCCAGAAAACGAATCCAACGTGCTCAACAAACTGTTCTCATCCAAATTTCCTACAAAAGCTTCTTGGTTAACCCCACCAAGACATATCCCAAGCCGGGATAGGGCTAAAAAACCCAAAAGCTTGAGAAATTTTCCAGGTAATGAGCCTTTGAAAAAGTCTCCAAAATCAATGGAACTGTCCTCAATGGCAGCTGCCAAAGTTAAAAAAATTCTCGTAAACTGTTAAGAACACTTACTAAAACTGCTGCTAGAATACTTTGAGAAACAACATTTAAAAGCCAAGAGAGAACACCTGCCACACCTCGAGCTGAAGAAGATTTTCCCCTTTTTATACAGAAAACTTTCCCAGGCACTATTCACACCAGAAAACACATCCTGATTGATACCCAAGGGATAAAAAACTGAGCCCTCACAACTGAGAAGGAATTCCAATCAGCAAGTAGGATAAATGTTACGACAACTGCTAAGTAACCAGATTTCTGGCAATTGTTGAGAAGTGACAAAGAATGAATTTAACATATAAAGCAGTCTGCAATATAGATATACTATAGAAGATTTCTACTCCATTTAACACTCAATTAACAAGATTCAATCACAAAATTTTTATCTGATTTTGAAAATTCTAGTTACAAGTTATAGCGCCATAGCTTTTGGTACATGTCAATTTCAATTGGACATTCTCAAACAGGATTTAACATTACACATAGTAAGACGAGAGAAAAAGATCATCATGTTGGAAAACTGGTTTAAGTAATGCAACAGAAGCCTGAAAAAGAAAAAAATCAGTACAATTCCCTAATAACCACTGAAGTATAATATACATAGTTTCTTTGGGTTCACTGCATGGATTGCATGATCACAACTTAATTTCAGCCTCTCCCTATCTTCACTCAGTTCCTCTCCACCACAATTTGGACCAGCTGCTTCAAAAAACCTAGGAAGCACACACAATCAAACTGCCACAAGTACTAATGAAATGCAAGCTCCTTTTGTCACACAACTTGCACAGCATGGAAGTTTCAGGTGGCTACTATTAACTAAACCTACAATCCAATTGAACCTCATCACTCTCCACCCCTTTATTTTTGGAACTATTTTCAGTCAGATTACTTTATACAGTAAACTCAAAATTAGAAATAATAATAAAAATAAATGGAACTTCTCTCGTAATCCCTAAACTACGGGCTGCCGTTGTAAGATATACAAAAAGGTAAATGCCTAAAAAAGAAAAGAGAGAGAGATTAACGGAAATAACTAAAGAAGACTCAAAAGGATATATGGTAGATATAAATACCAATTGGATAGAAGGGCAAGGTTAGATGATTTTGAAGTGGCAGAGGCAGAGGCAGAAGCGATGGCGCTGGTAGGGATGGCAGCGGGCGGGTTTGAGACGGATACCTCTAATATCATATTCATATCCGCTTACAAAATGAAATACCATATCCTTCCTAAACCCGTTGTGGGTTTGGAATACCGTTACCAAACCCGCACTTGCGGGTTTGTACCTATTACCAAACCCGCAACGGGTTATTCGCGGATTTTAAACGGGTTTTAAATTAATATAATAAAATAATAAAATAATAATATTAATTAAATTAAATTTTTTTAATTATAGCAATTAAAATAATATCAATTATATTTCTAATTTTATTTACATTAAATATTATAATTTTTAACTTCAATTTTAATTTTAATTAAATTAAATGTTATAATTTCAAATCTAATCTCGATTTTAATTACGATAAATGTTATAATTTTAATTACGTTAAATATTTTTATTTTAATTATGTTAAATATTTTAATTCCAAATCTAATTTCGATTTCAATTACGTTACATATTATAATTTATAACTCCAAATCTAATTTTGATTTTAATTACGTTAATATTATAATTTTAATTTTAATTTTGATATCAATTATGTTAAATATTATAATTCTTATTCCAATTTTGATTTTAATTACGTTAAATATCATAATTTTAAATTCAATTTCGATTTCAATTACGTTAAATGTTATAATTCCAAACTAATTTCGATTTCAATTACGTTACATATTATAACTCCAAATCTAATTTTATTTTCAATTACGTTAATGTTATAATTATTATTTTGATATTAATTATGTTAAATATTATAATTCTTATTCTAATTTTAATTTCAATTACGTTAAATGTCATAATTTTAAATCCAATTTCGATTTCAATTACGTTAAATATTATAATTCTAAATCTAATTTCGATTTCAATTACGTTACATATTATAACTCCAAATCTAATTTCAATTTCAATTACGTTGATATTATAATTTTAATTTTAATTTTGATATCAATTATGTTAAATATTATAATTCTTATTCCAATTTTGATTTCAATTACGTTAAATATCATAACTCTAAATCAAATTTCGATTTCAATTACGTTAAATGTTATAATTTCATACTAATTTCGATTTCAATTACGTTACATATTATAACTCCAAATCTAATTTTAATTTCAATTACGTTAATGTTATAATTATAATTTTGATATCAATTATGTTAAATATTATAATTCTTATTCTAATTTTAATTTCAATTACGTTAAATGTCATAATTTTAAATCCAATTTCGATTTCAATTACGTTACATATTATAACTCCAAATCCAATTTCGATTTCAATTACGTTAATGTTATAATTATATAATTTTAATTTTAATATCAATTATGTTAAATATGATAATTCTTATTCCAATTTTGATTTCAATTACGTTAAATGTCATAATTTTAAATCCAATTTCGATTTCAATTACGTTAAATATTATAATTGTAAACCTAATTTTGATTTCATTTACGTTACATATTATAACTCTAAATCCAATTTCGATTTCAATTATGTTAATGTTATAATTATAATTATAATTTTGATATCAATTATATTAAATATTATAATTCTTATTCCAATTTTAATTTCAATTACGTTAAATATCATAACTCTAAATCAAATTTCGATTTTAATTACGTTAAATGTTATAATTTCAAACTAATTTCGATTTCAATTACGTTACATATTATAACTCCAAATCTAATTTTAATTTCAATTACGTTAAATGTCATAATTAAATCCAATTTCGATTTCAATTACGTTAAATATTATAATTTTAAACCTAATTTTGATTTCAATTACGTTACATATTATAACTCCAAATCCAATTTCGATTTCAATTACGTTAATGTTATAATTATAATTATAATTTTGATATCAATTATGTTAAATATTATAATTCTTATTCCAATTTTGATTTCAATTACGTTAAATATCATAACTCTAAATCAAATTTCGATTTCAATTACGTAAAATGTTATAATTTCAAACTAATTTCGATTTCAATTACGTTACATATTATAACTCCAAATCTAATTTTAATTTTAATTACGTTAATGTTATAATTATAATTTTGATATCAATTATGTTAAATATTATAATTCTTATTCCAATTTTAATTTCAATTACGTTAAATATCATAATTTTAAATCCAATTTTGATTTCAATTACGTTACATATTATAACTCCAAATCCAATTTCGATTTCAATTACGTTAATGTTATAATTTTAATATCAATTATGTTAAATATGATAATTCTTATTCCAATTTTGATTTCAATTACGTTAAATGTCATAATTTTAAATCCAATTTCGATTTCAATTACGTTAAATATTATAATTGTAAACCTAATTTTGATTTCAATTACGTTATATATTATAACTCCAAATCCAATTTCGATTTCAATTACGTTAATGTTATAATTATAATCATAATTATGATATCAATTATGTTAAATATTATAATTCTTATTCCAATTTTGATTTCAATTACGTTAAATATCATAACTTTTAAATCAAATTTTAATTTTAATTACATTAAATTGTTATAATTATAATTTCAATTTCGATAGTTAAATATTATAAATTTAAATTCAATTTCAATTATGTTAAATATTTTAATTTCAATTTTAATTTTAATTTTATTTACATTAAATATTATAATTCTTGTGTTAAATATTATAATTTTAAATCCAATTTCAATTTCAATTACATTAAATGTTATCATTCTAAATCCAATTTTATTTCTAATTTCAATTGTGTTAAATATTTAATTCTAATTACAATTACAATTTCAATTTTAATTACGTTAAATGTTATAATTCTAAATTCAATTTCAATTACGCTAAATATTAAATATTTTAATTCCAATTTCAATTATGTTAAATACTATAATTTTATTTTTAATTTTAATTATAATCATTAATTCTTTTGAACTAATTTTATTTATTTATATTTGATGGTACGAGCAATGTCAAATAAAATGTAGATTTTTTGATGTGAGATAAAAAAAATACAAAAATAATCATTTTATATTTTATATTTTATATATTTTTTAAATGTAGTATGTGCGGATACCCGTTGCGGGTATCCGCGAATTTTTCACTAAAACCATATCCGTACCAAATTCGTTGCAGGTTTTAATTTTAAATACCAAACCCGTTTCAAGCCTTACCAAATCCTTCCCAATACGGACGAGTTTTAACGGATTTGCGGGTTTGCGAATTTTTTTGCCATCCCTAGGCGCTGGTGGGTTTACTCTGAGCAGAAAAACTGGCTCTGCATATTGAATTTCTTAGTCTTGGAGATGCCCTTTGGATTTTAGAATGATTGAAGCAAAGTGGCAAAACGAAGATGGAGAAATTTCTCTGACACTTATCAACATTTGTTTTTTTTTTTCTCCTTTTCAACTCTTATCTGTTCAACTCTTCAAACTTATGTCGTTGTTAGTTCAGTTTGGTTCGAAGCTTAAGAAGTGGTCGTTAACATATCTAGTTGAGATTCTGTTTCCAAAAGCACATATCTAGTTGAGATTCTGGCTGTACTGTAACTGTCAAGTTCAACATGATAAATCATATTTAATAAATGTTTTAAATATTACACCTAAATGGTTTTCTCTTTTATTTTATTATGTTTTGAATACTTGAGGATAACAGAGGAGCATCTTTCTTCTCTCTAGGATTGTGTATTCACCTATTTTCTCTCTCTTCAAATATCCTCTCCCTATTCACAAAAAACCTTAAAGTGCCGCCCACCCCCAAATTTCATCCCCCCTCTCTAGTAGCCCATTTTAGTCTCAGTTTCTTTTTTAGCTTTAGGTTTTTCTGTTTTTCTTTTTTTTCACTTTTTTTCGTTTTATTTTATTTTTCCCTCTGCTTTGACTGTCGTTCGGTGCCATGATTCAGCCATCTCCTCGGCTGCCACCAAGCCTCCATGCCTAAGGCATGCTTCTTTGGCCACGCCGAGCGCTTTTCGACCTGTGCCGTTTATCTTGGCTTCTGTCAGCATTTTTTGACCCAGCCTCGTGCCCTCCACGATCGGCATTTGTCGACTACTGTTAAGTTTGGGTGGCCTTGGATGAGATCCATCCGAAGTTGTTTTTTGGTTTGGATCCAACTAGTAGTCGGATAACCTTGCTGGACTTGCTCACCGGCAGTCACTTCATATCCAAAGTAGGTGTAATGCATCCTTTGGCAACCCATTTAGATCTTTCGCTAGCTGTATAAATAGAGGCAATTGGTTTTTGAATCTGGATTTAGGAGTAGTTTAGAATGCATCCATTGTTAGTTGTGTGTTGCTTGGGATAACTTCATGTGTGATGATATTTTGTGCTTTTTGAGTGAGGTTTATGTATTTCCCCCATCTACACGAGAATAATTTTTTCTTCTTATAAGATAATTTTATTTCTTTTGCAATAGTAATTTTCCTCTATTAATAAAATTCCTTCACATAAGGGAAATGCTTCACATAAGGGAAATGCTCCCTATGCGAATCTGACTTCCAAAGTTTTACAAAATTTATTGAACATTAATAAGATTTTAATAACAATGACAAGAGTAATAAATGAAGTAATAAACAGGTTAATTGATGACATATAAAATTTAAATTTTGTTCAAGATATTAATTTTTTAAAATTAAATATTTAAAATAATAAATGTTATCTATACATGAACAAGGGAGTGAAAGGCCCAAAGAAAGAAATATCAATTTCAAGAAAAATTTTAAAATTTAAAATTTTTAAGTTTCTAAGCCTTTTAGAGAAAGTTAAGAAGGAATGTTAGATATTTAATAGGTGAAATTTGACATATTTGTATAAATTAAAGACTTTAATTAAGAAAAAAATCAAACACTTAATAAGTGAAGCTTGATATCTTTGTTGAAATTGAAGACTTTTCTTTTAAATTCAAGACTTAACAACATACTTGTTGAATTAATAAAAATTATGTTTGAATTTTGTAATTATAATTATTGTGTTAGTTGTAATTGTAGACTTTTAGGTATAAAGGTAGCTGTAAACTTATTGTATTTAATTTTGAAAGTGTCAATTAATTTACGGTGTATACATGTTGTATAAGTGTTCATATAGCATACATACACATAAAATATATACATCAAATACGTAGCGGAAGTTCAAATCAATATTATGAATACAATATAAATTATTTAATCACATTAAATGTAGATTAAAAAATTTACCTTCAAATGTTTTGGATTAAAATACTGAGAGTTCACTAGAAATGAAACTCGTTAACAATTCTAGTTATCAATTTAATGGACTTTATCAACTAGTACAATAGTTTAACTAGTATATTAGAAGATCAATCGGCCAAAATAACCGTTAGCAACTATGATATTATTATAATTTTTCTCCTCTTGATCGAATCTGTAACCTTCATTAGCAGATTCATTTTTTGTGGTTTCCTGATCAAACTAGACGTTACCAAAGACTTATGCATAGCACCTAAATTTTTTAAATCAAATTAATAAAATTTTAATAAAATTTTAATTTAATTATTTAATTAAATATTTAATTTAATTAGTAGTTTCATATCCAACAACTTTTTATTTAACTCTTTAAACCTTAGATTAACATTTAATCTAAAATTCAATCCTTTAACCAATAAAAACACTACAAGCAATCAATACATTTGTTCTAATTCAACACTTAAATAATAAAATATTTCTATCTTTGCTTATATATTGGCAGGCTATTAGTAAGAACACGAAAAAGATGAAAATAGGTCTTTGTTTTGTTTTTGCTTCTAACACTTAGAAGCCAAAAAACAATTGTGCCTTCTCTTTCTATTTTTTACACACACTGGCCGGCCACACACACATATACATTATATATATATATATATTATAAATTACTTTTTGATTATTATAATATTTGTTTCAATTAACTATATTTAATTTAACTAAATCAAAGTTAACATTTAACTTAAGTTTAGTTAACAAACTTAACCCATACATTTAGTTAGATATTTAGGTATTTAACTCAATTATAGTTAACTAATTTAACCCTAATTTAATTAACTAAATATTTTAATTTAACTTTAACTAGGTTAATGATTAATCAAAGTTAAGTTATTAACCATAATTAAGTTAAAATTTTACTTAACAATTAAATAAATTATTTTAATTATTTATTTAACAAACAAACAAATAAATATTTTAATTATTTAATAATTAAATAATTAATTAAGAGATATTACCCTTAAGTCTTCATTTAACTTAAAGTGGAGTCCACCAAACCCACATTTGAGTTAACTTAACTAAAGGCTCGCTGTGCGTCATATATCACCATTTAATTTATTAACAACAATTTTTAACTAATTAATATACTTAACACTTAGGAAGGGACACGCAAGCATCTCGAAAGTTTCTAAAATAAATATTCAATTTTGTTGAATTTTATTAAATTAAACTATTTAATTTAATATGTTGTCCCAGTGCACAATGAGTACACTTTATATTGCGGGATTCCCTAGGTCCACGCTTAATTCGTCAAATAAAATTATTCTATGAGTCTATAATTTATGCTCCACGCACACGTCATGAATATTACAAATCAGCGGGTAAAATCATACAAGTTGAGATCAGAACGTATATGTATAATCCTTCCATCACATATACCCAGAATGGGCGAGGATATCGATCAACACCGTCAAATTTTCATGTGCTAATCCATAATCTTATCTCTAGATTTGTATCTCGATGAACAATATAAATAAACACTTTTGTTATATTGTTGAACCCTATGGGAAACTCCTTTCCAGGGTTTATTGCTTACGGCCGTAAGACTTTTTGAGATACAATCTCAAAGCATTGGATATATAACCCATCTATGTGAGCTAAAGGATTTCGTATCTATGCACACCGAACTCCATGAGCATCAGACTATACCTAGCGACACGTATCGGTCAAACCATGAAAGGTTTGACATACATAGAACCAAAGTATGGTGGATCACTCACAATTTTACTGTGGCGTTCAGGTCAAAGGACCACATATACTACTCAACTCGAGTACTAACTCTTAGTAGTGCTAACTATTAGCATTTATAACTCTCAGCTTTACTAGCTCTTAGCATCGGTCTAAACTTCTTTAGATCAAATTTGAACCCTTTCAGATCATACAGTGTTCGTAATGTGACAAGTATCGTTACCATTTAATAAAAAGTAGTAGCGATTTAGTAAAATATACATTGTAAAATATAATCAAATAAGTATTCATACAAATAGGGATGGCACGTAAGCACATACCCTAACAGTTTTGATAACTGTATTTTTAGACTTTGAGTGTAAAGATAGTTGCAAGTTTGAAATTTAAGTTTGAAAGTTATAACTTCACATCCCATGTGGTCTCTATAAATATCATGGGGATTGAAAGAGTTTGTAGACCACAGAATTCATGAAATAATATTTGTGAGAGTTGTCTCTTAAGTTCTTTAGAGAGCATTTATTCAGAACTTATCAAGATTTCGTCTTATGGCGTTCTTTTAAACTTATCACTCACAACTTTATATCTATCTTGAGTGTGGCATCTACAATCTTCTTATACCTGTGGTTCTTATCTCTTATAGATAATGAGTTAAGGTATTTGTTTTGGTTAATCTAAAAATCTGAATTAGAATGATCCTTAGGCAAAAAATCTCATTGAATATCGAGTCTCACTTTTCTTTATGAGGTTCATATCACTCTCCGTCCTCAATAAGGATAGTAAAATTCATCCATCGATGGTCCCTAATTTTGAAAAACGTCTCAAGTTCGAACGTTCATTAATAAGTCTGTATCATATTATTCTAGTAATCCTCTGCTTTAAAAAAACAGTAGTCCTATAATATCTTGATTTTATTAATGACATTAAAAATTACTTTAAAAAACAAAAATGAGGAGTGAGATATGAATTGTCAGAAGGTTTGATTCTCTCTATTCAAATTTAATTTCGACATCATTGAAACAAAAAGATCAAGCATAAATTTAGATTAGATTAATTTTTTTATAGAAATATTACAAATTTTGTAATTGTACCATCAAGTTTGCATAAATCTTCTTATAAAAATGTTAATATAATTAGATTTAAAAATGTTATTCTCTACATCCATATTTAAATCCATCTATAAATATATTCAATTTATTATCATTTTCCTTTTAAGCCTAAATTTATTAGTTTTTTTTTTGTAATTTTAACTAATATTTATATAATGCACCCCTGGGCGTAGTCTTTTGATGGGGTGCTTTTTTAAAGGGTTGATAGATTGGTGGACTTCAACCCTGATTTCCAACTTTACTAAGGCATACTCTAGTATAAGAAAGGCTTTATCTTCCTGCAAAAAGGAAAAATAGTATTATCAAATACTGATATGAAGACATATTAGAGATTTTCAAAATTACACTCCCAAGACTTTATCCTCTTCCCTTTCCAACTATTCCTATTGAGAGGTGATAGATTCACTCAATTGTAGGGCTTTGACGATGATATAGGGATACAAATAGCCTTATAAGAGTGTCTTTTTTTACCCTTTGACTACTATGTTAGATCCGACATGTCAAATGTAGAGTTTGCATAAAAAAAAAGGTGCTTAGTAGGCCCAACTTAGCCATCATTCCTTTGAACTCAGTCAAGTTGCTCACTCATAATTAAAAAGGAAAATCAAGAGATGTGATTTAATTTTAATTTATTTGTTTTAAGAATTACCTTTTTTACTTATCAACCTATTAGGTCTATTTCTCTTTTTATGTTCATCTTTTTCCTATTTTGATTTATTCATATTAGGTTTATTTTTCTTTTAGATTTATCTTTTTCCTATTTTAGTTTATTGTAAACTTTATAAATACTCAAGCATTCATTAATGATAATACAATTAATAATGTAATATTTTCTCTTTTCTCTAAATCTTTATATGGTATCAGAGTCTCTTATAAGTTAATATTTTTCCTCCACCAAGCCGCTGCGCAGCGGCCAAGCGAACCTGCTATGCGCAGCCAAGCAAAAACTACTGCACAACAACCAAAGAAGTTTATGATTAATTTTTTTTTTCTTTTCTTTTAAATCTTATATACAAGTCAATTTTTAACACCATATTCAATTTCCTCCCATTTATCAATGTGTTTCTTCCTTTTCGTAAACAATAAGGAGAAAATAGTAACAGTGAACATACGCATGAATAGTGTGCATAAATAGTATCAATAAACTACCCCCACTATCTTAGTCAACCCTTATTCACATCCTTCCCTCCTCAACTTTGGCTACCACAAATAATCAATTTGTTCTTTCGAAACTCAACCTACCCTTATCATCCTTAACATTAATAATTCCTTTTAAAAAAAAATATACATTATCTTTATCTTTGTAAGTTACTTTTATTTTATTATATGATTAAACTCCTATAAACTCTCTCTCCTTTTCTTTTTTTAGACGATTCTTTTATTTTTCTATTTTATTTTAAGGGTTAACTCCCTTGCATTCTCAAACAGGTCTTTTATTTTTTTACTTTATTTTAAGGAGTTCAACCCTTTCATTCCCAAACGAGACTTTTACTTTTTTGCTTTATTTATGGGTTAACCCCCTTCCATTCCTAAATTAGACTTTCACTTTTATGTTTTATTTTAAGGGATCCCCTTCAATTCTATAAAAAAAAGAAAAAAGGTTTCCTTTCACTACTTCCTTCTTATTTATTTAGTCTCAAAATCTTTTAAACTTAACAACTTAAGCTAGTCTCCAACTTCTTTCCCATCTTTGTTTTTTTTTTTTGTCACTGTTCAATGATTTCTTCTGAATTACTATTCAATAAAGAAGAATCACTAATGATAGAAAATTCGTTAATTTCTTTTAGTTGTTGTTCAATGATTTCTTCTCTCAGCAAGATGCCTTCTTCTGCGTACTTAATTTCTTCTATTGAAGAATAAGATTGGACTCTTCCATTGGACCTTTTTCTCTTAATGAACAAGATTGGACTCTCCTCCCGAAACTCCATCTTGCAGGGACATAATAAGAAAAATCAAGAGATTTAGTTTAATTTTAGTTTATTTGTTTTAGGAATTATCCTTTTTGGCTTCTCAATCTATTAGGTCTATTTCTCTTTTTTGGTTTATCTTTTTCTTATTTTGATTTATTCCTATTAGATTTATTTCTCTTTTAAGTTTACATTTTTCCTATTTTAGTTTATTGTAAACTTTATAAATACTCAAACATTCATCAATGAGACTACAACTAGTAATGCAATATTTTTCCTTCTTTTTAAATCTCTACAATAACCCAATTTATCATCTAAGATTATGGGGTTGGGTGGCTAAATGGCTCTTTTTGAGTGATCTATGTGTCAATATAAATATCCCCCATCAACATTGTAAAATAATTTTTTTATAATAAAAACATAAATTTCATTCAACTAAACAATAATATAGCGGATACAAATATAGATGTAAATTTAGAGCAAAATAAAAATTGACATGTATATTACAAAACATAATTGGATAAACAATTTACTAATGGTCAATCAAAAAATAAAAATTTTGCACAACTTCCATCAAGCCTCTAGGCGTACCTCAGATGATCGTGAATGCATTTTGCACTATAGTTAACTGAGTTCGAGTAAAAATATAAGCCAAATATTAGTATTTAGTAGGTGAAATTTCTTATCCCCAATTAAAATCTTTATAAAAAAAGAGTATAATTCTATTAAACAAATGTTATGCACTCAATAAAATATAGATCTATCTTAGTCATTTCAATTCAATCTCAACCACCTAATTTAATTTTTTCAATTGAGACAACAAGGAATTTTCTTTACAGAACAATCTCTTTTAACCACTATATATTTTTAAATTTAACAATGAACACTTCAAATTTGAATAAAATTCAATACAAAATTTAGAAACAATAATAAAATCACTTAGAGTCAAAGTTGTTGGCTTTTGAGAGTGTATTTCAAATAAATAAGTGTAAAATCAAGTGTTAAAGTAAAGAGAAAGAGCTGAGAAGAGAAAGAAGGTTGAAGACAAAGCGTTCAAGCTATAGGAGGCTTGGGCACTGCGGTGCCCAGTAGGGCTGGTGCCTAATTTTAACGTTGAGCGCCGTGGCACTCATCCAAGAGCTAGAAATGTGACTTTTTAAAGAGTCACATACTCATTCCAATTGATGTGGCCTTTCAAAGAGGTAATGTCTCTATTGAGAATAAAGCTTACATGCCATTCAAATTGTTATATGAATGTTTATTTATTTAATATTTATACAATAAATATTTCTTTTATTTGTTAATTATTATTATTTATATGGTAAGAAGCTTGTAACTTTTTAGACATTATAGATTTAAAAGAGTTTAGGTATGATCTAAAATAATTTAGGTTAATGCTAAGAGTTAGTAATTGTAAAGAGTTAAAACCTTATCTGAAATAGGGACAAAAATTTGAGAATATTATAGTAATGACGTAGTTGCAAAGAGTTTACAAATGGTGCTAAGAAATGTCATTGCGCAATATGTTCTCAAAAATATCATTCTTGATCCATGGTTACTGACACAGGTCAATCGGTATTTCTTTTGGCTTAGTGTATGTTCATATTTAGATTGTCCATATCTCGATTGTCCATATAGTTAGTCTTAGCAGACCATGGACTTAGTAAAAGTTCGTATGGGCATGTAGGTCTTTAGTGAGGACTGGATACTGAATAGACATCTTATGAAGCCGTCAATTGAGGGTCTTCTTGAGTTGAGTAGTATTCATGATCCTTTGACCTAAGTGTCATAGTGGACTTATGAGTGATCTACCATACTTTGGTTCTATAATATCCGTAACATGTGTGTGGGGCATTGTTCACGGACTTGTGAAAGTGTTTCGTAAGACAAACGAAGGTGAACCTAGAGAGTCTCACAATATAAAGTGTACTCATTGAGCACGAGGGTAGCGAGACGAATCGTACAGATCGATCCGAAAAGATTTTTGATAGCAGGATACTTTTTAAGATCTATTGAAAAAGTGAAAATCATAGTTTGCAAATGTTACAACTTTTTCAATAGGTCTTAAAAAGTATCTAAAAATTATAGTTTGCAAATGTTATAAATAGGTCCCTATTACATGAAAAAAAATACTAATACACACATGGTATCCATGCATGGCCATTTGTGTGACAAATGGCAGTATGCATGGATATGCATGTGATAAATGTCATCTATGCAAAGTGTTTGCATGGATAACATAAGTGACATTTATCGTTCATGCATGGTATTGTATGGCAACACATGCCTTAATGAAGGACATGTGGCCACTTAAGAAGCTTAGACTTCTTATAATAAATGAAAGGAGTTTCATTTGTTGAGTGAATGAATTGAGAATGGAAATTTCATGCAAAAGAGAAGAGAGGAAATGCAAACTTTGAAAAAGTTATATTTAGGTCCTAAAACACCATTTTAAGCATTTGATGCTTAAACCAATTCAAGTGTTCAGTTATTTCTTTGATTCCTGTACGAAATTAAGATCAAAATCTACTATTTTAGATGCTTCATCCCACAGGTTGTTGAAGTCTAGAATATTTCAAGGGTGGACTTCATTGTAAGCTCAACAAGCTTCAAAGTTCAATAATCTTCAAAGTTTAATAATCTTCACTGAATCATCTATAAGGGTACGTATTCGATTATAGAACCATTTTTTATTCAGTTATAGTGTGTGTATATGTTGATTATATTATTTTATTTTGCTGTATAATGTATATTGGACATGTATTTAAAAAATTTTAACATGTACACAATCATATGCATACACCCTAAAATACGTTAACAGTGTCTCAATGTACACAATCACATGCATACATCCTAAAACACATTAACAGTGTCTTCCTAATGAGACATTTACAACTCTATAAATACTGTAGGCATATTTAAATTGAACAATTAACTTATCTTCTCATTCTTTGATTTTTATTTTCTCTCACATCAACCATTTCAAAGTAAACATTTGTAATCCAAGAAAAGTATATTTGGTATACTCTCTAATAAGGTATTGAATCCTAGAACTATCTTACCTCTAACCTAAGTGCACCATTGATTATTATCAATAGTGGAATAGTTTAAGGATAGTGCTAAGCACGCCTTGACTTGATCATTATTTATTTGTATCCTTATGACGTACCCATTGTTGAAAAATTGGTGATTCAACAATCTTGGTTGGACAAGAATTGAGATGAATACCAAAGTAGAGAGTCACAAGAAGTCTAAAATATGTGGGACATATATGGAGAAGTCTAGGACGTGTAGGACACGAAGGGAAAAATGAAACGGGACTCGAAGATGCAAAGAAAATAAAGAAATTGTGGGAGAAGCTGCTAGTGCCGCGGCACCCAGGGCTAAGCGCCACGGCGATGGGCGTGAGAAGGGCCAACGCCGAGGCGCCCAGACGTATCAGAATGTCCGTTTTGGTTTGAGATTTTGAGTTTTGAAAAGTTTTGGACTTCCAAAATAAGTGGACTCTTACTCCAACAAGGAATATAGTTTGTAGGCACAAAATACACCATATATAAACACTTGTAAACCCTTTGTTTAAGATCAAGCATCTAAAATTTCAAGATGTAACTATAAGAGAGAATAGAGGAGCTAGGTAGGCACTAAGTGCGTGGTACACTAGGGTGTAACCTTTGGGGAGTGTTTTTTTTTTAGATTCTTTGAGGGAATAAAAGAGAAACACCATAGATCCTTTTAGCTTAGATGCTCGGGCTATTCTTGTGTTCATTGTAAAAATCTCTTATGAGGAGATACTAAGAGGTCTTAGGGAGTCATGATGATCAAGGGTAGATACTTAGAGGTTTTTATGGGAGATACTAAGGGGTCTTGTGGGATCATTGATGATGTAAGAAGATACTTAGTGATCTATTTCAATAATAAGAAGCTGGATCATGGATCCTCTGTGGACGTAGGCAATTTTGGGCCGAACCATGTATATCTTGTGTCTTGTTGATTAGTTTATCTATATCTTTATTAGTGTGTTAATCTTATGTGTTCTCGCTTATGGTTTGAGTTATGATTTTTCGTTGCGCATAGAATAAATGGGGTATTAAGGTTGTGACTTAGTTGATGCCATAGGGGTGTCAAATTAAAGTGCATGACTTGATATCCGCAACATCCATCCTACAACGCACATTTAATCAACAATCTTAAACTACTTTTATATATACACATTGATACGACAAGTGATTCTTCACTGTTGGCAATTGCCAAATCTCTTTTAGAGGCTACCAATATTTTATCATTTGATGGGAAGCATTTCAAAAGATGGTAAGACCGAGTGTTTGATACTCTTGATTTTATGGGTCTGGTCGAATTTCTCACCATTCTTCCTAAGGCAACTATAAAAAAATTTCAAGGAGGAGTTTCCCAAATGGAGTAAAGCAAATAAGGTATATTGTAACACAATATTTCACACATTATCAAATGAATTATATGTTGTATATTCACATATAAGGATGTACATAAATTATTAGCATAGCTTAAGAAAAAAAATATGTTATAGAATATGCTAGTGCCCAAAAGTATGTTATAGCAAAGTTTTTAGACTTTAAAATATCTGAGAAAAAAGCGGTCACTACACAAATTCATGATTTTCACCTCTTACTAAATGACATGAAAAATGAAAATATAGTTCTTTATGAACTTTTTATAGTTGGTTGCTTAATTAAAAAGTTGCATGAATCCTGGAAGGATTATAAGAAAAGCAACAAATGTGAAAAGAAGAATTTGACTTTGAAAGATTCTATTGTGTACATGAGAATGGAAGAAAAGAATCACCATAGGGAGAACTTAAAAAAGGGACAAAGAATTAGTTTCTAATACCAATTTAGTATAGGGTGATAATCATAATCAGAAACATCAAGACTCCATAAGCAACACTCATTTTAAGAAAAATAAAACCTCATTTAAGAAGGGGTAAGTGTTATACTTGTGGAAAATGTGGTTATTTTGTTTATTAATATGAGTATAGGAACAAGAAACGAAACAACAAAACTCTCAAAGTCAATTTGGTTGAGGGAGAATATGTTATTGCTGTAGTGGTTGTTTCATAGGTGAACATGATGGCAAGTGGCAATAAAGAGTGGATGACTAACTATGGAACCACAAGACACATATATGGAGACAAGTGCCTTCAAAGTGTATGTTTTTATAATTGAAGGAGATGGACAAGTTTATCTTAGTGATTTCTATTCTGTACTGGTGGTGGGGAAAGAAAAAATTCTCCTTAAACTTATTTCTGAAAAATCTCTTGTATTAAATAATGTTCTCCATGTTTCCAATATTAGATACAATCTTGTTTTCGTGTTTATGTTAGGGAAAGCTAATATAAAAGTCTCTTTTGAAAGAGAAAAAGTTGTAATGACCAAGGGTGGCACATTTATTGAAAAGTGATATTTTTTCAATGAATTGATCAAACTCAATGTACTTGATATTCCAATGAATAAAGATGTTTCTTTAGTTTATATTGTTGAGTCTTTTAATTTATGGCATGATAGACTAAGTCACTTAAATTATCTTTATTTAAGAAAGATGAAAAGAGTTAGTTTACTATTTAATATGAGTTTAGATGAAATGCATCAATGTGATATATGTGTGGAAGGAAAGTCCACTAAGAAAAATTGTAAACCTATATCTCTTAAAAAAATAAATTGCTTTGTTTATTTCATAGTGACTTAAATAATCTTAAGGATATCATGACTATATGGGGGAAAATATTTTACATAACCTCTATTAATGATTTCTCAAAATATACTAAGATATATTTGTTAAAAAATAAAGATGAGTCACATGATAAATTCTTATTCTATAAACAAAAAGTTAAAAATCAACTTGATAAAATAAATTAATATATTAAGATTTGATAGAGAATGAGAATATGTGTCTAACTTGTTTAGTTTCTATTATGAGGACAATGGAATTATACATAAAGTTACATCGTCATACTCATTTGAATCTAATGAAGTAGTTGAAAGGAAAAATAAAACTTTAAAAGAAATTATGAACTGTTTGTTGATTACTTCTGGGGCATTTATGAATTTGTGGGGGGGGGGGGGGGGGGGGGGGGGAGAGCAATCTTGATTGCTTGTTATATACAAAATAAAATTCCTTATAAAAAAATAGAAATTACACTTTCTGAGTTATAGAAAGATTATGCTCCTAATCTTTCATGCCTCAAAGTATGGGGATGTCTTGGAAAGATTCTTATTTCTAATTCTAAAAGGAAAAGGATGGAACCTATGATTATTGATTATATGTTCATAGGTTATACCCAGAATAGTTTTGCATATAAATTCTTGGTATTATAGGATATCATGGGGTTGTTTGATGCCAATAACATAATAGAATCTAAAAATGCAAAGTTCTTTGGGTTTATCTTTCCTGAGAAAGCCAATATAGATAAAAATATGACTCATGTAAAAGTTAATGTAAATCCTCCTAAAAGCTCTAACAATGAACTTAGGAGAAGCAAAAGAATGAGGAAGGCTACTAGTTTTGGTAATGATTTCTATATTTTTCTTATAGAAAATGACTTTAAGACTTTTAGTGGGGCTATAACTGTTGGGATTTGTGCTTACGTGCCATCCCTTTTATGTATAAATATTTGTTTTATGTATAAATATTTGTTTTATGTTTATACATTTATGATTTCAATATATCACTAATTATTTTATTTATAAATATGGTAAGATGCTTGTAACGTTTTAGACATTGTATGATCTGAACGAGTTCAGATCTGATCTAAAGGAGTTTAGATCAGAACTAAGAGTTAGTAAAATCTAAAGAGTTAGAGCCTTGTCTGAAATGGGACAAAGACCTAAGAATATATATTAATAATGACATAGTTGCAATGGGTTGCAAATGGTGCTAAAAAATGTTGTTATGCAAATATGTTCTTAAATTTAATGTTCCTGATCTACCTTCACTAATGCGGGTCTGCTAGTGAAGATCTTAATATATATATATAGATCAGTGTATGTCTATATCTAGATAGTCCAGATGGTTAGTCTTAGCAGACCATGAGTTTAGTGGAAACTCGTATAGAGATATAAGTATTCAGTAAGGACTGAATATTGAACAGACTCACAAAGATCTCCAATAGACATCCCATAAAGCCGTCAATGGAGGATCTTTCGAGTTGAGTAGTATTCGTGGTCCTTAGACCTGAGTGCCACGGTGGACTTGTGAGTGATCCATCATACTTTAGTTCCACATATGTCAGATACCTTTCATGGTCTGACCGCTGGGTGTCGCTGGGTATGGTCCGATGCTCATGGAGTCCGGTGTGTACAGATATGGGATCCATCAACTCAATTGGGTGAGTAAAATATCATGTAACTCTAAGATTGTATTTCAGAAAGTCTTATGGCCATAAGCAGACATCCAAGAATTTCTTGGGAAAATAATATCGTGAAAGTGTTTACGGATATTATTTATTGAAATACAAATCTAGAGATAAGTTTATGGTTGAGCACATGGAGATTTGACGGTGTTGATCTATATCTCCGCTCTTCTAGGATATTGATGATGGAAGGATTATACGAATATGTTATAACCTCAACTTGTATGGTCTAATGCGCCGTTTTGTAATATCTGTAACATGTGTGTGGGATATTGTTCACGGACATGTGAAATAGTTTCATATGACAAATCGGGCATGAACCTAGAGAGTCTCACAATATGAAGTGTACTCGTTGTGCACTGGGGCGGCGAATTGGATTGAATAATTAATCCAACAATTTTCAGCAAAATGAAAAATGTTTCTAAGTTCCTTTTATTATTCACTTGTCAATAATTGAAGATAAAACACATTATTGGTTTACAAGAGTTGTTAACCGATAAGAAATTGACAAGTGACATAATCTTGCTCCATAAATTATTTACCATGTATTTACCTATTTACCTTACTTGGTAAATACATATATGGTAAATGTAAATAATCAAAATAGTTTTGAATTATTAATATTTTATATATTAATCAAATTATTATTATTAATTGGAATAAGTGGCAAACACCATTTACTAATGGAGAATGCACTTGTTATTAATAATAAGGAAAGTTTACCACTTTGTAATTCTTAAATGATGCACTAAGGAAGTGGTAAAACCACTTAACATTGATTAAATGCCATTTACTCTCTAGAAATTGATTCAATTGGTTGAATCAAATTGGTGAGTGAAAAATATGATAGATTAATGTTTGTAATGGCAAACATGGTTAAGTGGTGGTGGAGCACTAAGATAAATCATTCATTGCACTTAAGAAAGAATTGAAAGAGTTCAATGTGTGCAAGATAGAGTGGAAATTCGTTCTAGGAGAAAAGAGAGAGAATTGAGAGCTTTTCCTAAGTGTTTTTCTCAAAGTGTTGAGAGAAAATGCAAAGGCTTACCAAGCTACAACATATAGAGTTGTAAAGAACTATAGAAAACACCCAATTCTTCTCATCTCTTGATAGTAATCATAAGGACAAATTGTTTTAAGTGTTAAAACAATCTTTGCTGAAAATTCAAGGCTGCCATTCTAGCTTCACAATCCCACCGGATTTAGTTGTGAACTAGAATTGTGCAAGGGAACACTTCAAGGTGAGCTCAACAAAATTGAAGCTTGGAGTTCTTGAAGATTTGTAAAGCTACCTTCATATCCGGGTAGGTTATTTATTTGTTATTCATTTTATATCATGCATGAAATATATATATGAGATATATATATGTACTTGAATGGTCATACATGATTGAAAAGGTTACATATTGTTTAATATGTATGAATACTTCCGTTGCGTATTTAATTTTTGAAATTATACACATCACACACCATATCACACAACAATAACTTCTCATGATGCTCCTTTATGGAGGGAGACAATAAATGGTGAAATTAACTCTATCATGAGTAATAATGTATGAGAATTAGTTGATTTATCTCTGGGTTCCAAGCCCATTGGTTGTAAATGGATCTTCAAAAAGAAGATGAATGCTGACGGTACTATTAAAAAGTATAGGGTAAGATTGGTTGCCTAATGGTTTACTCAAAAGAAAGACTTAGATTACTATGATACTTATGCTCTTGGAACTAAAATTACATCCATTAGAATTTTGATTGCATTACCTGTAATATATTATTTGTTCATATACTAAATGGATGTAAAGACCACTTTTCTGAATGGTGATTTAGAAGAAAAAAGTTACATGAAATAATTAAAAGGTTGTGTTGGTATTGGTACAGAGTATAAAGTATGTAAGTTGGTCAAGTCTTTGTATGGCTTGAAACAAGCACCAAAACAGTGGCATAAGAAGTTTGACAATACTTTAGTATCAAATGATTTTATGATAAATGATTCCGATAAGTATGTGTACCATAAAACTTTTGATACTAATAGATATGTTATCATATGTCTATATATGGATGATATGTTTATATTCAGCCATAGTATGGAAGTGATAGTTGAGACTAAGAGATTTCTATCAAATGTATTTGATATAAAAGATTTGGGAGAAGTTGATGCAATACTTAGGGTAAAGATTATAAGAACATCTAGTGGTCTTACTTTATCACAAGAGCACTATGTAGAGAATTTTTTTGAGAGGTTTAGGAACATAACATATGTTATCATATGTCTATATATGGATGATATGCTTATATTCAGCCATAGTATGGAAGTGATAGTTGAGACTAAGAGATTTCTATCAAATGTATTTGATATAAAAGATTTAGGAGAAGTTGATGCAATACTTGGGGTAAAGATTATAAGAACATCTAGTGGTCTTACTTTATCGCAAGAGCACTATGTAGAGAATTGTTTTGAGAGGTTTGGGAACATAGCATGTAAACTAGTGGCAACATCTTATGATACTAATGTTAAACTTAAAAAGAATATAAAACATAGTGACAATCAGAATTATTATGCTCAAATCATTAGTAGTCTTATGTATTTGATGAATATTACTAGGCTTGATAAAATATATGTTGTAGGAAGATTGAGTAGGTATACTCAAAATTTAGAAAAATAGCATTGGAGTGTCTTGGATAGAGTTGTAAAATATTTGATAGGCACTAAAACTTATGCACTTTCGTATAATAGATCACAACATATGATTAACGGTTATTGTGATGCTTATTGGATATCTGAATCTAATGAAGTCAAATCTATTAGTGGATATGTCTCCACTTTGGGTAAAGGAGTCATATGTTAGAAATCCACTAAACAGACTTGTATAGCACTATCTACCATAGAATAAAAATTGATAGCCTTAAAAAAAGTTTATTCTGAGGTTGAGTGGTTAAGAACACTTACGTGTGATCTTTCCATTAGTACTCACCCTCTTATTATAATTTTTATAAATTATGATTGGCTAGCAGCAATTGCTAGAGCAAAGAGAAAATTTTATAATGAAAAAAGTAGACATATTCGTCTACGACATGGCATCATTAAGCAGCTACTAGAATTTAGGATGGTGAACCTAGATTATATGACGTCAGAGAGGAACTTGGTCGATCTTTTGATAAAACCACTAAATAAAATATTAGTAGAAGATACATTGATGGGGATGAGACTTCTACCTAAAGTATGAGATAAGAGTGATGATAACCCTACCTATATGATTAAAGATCCTATTGAAGTAGGTTCATAAGAGTAAGAATAAGTTACTTGTTATTTTGTTGTACTACCCATTATTTTGTGAGTCCCTCCTTATGGCGAGGTAGTGCATTTGCAATAAAAAATGATTAGTTAGTCTCTTAACAAACTCTATAGCCCTTTATAGCATGGTGTGTTAAACTTGCAGGACATACTTGAAGGAATGCCATCTATATGAGTGCGGAATTATGTCAGTTCTTACAAAAGCTAGGTAGGCTACTTTAGAGCACTCATAAAACTAAGAAGACACATGACCATTAATAGTGCAAAATCGCAAACATAGACAAGTTATTGAGAATTTAACTTGATAATTTAACACCTTATTTTACGTTTTAAAAAATGAAGGTTGATAGAAATTTGAGCGTTGCGGCACTCAAGTCTCTAGACTGGATGTCATGATGCTAGCCCCTGGACGTCGCAGCACCCAATTTGAACATTGGGCGCTACGGCGCCCAGAGCTGGAAAAGTGACTCTTTAAAGAGTCACCTTCCCCTTTCAATTGATGTGGCCTTTCAAAAAGGTATTGTATCTCCCCAGAAAGACACTTACAACTCTATATATAAATACTTCAAAGAGGTGTTGTGACTTTTATCAACCATTTCAAAGTAAACACTTATAGTCCAAGGAAAGTATATTTGGTATACTTTCTAATAAGTCATTGAATCTTGGAATTATCCTCCCTTTAACCCAAGTGCATCATTGATTATTATCAATAGTGGGGTAAAAATAGTTTAAGCACAGTGCTAAGTATGCCTTAACTTGATCATTATTTGTTTGTATCCTTATGTCATATCCCTCTAACAAAACACATTTAATCAACAAAAGTAGATCTACATATGGATGGAGGAACACTACTATAAATCTAAATTTAAATGCAAAATAATAATAATAATTAAAAGCTTAAATTCTGAAACTCTTTAGAAATTATGTCTTAGCTTATTGAATTATCTCGAATTACCGTGAAGAAGAGTACGGTTTTCTTACAAAAAAAGAACACTCTGATGTTCAAGTCAGTGTATAATTAACATAAGCATGTAGTGTATAGAAGTATTTCAACTAAGAGGGTATCAATGCTCTCTATTATAAAATCGAGATTATGGTGTATTTCTCAATATTTTTCTATTGATTTTTGAATTACTTTTTTGAATGAATCTAGAACGTATAATACATGCCTTTTATAATATAAAGTGACAAAGTTCAGTTATAGTCTAATAAAATAATAGAGTTTAATTCATATGCAAATAGACTTATCATGATAAGATGAGGTTTTATCATAATGAGATAATCTTATCATATTGTGATAATGTGATAGCCTTATCATAGTATGATAATGTGATAGAGTTATAATTCAAATAGAACATAGAGACATAAATTGGATAAAATAGTAATTTTGATTCTTGCCATTTTTACTAATCTGGCATTCTACTTTTTCCTAGACTTTGTTAATTGTTCATGAACTCTCTTAAAAAAATACAATAGAGTGGGTTATTAGGCTTTTTAATAATAAGCCCAATAACAACAACGATGATGACAATAATAAGTAAAATTAAAAAAATTAAAAAAATAATAATAAAATTAATTCCTCCCATGTGGAAACGGTGGAAAGAATGATAAGAAAAAAATGAGTTTATTAGCTAGTTTTTAAAGTTTTTAAGAGAGGGATAAGAGGAACCTTGCTAGCATTGTAAGTCAATTAATATTAAGAGAAATCTATTTTCCTATCTACTTACATCTTTTTAATATTAAAATGAAGAAATTATATTTCAAATACTAAGAGAAATCCTTCCCACTTAATTGAGTCCACTCTCTCAAAAAAGGGGAAGTGAGAACTAAAGAATTAAAAGGTAGTTATCAAGAATATTTATAAATTAAAATTAATTAAAATTTAACATAATTGTTGTAAAGAACATTGTTGCTTACCGTATTTTTTATATCAAAATAAAGAAATTCTATATTAATTATCAATAGAAATCTACCTTTCATACTCAACTGAGTCCCTTAGAGAAAAAAGACGTGAGAATCACCAAGTTAGTAAGTAGTTATCAAGTATGTTTATAAATCTAAACTAACTAAATTTTAACATAATTTTTATAAAGAACATTATTGCTTACCATATTTTTTATATCAAAATGAGGAAATTTTATATTAAGTATCAATAGAAATCTACCTTTCATATTCGATTGAGTCCCTTACTTAAAAAAAATGATGTAAGAATCACCGAATTAGTAAGTAGTTACAAAGCATATTTATAAATTTAAACTAACTAAACTTAAGATAATTGTTATGGGGGGGTGAAGGAGTTGGACCCCTAAAGTTTGAATTAAGTGCCTTAAATTTCCCTTGATTTTAAAATAGCCTAAAAGATCACATCCATTAGTATGGTCCTTTTTTTATTAGAAAATCTTTATTTAGTAGTACAAAATTATAATTTTACCCGTATTTCTTCATTTCTTTTTAAAAAAAAAAGAAAAAAAATCTTCTTCTTCATTTTTTCCAAAAAAAAATCAATTCTTCACCTTCTTTTTCTTCTTCATTTTTTTTTTTGCAAAAAAATCGAATTATTCTCTTCTTCTTCTTATTCATTTATTTTTTCAAAAAAATAAAAAATCAGATTCTTTTTCATTTTTCTAGAAAAAAAAATCATATTCTTCTTCTAGGTAAAAAAAGGGGGGGGGGGGGGGGGGAACCATCAAGATACTTGCATTCAACTATGTGGACCTACATGAACTCACAACATTTAACAAAATACTTGCATTCAATTTTAGCCCTTGCCCTATTGTAATTCACGATGAGTGGAGATCGAGCATTTGATCAAACACACTTGATAATCCAAGTGTTAAACTTGAACAAGTGGAATCATGGGCAAAACAGAAACACCTATAGATTGATAGAGTTAGAGACTTTGTAAAGCATTGATAGAGTTTGGGGATTGATAAAGTTTCCAAAAATTGGTTAGATTGTTTTTGGTTATATAGGTTTTTTATTAGAAGAAGAAGAAGAAAGAAGATGAATTTTTGGTGAGATGGGTTTTTTATTAGAAGAAAGAAGATAAGTTTTTAGTTAGATAGATTTTTTATTAGAAGAAGAAAAAAGATGGTTTTTGATTAGATGTAAAACATTAATGTGTTTTTTTATTAAAAGAAGAAGAAGTGTTTGTTTGGTTAGACTTCTCTATTAGTTAAAAGAATTTTTTTAATGTTTAAAATTCTTTTCAAGATTTTTTTATAATATTTGGTTGTAATTGAAAAAGAATTTTTGAAGATTAAAAAAAATTATTTTATTGCACTTACTTAAATTGCCCAATAGTAAAGGGCTTGTAGTGCATTTCTCTACTAAAGTGAAGGTTCCAAACTCGTTTCTCCCCTCTCTCAAATAAATAAAAAAAAAACTATTTTATCATTATTTATAAAATCTCAAATATTAAAATTTTAAAATTAAAGTTTTTTTTAGCTTTTTTAATAATTATTATTGACACATATACCCGAATAATATTTTCTTAATTCTATGATATATCCTTGATAAAAATAAGCCTATCAACTAATATGTTTTTCTCCATGAGACTTTCTACCAAAAACTCTTTTGCTATATGTAAGTTTTATTTTATTTTAGTTTTAGTTTTTATAATAAATACAATGATTTATTAATTTATTTATTGTTATGTATTAATTTTATTTGACTTTTTATAAATTTATATTTATGCATGTTTAAAGTTGTAATTATTGTTCTTAATAGTTTAGTTGATAGTGAGTAAGATAAATTCATAGGTGCTTTTAATAATTTATAGATTTTGGAGAACTTTTTTTTGTCTCCACTACTATCCTGTGTGCTTTGAAAAAAAAAAATTAGCCCACCATTAATAACAAGATCAAGTCTCCACCATTTCTTATTATAAATTTTGTTCTTTTTTATTTAACTGAAAACCAAAGTATTTTATCACTGTCTTCTAGTTATTTATTTTTTGAATATTAAATGGGTGCTTGAGAGATTTGGTCATCAAATACCTGAGATAGTAGCGTCTCTAAAACATTTACCAAATTGAGAAAACAAGGAAAATGACCTCTTTTCTTTGCCTTTTCAATATATTGGCTGGTTTTTTTTATTTTCTTCTGTATATATTAATTGGTTATTAGTTGTTTATAGTGAGTAGTTATTTAAAGATACGATTTTGGCTTTTGATGTTGTGTGGATGTGCTTTGGGTACGTCAATTTTAGAGAGTTTGCTTGAATTGGTGTGAAATGAAGAGAACTTCATTTGATGTTATTTGACAATTTTATTCTCTTTAATATGTTGTATCTTTTGTCTAGAATCGAAACTATTATGATGAAAATAATAAATAAATAAAATCAAAAGCTGATTGAAATGAAGCAACATTTGATGATTTTGTCAAGATTTGTGTCCATGAAACATTGGCTGAAAACCAAAAAAAAAAAAAATCAAAAGCTGATTGGAATGAAGCAACATTTGATAATTTTGTCAAGATTTGTGTACATGAAATATTGGCCGGCAATCGACCAAATGGTCACTTCAACAAGATTGGGTGAAAATATCATATATCTAAGTTTGCTACTATAATAGGTAAAAATTATAATTGCAAGTAATTAAAAAAATAAGTGAGACTCTCTAAAAAAAAATGACAAATTTAGACAAATCTTGTTAGAAACAAACTGGCCTGAGATGAGATACTATGAAGCAAACAATTGATGCTAACAATGAATGGTTGAACAAAAAATTAAAGGTGTAATTTCAAACTTTTATTTTGTAGTTTAATAGGAAAAATATTATATTCTTAATTTAGATTTTTTTTTAACATACATATTTTCTAATTTATTGTAGGAGAATTTAAATTCATATAAATTTCATTCAAAAGGTTTGAAAAAATTTGAACAGCTAGATATGTTATTTAAAGATGTTGCAGCTATAGGGGAAGGGTCATGGACACTATCCATAGATTTTGTATCAAATGATGGGGAAGGTAGATAATCTAGAGAACATATTTTTGATGTTAATAATATTTATAAGTAAAGGAGGCCTTTAATAATGATTTAGAAAATATTCATGAGCTTGAGTATATTGATGTTAACATAGATAACTCAACTCCTTTAGCACCAACAAAACATAATGCAAGGAAAAAAAAAATCAATTGAGAGGCACAACTACAATTAAATTGTTTAAACAATTAGATGGTTTGTGTAAAACGATAAAGAATAGGCCAACTATATCTACAAGATAAGAGGACAATGATTATAGCATTGAAGAAGTAATAGATATATTGTGTAGCATACCTAAAATTGAAAGAGGAAGTGAGTTTTTTCATGCTAGCCATTAGAGTTTTTCTTAAGAAGAAAAATAAAGAAATATTTCTTGCATTGAAAGATTATGATCTTCAAATTGAGTAGTTAACACCGATGAAATAGTGTGTTTATGTTTGTAATACAATAAATTGTTTAACTTTAGTTTTTTTTATTATTATATTAAGATAGTTGTTTAAATTTGAATGGAATATGTTTGTTTTATTAAGTTTTTAGTTATGTTAAGGTAATTATATACATAATTTTTTTTTCATATTCATTCTTTAAATAATGATAATATTTATTATATTTTTAATTTTGACAAATATGAAATATTCAAAAAGTGATGATAATAGTGAGTATAGTTTCACCAATGAAAGTGGTGATGAATATGAATTATAAATAGTAACAATTAGGATAAAATTGTATGTGAATCATTTTATTAAATATAATACTAAAGTACCATGCAGAACTTCATCTCAAATAGGATATCACTTTGTAATATAGGTATTACAAGATTATGATGATTTATGTCCCCAATAATATAGGATGGAAAAAAAAAATATTTTGAAAGTTATGTGATATATTGACTCAATCATATGATCTTGAAAATGACAAAATACCTATTGTTGAGTTGGTTGCTATGTTTTTTATCGCATTGGGTCATATATTTGTGAGTAGAATGCTACAACATATATTTTAATATTAAGATAAAATATATCTAAGTGATTTATTGAAACCTTTTGATCTAGAATTTTAAAAAAAAGTTTTCCAAAAAATTAGAAATGATGATTGATATTTATCATATTTTAAGGATTGTATAAGGGTTATTAATGAAATACATATACCAGTTGTGGTGCCTGCATTAAAACAAATACTATATATTGATAAATAAATAAAGGCATTCCTACTCAAAATGTGATGGTTGTATGTGATTTTAATGTGTTTTACATTTACATAACTGGATGGGAAGGTAGTATTCACGATACACGTATTTTTCTAGAAGCTTTGTGTAAACAAAATTTGCATTTTTCTCATCCACCTACAAGTAATAATGCATAATTCTAATTTGTTATGTATATAACATTGTATAAGTTTTTTTTAATATTTGTAATTATAAAATTACTCTTTGTTGTAAGTAAGTATTATTTGGCAAATGCCAGATATCCTCACATAAAGGATTATTTAGGTTCATATAAAAGTAAATAGTATCATTTTCTAAATTTTCGATGTGAAAGTTAGCCAAGAGAAAAAAAAAAGAAATTTTTAACTATACACATTCTTCCTTAAGATGCACTATAGAGAAAACATTTGGTGTTTAAAAGATAGAAAATTTTACACCTGCCTAACTTTTCATTTAGCAAGCAAGTTAATATTATTATTACTTGAATGGTTCTTCACAATTTCATAAGAAAGTATGTTGAAAATAGTAAAAAATTCAAACCGTATGATGATGATAATAATGAACTACTTCCAGCAAATGAAGAGAATTATAGGGAAGGGATTAGTGAAGATCACATTTTAAAATTGTTTAATATATATAGAATGGACGAGTAGCGTGATAAAATTGCAATCCTTCTTATGCACTATTGATGTGATATTTTTTATTCAAGAATTTCTATTTGAATTTGTTATTGATATATTTTAATTTTTAGATGCTATTAATTTTATATCATATGATGCTGGGTATTATTATTAATTTCATTTTTTCTAGCATTAGAAAATGAATTTGAATTAAAGATTAAGTTGAAAATTTTATTTTATGTAAAAAGGATTAGAATATTTAGAATTTGAATGTAAGCTTTATTAAGTATCCTTATTAGTAATTTAATAATAATAAGCACTTTTAATAATGTGTAACCAAACGATTTACTACTTCAAAAGTATTTTTTTAATTGACAATCAAACGATCAATAAATTTTTTTTAAAAGCTTATTTCAAAAAACTCTATTTCTAAAAGTTCTATTTTTAAAAGTTTTATTTGAAAAGTTCAACCAAACGAGCTCGAAGAAGAAGAAGAAGAAATAGAAATGGTAGTAGCCATGGCCAATTCTTTTTTTTTCATTTTCTTTTTGAAAAAAATAAATGCACATGGGTAAAATCATAACTTTGTGTTGCCAAATAAAGATTCTATCAAAAGAAATGGACCATACTAACGGATGAAGATTCTCTAGGTTTTTTTTGAAATCAAGTGGTGTTTAAGGCACTTAAGTTAAACTAAAGGGATCTAGCAATCCTTTTCCTTATTATACTGAACATTGTCGCTTATTATATGATATATAAATATATACTATCATATAGCAAAAAACAAAAATCATTCATTATAACATGAGCAACATTGTTGCTTAAAGCATTTATACAGTGACGAACCTAAGAAAGAACTTAGAGGGGCCATGGCCCCCCTAACCCTAAATTATTTTTGAAATTTTGTAATTCAAAATTATATTTAAGTATAATTTTGGGTTAGAGACTAATGAAGAGTTAACACGTGATTAAGTACGCATTGGATGTGCGAGAAATGGACAAAAATAGAAAGCAAGAAGTAAGAATGGCTCAGAGCATGCGAAGAGGAATTTTCCAAGTCTGGGTGTAGCCGCGCTAACTGCTTAGTGTTGTGGTGCTGACCTTAGAACATCTAACGCCACAGCATAGACTTAGTGGTGCCATGGCACTGAATTTAAGACATAGTCGTATTGTGGCACTAAGTTTCGGCAGTTTCCCATTTTAAGTGTGATTCAATTTGTTTGAGTTATTTTTGGATTCCCTTATACATGGAAACCTATTTCAATAAGAAATAAAATTTCTATGAACAATTTAGAGCCTATATAAACTTTTGTAATATCATTAAGATGGTATGCATCTACATGCATCAGAAGAAAATCAAAGAAAGTGTTAAATAAAGAGCTCATATAACGCTTAAGCAATGAGTGTGCAAGAAAGTGTCATAGAGAGCGCTTGAGTACTAAGTATGCAAGAGAGTGATGAAAAATCGTTTGGAGAGCTCATCTATTATTTATATCCCTTACAATCTCTTGTGAAAGGTTTTCTTGATTTGAGAATTCTTTGTGAATTGAGTAATAAAGAAATTTAAGATCTCATGATCCATTGTGAACGTGGGCATTTGTTGTCAAACCACATATATTTTTGTGCCTTGTGTATAATTATTTATCTCTATTATTTTGTATGTAATCATTTCTATTCTTATTTATTTATAGGTGAAGTCTTCCATATGCGCTAGGACTTTAGTGTGCTAAATCATCAATATGAAGTATAAGAGCACGTAAAAGCTCCCAACAAGTGGTATCAAAGTTAAGGTTGATATACTGATACCCTAATAATTAGTATCAGAGCCAAGTTAATTATAAGTTGTTCAACCATAATGACTCACAAGGATAAAGATAAAGGAATTAGGAAAAGATCAGAGTCCAACAGTGCAGTATGATTGATTACAAAAGGAATGGATGAAAATAAAGATTGATGAACAATCAGAAATTAAAAAAAAAAAACATAGGTGAAGACACTGCAATAGTCTATGAGGAGGACTATGAAGATGTAAAATCCTTGGTAGCTTCAAAAAAATGAATACTAAAAGTGTTTAAAGGGTCTATGGTAATAATGAAGAGTAAGAAGCACAATATAGGATATGTGCTTGATAGAAATATTGTGGGTGGCTTAATATAAGTTATTAAAGGGATGCAGACCAAGAGGAAACATTAGAGATTAACTCACCATAATGATAGAGGTCGAAAGAGAATATATAGTAAGAGTGCTAATAGTAAGATTAAGCCACTCAAGTATTATGATGATGTTAAGAGTGACACTGAAGATCATAATATAAAGGCTACCTATGATGATGTATTTGTATCGTTGGAGACCAAAGTTATGAGTCTTATAGAATTAAGTCTACGAAAAGACTTAATTAAATCAACGCTAGACTAATTAAGTACTGGTTGGGGAGTAAATGAATCCTTAAAAGCTTCTTAAGAGAATTTTAATCAATGAGGGGTTTATTCAAATTTGGTGATTTAAAATTGTATTTGTATGATTTTGAGTTAGAGACTAAAGAGGAGTTGACACGTGGTCGAGTACACATTTGATGTACGAGAAAGGGATGAGAACAAAAAGTCGGAAGTAAGAAGGGGATAAAAGCATGCAAAGAGGACTTTTTAGATTTCGGCACTATAACGCTGACCTCAAAATCTCCAATGCTGCAGCGTCGAGTTACTGTAGTTTCTCATTTTAAGTGTGATTCGATTTGTTTGAGTTAATTTTGAATTTTCTTATATGTGAATTTCTATTCCAACAAGAAATAAGGTTTTTAAGAACGATTTAAAGCTATATAAACCTTTATAATACCATTAGAGTAGTATTCATCTATGTGCATCAGAAGGGCATCGAAAAGAGTATTGAATAGAGAGCTCATGTAACGCTTGAGTGCTGGGTGTGTAAATTGTGTCATTGGGAGCGCTTGAGTATTGAGTGCGCAAGAGAGTGCTATAAACCATTTGGAGAGCTCGTCTATTATTTATATTCCTTGGAATCTCTTGTGAAAGATCTTTATAATATAATAATTCTTTGTAAATTGAGTAATAAATAAATTAGAATCCCATAATCTACCGTAGACATAAACATTTATTGCTGAACTATATATATTATTGTGTCTTGCATGTAATTATTTATCTATATTATTTTATGTGTAATCTTTCTGTTCTTGTTTATTTGTGAAAGAAGTCTTTCGCATGCGTTAAGATTTTAGAATACTAAATCACCAATATATGGTATTAGGCATGTAAAAACTCTATACATTTATTAATAAATTTTTATAATTTTTATCCTTTAAAATATGTATTTTTGTGATTTAGCTCAACTAAATTTTAAGTTTAACTCTAAGACTCTAATATAATTAAACTCTAATTCAATATGATTTTTAACTTTAACATTTGACCCTTCCTCACTTTAAATTTTAGTTATGTTCTTGCATTTATATATATTTTTTATGAGTTGATGTTCGTATTTTTAATATCATTAAACTAGTAATTATTTATGCAATTCTATATACACTTTTCTATTTTGTTGACATCTATAGTTAAAAGAAATTGACTAATAAGTTTATGTGCAAAAGATTGTTAAAAGCAAACATTTGAACTCTTTTAAAATAATGCATAATCAATGTTTCTTTCAATAAATGAATTTGCAAATTACAAATGGTTGAGGTGTTTCATACTCAGCTTTTGGATGAATTCAGGAAATCCCATGTGAAATCAGCAAAACATTTATTGAGTTAAAAATAGGAAGAAAAAAAAACTGTGGTGATGAGACGCCCGATTCATGAGCCATCCCATGAGAGGCTTCTTCAGATGCTTAATTACTTAAAAAAAAAACTATGTTTATAGTACCCCAGTTATTTTCTTAGTAGACTCCAAGATTATGATAATGGACTTATGGCGATTTAGAAAATCTTCTGGGGATATTGAAAACCTTTTCTTGGCTAAAATATTATTTTGGGCCATATCCAAATATTTATGGCCCATTTTTGAGACAAATTTCTATCCTTCATTTTATCAACTAACGAAAGCTAATTCTTTTCAAGTCTCAACTTGAGTTTGTTCAATTAAATATTTTTTGGAGAAATTTCTATGCTTGAGAATATTTAAATTAGGTTTTGTAGATATAATTTGCATTACAATTGGTATAAATGCAGACGCGATGTCGAAGCCTAATATAATTTTTACTAATTTTTTTTTTTTGAATTAGGACCTAGCTAAATTATACTCAAAATGCTTTTTAAGTGTTTTTTTTTCTTATATTCAAAAGCTATTTGATATACTTTTATCTATTTCATCAAATATTGTAATATAAAAAAAAAAGGGGGTTTTGAACCCAATTTATAATTAATGCTAAGAGTGCCCACAAACAACACCCACATGAAGATGTGATTGCACCCTTTGAGAAAATTTCTAAGAAGGGTTTCAAAATTTCCCATATTTCAGGACCCTTGAGATTTGAAAAAATCTTGTTGGAATTGGATACAAATTCAGATTGTGAAATTTCCCATATTTTTTGTTTCTTTTTTTTTGTTCCTTCATTTGTTATATTATTATTATTAGACGTGTGGTTGGGGCTAGATTTGAGTGTGCATTATCATCTCATCCTCTTGAGTTCTAGTATTTGTTTTCTTTTCCTAAAACCTTCACCCAACATTTTATTTTTATATCTGGTGCAGGTATGTTTTGAGATCTCTGTCTCTTTTGTTTTTTTTTAATTGTCATTATAATATTAGCATTATCCTCACACCTTTTCAAGACAATAAAATATGGAGTCGTATGAACACTCCCCACTTTGATAAATGAAGTATTATTTGAGTAGATATAAGTGAAACCCAAAAGAATTCATATATATACATATGCCTATAACATGCAACTTCTTTCACCAATTTGATAGTTTAAGTATAGAATAACAAAGTTTAAAAGTCCTAAGTTACTTGTTCTAATAGTAAAGCTTTTGCAATCCTTAACCTAAGTTAGGGGTTAGAATTTTTTATAAAAATTAGGACAGTTTTAATTATTAGGTGGCAAATTTTGATTGATTGTATTGAAAAAATATTATTATAATTAGCTAATATTTGAGATTTGAGATGTAATACTTATATTAAAAAAAAAAGTATGTAACAAAAAGTAATACAAATTGGAAAAAAATTGTGAAGCAAAAAAATTTAAAATTAAGAATTTAATAATTCAAATCTGAGTGAGGGAGAATAGGGAAGCATGGTGGTGTAAAAAGCCTACATATCTACAAAAAGATGAGCAAGAAAAAAAAATGGCATTTTGTGATTTGTCATCTACTTGTTCTATGCCTCTCTCTCTCTCTCTTAACTACAAATTCTTCATTCCATTTTTATCATAATTTAATTAAAAAAATTATATGTCTTAAGCTTTCCCATCTAATTGCTTAATCCCCCAATAAACAAAGTAGAAGAGAAGAAAGTTATACAAGTTGACTAATAAAATAAAAAAGAAGAATGTTAATCTAAGTCTCTTATGTATCCTTATCTTAATAATACATTTATATATTTCTATTAAGCTTGAGATGTCAGCCCCTACTTCTTGATGTTAGGAGAAAAAAGTTTATGCATCGAGTATTGCTTCAAAAGACAATATTTTTCTTTTTATGGGTTTAGGTAAACAAGTGAGACCCACAATAATTTTGTTTTAAAAAATATTTTTTTGTGGGATTTGAGATTCATTATGAATGGATAGATAGGTGAGTTGGGGTGGGGGGATTATTATTTATGGGCATTTGTTCCTTCTGATTTCAAGAGCAGTCCAAGAGAAAAACAAACAAACAAACCAAAATGTGTTAAAAAGTCTACTTAACTAATACAAATTACAAAGTTTAAAAAAAAAAGAAAACTAATACAAATTACAAAGTTTGTTTCATCCTTTTTGCATTAATTTGTTTTATGTTGATTTTAGAGCAACTTTTCTTTTTCTAATAGTTGTAATTGTTATAATGTTTTGTCTACACCACCTTTTTTTTTTCCCGTTAAATTCTTTATATGCCTTCTTGTGGTGCTCTTTCCTCGTAGTTTCTCCCCAAGCTCTATTAATGCCAAAGTATAAATCTTTTTATTTACTTGTTCCAATCAATCCTAATTTAGTGGTTATATGCCGTAAATTAGGGATCAATTATAAGAAAATTGCATTGATCTTAGAAACTATTTGCATAATTACAAATACACCCCCAAATTTTTCTATATTCTTAAATGTGTGTTGTGTTATTTCAATCATACAAGATAAAAGTATAGTTAATTTGAGATGAAATTACACTTATCAAATAAATAACTTTTGTGAACCATCTCATGGGTAAGATAGTTGGTATTTTACATTATTATTTGTTTAAATTTGTAGACTGTAATATAACGGATATCAATATTATATGTTTCAATGGACTTTTGATTGTAAATATTAGTACATTTCTAAAATATTTATAATAAAAAAATAGTTGATATTTAATAACATCATCCACTTGAACATATTGACAGATGATAGATTAGTCTCTCTTTTTATATAGAAGATGGTATAATTTTTTTGTAAATTTATCAATTGTGTTATAATAAGAAATATATAACAAATAGAATCTAATCTTAATAAGTAAATAAAATGTATTGAATAAATAAGCAGCCAGATTCTAGAATAAATTGAAAAAAAAAATGACAAAAATGAGGATGGGGGCAAATCAAGTAGTGATGACTTAGATTAGATAAATATCCCATACAAAGTCTCAATCACTTTTTGACAAAGGAAAGGAAGAGAGGAAAAGTAAACTTTTGCTACTTTTCTTGTCTCTTTTTTTCAAAAAGGTAATTGTGCAAAAACCATAAAAAAAAAAATCGCCCTAGAAAATATAATATATATATATATATTCACAAATAATGATATAGATGATAAATGATATCTTAAATTTTATATTTTAAATTAAAATATTAAATAATTATTAAATGATAAAATTGTATAAATTTTAAAATTATTTATTATTTTATTTTATTATTTAATATAAAAAATATTATTTAAAAAATATAATATTATTCTATATTTTTGACACAACTTTTTGACATTTAAAATCACTTTTCATTCCTTTTAATGACTATTTGAGGAAAAATTATTTCGTAGTTCTTTATATGTCACATAATTTATTATATAACAAATAATATTATTGAATTAATTTATAATTTTAATATTATTTATAATATATTACAAAATTGCGTTACATATGTTCATCACGTAATAAATTCCGTTACTTGTTAAAACAAAACTCACTTTTAAGAAAGCTAATATATACAAGTATACAAAATTAATCGATCCTATTATAAAATGTACTCTTCTTCCACTTATGTGATGAGAATTTGAATCTTTATATTCGCATGTACATGAAAATAGATTGATGCCTTTGTTAAAAAAAAAAAAGTTGAGAATTCTCATTTCTATAAAAGTAGATAATTAAATCGAATTATAAATAATTTTAATTTCACTGGGTCTCAGTAAATTTCTTAACATTTAATATTGTAACTCTTTTATAAAATAAATAAATTATATATTTTTAGATTATGATGATGGAAAACTTTCTATCTTCTCTTTAATTTCAATGTGTTGGCTTAATTCAACTCTAAGTTATGTTGTCGTCGTTGAATGTATGAAAGGTTTTTTTTATTATTATTTATTAGAAAAATCTTTTTTATGATAAATATTTAAGTTAATATCTTTGTAATCGTAATGTAATATTAAAAAAATAAATAAAACGTCAACTTGAAGACTGGGTTTTAAATGAAATCTAAAAAGAGGAAATCAAGCAGGACTCGGCATTTCTTAATATTTAATTTGATCAAATAATTGACAATTTATGAGATTTTATTTAAATTTCGTTTTAGAAACCTAATAAGCTCTCCTAATTAAATATTGTTTTTTTGGTAATTTCTCCTAATTAAATATTAATGGGTGATTTCTCTGAAATTCCATCCCTTTCTTGCTTTAGTTGATGTATTGGAGTTCAATTTTTTTAATTCAAAAACATAAAATTAAAAAAGCCACACATAAAAAGAACTTTTTCTCTTTTTATTTTTTTTATAAAAAAAATAAATTTTGTTTTCATAAAATATTGTATAAGTCGATTTCCTATGCAAGTATGTAAGATTAGGTCTTAAATTGAATCTACAAGAGGAATCAAGTTAAAGGAAATGGTATTGTATACTTGTCTATAAGGACAAAACAAAAGTCATGAAATTAAATAATCTAACTAATTACATCACTTAATTAATTTATTTATTTATTTGACAAAGAAAGAATGCCATTATTATTAATCAATCTTAAACGACTGTAGTGAATACATGCACAAGGAGAAATTGGAATAGAGCCTACCCAAACAGAAGATAAATGACCAAAAGCTAGGAAATATGCAACTGAATTTCCTTCATGCCTAATAAATGAACAAGAGGCATTCCCTAAGAAGGCTAAGAGCCTTAAAATCGCACAAAGAATATCACCCTCCACACTAAAAATTGATTGCATGTTGAGAGTAGAAATTAGATTTAAGCAATCCCTCTCCACAATATGAAATTGTTTCTGCAAACCAGTAACTTGATGAAGGATGTGGAATACTACAAAATACTCTATTGCCAACGGGGTTTAAAAGACCAGAAAATGAAGATGTCGCAGCCATTAAAACCACCCCATCTAAACCCCCGAAGGATCCAGTCAATACCAACCCATTGTTGAAATTGATTTCAAGCCGCATCGACATTTAACTTTTAATTTACCCATTGGAAGAGCTTTCCATGTCATGCTTGCTAGACTGTTAATTGACGATGAAGAAGACATACCCCACAAGCAGAGCTCAACGTCTCAATTTCTAGTACACAGAGGGAAAAAAACCCTAGCATTTTGTATGATATCACTCACTGATTAGAAAACGTTGCTAAAGACAGCTTTATTCCTAGCCGTCCAAAAAGACCATAACAACACATAAAACAATTCAAAGTCTGCTATATTCAGTGAATGAAAGAGAGACAAAATCAAACCCCCCAAATCAGAGCCACGAAAGTCAAGAGTTCCTTCCCCAAAGATATTGCCATGCCATATTGCTGCCACATTAGAGCAAGAGATAAGTTCATGAAAACTTGTTTCATTTCCAAGCCACTTTGCAGATAGCAATGAGAAACATCTAAATGACACTCGTTCAAATTGAAAGCTGTTGGCAAAATATTAAAAAATACTCTCTAAATAAAAGCCTTAATTTTGGGCAGGATAATTAATGGCCATACATACTGCCACTAATTTTTTTAAAGCTGAAGCAAACACTTCCGAATGTGTTTGTGAACCCATTCGAACCACCAAGTACGCTGACTTAACATAAAAATAAAATAAAAATTCCCGGGCATGGTAAAATGCCACAACAACTCGTCATCACAGGAAAAAAGGCCAACAGAAATGAAGGTAGCCATTGTTGTATCAAATGGGATAAAGCACTTTATTTTGTTAGGGGATTGAGTTAAGGGTTTAATATCAAATTTAAAAGATTAATTTATTAAGTAGTATGGTTTTTTTTTATAAATTTTTTTATTTTTTCCCTCATTTTTTGCGTGGGATAACAATTTAATAATCTCTCTTTAAACGAAACATTTTTTAGTGGAAAAAGTAATACTAGAGTTTCATTCTTCAAACGAAACATTTTTTAGTAGAAAAAGTAATACTAGAGTTTCATTCGACACACTGAGTGTTCACTATAATTTTAAATCTCAAAACTCTAATATAAGTTGTTGGGATCAAAATATGCACAGTAAAAAAAATTAAGTTGAAATGAAAGAGAAAAATAAATAATACTAAAAATTTTTAACGTGAAAAATCTGTAAAGGAAAAAACCACGAGGTGACAATATAACACTTACACAAAAAAAATCTTCTACTATGTTAGAAAATTGGTGATTCAACAATCTTGATTGGACAAAAATTAGGATGAAGACCAAAGTGGAGAGTCACAAGAAGTCTAGAACGTGTGGGACACGAAGGGGGAAGTAAAACGGGACTTGAAGACCTGAAGAAAGCAAGAAAACACGGGATAGACGCTACAGGGCTGAGCGCTGCAGTGCCCATGGTTGAGCGTTACAGCGCCCAGGACAACAACCTAGCGCCACAGCACTGGGTCCTCAGCGCCGCAGTGATGGACGCAATAATGCCCAGCACCGCGGAGCCCAGGGACGAATGCCACAGCGCCAGATGCGTCAGAAGTTTGTTTTTAATCTGGATTTCTAGTTTATGAAAGTTTTGGACTTCCAAAACAAGCGGACTCTTACTCCAACAAGGAATAGGGTTAGTAGGCATGAAATACACCCTATATAAATACTTGTAAACTCTTGTTTAAGATTAAGCATCTAAGGTTTCAAAATGTAACCATAAGAGAGAATAGAGGAGCTAGGTAGGCACTAAGTGCATGGTGCACTAGGGTGTAACCTTTGGGGAGTGTTTTTTCTTTAGGTTCTTTGAGTGAATAAAAGAGAAACATCAAAAATCTTTTTGGCTTAGATGCTCGGGCTATTCTTGTGTTCCTTATAAAAATCTCTTATGAGGAGATACTAAGAGGTCTTAGGGAGTCATAGTGATCAAGGGTAGATACTTAGAGGTCTCTATGGGAGATACTAAGGGGTCTTGTGGGATCATTGATGATGTAAGAAGATACTTAGTGATCTATTTTAATAATAAGAAGCTGGATCATAGATCTTCTGTGGACGTAGGCAATTTTGGGCCGAACCATGTATATCTTGTGTCTTGTTGATTAATTTATTTTCTTTATCTTTATTGGTGTGTTAATCTTATGTGTTCTTTCTTATAGTATCAAGTTATGGTTTTCCGCTGCACATAGAATAAAAGGGGTATCAAGGTTATGGCTAAGTTGATGTCATAGAGGTGTCAAATTGAAGTGCATGACTTAATATCTGCAACATATTATATAAAAATGGGTACACAATATTTCTTTCAAGTTTATGTAAAAACTTAAGAAATACTCTTTCACTATTTCTCTTTGCAAGTATTTTTCTCTTACAAGAATACAAAATTACACTATTTTCTCTCTCACTTCTTTCCTTTTTATTTCTTGCTCTCAGTGTATTTTTTCTCACTCTCATATCTCTCTCTCTCATTGCCCCTCATACAAAAAATGACATTAGCTTTTAAAAGCTTGGCTATATATTTATAGAAGTTAAAATGAAGGAATGCTTAAATGACATGTAAAAAATATAGGCTTCATCATTTTTTATTTTCCTTGTCAAATTTGATGACTGCACTAAAAATCTTTCTTTCAAAATTTGTAGGTTGCAGAATTTGTTTCTTTGTCAAAAAATGTGGCTATCAAAATTTTTCCTTATCAATATTTGTTGGCTGCCACTTACCAAGATTGAGTTGGAAATTTGTTTCCTATCAATTATCCCCATTTCCAACTCAATGAAGGAAAGAATTGATCTTCAGTCTTTATCATTAGTAATTCATCCCAGCAAACTTGAAACATAACTCAAGCTTATGTCGAGGGATTACCTTCGTCAATATGTTTGCAGCATTTTTGTCAGTGTTAATCTTTTATATCTGGAATAACTTCTTCTTAATTGCTTCAAAAATCTAGTGATATTTGACATTAATATGTTTTGTTTTATAGTGGTAAATTGCATTCTTACTCAAATCGATGGAGCTCTGACTGTTACAGTGAACCACGTACTAATCTTGTTTTGATCACAAATCTTGAAGAAGTGTTTTTAACCACAATATTTCTTTTCGGACTTTTGTAATTGCAATATATTTTACTTCCATTATGGATAAAGCAACATATTTTTGCAACTTGAACTGTCATGACACAGCTCCCCCTACAAAATAAACAAATATCCAGATGTAAATTTTTTGTCATCTAGACTACCTATCATATCTGCATCTGTATAGCCATCTAAGATTGGTTTTCCATTCCTGAAGCACAAACATACTTTAGATGTTCCTCGTAAATATCTAAAGATCCATTTGACAGCGTTCCAATATTCTTTGCCTGGATTATCTAAGAATCGACTCACGATTCCAACTACATATGTAATATTCAGTTTCTTGCATACCATTGCGTACGTCAGACTTTCTACCGCTGAAAAGTAAAGAATAACTGACATATTCTTTTCTTCCTCCTCGAAAGTAGGATATGACTTCTTGGAGAGTTTAAATTATGCTCTAAGAGGCAAAGTAACAGGCTTACCTTCTTTCATGTTAAACCATTCAAGTATCCATTCAACATACTTCTCTTATGACAACTATAATAACCGAGATCTTCCATCTCGAATAATCTTCATTCTTAAAATCTACTTGGCTGGTCTCAAGTCTTTCATATCAAAGACTTTTGATAGTTCTTTCTTTAGCTGCTCTATCATTTGTACATCCTGACAAAGTATTAACATATCATCAACATATAATAACAGGATAATAAATTCTCACTAAGAAACTGTTTGATGTAGACACACGAATATGCTGCAATATTTTTATACTCGTGATCCATCATGAATGAGTCAAACTTCATATACCATTGTCATGATGCTTATTTTAATCCATACAGACTCTTCTTCAATTTGTAGACCAGATGCTCATTTCCTTTGTCTTTGAAACCTTTAAGTTAATGCATGTAGATTTCTTCTTCTAAGTCACTATAAAGAAATGTAGTCTTTACATCCATCTGTTCAATCTCAATATCTAGACTGGTTGCTAATCCCAAGATTATTCTGATTGAAGACATTTTTACCACCGAAAAGAATATTTCATCAAAATTAATTCTTTTCTTTTGTTCGAAGCCTTTTACGACCAATCGAGCTTTATATTTAGCCAAATTTCCATGGCTGTCATCCTTCAATCTAAAAACTTATTTATTCCTCAAGCCCTTTCTATCTTTTGGAAGTTTCACCAACTCATAAGTGTTGTTCTGTTTTAGAGAATACATTTCATCCTTTATGGATTCCATCCATCTGTCTTTGTCTTTATGAGTAAATACCTCTTAAAAAGTTTCTAGCTCTCCATTTTCAGTAAGTAGAATATAGTGTGATGATGTATATCTTATGGATGGCTTTCGCTCCCTAGTCGATCTTTTGACAAGTTGTTCATCATTCTCCGATTGTTGACCCTGTTCTCCTTGTTTGTCAACCTCTTGGGCTGGTACTTTAGCATCTTTTTCATTTTATGGGATTTGCATCTAATTAGTTACTTTTGACTCTTCTTCTTCTATCATTCTTTATTGATGAGAACTTAAATCAATTACAACTTTTTCCACTTTTTGCTCTTTATTGAAATTTTCAAACGTTTGATCATCATGAAAACAATATCTATGCTTCTACCATTGTCTTCTTTTTTGGATCCCAAAATCTAAATCTGAATTCTTCATCTCTATAACCGATAAAGATACATGGAGTAGCCTTGTCATCAAGCTTTGATCTTTGTTCCTTTGGTATGTGTACAAATGTCTTGCAATCGAATATCTTCATATGAGAGTAAAAAACATCTTTCTCGGTCCATACTCTTTCTGGAATATCTAACTCTAAAGTAACTGATGGAGATCTGTTGAGTAGGTAACAAGCAGTCTGTACAGCTTCACCCCACAAAGGCTTTGATAGTTTGACTGCTCACAGCATACTTCTAACTCTTTCTATAATGGTGTGATTCATCCTTTCAACTACACCATTGTGTTAAGGAGTTTTAGGAATAGTTTTTTCATGTCGAATCCCATGTTTAGAACAGTAGTCTTTAAACTCATAGGAAGTGTATTCTCCTCTATTGTCTAATCAAAGACACTTGAAAAGTTTTCCTGTTTCTCTTTCTACAATAGCATGAAACTTTTGAAAAATATAAAATACTTGATCTTTTGTTTTTAACAAATACACCTAAACCTTTCTAAAAGCATCAGCTATAAAGGTTACAAAATATTTGGCTCTTTCTAATGATTCAACTTCTAATGGACCACATACTATCGGAGATCTAGTACATATAGGTATATACATGTGCTATTATGTCTATTGCCTAAAAAATATATCTTATACATATTCTACGTGACGGAAGCGTATAAATTATAATAAACATAATAAATAAAATATATTAATCACATTAATATATTAATAGAGTAGAGAACTCAGCTCAACGTGTAATATTATACACATAATTCCTCGGAGTCTGCATGGAGATCAATTCATGAGCAGTTCTAGTCACCAACACGGTGGGCTTGATAAGCTAGAACAGCAGCCCTGTACATAATGCTGGGTTTAACTCTTAAACCCCAAAATGGTCAAGTGTGTTTTTATATCCTTTTCTCTAAAAGGATAAGAAATTGAGAATTTGAAACAATCTACCATTACTTCAATTGAAACCATAGAAAAAAATTAAACAATTTTATTTTTCCCTTTTTTTTTCTTCTTTCTTCTTCTTCCTTCTTCTTCCTCTCAACCATTTCTTCTTCTTTTCTCTTCTCCATTTCTTTTCTCCCTCTCTAGCAAAATGCCTCTAAAAAACACACACATCATTTTCTATCTCTCTTTATATATTATATTATATAATAATAATATAATAATATAAATGGGTGCCAACTATTTGACACCCAAAATAAAATATTAATATATAATATCATATAATAAAATATTATATAATAATATATTATAATGAGAGATATTTTAATTATTTAATTATTAAATAATTAAAGTGTAAAATGACCATTTTGCCCTTCGTGAATAGTTTCAAGTCTACCTCCTAGTAGGTCCCACCAAATTTCACACTTGAATAAACTCAACCGAGGGTCCACAATGCGCCATGTGTCATTATACAATTTGTAAATAATAATTATTGACTAATTGTTGTATTTAACACTTAAATACAGACACGTGTGTATTCTTGTGGTATTGCTGGATTAAACACTTTAATCTAGTATGCTGCCCCAGTGCACAACGAGTACACTCTATATCGCGAGACTCCCTAGGTCCTATACCCGATTCGTCAAATAGAACTATTCCATGAGTCCGTGAGCAATGCCCCGCGCACACATCACGAATAAACAAATCAGCGCGTTAAACTATGCAAGTTGAGGTTACAACGCATACGTATAGTCCTTTTGTCATGATATACTGGACGTGCGGAGATATAGATTATCACCGTCAAATTCTCTAGTGCTCATCTATATCTTATCTTTAGACTTGTATCTCACTGAACAATATGTGCAAACTTCTTTTCCATATTGTTCTACCCTAACGGAACTCTTTTCCGGGATTAATACTCGTGGCCACAAGATGTTTTGAGATACAATCTCGAAGCATGTGGATATCAAACTCTCTATGCGAGCTGACGGGTCCCATATCTGTACACATCGGACTCCATAAGCATCGGACCATACCCAATGACACCCAACAGTCACACCATGAAAGGTCTGTAACATACGTGGAACTAAAGTATGGTGGATCACTTACAAGCCCATCGTGACACTCAGGTCAAAAGACCACGTATACTACTCAACTCCAGAGGACCTTCCGTTAACAGCTTACATAAGGTGTCTGTCGGAGGCCCTCGTGAGTCTATCCCATATCCAGTCCTAACTGGATATCCATATGCCAATACGAGCTCTAAGCTCACAGTCGGCTAGGAACAATTATCTATATCTTATAGGTACGACATATGCTGATCTATATATAAAAGTATCCATTGACAGACTTGCATCGACAGAAATAGATCACGGATAATTATTTAAGAACATACTTGCGCAACTAGTATTTCCTGGCACTCAATTGCAACTCTTGCAACTATGCAGTTACCAGTATATTCCCAGATCTATGTCTCATTATATACAAGGCTTTAACTCTTGGATCTGCTGAGTATTATAACCAGCTAACATTTAGCTGTGCTAACATTTAGTATTTATATCTCTCAACGTGGCTAATTGTGAGCCCTTATCTATACTCCTTTAGATCTGATCTGAACTCCTTCAGATTGTACAATGTCTATAACGTTACATGCATAGTACCATATTAATGGGTATTAGTGATTTATTGAGAATATATACTTGTATAAATATACAAGTATATATTCATTCAAGGATGACACGTAAGCATAAACCCAATATATACATCAGAATATACTTTCTCTAATACATTTCTTCTTGTAATAGAGGAACTACTAAATGAAATTCTATGTTGTTTTTCAAATAAACAATAAATACACAAGCATATATACATTCAGGGATGGCACGTAAGCATAAACCCAACACATACATCAGAATATACTTTCTCTAATACATTCCTTCTTGTAACAGAGGAACTACTAAATGAAATTCTATGTTGTTTTCCAAATAAACAATAATCATAGGGGTTAGATATAGTACCTTTCACCAAGGAAATGAAGTTCTTCTTGACAAGAATTTGTAATCCCATTTCGTTTATATGGCCAAGTCGCTTATGCCATAAATTTGGTGAGGATTTCACTACTACATTCACACTGCTCATGAAAGTTTTTCCATGTGTTTTTTACAAACAGCAATAAAGCTTTCCTCTTGTAACAATCATCGATCCTTTACTGAGTTTCCATCTACTATTATCAAAATAATTTTTATAGCCTTGCTCATCCAAAGCATTCACTGAGATCAGATTGAGACATAATTCTAGAACATGCCTCACATCTTTTAATGTCAATTTACATCCAATATTTGTTTGAATGCAAACATCTCTAATTTTAATAATTTTACAATAAGCTGAATTTTCCATCTTCACAGAACCAAAGTCTCTTGCTTTATAAGTGGTAAACATTTCATTATTGGGGCTGATGTGAAACAAAGCTCCTGAATCAACCACTCATTTAGCTGGATTATCATTAACATGTAAACATTCATTAGCAAGTATAGAAACTTTATCTTTCTTTACAATTGTTCCAGCTGTATTATTATTATCTTCTTTCATCTTATGGCTTTTTTACTACTCTTTTCGCTTTAGTACTCACAAATTCTTTTTTATGCGGTTTGGTTTTTCTTAATGATAGCAAGAAAATATTTTTCCTTTGGATTTTGATCTCCCTTTAGATTTGTTGTTATAACTTTTTCTCTTCGACTTTTGCTTCTCTACTTATTTTTAATAATAAGGGCCTGTGATTCTCTAACACATGCCTTATTCATCTTTTCAAATGAAATTAAGGCTATAGAGACAACTTCAAACTCAAGAGAGATCTTTCCATAGGTGAGAATTGTGATGAGATGATCATACAATGCGGGAAGTGTTGCCATCAAAAGTATAGCTTTCTCTTCATCTGTAAACTTCACATTAAACTTTAATAATTGTGAGATTATATCATTGAAGTTGCTCAAGTGATATAACATATCAGTATTCTCAAGCATTCGCATTCGCATTCGGTATAACTTCTTCCATAAGTGAAACTTGTTAGACAGATTCTTTGACATGTACAGCTTCTCAAATGTCTCCCAGGTTTCTTTGACTGTTTTGCAATCCTTAGACTTAATATTTTGCAAAACACTATCTAAAAGATTTAGACAAATTGTACTAGCTACAACCTCATCCATATCATCCTATTGTTCATTGATAACTTTATCAAACTTTTTCTCTTTACCTAATAAAGCTTTATGAATATTTTGTTGGATAAGAAGATCTTTCATTCTCTTTTTCCAAAGCGAAAAGTTATTGATGCTTGTGAACTTCTCAATTTCAGTTTTTTGCCCTGCCATCTCATATGCTACAGTAATCGTGTCTGCTACAGTCCTATATGGTAACCACAGTGTTCTATTACAATGATATACGATAGCCACAATATTCTATTACAGTACTACCAATTTTTTAGTAAGAAATTTTCAACTTACTCTGATACTAGTTGTTGAGGGGTAAGGCCAAGGGTCCAACATCAACCCTAAAAAGCTAGCCTATTAAATGGTGTGACTCTTCTCCTTATAAACTCTTCTATCTTTCCACTCCTTTCCTATGTGGGACATTAACTCAATACATTCAACATATCAAAATTATAATATCCATTCGACAATATAAGATCAAGAACAAAAAATACTTTTCGGCCAAAACTAGTGTAATAGGTCAAAAAGAAAACTCTTAAGGTAACCAAAGGTCCGAAAAGACCGAAATGAAATGACCATGCCCAACCTTTCATCGAACCCCATGTTTGAGCTTGACTCGATATTTAGCACCATAAAACTTTATGCCCTTTACAAAAGACTTTACTCACAAGTAAAATAAGAATAAGTAAGATCAATCATACAACAGATATAATAATCAATCACACAATGTACAAGAATATTTGCGGTTTGTGTGAGTGATTTTAAACCTAGGGTGTATACATGTGAATTTGTGTCTATCATTCAAAATTAACATATGTATCACATACATACATGCGCAGCGGATGAGTGGAATACAAATTTCATAATGATAAATACAATGAACTTTTACATGTTATCTTATAAATGTAAAATACATCAAAATTGAGAAATAGTACCTTGTCAAACCTTTGGTATTTAGTCAAACCAGACTACCCGCATTTGAAGCAACCCATTCATAATTCTAGTTCCTCAACACGGTGGGCTTAGGGAAGCTAGAATAGCAGCTTTTCTAGCAAATGATTCAACTCTTGAATCCTTATTTCTACCTTATATTATAGGTGACCAAAAATGGAAGGAAAAATAGAACAGGTGTTTTTGCTCTCAACACTTGATAGAATTCTCTAACACTTAGCCTTTCAAATTCTCTCTACCATCTCCACTAATCCCTTGGCCGAATTTTCACTTAATCAATTGAGCAACATATTGCTCTTTCATTTGTTTATTATTTTCTTTCATTTTCTCACCTAATGGCATCCATTATGTTTGCCATTAGTGTTTTGTTTATTATTATCTTTCATTTTCTTACCAAATGGCATCAATTATGTTTGCCATCAGTGTTTTATTTATTATTGTTTACAATAAACCATGAAAATAAAATAAAATAGAAAATTATTTAAATGAACTTGGTCTTAATCTATGCCAAATGAGAAAACACTTTCTCATCATTAAGAAACATCTTAAAATCTACCATTAACAAATGTCACTCATTTATATTTATCATATCATTAAATTAATATTAAACAAATAAGTTAATCATATTAAATTATGGTAGAAACATATGCCAATTTAAATAAAAAATTACTTGTTTGATTTTAATTTAAATAATAATCATATATTATTATTATTATTTTATTCAATAAAAATTTTAATGAATAAAATAATATTATTATTTATCTAACAAATAAGGTCATTTTGATCATTTCTAAATCAAACAATAATGCCCACGTGTGTCATATGTCAACATCCTATTGGTCAACAACTAATTATTAACTAATTGATGTACTTAACACTTAAGTCTTGACACGTGCATGACCGGAGAAAAATTAAAGTAAATGTCTGGTCTGCTGAAATTCTTTTGATCGAACTATTCAATTCAGTACGCTGCCTCAGTGCACAATGAGTACACTTCATACTATGCGACTCTCTATGTCCACTCCTGATATGTCAAACAGAATTATTCTATGAGTCCGAGATCGATGCCCCACACACATGTCACGGATATCACAAATTAGTGTAGTAGACCATACAAGTTGTGGTCATAACGCATACGTATAATTCTTCTGCTAATTATATCATGGATGAGCAGAGATATAGATCACTACTGTCAAATCCCTATGTGCTCATCCTAGAACTTATCTCCAAACATGTATCTTAATAAACAATATATGTAAACACTTTTACAATATTGTCTAACCCTGTAGGAAACTATTTTCCTAGGTTTGTTGCTTATGGCCATAAGACTTTCTAAGATACTGTCTCTGAGCATCCGGATATATAACTCATCCATATGAGCTGGATGACATGAAACTCCATAAGCATCGGACCATACCCAGCGACACCCAGCGGTCACATCATGAGAGGTCTGTGACATGTATGGAACCAAAGTATAATGGATCACTTACAAGCCTACCATGGTACTCAGGTTAAAGGACCACGTATACTACTCAACTCAAGATGACCTTCCATTGACGGCTTCATGGGATGTCTATTGAGGTTCTCGTTAAGTCTATTCAATATTCAGTCTTCACTAAACACCTGTATGCTATATGAACTTCCAGTAAGCCCATGGTCAGCTAAGAACAACCATCTAGACCATTTAAGTATAGTATACACTGGTCTATGTAAAATGATTCCACTATTAGACCTGCATCAGTGAATTAAGACCATGAACATATCATTTAAGAATAGACTTACATAATAATATTTCTTAGCACCTATTGAAACTCTTGCAACTATATTATTACTAATGTGTTCTCAGGTCTTTGTACAGTTACAGACAAGATTCTAATTCTTAAACTTCACTGATCAATATAACATGCTAACTCTCTAGCATTTATAGTTTTCAGTGATGCTAACTGTTGGCATTGATCTAAACTTCTTTAGACGAAATCTGAACTCTTTAAGATCATATAATATTTGTAGCATCACAAGCATTGAACCATTTAATAATAGTAATCAGCGATTCAACAAATAATTTACTATATAAATATTATAAAATAAAATATTCATACAGCAATGGGATAGCACGTGAGCACAAATTCCAACAGTTTGACCATAACCACATACGTCTAAGGTGGATCACTAGATCCTCACTTTTTTTATTTAGTTCTTTTATACACAAAGAACTCTCACAAGATAAACTCAAAGAATAGAACAATAGACATGCTCTAAAAGGATGTATCTAGTGCTTTCTTATACTTATACTCAGCGCTCAAGCACTCTATAGCACTATTCCATGCTTATGCCCAGTGTTAGGGCTGTCCTAGCCCTCTATTCTTTCTCTTGTTGATGCATTTGATGTTTAATAAATTACAAGTGATTACGAGAGTTTATATAGTGTTAATACTGAATTTATATACTTTAAACCTAATTAGAATAAGAGTCCATATGATTAGGAAGTCCAAAATCAATTTAAACACACAATTAGAACTAAAATAGAATTTTTTTTATGAATAGGTAATATCGTCGCACCAAGGTTTAGTACTGCGGAGCTAATACGGATTTGAACCAACACTACATCATTATAAAGCCATCGTTCAATGTTGGGTTTTCTAGAATTTGTATCGTGGAGTTGAGCAGCTAATACTACGATGTTCACATCTAAGAATGTTCCCACACTTGTGCTTCCACGCTACTCCTCGTCTCCATCTATCCGTTTCTATCCTTTTTTATACCTTCAGCGTATACTTGACCATGTGTTGCTTCTCCATTGGTATACAACTCAAAATCAAACTTAATGTATTTTGAATCACTAAATTCTAACAAATCCCTCTATGATTCAAAATCTCTCCAATAATCTTTGTCAAGATCCATCCATTCCAACGCTTTAACACCTAGCATTAACTCTAATTAAGTCTTTATCTAGACTTAACTTCTTTTAGGCTTGTGACCTTAGTCTCTAAAGATACGAATGCACCTTTTCTAGGTATCCATCATATTATGGTCTCTAGTGTCAATTAACATCATCATAATATCTTTGTTGCTATATCCTTCCTTACCATATATTCTACTTCAACCTCTGCTACACCGATGAGATAATCTCTAATGTTGTCCTTGGTATGCATCCCCTAATAGCTCTATGTGGAGACCCCACAATATTCTTCTAAGCATATAACCTTCATTGTGTTTCTCATCTATAAATTCTTTAAACATCTTCCTCATTTCTTCTTCAAGAAGCTTTCAAGGATTTTGTAACTTTAAATTCTATTCACATACTAATTGCAGCACCTCCACTCTTCTTTGCCTTCTTCTTTAATTTCTCTTCAATGTCTATTCTTAACCCTTTTTCTTGCAATACATAGTCCTTCCTCTAAGACCTGTATACCAAGCTTTGATATTTTCTCCTAATCTTTCATCTTCATACTTGTACATCCCATGGTTGAACAAATTATGCTCGACTATTAATCTCAACCATAACTCTGATACTAATTTTTTTATGTAAATGGCTAGCCTATCTAATTTGACACCACTTAGGTATCAATTTAGCCACAACTTTAATACTAGTTTGTTGCAGGAATCAATCTTTAATACCAATTCCACATAAGAATCACTAGTTCCACTCATTAGAATTTTTACGAGCTCAAATACCTCTTGGCTCGGTATTTGGCATCATAAAATCTTATGCGTTTTACAAAAGACTTCACTCACAAGTAAAACAAGTATAAACAAGATCAACCATACAATAGAGATAATAATCAATCACACAAAGTACAAGAATATACATGGTTCTACAATAACTACCTACGTCCATGGTAGATCACCAGATTATCGCTTCTTTTATTCAGTTCTTTTGTGCATAAAGAACTCTAATAAAAGAATCCCAAAGAATACAACAATAGATAAGCTCCTTAAAAATCTACCCAATACTTTCTTACACTTATGCTCATCGCTCAAGTACTCCATGGCACTCATCCGTGCTTATGCCCAGTGCCAGAGTTGCTCAACCCTCTATTATCTCTCTTATTGGTGCATTTGATGCTTAATAAATTACAAAATGTTACAGAGTTTATATAGTATTAATATTGATCCTATATATCTAAAACCTAGTTGGAATAAGAGTTCATGTGCTTAATAAGTCAAAAACTGACTTAAATATGCATTATAACCAAAATAAGATTTTTTTTTCCAAACAAGCAACACCGCGGCACCAAGGTCTACGGTTGTGGTACTAATGCAACTTCAAACCAATACTGTGACATTCCAAAGTCATTGTTGTGACATTGGATTTTTTAGAATTGGCGTCGTGATGTTGAGTAGCCAACACTGCAATGTTTACATCTGAGAATGTCCCACTTGTGCTTCCACATTGCAACTCGCTTTCATCTCTTTATTTTCGTCCTTTTTTCATACGTCTAGTGCATATTTAGTAATGTGTCAATTTTTTATTAATTTTTAACTCAAAATTAAAATTTATCTTTAATTTTAAATCACTAAATTTTAAAAAAATAGATAAATAAAGAATCCCTACACAAACACTGCAGAAGCTCCCAACTCAAATGCCTCGCATACAAATTAGGATTCCCCTAATGTAAATACCATCTAAACAACGTTATTCACCTTTTTTTTAAAAAAAAAACTTAAAAATACTGTCATGTTGAGTTAGAAAATGTGATAACATTATCTAAGTAGCGCCTGCATTTTGAAAATAAAATTCTAAAAATCATAATAGTAACATAATGAATCGGATTGAATAATGAATACAATTATTGGAGTAGATTTATTAATTATCGACTTGATTTCTCTATTTTCTAATTTAAATATTTTGATTAAATTTATGCAATTCTCCTTTTTCTCTTTCAAATGACTTTACTAACTTTCTCCTTTTTTAAGGATTAATTAAATTTTATTTTTTGAATTTTATACAAAATTATTATGAAGGAAAATTTATTTTTGATGCATAACTTAATAATTACGTGAATTTATAAGGAAAATTCCTTATGTACGTGTACATATTTTGTACAACTTTTTGGATTTTGGAATTGTCATAAAGAGAAATGTGGAAAGGTTAGAGTCTCGGAGCTGTAACTTTTTTAATCAACTTTGCATGAGAATGAATAATAACATAACATAACATTTCACGATCTAAAAGTAATGTGATTGAAAAGCATCAAAAATCATGCACATAACATAAGGGTACTTTATTATAATCTTTATTATTAGAATAATATTATATTTTTTAAATAATATCTCAATTTTTTTAATTTTAAATAAATATATCAAGTAATTATTAAATAATAAAATAATATAAATTTTAAATTACTCAATACACTATTTTAACATTTAATAATTACTTAATATATCATTTGAGATAAAAAAAATTAAAATACCATTTAGGATACGTTAAATAATCTCATCTCAATTTTATTCCATATTTTAAAGAAATTTATTATGCAATAGTCCGGTAAAATATTTTGAAATTTTGATTTAATAATTGTGCAATATTATGGTATATTATGATGAAACATTTAAAATAATCAAAACTGGATATGGCCTGGCTACTTTGAAAGGGATCTCTCTAAACACACTTGCATAATTAACTAGGAAGCTGAAAAATAAAATATCCAAAGAGATTAATCTAATAATCTTAGTGGATTAATTTAATGTGGTTTAAGCCTTCAAAGAGAGAATGAAGAAACAGAATTATAATAATAAAAAAAATAAAAGCAAGAAGAAGAGTAGTTGGGTTTTTGTTTTTTATTCCAAACAGTTTGAAATGACACAAGCAAGGAGACCTAAGCATAAAGTTGTAAAAGTTTTGTGGATTTTTGGTTTTGTAAGAAAAAAATGTCCCGTTGCTTTGATTTTTTTTTTTAAAAAAAAAAATTAATTAATAAATTTTCCTCTTTACTTTTTCTATGTCAAAGACAAAGCAAGTGGAGCTTTCTTTGTAATCAAGTATATTCTTTGGGTTGGCCATAATTTTATTAAAATATAATATTAATTTTATTATTATTCTTTTTTTTTTAAGAACAAGAGATGGTTTATCTTCTCTCTATCTCTTATGTTTTTTTTTAAATTTTAATATTATTAATAAAATAAATAATATTATAAAATTTACTATTATAAAAAATAAAGATTTATTAAGATGACATAATTTATACTTATTGACAAATGTCCGCACTTAAAGCCATTTTTAAAAAAATAGATAAAGTAGACACTTATATGAAGTTTAAGTCCTAAAAAGAGTATATCAATTCTCTCAACGAGAGATCAACTACCTTTATAACGAGGGATTAACTATTCTCCCAACAAATGATTAATTGCCCTCCAAATTAAGGACCAACTATCATCGTAACGTGGGATAAAAATATTTGCACTTTAGAAATTATTACAAGCAACACAACTCAAACAAATAACAATTTTCAGACCCCTAAATCCAAACCTACAACCAACAATACATATGCCTTAAAATTAAATCTGTAGTCGTAGGTTGAACTGGATCACTATAGATGACATTTACATTAGTTATGGGTACAAAGCCGCTACTAATGAGCTTGGCTCGCTCAATTGGTAGCATCAACTCCCCTAGGGTGGTAAATTTCAATCGTGGGACTGAAAAAAGTGGCGAGAAAGATATAAGATATATTGCCGAAAAATCTTTTAACAGAGTCCAAAAAATAACCCTGACAATTGATTAGACCCAAAATCATAAAACTGTATACTTCATCTTGCAACGTTGGTAAAAATTTCAATGATAGCCAAAAGTATTGGGATAAAAAAATCAGAGCCTGAAACTATCAAAAATGGCAAGCGGCTCAACATAAGTTGAGGGAACACTACGGCTATCTAGATAACCAGAGGGAGACGGTAGAGGAAGTAGCCGAACTAATAAAAGAAGATTTAAGTATGGGTGAAAAAAAATGCCCACGATGGCTGAGGCTCAACAGATATTTCTTTTTATCTCCTATGATTAGCCTTTTGGGATTCTTAGTTATTTAATGGGTTTATAATTTTAATACATTGAAGGGTGCATTGCTTAAGTTTAATTGTGATTAACATATGATTAGAGTGAATATTTATAAAAATTATTCTCCTATTGTAGAGAGCAAAGAGGTGCTTACTACATGGAATGGAAGAAGTATATTGTGATTGTTTAATGCTCTACTGTTGTTGATTACATGCATGATTAAATTGATATGTGATTTATTAATTAAAAAGTAAATACTAATCATGGTAATGATATTGCATCACTTTGAAACTTTATTTTTATGTGAATATAAACCCCTTTTAATTTAGTGTAATAAGCAAGTCAAATTTAATTTTTATATTTTTTTAAATTATAATCCTCGTAAAAACTTTTATCAATTGAATCAACTAAGACTACCCACATTAAAATTAAGATAAATACTCTTATGTAATTACTTAAAAATCACATATATATATATATATATTAATATTATATCTTAATATGTTTTACTTATTAAACAAATTGAACTCACAAAATTAATTTTTTTTTTTGTAAAGTTACTTTGTATTTATCTTTTTTATCATTGAATCATCAACTTATATAAGCATGATAGAAGTATATGGATGAATATGGCCTATGGGAAGTCAAATATATAGAAGAAAGTGCTGTTTTAAAAAAGGAAGAAAAAAAAGATTGGGATATTAAATAAGAACACATGCAAGGTTGGGTTGGAACTTGGAACTGATTAAGAGCTCCCATTAAATTGAAATTGTCATGAAGCATTAATATATACAATTTTGTGCATCTTAATTTTTAATTTTCTTTTGTCCATATTTGAAGGGAGCTTGGGAGGGACATATTAGATATCTCTTAAGAAACCCCAATGGTTACTCACAATGCCATCTCTTAAATGTAGAGTCTTTTTCACATTCCAAGTAAGCAAAATGTTTGTGTCATGGTATGACTTTTCTGCTTTTGTGAAATCAAATATCAATTCATCATGGGTCATGGTATTTAATTTGGTAAGATCCTTATAAATATAAAAAAATGTCTCTTATGCCCCTTCATGTTGTATTTACATTAAGGAGGAGTTTGATTTATATTCACATTAATTAGTATAAAAGAAAAATACATAAATAACATCTTTAAAAATGATACATAAAATAATATGTTTGCTATTTTATAAAAAAGAGAACTAATATTTGTTGTTGCTTAATGCTTATTGTGTACAGTTACACTTTGTGTTAATTTGTAAATATAATGTAACTATTTATTTTTTTATAGTATGATATTATTTGCTTTGAGTTTGAGTTTGTACGATTTATTTTTAAATTTTTTCAAAAAGTTTCATATTGTTTAATAAATGACTTTATATATATAGCTCAGAAACTTTATCTAATTAAATGATGTAAAATTTTGGCACCTGATATTCAAGTCATCCATCTTAATCTTGTTATCCATTGCCTTAGAAATAGATCTCGAATGTTATAATTTTTTAATGATCTACTCCCACACAATATGATATTATCCAATTTTGAGTCTGAGCCCACATGATTTTGTTATTGGATCTCCACAAAAAATTTCATATTATTTGATAAATAACTTTACATATATAGCCTAAATTTTTATCTAACTAAATAATGTAGGATTCTAACACATAACCTTCACCTCATCCATCTTATTCCTATTATCTATAACTTCAAGAACTTTAGATTTTAGCTGTTATAATTTACCCCCCTTAGGGGACACACAACCTTCTGTATTCGTTAGGCCTTTAGAAAAATATGACTAACCGATATGGGTTAAACCCTAGGGGGTCACAAGACACGTGTATTATCTATAATCTAGATTGCAAACTTACTAACCCACACTCCAATGTAGGTCTAACTCTGATATCATTTATAACAACTCACTCCCACACAATATAATATTATCTGCTTTAGGTCTTGTCCCACATAATTTTATTCATGAGTCTCTCCAAAAAAATCTCATACTGTTTGACAATAAGCTCTATATATATAGTTTAAAAATTTTATCTAATTGAACGATGTAAGATTTTAACACGTATCTTTCACCACATTTATTTTGATATTGTTATATATAATTTTAGAAATCTTAAATCTTTGGTATTATATATAATATGTGAGATGGAAATTTTTTTTAATAAATATAAAACTATTAATGTCAATAATTAAAAAAGAAAATTGAACGAATGCAATATGAGAATTGGAATTTTGATTGAAGGGATATCAATAAAATCAAGAACTTGTTTGAATGACCGAATGGTAAAATTTTGAAATACATTATTCTTTCACTTTTAGTGGAGATCAAATCCCCTCTTCTCGTATCAAAAGGAAAAAAAAAAAAGAGGCAGAGCATGTTTCAAGTCCACCAAACCATACACGTGTATGGATAATCTCAAGACTAGTTTGCAAACATTTTAGGTAATTCCCCCTCGCCCATACGTCATATCAAAAAATCTTCATACTTCGTTTGTCAATCGTCATTTTCGACCCAAAATCAACCATTCATCCTCATATTTTGACTTAATTGCATGCGGATCTCGCGTATTTGTTTTTTCTTCTTTTTAAACACTCACATTGTTGAAAAGAAGACTATCCAAAAACCAATCAAAAATAGCGATGCACTTCTAGAGAACTTGTGATTTGAAAATACATCTTCTCAATTTAGGAGTCTAAATCCCACTACCTCAAATTGAAAAAATAAAATAAACCAAAATCTAATTCTCTTATTTCTCCTCTAATTATGAGTCAACAACGTCCAAACTAAGAGACCATTGATTTTTGTATCATTCCAAGTCAACTAATTAAGTCATAAAAAATATTCCCAACTTATTTTTTATATAATAAAAAAATAAGCTTTGTTTTTTAAATAATATATTAAATTTTTTATCTCAAATTAATGTAATAAATAATTATTAAATAATAAAATAATTTAAAATTTAAAATTATTCATGATATTATTTTACTACACAATAATTAAAATGCCATTTAAATAATATAACATTATTCATAATAAAATGAAAGAAAATTTCATATGGGAAAATAAGAGGAATGCCTCATTCTTTATTGATCATGATCGATATAATTAATAAATATCATTTAAAATACTATAAATTCTCTTTAATATGAAGAAATTAAATAATAAGGAAAAAGAAAAGGGTGAGGCATTGTCCTACTGGCTTCTAGAGGTACCGTTAATCTATCAACGTCCCCCTCTTTCTAATTGTTTTTTTTTTACTCTTTACCCCCCAACTGTTATCACTCCCCCGCCAAAAACAGTTGAGTATATTTACAACTCTATCCAACATAAGTATGAAAATGATCACAACCCATCAACCACCACCCTGATGCTGCCCGGCAGCAGGTCCCCGGGGCTCCGGCAGCCGGAGTCGTCATCAGGTTCGAGCCGAACAACTGTGGACTCGTCCATCATCACGCCCGCATTTGTGGGTAACCGTAATTTGAGCTGGTGCAAGCTACTTACCAAAACTTTCCCTGTCCATTCTTCTAAACCTGTTCTACCATGCCATACACCACCTACAATTTTTTCAAGTGCTTCATCAAGGATTTCAATTGAAAAGCCTTCACCGATGATGGTGGAGAACTTTTTTGTGATGGAATTGGTTACATCGCGTCTAATGGGGCCAAAATCTACAGGTTTGAAGACAATGGCACTATCTACAGAGTTAAGCAGATCTTTAGATGGTGCCGAAGTTGAGGGAGTCACTAATAGTCTGTTACTGAAGCCATGCTCCTCTTCATGATCAATTGTGAGATCACTTGAATTGTGCGATCCATCTTTATCATCCCCAACATCAGCAGCCTTATTCAAATCGAATGACACTGCTGATCCGGTTTCCTTTCTTGGTTTTGTTGACCTTTCTTCATCATCAAGCCAACTTGCTTGGCGCTTTGCTGTTTTTCTGCGAACAGATAGCCTTAATTGCCAACCTCCATTTGCTAGACTAGTCAGCTTCTTTTCATCAAGTGAGATGCCGTGAGACAAGAATTTGAGACTATCTGGCAACCAATTTGCAGTGAGAATGAAGATAACATTCCCTAGACTAATCTCACGGCCATGGGAATCAACCAGCCGGCCTCTCTCCATCCCCCGTTTTATGCTTCCTCGAACAACATTATCTGCTTCATCTATGTCTTCAAGCAAGATAACCGAAAAAGGGTTTCTCCTAACTGCCTCTACTATTTTATCCAGTGCTGTTTTACCACGGAAGCGCACGTCAGATTCCCCAGGATCGCATCTTGAACCAAAAGAGAACATTATAGGACTGATCCCACTTACTAGTTCTGATAGAGCTGACGCCATTTTCTTCTTGCCAACCCTGTCAGGACCTGTGAATAATAGCCACATGTCACCCTTTGCTCCTCCACCTCTGCATTTTCCATTGCCCATTTTGCAATGTGTAACAGTCGTTGCCACTGCTGATGCAGCTTCCTGTTGCCACCATACTTTCTCCATCAGACCTTTGAGAAGCCTCTTGAATGAATCAGCATCCAATGTCTTTTGAAGTTTGTCACTCTGCAATTCATGCAATTTGTTCTGTGGGTCAGAGGAGATACCCAAGAAATCTTTGAGGCACTCTTTACTGGTTTTCTCAGGTGTGCTTTCATTGACCTTTGGTCGACCAAGAACCAGGTCTGTCCTCACAGGGCTACTTGGCGGAGAATCTGTACGTTTGGATGGCTGGCTTTGGACCAGATTTGGGTTCAATTGTAGTGTGTCCCCAAGGCTTCTAGGTTGTAACTTTGCTTGAATAGGCTGGCGTGCAAGCAGGTTTGGATTGTATAAGCTCGTCATTGAGAGAGGGGATGGCACAATTCTCTCCAGACCAAGAGTAGGTTGATGGAAATTAGGATGTAAACTCAGACATGTATCATTCCATTTCTTCTGCAAATCTTGGCTCTTTTGTTTCCAGACCAAATCTTGATCTTTAGTCTGTAATAACATTCAACCATAATTTAAGTCTTTCATAACAGAGATCAAAAGATAATGTAAAAGCCAGCCTAGCAATTTGACTTACCTGAGCCTGATCCACTGTTTTATCATCTCCATCACGGGTTTTAGCATTATGCAACCATTGTGGCAGGGGTGGCCTTGGTACTTCTGATTTAATTTCAGATGGTGGATTTTCTAACTCCTTGGATAGTTTGGCCAGGTCTTGTTCATAATTCTGCAGACACTGCGGGCAACAGCTCATTCTTCTAGTGGGATCCCGGTTGTCAGAGACACGCCTTGGTGGAGGAGTTGCTGTAGTTTGAAAGCCCTTCAATGGGGAAAAAGATTCAACCGAGCTGCTCAGAATACCATTGCTCCCAAGCCTTAGAAAAAAGAAAAATAGAGTGAACATATGATACCCACATTAAAAAATGTCAGAAATGTAACTAGCCTTCAAATACCCAATCAAAATGAAGTTTCCAACAATTTAAACAGCATAATCAAAATATATTCTCTGGAAAAGAATTCCTAAACACGAGGAAGCATGCATGTTTCTCATTGAAATTGCAAGATACCGCCAACTTGAATCACGAACCATACACCTTACAACCAACAAAAAGGAGAAAAGGAAAAAGAAAAAGAAAATGGAATTTCTGTTCCTTATAGAAAGTGCAACATCAAATTAAGCAAGTTTCTCCTCTGACAATAAATAGATCGGAGATGACTTTTCCAGGTAAAAAATCTAATAAAACCAGAAATCATGGGATTCTATAAACAGCAATTGTTGATGGTAAGTAGAAGATGTAATAGAAAACTTGGCTGTCTAAAATCCTTGAGCTAAGCAAAATCATTTAACCAAAACAAACTAAAAAACTGAAGCATTGATAAACTAATACAGAAAGAAAAATGAAAAAGATCAAAGATACCTGGGAAACATTCCAGAAAGAGGAGCTTTGGCGGCAATAGGCACAGCCTGCAGATCCCAATCATTTTCCATTGAAGGATGATAAACTTGACACCTCAAATAAGTCTCACAAGTAGCTGTCCCGATCATCCACATCTTCCCCCCACCCCCACCCCCATTGCCAAACCTCGCCACCATCTTCCCCATCTCCGCCACCACCTCTGACACCACCTGTTGCTGCTGCTGATGCACGGCGCCCGAATTCAGCACCCCAAAACTACTCACCTGCGGCTCAACCAGCCATTTCAAGTCACCCAAATCAAGAATCACCCCATCACTTCTCATCTTGCATTCAATCATTGTGCTCAAATCATTCAACTTTGATATAATCCCGGCTTTATCAGAAGTAAACTCCTTATCCAAAGGGAAAATTTGAACATTCTTTAACAACCCATCTAATTCTTTACTCTCAATCTTCGCTAATAATTCTTTCACCACCATCTCTGGCTCTAATTCGCCGACCAAAACCGGATTCTTTTTCTTATTCCTCAATAAAATATCGATCACTTTCCTAACTTCCTCGCTTCGTTGCTGCCCAGATTGAGCTGCTCCAGCTCCCTGTTGTAACCTTGGATTCATATACAAGTTCCGAGCCGAAGAGCGAAATCCCAAACCAATAGGGCTAGAATTCGAAACAGAACAATTTGAATTCAGAGATTGCTCAATAGTGGCCTTAACAGCAGGACTCGAAAAGCTAGCCTCACGCATGACTCTACTCACACTCGGGTCATCAAGAACGGATATTATAAGCTGTTCAAGCTCAACTTTCACTGCCAACAGAGGCTGCTGCTGTTGCTCCGGGCAGCCCCTTCGCTGATGAGCCTGGGCACGCTTCAGAGCCGCCATTAGAGCATTGGAAATTGGTGGGTCGAGGCCGGGGCTCAAGTTCTGCGCCGTGGGGAGACGCTCCAATGCCACGCTGAAGCAAAGCTCCAAGGCTCGGCACTGGAGAGGGTGAGACGAATTGGGATGGGACTTTATACACGCTTGTCGGAGAAACCCAGATGGGGATGCTAACAGCGTGGCTGCCACATGGAGCGGTGTCGTTTGGCCGTGGTTGCGGCGGCTGGCTTCGGCTATAGAGTGGTTCAAGACACTCGCCGCCTCTGGCGTCAAGGTCTGCTGGATCGTGCTTAACCCAGCCCTCATTTGTCCAAATTTTCACGAAATTTCCTGCTTTGTTTGTCAAACAATACAATTTCTTATACGCTTCTGCAAGATATCAAATCTGAAACGAATCGAAATCTTGGTTTCTTTGTTTTTATTTTTCTTCAATCAAATGAAAACCCACCACCGGACTAGAATTAAAAGAAAAAGGGACTATGAAAGCTAATAAGAAAATGGACAAATTTGCATTTTCAGGAGAAGATTTAAGAGAGGAAAAAGAATTTATCTAAACTGAAAGAAGCTTTATCAACATTAGCTGAGATTCCCTTATCTATTTATATTAACTTTTTTTTAAGAGAAGATCAGATCCCCTGTGAAGAACATCTCTTCTGTGCTAAATTTTCTATTCTATCTCTATCTATATGAATGATTCAACATCCAGACACAAAGCGCACGCAAATATACTCAAAAGAGAAAATATATATATATAATTTTTTTTAATAAAAAGAAAAGATGCTTTAGTTTCAAATTCAACTTTTAGAAATTTTATGGGATATTAAAACTGTCAAGTTGCCACAAATTACATTTTAACTTTAATTTTAATTATAATTTTATCACATAAATAATTAAAATATTTTTAAAAAGTAATAATTTATTAATTTTTAATTAAATAAAAATATAATAGTATCATTAAAAAAAAATTATAATTAAAGTGTAATTTATTCCAATCTTAAAGGTGACAGTGTTTTTTTTTTTGAGTGTTAATTACCCAAAATATTACAGTAGTAATTAGTTAAGAGAGCAGATGGGCATGAGAAATGTTTGCTTCTTTTTTATTATTAATATTAATAAATAAATAGAGAGAGAGAAAGAGAATTTATAGAAAATGGGGGGAGAGTTGGAAAATGCTTTCTGGGCAGAGCAATCTGTTTCTACTTTATCTGTGTCACAATCTTAAATAATTTTACAAAAAATTATTCTAATATTATGTTATTTATATATAAATATTTAAATATTATTTCAAATTTTTTATATTAAATAATTATTAAATAACATTGTCTAATGGTAATGCTCGTGTATATTTGACTTAGATCAATAATTCAAATTTTAAATTTTAGAAAGAGGGCCACAAAATTTTTTTTTTAATTATTAGAGACAATTAATAATTTTTTTAATTATTTGATAGTTGTAATATAGTTATTAATAAGTATTAACAGTTATAATTCATTTGATATTATACTATAGTTACTGATAATTGTATAAAAAAAAATAATTATTAGATGATAAATTATTTTTGAAAATGTTTATTGTATTATTTTAAGATTTAATATATTATTTAAACAAAAACAATTTATAATAATATTTTAAAAAAAAGTAAAGGATTATTCAAATATTTTTAACTGCTCTTGTCTCTATACATTATTAGAGATAATGGAGTGAGAGAAACACCTTTTTTAGAGAGAGAGAGAGAGAAATGTGATGGGGAAAGTAGAAAAGATTCATTTGTTTTTATAGAGTGAGAGGGAGAGATCAGTTTCACTTGCAATTTATTTTTTTATTTTTTTATTTATGGTTTTTGTTTGTTTGTTTGTTTTCTTTCTCTCTCTAAAAAGAGAGTCTTAAGACCATGTTTTGACTGACTGCCTTTTTATGATCTTTCATTTGATTTCTCTTTCTTATTTGAGATTTTTCTTTTTTTTTTTTAATAAAAAAAAAATCATTACACCAAAACTTCTCTCTCTCATGCAATGATGAATAACAACTACTTTGTTCCACGCGCTTTGTCCGCGCTCTGTTAAGTAGCGCGTGGATAATTATTTTATTCTAAAATATTTCTCATATTAAGGATATTAACAGAGTTACCCCCTGAGGTTTATATAAATTACATTTTAATAATAATTTTAATTTTAATTTTAATTATATTATCACTCTCTATACTTAATTTAAAATATAAAAAATATCTTGAGGATTATATTTTCTTATCACGTAAATAATTAAAATATCCTTAAAGTATAAGAATATTTTCATCTTCTAAATTAAAAAAATAACAGTATAATTAAAATTAAAACTGTTATTAAATTAAAAAGTGATTAGGGTATTGAATTAGTACTAATATTATATAGTTTGATTGATGTTATTAATAAAAACGTATAAGTATAGTCTTTGGTATAGCCTAACAATAATTATGCTTTAAAAAAACAATCTACACCTTTTAAACTTTGATTATAAAATTTTTGTATTAAGTGATATGTTAAGTATTTATTAGAATATTAATTTTTGTAATTTTTAAAATCACTCATTACATATTTCACCATTTAATAGTTATTTGACACATCACTTGAAATAAAAATTTTGAGATTAAAATTTGAGAAGTGTAATATTACTTTTTTATAAATATTGAGATCTTGAATTTTAATAATTCACTCTATGAAATTAAAAAATTGTACAAAAATATATATATTTTAATTATTATTTCTATTTAATTTAAATCCGTCTTCTTCACCTCTTTTTCTATTAGAAAAAAATAAAAGAGTTTGTGTTCAATAATAGTTTTTATGAAAACATATAATTATATTATTGTTTAAAAAAATAATTTTAAGTATTTTTTGAAAAAAAAGTACTGCACATTTTCTTTGCTTAAATAAATGGTTTAAATTTTGACCGATATAAGAGTAGTGTAATTATTCTTTATTTTTTGTGAAATTTTATAATTTAAGTGGGATGAACTTAAAGGATATAAAGTAATGCTTTTAATAATTTTGATTGTATAATTTGATAAAATATTATCAAATCGAATATAATATCCATAGCAATATGAATATATAAAAAATACCTATTTAATTTTAGAAAAAAATTTATTTATGTTAATTAAACTCTTGATTGTATAACAATTTTTTAAAAAGAAAAAAAAAACACCGCAGAATTCTCATACAAATCTTGCATAATTTAAGGTAGTTTTGAGGAAGAAAAAAAAAAGTGCACGCGCTTTTAAATTAGAAATAAAAAAGCAAAAGGGTTTTAGTCTTAGAAAACGTCATTTTATTCAACCAATTTTGTGCTTTTCACACGCAATCCCTGAAAAAACCAAAAGCTTCAATTTTAACTTTCCAATTTCCAATTTTCTACTAACACTAATCACTTTCTATAATGCCAACAAAAGCCCTTTTTAATTATTTATATTCATATCAACACCCTTTCCATTAGCCGCCACCACCATTTTTTTTTTACTTTCTTTTTAGTTCTTTTCACCTTTGCTTTTCCTAAACCATATCACCTAATCTTCTTTTTTTTAATAACCTTACTTGTCATTCAACCAATCTCTATAGAGACTATACAAGAGTAAAAATAAATTAAAATATATATATATATATATATATATATATGATAGTTCATTATAAATTTTGTAATAATATAAAAATATCTTATACGTTGGAATTAAAAGTGACAGAGTTAGATGTTAAAATTAAAAATTATAATACATTAAAATTTAATTATATAAAATTTTTAGTATTATATTTAAAATTTTGAAGAGTTAAATTACAAAAATATATATTTAAAAAAATATAAAAATAAATTATTAAATTAAAACAAAATTTGGGGGTTTGAAGGGTTATGACCCCTAGAATCCAATAAAACTCTGCAGTTGACCTTATATTAAACATTTTAATTGAATGGAAAAATGTATATCTCTCATTTTAATTACAGATATAAGTTATATTCTTCTTAAAATATAACAACATATTTAATATATGTTTTTTAAAAAAAATTAGGACATTTTGAATTTTTTTTTATACACGTATTATATTACAAATTTTAAATTTCAAAATTATATCTTAAAGATCAACTAATTACAATAATTATCAATAACTATCACAGCTGGATAACTACCAAATCAACTAATTACAATAATTATCAATAAGTGCCACAACTGAATAATTGCCGGATCAATTAATTACAATAATTGTCAATAATTGTCACGACTAGATAACTGCTCAGAGATCAACTAATTACATCAACAACTGTCACAATTAGATAACTATCTCTCACAATTGGAGGAAATAATGTTGTCCCGACCTTTGTCAAGATTTGGACCCTTAATTTAGCTCATGAGGTACACAAGTTTTATTGTTGAGACAAATATTTAGGTGTCATTTTCAACTCCCTTGTTAAATTTAAGAGTAATATTACACTTCTCAAATGATATTTTAAATTTTATATTTTAAATTGATGTGTCAAGTAAATATTAGGTAGTAAAATTATTCAAATTCTAAAATTATCCGTTACATCATTTTATTATTTAATAATTATTTAATATATCAATTAAAATAAAAAAAATTAAAATACCATTTAAAAAATAATACTATTCTTCAATTAAATATTGTCATTACAAACTAAAAATTATTTTTTTTATGACATTTAATATCACACTTTTTAATACATTGTTTTTTAGAACCATCGTATGGGCACAAATATGTTTCTTTTTTCTTTTTTCTTTTTTTTTTGGTTAAGACAAATAAGAAGTAATGTATCTAATAAATGAATCCATGAAGAACTAAGAAAAATAAATGTAAATCTTTATTTTTATGACATAAAGTGAACCCAACAAACTTCATTTAAGCTTTTGAGAGAATGATGCTAATTTGGAAAGTTTCAAATTTACTGCCAATCAAAATTCTAACTCTAACACTTTTTATTTCATCAAATGGTTATTATGATTTATTATGCTCCAATTTTTTTTCTCAATGATTATTTATTTTTATTATTCTTTATTTTCAACTCATCTTTAAGATAATGTAAAGATATAAATACTAATTATGAGTAGTACTATACTTTTTAAATGTTACTTTTAAATTTTTTTTAAATTAATGTGTCAAATAATTATTAGATAGTAAAATAATATAATTTTTAAAATTATTTATTATATTATTTCATTACTCAATGATTACTTAACACATTATTTGTGATAAAAACATTTAAGATAATATAGAAAAAAATTTACATTATTTTTATTTCTATTTACTAATTAAATTATTATTTTTTTTAAAACACCAATTAATTGAAAATCTTTTTAAAATAAAAATAATAACAAGACAATGTAGTTAACTATTTTTAAAATAGGATATAAATGTTAGTGTTTAATTGGTAAGATTTTTTATATATATATTTAAAATTAACAATTCTCCTAATAGTTAACAAATTTATCATTATAAAATCTATATTTTTTTCATAAAATATACATAAATAAATAGTTATTGTTGGGTTTTTTTTTTTCCTTTTTTTTTTGGAAAGATTCACGGATCATTAATTGCTTTGATAATGGTAGAATCCTACCATTCACATGCTCCACCGCCCTATAAAATGTAACATTTAATATGTTGCATTCAACTTGGACTGCCCTTCCAATTCAAGTCGGTAAGGGAGATGACTAAAATATCATCAATTTTTTGTAGTTGTGGGTGTTCATTTAATTTTTTAGAGTAATTTTAAGTATTTTAAATTATATTTAAAAAATAATGTATCAAATAATTTGAAATAATTTGATAGATAATTAAATTTTTTATTATTTTATTATCTAATAATTATTTAACATATTTTTTTATATATAATTTAAGATATAATTGAGAATGCGTAATATTATTCTAATTTTTATTATTTAAAAGAAACTAATTTTTTTAAAGGGTATTTTAATGATGAATAAATTTTTGAGAAACTATTAGCTGACCTTGCAATGCAAGCTCTAATCATAACATTAAAATGGGTATTATAAGAGTGTATGCTAGCTATTTATCATAATATAATAATATAATAAGAAACTTGGTTTACAAATTAAACATTTAATAATGTTAAAATATGATAAGAAACTTGATATTGGAAGAAAATTGATAAGACTTTTCAACCATCAATATTCAATGGATCATCATCATTGCATAACATCATTGCACATACCATCCCTTAAAAATTTTAGTCTGATCATAATAATAATAAAAAAAATAAGTAATTTTATCAAAGATAGCAACTATATTTTCATTTGTACATGGATCATAATATTTATATTTGTATATATATTTATATTTTATTATAATAATATGTCTATATCTACCATCACAAACTATCCGTCTTAAGATAGAAAATTAGTTTCGTTATAATGAGAGAATTATTAGATGTTTAGCTAGTTACATATTAATTGGAGAATTTTTTTAAACAATTTCTAATAAACATGAATTAAATCCTACAAACTATCATGAAGCCATAGTCAACAAAAATACGATGCAAAGCTACAGAAACGAATTCTATGTACTCTAACAAAATCTGAAAATTTGTAGAAAAATTTGAAGGGATAAAATTCATGAAGTGTAAATAGGTGTATAAGAAAAATAGAGAGGTAAACAAAATAAAAATAAAATCTTTAAAGCTAGGCTTACTACAAAAGTGTACACTAAAAAAATGCATTGATAATGAGAAGACCTTTTTGTCGGTTGTCATACTTATGTCTATTAGAATTTTCTTATCCATTGCAACAAATCTTAATAATGAAATTTAGCAAATAGATATTAAAACTACATTTCTTAATAGCAATCTTGAAGAAAGTATTTATATAATACAACCGAATGGTTTTATAGCTACAGGTAAGAGCATATGGTTTGTAAACTGTAAAAATTTATTTATGAGCTTAAATAAGTATCTAGATCTTAGAATATCAAATTTTATCAGGCAATCAAATTATTTAATTTTGATCAAAATTCTGATGAACCTTGTGTTTACAAGAAGATAAATAGATAGATAGTTGATAGTTGTTAGTTGATAGTTTTATAGTCTTGTATATATATGATATACTTCTCATTAGAAGTGATATAAATGCATTATCATCGGTTAAAATTTGGTTATTTAACCAATTTGATATGAAAGGACTTAAGTGAAGCTAATTACATCTTTAGGATTAAGCTACTAGGAATTCATAAAAATAGAACGTTAGTTTTATCTCAAGCTACATATATCGATAAAATTTTGGTCATGTTTGTTATATATGAATTCAAAAAATGATCATTTTCTTTTATACATGAGTTAATCTATCCAAGAATTAGTGTCCTAAAACTCATGAATAAATAGATTGCATGAGAAGAATTTCTTATATATCAACAATAGAAGGTCTCATATTATATAGTTGACATGGTCAACATATATCAATCTAATTTAGGACTTAAACACTAGAGTGCAGTAAAAAAATATATTCAAGTATCTTCAGAGAACAAAAATTTATATGCATGTATATTTCAACGATGATCTAATACTTATTAGGTATATAGATTCAGATTTTCAAATAGATAAAAATTTTCAGAGATCTACCTGAGGATATGTGTTCACTTTAGGTGGTGAGATTATAAATTAAAAGACGGCAAAGCAATCATGTGTAAACTCCACCATAGAAGCTAAATATGTAACTGCAACGAAAGCTGCAAAAGAGATTATATAGCTTCGCAAGTTCCTTATGAAGCTTGAAGTAGTATCCAATGCTAAGATTCCTACTGTTATTTCTTGTGATAATAGTGGAGTTATAGCATAATTTAAATAACCGAGATATTACAAGAAATAAAAATATATAAGAGAAAATATCATTTGATAAGAAAGTTTGTACAAAAGGGTGAGGTCATAGTATCTAATATTGCATCAGCGAAAAATTTATTTGATCCATTAAGTCATTGTCAATAAAGTATTTTAAAATTCATATATATAATTTAAGAGTTCGACAAATGCTTGATATGCTTTAGGGTAAGTAGGAGATTGTTAGACATTTTATATTATTTTATGCCATTAAAGTATATATAATAATATTTTATTTATTTAATAAAATTTATTTATACATATAATTGATTATACATTGATAAGTTCATATTTATAAAGTATGTGATCCATATATTAAGTATATGATGCTAATACATTAGGTATATATTACACGTTTCTTACAAATTAAATCTTATTCACTACCATTAATAAAAATGATATTTCATTATGTAAAGTTATAATAAAGAGTTCTATTATCATAAATATATGATATCAAACCTAAACATATATCTTAGCTTTGACATAAAACAATGCCAAAACTATGCGGGGATCAAATTAATAAAAAGTCTTCAAAATTTATCCAAAACAAAGGGCTCTTACCAACTAGTTAAATGAATAATTAATGTGGCAAGAGTGGTAAGAACAAGATGATTGATAATCTTTGTCATTAATGTTTTCATAATAATAATGCACACATTATATAATATTGAGATATTATTATGAATATCCTTGAGGTATCGCTTAATATCGGTAAAACTCACTAGTTTGAGAAATAAGTAGTAATGTCCAATCGTTAGGAAATATTTTATTAGAATTAATAAAAATACTTGAAATGACTAAATTATCTTTTGAAATATTTTCAGCCCTTATAAAGCACCATTTAAAAAAATAATAATAATAAATTAATAATGTAATAATTTTATAAAAATAAAATTATTAAATTATGAACGGCGGGCATTTGGCCGTTGGTTTTAAGGGTGGTCAAATAAAATCGAAAACTGAAAAATCGAACCAAATTGGTCGGTTTAATTTTTTTATAAAAAAAATCGTTCAATTTTTATTTAAGGACAACTGGCTGGTTTGGTTCAGTTTTCTTAAATAAAAATCGAACCAAAAAAACTATTTTTTTAATAAAATAATATTTATTTACCACATGACATTCATTATTGGATAATTAAAAATATTAACATAAACTTAATTATACATAATCTTTTCTAAATTTAAAAATAACAAAATACTTAATTTCTAAAATTAAAAAATTGAAACGAAAAAAATCGGTTCGATTTTCAACTATAAAAAAAAATTAGTTCAAATTTTTCTTTAAAAAACTGAAGTAGACCATACCCATCCTTAGTTGGTTTAAGTGGCCATTTGGCCACGAATTCAAGTTGGCCAAACTAGTTGCCAGTTTAAACGGCCATTATGGCTGCCGGTAACACCTTTGTTTTTTTTTTATAATAATTTTTTTTTAAATTGAGTGTTTGGATATAAGGATAATCTTATTTGGATAAAGGGATAAATGTGTTTTATTTATTTATTTTTATAAATTGAGTGTTTGGATACAAGAATAATCTTATTTAAATAAAATGATAAATGCGTTTGGATACAAGGATACATGTGTGTAGATATGTGATAAGGGTTGTTTGGATAAAATAATATTACAATGACGATATTATTTTTTATCGGTTAATTTTAATATATTTTTTTAAAAAAGTTGAATATTATTATTTATTTTTTAAACTAATTAATTTTATTGAAATTAAACAATATCTAAGGGTATTCATAATAATATCTTTATAATATTATATGTACGAATAATTTTATTTTTTTAAATGATATTTTAAATTATTTTATTATAATAAAATAATATATTAAATAATTACTAGGTAATAAAATAGTATATTAAATAATTTTAAAATTTATATTATTTTATATTTAATAATTATTTAATATATAAATTTAGAATAAAAATATTTAAAAAATATAAAAATATTTATATATAAAAAAAAAGTTAAGTTTTAAAGTAACTTTTTGGGATTCCTAACTTTACAAGTCTCCTTTTTTAATTATTTTTTAAATCTTGTTGCATAAAGAAAAAGCCAAAGAAGGAAAAAGCAGAAGCAGTAGTACAACAGAAGCACTTTTTTATCTCGGCAAAAACAAAAATCATCATCATATTCCCTTTTTGTAACGCACGCTCTCTTCTTCCCTTACCTTTTACGCGTTTTTCGAGCTCCTTCTCCCTCCCCCCTACAACTACTACTGCCACTTTTTTCCTCAGCCCTTTTGCTCCCCCTTTCCCACACTTTACTCGCCCCTACTATCGTCTCTTCAACACGCGCCATATATTTATTCTATTTTTCAATTCTGACGACGTTCCATATAATTTTTTATGAATTAAAAATATTAGGATGTAATTTATAAAAATTTAACCCAAAAATCTAAAATCTAAAATCTAAAATCTAAAATTTTCAATTGAAAATTGTTTTAAAAAAATTAAGTTGAATTGTGATAACAATATACAAAATTTTCCCTCATATTACTTGGCAATCAAAAATCAATGACCTTAATTTTAAAATTGATAATACACCCGTGATTAATGTTATTTCATGCATTATTAATCTAATTTTTCGGTTCATTATATAAATAGTGATAATTATTTTACATTTGAAAAAAAAGAAATTTGAATTCTTAAGACTTTAGACAAAAGACATACATATCACAATATTTTTAAGAATTTCATCAAAACCTAGTTTTATAATAGAATTATTAGTCTATTTTTATCTCTTTTTTTTGGTTAAAATAGATCAAAATTGTTATTTAATAAGATTTTTAATGAAATTTTTTTAAAAGTACTAAAATTTGCAAGTCTTTTTTTTAAAATTTTAAATATTTAAATATCCTTTTCTCATGGTAGAAAAATAATCGTTATTATGCAAAATTTTGCATGATAAATAAATTACTCGTGTAAAATTACAAATTGTGTTATAAAAAATATATAACGAGTAGTAGAGTGTAATTATAATAAGTAAATACAATGAAATATAATTAAAAAAATTAATAATTCAGATTAACACGGAAAAAAATTAATAATGCAAATCACAGGGCCCACGTGAGCTGAAAGTGGAAAGGATCATGCGGTTCGCGAGAGCTGATGTCCAGAAGCTGACAAATTTGGTGTAAATGGATCCTGGCCGTTAAAATCTGGTAGAGATTAATAGTAAGCAAAGTGTTGATGAAAATATCGCGAGAAATTGAGGAAAAAATGGGGGTTGTCGTGTAGGTGGAAAAGCTGACGCGTGAAACTTAGTCAATTCTCCTTTTTCAGAGACGCAGGAAAAAAGCAAAATAATTAAAAAAAGTGAGAACGCTTTGAAAGTTAGAGTGAGAAAATAAAAAATTAAAAAGAGATAATAATAGTAGATTTTCAACTTTCTGCATTTATTACCGTTCACGTATCTCTGCAAAACCAGCTTTGTCTCTTTATGATTTAAATGACTATTTTGCCCTTGTTTTGTTCTCTGAATATCGACTTTTGCTACTCTTGTCCTTATCTTAAGGTAATCATGGTTTTGATATTATTAGATAAAGGTAAATTTTATTTACATCCGGCCAAATATGAATAGATATTATTGTGAATATCTTGATTTAATATTAAAAATATTTACGAATTTGAAAAATAAGTAATAATATTTAGAAATTCTTTTATCAAATTTTATATATTCTATATCAAAATGCATAAATAACTTAATTGCACCTATACACATTATTTAAACAAAATAAATAGATAAAATTACCACCAATTATTAATTTCTACTAGAAATTTATATTAAAATCTAACATTTTTTTTTCATTTTAATTTTCTCTCTCTTAAGCATTGAACAATGGAGTCATGGAGTTCAACAACACAAAATGGATCAATAACAAAACCATTCTCCAACATCAACCCCAAAAAATAATAAATTGGGATGTGTAGTTTGAGAAAGAATTTAGTTCATGGTGAAACTTTTGGTGTGTGATTTTGCTTTTACAGAGAAAAAAAGAGACGAGAGAGGTTGAAGAAAGGATCAAGAGAGAGGGGGAGGGATCTGGGTTGTACAATTGTGGTTTAAGTGTATTTTTTTATTCATATGCGAAGTAAAGGTAGAGTTATTTAAATGGCTTTACTACCTCTTTTCTAGTAATTTTATTTAAATATTTTTTTAATGGTTTAACATTATCGTCAATTTCTCAAATTTGTATGTATTTTTAATATTAAATTTTACTTCGAGGAGATTCACGATAATATATTAACTTTTTAATTATGAACTTTAAGCTTTTGGCCCTTTATTTTTGCATCTTAACCCCTTCTTCCACCTCTTTTTTTTTTTTAAAATAAATATTATACTTCTCAAATTTTATTTTTTAAATTTAAAATGATGTATTATTCACTCATTAAATATGAAATACTATATTAAATTATTTTACAAATTATAAAATTTTATTTTTCAATAAAGACATAATACATCACTTAAGATAAAATAAATTAGTATAGTATTAAAAAGTATAATATATATGTATATATATATATTATTAAAGTGAAAGCATACAAACAAGTAATATCACTCAAGTAAATAGTATAAAATAAGTAATTAAGGAATTAAAAAGAGAAAGGGTAAAAGAAGAATATGCAGAAATTTACGTGGTTCGGAAACTTATCTACGTCCACGACAGATCAAGATTACTCACTCTTATTGTTGAATCATAAGACACTCACAAAAAATATATTTTATAAGAAAGATCACAAAGAATCACTTTCTCTCACAATCTATAAATTTTTTTTCATTAAGAATCATACAAAATATTTAATCATTAGGATTCTTGGATTATCACCAAGATATGTTTACAAGTCAATTGAGAGCCTTTATATAGACTTTAGTACATTTTAAGTTTACCTTAAACGTGTGGGAGTTGTATTAAGGAGTTCTGAAATAAGTGGGAGACAAATAATAAAGTCTCAAAATGGGAAGCAAATTTCAACACCTAGCGCCGCGGCGCTGATCACCTGTTACGCCTTCCTTCATTTTTTGTATCTTTTTACATCCGTCTTCGATTTTGACTCACCCTACTCTTTTGCCTTGATTTTTAAATTATATTTCAATAATTTTCAACCCATATTATGACACACACATGCACACACACACACACACGCACGCACGCACGCACACACACACACGCACACACACACACGCACACGCACGCACACGCACACACGCATGCGCACACACACACACATAGAGAGAGAGAGAGAGAGAGAGAGAGAGAGAGAGAGAGAGAGAGAGAGAGAGAGAGAGAGAGGAACATTTAAATGAATTCTTGAAAAAATATGTTGTCAATTAATTTAATTGGTAAAGTCTCTTAAGTTAAATTAGGAGATTTGATTTTAAATCCCACCTACAAATAGATGATAAAAAGTATGATTTATATTTTATATAATAAAAAAATTAAAAAAAATTAGAGAATCTATCTCAATTTTTAATTTTTTTTTTTCATATCTTCGCCACTCGATTTCAAAAACTTGATTCCACCCTACATAACATATTTTAGTTTTTGTTTGTAGTAATATTAGATTAAAGAAAATAAATTAAAGATACTTAATTGTGATACCTTTTCATAAAAAAAAAAAACATTGTGGTATTATTAACATTAATATTTAAAAGCCACTTCGAGCTTCATATTTTTACTTGGATTTAAATCCCACTTCTCTCGAGTGATGAGTGTAAAAATATATATATATATATATATATGTAATTCTTCAAAAAAAAAATACCAATATTTAAAAACAAATAAATATTTCTCAAGCACTATTATCATTATTTGTTATGTTAGAATAAGATGGGCAAAAGTCAAGACATTTATAAGTCTCTTAAAAAAGTTTTTTTACTCAAATATTCAAGGTAAGTAAAGATGTTTGTGTAATGTTGACTTCTTTAATATTCTAAAAAGGCACTTAAATTATTTAACCTCTTAACCTTTAAAATAAAAAAAAATCAATTAAATTACTTGATTACACTTAATATCAACTAACACTTCGTAAAAATTAATATATATGTCTTGAAAATAAATTAGATGAATTATTAATTATAAATTCAATAGATGTTTGGTACTCAAAATCTTGAACAATAATAAACTTAAAGTATTTTAATAATAAGTGTTAGTTAAAACTATTAAATTATGTATCATAAAAAGCAAAAAAATTTAAAATCTTGTAAAAAGTTAGACAACAATAAAATATTTATAACGATAGGGGTATTTAAAATTTTTTTTTTTGATATTACAAAAAAATTAGCCGATCTTGTAGAAAGATAATGATCGTTTTTCCTTATCTTGTAGAGAGATAACAGTCGTTTTTCTTTATCTAAAGCATGGCTGGAAACTTGAGACCAGATCCAAAGCCCTTTTCAAATCACTAGACAAATGAAATAAAGATTAGACGGATGAAGCTTTGACATTGTTGTCTTTCTTAAATAGGTACTGATCAATTCAATTTGGACAGATATTTTTCTTAAGGAATAACTATCAACCGAATTGATTAGGGCAGATTCCTAAAACCATTGAATCCGACTATAAAGTCAATCAACGTTAGACAAATAATTAAAATGAGTTTTGATGGCATCACCAGATTGATCATTTAATAATGTGGGGCTAATGACTATGGTGCGAATAGGATTGATGCGGATCGTGGATGGCAGCCTCCTCTCCAGGGTACAGTTAAAGCTAAATGTTGATGCTGTTGTTAATGTAGAGGGGCAGAAATATTATCGGTGTTTGATGGGTTCTTCGTGATTTTTTGGGTATACTACTTACGGCTTCGACCAGGTCTTTTAACAGTCTCTTATTCGGTTTTCTCTGCCAAGTGTTTTAGGGCGTTGCATGCTCTTCAAATAGTGTGAAGTTTGCTTGGGGTTGGTTTGCATGGGATTAGTTTGCTTTGGCATGATGTAATTGTTGGAATAAGATTGTAAGCAATTGGTTAATGCTCTTCATTTGTATATATTATTGGGTGTGGAAGGTAATTTGATTGGTTCTATTTTTCAGATTTCAGTCAACTTTAAGAATGCTTTTTGGATATTTGCTAGGCATGAAGGAAATAAGGTCGCTCATTTCCTTAGAGATATCTAAACCTAGATTAAAGTTTCGATTCTCTAGTTCGATAATAAATTAAAAGGAATTATGCAGCGGATGGCATACGTTGTTTACGTTATGGCTAGTGACACTATGACATTATTCAAAATGACATTTAAAATCATGTAATATGTTGTGGATTAAACTTTAATTTGCTTAATAATAAGGAAAATAAAAATAATAAAAATGAAGAATTAAAAACACACACATAATTTATAATAGTTTACCCTCAATCTAAGGCTACATTTTTAGTTCTCGTAATTTTGCTATAATGGAAAAGAATTATAAGATACAAAAATTTGCTATTATTCTATTTTTTATATGGGTACACAACCTCTTCTTTTAATAATTTATGTGTTGGAGGAATCATTATTTTTCTTATAAAATTAGGTTAAAGTGAAGAATCATAATCAAATTCATATTTAAATTTTAATCTTTTTACTCAACAGAATAATTTAGATATCAAGTAAAAATGGTAAGAATGTAAAACATATAATAAAAAGCACAATACAATCACTTATGTAGTTTGATTAATTGTCTACATTCACGGTGGATTTAAAGATTCTATAATTTCTTATTAACTCCCTAGAGAATTTATAAGAAAATTCAACGAAGAACACTCAAAAAGATCTAATGTTTAGTGTATCCTTACTTTTCCACAAATAATGAATATTCAAACAGTGGTTGCACTCTAGCGTATACAAGTATTTAGTGTCTACCTAGTTATTCACTTTCTTAGAGCCTCTCTTAATGCTTGATTTCAAACTAAAGAGTTTACAAAGGTTTATATAAAGGTTATTTCATGTCTACTAACTTTAATTCTAATTATAATAAGAGTCCACGTATTTTGAAAGTTCATAACTTTTCAAAACTCAGAAATTCCGAAGTAGAAATGAACTTTCCTTGTTCTGGCACCGCAATGTTGTGTTATGCCGCGGTCAACTCAGTGGCGCCTTAGCCCTGTACCGAGTCTTCGCACTTTTCTCGCTTTTTTTTGTATTTTTAAGTTTCGTTTTACTTTTCTTTCTATATTCTACATGTTCTAAATTTTCTCATGCATGTTTCACATGTTTTAAACTTTGACTCTCATCTTTAATATTTTTTATAATTTTTATCCAAACAAAATTATTGAATTACTAAATCTCTAAATTATATCTAATAAGAAAGAGATTAATTAGCGTAGTATCCTTAGTAAAAAATAAACTATGACAAATTTTCTTTTACTAGTAAAAAGAAAAAATTAGAGCAAATAAAAGAAATAGAAAATAATTTTCAAATAAGTATCTTTCCCTAATAAAACTTTAGGCATGGTGCGTTTATATACAGTGATAATTAGGCTTTACATATCTCACAGCACAAATTTAATTGCTCTAACATATAATAAATAAGCGAGTAAGTAACATTACACATCAATTATATGTGGTAACAAACATTCGGGTGCATCTTCAGGATTTTGTTTTGTTTTGTTTTGTTTTTTTATTGAAACATTGTGAGATGTATATTGACATTTGATACCTGTTTTTATATAAATTATTTGTTTTTGAATTGCTTTGTTTTCTCAGTTGTTGTCATGCAGAGTTATAATAAATATGAGGAATAATTTACCAGCAAACAAAACAATATTATTCGCATTAGGGTTTTAGCAAAAATACCAATTATCATGCTCACAAATTTATGCAGAAAATTATTGAAAAATGGAACCCACTCATATATTATTGGCACCAAAAAGTTAAATGGGGAGGGAAGGCTATAGTAGATTTTAAATAAATTGTCTCTTTACTTTTTAAAGACCGATTATTTTATAATTGATTGAAAGGTACACATAATAAAATTTAATGTAAAGAGTGTAATAAACATGAGAATTAGAAATAGCTACTTTTTTAAAACTATAATAATAAGCACAAAAGAAAGAAATATGATTGTTTTAAACTCAAATTGATAGTTAATATTAAGGAAATTAATTATAAAAAAATAATCAAAATAATATAATATATAAAGTATGACGATTGTTAAGATTTGTGTTTAATTTTAATATTAAGCTTTCATCTATCAGTTTAAATTTTTATATTGAGTACTAAAATAATATGATATCAAAAGTAAAATCTGAAGTTTAAACTCTCATATTTTTATTTTTAATTAATTTTTTAATTAAATTTTTTTTTTGAGTTTTACGAATTTATTATGTTTTAGATTTTAAAATTATATTTATGTTTTATGTGAAAAGAACTGTTAAGATTTGTCTTTAATATTAATATTGAACATTTATGTATCAACTTAAAATTTTGAATTAAGTGATAGACTAATAATATCAAAGATTAGAATTTATTATTCTCCTTATTGGTACAAACTACAACAGATTTTATTCATTTAGGAGTGGAATTATCTCATCAAGGGTTGTGAAATTTTTTTTTATTATAAATTTTTAATTTGCTTTAAATTGGATTTTGGTTCTTAAGAGAAATTAACTTAGAATCTTAACAAGAGTATGAAACAGAGTTTTTTATTCACTTTTTTTTTTAAGATTTAAATGAAAAAGAAAATTTTTACTGATTAAATATCAATTTTTTTATTTTTATTTAAATTTAAGTGGTTAAGGATGTAAAGTTTATACACGATCATCTAAACTACGATGGGGGCATAGACACTTCTTTTAATCAGGGTGTGAATTTAATAATGTCTAGTGTAATTATCAAGGATTGAAAATTTCTAGTAAATACAAATGAGAGAAAATAATAATGAATGTGGAGGGACCTCTCAATACATGATATAAATGGAAAAACTTTGAATAAAATTGTATTAATGTTTTGAAAATTTTGTACTCCTTGCAATGCTATTGGGTGGAAGGTGGGGTAATAAGGTTGAATATATATGAAATTCAATTTCATTTTCAATTTTTGAGAACAAATGTATAAATAAAATTTTAAGAATGCATTTGATAGTGAATTTTAAAATGAAAATACATCAAATATTAGTTTTTTAGAATTTGCCTACTTAGTTTCTCATTTATAAAAGGCATTAACTTATATTTGAGTTATCCTTGTGTTTCTTTAGGAGAATTTATAACTAAAATTCAATGTTGTATAAAGTATTGTTGATTTTTTTGTAAAGAAAAGTTATATATAATAAGAAATATAAATCAAACTCTTTTCTCATTTATTTAATGTTGAACTTCATACCTCTTATTTCAATTTAAAATATTCTATTAATTGAATTGGTTGATAAATATAATATTTTTGAGTTATATGTGTAATTTAAATTTTTTTTTTTGCACGCGCATACGCATACACATATATTCTTTTTTTATACACTTTACAAATAGTATTGTGTCAATGAATTCATATTACTCTTCTGATATTAATCAAACTCACACTAAATATTTTTATCAAATTATATTTTTAAGATCATAAAAAATAATATATACAATGTTGAGTACACCCTTATTTGAATTATAAAATTTTTATAAAATTAGAAAAAAAACTTATACTCTCCTAACATTTGTCATGACTTAAACTTATAACTTAAATTAAAAAGATGCACAAAGATTATTGCTTGAGCAAATACTCAAGTACATATATATTCTTTTACTTAGTTTTTTAGTTGAAAAACCGAAAGAAAATTGTTATTTAACTAACCTTTAATATTTAATATTGTTGAACACATAATGAGAAAGTAAATATTGTTGAAGAAGCTCTGCTAGTGTTTTGTCTCTAGTGTAACCCTTAAGTCATAAGCATGATACTGTAATAATTCATCCCACTTTTAAAAAAGAATTTGGTGACCTCATCACACTAACCCCTTTTATTCATTTAAAACCATCTCTTTTAGATCTACTTTCATCAGTATATTAACTTTATTGATCAGTTTGAATTGAAGAAAAAAAATATAATAATAATTGAAAAAGAAAAAAAAAAAAGTCTCTCTCTTTAGATTATTTTACCAAAAGGCATTGCTTTGTAGTTGGTTCCTTCACAAGGGAAAAGTTATCCTCCACTACGATTCAATCCATATGCCTTTCCAATTCCCATCACCCCACCAATAATAGAGGAACCATGATTAAAAAAATAAATAAAAAAATAAAAATCCTTTATTAGTTCATTTATTTATTTATTTATTTATTTTTTAAGATTATGATTTTTTTAAAAAAAAATTCAAGTAAGGGATTGCTAGATCAACCAATGACTCAATTTGAAAGGATATTCAAATCAAATCTCATTTTTCCTTCATGTAATTGATAAACAAAGTGAGCATTATTTTTTGACCTATTAGAACCTCAAAAACGAGGTCGCTTTTCTTTCTTTCTCTCAAGTTCAAATCACAATTGATCAATTTATGATCATCTAGGTGGATAGATAGATGTATTAAAAAGCCTTCACTCAAAGACTAATTGATGGAATATCATGAGACAAAAGGGCCCATAACTCTTTTCATTAGTGCAAGCTAAACCCACCAATCTTTTTACACACATTATATATATGAACATGAATTTGATAATCATGTCATCAAGGTCAAACTTTAAGCAAACAATACATAAGAACGAATCACTCACAGCTGGGGGCAGAATTGAGAGCCACTAAAAGTTTTTGGTAGCTTCTTCTTGCCCTCAAAGCAAGTAGGAATAAAGGGAAGTTGGTCTTTTTCTTTACTTTTTTTTATGAGAGATGAATTTGGGTAGGAGAAGAAGCACCAATCAAGCAAAAGATGGCCATTGGTTCCCCTTTTTACTTATAGAAGATTTCTAACTATCATTTCTTTTTGGGAGGGAAAAAAATAAGAAATAAAAGCTATGCAAAAAGTTTGAATGTGATGTTTAAATGGTATTCCATTTAAGAAAGACCAAAACAAAAAAAATTAATTAGTCAATTACTAAATGCTATACCCCAAAGGAGCTTGGAAAATATATATCATGGCAACACCTTATTTTTTTTTAAAAAAAAAAAACTTAAAATATTCTTTTGCCATGCTACATAAAAAGAATATTATTTCTAACCCAACGAAATACACATATTATTATTTTTTTTAAAAAAAAAAACTTAAAATATTCTTTTGCCATGCAACATAAAAAGAATATTATTTTTAACCCAACAAAACACACATATTTTCATATTAGTATGATATTGTACACTTTGAATTTAAATCTGTATGATTTTACTTTTGGCCTTTACCCAAAAAGCTTTATAATAATAGAGATATAATTCACTCTTTATATATCTATGATTTTTTTCATTTCTTGCTAATGTGTAATTTTGTTTACTTTCTTAACAATCCTTCTCTCGAATAAAGGACCACACTATTCTACATGGTTTGAGCCTCCCCTCAAACAATATCCCATCCGTCTATCTTTCATATTAAAAAATCTCGCTCCTTTTAGACTGGTACTCATCTTCTACTTATTTTCACTGCATTAAGGACGTACGCCTTATGTGAAACACTAAAGTACCGCGCCATCAACTTTGAGAGCCGGTCTATCAAGTCAACTCTGCATCACTGCGTTAGGAGAACACGCTTTATGTGAAGCCTAGGAGCACACCATCGCCCATCTATAAAGCTTAACTATGGATCTCATCGCAAGTAAACTAAGGCTTACTAGGCTCACCATTTTCTCGTTCGGCACTAAAAATTTCCTCCACATGGTACTCATCTTCTACTTATCTTCACTGTGTTCAGGACGCACGCCTTACATGAAATACTAGAGTACTGCATCATCGATCTTGAGAGCCTTCTTTATCAAGTCAATTGCGCATCACTACGTTGAGAGGACGCACCTTACATGAAGCTTGGGAGCACACCACTGCCTGTCCATAGAGCTTAACTACGGATCCAATTACAAGCAAACTGGGGCTTACTAAGCTTACCATATTCTCGTTCGGCACAGAGAATTTTCTTCACATAGTACTCATCTTCTACTTATCTTCACATAGTACTCATCTTTTACTTATCTTCACTGCGTTGAGGATGCACCCCTTACGTGAAACACCAGAGTAGTGCACTATTGACCTCGAGAGCTTGCTCTATCATGTCAACTCCGTACCATTGCGTTGGGAGGACACACCTTACGTGAAGCTCAGGAGCACACTACCGCCTATCCATAGAGCTTAACTGTAGTAACCAGTATCCACGACTGGTAAGAATAAGTTTTTATATATGTATAAATATACGTATTTTATTTGTATGTTGGTGATACTTGAATTATATATTGTTATTAGTAATATTTTTATAGGTTAAGGATATACGATTAGTATTGGGTTTATTTGTATGACTTTAGATTTATTTTAGGGACCAAATTGTTATACTTTGAAAGTTTTGGGGGTGAATTCGTAAATATCAAAAATTAACCACTTAGTATAAAAATACACTTTTAAAAACCCTAATTCTCTCATTTTGGTCGAGCTACCCATTTTTAGAGAGAGAAGAGAGAAATAAAGGAGAGAGAAAGAGAAGAAGAAAAAGAAAAAGAAGAAGAAATTGGAATTTTGGATCTTTAGATGTATATCACAACTAATTATCAATTTATTGGTGTTAATTAAGTTAATTTCTTTAAGTTTTGATTTCTGGAAATATGTATAATTAAGGATTTGATGTGTATTTCGTTTGATGTTGTGAGAATTGATGATGATCTATAAGATAGTTTGATAAATCATGATGAATTATGAAATTTCTGCTGGATAACCTCTTGATCTAGGAATTTTATAAATTGTTGTGATTCGGTTCTGGTTTTGAATTTTGAGTATATGAAATTAGACATGTTTAGGATCATCTGAGACTTTGAATCGACTGAAAATCTCGGAAATTGAATTTGTAGTGAATTTACCAAAATGACCCTGGAATTCTGGAAATTTCCTGTGTAAACAGTATGATACAGTGGAAAATAATTTTTGACCTGCTGAATGATCTTTAAAAATTACGAATTTGTGGAATATGATAATTTTATATGTCTAATATGATATACTCGGAATTGAGAATTTGGATCAATGTGGTTGAAGTGTTATGAATTTCTAAAGTGTATCAGCTCATTGTAGTATTTGATTAACAGATTTTTAAAGTTATGAAATAAAATAGTTTTAAAATACTTTTGGCAGTTATTTGGAAGAAAAATATTTATCATGGACTGAGATATGTGTCAAGAGTAATTATGTGGTAGTTTTATAATTTTTGAGTTAGTATATGATTTTATAAAATTGGGAGATTGAATACTGTTCAGTAAGTATCTTGATCCTGTCAGGTTTGTAGTTTGGATTCGATGGTGTGTATGGAATGGATTGTGTAGGAATTTTGATATAATATTCATATATAAGAAGTATATATGAGTCAAGAATGATATATTCTGATTTCGGAGCAATTGGACATCATTTGATGTATTAGAAATTTTTGTTAAGTGTAAGTGGTCAGAATGACAGGTTTTGAGAAACCAAATATTTAGACCAATTTGATGTGATAAATGCATTGTGTATAATTTTGTAAGCTATTTAAAGTATTTTGTGTGAATTGTGAGGCTTATGAAAGGATTAATCTCCATTGATAGGTTAAGGAGATTTAAGCCTTGTAGCTGAAAGTGTTAAGAGGTAAGTATACTAAACTTACTACTGGAATCACAATAAACATAATAATTGTTTTGTATGATTTTGTAAATGGGGTTAAGAATATGTTTATGATATGTCAAAGTATATTTTGATATGAAATGTGAATATATGTTTATGAATGTGAGCATTGACATTGAGCATGGACATACATGTGTTTTTGAAAGTGAGCTTTCCAAAATAAGATGCGTTTAACAAAGAAAGCTTTTGAAGTGTAATATGTCCATGAGAAATATTTTGTGATTTGAGGGTACTTGAACTTACTGTTAACTTAGTAGGCATTTTATGTGATTTGTGGAGCCTTTATGTGTGGCCTTTCCTTCGGGATTGGTATATGTTATGTGTTCCGTATGTAGGGAGGATCCTATTGGTACCTAAAGGAAGTGTGAGTCATCACATTCGTGTGGTGGCGTATTGGTACATGTGAGAGGACTCACCGATGATCAGGGTGAGGGTTTGGCTTTTACCTTCGGGCATAAGCGTTATATATGTGTGATTTAAAGACCTCACTTGTACTATTCCTCTCATACGGTATATCACCTATGAGTGACATTTGGCTCATTATGTGATATGTGATATGTAAGTCCTACTAAGTAGTAGTTGAGTGATGGTATTCCTATTATGTGTTTTGAAAGAATGTGTAAGCGCTTACATGATATGTGATTTGATAAGATTATGATTTTGATTGATCACAGCATATCATACATATGCATCGTGTACATATATGTATTTGTATTTGATATATGAAAAACTAGTATGCTTACTGAGTTTTATACTCATTATAGTTTATGGTGATTTCAGGTAAATAAGGTACATGTGTGCATAGCGGATTTGGCAAGGCTTCTGCTGTTCCTTGGGTTCCCTAAGTTGTTAGGTTGCTAAGTGTTTTATTTGGGGACACGTGGGATAAGATATTTGATTTGTCCCTAGTGAATAAATACCTATGTATTATTTTATTGTGTGGTTGGATTTAGTTTAAGTTTCACCAAGTGTAGTAATGGATTGATTTTAAGTAAGAATTTGCAATGAATATATTCTGGGCTTCCGGTAACAAAGTTGCTACTGGTGACATAGTAGAGTGTTAATCTCTGAGAAAACTCTGCGTATCTCCGGTTTACTAATTGTCCCAGTCATAATTCAATTGCTATAATTCTGAAAGAAATTAAAATAAATGCTTAAGTATTATTGAATGAATGTAAGTGATGTCGTGTGTCAGATCTTTTGGGTCTGGGGCGTGACATTAACTATGGATCCCATCGCAAGCAAATTGGGGCTTACTAGGCTCATCATCTTCTCGTTCAGCACCGAGGATTTTCTCCACATGACTAATTCTGGGGCATGGCGGACACACCTTACGTAAAGCCTGAGAGCACACTTTAGGTCTAAACCCTCATGATTTTACTATTAAATTTTACCCAAAGACCTCGTACCAATTAAAATATAATTAACTTCTTATATATCAATTATTTTTTCCATTTTTTGGAAAGAGAATTTGTTTGTTTCCTTAATAATTTTACAATAACTAACATGCTAAAAATTAATAAATAATCTATGCCAAAGAAAAAAAAAAAAAGTAATAGATATCCAATTAAGTTTGTGATGATAATTTAGCTAATTAAACTAGTGGTTTATTTACATAGGATTTTGATCCATTATTGATTAATTAAAAATTTTGCTTTATTGCACCTTAGATGTTCTTTTATAATTGTATCAACAAAAGAAAAAAAAAGTGATTTGGCCTATTATAGAGAAGCTTCAATAATGATGATAGGGGGCACCGCCCCATCTAAAAGGACTATAATTTTTATTTCCTTCAAAAGTATTTTTATTCATGAAAAATAGACAAATAGAAGATGCCAATAAGTCCCACCTCAAAAAGCTTCATACGAACAAACATGGCATCTACTTCCTTGGACTTTAGGGAGTTTTGGAGAATCCTTGGGAGTTACTAACAATAGAAAATCCCACTTAGAAAAAGGCAAAGAATGAATGAAAAAAGCTACTTTTCTCCACTAATGGTGTGGAAATTTGGCTTTGTCAAAAGCACTTATGCCCCTATATATGCTTTACACAAGCATTTAAACAACTTTTTATGAAGCAAATTTAATGGGGAAAAGAAAAAGGATTCTAAGAATGACCGACCCTTTTGGATACATATGTGATATGTGGAAGAAATATATTCCTGCCTACGTGAGTGATCACTTAAACTTTACATTAAACCATAAAGTTAGATTTTAAAAATGTGCTTTTAAAAGTTGAGACAAATCTTTGAGACACACATGACCCAACTTTCAAAGGGGACCTACAATACTTAATTATATAATTAATTAATTAATTAGTGGTAATAAGATGACAAACAAGATTATACAGTAATTTAAGTGGATATGAATTAGAGAATCACATTATTTGGCTTAAGCATGTTATAATCATATCTCTAGACTTTACACTTTTGATTGTAATTTAATTTTCACCTATCAAACTACTTTCAATCTGCTACTTGACTTTATATTGAAACAAAGGAAGCTATACAAACATTATAATCTAGCCTTTAGAAAGAAGATGAGTTTAAAAGTAAACTGCAAGCATGCTTATCTACACACCTTTTGTTTCCAATTAAGTGATTCTCGTATCATTGCAAACCATCAAAGCTTATTGCAACAACTCTTTAATGAAAAAGGAAAAAAAAAATTAGAAAAAAAATTGCATTAATTTTCAATTTGAGTACAACCCACTCTTAACTATAACCATAAATGCATATTGGACCATCATTCTTCCCTTCACCTTCATCATTCAATTAATCAAAATCATTAGGTGGTAGATTCAATGCCAAGGGGACCTCGATAAAGAAAAGAAAAGGTGTGAATAGAAATAAATAAAAAATCTCACTTACTAAACACTAATTTTTATTTTTTCAAATTTTTACTCCAAAGATTATAAATGCAGACTACATTCTCGATGAGCTAAACTATAATTATATATATATATATATATAAAGAATTTTTTTTAATAAACTATGTAGTTTATCATATAATGAGCAACATTGTTATGTGGCATTGTCTAATTAATTTAAAATTTTTACACAATTTATAAAATCTTAATACGTATTCAATAACTCTTCATATGGTGAACTATGTTGCCTAGATCATATAGATATATATATATATATATACCACTTCTTTAAAATTGTTCAATTCTCATTTTAATTGATTTTACACAAGTTTGGAGTTAAGAGTCCAAATTCTCTTCCTTATAGAGAGAGAGAGAGGGAGTAGATTTCTTCAAATTTTGGAGGAAAAAATTAAATCTCGGATTTAAAATTTTTGAACAGCTTCATAACAAAAATAACCTTAGTAGGTTTTGAATAGTGATCTAATTATAAATATCAATTAAGTTAATGTAAAAAAGATTAAGAAAATGGGAAAAACAAAACTCTATAAGCTGGTGCTTTTGATTTGGTAAATCAAAATAACAAAAAGACAGCTTAAAATTGAAGGGTAGAAATTCCTTTCAGGCAAATGCTGGCAAGATTCTGGTTTGTGATGTTTGTAAATGGAGGACAACCTACATATATTCCCATATTCTCAAATCTAATTATCTATATATATATATATCCCTAGATTAAGGGGGTCAAATCATGCACGTTCCAATATGCATACATAAACAAATGAGCAAATAGTTTAAACTCATGGAGCTATAGTACATATTTGACAGTCTACTTAAATTAATTAAACCAAAAGCATGATCATTTTGCAGATGTGTATAATTAACATGTGAAGGAAGCAAATGAATTAACAAAGTTTCTGTGAATGGGGAGACAAAGCAATCTTTGCTGTGAAGGGTCTGAATAAATTAAAAAGATTTACAAACAAGAAAAGCTTTTTAGAGTTTGCTTGTGTGGTTTTTTATATCAGTGACTCTTTTTCTCTCTCTCTCTCTCTATATATATATAAAAGTGACTGTGCTTGGTTGGAGTACTGTCACTTTTCTTCTGTTGGTCCTAAAGAGATTCCAAATCTTCCTTTAAGATTCATATTAATCAACCAATTTCTAGTGGGTGTCATAATTTGTTTTTTTTTTTTTATAAAAAAAATGAATGATAGATCTCTCTAAAATATTGAATCAGATCCATAAATCTAAGAATACAGTAAAAGATGTTACTATTAAGTGATGATAAATAGAATATGAAGTGATAATAGTAAAAAAATAATAATACTATTAAGATCCCCATGATAAATAGTGATACTATTAAAATACTAATAGTGATAAATAGTATATGAAGTGATAATAGTGATAATAGTGATAATAAATACTATTAAGATCTCTCTAAAATATTGATAATAGTAACAATAATAAATAGTATATGAAGTGATATGATATGGAAAATCCCCATGAAATTTAGATTCTCTTGAAAAATCCTGCCAGCACAGGAAATTTATACATATGTATAAAATTTTATTTCAGTAATTGTGGCAGGTCAACTACTGCCCTTGAGGTCACTGAACTTAGACTTGCATGCAACTTGATCATTTATTAAGAAATTTCATTTTTAAATTTATTTTATTTTTATCTGAGTTTAGCTTTTGGGGATAGAAAATGTGGGGGAGGAAGAGAGATTCTCTGAGAGCTTTAAAAGCAAAAAGAAGACAAATACTAGCAGATGAGATGACTCAATAAATTGGAAGTAAATTATGTGTGCATACTTTTTGCCTACAAAAGCTTACAGCTACAAAAAAGCTGACACAGCACCACACACACAGAGTCAGAGAGCAACCAAAACCAAAAGGAAACCAAACCAGATTCTTACATTTTTCTTTTTCTTTAAAATGTTTTTTTCAGATAAATAGACATGTAAAAAAAAGTTGTAACAAGGTAAAAAAGTGACCAAAAATCCACTGTTTCTAGATCTTGTGTTTGTTCTTTTAGGGTATCAAAAAGGTGAGGAAAGGAGAAGAGAAGTTCAAACTTCAAATCAAACGTGCGCCTACAAACATTATGACCAAAAAAAAAAACAAAGCTGAAAGTTTTATCTTTTCGTGTCAGAAAACTTGAAAGAAAGCAAAGCAAAGCAAAGCATGCATGGCACATAAGCCAATGACGACGACAACAACAACATCTTTTTAACAACTTTTATCGAGAGCCAAACAGTGCAGAAAGAGAGAAAAAAAAAGATATGTAGTGGGAAAATTTCTCTCTCTTTCTCAAAATTTTATTCTTCTGTTTTTTTTACCACGAAAGAAAGTGTCATTGCTTTTTCATTGCTCAGTCATGGGTCTGTCATTTCACTGCTGCTTAGAATTGAAGTTTTGTGTTACCGTTTCACATCACAGTGTCTGTAAAATTTGCAGAGAACACAAATAAAAAAGATTTGATATATATATATATATTTATATAAAGAGAGAGAGAGAGAGAACCATTTAATGCAAAAAGTTAATGAGGGTTTGCTTATTTTGTCCAAATACATGCAAAACGCCCGGAATTGGCGCCGAATTTTAGTTGGAATTGAATTGATTGCACTGTTGCATTGCATGGGGGTAACTATTGACTTTTCTTAAGGAAGTTTGCACGAGAAAAACATGAAGTGGTTGTAATTTAAATCGAAGCAAGCAGCCAAGCTAGCCTAACATTTACACAATTGTGTTGACATTCAGTGTGTATAGCTTGTATCATCGCATCAGCCTTGGACCCATGAGTCTGATTTTTCATTTAAATCTCTTTCCCCCAGCACCACAGATGGGTTCTTATTTCTCCTTTTCGGTGCCTTTGGTTTTGCTTGGTTGTTTTGTCCAGGAATCGTGGGCCTAGAGTCCCATTTAATTTAGTAGGTCAGCAATTTAAGAACCAAAATGTAAAAATGAAATGAAAACGAGAAGACCAACTGCTTTTGTATTTTGGTGAAACTAAAATGGAAAAAAAAAAAATTACTTACTTCTTGATTTCTTGATTGGTAATTGATCATGGTTCGTTCTCAAGTGCTTTATTTCCAAGCAGAGGGCATATATGTGACGACGACTTTGCAGGAAAAAAAAAAAACTTGCAGGTAATCCAACTTCAGAAAGGTAAAATAATTTGTTGATCATGCTATAGGTTTTTTTTTTAAAAAAAATTTAATTAGTAGGATCTTGCTATAGTTTAAAAAATATATGTGTCATAACAAGTCAAATGAATTTAATTTGTAAATAATATTTTTTTAATATTACTCGAAAAGATAGATTATTACGAGTCATACTTAGCATTCAGATATCCACTTCAAAGGACATTTGTTTAAAATTACCTATAGGTGGTAGGGTCGAGTTATTGATGTGAGACGTATCTAAAAAAAGAGGGATTCTCTAGTCATAATCCAAAAACGATTTGTGTATATATTTTATAGAAATGTGAAACAAAGTAAATTATAATAAAGTAATTGAAAGACATGGAAATAAAGGTTGAGAAATCATATTAGGCTCGTTTGGTTTGATATTTTAAATAGAGTTTTTGAAAGTATTCTTTTAAATTTTTTTTAATTATTTAGTTATCAATTAAAAAAAAAACTCTTTTGAAGTAGTAAATCGTTTGGTTACATAATATTGAAAATATTTATTTGTTATTAAATTATAAAAAAATAGTACTTAATAAATTTACATTAAAATTCTATATAGTTCAATTTTTTTTACATAAAATAAAATTTACAATTTAATCTTTAAAATTTACTAATGTATTTTTATAGACAACACAAATAATTCATACTAAAATTTAGTTTTGCAATCATTATGAAATAATAACAAAAATAATTAGAACTTTAGACATTAGTAAATATAAATTTATAAGAATTCAAATAAAATTAATACATGCAATCAATAAATTAAATATATTATTGTGTTTAGTATATAAATTAAAAATAAATACTATATATCTATGACTAAATTATTTTTTGGGTAAAACTTTATAGAAATATAATAATTATAAAGATATAGAGATATGATAACTTTCTATAAAAAGTTAAAAATATATTAGTTAAATATAATTTATTTTTATTAAATCTATGCTATAGAATTAAGAAATACTGATAGGTATATTTGTTAATACACAAAAATAGATAAAAACTCAAATAATTCTACTATTAAAAACTTAAATTTTAAATTTTTGCAAGTAAGGTAAAATAATTTTTTTAATTTTTAAAAATTCTTATACAATCAAACGTTAAAAAAAATTTAAAAAAATTTTTGACATTAAAAAATTTTAAGTAGTAAAAAATCCAATCAAACATGGACACTTGGACTTATTCATGATTACCCGTTAGCAATAAATCAACTATTTGACTTGTTAATAGTGTTTCAATTTATTGTCAAAGAGAAAAAAGAATTAGAAAAAAAAATTCCATCACTAATCCTAATTAACATGATAGGGAAATTTAATTTGAAGTTGGTTTGGTCAAGAATTAACTCAAAATTAAATCGATCAAAACTAACTTTTTAAATCGAATCAAACATCAATTCGATTCGATTTAATTCAATTTAATCGATCATTTCGGTTAAAAAAAATCTGCACCTTATCTGAGTTTAAAGGATTCGTGTGGACAATTTTCTAAGTTACAAAAGAAACAAATGAACAGCTGGCTCTTTAAATGATCAACTGTAAGTTGGCTTTCCTTCATCGTGACAATACATTAATTCCCAAAGAAAAAAATAAAAAATTTACCAAATTGGTTGTCATCAATTTAAAAAAAAAAACTTTGATAGTATTAAAGTTGAAGTAATAAATTCAAGTAGTATAACGTAATAATAAGTAATTAAAAAATAAATTAAAGATGAAAAGTAATAGAAAGTACACAAAAATTTATCTTATTCAGTAACTTATCTACATTTACAACGTATTAAGATCTCACTTCTTTTATTAATAAATCACAAATCACTCATAAAATATATACTCATAAAATATATATTTTATAAGAAAAAAAATTTATAACTCATAAAATTTTTTCTCAATTATACTCATAAAAAATATAATTGATCTCTCTTATAATTTAAATTTTTTTTTTAGTGTTTTGTATTTTAATTTCTTGAATTATATTTTCAAACTAATAAAGGCTTTTATATAAACTTTAAATATCTTAAATTATTCTTAAACTTTAGTTATGAAAGTCTTATTTTAATTAAAATATTAATTTATAAATTCTTATTTTATTTTAAATATAAATCAAAATACTAATTTATAATGTTATATTTTTAAAAAATAGTTATAACTATTTTTTAAAAATAATAATCGATAGCTATAGCTAGAGCCTATTGCTTAGAGTGCAAAAATTTCAAACTTTAAAAAGGGTCAGCTTTCAGAGGAGTGTAACACGCTGTCCGATTTTAATATTATATATAAGTCAAAACATATTAAAAGAAAGAAACAGACGGTGGCAGTGATAGTGATATTCACAAAAACAAAAAAATAAAAATAAAAATAAAAATCAACCAATTTAGTTTTCATCCAAGCAAGCATATATAGTTAGCGTTACTATTATCATTTTTAATTATCGATTGCAAAACTTTTCTTGTTTCTGGTTTATTATAGAAACAAAAAATCAAATAACAAATTTTTTTAGAAAAGAAATACTACTTTTTAAGATTATTAGTTTGATGGTTTCTATCATTGTAAATGTTTATTATTTACGTTCAAACTCCCAAACAAAAAACAAGTATAATTATAAAAAATAAAGAAAATAATATATTTTTTCCTTCGAAAGGAGGAGAAATTATATATTTATGACCTAGTGTTTATTTATATTACTTAAGAACTTTTTTATTAGTTACAACGTAATATTAGATTTTATTATTTTTTTTTTATACAGATCACGTATTAACTATAATTATATATTATAAGTTATTTTAAATAAAAATTAATTTAAGTGATCTATTTAAACTATTTTTTATTGAATTCTAAAGACAACTAATTGATATAAATTTGTCATGTATAAAAATTTAATACTAAGTAAAGTTTGATTAATATAATCATAGTTTAACCTAATATATAAAAATTTCTTTAGAATTATAGTTTTTAAATCAAATTATTAGACGTAAAGTACTTTTATCATTTCTATCATAGAAAGAACTCCAATAAACGCTATATAAATTTGATTATGAAAGGCTGCTAAACTCTCTTTATTATCATTCAAATCTGTTAATTCTCAATTACTATGGATTCTTTAGATATGTTTTATTTCAATATTTATTCTAATAATTTGACATAATGAATCCCGAGTTATTTTCATATAACTATGAATCTTATTTATGGTTATATCTAACACATAAATCTTCTAAAATTATTTATAAAGTCTAAAAATATTTTTTAATAATATAAAATATTAGAGGGTTTTGTAAATAATATCAAGAGAGTAAATGATCACTGCCCAAAGAAAATATTAATCAATCGGTCAAATGGATCACAAAAAGCAAGCATCGTCAATTCATATATGTTGATATTATTAGAAGTGGCAAAATTTCACATGTTGTTGGTGGGATCATTTATTGCTCAAATCTATAATTTTATTTGTATCGAACTCTCGAAATTGATGGAAAGGGACCAATGTGCATGCAACATGCCAATGCGCATGCAATTTCTCAAAGCAGTTTTCCTTCTTTGAAAATGACTTCACTTTCTATGTTATTGTGTTTCTTCAATTTTGATCATCTTTTTAGTATTTTGCTGCTCATACATGGTAAGAAGAAATTAAAAAAAAAAAAAATTGCTGTACAGGTTTTTGGTTGTGGATTCTTGATTTTGTATTGATTAAAATTAGGATTACTATCATTATTTATTTTCCTTTTGTTTTTTTTTTTTTTGATTGATAATGTGAGGCTTGTGATGGTTTATGATACTGCCACAAATGAATACACAGAATGAAGAAGAATAACAGATGATACGGAACACAAAATCTGCTGATATTAAGAAGATGCTAACAGGACTCTTTGTCAAATTAATGAGAAGTCTATTCATTAATCTGATGGTTTCTGCTGATATTACCTTTCGACCTTTGGACTTTGGTTGCAGCCGTTCCTTCGCGGGAAGAGCCATTTTCATTTCATCAGAGGAGTCTCAATAACGTTCCTTGTGGCGTCGGCAACAATGAAAACGAGTGAACAAAGAAATCAAAACGAAAACATGAGCAATGTGTTGTCTTCTGAGTTGGAACCCCACCTAATTATGAGTTCTTTTGAATGAAAGATAATCTGACTGCCTACGCCTTTACATTGTTGCATGGGCTCACATGGGCAAGATTGACTTTCACAAGTATTGTTTTAGGCAAATAAAAAGCTCGAGCTACAATTTATTTCTGATAAAGAAAGTTGGTAAGGGAAAACACTTATGATACAAAACAATACATTAACAAGACACTGTAGCAGCTAAATTCATGAAACCCAATTGGACAAACTACACCCTCAACAAGCATCAATAAGAATAAACCGAAATCACAAACAGTACAAGTTTAAATCAAGTTTTCTGATTGTCACGAGCAGATCTGCTCTTCTTACTATCTTCAATTCTTCGAAATCTAATTGATCTGAATGTTACCTCTGCCGTTCTGCGATAATTACTGTCTTAATTCTTGCTTTACTTTGTTTTGCCACTGATATGTACATGCTGCTTCAGATGACTTCATTGCCATTGAACTGAAAGTTCTTTAAACCTGGTTTGAATTTCCTTGTGGTCTCCTGCTAACCTGTCAACCAGACAATGATTGAAGAGGTTCTTCCACATGTTTATTAATTAAAATTATAAATCAAGTGATTTCTGCTCTATATTATCACTATGCACATTATGTTATTAGTTCACTGAGTAGGAAAGCATTAGCTGTGAAAACTTGCAAATAATTAAGAACATGAAATTGTCATGCTGTAAGCAAATGTATAACATTGACATTTGACAGCAGCAAGGACACTCAGATAACTCTTTTGATCATATAATCCATTTAGAAGCAAATACCATATATTCAAACACGACCACTGGCTCAAACTTTGCAAGTGTGATGATGAGATCCATATATAGCTTCATTTACCATATGGTCCTATATGACAGGGATAGGCAAAGTTTTTTCATAATTTAATTACATGGCCATTAACTGGAACTTACGAAGTTTGAAAATGTTTAGCAACTTCAATGGATACAAGATTAACCTTTAAGTAAATTCATTCTCAGATATAAATGAAAATAAATTCGATCTTATTCATCTAAAGAGGCAACACCCTAGAAGCTTACAACTGAATAATACAATGAACATAAGCGAGATTAAAGTTAGGGTCTACATACTCAGACTACGGGAATAATACAATACACGAATCATAACCCTAATACCATCCCTCAAACTCATGATGGTTAGAGAAAAAACCTACAGTTTATCAATTAAAAGAGTAGTACACTGGAATCATATACGATTTCCTAAAGACAAATCCAGTTGGAGGGAGATCCAGTAGTAGAGTGACAAACAGCATGAAGCAACATCCCTTGTTCAATCAGCATCATGTATGTTCACAGCTAAATCAAACAAGTGGATGAGAAAAATAGTGCAAAATTCTAACGAAAAATGCCGCTATATGTGGTACAAGGGATATACCAGGAACCATGTGCAGTGTGAGGTTAGAGATGCCGGGCTAGATAAGGCTACCAACAAAACTTAATTAGTAAAGACTGCTCACAATCATCTGACAAAAGCTTCAAATAGAGCTCTATAGGAATAGGAGTAGTACCAGAATTCATTAAACAAGCACGAGCAATGAGGTAGTAGAATATTTCTGTGGAAAGAAACATAACTAACAGACCCACAAGCAATCTTGAGAGTTGAGAAAGAATCCAAGATCTTTTATCTCAACCCGACTCGTCAATATACTTCTCATTAGATTGTATATGAGTAGAATTAGCGCCAGTAACAATTATGTCAATTTCATATAGAAGCTAGTATAATTTGACCTCAGATATCCTGATCATGCAATGCATTTAATCATAGTTGAGCATGCATTGTTGTTAGACCAATCAAGCTTCAGATAAATGTTGGAGACAAATTTAATTAAGGATGCTGTAAGAAACTAATAACAAACTTAAGCAACAAAAATTCCATTTAACTAAGAGAATGTTACTATTGTTGCCATAGTCATAGCTATAGAATTGTTATACCCGCACTATGATAATTCCAATAGAAAGGAACATACCTTCAACTAGTTAATCTGTCACTACATCAAGTGGGCTGAAGAATAACATGCTGCAAAAACAAAATCAAAAAGAAATTATAGACACCATCTAAAAGCAAAAAGAAAAAAAAATATATACGTAGTTGACTAGTTAATGAATAAAATTTTGAACGAATAAGAGGAATGAAGAAAAAATAACTTCAGATGGATAGCATTATTATAATATATTTTTAACATCTTAAGTATTTACCTTAATCTGTGTCCTATTGTATGTATAAGTGATGTGAACAGATCCATCACTAGCCTGGATAACAGCTGGATACGAGAACTCCATTCCCATCTTCTCTTCCAATGTCAAAGCATCATGCCATGAATCACCGTCATCTGTGGACAATGCAACTTTAAGCACACCCCGGGAGATTGTATTGTAGGCAAGTAAAAGGCGTCCATCTCTCAGCTTAACCCCATCAATGCCTAGTAAGTTGTAGATTAAAATCATAGTATTAGCCAGAAGCAAATCAAAATGTATGTGTGCATATATATATGAAAAACATAATTTGGTCATCAACCTGAATTAGGGTTCGGCAGCTCAGTAGGTATGGCATAACTCCAGGTTTGGCCACCATCACACGATTCTGAGATGCAGACTCTATTAATGCCATCAAAAGACCGCATCAAAGCACGCAGAGTCCCCTTAGCAGTTTGAAAAGGAACTGGTTGAATCACACTGAGAGATTTGTTTTGGATGTAAATAGGACCGTACTTTCTCCATGACCTACCCAAATCCTTCGTGACCTGTTGCATCAGAATCAGAAAACTATGTTATTACTCCTTTTAAAACTTCAATGGATTTCAACAGCTCATGTGGTTGAGTTGTCTTTACAACCTCCATCCATGAGCCCCAAGAATTCCAACTCTCCACAGAGGATCCACAAAGCAACATTCCATTTTCCAGCAAGATAGGCTGCACAAGTGTTGTCAGTAGATTTTTTATGAGGTTACTAATTGATAACAATGAAATTTTATACCTCAAAATATAGTAGAACCTATATGACACCAGAATTCAATTATACCTTATTCTTTGATGGTCCTAATATACCAGGAGGAAGTTGTTCTCTTTCTGACCAAGTGACACCTTTATCATATGATCGCTTCATGCATCCACTCCATCTAGATTTCATTAAGCCAGCAGTAAGCATAGGCAAGGAGGAATTTTAGTTGTGACAATTATATTTCACTTTTCCACATGGTAAAACATGAAGGAAAGTTCTAATAAAAATAAACTCTTCAACCACTGAGGCAAACGTAAGTCTACAAATTTATTACCAAAAACAAATAGCAAACATCGCAAATACAATATTGTTATTCTATTGTGAGCAAGAAGCTTAAATATTTGTTGCAGGTGAACCCAAGACATCCAAAAGGCAAAAAGAAGGCATTGATTTCAAAAACAATGAGTTGGTTACTGCTTCCATATTTCAAGGCTATATACTCGCAAATGTTGAAGCGGAAGCACACAAACAAGCAAAACAATTCACCCAAGCAATATAATAATGCAGAATAAGTTACTAAGAAATAAATAGAGAAAGGGGTAGAAGAAGAACACAAAAAGAATTACGTGGTTCGGCAACTTGCCTACGTCCATGGCGGATCAAGATCACACTCTTCTCTTATTATGAATCTCAAGGCACTCACAAAGTATACATTTTATAAGAAATATCACAAAGAAAACTCTCTCTTTCACTCTAGAGATTTTCTCTCACAAAGAACCACTAAGATCTCTTGTTTATTACAAAGATTGTCAAGATTATGTTTACAAGCCAATTGATAGCCTTTATATAGGCTTTAGGACGTCCTAGGTTTACCCTATACGTGTGAGAGTCGTATTAGGAAGTCCTGGAGCAAGTGGGAGACGAAATTAGGAAGTTTTCTAATTTCGGGACACTGTTCCCGTCTCTAGCGCCTCGGCGCTGGCGCGCTTTCTGCTCAGCGCTGGCATCCTGGCGCTGCGGCGCTCAGGTTCTGTTCTGGTCGCCGCGGCGCCCACGCCTGGTGCGCCCTTCTTCGTTTTTCGCCTCTTTTCGCGTCCGTCTTCGATCCGTGCGCACCTTACGCACTTGGCTTAAACCCTAAATCATATTTCGATGATTTTTAATCAATATTCTCACAAATCCCCTCCTTGATTCAAAATCATCCACAAAGTAACTCGATCTCTCATTTCCGCATCTTCAGTCACCTTCACAAAGTAGTGACTCCGATTAAGTCCTTGCATAGGACGAACTTAACCGAGGGTAGTGGCTTAGTCAACATATCAACAGGATTTTTAGATGACGCTATCTTTGTTAGACTAACTTCACCATTTTGGACAATCTCATGAATGTAATGGAGCCTCACATCAATGTATTTCGACCTCTCGTAGAACACTTGATGCTTGCTTAGGTGTATGGCACTTTGGCTATCACAATACACACCGGTGTTCACATCTTCACCAGCCAATACCTCCGCGCATATGCCTTTTAACCACACGGCTTCTTTGATAGCTTCTCCAACAACTATGTACTCTGTCTCTGTGGTAGATAGTACAACCACATGTTGTAGAACTGATCTCCAACACACACTACACCCAAACACTGTGAATACGTAGCCCGTTAACAATCTTCTCTTGTCAAGATCACCTGCATAATCTGAGTCTATGTACCCTCTTACCATTTCATTGCTGTCCTTATCCCTCTTATACACTAACCCGTGATTCGACGTTCCCTTGAGATATCTTAGAATCCACTTTACTGCAAGCCAGTGATCTTTTCCCGGATTCGCCATGTATCTACTCACCACACTTACAGTCTGTGCTATGTTTGGCCTTGTGCAAACCATTGCATACATGATGCTCCCCACAGCGCTTGCATACGGTACTTTGCTCATCTGCAGTTTCTCCTCATCGGATGTCGGCGACTGTGCTGCTGAAAGTCTGAAATGCATGGCCAAAGGAGTAGAGACAGCCTTCGCGTTTGACATACCAAACTTCTCCAAAATTTTGACTATATATCGTTGTTGGGACAAGAAGATAACATCTCTTCTTTCCCTCACAATATCCATACCCAAAATTTTCTTCGCTGCTTCCAAATCCTTCATTTCAAACTCGCCACTCAACTACTTCTTGAGCTTCTGTATTTCTTCCATGTTCTTGCATGCGATCAACATATCATCAACGTATAGAAGCAAATACATCATCCCACAACTCATGTTCTTGAAGTACACGTATCCATCATACTTGCTCCTACTAAAACCACAAGCCATCATAAACTCATCAAATCTCATATACCACTGTCTAGGTGATTGCTTTAACCCGTACAATGACTTCTTTAGCAAACAAGCATGATCTTCTTTTCCGGGCTCCTCGAACCCTTGCGGCTGTGCCATGTATATCGTTTCTTCAAGCTCTCCATGTAGAAAAGTTGTCTTTACATCCATCTGCTCTAGATGTAAATTAAGATTTGCACACATGGCTAACAAAATCCTAATAGATGTGTGCTTGACAACTGGAGAAAATATCTCATGAAAATCGACTCCCTCTCTCTGAGTAAAACCTTGTGCTACTAACCTAGTCTTGAATCTCGTAGGCTCAATCTCCGGTATCCCCTCTTTCACCTTATACACCCACTTGCACCCGACTAGCTTCTTTTGAGGTCTTTCCACCAACTTCCAGGTATTATTCTTCTTAAGAGAACAAATTTCTTCTTCCATGGCCTGCTGCCATTCTTTCTTGTTTTCACTCTTCATAGTCTCACCATATGTCCTAGGCTCATCATACTCAAGAGTGTAAGTAGAATTAAATGCATGAGCAACTAAGTCTGCTTGTGCATACTTGACTGGTGGGTTGATCGTTCTCCTTAGCCTGTCTCTAGCAAGCTGGTACTCTTCAAGTTCCAACTTAGGAGTTCTAGTCTTCTTTTGGGTGGACTTGGAGGAACTTGCCGATGTTCTTGGTTCATCTTCAAGGATCTCCTTGTTGAAGTGTTGATCTGGGGGCATATCAGATCCATTTTCAGGCGCTACTTCAACTTCTATTGACTCGGGTGCTGAGTTTTCCTTGGTCACAGGTTCTTCTTTCTCATCTTCATGGGAGGTTTTCAGCATTATCATCTCATCGAATGTCATGTCACGGCTTATGATACTTCTTGGTGGTGTTAAGTTTTTACACCACACCTTGTATCCTTTTACTCCTTCGGGATATCCTATGAATACCCCTTTGATAGCTCTAGGTTCCAACTTCCCCTCCTTAACATGTACAAAGGCAGGGCAACTAAATATTCTGAGGTGGTCATACTTCGGAGGATTGCTAGACCATTTCTCTTCTGACGTCTTGAAGTCAATTGCTGAGGAGGGACTTCTATTAATCAAGTAATATAATAATGCAGAATAAGTTACTAAGAAATAAATAGAGAAAAGGGTAGAAGAAGAACACACAAAGTATTACGTGGTTCGGCAACTTGCCTACGTCCACGGCGGATCAAGATCACACTCTTCTCTTATTATGAATCTCAAGGCACTCGCAAAGTATGCCTTTTATAAGAAAGATCACAAAGAAAACTCTCTCTTTCACTCTAGGGATTTTCTCTCACAAAGAACCACTAAGATCTCTTGTTTATCACAAAGATTGTCAAGATTATGTTTACAAGCCAATTGATAGCCTTTATATAGGCTTTAGGACGTCCTAGGTTTACCCTATATGTGTGAGAGTCGTATTAGGGAGTCCTGGAGCAAGTGGGAGACGAAATTAGGAAGTTTCCTAATTTCGGGACACTGTTCCCGTCTCCAGCGCCACGGCGCTGGGATCTCGTCACCGCGGCGCTGGCGCGCTTTCTGCTCAGTGCTGCGGCGCTCAGGTTCTGTTCTGGGTGCCGCGGCACCCGCGCCTGGTGCGCCCTTCTTCGTTTTTCACCTCCTTTCGCGTCTGTCTTCGATCCGTGTGCACCCTACGCACTTGGCTTGAACCCCAAATCATATTCCAATGATTTTTAATCAATATTCTCACAACAAAGCAGTCATCACAAATCCAAATGTTGTAATTGTATTGTAAAACATGAATATTAGATATTGATCGCAGGTTAAACTAGAACATTCCAATTGCAAAACCACCAACATTATTCTAAAGCAAATTCTAAATATACAAATGTTACCCTGAAACCATGAAGAGAAAAATCTATTTAGTAAGAAAATGATTGCAATTTTGTTCTAAAACTTACATTGCTAGCAAGTCACAGATACCATCTAGTTCAACCACCAAATATCAAAGATTTGAATTTTATCACCATATTGTGAAGTACCAAAACCACAACTATTACCCAGTTTAGACCCCTAACTTACGGTGAATTTAAATTTCATTATAACCCTGTATGTTGACACATGCATGTCAAAACTTCATAACAAGTTATGTTGACACATCTACAAGAAAAACTACTTATACTAAAATCAAATAGATTTTAATCAGAAAAGACACTGAAAGAGAAAAAAGTAGCAACACAATGTAGTGATAAAACCACTTGTAATTTCTCTATGTATGTTAGGAGCTGCTTTAATGTTTGTGCCTTATGTAACTTCCAATCCAGATTCTTCCCCAAGATATAATCTTTAGCCGAAGGCAAACTACGTCAATAACCACAGTACATATCTCTATATATTGAGGTTCATGTATCACGAAGAAGGCACACCCTTGACCATATGATAGATGTACAAAAAGCATGAGCCATTTGACGACTGCACCAGAGGTAGTAACCATAGATATAGTATGAGTATAAAACAACAAAGGACAACATCAAAGGTTTTTAACTCCGTCAAAACATGTTTAACAGTATCAGATTACCAACATGAATGAGAAAAGGCACATCCCTAACGAAATCAAACTCAAACTAACTTAAGCTCTTCTACTTCCACAAGCATAAAGCATAACCAATCTTCATGGCCCACCTTGCAAATATAAAACAGAATTAGCTCTTAACACTAGTAAACTAAATTTATGCTTATTTATTACCAAAATTTGTCTCTATTTTTAGCTCTTTCACAGTAAAACCATGGATTCATATTCTGTTTCACACACAGATCATGTGGCGCCAACCCTTAATCTGAGTTAAAATGTAAAACGTCATTGAAAGAATGTCATATGATCTAGTACATACTTATATTCTGTTAATGCTTGTTTATTTAATTATATTTGTAGTTAATGTGGATATTTATCACATTTAGATCATAATAGCATAAGAAAATAGTAAAGTCTGTGAACAGAAGTAAATACAAGGAATATTCTCAAGTATCAGAGAGAAAAAATTTAGAGATAATGCAAGGCTTGACAACAATAATTTACAAACAATGATTATTCAAAAAGAGTGAAGAGTTGAAAGTTTACTTTTGAACCTCTTGGCCTATTTTATAAAACAGCAATAACTCATTCGAAGGAATATTGAATAGTACAGGGTTCCACATTGGAACATTAGGCTGTTCATCAACAATACTGGGTGATTGCCAATAGCCATCCTGCACAACAAATTTTTACCCAATAAACAATTGTCTTAAACGGTAAGATGGAAATATCAAAAAATTTCAGAATGTGTTTAGCAACAAAATGCATAAAGTGTGATAACTAATTTTTAGTGATTTCATATGGTTTGACAATGGTATATATTAATATCACAAGGCAAGGACAGGTTACAATCTAGAAAACAACAAAACTTCTTTTTCCAAAATAGAAATTTACATATCATCCCGCTTGAAGAAAAATATAATGTTGTTCACAAATTAAATCGGAGATGTTGGATAGCCCCTTACCTTGAATGTCTGCAACCAAATTTTCACATCAGGAGCTCCCTCGGATGAACCCCCAAAATAAGCAACTAAAAAGTGACCTTCAGCTACCTGCACAAATCATATTTTAGCAACAATCAAGTTAGCTTCTTGTATTGAAAGAAATGCAAGGGAGAACAAAATCAGATATTTCATTGAATTGCATAACCTCGACAATGGTAGAGGCATGACAGCTATTGAAGGGAGCAGAATTTGCTGGAAATGTGAACTGCTCTATCACCTGTCCTTGTATGTAAAAATCTTTCCTCATGCTTGAATTTTTGAAAAATGAAGTTATAGCATGGGGATATTTTCTAGCTAATTTTCTGCATGAAGATTTCAGCACACATTTCAGAAAACCCCCAATGGTATCAAAACAATAATTATAGTAAGAAATTATTAGGACAAGCAGGCCTGCAAATATTTTTCTGCAAAAATTGTTTTTATGTAACACTTTTCTATTAAATGGAAGCAAGAAATCGAATTTTATACTTTCAATTTCCAAAACATGTTTCTGACAATAAAAACAATGAAATGGGTATAATCTTACAACACAAGGTGATATAACCAACCTAAGTACCAGAAATGATCACTTTTTTTTCCCGAGTTAATATATTGGCAGACATAGAAATGACATTAGTCCTTAATGAGTATGAATCAAATTTGAACTGAACAGCATCTATCAATAAAATGAAAACAAAGATTAGACTAGACTGCCTGGTGACGTGAGCATGGAAGTGATGAAGCAGGTGATTGATATGCCATTTTGTGTTGGAATTAAAGAAATTATGGTTGATTTTGACACTGCTTGCAATTCCAGAAAGTGGGTCAGGCAAATCAGATAGATTGGATACACAAAACGAAGGCAGTAAGAGCAACAGAAACAAAGACAACAGTAGAAACAACACAACTCTTGCTACTGATTTCCACATTTTAATGTAAGAACAAGCAAAGTCATAGGGCATAAAAGGAAGCGAGACAAAGAGAGTTGAAAGAGAAGAGTAACTAATACATTTAATATATTATCGATTATAAAGAAGAGTAAAAAAGGGTACCCAATTCACTCGCCATGGCTTGAGACACAGAGAGCTGTTTTGTTTGACTAAAATTAAACAGAGTGATGAACGTGTCTGGTCGCTTGCAGTATTAATTAGGGTGATTATCACAGTTGTTCCTGTAGTTTTCAAAAGTATCAAATAGTTTCCACATATTTGTCACTTTTATTAAAATCATCCTTGGTAGAAATCCCCGTGGGTCGGAGCTCTGTAAGGATCCACTTCGAATGGGATGAATTTCAAGTTACATTTTTATTATTTTCTTGAGATGAAGCTAGTATAAGGAACTCGATTCATTCTTAAATTAATTTTGGGTTAGGGATGAAAATAGTTTATTTTTTCAAACTCAACTCAAAATCTGATTTAATAACACAATTAAAAAAATTCTAATAATAATTTTTGTTCATTTTAAAAATTAAAAATTATTTTTTATTATTGAAATAAAAACGAATTCTTCTTTAATATTGATAAAATATAAACATTTTAAAAATTTTCTTTATCTTTTTTATTAAACTATTTATTTAATATCATATATAAAATTAAAATGAAAAAATAAAGAAATTTATTTAGTCGCATTTGATCTCTTGCTAACTATTTCATCAATTTATTAATTTATTAAAATTGATTTATTATCACACGAGACTTTAAATTAAAGGATGAAAAATTTGTTTGTAAAAATTTTATAATATTAATATTTCTTTTTTTATAAAATTTTTTAATTATTAAAATTTAAAATTTATGGAAAGAACTTTAAATTTTAAAATAATTTTTTTTAATATATTATAATTATACAAATAAAAAATTATTTTATAAAATTAAATTAATACAAAATAAAAAATATTTTAAAATATTAATTAAAAAAAATTAAATATAAAATATCTATTAGAATTCCCATCCTCATTTAGGAATTCCTAGGAAGTGAATATAAAGAATCTCACCTATAGAATAAAAAATGTGATTTTTATCTTAACCCGTCCCATTGCCAGTTTTATTACGTATGAGTCCAAACCATCTAAGGGCAAAATTACCATTTCCCTGTATCCTTTGTTAATTTAAGAAGGCAAACTAAAGAGCAAGGAGAAAGCGGAGATAATACGGAGTGTGTTGTGTGCTTTACCAGGTATCCATTTTTTTTTTAAATTTAAGCTTTTATTTAAATAAATATAAATATATAACTAATAGTTAATAAAAATATAAAAGAATAAATTTTAACAACATATGACTAATATTATATGCATATAAAAAAAATCTTTAAATCAAATTAGTTTAAATTAAAAAAGAATCCTAATTTTAAAGATAGTGACTAAAAATATTTATTTAAAAATCAGCTGAATTGTGCACTAAATAATTAATTTGATACAATATCAAATAAAATTAATTCTTTAAAATCCCCGTAATGTTAATAATTAATATAAGGATATAATCCTAAAATATATAATATGTTAATTTTAGTCAATCAATTTAGATCTATCACATTATAGATAGGGTCACAATTCGTATGAACGAATAGTATTCGTATCGTGTTAATATAGAGTATTAATAAATTTTTATCATATTCATGTATGATTTATTAATGTAAACAAATTAGATACTCAAATACATATTCAATTTATTTAATATTCGAATTACATGACACGACATGATACGATTAGACGTATTTTAATAAATAAATCAAATTTAATTTATTTACACAATTACACATAATTCAATTATTTATGAATTTATTTATTTAAACGAATAATAACATCAAATTCGATTAGTTTACTTAAATAATCGATTTGTTTAATATAATTAAACACATTTAAGTCGTGATTAATAAAATTTAAAATTATATTAAAAATTAAGTATTTAATGGATCTAATAATAAATTTATTTTAAAACACAATTAAAAAAATAAAATTCATTATCTTGAATAGTTTAGTGAGTAGAAGTGAGAAGTTACAATTAGTATTTATAATTTTAAATTATATATTTTAATTTATTATTGAATTTGGGTCTTAAATGAATAAATACGAAAAAAATTTAAATGAATTGTAAATTAGTATTTTAGTTCAACAATAAGTTAAATAATAATATGTCTTAAACGAATTTGTGAATTATAAACTTTAAATATATATTTGACACAATTAATAAGTGAGTAATACGAATTTAACTTATTTATTAATCGTATTAATTTATTTTTATTTATATTCACTTAAAGCGTGTTGAATTAGTGTTCAATGATTGTGTTATAATCCATTTTGCTTCCCTTAATTATGAGAGATGATTTTGATAAAAATGTAAAACCTTTGGACCAATTTTGCACTTTCAAAAAATCATGGGGACGACTTTAATAATTACCCAATAAATTAAATAAATGGGAAACGTGAGGTTGACAAATTCTTATTTTAGAAGCCAATTTGTAAGACGAGTTCCGTATGATCTATTAAATATTGATTTTTCTTTCAATTATTTGATCGCATTGATGCATTCTAATTTACTGTTTATAACTAATTATTCATGCATTTTATTATTAGTGACAAATTTTTTTGAATATTAGAAATCTTTTTACCCGAGATGACCTTCTTATTGTCATTACTATTTTTTTTCTCCTATTAATGTGTGATATTGTTATTAATATATGATATAATATTATTAATATATTTGATATAATATTAATTATATTAATAATATAATATTCTTACTTTTTTATAATCTGTAATTTATTTTTCATATATATATATATATTTTTTCTATTTTGTAATAGGTTAAAGTTTATATAAAATTTCATTGTACAGTTTTTGATTTATAGTGAAATATACTTCTTTTTATATTTCTCATATCGTATCAGAGTTTTAGTTTTTTTTACTGTCACTCTGTTTAGTCAGAGATTTGTCAATTTTTTTTTTCAGAATTTGTTGGAATCCACCGAAGTTTGCCGAAAAGTCACCAAAAATCACCGGAAGGTTGCCGTATTAGACACCGTTCACCCTAAGATACTCAAAAGACTTCAGCCATTCCAACGCAGCTGACAATGCGCCAATCGAAGGTCAGAAACCACCAGACGCATCGCCTGAAGGTAACTGCCGTCAGTCACTGCCACTTCAGATCTAGGCCATTATACAACGATGTAACCAAAACCGCATTGATCAAAAGAATCCTCAGTCATCGACCATTCAAACGCCACTGAATTTACGCTAATTGAAGGTAAAAAACCATCGGATGCGTCGCCTGAAGTCTACTATTTGTAATAAGGGCATGTTTGTAAACTTTTCAATATTTGAAGGTTAGATCGTAATATTCTATTCTTTTAGGGTATTTTTGCATTTTTAAAAGTTTTAGGACTATTTTAAAATTTATATTTCAATGGATAAATATGATATTTCTCAACCTATTCACATTATCCTTGACGGACACAATTATGTCTTATGAGCACAAGTTATGTGTAGCTTTCTTAAATGCAAGAGACTATGGCGCTATATCACTGTGAAGTTACTTTACTCAAGTAGAGGGATAACAAGAGTCCAGAGACTTTAATTGATAGACTAAATGATTGGGATAGTAAAAAATCATCAGATTATTACATGGTTTCGTAATACATCCACCCCATCCATCAGTTTTCATTATGGTCGATTTGATATTGCCAAATCACTTTAGGATTTTCTTGCACATCGCTACACCATCACAGATTTCTCTCATCAATATCAACTCTTGCAAAATTTGCATCATCTTCGACAAGAACTAGGACAATCTATCACCGACTTTCATTCTCAGATACAGTTTATTTAGGATCAACTAGTTCTTTCAGAACCAATTTAGAAGAATAATGATGATGCTCAAGCTTTTATTGTCTACCGAGATCATCCACGTCTGGTTCAGTTTCTTATGGCTTTGCAAGATAAATTTGAGTTCACTCGTGCTTCTCTACTTCATCGGAGGCCCTTACCCACTTTGGATCAGACTATTGTTGATTTTATCTCTGAAGAAATAAGGTTTGCTACTTTTTAGCAAGTTCGTATAGATACAGTACTTGCCACCCTACAACACCAATCTGGCAACTCCACTTAATACAAGACGTGTAATTATTACCACTTATCTAGACATTCAATTCTCAATTGTCTAAAACGTAAATGCAAAAATGTTGAAAAATTGAACCTGGTCATTTTGAAAATATTGTCCCAAAAGTAAACAGTCTTAGGGTGCTACTTCTACAAGGCCTCAATAATTCTCTGCCGCTACTGTTACCTAAGATACTACCAACTCCTCTTCCAACTTAACTAGTGATCTTGAATCTTTACTTTGCCAACTTCTATCAAACTCTGGTAATCCTTTCATTACTGCTTCTTCTGTTCTTTCAGGTAACTCTTGGTATTTTGATTCTGCATGTTGTAATCATATGATTTCTGATTCCACTTTTTTCTCCTATAAATCTCATGCTTTATATTTACCTTCTATTCAAGCTGCTAATGGATTTTTCATGAATGTTAGTCACGTTGGTTAAGTGTCTTGCTCAAGTCTTTTCTTATCTGATACTTTTCTTATACATAAACTCATATTAAATCTTTTATATGTCAGTCAAATTTGTGAACTTGGTCTTAACGTTTTAATTACTGCTTCTGGGTGTTATGAGTAGGATCCGAAGACAGAACAGACACTTGGGATAGGTCGTAAAATGGGTCGTTTATATGAGAAGCTTTCTTTACACTTGCCATCTTTATCCTCTTCGTCTGCTGCATCTACTTCTCTAGTATCATCACTACATCTCTGGCATTCTCGTTTGGGTCATGCCTTAATAAGTCATATTCGTTCTTTAGTATCCAGTGGCTATTTAGAAATTATTTCTGCTAATAAAAATGATTGTTTGATTTGTCCTTTAGCAAAACAACAAGCTTTGCCTTTTAATAATAATACTATTGTTTCACATGCTCTTTTTGATCTTATATACCCTAATATTTGGGGTCCATCTCTCAATACTACTATGGGCGGACCTCAATACTTTGTTATTTTCGTTGATGACATTCTCGATGTACATGATTGCTTCTTATGAAACAGAGATCAGAACTTACCAAAATTTATCATGATTTTGCTCAAATGATTATAACACAATTTTCTTATTCCATTAAGATTTTTTTTGGACAAATAATGCCATAGAATATAGAGATTCTGATTTTCTAAATCTTTTATAGGAACATAGTACTATTTGTCAAAGATCTTATCCTGATACATCTCTGCAGAATGAGAAATTCGAACGAAAACATAGACATATTCTTGATACAGTTAGTGCTCTTTTAATCTCTGCTTCTTGTCCTGAATAATTCTGGGGTGAAGCTGCTTTAACTGCTGTCTATACAATCAATTGTATTCCTTCCCCTATTATAGAGAATAAGTCATCGTATGAGCATTTATATAGAATCCCTCATAATTATAGTCTTCTCAAAGCTTTTGGTTGTGTTTGTTTTGTTCTACTTCAAAAATATGAACATACCAAACTTGAACCACGCATACGATTATGTTATTTTTTAGGATACGAGATAGAACATAAAGGTTATAGGTGTTAGGATCCCATCTCTAAACGTTTTCACATCTCTCGTCATGTCATATTTTTTGAACATAGAATGTTCTCATCCATATCAAACTTCTATTCTGTGTCTCCATCTACTTCTCAATTCTTCACTAACAATAGTATTGACTTGTTTCTTGATACTTCCTCTTAATTTCATACAGGTGAACCTGCTAATACAACGCCTGCTTCTGAGCCTCCTATCTTGTCTAAAGGATCTGTTCTCGATATCTCTGAGGTTTTCTCCTACACCCTCCCTTCGTCGTTCTTCTCGGATAAGAGAACTCCATGTTAAACTTCGTTATTATCACTGTTTTTCCACCACTCTTTCATTATATGAACCCTAATCCTATTTTGAGGCCAGTGCTAACCTTGTTTGGCAACAAGCAATGATAAAAGAATTACAGGCTTTTAAAAAATTGCATACTTGAGATTTTATTCCTCTTCCACCTAATAAAACTGTCATTGGTTATAAATGGGTATACAAGATTAAGACCAAGTCTGATGGATCCATTGAGCGATATAAAGCTTGTCTTGTTGCAAAAGGTTTTACTCAGGAATATGGAATTGATTATAAAGAAACTTTTGCTCCTGTTGCTCGCCTTACTTCTGTTCGGAGTTTTTTAACTATTGCTACAGTTCATGGTTGGATATTATTTTAGATGGATGTGAGAAATGCCTTTTTTAATGGTGATCTTTCCGAAGAAGTTTATATGAAGCCCCCTCTTAGTTATCCACATCTGCCAGACACAATCTGCAAACTTTGTCAAGCTTTGCATGGCCTTAAACAAGCTCCTTATGCCTGATTTGCAAAATTTAGTAACACCATTTCTCAACATGGTTTTCAGTTCAGCCCCTATGACTCAGCTTTTTCATCCGCAAAATAGGTCATGGTTATCTTATACTATTTCTTTATGTTGATGATATGATTATTACGGGTAATGATCTTATTGGTATTTCTACTCTCAATGACTTTCTTCAACAAAATTTTGAAATAAAAGATCTTAGCAACCTTAGTTATTTCCTTGGCCTTAAAGTACTATCTGACTCTACTGGGTATTATCTCTCACAGGTTAAATATGCATCCGATCTACTTGTTAAACTGAGTTGATAGACAGTAAAAATGCCTCTACTCCTCTAGAACCTAATGTCAAACTCCGATTTTCTGATGGTACTCTTCTCAGTGATGCCATTCTCTATTGTCAATTTGTAGGTAGCTTGGTCTACCTTACAGTTACTCACCTGAACATTACTCATATTTTTTATATTGTTAGTCAGTTTATGGTCGCTCTTATGTAGTAGTTCTTCATATCCTACGTTATTTCAAAGGTACACTTTTTTACGAACTCTATTTTTTGGCTCATTCTTCTCTCGTATTACGAGCTTATGCTAATGTAGATTGGGCGGGTGATCTCATAGATCGACGATCAACTACTGGATTTTGTCTTTTCTTGGGTGATTATCTTCTTTCAAAGAAAAGTAAGAAACAGACAGCTGCTGCTCGCTCGAGTACTGAAGCTGAGCACCGTGCTTTTGTTGATACTACTCAAGTGATTGTTTGGCTCTGCTGGCTTATTGAAGATATGAGTATTTTTCATACTTGAGTTACACTTCTTTATTGTGACAATCAGAGTGTTATTCAAATTACTCTTAATGATATTTTTCATGAGTGAACTAAGCACATTAAAACAGATTGTCACTTTGTTCGGCAACATATTTCGTAGAGAACAGTTACTCTCCACTCTATCTCTTCTGAAGATCAACCTGATGTTATCTTCACTAAATCTCCACTTCCTAGTTATTTCTAAACTCTAGTCTCCAAACTCAAGCTTACTTCTACTCTACCATTTTGAGTTTTAGGGGGAGGGTATTAATGTGTGATATTGTTATTAATATATGATATTATATTATTAATATATTTGATATGATATCAATTATATTAATAATATAATATTCTTACATTTATAATCTGTAATTATTTTCTTCCATGTATAATATTATTTTTCTGTTTTGCAATAGGTTAAAGCCTATGAAAGGTTACATTGTACAGTTTTTGATTCATAGTAAAATATATTCCTCTTTATATTTCTCACACCTCCATTCGTTCAAATCTTACAGAAGATAAATGTTGGTAGCAAATTCAATTCAAGAGAGATCATAACCAGTCTAATGTTGCTTAGAGTCCTTAGGTTTATTCATGAAGAAGAGAACATACTATTGACATTTAAGATTATTCCAAAACCTACAAGGTTCTCAGTACTATTTACTCGTAGTTCTCAACAACTCTTATAAAAGTAAGCTATGAACTTTAAGGACTTCGCGTAAATTATTAGATCCACAAGTTTTAAAAATATGAGACAGCTACTACTAAGCTTATATTCTCTGAAAATACGAACCTGCATGATCCTTATGACACTATATCCTGATTTCCTTAAAAGTTGCTAATGAATGAGGTAAGGATATATTTTCGAGACTAGAAAAAATTTAAGAAAATTTTCTTATTCAGTTACTCTTTAAAAATATTAACAATAAAACTAATTAAGCATTAGAGGGTTCTTTTTAGATCAAATATAAGTGTAATTTTTATTGGCATTTGTAAGTGCAGGGAGTATACAATAGAGATCTCAAGAAGGAACCAAAGCACTAGAAATTGTTTCCAGAAAATTTATTTGCTAGTTAAGGCCCAACTCAACATTCAAGAACAAGTTATTGAGGTTAGTAAATTGGTGTTGTTTGTAAGACATAGTGCAAAAAGACAGTGACTATAAATTCATGCTTGAGTAAGAAGTTAACTTAAGGAAAGTCCACTGAGCATTCTTAAGAAAAAGACCAAAGCACAGGAAGGAGCTCAAATCCAAAGATCTAAGACCTAATTAAAGAACACGAGGCATATAAAGATGACCAAGATCATTTGGAGAAGCATTATCAAGACTCAAATAAAGACGAAATCTACAAAGGGAAATACGATAGAATAAGAAAGAGTTTAAGAAGGCTATGAAACATAAGGATGTAATAAGGAATGAAATGAGAAGGAGGAATTTCTAGAAGCCTAATAAAAGTTAGACTAAGGATGAAATGAGAAGGAGGTCGTGGATCCTCTTATAATTCCTTTACATGCCCAAACTACAAAGCCATTGGCAAACATTATAAAGCCAAGTTGTATATATACTCAATTGAAAAAAAAAATGACTATAAGGGAAAATGCCCTAAGAACCACTAGAATCATGGTTAGGAAGTTATAAGTTATGCGTTGAACCAGAGAAAGGGCTCCAGCTCAATCTTAAATTGGCAATTCAGATGAGCAAAGGTTTATTCCTCAATATCTAACAAGGATGATTTGGATTAAAATGATGCTTGATGCCTGTTAAGAGCAAAGCAAAAGTGTAGAAAAGAGAGTGTTATTAGAGATCAGGTAAGAAATCTTGCCTTAGAGAAGAAAGTGAGAAGTTTAGAGTTGAGGCTATAGAAGATTATGGGAGGAGTGTGACAATATGAGTCATTAATAGGACAATCCTCGTAGCAAAAATAAAAATCTATTTAATTCATGAACTAAGGGATATGAAGCTATTGATAGCTTTTAGGATGTCTGCTTTCTCATTTATGATAAAACTATAAACCTAAACCATTATGTGGACTTGATTACTAACTCCTTATTTAATTACGAGATTCTAAGAACACTAGATATGTTGATTGTCTATTTATAGATGGATGAACAAGCTTGGATGTGGTACAGAGGCCGAAAGTAAAGAAACATTACTTCTTACAACCAGCTAACTAATTGGTTTGTGTAGCATTTTTGAAGAGCTTATGAATCAGTTAAAGATACATGACTACTTAAAAAGATTAAACAAGGTTGAGGTGAGACTTTAAGAGACATTCATAAAGAGGTTCCACGAAGGGGTAATACTTCTTAGGGCCTTTGATCTCCCGATTATTTTATAGGCCTTAAAGTATCTGCAGTTAAAGAGGTTCTAGTATTATCTTATTGAGAACCATGTTTTTAGTTATGTAGTCATATATGATCAACCCTAGACTATGTCAGAATGGAGAAAGATAAAGAGGTAAAGAGATTAGTGATTGTAAAGCTTTAGGGGATGATAAAGGAAATGGACTTTAAGAGATTCCTAGATAGGAGAGAATATAATGGGAGAAGAAATAGAACTCATTATTGTTCAATGAAATATTTCAAAAGAGATAAATCTTAAAGGAGGGATAAAGTAATAGGCCTCAGAGGTCCCCCTACCTAGGGTGGCATAAATTAAAAAAAGGAGAGACTTACATCCCAATCAAAGCCTCCTTAAATATAATGTGAAAGGCAATTTAGGAAAAATAATACTTATTAAGCTAGATCTAATCCAAACTTCAACATGTCGACGCAATAAGAACAAGAAGTGTGAATTATGTTAAACATATAGCCATACTACATGGATTGCATAAACTTGAGGAAGTAGGTTGATTAAGTGATGAAGAATGAATGCTTGGCAAAATTTAGAGTTGATTTATAACATCTAAAACCTATTGAAACATAGGACTAAGGAAGAGAGCCTCACCACCCAGACTATAATAATAATTGCTAGTGGGCTAACTTTAGCAAGAGACTCTAATAGGTCGATGAGGAATTATTTTCAGTATTCAATGGTTGGGCATCATTTGTTGTATAATATATCTACTTCGAATAAGCCTAAAATTCAAGCAGTGCCTTTACCGAAGAGGATGCAGAGGTTGTCAACTACACCTATGATAACACGTTGGTAGTCCATATGTAGGTGGAGGAGACAAATGTTAACAAGGTATTTATTGACCTTAGAAGCTCAGTAGATAACTTATAAGGTTTGTGCTTACGTACTATCTCTGTTTGTATAAATATTTATTTTATAAAATTTATACAATAAATATTTTATTAAATTACTAATAACCTTTATCAAATAGTAATAAAGCTTGTAACACTATAGATATTATATGATCTGAATGAATTTAGATCTAGTTTAAAGAAGTTTATACCAGAGTTAAGAGTTAACAACGCTGAGAGTTATAAATGTTAAGAGTTAGCACTGTTAAGAGTTAGTAGGTTATAAAAGTCATCGAGATCTAAAGAGTTAGAATATTGTCTATAATAGGATAAAGACCTGATAGTTTACTTGTAATGACATAGTTGCAAAGAGTTGCAATAGATGCTAGAAAATGTCATTATGTAAGTATGTTCTCAAACATAATGTTTCTGATCTATGTTCATCAATGCGAGTCTATCAGTGAATCACTATTATATAGATTAGTAAATGTCTATATCTGTATTGTATAGATGATTGTTCTTAGTTGACCATGAGCTTAGTGAAAACTCGTATAGACATGCTGGTATTCAGTCAAGACTGGATACTGAACAGACTCATGATAACCCCAAATCTGTCAAAGGAAGGTCATTTTAAGTTGAGTAGTATTTGTGATCCTTTAACCTGAGTGCCACGGTAGACTTGTGAGTGATCCACCATACTTTGGTTCCATGTATGTCAGAGACCTTTTATGGTCTGACCGCTACGTGTCGCTGGCTATCGTCTAATGTTCGTGGAGTTCGGTTTGCGTAGATACGGGATCTGCCAGCTCACATAGGTGGGTTGTATATCCGATACTCCGAGATTGTATTTTACAAAGTCTTATGGCCATAAGCAATAAACCCGAGAAAATAGTTTCCCATAGAGTTAAACAATATAGCAAAAGAGTTTGCATATATTGTTCATTAAGATACAAATCTAAAGATAAGTTCACAGATGAGTTTATTGGGATTTGACGGTGATAATCTATATCCCGCCCATTCAAGATATAATGACAGAAGGATTATACGAATATGTAGTAAGCTTAACATGTATAGTCTAACGCGTTGATTTGTAATATCCGTGACGTGTGTATAGGGTATTGATCACGGACTTATGAAATAGTTACATTTGACGAATCGAGTATAGACTTAGGGAGTCTCAATATGAAATGTACTCTTCGTGCACTTGGGCGGCATACTATATTAAATAGTTCAATATAGTAAAATTTAGCAATTTACTATGGTTAAGTTAACTAAAGTATATGGTTAAATGGTGGGACTCACTTTAGGTTAACTTAGTAACCCAGTAAGGACATAAAAGTAATTTTACTTAATGATTATTTAATTGTTAAATAAATAATTTAACTTAACTATGGTTAAAAGTTAACTATATGGTTAAGTTAAAGTTAACCTTACTTAATGGTTAAGTAATGGTTAACCTAACCATAATTAAGTTAGTTAACTAAGATTAAATTATTTAAATATTTATTTAACTTAAGGGTTAAGTTAAACTAACTTAACTAGGGTTAAATATTAACTATGGTTAGGTTAAATTAAATGTAAATTCAAATTAAGTGAAATTAAATAAATTTAAATTCATTTGTATATATTTGTAAAATGAAATTAAAATTAAGTAAGTTAAGTTATTTTTGCTAAGTAATTTGGCAGCCATCAAAGAGAAAGAAAAAGAAAAACTATTTTCTTAATTTTAAATTCAATTATTGAATTCATAATTAAAATTTCTTTTTATTAAACTTGAAACCAATTAAGCAAAAATAAGTATTTGATTAATTAATTAAGTGTTAATCAAAGGCAAATAAAAAACTTAATTTTAATTGATTAAATTTTTGCTAGATTAAAATACTGTTATTCTAGATAATCAATCCCATCATTATTGATTATTAGGATTGATCAAAGTTTGCATTTCGGATGGACTTCAAGAATTTAATGCAAATGCTTCAAGGGTTATTTCTTAATTTCGTTGTTAATTTGATTAATATGTAATAATTGTATTTACTACAAATTTTTATGCTTTCGCTGTGCATATATATGTATGAGATATGTATAATTTGATGATAAACACATATACCATATGCATGCACCCTAAATAAATCAAAATTTATCAATAACATATTTAAGGAGGCATTTGATGAGCTTGGGATAAAAGATCTAAAGGTATAAAGAATATAGTCCCTTTTGTATGGTTTTGGGGATGGTTGTTTAATGACTTTTTAGGATGGTTTCATTGCCTTTATCTTTAGGTGAGAAGCCATACATCAGAACTGTGATAGTAAGTTTTATGGTTGTTAAACAATCATTTTTTTAGAAGATTCACTTGAGGCAAACATTTACGAAGAAATCAAATGCAGCAATGTCAATCCAGTACTTAAAGTTAAAGTTCCTAGCTAGGGATAGAGTTGAAGTGATCTCAAGGGATTAGAAAATGGCAAGGGGTTGTTATACAACCTCGGCTAAAAGGACTTTCTATATAACTTCCTTTGGCCCTTGAGAAAAGGAGAAACTGAAGCTACAAAACCCTATAAAGGATTTGTTATAGGTGTAAATGAAGGAGGGCTTATTTGAGAAGGTTGTGAAAGTTAACTCTGACTTAAGCCCAAAGATCAGTGAGGAGCTAAGTTATCTGTTTAAAGAGTTCGTGAACATTTTTTCCCTAGTTTCATGAAGATATGCTTGGGATCGACCCACTTCTGATTTCACACACGTTATCCATTAATTTAACATTTAAACCAATGGAATAGAAGAAAAGAGTATTGAATCAAGAAAGGAATAAAGTTGTGGCAATAGTGATTGACAAGTTATTAACTACAGATTTTTTATATTTAAAGAAGTTAACTACCTTGAGTGGTTATTTTATATAACGATGTTAAAAAAGGCAAATGAAAAGTGACGCATGTGTAAGTTTTTACCAATCTAAACAAGATGTGCCTTAAAGATAACTTTTCATTACTTAAAATTGATCAGTTGATAGATTTAATAGCAAGGCATGAGCTTCTCAATTTTATGAACACGTTCTCGAGGTACAACCCCAATTTATGATGATTACCTTATACTGAGAGAAGACCTTTTTCATTATACATCAGAGGACATATTACTATGATGTTATGCCTTTCGATCTTAAAAATGTTAACATAAAATATCAAAGGTTAGTGAATAAACTCTTCAAACTACTAATTAAGAAGATTATGGAGGTATTTATTGATGATATGATACCCAAGTCTATCGTCACTGAGAACTGTCTTGAAGACCTCAAACAATTATTCTAGATCCTTATGAAGAATAACATGAAGATAAATCCTGAGAAATGTGCTTTTATAGTTAAGTTAGGAAAATACTTAGGATTTATGGTTAGTAAAGGGACCTTAAGGCCAATCCAGACAAAGTACATACCATAATAGTGATAGTTTCCCCTTAAACAGTGAAAGAAATTAAAAGATTGATTAGTAATGTCACAATCTTGAGCAAATATATTTTTAAGTTAGTAATATGTGCTTTTAAGTTTTTTTTTATGCAATAAAGCAGTGAAGAAAACAAAATGAACCCTTTAATGTGCAGAAACCTTTCAGTAGTTAAAGGCTAATTTGGTTCAACCAAATAATTTGGCAGTTTCAAGAACTGGCAAATTATTATATATTTACGTGGACGTATCTCAATATGCTATAAGCTTGAACTTGTGAAGGAAGAAGCGGGCGAGCACTTGAAAGGATAATTTATTTTGCCAACAAGGATTTCACGGATCTTAAGACTAGATACTCTCTAGTTAAGAAATTAACACTGGCACCAGTAATGTAAAATAGAAAATCGAGGCCTTAGTTCTAGGCCCACACTATCTTAGTATTGAAAATCTGGCCAATTAAACAAATCTTACATAAACTAGAGTAGTCAAGTTGACTAATTTGGTGGATAGTGGAACTCAAATGAATTTTAGGTGCAGTACAAGCTGCAAACTTTACTCAATGGCTAAGCATTGCCAGACTTTATTGCTAAGTGTACTTCAGGTAAAGATATTAGCATAACAGAGGACTCCACTGAGGGTCCCTAAAAGGATAAAAAAAACTAGAGAACTCATTTCCCTTCAACATAGATAGTTTTTATTGATTGATCCTAAAATTCGTATGGATATTAAGTAAGTGTACTTCTCATCCCTTTTAAAGGAGACGAGGTTAACTAACTTGATATTAAACTATATCTGCCGTACTGTGACAATATAGGAGGAGAGGAAGTGCCAAAGTGGGTAACGATAAAACGTTTTCAATCCCTTAGGATCGACCTATGGTTTTAGGAGCATATATAACTTATATATTCTGAACATGGGATTCTATGTTATTTATTTGCTTTGTTAGACTGTTAAATAAAGAAAATCAAAATTATGTATTCTCATGACTCATGGAAGTTATTCATGATATTCTTAAAAAGTGCAATAACTCATAATTTGGATGGAAATGCGTGATATCTAGGGATACATGAGCACTTCATATTAAGCTCTGGCTAGGTGATTGGTTGATGTCTAATGCATTCATAATTATGCATGTTGCTGTACATAGTTGGTTTAAAACTAGTTTAGAAGCATTAATAATTTATATATCAGGAGAAGTTATCATGAGTTTCAACTAGCTGTCTTCTTTCATTTTATTCTTACTTTAGGTTAGTTCATGCTGACCATGTTTATAAACTGAAAATTCGTGATCAATATGCCTGTAGTTGTCCGAAAATCCATAGTGAAGAAGAATGAGTGAGAATAGAATTACTACGTGGCTATGGTCGGGGTTTGTTATTAAACTTTGAAAATTTTATATGCACTGTTTTTTATTTTACAGATTTTATTGCTTATAGTTCTATCGATATTCATCACCCTTACCACTTATATTGTTCTTTATTTATTTATTGAAAACTTTAAAATTAAGTTAAATTTTTTCAGTTATGTTTGAACATAAAAGTTTGAAAGTATATTGTTAAATTTTTTTGAGTCATAAATAAGACAAGTTAAAAATAAACATGTTAAGGGATCATATTGCATAAAATTTTCATACTACACATCCATGTTTGATCTATGTCATTGATTATATTGATGTATGTGACAATTGGTGGGTCTAGTTACAAAAGGGATAACGAAGATTGCTTTGATCCTATATTAATATAATTGATGGACCAGATTATTTAGAGATGTCTTTTATTAAGATAGCAAATATTGAGCTTATAAAGTTATTTCATAATGTACAATTGTAAAGTGACATATGTGCCCCAGGTGAGAGATTGTTAGGAATTATATTAAAGTGGGCCTACATATATCAATTAATTGTACATTATTAACTACTTATTCTGTTGCTCATTAAAAGTGATCAAATAAAGTTTATTTATAATTGAGCTTTTAGAACATTTCATATGACATAGGCTTCAATGTGTAGAGGTCTAGTTATTTTATTTTTATAATGGGTCAAAATTAAATAAAATACTATAAATAATAGATTGAGGTCCCCAGTCTAAACCCTAATATATTATTCATTCACATCTCATCAGTGAGTGACGACAGTTTTCTCTCATAAGGAAAAAGTTTAGACGTGGAAGACTATCAACCCTAATTTTTTTGTGTCACTATGGATTCAGGTACACTTTCGATTCTATTCTTCTTGATGATTTGATATGAGATCCTAGTATGGTAATTCTTTCACCAATTAAAGTTTTTTATCTAACAAGAAAGATAACGAAGATCGTTTTGATTCTATATTAGTATAATTAGTGGACCAGATTGTTTAAAGATGTCTTTTATTGTGATAGCAAATATTGAGCTCATAAAGTTTTCATAATATACAATTGTAAAGTGACATATATGGCATATTATTGGAAATTATATTAAAGTGACCCTACATATCAATTAATTGTATATTATTAGCTATCTATTTTATTGCTCATTAAAAGTGATAAAATAAAATTTATTTATAATTAGGCTTTTAGGGCATCTCATATAGTATAGGCTTCAATGTGTACTGACCTAGTTATTTTATTTTATTTTATTTTTATGATATGTCAAAATAAAATAAAATACTATAAATAATAAGTTGAGATCCCCAGTCTAAACCAAAATATATTATTCATTAATATCCAATCGGTGAGTGATGACAATTTTCTCTTAATAAGAAAAAGGTTTGGACATGTGGTTCCATGGATTCAGGTATACTTCTAATAAATTCTTCTTGATAATTAGCATAAGATCTTGGTAATGGTGATTCTTTCACTAATTAAATTTTTTTTATCCAACAAGTAGTATCAGAGCCAACTCATGATGAATTATTAAAAAATTTGTGTGGTATTTTTGGTTTTGTTGAATTTTAAAAATTCTAAATAAGGCAATATTAATATTGATTCAGATTATAAATATGTATATTCTAAATTACGGATTGCACAATATATATTATTTATGATCTGTGTGTGGTATGCGATTGCATTATTTGCCTTGATTTTAATTTTGAGAGAGGCATGCAGTATATTTACATTCGTATTTGGCGAACTCTGAATATATAATTGCAAATCAAATATGTCGTGGATTCAGTTCATGAATTAAGCATGCATTAATTTGTGTTTTGGCTATATTAAATGCATTGTTTAAAAAAAAAAAGAATGGCAGTATTTATTGAATGCTTATACAGTTTGGAGCATGTATTGAATACTTATTATTATTAATTGTATTAAATACATTATTTTTATGTTTACGAATTTGAGAAAAAAAAAGTTTCTTTTTCGTTACGCATTCAATGCATGTAAAATTCAATTCTAGAATTTTTTATATTATTAAATTGAATGCGTAAATAAATAAATAAAAAATGAAAGGAATAAAAAAGAAAATAAAAATAAAAATAAAAATTTGTTTAAATTTAAAATGATAATACTAAATTTGATGGAATTTCCTTTTGATTGTGGTGCACTTCTAGTAGTTAGTGTTTACAAATGTTAAGAGTTTATTAAGTTAATTTTACAAGGCCCATAAGGATTTTATTGAGCTCAAATTTTATATACCTAACATATAGACCAAATAGAGTGAGTTAGGATACGCTTGAGCTCATTTTGGGTTTAAGCTATTGGATAAATTTAAGGTTTGAATAATTAAAAAGTGTTAAGCTTGATCTGACCCAACTACTTTGATTCTAACCCACTTCTGTCCTATCATAACTTTAACATAATTTGACTTTGACTTTGACCAATTTGCTTTTTCTCTATTTTCTTGCAAACTAAAATCTAATATTTTAAAATAAATTGAATTAAAATAAAATATCACCAAAGTGACATCTTTTATGTAGATTTATTTATTTTGAATTATGTGGATATTATTAAAGAAATAAATAATTGTGTTTAAGTCTATGCAAAAAATAATTGGTCTAAAAGAAGATTATTTTTTGGTCAGATAATAAACACATGTAACAGTAAATATGTGATAAACTTTGACATTTTCTATGTGTATAATATATTGGTCCAAAGAAATGCATATTATTGACAAGATTTATTATCAATATTTACTGACCAAGTTTTTAAAGTACCCTTTACAAATTATTATTTTCGTCCAAAGACTAAATAGAAATATTGTATTTGGTATCTTATAATGGTCTAATTTATTATATTTTATACTATGCGTGTATATGTATGCATGATTAAATAGCATAATTATTAATTGTGAGATTTTTTTTGTTCTATATAGTAATGTTTTTTTTTATATCTGCCAATTTGAACAACATTCCAGTGCTAGCGAAACTAACTTCAGGAAATAGAATGAGCACATTACTATTTTGCTTTGGTGTATGGATCTATTATGTAATTCGGATGGAAAAATCTCCCGCCCCTACTAATGGCAGTATTGCTGAACAAATAACACTTTATGAAATGATGGAGCATTCTAACCACATGAGTCTGATAATCTCGAAGCACTCTATTATGGATACCATCAGGGGTGCAATGTCTAAGGAAGAAAATGCTAAAAAGTTCCTGAGCCAAATAACGAATCGAGTCGCTGGTAATGAAAAGGTTGAAACAAGCACAATTTTGTTTAAGTTCGTTTCAATGCAGTATAAAGGCAACGGAAACATAAGGGAGCACATTAAGAAAATGTCTATTCTTGTTACAAGATCAATGGCATTAAAGTTAGAGTTGTCGAATGACATTCTCGTGCATCTGGTCTTGATCTCTTCCTGCATAATACAGTTCTTTTAAGATTAGTTATAACACTCAAAAGGAGAAATTGACTCTTAATAAGTTTATTGCTCAATGTGTGCAAGAGGAAGAGAGATTGAAACAAGAAAAGATAAAGAGTGCTCATTTAACAATTTCTTCTAATGACAATATTGGCAACAAGAAAAGAAAAAAGAACAATAAAGAAAAAAGAGCTACAGACATTGGAACTTCACAGCCTAAGGTGCAAAAGAAACAGAATGATGAAACCACCTGTTACTTTGCAAGAAAGTTGGACATGTGAAGAAGGATTGTTCCAAACATACAAAATGGTTCACAAAAAGAGGTATACTTCTCAAATTTGTTTATTCATAAATTAATTTGGCTTTAGTACCAAGTCATACTTGATGGATAGATATGGGTGCAACTACTCACATAAGTGTGACTATGCAGGATTGTCTAAGGAGCTGACTGCCAATTGATGTTGAAAGATTTATCTATGTGGGTAATGGCAACAAGGCTTCTGTTGAGGCAATTGGATTTTTTAGATTACAACTAGAATCTGGTTATTATTTGAATTTACATGAGATATTTTATGTACCGTCATTTAGACGAAATGTGATTTCTATTTCTTGTTTGGACAAATTCGGTTACTCTTGTTCCTTTAGATATTGAAAGTTTAGTCTATTTCAGAATTCAAATATTATTGGTACCAGTTCTTTAGTTGATAATCTATACCAATTAGATCTTCATGCTTCATAAATTAAATAAACCTTGCATATAAGCAATTGTGGTATAAAGTATAAATTAATTAATGAGAATTCTTACATAATATGGCATAATCATTTAGGACACATTTTTAAACAAACAAATTCAAAGACTTATGTTATAAGGAATTCTAAATTTCCTTGATTTTTTAGAATTTAAAATATGTATTGAATGCATTAAGGGAAAACAAACAAATGTTAGAAAGGTTGGTACCAATAGAAGTTCAAACATCTTGAAATTAATTTATACTAATATTTGTGGTCAATTTCCTACGATTTCTTGGAATGGTCAATAATATTTTATCACTTTCATAGATGATTGTTTTTATTATGAGTATTTATACTTAATTCATGAGAAGTCTCAATCATTAGACGTTTTAAAGGCCTTTAAAGCTGAAGTTGAAAATCAGCTTGGCCAAAAACTAACTGTGGTGGTGAATTTTATGGCAGATATGACAGATCAGATGAACAACGTTCAGGCTATTTTGTAAGATATTTGCAAGATGTGGCATCGTTCCTTAATACACAATGTCGAGGACTTCATGTCAAAATAGTGTAGGTGTAGCTGAGAGACAAAATTGGACCTTAAAGAATATGGTTAAAAGTATGATAAATCATTCTTCTTTACCAGAATTTCTTTAAAGTGAAGCCTTAAAGACTGCAGTGTATATCCTTAATTGAGTTCCAAATAAAGTAGTAGCTAAAACCCCATATGAGCTATGGACTAAAAAAAAGCCTAGTATTAGACATTTGCATGTTTGAGATTGTCCAATTGAGGCTAGGCCAAACAGGTCTAATGAAAGGAAGTTAGACTCAAAAATAATAAGCTGCTACTTTGTTGGATACTTAGAGAGATCAAGGGGTTTCAAGTTTTATGATCCCTTAAGTAGATCTTTTTTTAAGATAGGGAATACTAAATTCATTGAGAATGTTAAATTTAGTAGGAGACTTTGAAAAGGAATATATTACTATTCTTATTTTTGTAATTGATAATAATTAAGTAATTGCACCTATCATTATGTAGGATCCAAATACAAATAATTAAGATGTTTTTAAGATACCTTTAGCTAATATTGAAGAACCTGCTTGTGCTCATGTAGAGGAGCAACGATAACCTCAGTTAGAAGTGCCATTATGGAGATCTATTATGGAGAGGACATCAGCGATTTCAGATGATTATATCATATATCTCTAAGAACATAAGTTTGATATAGGACTGGAAGATGATCCAATAACTTTCAGTTAAGTCAAACAAAGTGTGAACTTCCAGAAATAAATAGATGCTATGAAATATGAGATGAAATCAATGCAAGACAATGACGTTTGGGATCTTGTTGAATTACCTAAATGAGCAAAATTAATTGGTTGTAAATGAATTTTCAAAACCAAACGGGATTCAAAAGATATAAGGCACATCTATTTTTGAATAATTACTTTTACCTCACTTATTTTTATTAGTAAGGTAAATCGGTAATTTCAAAGTAAAAATAAATTATGCACAATATTGTTCCATTTGTCAATATCCTATTGGATAACAACTATTGTCAATTAATTATGTGATGTACTTAACATTTAAGTCTTGACAAATACACATCCTAAGGAACCCCTGAAACATATTTTTGGTTTGCCGAAATTTCTTGGACCGAACTGTTTGATCCAATATGCTACCCTGGTGCATAACGAGTAAACTTCATATTGTGAGACTCTCTAGGTCCACACCCAATTTGTCATATGAAACTTGTCTATACGTCCGTGAATAATGTTCTACAGACATGTTACGGATATTACAAAATAACGTGTTAGACCATATAAGTTTAGGTTATAATATATTCGTATAATCCTTCCATCATAGATATCTTGGAAGAGCGGAGATATAGATCAATACCGTCAAGTCTCTATGTGTTCGACCGTAAACTTATATCTAGATTTATATTTTCATAAATAATATTCGCAAATACTTTTACGATATTATTTATCCCTAAGATAAAACTCTTTTCTCGAGTATAACTGCTTATAGCCATAAGACTTTTTGAAATACAATCTTGGAGCTTTAGGATATATTACTCACTCAAATGAGTTAATGGATCTCATATCTAAGCACACCGAACTTCATGACTATTGGACCATATCCAGCTCTCATCTCCCATAAAAGGTTTTTAATATATGTGAAATTAAAGTATGTTGGATCACTCACAAGCCCACTGTGACACTCAGGTCAAAGGACCACGAATACTACTCAACACAAAACACCCTCAATTGACGACTTTATAAGATGTCTATTGGAGGTCTTCATGAGTTTGTTCAGTACTCAGTCCTTACTAAATACTTGTATCTTTATACGAGCTTCCACTAAACTCATGATTTGCTAGATTAAGCATTTGTACCATCCAGATATAGACATACATTGATCTATATAATATAAGGTCTTTACTGACAGACTTACATCAGTGAAGATAAATCAAGAATATATTATTTGAGAGCATATTTACATAATGAAATTTTTTAGCACTATTTACAATTATTTACAATTACGTCATTACTAATATATTCTCAAGTCTTTATCTCATTTTAGACAAGACTCTAACTCTTTAGATATCGTTAACTCTTATAACCTAATAATTCTTATCAGTCAACTCTTAGCATTTATAACTCTCATCGTTGCTAATTCTTAACACTGATTTAAACTCTTTTAAATTAGATCTAAATTTTTTTAAATCATACAATATCTAAAACGTTATAAATATCTTATCATATATAAAATATAATTAATAATTTAATAAAATTATAATAATATAAATATAAAATAAATATTTATACATAAAAAATAACACGTAAGCATAAATTCTAACACTAACATAATACAATCTTTTAATACCCGATGTTTTTACCGCGTATAGAATTCATTATGCTGCTTTTGGCATGTGTTTGCATTTCATAACTCTTTTAAGACAAAGTAATGGACTGGCTTGCGTAACTAAAGCGACGGTGTCTGCCTAGTGATTGTGTGTCTATAGTTAACCTTTAATAATGATGAAATTGCTTCATACCAGCAAACACTTGTTAGACTCAGGAGTCATTTTCATTTTTTAGTGCTCACATGCATGTTCCCTGGGCAGTTCAATTACAAGTTAACTGTAGTTTTATACTTTGTTTTGGCTGATCAGTAACAGTTGTCTTTACTGCTTTTTTTTTTTTTTAATAGTTTCTGTTTTGGACTTGTCATTCAATCTTGTGCAAGGTGAATTTGACCTTGACCTGCCCAGGTGAAATCAAAGAAAGGAGGCCAGTTAAATCAATTGAGCCAGCAGTTTCTATTCATGTCTTTTTTTGTAAAAACAATGGAATTGGCTATAGTCGGGAACACGAGGCTGATCCCAAATGTCATTCGTGCTTGATAATTTTAGAATGGTAGAAGAACTACTAGGTAATTTTGCTTTCATTTCGAAATAATTTCTCACAAACAATGTTAGGATGGTCAATCCTAAGGGTCTGTTTGGTGTACATAAGTTATGCTTTTAAAAGTTATAATTGTTATGTAGTGGAATTATTAATATCATTTTTATGTAATGGAAGTACTAATTTTGAAGTAAAAAGTGAGTGTTTGTATATTATTAATACAAGTGTTTACCAATACTTATGTTAACCGTAGAGTACTGACAATATATTTAGTATTTACCTTTATCTTAATAGAGATATTGAATTTAAATCTCTTTTTTTATATATTAAAATTTAAAAAAAAAACTAAATTTAAATCCACCTTCACCTATATTTAAGAAATAAAAAAAAAAGTGTTTATCAAATATTTTCTGATGTCCATTATGATTTGAGCAGAAACATAATTGTACCAAACGGACCCTATTTCAAAATTGAAAAAAAAAAAAAAATGGAGTTCTTTCATTAAGGCCCGTTTGGTGTGCCAAATAGAATAAGATTAAATTTTACTATTAAATGGGTTAGAATAAGATAGGATTGCATTGAATTAATACTTAATATTGTGTTATGTTTGATATAGTATAAGATTTAATTATTAAAATATTAAATAGAAGATACTTAATTGTTTACATGTATAATAGCACAATTTTTTTTTTTTACTTACATTAGTTCAAAATAAAACTAATTGATTTTTTAAATAATAATTTAAGTTATTATACATGTAAAAAAAAAAATTTATGCTATTATAAAATTAGTAATTCTATATTTATATAGTTGAGATATAATTTATATTTTAATTGATATGGCATTTAATGTATCTATTGTTGATTGGTATTTTATAATTATTATATTAATAAATAAAAAGTTAAATAATCACCGATCGGTGATATATTTGTTGGGATATAAACTTTATATTCCAACTATGCAAGCGTATTACTTTTATAAAATATACTATTTATATTACTATTAACTAAAAGTTTGTATTATTATTTACTTAAGTAATTTGAATAAATTTCGTGGAATGTAGATAATGATTTATGCTAATTAGTGAATATTTATTTTGTTTATAATATAATAGTACAAATTATAATATTTATTTTGTCTTATTATTAATAATTTTTATTACAAATTATAATATTTATTTATTACTTACTATTCTATTAATTAAATAATGAAGTAACTTATCACATATGTAGGGTTCATTTAAAATCCATTGTTTTATTCCAATAGCACAGGATAACTTATCCTATACCTACATTCTCTCTTATTATTGGGATTAGGGGTGGAAAGTTTTCGATTTTTTTGATTCGATTCGAAGCCACTTTGAATTGAAATTGAGTCAGTTGGTTTTAAGAAATTGAAACTGATCAGTTATACTCTTAAGAAGTTAATCAAATCGAATTAGTTTAGTTTAGTTTCTATTCCTAAGTCCAATTAATAGGTTTCGGCTAGTTTTTTTTTTTTTTTTTGGATAGACTTGGCTGTGTTTATAGTTTTAGATTTAGGTTACTTGGGTTTAAAGGTAATTTTTTAATATTTTAAACCTAAAATGAATATTCTGGGCCTAAAATTAATTTTATTGTTTCTTATAATAATTTTAATGGTAATATTTGTTTATATTTACACCAATTAAATATGGACTTTTGTATAATTAAATATATAATTTAAAATTTTTATTTTATATTATTAATTTATTTTAATATATTATTAATTATTTATATTCGTGATAAAATTATATAATTGAGTAAATTAAAATTTAAAATTTAATTTTACACTTTAATTATTTAATATTAAAATTAAAATACGCAAGATTTAATTTGTAATTTTATTAAATTATATTTATGTGATAAATCAAATTATAATTTAATTGTACAAGAATTCAATTTTATTTTTAATTAATTTGTATTCCTGGAGTAAATCAATTAAGTCAATTGAATGAATTGAAATTATAACTTAATTATACAAATATTTAATTTTCTTTTTAATTAATTTGTATTCATGGGATAAATCAATCAAGTCAACTGAATTAATTGAAATTATAATTCAATTGTACAAGAATTCGATTTTATTTTTAATTAATTTGTATTCATGGGATAAATCAAATAATTTAATTAATTAATTAAAATTACAATTTAATTGTACAATGATTCGATTCGATTTAATTTTTTAATCAATTTATATTCATGAGATAAATAAGATAAATCGATTGAATTAATAGTAAAAAATATAAATAACAAATCTAATAATTCATCTTTCATAAAATATTACAAAAACAAATTCAAGGCCTATCATATCATCATCATCAACTTCCAAGTCCAATCATAAACTTGTAAACTAGATGTAAACAAATCAACTTCTAAGTCCAATCATAAACTTGTAAACTAGATGTAAATAAATAGTTCAAAAAAGTCAAAATCTAAATGAATTATTATAAAAAAAATTTAAATTAAAAAACACTAAATTTTAATATTTTTCACCTTACATAGGCTATAACTATTAGGCAATACTCTTCAGACTTCAATATTCATGTTTGACTTACAAATTCTAGTAATAATTTGTGATACTTTACATAATAATTTTTTGATAAAGTAATTAATTGAATTAAATATACAAAGTACATTAAAAATATAAACATAACTGCATAAAATTTAATCAATTATTACTTGTTTCAAGTCTTTTATAATATTCTACTTTAAGCATCACAGTTTCAATTTTTTTAGCTTTATCAATTATAAGTGATGATCGTATTTAATTTTATATGCATATTAAGGCCTCCACCATTGTAAGAGTCAATGAACACCTAAATGTACCTAGTACACATCCTCTAATACTGAACACGGACTCAGATGCTACAATAGAAACTAGTATTACAAATATATCTCGAGTTATATGTGTCAAAATTATATACTTAGTTGCATTTAATTCCACCAAAGTAAGCTATCAAAGTGAGGGTTGCGATAACTCTCACACCTGTCCATCAAATATCTCTCTACCTCACTTACAACCTTCGTCTTAGCATTATCACCAGAAAAGCATGTATCTTACCAAATGGTCAATTTGTGGAATACTCTTTTTATTTGCTTATCCTACTATATCAAACAAATAGAATGACCTACTATCATCGAATTGTTGTGAAGCCATCCTGCTAGTGGCACTAAAACTATTACTTTCTTCTTTAACCAGTTTTTCATATCACTCGTTATATTCCTCATACAACTTACATAACAAATCTTTTTTAACTTTTTCATTTCATTCACCATTACACTATCCTTATCGAACAAAATTCCAAAACATAAGCCCACAAAATTTATTTTGTATTGTAGGTTAAGTATAGTAGTGACAATCAACAACTTGTTTATCTTTCCAGTGGATTTCCAATACTTATCATACTTACTCATCATATTCCAAGCCATGCTATCTAACAAAGCATCATCATTGCAAATCGAAGAGGCCAAGGTAGAATGGACTTTATAAATCTCATTAAAAGCAATGTTGGATATCACACTTAAAATCGCACTAAATTTATTAATTACCTCATAAAATGTAGTAACCAGTATCCACGACTGGTAAGAATAAGTATTTATATATGTATAAATATACGTATTTTATTTGTATGTTGGTGATACTTGAATTATATATTGTTATTAGTAATATTTTTATAGGTTAAGGATATACGATTAGTATTGGGTTTATTTGTATGACTTTAGATTTATTTTAGGGACCAAATTGTTATACTTTGAAAGTTTTGGGGGTAAATTCGTAAATATCAAAAATTAGCCTCTTAGTATAAAAATACACTTTTAAAAACCCTAATTCTCTCATTTTGGTCGAGCTACCCATTTTTAGAGAGAGAAGAGAGAAATAAAGGAGAGAGAAAGAGAAGAAGAAGAAGAAAAAGAAGAAGAAATTAGAATTTTGGATCTTTAGAGGTATATCACAACTAATTATCAATTTATTGGTGTTAACTAAGTTAATTTCTTTAAGTTTTGATTTCTGGAAATATGTATAATTAAGGATTTGATGTGTATTTCGTTTGATGTTGTGAGAATTGATGATGATCTATAAGATAGTTTGATAAATCATGATGAATTATGGAATTTCTGCTGGATAACCTCTTGATCTAGGAATTTTATAAATTGTTGTGATTCGATTCTAGTTTTGAATTTTGAGTATATTAATTTAGACATGTTTAGGATCATCTGAGACTTTGAATCGACTGAAAATCTCGGAAATTGAATTTGTAGTGAATTTACCAAAATGACCCTGGAATTCTGGAAATTTCCTGTGTAAACAGTATGATACAGTGGAAAATAATTTTTGACCTGCTGAATGATCTTTAAAAATTATGAATTTGTGGAATATGATAATTTTATATGTCTAATATGATATACTCGGAATTGAGAATTTGGATCAATGTGGTTGAAGTGTTATGAATTTCTAAAGTCTATCAGCTCATTGTAGTATTTGATTAACAGATTTTTAAAGTTATGAAATAAAATAGTTTTAAAATACTTTTGGCAGTTATTTGGAAGCCAAATATTTATCATGGACTGAGATATGTGTCAAGAGTAATTATGTGGTAGTTTTATAATTTTTGAGTTAGTATATGATTTTATAAAATTGGGAGATTAAATACTGTTCAGTAAGTATCTTGATCCTGTCAGGTTTGTAGTTTGGATTCGATGGTGTGTATGGAATGGATTGTGTAGGAATTTTGATATAATATTCATATATAAGAAGTATATATGAGTCAAGAATGATATATTCTGATTTCGGAGTAATTGGACATCATTTGATGTATTAGAAATTTTTGTTAAGTGTAAGTGGTCAGAATGACAGGTTTTGAGAAACCAAATATTTAGACCAATTTGATGTGATAAATGCATTGTGTATAATTTTGTAAGCTATTTAAAGTATTTTGTGTGAATTGTGAGGCTTATGAAAGGATTAATCTCCATTGATAGGTTAAGGAGATTTAAGCCTTGTAGCTGAAAGTGTTAAGAGGTAAGTATACTAGACTTACTACTGGAATCACAATAAACATAATAATTGTTTTGTATGATTTTGTAAATGGGGTTAAGAATATGTTTATGATATGTCAAAGTATATTTTGATATGAAATGTGAATATATGTTTATGAATGTGAGCATTGACATTGAGCATGGACATACATGTGTTTTTGAAAGTGAGCTTTCAAAATAAGATATGTTTAACAAAGAAAGCTTTTGAAGTGTAATATGTCATGAGAAATATTTTGTGTTTTGAGGGTACTTGAACTCATTGTTAACTTAGTAGGCATTTTATGTGATTTGTGGAGCCTTTATGTGTGGCCTTTCCTTCGGGATTGGTATATGTTATGTGTTCCGTATGTAGGGAGGATCCTATTGGTACCTAAAGGAAGTGTGAGTCATCACATTCGTGTGGTGGCGTATTGGTGCATGTGAGAGGACTCACCGATGATCAGGGTGAGGGTTTGGCTTTTACCTTCGGGTATGAGCATTATATATGTGTAATTTCAAGGCCTCACTTGTACTATTCCTCTCATACGGTATGTCACCTACGAGTGACATTTGGCTCATTATGTGATATGTGATATGTAAGTCCTACTAAGTAGTAGTTGAGTGATGGTATTCCTATTATGTATTTTGAAAGAATGTGTAAGCGCTTACATGATATGTGATTTGATAAGATTATGATTTTGATTGATCACAGCATATCATACATATGCATTGTGTACATATATGTATTTGTATTTGATATATGAAAAATTAGTATGCTTACTGAGTTTTTATACTCATTATAGTTTATGGTGATTTCAGGTAAATAAGGTGCATGTGTGCTTAGCGGATTTGGCAAGGCTTCTGCTGTTCCTTGGGTTCCCTAAGTTGCTAGGTTGTTGTGTGTTTCATTTGGGGACACGTGGGATAGGATATTTGGTTTGTCCCTATTGAATAAATACTTATGTATTATTTCATTGTGTGTGGATTGGATTTGGTTTAAGTTTTATAAAGTGTGGTTATTGGATGATTTTAAGTAAGAATTTGCAATGGATATATTCTGGGCTCCCGGTAACAAAGTTGCTACTGGTGACGTAGTAGAGTGTTAATCTCTGAGAAAACTCTGCGTATCTTCGGTTTAATAATTGTCCCAGTCATAATTCAATTGCTATAATTCTGAAAGAAATTGAAATGAATGTTTAAATATTGTCAAGAGAAGTTTATATTTATATGTTAGGTTATGGTTGATTTTAGTGTTGAACTTACTAGCAACTTGCTAAGGATTTCTGTGTTGAATGAAAGTAGAAAATTTTGTGTAATATTATTTATGAGTGCACATGCAGTGAATGAATGTAAGTGATGTCGTGTGTCGGATCTTTTGGGTCTGGGGCGTGACAGCTTTTATTGGTATCAGAGCTAAGATATGATTCTGTAGACTTTTAAGTGTCGAGTCAAGGGAACCGAGCAGATGCCAAATCCTTAGGATTGTATTTGTAGCTTTGTTGTGTAAAAGTTTGACATATTCCTTAAATTTTGTATGATTTTGTGAAGATGACACAGTATCCAAAAGCTGCTAAGATTGTTGTTGTTGTGGATAATGGTACCTTGTGGATCTTAATGTTACCATTTAGATTTTCTTTTAAGTTATGACTAATATGCTTAGTAAGAGTGATGTTGAATATCTTATAATGATAATTTGCATGTGATGGAGCAAATTGAGATAATTTTCTCAATGACAAAATATAGAGAAGTAGAGTATTGAAGACATCAATTGAAACAACTTTTATTGAAAAGGAAAACAACAACACAACAACAATAGCAGCAACAAAAATACAGTAGAGGCTACGGAGTGAGATTTAAGTCTATTTTGCGCTTCTTCTGACTGTCATGAGTAGACCAATCTAACTGATGCAATGTTGGATTAGACAGAGGAATAAAAGACTGTAATTGATCAATTAGTTGATTAACAGTTGGAGCTGAAATAAGAATCCGTCGTGCTAGAAGTGGGATGAATTGTGTTCCCGCTGTATAGTCAAGAAAAGATATCAACCCGTCGTAAAAGCCATTAACATTTAACAAACCAATGGGTTTTTGGTGGATTTGTAATTGTGCCCATGAGACAATTTGAAAAATTTCCTCCATGGTCCCGAAACCTCCTGGTAGAGCTATGAAAGCATCTGCATGCCTAAGCATTTGAGCCATTCGCTCGTGCATAGATGAGACTTGTAACTCATCCCCAACTGTTTTTCCTACAATATTTTCAATAGCTAGAGGTTTTGGAATGATACCCAAAACTCGACTACCTTTATTATGTGCAGCTTTTGCCACAGACCCCATTAACCCTCGGTTACCTCCTCCATATACTAAATGTATATTTCGCTCAGCTAATACCTTACCAAGATTTTCTGCAACTTTTGTAAACTCTTCAGTATTTCCAAGGTTGGATCCACAAAAGACACAAATTTTTGTAAATTGACGAGCTGAGGTTTCCTCCATTGTTACGCTCACCCTAATCTTTGAATATTTTTGAGTTTGTATAAGGATGCAAAAAACAATGTATTTATAGAGAAACAAATTGATAATAGTTGTGGAGCATATATGTAAGTATGTTCAAGTATATACGTTTTTCTCAATTCTTGTGAGGTAAAAAGAAAAGAATGAGTTTTACTTTATTATTCTATAAGGGACAATAGGCCGCAAAATTTTGAATAAATATTTGTTGATATGTAAGTGTAATAAAATTGTGTCGGAAGCGTGATGAATTAGGTAAGATGATTAAGAAAAGTCAATAAATGCCTATTTTATGGATTTAGGGACTTTGCCGTTTTGGCACTAATGGCCGACAATGCATATATGACTTGAAGACTTTTAAAAGCTACCAACTAGACTTTGGACATGAGGCCAAATTAACTTTATTAATTATAAGAATTTTTGTGGTCTTAACATTGATTTTTGGCCGATAGATTAAAAGCAGACATAAAGAAAAATAAAGCACACTTGACATAAAGATAAAGCAGTAGTCAGTCTCTCTTTGATGTGATAGAACAACACGGATCTAGTTTCTATGAAAAACAGAAACAACAATGTAGGTTAAAATGAGTCTCCCTGGTCGCTTTCATCTGTGTCGTATCCGTGAGAGAGAAACTTATGGAGTTGTTGTTCCCATACATTGAATGAGGGCTCTGGCTGAGTGGAAGGTGGGTCTACCATATCTTGATCTTCTGCAGGTGAGCTGGTCTGGATGAGGGATGTGCTGGATTCCTCTTGGATTTGAGTGTCGGTTAGATAAGGTTGGGAGTCTTGAAAGAGGGATAAGTCAAGATTGGGTTGGTGTTGGTCAGGTTCTGTCGGGACAACTGGCTGAGATTGGGTAGGTTCTGTCGGGACAACTGGCTGAGATTGAGTAGGTTCTGTCGGGACAGTTAGCTGAGGCCATTGGTGAAGGTTATCCATTGCTTGTCTGTATCTGGCATAATAAGTGATGTTTGGGATATGGTGATGATGAGTAGAGTAATCTGTATTTCTGAGATGTGAAAGATGATATTTTTGTCTTTGTTGGAATTTGAGTATATTGGCAAAATTCAGGTCTTCTGTAAAGTCAGCTTCAACTTGTTCCCAAGGTGCAGCATCTTCTGGGGAGATCCAAACAGACGGAGGAATTATTTGATTTTCCTGAGCAAGAATTCTTTCAAGTTCTCTCTTTTGCTGAATTACTTCTTCAGGCCAGAGCTTAATTGATCCCTTTAGTGAAAGGGTAAATGTGAAGTAATCCTTAACAGTAGGGTAATAATGAATCTCGTGATCCGAAATAATCATACCCTTCCGTTGAAGAAGTAAGACTGACCAAAGATGTTGTCTGGGGACTGCATCATTTGTGTTGTTTGCAATCATGTATTGAAATTTAGTTATCCACCATGTCTTTGGGTAAAACCATTAGAGAAAAATCAGGGCTGGATGATCTTCATCACATTTTTCTAATTTTTGGAGGGTTCTAAGTAATGGAAATTCCATGGCGATTGTATACAGATCCAACAGGTACCATAACAAGTAAAGGACAGGTTTGGACCATTGGAAAAATGGAAAAAAAGAGTGCAGGTGAAAGAAAGGGTATTCTAAGTTGAACAAAGGGCCACCAAGAACTGTGAGGCCGTGTTCTTGTACTGCTAAGATGGCGTAGTGTCTGATGAATTCTTTGGCACGGGAATGGAGTGTTCTGGTTTTGATTAGGTCTGGAAATTGTGGTGGAGAAAAAGGAACAGGAGGAGTTATGATAATGGGATTCATTATGAAGATGGTAAGAAGGTTGGTTTTATTTATTTCTAGAAAAGTGATTATGAGGTTTAGGCTATTTATAGAGTTTTATGAAAGAAAATCAATAATCGTTTTGTCCTTTCCTTTTACGTGGATGACGTTAAAGGAATAGTTAAAAGAATCATATTTGCCATCGCAGTAATTGTGCTAGTAGAATCTTTTCTATTTGAAATCGAGCATATTAGAAAAAGCAGACATGTCAATCTCAATGAGAAAATGATGTCCAATAAGGTGGACTATTTTTTTTTAAGAGTTAAAGTAAGAGATATAATGTTAAGATCTATAGTTTAAGAATCAGTTGAACTAAAGGTCTTTTTATTGAAGTTGATTTTTGATCGTTTAAGATAATGCTTTCAATATTCTGATTTGAATGACAACTTAGTTGCGTAGAAATACTACATTTTTTTTGAATGATATCAAGGTAGTGAATGATATTATGACGTATGAGTATATGTTGAAGGGATTAACATTTTCAGAGGAGTTAAGAATTTTATTTAAGAGATTAGTATGGGTATTCTACATTTATGTTATTCTTTAATGAATGAAAGGTGAAGTGTATAGATGCCCATTAAATATTGAACGAATGGGAGAAAAGAATAAAAATATGTGTGTATAATTTTATAACTCCATAATGTGTGTCATATGTTTATTTTATGGATATATATTTCGTACTCCTCTCGTATACTCAGCTATGAGCCAACTTAGAGATAATCTAACATATGAATGAGTATTTATTAGGATTTTGGACCACAATGAGCAAATCCTATATACAAGGAAGATTGCTTTGTAAATGTTTTATGAATAAGCCATACAGTTGAAAAGGAAAATTGAGAATGAGAAGAGGAAATGAGATCTAAGTATCCTCATCTATTTACTTAAGTTATGAATTTCGAGGACGAAATTCTTATAAGGAGGGGAGAATTGTAGTAACCAGTATCCACGACTGGTAAGAATAAGTATTTATATATGTATAAATATACGTATTTTATTTGTATGTTGGTGATACTTGAATTATATATTGTTATTAGTAATATTTTTATAGGTTAAGGATATACGATTAGTATTGGGTTTATTTGTATGACTTTAGATTTATTTTAGGGACCAAATTGTTATACTTTGAAAGTTTTGGGGGTAAATTCGTAAATATCAAAAATTAGCCTCTTAGTATAAAAATACACTTTTAAAAACCCTAATTCTCTCATTTTGGTCGAGCTACCCATTTTTAGAGAGAGAAGAGAGAAATAAAGGAGAGAGAAAGAGAAGAAGAAGAAGAAAAAGAAGAAGAAATTAGAATTTTGGATCTTTAGAGGTATATCACAACTAATTATCAATTTATTGGTGTTAACTAAGTTAATTTCTTTAAGTTTTGATTTCTGGAAATATGTATAATTAAGGATTTGATGTGTATTTCGTTTGATGTTGTGAGAATTGATGATGATCTATAAGATAGTTTGATAAATCATGATGAATTATGGAATTTCTGCTGGATAACCTCTTGATCTAGGAATTTTATAAATTGTTGTGATTCGATTCTAGTTTTGAATTTTGAGTATATTAATTTAGACATGTTTAGGATCATCTGAGACTTTGAATCGACTGAAAATCTCGGAAATTGAATTTGTAGTGAATTTACCAAAATGACCCTGGAATTCTGGAAATTTCCTGTGTAAACAGTATGATACAGTGGAAAATAATTTTTGACCTGCTGAATGATCTTTAAAAATTATGAATTTGTGGAATATGATAATTTTATATGTCTAATATGATATACTCGGAATTGAGAATTTGGATCAATGTGGTTGAAGTGTTATGAATTTCTAAAGTCTATCAGCTCATTGTAGTATTTGATTAACAGATTTTTAAAGTTATGAAATAAAATAGTTTTAAAATACTTTTGGCAGTTATTTGGAAGCCAAATATTTATCATGGACTGAGATATGTGTCAAGAGTAATTATGTGGTAGTTTTATAATTTTTGAGTTAGTATATGATTTTATAAAATTGGGAGATTAAATACTGTTCAGTAAGTATCTTGATCCTGTCAGGTTTGTAGTTTGGATTCGATGGTGTGTATGGAATGGATTGTGTAGGAATTTTGATATAATATTCATATATAAGAAGTATATATGAGTCAAGAATGATATATTCTGATTTCGGAGTAATTGGACATCATTTGATGTATTAGAAATTTTTGTTAAGTGTAAGTGGTCAGAATGACAGGTTTTGAGAAACCAAATATTTAGACCAATTTGATGTGATAAATGCATTGTGTATAATTTTGTAAGCTATTTAAAGTATTTTGTGTGAATTGTGAGGCTTATGAAAGGATTAATCTCCATTGATAGGTTAAGGAGATTTAAGCCTTGTAGCTGAAAGTGTTAAGAGGTAAGTATACTAGACTTACTACTGGAATCACAATAAACATAATAATTGTTTTGTATGATTTTGTAAATGGGGTTAAGAATATGTTTATGATATGTCAAAGTATATTTTGATATGAAATGTGAATATATGTTTATGAATGTGAGCATTGACATTGAGCATGGACATACATGTGTTTTTGAAAGTGAGCTTTCAAAATAAGATATGTTTAACAAAGAAAGCTTTTGAAGTGTAATATGTCATGAGAAATATTTTGTGTTTTGAGGGTACTTGAACTCATTGTTAACTTAGTAGGCATTTTATGTGATTTGTGGAGCCTTTATGTGTGGCCTTTCCTTCGGGATTGGTATATGTTATGTGTTCCGTATGTAGGGAGGATCCTATTGGTACCTAAAGGAAGTGTGAGTCATCACATTCGTGTGGTGGCGTATTGGTGCATGTGAGAGGACTCACCGATGATCAGGGTGAGGGTTTGGCTTTTACCTTCGGGTATGAGCATTATATATGTGTAATTTCAAGGCCTCACTTGTACTATTCCTCTCATACGGTATGTCACCTACGAGTGACATTTGGCTCATTATGTGATATGTGATATGTAAGTCCTACTAAGTAGTAGTTGAGTGATGGTATTCCTATTATGTATTTTGAAAGAATGTGTAAGCGCTTACATGATATGTGATTTGATAAGATTATGATTTTGATTGATCACAGCATATCATACATATGCATTGTGTACATATATGTATTTGTATTTGATATATGAAAAATTAGTATGCTTACTGAGTTTTTATACTCATTATAGTTTATGGTGATTTCAGGTAAATAAGGTGCATGTGTGCTTAGCGGATTTGGCAAGGCTTCTGCTGTTCCTTGGGTTCCCTAAGTTGCTAGGTTGTTGTGTGTTTCATTTGGGGACACGTGGGATAGGATATTTGGTTTGTCCCTATTGAATAAATACTTATGTATTATTTCATTGTGTGTGGATTGGATTTGGTTTAAGTTTTATAAAGTGTGGTTATTGGATGATTTTAAGTAAGAATTTGCAATGGATATATTCTGGGCTCCCGGTAACAAAGTTGCTACTGGTGACGTAGTAGAGTGTTAATCTCTGAGAAAACTCTGCGTATCTTCGGTTTAATAATTGTCCCAGTCATAATTCAATTGCTATAATTCTGAAAGAAATTGAAATGAATGTTTAAATATTGTCAAGAGAAGTTTATATTTATATGTTAGGTTATGGTTGATTTTAGTGTTGAACTTACTAGCAACTTGCTAAGGATTTCTGTGTTGAATGAAAGTAGAAAATTTTGTGTAATATTATTTATGAGTGCACATGCAGTGAATGAATGTAAGTGATGTCGTGTGTCGGATCTTTTGGGTCTGGGGCGTGACATAAAAAGTCTCAAAGAATGTAACAAATCTATTTATATTTTTTCAATCATCACTGAGCAGTGGCCCTAACTTCCTCTTTCTATTTTCTCTTCTAAACAATATGCCCTATAAAGACCAATATATGGTCAAAGCCTTTCTAAAACTTCAAATCAATTGCCGACATTAAATATGTAGAATTCTACCTTATTGGCACATCTAAGATCACACTGGCTTTATACTCAATCTTTTCCTATTGTACAAACGTTTTAAAAGACTGCAATTGAAAAGTTGAAGAAGTTACATATTTCACAACACTTCAAATGCGAATTATACTTTTATTAAAGTCCTTTAACCTATTACTCATAATCAAATTAAGAATATGTGCACAACAATGCACATATAAGAACTCATCACCCAACACCAATGCATTAGCCTTCTAATTACTTATCTTTATTTTTAAATACCCAATAGCAACTTCATTTGCACTAGTATTGTCTACTGTAACAATGAACAATCTCTCTATCCCCTAATTAGGCAAACATGATACTAAAAGCTTCCCAATTGTTTTTCATTTATAATTAGGCACTAGACAAAAACTTAGAATCTTTCTTTGCAAATACCAATCGCCATCTATAAAATGGTTGGTGATAACTATATAACTAGTATTTTGAATGAAAATCCAAATTTTAGTAGTCAAACAAACTCTTTAACTATTCTCACTAAAGATACTCTTCAACATCACATTCTTATTATAAAAAAAAAAACAACTACAAAACATCTCCAGTAATCGTTCTACATGAAGAGAGATCAAATCTAGGAACCGTCACATTACAAAAATGACAAAAACCCCCTCATTCTCCATAAACTAAAAAGGCAACTCATTTATAATGATCATTTTCATATCTGCCCTTCTACAAGCCTCCTGACCAAAACCCCTTCTCATCACAAGACTAATATATCCCCTTCACAACTTAACCATCTTCTCTAGTTCTAATATTTTATTTTTCATTTTCAATTATTTTGGCCTTCAAGTACTTATCACACTTCTTCATGTGCACATTCATACTACTTGTCCCATTATTTATGGAATTACATTGATACACATGAAAATGTACCATATTATTAGGGTGGATGCATGTGCCATGTGTTCATCATAGTGCAATACGCATATCATACATACATATTTAGCGTAGATGAATTGGAAATCTAATTTCATAAAGTGATAAACATATTTAAAATTTAAGTCTTTCATTATATTAATAAAATTAAGATTGAGAATCACTTTGTTAAACCTTTGGATCAAAACTGGAGTCCACCGCGAAGCACATGCATCGGCAATTCTAAGACCCAACTTGGGTGGGTTTGAGCCTTTAGAATAGCAGCTCCAATTTCAACAAATTTTGTGTTTAACTCTTAAACACATAATTGGTTAACTCTTAACCCTAGTTTAAACTATTTAAACTATTTGGATTATTAGTTAAATACTTTAACTAATTGTATTTGTTTCAAAGTAATGAAATAGTTTTTCTTTTGTTCAACTTTTGAACAATAAAACCAATTTCTATTTGCTTAAGTTTTTGCCAAACAATAAGCATAAAGAAGATGATGAATATCTTAAAGGCTACACTTGCCAAGAACACAAAGCTTTCTCTTCTCTTTTGAAAATGTCGAACCAAAAGTTTAAAATGAAAATAACTTATTTTCAACTTTTTAGTGTTAATATCCCTTTCTTTACGAAGTCAAAATCCAGTTCCCACGAAGCATGGATAAAACTCTAATTTGTTTCCCTTTTTGTTTAGTCATTTGTTGACTTACATTAATAATATAAAAAGAACTTTTTACATTATTTATATGTCTTTTTGTTTGACTAGCCACTTTTGTTCAAAATGAAAACTAATTTTCATTTTGTAATACAAAATCAATACTTGATTTATCAAACAGATGGTCCAGGCCTCCTTTTTTCAAATGATGTAAATAATAAAAATATAATTTTGCATTTTTAATACCATTACTTATCTCATAAGCAATCTCATCATTTGTCAACAATAAGTCAAACAATCAAAGGTCTTAATTGTGCCACTTGTCATTATCTCATTGGTTAATAATTTTTGTTAACTAATTAAATGATGTATTTAACACTTAAGTCTTGACAAGTATACATCTCGAGGGATCCTGAAGTAAATGTCTGATTTGTTAGAATTTCCTAGATAGAACTATTAAATCTAGTATGCTACCTTAGTGTACAACAAGTACACTTTATATTGTAGGACTCTCTAGGTCCACGCCCGATTTTTCAAATAGAACTTTTTCTATAAGTTCATGAATAATGTCCTACGCACACGTCACAGATATTACAAAGCAACGCGTTAGATTATACAAGCTAAGCTCATAATATATTCGTATAATTTCTTCGTCACCTATATCTTGAAAGAGCAGAGATATAGATCATCACCGTTAAATCTCTATATGCTCAACCATAAACTTATCTCCAGATTCGTATTTCAATAAACAATATACGCAAATACTTTTGCAATATTGTTTAACCCTATGGAAAGCTCTTTTTCTAGATTTATGTTTGTGGCCATAAGACTTCTTGAAATACAATCTCAAAGTATCAAGATATATAACTCACTCATATGAACTGACGGATCCCATATCTACGCACACCAAACTCCATGAGTATCAAACCATACCCAATGACATGCAACGGTAAGACTATGAAAAGTCTCAAATATCTGTGGAATCAAAGTATAATAGACCACTTATAAGCCCATTGTGGTATAATGTTAAAGGACTACGAATACTGTTCAACTCGAGAAGACCTTTCATTGACAGCTTTATAGGATGTTTATTGAAGGTCATCGTGAGTCTATTCAGTACTTAGTTCTTACTGTTACCTGTATGCCTATACGAGCTTCTACTAAACTCATAGTCTACTAAAATTAACTATTTGGACAATCTAGATATAGTCATATATTGATCTATATAAAAAAATTTCACCTATAGACCCGTATCGTTAAAGTAGATCGAACAAGGTGTTTAAGAACATACTACATAATGATATTTTCTAACACCATTTGTAACTCCTTGCAACTTTGTAACTACTAATATATTCCCTAATCTTTATCCTATTTCAGTAAGGATCTAGCTCTTAAAATTTATTAATTCTTATAACCTGCTAACTTTAAGCAGTGCTAACTCTTAGTATTGCTACCTCTTAGCACTGATCTCGACTCCTTTAGACTAAATTAAAACTATTTTAGATTATATAATGTCTGAAACATTATAAGCATTTTATCATTTATTGTTTAATATTAACGATTTTATTCAAAATATTTATTGTATAAATATTAAACAATTAATATTCATGTAATATTGGAATGACACGTAAGTATCATCTCCAACAACACCTTCTCATAATACTTGCACTTCGTTTGATCTTGATTGTCATCCCATCTAACAAATGTTATCTAAACCTTGGATCTTAATCTTGATGTTATTATTGTTGATGTTATTGATGAAGTTTTAGCTCTTTTGGGCATTTTTGAAGGAGGTGGCATCATACTTTATGCATGTCATTACTTTTTTCTCTTGTTGAACAAAATTGTAGCATTTTCACATTCTTGACTACCAATGATGGGGATACATGATAGTGATTTTTGATATGGACTCATTAGGTTTAAGTGAACTCCTTAAACTCAAATATTCACTCATCTAAGAATAAATATAAAAACTTGAATTATCCACGATTCCATACTTAAATAGGCAAGATCATTAAAGAAAAATAACAAAAAAATATTCATTCTCATTCAATTTGTGAATAAAAGGACTCATAATTGATATATAAAAATTGAAATAAACAAAATATTGCTATGTAGCTATCAACTTGTTGAGGTATCAAGCTATACTCTCTCATTTGATACTACTTTGACATCAACTAAGTCACAGCTTTGATACTCTTTTGTTGAGAAAAAAATCAACCTCAGTATTAATCTCTCCATGAGATTAGCTTTTTGCACTAATACCCTTTTGCCCTATACACGTACAGAAGACATAACCTATAAATAATCAATAACACACAAGATTAACACACAAATAAAGATAAAAAATAAAATAATAAGACACAAGATATACATGGTTCAGCCAAAAATGCCTATGTCCATGAGGATCCATTTTTCAGCTTCTTTTATTAATTAAACTAAGTATCTTCTTACATCATTATTATCTTACAAAGTCTCTTAGTATCTCTCATTGTAGACCTCTAAGTATCTCTAGATTACCTGATCTTTATAAGATCTTTTAGTATCTCTCACCTCATAAGAGATTTTACCCAAAGAATATAAGAATAGCCCGAACTTTTCTAAAAAAATGATTTATGGTGTTCCTTTTGTTCACTTAAGAACCAAAATAAGACACCCCAAAAAAGTTACACCCTCGTGCAGTGCACCACTCACTTAGTCCTACCTAGCTCTTCTATTCTATCTTATGGTTACATCTTGAAACTTTAGATGCTTAACTTTCTCTTGTGTTTTGAAGGGTTTATATAGTGAGTAAAATACCCTTAGAAATCCTAAACCTAGTTAGAATAAGAGTCTTTACTTCTAGGAGTCTAAATCTCGCTTAAATAAATCAATTAAGCCAAAATAGAAAATACTCATAAGTTGTTGCATGAATAGTAACTATATGAACAGTACCCGTTAATAGTGCTCACTGTGAACAGTGTTACCGCGTGAACAGTATCTATTCTTCTGACTTTTTGTTTTGCTCTTCCCTTGTACACCCAACGCGTACTTGACTTCATAATGACTCTCATATTGGTATCCATCTCAATTCTTACTCATACAAAATTGTTGAATTACCAATTTCTAACAAACATTTCCTTGATTCAAAATCTCTTTTCATAAAGCTAACCAACATCATCCCCTCCTTGACCAATACTCTCTAACATTGTCTCTAGTCAAGTCTCAAACTTAACTAAGGCTTGTGACTATGGTCTTAAAAATTTTTGAATATTGATGTCTAGAGTAGTCATAATATTACAATCTTTCATGTCCTAAAGACACTATGACCACAATCCCTTAATGGTTGAAAACATATTCTCGCCATTACTACCCTTTCCACTTATTCTCTTTTAACCTCTATCACTACGTGAGATAATTTAAATGCTACTTTATGGTATGTTTCATATCAATAACCTTATGTTGACCCCATACATTTCTTCAAGCACATAGTCTCTCTCTGTGCTTTTCACCCCTCGATCATTTTGTATCCTCTTTTAGTATTTGTTCTTTTGTCTTTTATAAATATCCTTATTTCGTTCTAGTAGTCCCGAGTCCACTAAGTTTTCATGAGATTAGGAACAAAATCTCATACCTAGTTACTCCCTTACTTTTTTACCATGTAGTCTCAACTTATTCTACCAATTCTCTATGACTTACCAAAAACCATATCTCTACCATTGGCAAATAACTATTTCCCACGACTTTATATGAAAATAATACCCTAAAATTAAACTTGTTTATTTATTAGACACGCGTTCCTTCAAAAAATCTCACGCTATTAAGGTCTTTACCTAATCATCCTACAGACTTGTAAATCTACTTTCCTTTTATCTTGGTCTTTCTTTTCAGACTATCCCTTATTAAGTGTTTTAAACACCTTTTGGATCTGTCATTTAATTGTGATTATTCTTCTTTTGCCATTTTTATTTTGTGTCCAATCTGAATGATTCTTCTGACTAGGAACTATATGACATCGTCTTCTTAGTAGTCTTTTTAAGAGTGGTCTATAATAGAAAACTCCTCAATAAGGCCATCATTTTTTCCTCTTTTAGATACCTATCTTCTCTATTGTTCTTCCCTTATATTTTGTGAGTCCCTATAGTTGACAACCTTTGCACTACAATCTAGCTCTACTGCCTATGCTCTGCAATCTAGATTTCAACCAAAACTCTAATACCAATTTGTTACTGTATCAAGCTATACTCTCTAGTTTGATACTATTTTGGCATCAACTAAGTCATAGCCTTGATACCCTTTTATCGAGAGAAAATCAACCTTAGCACTAATCTTTCTGAGATTAGCCTTTTGCACTAATACCCTTTTACTCTATACGCGTGTAAAAGACATAACTTATAAATAATCAATAATACACAAGATTAAAAAACTAATAAAGATAAAGAAACAAAATCACAAGACACAAAATATACGTGATTCGGCCAAAAATACCTACGTCTACGAGGGATCTATGATCAAGCTTCTTTTATTAATTAGATCACTAAGTATCTTCTTACATCATCATTATCTTATAAAATCTCTTAGTATCTCCCATTGTAGACCTTTAAGTATCTCCCTAGATCACTATGATCTCTACAAGACCTCTTGATATTTTTCACTCTATAAGAGATTTTACCCAAGAAATACAAGAATAGCCCGAGCCTCTTTAAAAAAATAATCTATAATATTCTTTTTGTTCACTCAATAACTAAAAAAAGACACCCCTAAAAGGTTACACACTAATGCAGTGCACCATACACTTAGTATCTACCTAACTCCTCTATTCTCTCTTATCGTTACATCTTAAAACTTGAGATGCTTGGTTTTCTATTGTGTTTTGAAGGGTTTATATAGCGAGTAAAATACCACTAGAAACCTTAAACCTATTTAGAATAAGAGTCTTTACTTATAAGAGTCTAAATTCTACTTAAATAAGTCAATCAAGCCAAAATAGAAAATACTCATAAGTTGTCGTGTGAACAGTAATATTGTGAACAGTACCCCCGTTAATAGTGCTCATTGTGAACAGTATCTGCCTTTTTATTTTGCTCCTCCCTTGTACCCCTAATATGGATTTTACTTCATAATGACTCTCCTCTTAGTATCCATCTCAATTCTTATCCATACAAGATTGTTAAATCACCAATTTCTAACATAACTACATCGATTGACTCAAAAAAAAAAAATTAGACAATATAAGATTGTAGGATCATCTGGGAATATATATAGACAATAATCATAAATTAAATGAGAGTTAAAGAAAACAAAGTGAAGATTAAGAGTGGAAAAATTTTGGTTCGATTCGGCCTCAAACCAAACTGAAATTGAACCGATCAATTTCATATAAACGAAATTAATCAGTTCAAGTATAAGAAATCGAACTAAACCAAATGGTTTGGTTCAGTTTAGTTCAATTTTTATTTTTTTAGTCTATTTTAAATGTATTTTTTTTAATTGAACCAAATCAAACCGAAACTGAATTGAAACTAAACTGATTAGTCCCTAATAAACAAAATCAATGAAGAACTAAACTCTAAACTAAATCAAACAAGAAACGTTAATTTTTTTTCTTTAGTTCAGTTTTTGGTTCAACCGAATTAATGCCCACCCCTAATGAAGATTTTGAATGTTGTTTAATAATGTGTAATCTTGATACTAGCATTTGTTAAAACTAATCCTTGGCCTTAAGTGAAGTGAAAAACAAAAAAAAGAAATAAATGATTCCCATATGGTCAATTTTCAATAAGAACCATTTTACTTTATCTACTAATAATAGCATTACAAACTAAAAATATCATTGACATTCAATCAAATGTTTAATTAACTGAAGAAATATCATAGTGGTCTATCTTTAGTAATCATACTCATAGTGGTTATTAGAATACAATTCTAATTTACAAAATGTGCTATATAAGGAATCTTCATACTAAAAAAATTTATAGACCTTATTATTGTACTACTAGAGTCTAATTGCCCTTAATTTCCATTATGGCTTCATTATTTAGATATGATTTTCCACACGGTTTGTATTCAACCAGAAGGCAAAAGATTAAGAAGTTGTGTTTTACCTCAATAGGAAAAGAATCAACCAATCAATAGTATAAACATCTAACCTCTAATCTTTTAAGTTACACCAGAAATGAATCACAAATCATCAAAATCACAAAATCAAAGTTAATTTCTACTTTCTAAGCAACAAACTATCAATAAAACCAAGAAGAATATGGAAATATTGCAAGAAGAATAAATGAATTGAAAGCAAAAAAAAAAAAAATTCAAATGGACATAACAAGGTTTACCTTTGGTTGAGAAGAATTCGATGAGGTGCGTGTCAGGTTCGATCGTGGCCATAGTGGGTGGCAGGCTCGATGTGGTCAAAGATACAAGAATCAAAGTTTCTAAATTGGTTGGACCATTGAAGGAGGGGTAGCAGAAGTTGGAGGCAGAAACGACGTTGGGACAATAAATGGTCAGAGTTTTAGTAGCTGTAACGGTGAAGGCAGAGCAGAGGAGAGAAGAGAAATTTCTTTTAGGGGTTAGAAGATCATGGTCTGTCTATGTTTTGTGTGCAGACGCACGGGGTGAGGGGTGGGGTTTGCTGATTTGGCTAAAATACAACATATTTGGCTTTTTTAACTTTTTTATACTCAAAGTGTTTTCGCGCTACCCAAAGTACAACGCTGTGAGCAAAAACTTGTTTTAAAATTTTTGTTCATTACTAGTTTTTGATTCGGCCGAATTGAACTGAAAACTGATAAAATCAATTAGTTTTATCTAAGAAGAATTGATCAGTTCTATCTTAAGAAACCAAAACAAACCGAATTAAAATTTTTTAATTCGGTTCAACCGATTTTTTTATTAAATCAAATCAATGCTCATCTCTAATTGGAATAAAACGGTGGGTGCAGACTCCACACATTTTATCTCCATCAATTTTCTAAATTTTAGATCAATTTTCCTATAAATTAAACATGGCTTAAGAACTCGTGTGATATATAGGTTGGGAGCTGAGATGAGGTTATTTTAAAGCCAATCCCATGTTTGAAAAAAGGGAAAATGTTTGTTTTTCCTCTTCAAGTTTGGGCCAATTGCCAATTTACTATCATCTTCTGTTGGCTATGGTTTCTAGAACACTTTGTTAAGTGTGGCCATAAGATCAATGGGGCTGACAATATTTTTATGGTTCTATAAGATATGTTATCTTTTATTATTGAGATAAAAAGGAGAGTGTGCACTCTACATATTTTTTTTATTTATCCATTGTGTGTGCTCTTTTTTAAAATAATAGATATATATATACAAATATATATATATAAATATATATATATATATATATAAGGAATAATTTACTACATTATATAGCTCACCATATAGTGAGCATAAGGGCATGTTATATGATTCTATATGACATAGTAAATTATGTAGAATTATGGATTAACTAAACAGTGTCATGTGACAGTGTTGTTTATCATATAGTGAGCTATATAACTCTCTAGTTCATTTATATATAGAATAATATTACACATCTCAAGTTTATATCCCAAGTAATAATGGTTAAACAATTATTGAGTGTAATAAGAAATTTTGAAACTTACAACTTAGTGCACCACCTAATGGTTGCTTGACACATTATTATATAAGATACAACTTAGAATGTGAATCATTACTCTTTTTATACATATATACATATATATATTTATATATATATATATATAGAGAGAGAGAGAGAACTTATCTATGTGGGCGACGGAGCTCATCACTTGATGAGCTCCTGGACATGTGTCAATATTTTGTAGCACATTGATACTATTTCAATAGTGCTAAATAGTGTCTTGAAGCTCATTTAGTGGTGAGCTCTGTCGCCCACTAGATCAGTTATATATATATATATATAAAGATAGAGAAAAAAATAATTTAGTGAGCTACGTAGCTACTATATGGTAAGCTCTTGGACACATGACAGGATGTTGTAGCACATTCTAAACTGTGTGGAAGTTTTAAAAAATTGTGATTTTATTAGACAATGACATATGACAGCGTTGCTCACTATATAATGAGCTAATAGCCCATTGAATCATTTCTCTCTCTCTCTCTCTCTCTTTATATATATATAGTTTTACTGTTAAAGTTACTTATTCAAAGGAAAAAGACCTTTTTGTCATTAGAGTTATGAGTTTCAAAAAGATCAATTTTATCTCAATACATTAGCCTGTTATTGTTTATTTTGACGATTAGAGGGTAAATCGTAACTCAATACAAAGAGGAGATGCAAACTGACATACAACATGTCATGTTGTGTCTACGTGTCAATCTGTGATTGGCTATTGATAACACAAATTTGTGTCATTCGCACCCAAAGTCAAGATCCTTTCATTTTCTACTATGATACCCTTTCTAATCACTCTCTTTCAAAGCAATTATGATACATTTTTGTTAAACCTAAGCATTATCTGAATGACCTCTGTCAAAAAGATTGAAGAAAGTCCACCATTAAAGGCTAATAGCGAAGGCAAAATTGTAAACACCCCTTATTTACGGGCTACTATATTGTTTTCATGGAAAGTAAATTGATTGAAGGTTGAAAATAACACAAAATATTGTTGGGTTCTAAACATATTATTTCTCTAAAATCATTATTGGGTGTTTATGATTTATTTTGGGTTTCGTCGATTTATTTTTTGTTTAATGGTTGCGTTTCAAATTTTTAATTATTTTTGTTTAATTGTTTTTTACAATTTACAATATAGCAATGCATTTCATTCATTTACACTATTAGTTGAGGTTTTTTTGAAGAAAACTTTCAACGATTTTTTGGGGTGGCTACAGTAAATGCAAATTTTTAGGATTTTGTGAGCTAGAAAATTTCTATTCTCAATAGCCATAAATTGAAATATGGGGACTGTTTTTTATGAGATTGTATAAATGTGGTTATTATGTATGAATGTAAATGCAATTATTGTGTATTGATGCCATTGTGTGTTTGTTGATGGGTTATGCTTATAGTATTGTTTGATATAGCTATAGCATGAGGACTGCGCTGATACTAAACATAGAAGATTTATGTTTGTGTGTTTAAACATAAAATTGGTTATTATCTTAGATAGGATAGTACCTTAAAAATATTTGTGTTTGTTGATGACATAGTTATAGATAGCATCTGAATATAAAGAGTTTATCAAATCATGTGAGAGTGATAAGGTGCAATGACTGCAAGCTTTATGCCAAGGTTGACTATTGGAGTTTGATTGCACTGAAGAGTGAGATCTATAAGAAACTATTGAAGAGATCATTATTTCCAGGGGCTAAGTTTCGGGTGACTGCCATAACTTATTAGATATTGCAAAAAGTGGAAATGAAAATTAATTATGATCTTATGGTGTTAATGAGTGAGTGTTTAAGATGAAGGTGGTTTTGCTTAAAAGGTGACTTGGATGTGTTACCATTCAACTCAGTAACTTCCCTACAATATAAAAGCCAATGAATGCCAAAGTATGATGGTAGTAATGGCCCAAGCATGAATAAGAAGATGTTCTCTAATCCTGGCCCTAGCCATGCCACTGCCTTTGCTATTATCTAAACACAAGACACAAATAGAGGACCCTTGCTCTCAAATGTACCAAAATTCCTAACTACATCAGCTTTACTCTTATAAATAAGTGCTAGTCTCAAATGTTACAACAGAGCCCAAGCTCACCACATCAGTACAACCCAAACCCATTACTTTAACAACAATAGTAGCACAACCCAGTATAACAACCACAACAACACAACTTAGTACAACAATCACAGCAGCACAACCCAAATCCACCACACCAGTACAACCTTAGCCTACAACTTCTACATTGATAAAGGCATGTTTGTTATATATATATATTTTTTTCATATTTTTATTTTGATATTTTATTATTTTATGAGAATATATGGCTATTTATGAGCTTTATTGATATTTATAGGGACTTGAACAAAATTTAAAGAAAAGACGCAAAATGAGCAAAAACAAGGACTAAAATGCAAAGTTTTTAAAATATGAGTCCATCGCCCCAGCACTGAAACAGTGATGGAAATAAGAAAATAAAAAAAGATAACCTTTTTAAGTCGCGATTAGCGCTCCAGCGCCAGACCTTCATCGCACCAACAATAAAATAGCGTCCCAGCACCATCTCTTCACCGCACCAGTGATGGGCCAGCACTCCAGCGCCAATATTCCACCGCTCCAGCTATGAGGCTTATTACACGCAATGCTCCAGTGGTAGTACGAGTTCTAATCTTACTAGAATTGAGATTTTAAAGCTCATATTAAGCCCTATAAAAGGTCACTCATCCATAACCTTTAAAAATCATCCAAGAGAACCCCAGAGCAATTCAAGAATATCAAGAATACAAAGCACAAGTCTTAGAGAGCAATAGGAGTTTTAATTGAAGTAACCTTAGAAAGAGATTCAAGGCAGAGCAATAGGAGTTTTAATTGAAGTAACCTTAGAAAGAGATTCAAGGCATTCTTCGGTATTAAGAGTATCTTAGGCAGCACAATCAAGACAAATTCGATGTCTATATCGGTTTGCTATTGATTGTATCATGATTTATTATTATTTTTACTGTTGTTCTCTTATAGCCATGAACTAAATTTATTTTCTAGGGTTAATACTTGAACTCAATATGTTTGCTTAATTGCTCTATCTTTTGAATATTTAATAAACTTAGTCCTTTGTTATTGAAATTACTTGATCTTAATGCTTCAATATATCTAGCCAATATATAGTGAATGAGTTGGTAATATTTTGATAAACTCAGAAGAGGATTTATAATATTTAGACCTAGGTAATTTGATGCATGATTGTAGAGTAACATTCAATGTTGCATATGCAAGTTTCAATTTAGGATAGGAATATACCTAATTGGCATGTATGATTAATAAGACTTAATCTTAATGAATCTTAATTTATTACAAGTACCATAGGAATATAGGTATTTGGTAAATTAAGGTATACTTGCATGACCTTGGAAGAGGCTTGTGAATACATTAGTGTCTTGATCAATAACAAAAACTAAGGGAGTTAAATATTAAATGATTAATTGTTAAAAAGCATATTGAGGGATAATATTGATCCTAGATTTTCTCTATATTGCTATCACTTAATTCTCTTTGCATTGTGTTTTTGCTTTTTATATTTTCTACATTCATTCTTAGATTTTTATTTTTCTAAATAATTATTAGAAAGACATAATTTTAGTACTTAGTTAAAATATAAAAATTATCCCTATGGGTTCGACATCCGACTTTATAAGTCATTTTATTACTTGTTACGATAATATATACTTGCACTTAATTATAAGATATAGAAATATCACATCAAATACAACTTTAGCATTTCTGAGGTGGAAGCCTTCTAGTCAGACAATAACTAAAAAGAGGGGTAATTTATTCAAATGATACCAATGTTGAATACAATGACCAAGAAGAGGGGAATGACCAACTGAATGACAGTGCAGTAGACCATCCACTATCAAGCTATCAGTCAGATAATAGATAGGGTCCCTTAACCTTATCATCAGATGAATATAATGCACTAAAAAATATAAGAAGGTCAGTGGGCAAAGCTTATTTTAGACCAAGTGACTAACAAGAGGTTAACTTGTATATTGGACATGAGTTTAATAAAGTTAAGCACTTTATAGGTGTCTTGAAAAAAATATTAGCCCATGGAATGTTTTAAGATGATTAAAATAAAAATGACTTGCAGAGGTTCAAGGGTAGGTGTAAGTCTTTAGGATGCCAATGGTTCATTTATACAGCAAAGGTAAAATTTAGAATTATATTCAGAATACAACAATTACAATAACATACTTGTGATAGGGTGTACAAGTTAAAGGAAGCAACTTTATCATTGATTGCTTTACGATTTATTAGTGCCCTGAAGACTAATCCAAAAATGCTAGCTAAGGCAATGAGGGATGAGTTGAAGAAAAGGTTTAATGTCCAATATAGTACAAAAAAGGTAAGAAGAGCTAGAGTTAGACTATTGAAAGAAGCCAATGAAGACTATAGCTTATCATATCAAAGGTTAAGGGATTATGCTAATATGCTGATGGGAAGAAACCCTGGTATGCTAGTTAAGATGTAATTTGATGCAAGTATTGAAGATTGGTCTAGTTTAGTTTAAGATTTTTATGTACAACTTTCTAGCTTGAAGTAATAATTCCTTCAAGGTTGTAGAAGGTTCATAGAACTAGATGGGTATATTTGAAGGGACTTTATGAAGGAGTATTATTATTTTCTATAAGCTTTGATGTAAATAATGGGAATTTTTCATTAATAGTTTGTATGGATGAGATTGAGAGTAGAGAAACACGGGCTTGTTTTTAGAAATCATTAGGTAGTGATTAACATTGGAGAGAGTAGTCAGTCACCTTTATAATTGATGGACAAAAGGAAATACTACAAGCATTATTTGATCATTGGCCTAGATTCTTAACCAGGTTTTGTGCTATGCATATCATCTCCGATTTTAGAAAACAATGGTCATATAAGAGATTAAGTCCTCTATTTTGAGAGGCATCAAGGGCCATTAAGAATCAGTCTTTGATGAAACAATGAATAATATTAAGAGGGATAATGTGGAAGCCTACAACTAGTTAGCAGATATTATACTAAACTAGTGGTATGAATATACCTTTTATCATGATGTGAAATGTAATCAATATGAGCAATAACATGACAAAATCGTGGAATAGTTAGTTAAATAATCACTGAGGCAATCCTATTCTAGACTTGTTAAAGTTCATAAGAAAGAAAATAATGAAGAGATTGAGAAAAATGCATCAAAAGGCACTGTAATGGGAAGAAGCATTGCCACTATCAATGAAAAAAAATAGTTGGCCAATAAAGAAATGATGAGAGGTTTGTAGAGGTTATTGATGCTACTAGGACAAAGTTTGAAGTTATGAATGGTTATCGAACCTTTATTATTGGTTTCAAAAAGCAAATCTGACTATGATGCTTACCAAGTCAATGGCATTCGATGTAGGCATGGTTTGTTTTGTCCAAATAATTTTCTTTAAGTTAAGGTAAAATGGTGAAGCTCTTGGCAAGATAATAAGATATGTTTAATATTTATTCATGAATTTAATGCTTCATTCTTAAGTTATGGAAGTTTATATATGATGTATTTATTTTGTTTGTAGAATTAATACATTTTCTTCTAAAGTGGTGATTCTTAATTTATTATTGACAAACCTTATACTTGGCACAATAAATTCTTGAAACCATTTCCAAGATTTTGTGTATATAACTTTTCTTGTAAAGTAGGAGTCTTGATTTATTGTAGACAAATATAAAGATTGGCAGAATAAATACTTAAACCCATTTATAAGATTTGGTGTATAATAATTGATAGAAATAAATACTAATCAATATATAAATGATGATGAACTTTAATTGTTATATTTTCCGGTTGGAACCTCATTTGTGTGAGGATTCCAATTGAGTTATAAAAAAAAGTTAAATATATTCTTATTTCTTATGTCAAGAGTGGATCCCCCTAACCTTAGCTTTTTATTTGAATTGGTTAATTGAATTAATATTTGCAAACATCTTATGCTGCATTAATTATCTTAAAAGTGTTTATAATTTGTAATTTTAATTCTACTTCCCTATGGATCGACCTCGTTCTCATCGGGTTATTTATTACTTCGACAATCTTGCACTTGGGAATAAACTCATATATTCTGGACGTGTCAGTTCGCAAATTAAACCACCTTAAATAAAAAAAAAAAGTTTGGCAGACCTAAGACTAGTACAAAGAGGCAAGCAGATAAAAGAATGGATAAGTAGGACATGAGTAAGAGAGGCCATATTAGATGTGACAAGTGTAATCAATTCACCCATAATAAAAGGAGCTACAAGTTCTAATCTTCTACAAGCAAGGTAATTGTATTTTAATTGATCAATCATGTGAATGTTTTACTTAGCAGTACATAATTTAGTTTTTCGTTTGGCAGGGACTAGAGTCTATAACCAATGCTGAAGGAAATTCCAATGTGCTTCAAACCTCAGGAACTGTAAACACAACAACAAGTGTTTCAGAGGGTTTACAAAATATTTTAATAGGTTAGACACACTATCATGTTCAAAGAAAGGGGCAAAGACGGGACATATCAATCTAAAAAAAACTCTGGTATTTCACATCTCATTTGCATTATATTTTCCTACTAATTACCATATATGCTACCAGTCCCAATAAAAAGCTGTAACATTAAAACAACTACGATTGCTCTCATTTGCATCATAGTTTCCTATTAATTGCAATATATGCTACCAATCCCAATAAAAACTCTAACATGAAAACAACTATAATTATCAAAACAATAAGCCATTGTCTAATAATTGCATCACTACTCATATGTCTTCTAATGTGTACTTGTTGATCTGGAGCATATGAATTAGATACACTTTTCTCATACACAAGGTGTTTGTTGTTATCATAAAAAATTTCACTTGCATTGAAGTTCTCAAGTTTGGACTTTCAAAACTTGTAAAACTTTAATTTCCTTTGTATACATCTGAAATATAACTTATTTAGATTTTCTTTCAATTATGATATTCAACATAGGCTCTTTTATTGCGTTGTCAAATTCTACTTTTAAAATTTATCAAGTGTTCATTAACTCTATAATGCTGTTGCGGGACTTGATAAATGATTTGAAGTTGGAGCTTTGGTGCATGCTTAATTTTTTTATTTTGTTTTGCTGACCTGATATAAGGAAAAATTGAATATGAGATTTTGTCACAAAAAAAAAATGTAATTTTTTACTGTTAAATAGTATACTTTTGGGGGGTTAATAAACAATATTTTATAATGGATTGAGTGAATGAAGATTTTTTAATTTTCTAGAATTCATTTTGGGTTGTATTTTAGTGTTAAAAAAATGCTTTCATCCTTTTATATATGCTTAAATTGAAGGAAAAATTAGTCCTTATTCACAACAAACCAACGACTATTAAAAAGAGTAAAATGATTATTTTCTAGCCCATAAAGAAGCCCAATAGTTCGCATGTTTTGAGCCTTTATTATTCTTTAAATAATTTTCTTTTTACTAGCATATCATGTCACTTTAATCACCACATGCAAATAATATAAAAACTAAGGGCAATAATGTCAATTTACTATTAAATGAGCTTTTTCGTTAAAATAAATGACAATAGATTAACAAATTATGACAAAATTACTTTTTAAAAACTTGTAGAATAAATTTGAGTATTAGTCCAAACTCCAGTAATTAAAATATTCTTCTTTTCTTATTTAAATATATAAATAATTAACAACGGGGAGGTAATAGGGTATTTTAAGAACTATAGAAGCTGATGGATAATTTCTCAAAACACCCCCGTGGGGGGGGAGGATGTGGAAATTGGCACTTTTCCTTTCGGTCTCTTGCCTCAATACCTTATTTGGTAGGTTGAATTGAATAAACTATGATTATATTGAATTTTATAATATTTAATAATTTCTTGGGTTTAGTATAATACAGTTTAGATGAAATGTTTTTTAATATCTAAATAGTTAATTATTGGGATATTCAATTAATAATTTAGTTAAAATATTTCCAATGAAAATTAATATTAACTTTTTTTTAAAGAACTATGTTTTTGTAATAAGAAATGTAAACTATATAACATATACTATTATTGTTAACTAAAAGATTGTATTTTGAATTATTTAATGTGAACAAAAACTAATTAAATAGGGATGACAAAATACCTATGGGTATGGGTTCTCGTGGGGCCTCACTCTAAATGAAGCAGAGATGAGATAATTTTTGTAAAAATAGAATGAGACATAAAAAAAATTATTTTCTGAATTATTAATGAGGTGTGGATGGAATTAAACTTTCCCGTCCCACACTCTATTTTATATGAATATATTAGATATAATTTAAATATATAGTTATATAATTCATCATTTTTTATTTTATAATTTGTATTTAACTAAGTTATTAGGAAATATTTTAATAATATAATTTTATATATAAAAATTAAAAATATTTAACAAAAAAACTTAAAATATAATATTAAAGATTTTTGTTTTTTAGTTGAGCCATTGGTCGTCAGCCATCATTAGTTTTATTCTCTCAGATTCTTATCAAATTTACTCAGTTACTTTTTTTATCTTCTTATCAAACGTGCTCTCTTATCTAAAACAAAATTCAAAACTATAACAAAATTAATTTTTCTAGCATCTGAATTTACATTTAATATAATTAGTAAATATGTAAGTCCTCATTATAACATATTAAATCCAAAGACATTAAAAAAATTTATATTTGCTCGAGATTAGTTATAGGATGAAATTAAAGGTATGAAATATAATTATATATTATTTATAAAAATTTAATTTTTAGTTTTATTTGATTTTAACCAATTAGTACCTATATGATTTATTTTTATTATCAAGTTTATATTCAAGTTCTTTTACAAAAGTTTAATGTCACATGTTTATTGAAGATATTGATGAGATAAACTTCAGTCTAATTTCTTGTAAGTTTAATTGTGTTAAACTATTTATTACATTATCTCAAATAAATTAATAAGAAGCTAAAAGTAATTTATTTATTTTTAGAAATGAAGTCTCAATCTCATGACTTTTAATGAGAAAAGATGAAGTAATTAATAAAAAGATCAATGATACCAGACACTAAAATATTATTTAATATTTTTGATTTTATTTATTATTTACTTAAAATTTTATATATTATTCACATTATTAAAGGATATTATCATATTATTCTATGTTATTAATTTAATTCTTTTTTATCATAATAGATTAATTTTATATTATTAAAATATATGAATAATATTAATATTTAATATTAATATAAATGAGAAATAAGGCGAGGATGAAAAAATTATTCCGAGATTCCCCATCTCCATCTTATTAAATTTTTTTAAAAAATAGAGTGGGAATAAGTTTAAAATAAAAAATAGAGCGAAGTATGGGAAGCACATCCCCATCCCATTGCCATCCCCATAATTAAATGTAAACAATAATTGAAATTAGTTGTAAATACTATTATGATTAGATTTTATCATTTATTTTCTATTGTAAATTGTAATATATAATTTTCTTATTGATTTAATAATTAACTAACTTTGTTTAGAATTATAAAATGCCAGCTACAGGGTAAGTTATCTATAATTATAGGATAAAATGTTGGAACTTAATTTAAGATTAGACACAATATAATCTAATTTAAGGGCTAATCTCTCGTACCAAATAGGCTTATGATTTGCCGTTTTACCCCATATTACACGAAACTTATCCCATTGGCCTCCATTGGGATAAGTAATAAGTTATGCCATGAGTTGGAAATTGAATATTATATATGATTACAAATTAAATTATTAAAATAATTTAGTAAAAATTGAATATTATAATTGATGAAAGACATGCTGAATAAATAATGAATATAAATCAAATAATTTAATTTGAATTATTATTTATATATGATTAATTCCTAATCATATAAGTTTATTAATTAATAATATAAACCTTTAGCTAATAATAAGATAACATTATATGTTTTATAATTGTATCAAATGTTTATTTAAATTGTTGACTTTGGTCTTTAATAAGTTTGAGTTAAGTTCTTGATCATCGCATGGGCTTCGACTAGTAAATAATTTTTTTTTTTTTAAATGGTTAACTTTCTTAATTTAAAGTTTAAACTTCTAATTCAAATCAAGAGAGCAAAGTAACTGAATGCAAATTGAAACTCTTCAAACACAATCTCTCTAAATAACTAAACAAAAACAACTTGTAACTTTCTTTTATTTTTGGCCAAATCTTATATTAATATCTTTAGATTTAATAAAAAAAAAATGGTGTTTTTCGTAAGATTATTCTCACCTTTATAATCTAAATTAAAATTAAATATAATATTAAAATGCATTTTCATAAATTATGCATAATACTGCATGTCAAAATATCGATTATATATGTAATTGTGTAAATAGTTCAATTGAAAATAATTGATAATATATTTATCTTTTACTTTTTTCGAATTTAAATTCCTCTCTCCCATGTTAAGAGAAAAAAAAAAAAAAAAGATCTCTACAATAGGACAATACAGCCCAAACGATATAAATCAACAATTAATATTAGAAACACAAATTACTAATCAAAGTATCAAATAGACACAGAATTATACCTGATGAAATTAAAATGAAGCTCCTCAAATTTCTTCTCCGTTCGTTCGTTCTTTTCTTTTTCTTTTTCTTTTTCTTTTTCTTTTTCTTTTTTATCTGTTGGGTCTCAAACTGAGATGCTATTATTGCTTCATGCCCATTGCCCAACATCCATTTTTATAGCATGCGAGTTATTAAAAATAGTGTATAATCTAACAAAAATGGAGATATATATTAATGTTAAACGCTAATGCTTTAGGGTGGTTGGATAACTATTGTTTGTTTTCTCTTAAACAATTACACATACGATATGCCAGTTTTTGATTCAATTGGTGAAATTTGTTCACAGAAAAGAAGGTAAATGGGACAACAAATAGATTAATGAAGTTGCCATTAGAAACAGATATGCATTTTTAATTTTTTAGTAAGGACAACCTATGAATATGATTTGATATTTCCTTCAATGGGGACAAATCGACGATGCCCATTAGTTTTGGGCCATCAATATCCAGGCCCACTTCGATGTTGAAAGGCCCAAAGTTAAGTCCGCTTTGATTAAATTTCAGCCTTAAAATGATTATACATATATCAAAATTATGCTTCACTTGTCTCGTCCGTCCCACTCAAAATTTAATTATTTTATTTATAATTCATTTCTGTTCTCAATTCTCAATCAGCTTCTTTATTCGTTTAGTTATCTTCAACTTTTATGGTGTCTCATTCGCATTAGATAATTTTTAGCCTGATATTATTAATTTTTCCTCTTTATTACTTGATTGAATTTGGGTATTTGGAGAATTGGAAAAGTATTAAACATTAATTAATAATCTATAAAGTTCTTTAAAAGTAGCAATAACATAATGGGCAGAACAATTAACATTTATTTTCTTTTCTTATTATTATTATTATTATTTTTTTGTTTTTGGGCATAAATTGGAAGAAATGCAAGTCCCAAAGTTTCTTTTACTTGATGAACTAGTTCAATAAGAATTTCAGTAAACTGCTCAACGAAGTTTAGGATTTTGTCATGCACAAAAGTAAAAATTCCAAGGTACCCCGTCTTGATGCAATCCAAAATATAAATTAATAATTATAATATCATAAAATACTTAATACCAAATCATTCCATTAATTTCAAATTCAAAGAGAATAAAATTTATTAAGTAGAGGTTTTTTATTTCTTTCTTTGAAGTCTGAATATGACTTGCTTTCTGTCATTCAGACGTTTTAAGATGTTTTTATTTTTGGTAAAAAAATTGAATAATGAAATTAAGTGATTTATATTTTAAATAACTTTAAAAACTATTCTTATATAGTTAATCTATTTTTTACCATATAAAAAAATTATTAATTTTGTTTTTTTATGTAATTAATTATTTAGAGTGAAATTATTTGAACCGCCAAAATATTCAATAAAGCCATTTTCTCAACACACTCATTATTAAAATTTTGAATTTTAACTTAAAAATCAGCTTTAATTATTAATATAAACTTACTAATTTGAATCATCATAAAAATATAATAATAAAAAAAGGAAAGAAAGTGTGATTGGAAATTATGATTTTATCTCTATTTTATTTATTTATTATTAAGAATATGTTATGATTTTATCTTTCTAATGTTAAGGAAGAACTTCCAGTAGGAATGCAAGACATAAATGTCTTTTATCCTTTTGTGTTCCCTTAAGGAAGAGATCACTCTTGGGGAGAAACTTTAGTCACGTTACTCAATTTGTAAAACTCTTGGCATAAAAAGGGGAGTTTCAGTTGCGATACTCAAATTTGATGGAGTAAGAGGCTATACGCCTTCATCCGATGTATTGGCATAAGGAAGAAAACGAATCCTAGAGAGATTTTGAAACTTCTCTAACACCTCAAGAGTATAGATATGCTTGTGGTTGACAAGATAGTTCCAGAAGAATTTTCTTAGAAAGCATTCCTACTCTAGGATCGAAGGAAATAAAAATGTAGTCCTCGTTTATATACACCGAAGGAAGTGTTCATATTGAAAGGAAGTGTAGGATTCTTCCACTTCTCAATGTGGGCTATTTTACTAGAGTGTATACATGTGTTATGTGTTCATTACAATAAAACTTATGTATCTTATGTAATCTTGTTTAACCTAACGAAAAACTCTTTTTCTAGGTTTACTATTTATTGTCATAAGACTTTCTGAGATATAATCTCAGAGCATCTGAATATACAACTTACCCTTTTGATGTAACAGATCCCATATCTATGCACACTGAACTCTATTAGCATTGCACTATACCCAATAACATGCAGTGATCAAACTATAAAAGGTCTTTAACATCTGTGAAACTAAAGTATGATGGATTACTCACAAGCTCACATTGGGTCAAAAAACTACGAATAATACTCAACTCGAGAGGACCTACCATTGACGGCTCTATAGGATGTCTATTGGAGATCCTCGTGAATCTATTCAGCACCCAGTCCTAACTGAATACCCGTATGTCTATATTAGCTTTCACTAAGCTTATGGTTTACTAAAACTAACTTTCTGGACCATTCAGATATAGACAAACACTGATCTGTATAAAAAGATTTCACCAATAGACCCGAATTGGTAAAGTAGATTGAGTGAGGTGTTCGATACCACATACTTATACAAAATTTAAGCTCATAGTTAACTAAGACCAACCATCTACACTAGTCAGATATAGACATACACTGATCTATTTAATAGTGATTCACTGATAGACCCGCATTGGTGAACATAGATCAGAAACACTGTGTTTGAGAACATACTTGCACAATGACATTTTCTAGCACCTATTGCAACTCTTTGCAACTATGTCATTGTTAGTATACTCTTAGATCTTTGCTCTATTTCAGACAAAGTTTCTAACTCTTAGAATTTTACTGAGTCTTATAACCTGCAAACTCTTAGCAGTACTAACTTTTAGCATTTATAATTCTCAGCATTACTAACTCTTAGCCTTGGTCTAAACTTCTTTAGATCAGATCTGAACTCCTTCAGATCATTCATTATTTGTAACATTACAAGCTTAGTACCATATAATTGATATTAACGATATTATTCAAAATGTTTATTGTATAAATATTAAATAATTAATATTCATACAATATTAAAATGGCACATAAGCACCAACTCCAACAAACTCTTACTTATTTTAGTGTCATTAGTACTTGTATCTCATATTAATATACTCCATATGTTTCTCAAACACCCTAAAATTTTAGGCCTGAGTGGGTTTGTTATGTTATCTAAGGAATGTATCCTATATATTATTATATTTTTAGTAGCAAAAAAATTTCTAATTATATGGTATTCAGAGTCTACATGATCAGAATTCTAGTGTGCCTATTGGCTTTTTGGCTTAAGCAATTATTTTGTTATTGTTGCATTATAATGAGATAGGATCCACTGAACTTGAAATTATTCAAAGCTCAGGAACTAGCTTGAATATCTATAGCGCTTTCTTTGCAGGCTTCTCAAGTTGCAACATATTTTACCTCAAAGGCAGAATTACCTATAAGCATCTAAATTACATATTTTCAACTAGCTTCGATACCGATAATGAGAAATACATAACTAGATGTAGATTGTCTACCATCCAAATCAAACAAGAAGTCTGAATATGTTCGTCCCTTCACTTGTAAGAAACTTTTCACTATACTTCATAAACTTATCTTCTGTACTTCTAAGGTATTTTGAATATGTTTCACAGCCATCTGATGATCGTGATCTAGATCAAACCTATACCAACTCGTAACACTTACAGTCATCCAAATCTAGGTCACGTGCATAACATAAAATGCATCAAACTATCTCTAGTTGATATATGTAATAAGTTAGACACTCTAACTCTTTTTTTTTTCGAGGACACTTCCTCCTAGAAAGATGAATGCTATGTCTGAAAGACACATTTACTATCTCACAGTAAATACAGTTGTACCTTTTTAGGACTTAATCTATGTCCGATGATTGAAAGAGTCTCATCAGCCTCTTAACTCTATCTCTATAAAGTTTTATAACTAATACATAGGAAGCCTATCTCAAATCTTTTATAAAGAAGTGCTTTACTCAAATAACATTTATGTGATTGACTTGCAACATACCAACATTATTACAAACATGAGTATGTATTCCACGTGGAGAACTAAAAAGATAATTATGCTCCTACTGCCATTTCAGAACACACACATGATTTCTCTTTGTTCCTAATGAAACCAGACTTTTTTATTTCCTCATCTAAATGAAGATTCCAACTTTAAAAAAGCTGCTTAAGTCCACAAATGGACTTCCTCAATTTGCACACTATATTAAAAGTTAGGTTGGATGTAAAACCTTCAAGGTATTCCATGTATAACTTTTACTTAAGATATACACACCAGAACACCACATTTACATCCATTGGCCAGTCCTCAAAATCATAATATACAGCAATAGCCAACAAAATTCAATTTGATTTTAACATGGTTACTGATGAAAAAGTTTTTCTCATTTTCGATCATAGATCTCTGAGTGTAATCTTTCAACATCAATTGGGCTTTGAAGGTCTCTACCTTCATTTGGGGTCGACGTTTTCACTGCATAAACCTATTTACAATAAATAGGAATAATTCTTATGGGAAGCACAACCAAGTCTCAGACTTAATTGTTATGCGTATAGTTAATTTCGAATTTTGTGACATTTTACTTTTTTTCTAAATCGATGTCAAACATTGCCTCTTCATAAGTCAAAAGATCATTTTCTTTAACTGAGAAAACATCAAGGACACCTTTAGGTATCAAAAATATCTAATTGGTGGCCTTGATATCCTTTTTGACCTATAAGAAGAATGTGTTAAACATATTTCACTCAACTGAACTTAAAAATCCACCATCGGTTCATATATATATATATTGATTGACTTTATCAAGTTCAATCATTGTACAATCCCCACGACCTATAAGAAACTATTTTTACTAGGAGGTGATATAATGAGCAACGAACAAATTTTGTTCCTCTAGATTATAGAACTAGTATCCGATAGAATGCTTAAAATACTCAATGAACCAATACTTGTATTATTTAGGTATATATTTATCCTGTTTCGAAACTCTTATGCAAGTAAGATAACCCTAAAGCCTTAACATACTTAAGACTCAATTCTTTATTAGTCTATATCTCATATAGAGTAGAAGAAATAATTTTCGATAGAACAATTTTTAAAAAGTGAGCAAGAAATTCTAAAGTATAATCCCATAGATATTCTAAAAAATTAGTGAAGCTCAACATCAATCGGACCATATCTAATAAAGTCTGATTCCTCTTTTTCAAAACATATTTGTGTTGAGGAATATTATATGATTATGTTGAGCGAGAATCACATTCTCCTTTAAATAATTTGTGAATTTACTATTTTTGTACAAACTGTCTCGATCTAATTGAAAGTATTTAATATACATAAGAGTTTGTTTCTTTACATTCTTAGTCGGAATGTTTTAAGCACTTTAAAATTTTTTTACCTTCGTTTCTAAAAAATACATGTACATATCGTGAAAAATTACTATAAAGACAAAGAAGTATCGAAAATCACCTATGGCAGTAAGATTCATTATATTAAATACATCACTATGTACCAGTTTCATCAGTGGCCGAGTGACAAACATCTACACTATGATTTGCTCATTTTTCTTGAATTCAGAATTCATACACTGGCTGAGGTTTTATAGTCAGATCAGGTATCTGGCCATCCTTAACCAGATAGGATAGTCGTCTTACGATTAAGTGACTTAATATTATGTGCCATTTTTCTTTATTATTCAAAGTTACTGAACTACTATTTATTCTATTCACCTATGCATTGGTGACATTTCTAGTTATATTTAAGATATAATGACCATTCATTAACTGACACTCAGTTACCAAAACATTATCATTACCACATAAACATAGGAACTATTTCTAATATTTTTATGATAGCTATATCTGTCTACTATAGTGACTGATATGATTCACCTAATAATGTTTGGCATAAAATAATAATTATACAACATTAATGCTTCTGCTAGGATGAAGACGTGACTTAGATGGCTTAATGGCTATCACGTCTAGGAAATCTCCATTACCTACGTGAAGCTGAACTTCTCATTTCATAGATCGTAGCATTCCTCAAATCATGCAACAACTTACAGACATGAGAATGACAAATGGTATCTCATACCCTTGTACACTTAGCATCATATGCTAATGAAATATCTAGATTGGTAAACAGATATCTAATAGGTCAATCTTTCTAAAGTCAAGGTGCCTTAAATAGTAACACTTAGTATTTCAAACCTTATCACAATGGAAATTATTTTCATTGTGACAATTCTCTATGCGTGGTTTGGATATATCAAATAATTTTTTAGATCGAGCACTATACTACTTGCACATCTCATATACATATGCTTATACCGAAGATCATTAGACATTGAAGCTAGGATATATGATTTGACTTTCATATTATTCTTTATCCATTTCTGATAAATTCCTACCTCTTTTACAAAGGTATTATAAAAAACGTCTATTATCATCTTCTGATCAATTCTATGTCCAAACCTTTCTGAATTTAGAACTATTCTCAAATTCAAAAGTAAGTCAAAATATTTCTCAATACCCTATAGCTGGTGTGTATAGTTCAAGTGTACTAATAGATTGCTAAGTACTTATCTTATCACTATAAGATATGTATCTTATCACTATAAGATAGATATCTTATCTCTATATGACAAATTATGAGATGTATAGCAAAATATTTTTAATCGTTAATTAATAAATAATACTTTATATCATGGGTATAACTTTGATCTCTAGTAGACCTCTCAGTAGGATTCGAACCCAAATGAAGTTCTAACCATCTATCATTATACAATTTTTAATCTAAAAAGGCCCTCCAACTGTTTTACTTAATCCTTTTAATATCTTAAATGGGATAACGACAGTTTAAAAATTTTTAACTATACAACATGAAGTAGACCTCATTAGCATTTTACTCCAGCTTTGCATTAAAACAAAATTGGCATTTTGTAAACTCAACAGATAGACAACTTTTGTCAATTGCATCTCATGCAACTCTTACCACTGATCCTAAATACACCTTATCCTTACGCTAAAGCAATATTTGATAACACGTTCGTATATATTTGAGTCATCTCATATTTTACCGACATAGTTCAAATCACACCGACCAAATCTCTCACGCTAAAGTAATATTAGAAAAGATCGTAGTGACCCGTCTAACACCGTATTGACAAGGCGCACCATTTAATATATTATCTCATAATATAATAAAATATAATCTGATTATGAGAGATTTTTAAACACCTACTCTCATCTCATGAGAAGGTGATTTTCAATCATTTATTTATTTATGTGCAAACATAATTAACCCTTACCAGTAGGTCTCCTATTATAGTTACTAACACAAAAAATAATATTGATTTATAATGCAGACGAATAACTCTTATTACTACATTTCATAAACCCCCACATGCATATATTATTTTTTTAAACAATTTAAAAAAATATTTATTCATTTATTATTATTATTATTTAACTTTGACCAAATCAAAGTTAACAATTAACCTTAGTTGAGTTAAAGAAAAACTTAACTATTAAGAATAATAAGATATTTTACTTAACCTAACCAAAGTTGACTTTTCATTCTAATTTAGTTTACATAAATATCTTAATTTGACTTAACCACTTGGTTAACTATTAACCATAATTAAGTTAATAATTTATTTAATAATTAAATAAATATATATTTTTTAATCTAAAATAATAATAATATTTTTATTAAACAGTGACAACAACATTGGTTTTGCCAATGTTGAGCTGTTGTTTTCATTGATTTTGTATTTTCAACACTTAAAATGCAGCACAATAGCCCCGGAATCTATCTAACAACATTTTCAATACTTAAAAACAACAAAATTAACACAAAATTACTTTGATACTAGTTGTTGGGTGTCGATTATTCTAGGATGTATGCATGTGGTGTATGTATTCATCATACAAATATATATATTCCATACATATATAAGCACATCGGAAGATTAAAAATTATACAATGAATATTTATAAATATACAATTAATTAAATTAATTACAGAATTGAGAAATATCACCATTGAAGCCTTTTGATCAAATTTTTGAAGTACACATAAAATGAACTTGTTGATAATTTTAATAATCAACTTGGGTGAGTTTGATTAGTTAGAATAGTTGTAGTAACCACTTATCCACAACCGATAAGAATATATATATATATATATAAATATACATATTTTATTTTTATGTATTGTTATTAGTAGTATTTGTATAGATCAAGGACCTACTATTAGTGTTGGGTTTATTTGCAAGACTTTAGATTTATTTTAGGGACCAAATTGTAATACTTTGAAAGTTTTGGGGGCTAATTCATAAATACTAAATATTAGCCTCTTAGTATAAAAATACACTTTTGAAACCCTAATTCACTCATTTTGGTTGATCCATCTCTTTTAGAATGAGAAAAGAGAGAAAGAAATGGGATAGAAAGAGAAGAAGAAAAAGAAAAAGAAGAAAAAAAGTTGAAATTTAAGTTTTAAGAGGTATGTTATAACCCTTTCTTAGTTTTTTGGTGTTAATTTAGTTAATTCCTTTAAGTTTTGATATTTAGAAATATGTACAATTGAGGATTTGATGTCAATTTTGTAAGATATTGTGAGAATTGATGATGATTTATGTAGATAGCTTGATAAATGATGATGAATTATAGAATTTCTACTTGATAGTCTCTTGATCCAAATATTTTATAAATTGTTGTGATTCGATTATAGTTTTGAATTTTGAGTATATGAAATTAGACATGTCTAGAATCATTTGAGACTTTGAATCGAGTGAAAATTTCAGAAATTGAATTTTTTAATGAATTTACCAAAATGACCCTGAAATTCTAGAAATTTCCTGTATTAATAGTATGATACAGTGACAAATAATATTTGATCTCTTGAATGATCTTCAAAAATTATGAATTTATGGAATATGATAATTTTATATGTCTAATATGATATACTCAAAATTCAGAATTTAGATCAATATGGTTAAATTGTTATAATTTTTTAAAGTGTATCAGCTCATTACAATATTTGATTAACAGATGTTTAAAGCTATAGAATAAAATAGTTTTTAAATACTTTTGGCAGTGATTTTGAAGTGAAATATTTATCATGCATTGAGATATGTGTTAAGAGTAATTCTGTAATAGTTTTATAATTTTTTAGTTAGTATATGAGTTTATAAAATTGGGAGATTGAATATTATTCAGTAAATATCTTGATCCTGTCAGGTTAATAGTTTGGATTTGATGGTATTTATGGAATGGATTGTGTAGAAATTATGATATAATATTCATATATAAGAAAGATATATGATTCAAGAATGATATATTCTGATTTTGGACTAATTGGACATCTTTTGATGTATAAGAAATATTTTGTTAAGTGTAAGTGGTCAGAATAACAGATTTTGAGAAACCAAATAATTAGACCAATTCGATGTGATAAGTGCAATATGTGTAATTTTGTAAGCTATTTAAAGTGTTTTGTATGAATGTTGAGACTCGTGAAATGATTAATCTCTATTGATAGGTTAAGGAGATTTAAGCCTTGTAGTTGAAAGTGCTAAGAGGTAAGTATACTAGACTTTTTTACTGAAATCACAATAAACGTAGTAATTGTTATGTATGATTTTGTAAATGTGGTTAGGAATATGTTTATGTTATGTCAAAGTATATTTTGATATGAAATGTGAAGACATGTATTTATGAATGTGAGCATGGACATACATGACATATATGTATTTTTGAAAGTGAGCTTTCAAAATGAAATGTGTTTAACAAAGAAAGCTTTTGAAGTGTAATATGTCCATGAGAAACATTTTGTGTTTTGAGGATGCTTGAACTCACTGTTGACTTAGTAGGCATTTATATAATTTGTGGAGTCTTTATGTGCAGCCTTTCCTTTGGGATTAATATATGTTATGTGTTATGTATGTAGGGAGGATCCTATTGGTACCTAAAGGAAGAGTGAGTCATCACATTTGTGTGGTGGCGTATTGGTGCATGTAAGAGGACTTGCCGATGATCAGGGTGAGGGTTTGGCATTTACCTTCGGGCATGAGCATTATATATGTGTAATTTAAAACCTTACTTATACTATTCCTCTCATACGGTATGTCACCTACGAGTGACATTTGGCTCATTATGTAATATGTGATATGTAAGTCCTACTAAGTAGTAATTGAGTGATGGTATTTCTATTATATGTTTTAAAAGAATGTGTAAGCACTTACTTGACATGTGATTTGATAAGATTGTGATTTTGATTTATCACAGCATATCATACACATGCATTGTGTACATATATATATATATATATTTGTATTTTGATATATGAAAAAACTAGTATGCTTATTGAGTTTCATACTCATTATAGTTTATGGTGATTTTAGGTAAGTAAGGTATATGTATGCTTAGCGAATTTGGCAATACTTTTGTTGTTCCTTGGGTTCCTAAGTTGCTAAGTTGTTGAGTGTTTTATTTGGGGACATGTGGTTTAAGATATTTGATTTGTCCTTATTGAATAAATACTTATGTATTATTTTATTGAGTGTGGTTATGGGTTGATTTTAAGTAAGAATTTGTAATGAATATATTCTGAGCTTCTGGTAACAAAGTTGCTACTAGTGACGTAGTAGAGTGTTAATCTTTGAGAAAACTCTGCGTATCTCCGGTTTACTAATTGCCCCAGTCATAATTCTAAAAAATTGAAATGAATGTTTAAATATTGTCAATAAATGTTTATGTTTATATTTTAGGTTATGGGTTGATTTTAGTGTTGAACTTACTAGCAACTTGTTAAGGATTCTTATGTTAATTTAAAATTTGAAATTTTATGCAATATTATTTATGAGTGCACATTATTGAATGAATGTAAGTTATGTCGTGTGTCATATCTTTTAAGTCTGGGGCGTGATAATAACAGTACAATCCAACACTGATTTAACTCTTTAAATAATTTAAATTAACACATAATCTAATACAAAATTAATTTGTTTTATATTTTGTTCAACTCTTGAACAATTAAAAACAAATCAATTAGTTATAATAATTAATAACCTTTGTTTTTGCTTGGATGTTTTAACATTTAAAACATGAAAACAAAAATTCAAATTCCAATTCTCTCAAATGAAAAATTGCAGGTCAAAAATTGTAAAACTTATGAATTTTAAATTTCATCACTTTATATATTAATGCATAAATTTTAAATAAATTTAAATTTTATTTGTATTTAATTTAACTATTTACTTAACTAAGATTAACATTTAATGTTAGTTGAGTTAAATTAACTTAATCCTTAAGTTAATAAATATCCAACTAACCTAACCCTAATGTTAAGTATTAACCCTAGTTAGGTTAATATTTAATTAATAATAAAAATAAAATATCTAAATATTTATTTAACCTAACCTTAGTTAACAATTAACCATAATTTAGTTAAACACAAAATATCTTTTAACCTAACCCTTTGGTTAACAATTAACCATAGTTAAGTTATATTTTTATTTAATTATTATTTAAATAAATATCTTGATTATTTAACAATAAATAATCAATAAAGTAAAATTACTATTATACCCTTACTAGGTTACCAAATTAACCTAAAGTGAGTCCCACCATAACTATATACTTTAGTTAACTTAACCATAGTAATTTGCTATATTTTATATTGTATTGAACTATCCAATACGATATACTACCCAAATGTATAATGAGTACATTTTATTTTGAGACTCACTAGATCTACGTCCAATTCGTCAAATAGAACTATTCTATAAGTCCCTGAACAATGTCCCATGCACACGTCACAAATATTACAAATTAGTGCATTAGACCATACAAGTTGAGGTCAAAACGCATACGTATAATTATTTCGTCATTATACCCTGGATGTGCAGGGATATAGATCAGCACTGTCAAACCCCTATTTTTTTTATCCATAAACTTATCTCCATATTTGTATCTCGATAAATAATATATGCAAACACTTTTGCGATATTGTTTAACCCTATGAGAAACTTCTTTCCCGAGTTTATTACTTATGGCCATAAAATATTTTGAGATACAATCTCGAAGCATTGGATATACAACTTACCTATGTAAGCTGGCAGATCCCGTATCTACGAGCATTGAACTCTATAAGCATCAGACCATACCCAACGATACATAACGGTCAAACCATGAAAGGTCTCTGATATATGTGAAATCAAAATATGATAGATCACTCACAAGCCCACTGTGAAGTTCAAGTCAAAGGACCACAAATATTACTCAACTCAAGAATACCTTCATTTGATGGTTATATAGGATATCTACTGGAGTCCTCATGTGTCTGTTGAGTATCCAGTCATGACTGGATACCCGCATGCCTATATAAGCTCTAGGCTCATGGTCAGCCAAGAACAACCATCTGCACTGGTCAGATATAGACATACACTGATCTATTTAATAGTGATTCACCAATAAACCTGCATTGGTGAACATAGATCAGAAACATTGTGTTTGAGAACATACTTGCATAATGACATTTCTTAGCACCTATTGCAATTCTTTGCAACTATGTCATTACTAGTATACTCTCAAATCTTTATCCCATTTCAGACAAGTCCTCTAACTTATATAATTTTACCGACTTTTATAATTTGCTAACTCTTAGTAGTGCTAACTCTTAGTATTTATAACTCTCAGCATTGCTAACTCTTAGCTCTGGTATAAACTCATTTAGATAAGATTTAAACTCCTTCAGATCATTAATTGTTTGTAACGTTACAAGTTTAGTACCATATAAATGATATTAACGATATTATTGAAATGTTTATTGTATAAATATTAAACAATTAATATTCATACAATATTGAAATGGTATGTAAGCACCAACTCCAACAGAGTTCATTATATAGTTTAGGATCGAGACATCCTATAAGAGATGGAACACATTAGGATGGATTTGGAGGGTGACTAACCTGTCACGTGCAAGAACTCCAGGATTAGTGGAGGAACATGGAACTTGAAACACTTTAGGTGCTCATGGCATAAGGGAAGTTCCCTACGTTGTAGTTTGAGGTTCCATATGAGGATCTCCGTGGGCAAAATTCATATCTCAACACCATTTAGAATGACGTATTCCTTCTTAAGCTAGCGATATCATTAAACTAATGTCTTTCACCATTATTTCCAGCATATAGAAATTAGAGAAAAAAGGAGAAAAAGATTGAGGATTTTTTCTACTTTGAAAAGAGAAGTCGTATTGAGGAAGATAAAGCATCAATACTCTTATTTATACTTACCTAAAAGTAAAGCAACGTGTCCCTCCAAAAGAAGGGAAACATTTCTTGAAATTAAAAGGTCTCTGAAACAATTGCTGACAAGCGAGAATTTTTAAAAATTAAAGGATGTGACCTTTTAATTAGTGTGAAAGCCATCCAATTGAAGTAATGCACACAAAGGTTTTGAAATACTTGAAAAGATGAAGCACTCTTTCACTTATAAGAGGGCATTTATTGGCCTCTTAACTAATAAAGCCCAACTTGGTGTAAAGCCCAATTAAAGTATCACTTAAAAAAGACTAGACTCGTCTAAAAGAACCCAAAAAATAAGAATTGACAATAGACTAACAAGGGAATTGACAAAGCTCAAAAGACTATCAGACATAGAAATTAGGCCCCCCGAGATCGCAAAATTACCGAAATACCCTTTAAAAAAAGAAGAGCCTGAGTTCTAGTACGAAGGAGAGTTCTATTTAAACTCAAGTTCCCTCATGTTTCCCAATAAAAAACAGACGAGGAGCTTGAGTCAGGTTCGAATATCTATTCTCTTGTTGATTATCATTATTACTCATATGATTATGAATGTTGCATGAGTTGATCATATTCAATCACATGATTCACGTATCATGTATTTGGCCAAGAATTAGACCACATTCTGTCTCATGATTAAATGAATTTTTGATAAAGAGTCACAATAGAACTTCTATTTAGAGAAGATAATTCATCCTAAAACAGATTAAGCCATTTCAATCCTGAAACGGATTAAAGTTCATCTTATCATAAGATTATTTGTATGAAGATTAAACTCTATCACACTACACTATAAATAGGTACACATTGTATGATTTCATTCATATGAAAAAGAAACACTGCCTAAGTAAGAACCTAAGCATTCTTGAGATCTTCGATTAATCTCTGAGAGCACGCTCACAAAAATACCCTTGCTTGCTTAATAAACACTCTCCACACACAGCATGAGGTTTCTTCTGTTGTTACTGACTTGAGCGTATAAGTGTTTTATTTTACAAGAGGATGACCTTATCTCAGAAAAGATTTCTGGAACCAATTGAACTAGAGTGCAAGACCATTCTTGGAATTCCTTTGGAGATCCAAGGGCATGAAAGTAATTTCTAGAGGTTTCTAAAAATTGGAAACTTCAATAATAATAAAATATTTTAAATATTAATCATTGTTTATTTAACAAAATTTTTCGATAAAAGGATTAACAGTAGGTATTTTAAAAATAATACGAGCTAAGTTGATAATTTAAAAATAAACAAGAGATCAAACTAATAATTTCCCTTATCTAAATTCTACATTATTCTAATTTAATTCTAAATAAATATAGATTTATTAATATTATAGCTATAAAAATAAAAATATTGAGATTAATCGAAATTAAATTCATTGTAAAACATAATTATTAATAGAATATAATGATATACAATTGTAGAAGTTGTTCTTAATCATTTTTATATTTATCTTTACAATTCAATATTTATCAATAATAAATATCTTCCTCTTAATTACTTAATTATATATCCATTCAAAAACAAATTACTTAATGAGATAAAAAGATTCTTTTGTAATTGTTATTTGTTTAATTCAAATTCAAATGACATTAAATATTCATTTTTTTTTCAAAAATTAATTATATCAATATATTCTATTAGATTATTATTAACAAATTCTATTTGATTATTTTATCGTATAGAATACATAGTATTTTATTATTATTTTATATCTAAATGTAATTATTCTAAATCAGTTACACCATTCAATTCTTATTAAAACAAATTTCAGTTTAATCATTTATTTATTTTTGAATACTCAATTTAGTCCCTATTATTTTTTAATCCACATCAATTTTATCGTAAAAAATATTCCATTAAATTTAACTTTTGAATTCTTACAAATTAATATTAACTAAAATATGAATACTATTGGAGATGGTAAGATGCTTGTAACATATTAGACATTGTATGATCTAAAAAAGTTTAAATTTGATCTAAAGAAGTTTAGATCGATGTTAATAGTTAGCAGCGCCTAGAATTATAAGTGTTAAAAGTTAACACTGCTAAGAGTTAACAGGTTATGAGAGTTAGCGAAATCTAAAAGTTAGAACTTTGTCTGAAATAAGACAAAGACCTGAAAATATATTAGTAATGATATAGTTGCAAGGAGATGCAAATGGTGCTAAGAAATATTATTATGAAGTATGTTTTCAAACACTTCATTCCTAATTTACTTTACCGATGCATGTCTATTAATGAAATCTTTTTATATAGATTAATGTATGCCTATATTTGAATAGTTAAGATGGTTAGTCTTAGCAGACCATGAGTTTAGTAGAAGCTCGTATAGGCATATGGGCATTCAGTGAAAAATAGGTACTGAACAAACTCACAAGGACCTCTAATAGATATTCTATAAAGCCGTCAATGGAAGGTCTTCTTGAGTTGTATTCGTAGTCCTTTGACTTGAGTACCACGATGGGTTTGTAAGTGATCTACCATAGTTTGGTTCCACGGATGTCAGAGACCTTTCATGGTCTACATGTTGCTAGGTATGGTCCGATGTTCATGAAGTCCAGTGTACGTAGATATAAGATTTTTCAGCTCATATGAGTGAGTTGTAAATCCTAATGTTCTAAGATTTTTTTTAGGAAGTCTTGTGGCCATAAGAATAAGCTTAAAAAAAAAGCTTTTTATAAGGTTAAACAATATCGCGAAAGTATTTGTGAATATTATTTATCAAAATACAAATTCGGAGATAAGTTCACGGATGAGTAAACAGAGATTTGATAGTGATGATCTATATCTCTGCTTTTTCAGAATATAGGTGACAGAGAGATTATACGAATATGTTATAACCTCAGCTTGTATGGTCTAACGCGCTGTTTTGTAATATTCGTGATGTGTGCGTGGGGTATTGTTTATGGATTTATGAAAAGAGTTTCATTTAACAAACTGGGTGTAGACATAGAGAGTCTTACAATATAAAGTGTATTTGTCACGCCCCAGACCCAAAAGATCTGACACACGACATCACTTACATTCATTCAATAATACTTAAACATTCATTTTAATTTCTTTCAGAATTATAGTAATTGAATTATGACTGGGACAATTAGTAAACCGGAGATACGCAAAGTTTTCTCAGAGATTAACACTCTACTACGTCACCAGTAGCAACTTTATTACCGGAAGCCCAGAATATATTCATTGCAAATTCTTACTTAAAATCAATCCATTACTACACTTGGTGAAACTTAAACTAAATCCAACCACACACAATAAAAATAATACATAAGTATTTATTCACTAGGGACAAATCAAATATCTTATCCCACGTGTCCCCAAATGAAACACTTAGCAACCTAACAACTTAGGGAACCCAAGGAACAGCAGAAGCCTTGCCAAATCCGCTAAGCACACATGTACCTTATTTACCTGAAATCACCATAAACTATAATGAGTATAAAACTCAGTAAGCATACTAGTTTTTCATATATCAAATACAAATACATATATGTACACAATGCATATGTATGATATGCTGTGATCAATCAAAATCATAATCTTATCAAATCACATATCATGTAAGCGCTTACACATTCTTTCAAAACATATTACAGGAATACCATCACTCAACTACTACTTAGTAGGACTTACACATCACATATCACATAATGAGCCAAATGTCACTCGTAGGTGACATACCGTATGAGAGGAATAGTACAAGTGAGGTCTTGAATAACACATATATAATGTTCATGCCCGAAGGTAAAAGCCAAACCCTCACCCTGATCATCGGTGAGTCCTCTCACATGCACCAATACGCCACCACACGAATGTGATAACTCACTCTTCCTTTAGGTACCAATAGGATCCTCCCTACATACGGAACACATAACATATACCTATCCCGAAGGAAAGGCCACACATAAAGGCTCCACAAATCACATAAGATGCCTACTAAGTCAACAGTGAGTTCAAGCATCCTCAAAACACAAAATCTTTCTCATGGACATATTGCACTTCAAAGCTTTCTTTGTCAAACACATTTCATTTTGAAAGCTCGCTTTCAAAAACACATGTATGTCCATGTTCAATGTCAATGCTCACATTCATAAACATATGTCTTTCACATTTCATATCAAATACACTTTGGCATAACATAAACATATTTTTAAGCACATTTACAAAATCATACATAGACAATTACTATGCTTATAGTGATTTCAGTAAAAGTCTAGTATACTTACCTCTTAACACTTTCAGCTACAAGGCTTAAATCTCCTTAACCTATCAATGGAGATTAATCCTTTCATAAGCCTCACAATTCACACAAAATACTTTAAATAGCTTACAAAATTATACACAATGCATTTATCACATCAAATTGATCTAAATACTTGGTTTCTCAAAACCTGTCATTCTGATCACTTACACTTAACAAAATTTTCTAATAGATCAAATGATGTCCAATTACTCCAAAATCAGAATATATCATTCTTGACTCATATATCCTTCTTATATATGAATATTATATCAAAATTCCTACACAATCCATTCCATACATACCATCAAATCCAAACTACTAACCTGACAAGATCAAGATACTTACTGAACAGTATTCAATCTCCCAATTTTATAAAATCATATACTAACTCAAAAATTATAAAACTACCACATAATTACTCTTAACACATATCTCAGTCCATGATAAATATTGCACTTCCAAATCACTGCCAAAAGTATTTTAAAACTATTTTATTCCATAGCTTTAAAAATCTGTTAATCAAATACCGTAATGAGCGGATACACTTTAGAAAATCATAACATTTCAACCACATTGATCTAAATTCTCAATTCCGAGTATATCATATTAGACATATAAACTTATCATATTCCACAAATTCGTAATTTTTGAAGATCATTCAGTTGGACAAACATTGTTCGTCACTGTATTATACTGTTCACATAGGAAATTTCCAGAATTTCAGGGTCATTTTGGTAAATTCACAACAAATTCAATTTCTGGAATTTTGAATCGATTCAAAGTCTCAGATGATCCTAAACATGTCTAATTTCATATAATCAAAACTCAAAACCAGAATCGAATCACAACAATTTATAAAATTCTTGGATCAAGAGACTATCAAGCAGAAATTCTACAATCCATCATGATTTATCAAACTATCTTATAAATCATCATCAATTCTCAAACTATCATACGAAATACACATCAAATCCTCAATTATACATATTTTCAGAAATCAAAACTTAAAGAAATTAACATAATTAACACCAATAAATTAAGAAATAATTGTGATATACCTCTTAAGATCCAAAAATTTCAATTTCTTCTTCTTCTTCTTCTTTTTCTTCTCTTTCTCTCTCCTCTATTTCTCTCTTCTCTCTCTTAAAAGGGGTAGCTCGATCTAAATGAGAGAATTAGGGTTTTAAAAGTGTATTTTTATACTAAGTGACTAATTTTTGGTATTTACGAATTCACCCCCAAAACTTTCAAAGTATAACAATTTGGTCCCTAAAATAATTCCAAAGTCTTGCAAATAAACCCAATACTAATAGTATATCCTTAACCTATAAAAATACTACTAATAACAATATATAAATCAAGGATCACCCACATACAAATAAAATACGTATATTTATATATATAAATATACATATTCTTACCGGTTATGGATACTGGTTACTACAGTATTTGTTGCGCATTAGGGCATCATACTAAATTAAATAGTTCAATCTAGTAAATTCTAGTAAATCGGATATTTGTTTCAAGATCCTTCGAGTTGTACACTTGTCAAGACTTAAGTATTAAGTACATTAATTAGTTAATAAGAGTTATTGACTAATGGGATGATAACAAGTAGTACAATTTGAACCCTTAATTACTTGACTTGAAAATGACTAAAATGGTCTTACTTATAAGATAAGCAAAATTAATTATTTATTAAAAATAATTTTAAATAAATAAAATAATTAATATTATTGTCATTAAGTCAAAAAAAAATATAGGGTGCATGGCAAAGCATGGTGATGGGGTATTACCTTGACCATCTAAAGGATTATAAAACAAAAATGAAAAATTGTTTTCATTTAGTTTTATGATGGCCGGCCAAAAATTTGTTAATGCAAAACTGTTGTGCTTATTTTATTTAGTTAACAAAGTGAACATGGGCTAAGGCATGGCATGCATGTGTTGGTGGGGTCATGTATTTGCTAATTGAAAGATAGAAAATGGCTTTAAAATGAATTGTATTTTCATTGGCGAAGTGATGGAATTTGGCTTAGCAAAAAGTGAAGAGATTTGAGAGTGTTTTCAAGTGTTGAAGGACACTTTCTTATTCATCATCTTTTCCACTTGGTCAACTATCATTATTGTCCATTAAGACAATAGTGAATTTTTTTTTGTTAGTTAAAAAGTTGAGCAAAAAAGAACTATCTCATTGCTTTAAAATAAATAATAAATAATTAAATATTTAACTAATAATTCAAATTTAAAGAGTTGAAATTAAGTTAAAGTGTTTAACTAATGTTAATGGTTAAGAATTAATCAAATTAAGTGTTTAAGAGTTAAACTCTTTTATTGAAAATTAAAATTGTTATTCTAAAAATTCAACTCTACCCAAATTGAATATTAAAATTATCAAAGGGTGTATTTCAAGTGGACTCCATTTCAAATATTCTAAGAACTTATAAGGTAATTTTTCAATTTTAATTTCATTAATATAATAAAAGACATAAATTTAATACATCTTCTTTATTATTATTTTCAATTTTTACCTTCTATTCTCTCTCTGTCCATCATCTTTTCACCGAGCATCCCTTTTTTGTGGCCTCAAATTGTTGAATTTTGTCCAACAAGAAAAACTTGAGTGAGTATTTTTGTGGAATAATTGAGAGGGATTTGAATAATTGGCAGAAAATGAGAGAGATGGAGAGAAAATGATTGTTTGATTATCTAATTGTTTTTTTTTCTTCAGTTATATATTTTTGTAGGAGAAAAAAAATAAAGTTTTAAATATTCTAGCTGTTGGTTTACTTTGGGTAAATAAGATGACAATGAAGAAGCAAAACGAAAAAAAAGAAAGTATGTTTTGGAATTATTATTTTTTTCTATTTTTTTTTAATTTTTAAGAATAAGTTATAATAAGGACCGAGTTGATAATTTAAAAATAAATAAGAGACTAAATTAGTAATTTTTCTTCTCTAAAATAAGAAAATAATCTTAATAAATTAGTTATTTACAAAAATTTTTATAAATTCTTAAAAGTATAATAAAACCAGAGTTATGCTACTCATTTAAAGTTGTATTTTAAGGTATATTTTAAGTAATGACGTATTAAGTAATTATTAGATAATAAAATAATATAAAATTTAAATTTATTTATTATACTTAATAATTATTTGACATATTATTATTTAAAATACAAATTTAAGATGCGTAATGTTATTTGTAAAAGAATAATATTATATATATTAAATTGTATTTTAATTATATATTAAATAATGATGTATCAAATAATTATTGAGAGATAAAATGGTAGAAATTATAAATTTTTTTATTATATATAATAATTATTTGATATATTATTATATAAAATATAATTTAAATATAAATTTAAAATGCGTAAGATTATTCTTACTAAAACAATGACAGAAGTTCATAAAAGCCCAATTCAATTTGGGCTTTATAATGGTGGGTCCAATCCAATTTCCATATTTTGGTTTTTCCATCACAACCGTGTGAACACGAGTCTCAAGTCAACTGGACTCCACTTACGCGTAATGGAATTTTATTTTGATTGTTGATCTCCGTAATTGCCCCCTGCTTCTAGAAGTATTTACCTAAGAACCATTGGTTCCGACAAAGCTAGACAGCAGGGCAAGCAAACCAATCGCGTGGGGGGCACGTGCTGCAGAATCTTTGATAAGATACGACAAATCTAAAAGTCATAATTTTTAGAAACATGTACACGTGGCAATAAGGGATACGCAGTTAAAAACGTGGAGCACGCACAATCTGACCTGTTGCCTTGTCATTGGTCGAAGGCTGTTTTTGTTATCAATCAAAAACACACGTTAATAAATTTTAGAAAATAATAATTAATTAACAATTATTTATTAAATCTATACGTAAAAGAATATAATATTATAATTGCCATGTTAAAAATCATGATAATATGATGACATAAGTGTTGATATATAATATTATTAAATTTATATGTTTTTTATTGATTTAAAAAATTAATTTGTAAAATAATATATTTAATTATTTATATATTTAAAAAATTTTAATTGTAATGCGACATATGTCAATATAGTAAATATGAAGTCAAAATCGACTAAAATAGTAAATACAACTACCGACATTGGCTGTAGCATTAATTGAATTGCCATCTTCTGATTAGGTGTGGTAATGTCTAATGTGGTGATTAATGACTAATGTGTAGAAATACATCTCTGGTTAACATATTTTCTTAAATTAGGGTTGGGGTTAAAAGTTGAAACTCAAAAAAAGTGCCTGAAATCACAAGCTGGTGGAGCCTGGCACTTTTGGTAATTTAGCAAGTAACAGAAGGGTAGATTAGTAAATATGGTTTTCTTGTCTTTAATCTTTCTTCTCTTCCCAATTTTGAAATGATTTTTCAAAACTGTCTTTCAATCTCCATTAAGCCCCCCTCTTCCCGGGCCTAAATGCCTGTGGCCCCACTTTTCCCAACTTAATAATTTTTTTATTTTGAAAACAAATATCATTTCTTTATTTTTAAAATATTCAAATTTAATCAATTTAAATGCTCACCATTTCAAAAATCAAAATCAATTCCTCTGCTGCTTCTGCTTCTTTAACGACTAGAGCATTTAGTTGAAGAAGAAGAGTTTTTTGTTCTCTCTCTCCAACGCCATGGACTCGCCGTCTTCGACAACGCGGATTGCGCCGAGATCGTCGATGATGGACTCGATTCGCGGCTGCGGCTTGTCGGGGATGCGGATTGACAAGGAGGAGTTGAAGCGGAGGCTCTCGATACCGGATTACTTACGAGCTGCCATGACCAACGCCATTAAACGGAAGGACGCTGAGCCTTCCGACAGCTGCCAGAGCGATTTGATTGTCGAAGGTAACGGCGTTGAGCCGCCCGAGGCCCCCGTGGTCGTTTTTGTAAATTCGCGCAGCGGCGGACGTCATGGCCCCGAGTTGAAGGAGCGCCTCCAGCAGTTGATTGGCAAAGAACAGGTCACCTTTCTTTCTTTTTATTTTCATTTAAATATGTTCTGTTTTTTATTTATGGATGAAACAGCTAGTTTTACAAAACGTAAACAAATTGGAGAGGAAATTGTAGTATTTTTTAAATCTTTTTTTTTCCTGTTGAGTAATTGATGGTAGGTGATATTTCGATGTGTAGGAAATTAGTTGAAATTTAGTGCAGTGCACGAAAACAGGGAATTGATTGCTTTGTTTAAGTGAAAGCATTGAACTTACTGAGTTTTTTTTTTTAAAATTCGGGATTATGCGTAATGCAGGTTTTTGACCTATCAGATGTGAAGCCGCATGAATTTGTCCAGTATGGATTGGGCTGCCTGGAAAAGTTGGCTGAACTTGGTGACTTTTGTGCCAAAGATACTCGCCAAAAGATGAGAGTTTTGGTATGCATGTGTACATTCTGACGGCATGTTATGACATGTTAAATGATCGCTATGGGGATTCCATACCTCGTGTTCATGTTTGAAATTGCAAATCCTGGGATGATTTTGCCAGGTTGCAGGTGGTGATGGGACGGTTGGTTGGGTGCTAGGAAGTATTGGAGAACTTAACAAACTGGGTCGGGAGCCAGTTCCTCCTGTAGCAATCATTCCACTTGGTACAGGCAATGACTTGGCTAGGAGTTTTGGTTGGGTAAAGATTTTTCTTTGCATTGGTTTTGATTTTTCTCGACCATCTTGTCTTGTTTTATTGAGCTGTTGTTTTTGAATGGTCTCTTCAGGGTGGTTCATTTCCCTTTTCCTGGAAATCGGCTGTCAAAAGAACTCTCCAGAGAGCCAGTGCTGGCCCAATTTGCCATCTAGATAGGTAACTGTTCTCTTATTAGTTATCACTTTGGTGCTGTCTTCTGAACAGGATCTATTTGTTTTGTTATGGAGTTCTGTGTTATATACTTATATACACACACACACACACATATATTCTTAACTGAGTGGTTATATCATATTTGTTTATTCTTAGAATGATTGATGCTGATTGATTTTTCATAAGATTTTTCTCTATGTAGTATATGTCTTTTATGTGTCTTAGTACTGTGTGGTTGGTGTAGGACTGCACGTGTTATTAAATCCATTCAACTATCAACATAGCTAGTACTGCTGTGGCTTATCAATATAAGTAGTATTTATTAATGTAATTGCATCTTTGATGATGCAGTTGGCATATTGTAGTACAAATGCCATCCGCAGAAGTTGCAGATCCACCCCATTCTCTGAAGCCTACAGAAGACTGTGCTCTTGATCAGGTATTGGATCTTGCTGCTTTACAATTTGCTTTATCCCCTTCTTCTGTATGAATGTTTTTGATTGGTTAACTTATGTTGAAGATAAAAAATTTTACCTGTAAAGTTGTCATTTAGTTCTCGTTTTCTTAGTTTCTTAAGGAATTTGTTTATAATTTCATATTTTGGGTAAATGCAGATTATAGGCAATCTTTATTAGCAGCATATGTATTTGGTGGTCAGATCTGAATGAATTCTGTTTGGTGAACTTTTGTATCTATAATACTCTTGTGATCGCTTTAGAATTTTATGGCATTATTTTGGATTAATCTACTGTAATTCTTTTATATGGGTCACTAAACTGGTGTGTGTATAAACTTAAGCCTCCCATTGTTTGCAAGAATTGGGATTATCCTTAAATTGCTTCTTTGAAATTTAATTATAATTTGTAAAATTTCTCTTTTGGCTTTATAGAATATGGAATGCAAGGCTACTTAACATGATAGTATTGAACTTCAGTAATCAGAAACATACATATGCTGCATCTCTGTGACAAAGGAATTTAGACATGCTTCTTTGTTTTTTATTCTGTTTAAATGGGAAGCCATGGTTTCTTAAGGGTTGATTGTTGTTGTACATGTCCATACTGTGGATTTCTGGTCCACTATACTTATAACACCCTACTTTCTATTTCTTAATAAAATTCTCTTTTTTCTCCAACAAAAAAAGTCGTATTTGAGAAAACCTACCAGCATTACTCTCCTTTTATATAGTATAGATGATATCTGCATTAAATTATACACATGTTGCAAAATGGGAGACGTCTTGGAAATACAGAGCAAATAATGCTTAAAGTTAACTTGTAAGGAATCTATCTCAAGTTCTCCCTAACCGTGTATTTTGAATGGTCCCTTGCATTGTGCATTTATTTATCGCTTGGCCGAGTGGATTGTATTTTATCATGCTACTTCATTTGGGGATGCTATTTTTTGTATGACTATCTGCAAAACAATCCATCTTTTGTTACCCACAACCATTATTGGTAGGGAAAAACAAAAAAAAAATCTTGGCAAATGCACTCCAAGTGCTACATCTAGAATTGTATAGATAGTTTTGGGAAGCCATGCATGCAAGATTGAGAAATTCCTATGCAAGAGAAAACGAAGGGTGGTATGTCAATACTTGGATTTTCCATCTTGTTGTGGATCAGAAATTTGATCTTTCAATTTAATGAACTAATGATTTTTATGCGGTTCTATGGAAAATTTATTATTATTGATTGTATAACTTGTGTGCAGGGATTGCAGATTGAGGGGGACTTGCCCGAGAAAGTGAACTGCTACGAAGGAGTATTTTATAATTACTTTAGCATAGGTAAGTGACAGTTAGTTATGAGATATAGTGTGTTTAACTTGTTGCAGATAGATATCTTTCTCCAATTGTAAAAAGTGGAGCTCCATGTTTTAACACAAGATGGGAATTTGTGCACCAAACCAAGTGCTTACTGGAGCACAATTGTACCTATTTAGATCTTATTTTTATCTGCTTCTCCCATAGAAAGTGCACTAACAGAAAAAGAAATGCCATTTGATTCTCATGCATGCAAATATCAAAAATCCCTTTGGACTGGCTATTCTTTTCTTATCATGGTTGGTACCTATAAAGCTTATAAGATAACCCCAAATTTCTATTCAACTTTTATTGTAGCTATTCCAGCTCTTACTTGAACAAGATCCTGCAATATACAAGAAGTTTCAATGGAAAAGAAGAATGCCACTTTTAGGTTTTAAATGTCCTAGTTGGTTGTGTTCTGGATGACAAACCTTTGGTTATTGCTAATGATGAGTATCTGGTTCTATTTAATAATTCTTATTATTTGGTTATGCAGGAATGGATGCTCAAGTTGCTTATGGCTTCCACCATTTACGTAATGAAAAGCCTTACCTTGCACAAGGTCCTATTGCGAATAAGGTATAATTGAATATCATTTGCCTGTTTAAATTATGCATTTTTATAATCTCGAATCTTCTTCGTGGTACACATCACTTTGGAACTTTTAGTAAGTTTTGATGCTAGTTGGCATATGGGAGTTATCTGTAGGCATCTTTTGGATGACTACAACCTCAAAAAGGATTTGTTATCAGAGGAGGGTGCAAAGTAATTTGTACTTTATGTGAATGGGAGTTTTTTATTCCTCAATTTTGTAATTATGTTTTTTTGCAGCTGATCTACTCTGGCTACACTTGCACTCAGGGTTGGTTGCTCACACCTTGCATAAGTGATCCAAGCTTAAGGTTAGGTATCTTGGAGTTAACCAGTTCATTGTCTTTATGATGGTTTGTAGCTTGTTTATATATGCTTTGCAACTCAACTTTATCTGAATAATTAAGATAGAGTTTTGATTAGCTTCAGCCTTATTTTCTATTTGATTTATTTATAAGTGAGATTAAATTTTAATTTGCTTCACCTCACTGTTTATATGTTTTATTTACTTATTTCTTAATTTTGCATCTGACTGAAAAAGGCAACATTTTTTAGGATATACCTTTTTCCCTTGATTGGGAAAAAGCATAGTTGACCCAACTTGTTTTAACATGCTAGTTATCCAGAAGCCCTTATGCATGAGTTGCATCTAGGCTACTATGTGGATAATTAGTTGTCTATACCACTTGTAGGGGTCAACAGATTCTCAATGTGCTTCGAAGAATGTTGAGAATACTTTCTCTTTAATCTATGGATAAATTGTAATCCTTGACCAGTAGTATTTATATGCTATGTTGACTACTACATATGGTGCCTCATGATTTAAGCAAAACAGAAATCTTCATTGTTATAATATTTATTGAAAGGTTTTATGGTTGTAGGGGACTCAAGAACATCCTAAGGATGCATGTTAAGAAGGTCAATTGCTCAGAATGGGAGCTGGTTGCTGTCCCTAAAAGGTGGGTTCAAACATCTGAGAAATGATGTAATGATTTTTTTGCTGATAGTCATCACTTTAAATCAATGCTTGTGCTTTATATTGATTTCACTTGCATCTTTATATTGCTCAGTCTTGAAGCTATTGCTGAGAATTGATTTTGAATCATACATATGGCAGACTAGCAATTTTGCTCCTAGCTTATATTTTTAGTTTTGTTAATGCTATATTTGTTTCTTCTAGTGTAAGGGCAATAGTTGCTTTAAATCTTCACAACTATGCCAGTGGAAGGAACCCGTGGGGTAATTTGAGTCCAGAGTATATGGAAAAGGTGTGAATTATTTGATTTCTGTTGCCAATTAAACTTTCAGCTTGCTCTATGAATAGTAGTTGTTTGAGAGAGTTAATTCATAATCCGAGGGGGAAACTTTGTTCAATTTCAGAAAGGCTTTGTCGAGGCCCATGCTGATGATGGTCTTTTAGAAATTTTTGGGTTGAAGCAAGGATGGCATGCATCATTTGTCATGGTTGAACTCATATCTGCCAAACACATTGCCCAGGTACTGGATTCACTACAAAATTGTTTTGTCTGTGCTAATGGGTCAGTTCTTTACGCTTTAAATGCGAAGATATCCAGGCATGTTTAGATTGGTATGCATGAGAGTAAAATCAGTCATTATGGGAACTACGGGACAATCAGTTTATACTCTCAAATAACTTCATCAATTGCTATGGTTAAACTTGCTGTTTTTGCCCTCTGAAATGCTCCCTGTCAGTATTTCTAACTTTGTGAAATGCTCATGAAAGTTGCCGGTGATGTAAATCCCATACCTTGATTTCTAAGCATGCAATATTATTTACTACCATAGGCATCAGATATACTTTTCCCCTATAAAATAATTTCTCAGAAAGAAGGGCGGAAGAGGCTAAAGCTGAGTTACTTGAGATGTATACAAACATCCTCTGATGACATTAATAATTACAGATAAGAAATAAGTATAATCCAAGAGAAGGCTGAAACTACCTAATCTCACCATTACTATGGTTAATTACTTAACTGAAGGGGACATAGGTAGGCCTATTAAAGTTTGGCCTGAATTTATATCCCTTCTGAGATAAACAGGTCACGGTTGACGTACAAAATATTTAGAAATGTTATAACATTTTGTTGGTTTTGATTCTTGATGTTGAGGCTATCCATACTCATCCGCTAAATTTGATTTTGAAAGATCAGGTCCTAATTATTTGATGAATATTATAGCTTTGACATAGCATGAGAAGGAAAGAAAGATATTTCCTCCTCAATGCTTTGATTTATTTGTTATTTTAAATCATTATTTTTGGAAAACCTATGCTTCTATGCTTATAAATAATATGAATATCTTCAGGCTGCAGCAATTAGATTGGAAATTAGGGGCGGAGAATGGAAAGATGCATATATGCAAATGGATGGGGAACCGTGGAAACAACAAATGAACAAAGACTACTCATCGTTTATAGAAATTAAGAGGGTGCCTTTTCAGTCTCTAATGATCAGTGGAGACTAATTATATGGCATTTAATCAAGTCAGTTTCGGACACCAGGGATTGCTGATTATTTTTGTTTACGGCTCAGATCGTTGTAAAGTATTCACAGCAAGCAGATTGTAGATTATATGCCTGAAATTGGTAGGAGCTTGACTATATCAATTCAATATTTGGTGAATCCAAATCTTTAGTTGTAAACTCTTGGTTTCGAAGTTGCAACTTACTAGGAGCTTGACTGCATCAAATTCAATATAATCAATACCAGAGGTTTCTCTTTTTTTCATTACACATTACTTATGGTTTCATTTACAACCCTTCTTACAGAACTGAAATCAAAATTGGGTTGGATTGTATTTTTTCATCTTAATATTATAGAATAATGTTATACTTTTTAAATTTTATTTTGAATCACGTGTTAAATTATTATTAGATAGTAAAATAATATAATAAATAAATTTATTTATTTTTAACTTACCTTGACTTGATTTGATTGTAATAAATAATTTTAAAAATTGTATTATTTTATTAATTAATAATTATTTGACACATTAATTTAAAATAATATTAAAAAAATATAACATTATCCAATATTACAATGGGGGAGATTGAGTTTTTAAATTTGAACTCATTTAATTTAAAATTTATAATTAATAATTTTCTCTTAGAAACTACACAATAATGAAACATAATTTATTATTCACACTGCATTATCAGTAATCTTTGATCTTTCTTCAAAAATTAAAAAGCATTCCCCCTAAACCATCATTAACTTGAATCTATTGTAGAAAAACAATACCCTTGAATTATTTACATCCCCAAGCAATACCACTATCATCAACTCAAGTCTTGTAGAAAAAGAAAATCTATCAATTTTTTATATCACCAACCAAGACCACTATCATTAACTCAAAACCTATTGTAGGAAAAAAAGAGGAATATTTTTTATAATGACCTATATTTTTAGACAATTACTTTTTTAACCATAAATTAATAGTCAATTTTTTATAATTAAAATTTAAAATTGAATAATTTACCTCGGTTAATATTTTCTCTCAACAAACAAAATCAGTTAAATCCTTGCAAAAACACTCTAAAAATCACTATAATACATAAATATGATTTTTTTTGTGTGATTAATATGTGAAAATTATTATATTATAAGAAAAATGTGTGAAATATAGGTACATTATATTGAAAATGGGTGAAAACTGTTTAAAATGGATTAAAAATTGACTAAAATCACTGAAAATAAATAAATAACGTCATGAGTCACGAAAAGCACATCTTATGGGAGAGGTGCGCTCATCCCACGTGCGAGATAAGATGCAGCTGTAATTCAAAAATTCACAGATTTTTTTTTAAATTTATATTTTTTTTTCCTTTCATCATATTTCTTCTCTACTTTATTACATTAAACATTGATGCTCAAATATTTGTAAAATAAACACAAAAATTTCAAACCTACATTAATGTTGAGATTGATTTTGAGAATGCTAACTGATTTTTTTGTGTATTTATTTTTAAATATTTATTTATTATTATATTTTATCGAAGACAATTGTGTCACTTTTTTTAATAAAAAGTTTTGACTAATAAAAACTAAACTATTGTTTATGGTTAGAAAAGATAGTTGCTTGTGCAAGTAGAAAAATTGATTTTTTTTAATAAAAGTTTTAGTATGCTTGTCAAGTAAATTTTATTTTATTTATTGATGTGAAAAAATTATTTCTCCTTTTAGCGCATCAATTGAAAATATCATTTATTCTACTTAAAAGAAGAAAGAAAATAATCTACATTTATACTTTTGTGGTAATTAAAATTCTTCTTTTATATGATAAAGTGTTGTCTTCTATGGATAGAATTGAATTCATTCAACATTTTAATATAAAATCTAAGCTCATTTATTCTTCCCTTGCAAGTTTAAGTCATTGTATTAGTTTGATGCATTTCTTGTAGCAATTATTTCATGTTTCTAGATTATCAAATTAATTAAACTACTAAGTTATTTAACCGCTGAAAAAAAATTCTAAGCCAATGTAATTAGAAGTATAAACAAAGACATAAGTTCTTTTACTTGTAAATTTAACAATGGTATGTACATATTAATTTGTCCTTACTTAGGAATATAGTTAATTGATATATTTTATGAATTTTATTTGAAATTAAGTTTATAATTTTAATTTTAGAACCTGTTTCAAATTTGTGATTAATTCGTATGAATTTAGGAAGGTTTGCATATATGTTAGAACAGGTTTAATAATAAAATTTTAAATTCTCTAATAAATTTAAAAAAAATTTAGTATTTTATTTTTAAGACGGATGAAAATACTTGTTTGGGATATTTGTCCTAAACCCCATATGTTGCCATCCCTATGTGGAATATAATTTATTATGGGTGATTATATTAGAAAATAAAATTATTATGGATAGGATATGAAAAATTGATTAATTTTAGATTGTGTAATTTGTTTTATTTATGACTTATTAAGATTAACTAATAAATTTAGTTTTTTAATTTGATATGTATTATTATATAAATAAAATATAGACTTGTTATTATAACTATTTTAGATTAGGCTTCTTCTTCTTATTCTTATTATTATAGATTAAGCTCAACTCGAGAATACTTGGGTTAGGTTGGATTGAGTTGGGTTATAAATTATTAATTTAATCATAATCGAATTAGATTGGATTTTTGTTTCAATTCAATTCAACTTTAAATAATAATAAAAAATAAAATTAAATGTACAAATACTCTACTTTACGTGGCATGCATGATATTAAATTCTAGAGATGATGCATATCAATATATCATTAGTTGAATTGAAAGTTCATCTAAAGCAAAGCTACGAGGTTGAAGGATGTAAAGCATTGAAGCTTAAATGCGAGGGTGAAAAACATGTTCGCATTGAAACTTGAAACTTGAAAGCAACAAATATTTACGTTGAAGTTGTTATTCTATTGCCATATAAACTTGTAGGACAATGTTTTAACAACAGAAACATATAAATAAACAACCATGCAAAATAATACAAAATATAGTTCTTATTTGAGATAGGCGATTAGAAAAATTATTGGCTACATTATTATAAAAACTGAAAAGCATTATATAATCTAAGATGTGTTAGGAGTACTAGTAGAAGGATCATTATCCATTGAAGAATGAGCTTCATCATCTTCATCTCTTGCAACATTATTCTCTGCTCCTTCAATGGTGTTCACTGAATGATTCTGCGTACCATCATCAACTTCAGGTGAAGCTCCATTGCCTTGAGGACTTGTTTTAGGATGAACTCTGGATTCTCTTCTTTTTAAAGGATGAGAAGAGAGATCTTTCTGGTCAAAATTCTTCATCAATTCTACGAACTTTGACCGGAAAGATCTTTCCGGATGGTTGTTGTTCAACTCAGGCCAGTGTAACCAAACAAAGTTGCATATATAGATCAAGAGAGCAGATATGGAAGCAACCCCTGTGATGATGAAAAGTCCTCCGAAGCTGTCAACACTAAGACTATCCGAAGATAATGATGGAACTTGACTTTCGCAGGTTGCTTTGTTGCCTAAATTTCTTTCAATTTCTTCCATTTTTTCTTTGTCTTCAGTAACATTCAAGATCGCCCTTGACATGTATGAGACTAGTGGGGATCCTTGTGGAAATGCCTGAAATTAACAAGAGAAAGTTTTGCCCGAATTTATTTTAAATATCTCGTGACATTGAGATTTTTTAAAGAAAAGAAAAGAAGTTATAAAGTTGATTTCAGTAGAGAATCTTGATTAATTGGTAGAGAAAGACTTACGAAGCCAAATCCGTCGGTTCTATAAGTTGGTCCTGTCATCGTGTATCCGGAGCAGTAGTTAGCTAGAAAGAGCTTTATATAGGGAATTTCATCAAAAATTGCAGCCACTGCACCGCTAGACAAAGCAGCGTGAAACTCTTTTGTGGTGCTATAAGGCTTCAGCTTGCTCTCATCAAAATCCAGTTGTTTTGTCAAGAGATCTTTCACAAAAGAATCCTTTTGGTATCCTACAAAATAACCCCTTTTCTGAATCTCCTTAACATCCGTAAATGAAGGCTGCAACCGCTGTACTGTTAGCATTGAAGTCAAGCTTGCAGTGTAACTTTGTGTCAGGATTAGTACCACAAAAACCCAAATGATCAGCACAAATCTTGACAAGTTATTCACCACTCTTTCTCCTGCAACCACAATTAATGTTTTCACTTAAAAAGCAAGCATAAAGAGCGAGAAGAAAAGAAGAAAAGAAATTTCTCTTTTAACGTGTGCTCTAAAAAAACACGTCTATTCTAAAGATAAACGTAAGCAAGCATTTTATTTTATAAATGAGGTGCTAGAGATATTACTATGAGCAAAGACGAGGGTTGAGAAGGAGAACCCAAATATTGTGCCAAGTTGATGATGTGGGGGGCCTCTGAATTCTGCGTTTGTGCGGTGTTCAAGTACCCATATAACCAAGCCTGTGAAAATGAAGGCTGTTCCCGTTGTTAACCAAAGTTCCAAGCTCAGTGGCTTTAAGAATATCCATAAGTTTTTGCTCTCATCAGCTTTCACCGAAACTACCATTGACACCCCAGATTCTGAGTAAGGCAGTGTAAAATCGACGTACGTTGATCGATCAGCCACAATTGTTGTGTCTCCCACAACAGCATCGAATTTCTGCAACATGATACATGTAGTTATCAGCTTTCTTTTCTTTTCATTTTTTTAATTTTTAAACCCAGCGCAAATGTGAATGAGATTGGAATTCACAAAAATTTTTACTAGTTGAATCAGTTTAACACCTAGGGAGAAAATACGTCATTTCATGAAGATCCATATCGACCTTGATCATTAACAAAATGTTAGAGGAATGGTTTTAGGTAATCAATAAAAAACCCACCTGCTCTTTGATTTTGCAAAGAAGCTCATTGTATGATCCAGCACTCTTGCAATTTTTATGGAATGGAACAAACTCATACGGGAGGGGAAATTCTAAAACATGAAGTACTTGAAGGAATACGTCAATGACAAATCCTGAAAATTTGGGCTTAACACCGCATTTGTTTGGTTGCCATTCCACTTTAATGAATTCAGTGAAACCTTCTCTCACGGGAACCCCAATTCTCAACTTCTTAGGCTGCTCTAATGTGTTTCCTGGCCAGAGTGGTTTCTTCATGAGTTGGTTCACGGAAGTAAAATCAATTGTTTTACCATCATCACTCAAACTTGACAAAAGACCTTTCTCTTTGGTCCAGTATCCGATAACTATCTCATAATTGGTTTCGTACACATTAAAAATTTCATAAGCTGAAGGTTCCAATTGCCCTTTAACCAAATGAAAGTTCCCACCCAGGCCTTGAAAGGTAGTTTTTAGAAATGTGTCAAGAAGCTTTGGACCCATTTCAAATTTTCCTAATGCTTCAAGATCAACTCTACTCTTGCTTGTGTTTAGCTTTATGAAGCTAGAATTTTCTATCCCAGCCTTCTCAACAGCCATGGCTATTGCCCAAACTGTATCATATGCCCACAATCCAAAAAGGTTTAAGTTTCCAGTTGATCGATTTGGTTTGTCTAATGACTTTAACCATCTCAATTTGAAACTTTCAAGTCTTTGTGACGTTGGTATGTGTGGCCTTAAACCCAATACACCTCGCATTGATTCCGTGTTTTTAGAATCAACAGGATCTAACAAAGTTGATAACCCTGCTGTGACAATCCATGCAAATCCTTCACTCATCATTCCAGCAATTTTGGCTTGTACAAAGAGCTTGGAACCAAAAGAAGCCGTCATGTGCACCAAGAAAATTGTCGTTCGGTTTTCCTTCAGCTTCTTCAGCTCTATCAAAATTTCCTCATCATGAGAATTTGGTGAAATGACACATCTATAATTCACCCGAGTGTTAACTTCTTGTAAGGCATCAGTTAGATATGGGATCAAACCATTGCCGTAATCTGTAGCTTCATAAATAAGGACAATCTCCCTCCAACCATAAGCTTGAACAAGTGCTGCTAGGGCTTTCACTTGACAGGAGTCATCATGGGCAGAACGTATGAAAAATTCGTTTTCAGTTGGAGAAAGAGATGGATTTGTGGCTGAAAATGAAATAATTGGAACCTTTGCTTTTGCTCCCAGATCAACCACAAACTTGGCTTGAGCTGATTTTTGAGGTCCTATGATAGCATGCACTTCTTCATTCTTCATCAAATCTAAAGCTGCATTTTGTCGAATACTGCTTCAATGGAATACGAAGAAGGAACCAAGGCATAAAACTTTTATTGAAAAATCATGATATTTTCTTATATATTTACGTATGTAACACATACAAAAATGTGTATTTTTGGGAAAATATTATTTGTAAAAAATAAAATAATTTAAGAATTAGTGAAAAATTCCATAATGATCCAAATGACATTCTATTTATTTTCGAGAAATAATATTTGAGACACATAAATAGCCCTTTTATTACTTTCCCGAAAAAACTCATTCAGTTGCTAATATCAAATGCGTTTTCACTGTTTTTGCTATACAAAAAATTTCATCATACATAAGCTAGCCAGATACAAGACATGTTTGGCATCAAACTGCAAATTTTAATTACAGAAAGTTGAGTATATCCATTCATACAATCATTATCAAGCTATAAATCATATGGCATGTGAGTGTCTGCAAATGTATTACTATTACCTGCAGATGCTGCAAGAACGACATCATCCTGGGAATCCCTTGAAAGAAGATTCAGCCTTGTTCGATAATTGGAGTTCACAGCATAAAAATCCAAGAGTGCCATTGATATCCATCTCTTTGCTATTCTTCCCATGGAGGAATTCGAGTCCAGAACTACTCCCACTTTCACTTTCACTAACTCCTTCGACTCCGAGGGCTCAAATATTGAAAGTTGGATGAACAAAACAAAAGAGAGGAAGGAGAGAAAGTGCTTATGGTTCGTCATTGTCTAAGCTTTAGGGACAAAGATGCTTGGCACTCTTAACACATTTCATTACTTACCATCAATTATAGCCTCATGGTGCTGGAATAAGAAGTCAATTGACCATGTCAATGATTTACTTCATGATGAATCGAGGAACCTCAGCTACAGCTTTCAATAATTGTGGGTTGTAGATGAGAAACCTAGCAAAGTCAGAATTTCATTCGAGCATGCAGTACTAAATATAGGGAGTTTGCCACTTGCCCCCTCATATTTTTACTCCTACAAAAAACACTTTCATAATATTTGAAAAAGCCCAAAAACTTCCTTCTTGTTACGATGGCTCTGTTAAATTTGAATTAATTTTAATAAATTTACTGTTTTATTTTTAGAAAATAAGTGATATGTGGTATCATATTGAGTGTTTTACAAGATCGTCATTTATTAAATTAGTATATTTATTAATAATAAAAGTATTCAATTTTTGAAAAATAGTTTTTTTGTTTTTTATATTAAAACAAATTCATTATAAAACAAAAGTAAATCATTCATAAAATTATTCAATAATACGAAATGAATAATTTTTAACTCTGAGATTTCACAAATCTAAAATAAGAAAGAATTCTTTAACATAATTTATATATATATATAATTATCAAAAATAAATTTTTTTTTCATCATCACTGGTCTCTTGGTCTCATTATTAAGTATTATTAAATAGTTATGAATGATTTACTTTTGTTTATAAGAATTTTCTTAATAAATAAGTATAAAATTTTTTATTTTAAAATTTAAGATTTTTATTATTAATGAATATATTAATTTAATAAACGATGACCTTGTAGAACATGCTATTTTTTTTTATGTCATTCATGAGTGTAAAATAGTAAATTTATAAAAAAAAAGTTGGAATTTAACGAACCGTCATAATCATGAGAATTTTTTATATTTGAGAAAAAATTGGTGGGTAAGTGGCAAAATTCTCCTAAACAAATTAGGGCATTGTCATTTTGTGCTGTCTAATTAATGCTCACTGAGATTTTTATCGTGATTGATCCAGACAACTTACCTAAATAAAATATCTTTTGACACGTTTTTATTTGTACGTTGAATGATAGTAATGATCTGCTAATGGGGAACATATTAAAATAAATGAAAAGAAACTACAGTTGGGTAAATCCCAGGCAATATTGAATTAAGAGGCATTTTCGAATTTCATACATAAGTGTGTAGATCAAGTGTAAGTAAGACTGTAGGAGTGACATCCAAGATCCATTGGCTAATCCATTGTTCCAATTTTGCAACGTTAACTACCTATATATATATATATATATATATATAAGCTTAAAAGAAAATCGTGACCAGTTACCTCGTTGCCAGGCTGTGGGGTTTGGTTGTATATACGGAGTTTAGTGCGAGATGAGACAAGTTGGCTTGTGCATTAATGCTAAGAAAAGCACCGTAACAACGACTATTTGGCTCCTCCTTGAGCGTAAATGCACCCTTTCACAATCAGAGATGAAGACAACAACCAAGTTTTGCTTATATTTATGATTGACACGGCAATGACTATTGTCATGAGTCGTCTCGTCTTTTTCTTTTGCATTGTAAGTCCCAAGATTTGATTAATCGAGTCTATGCTTTTTAATGACCCCTGACCTTTAGTGGGTTCATCAAGTACATACTACATAACTGTCAAAGGAGAGGCAAAGAAAACCACACAAAATTAATGTATTTTTCGCATAATACAATCAAGTTGCATAGACAGACACAATCTTATTAAAGCTAATTATTTGGAAGTCTAGGTTGTATGTATTAGGAAATTATTAATATACATTGCTGAAAAAGATCTTAACGATCCGGTTGACTCATTTATAAGAGCTACGAATGAACAAGCACAAACGAGAGGGAAGATTACCTTAGCACAAGGGATTGGCTAAGATTTGAGATTTTCTTTTTTCTCCCATTTTTCTGACCAACATCGCTTTGATTGATTTGATTAGATGAAGACGGTCTGCCCCATTAGGGGTGGACAAAAAATAAAAAAATTGAATTGAATTGACCAAAAAATAAATTTAAATTAAATTGAATCAAAAAATTAAAAATTAAATTGAAAAATTAAAAATTAAACTCAAAAATTAAAAATTGAATTAAAAAATAAATCAAATTTATAAACCGAATTGAAACGAATCGATTCAATTTGGTTTTCTATGAACTCGGTTCGATATTTAATTTTATTTTTAAAAAATCGAACCGAATTTGTCCGCTCCTACCTTATCCAAATTAAGTAAAAGCTATCAAAAGAGAATTTTGTGATAGAATTTATGCACTAGAAAATATTTTCTATAAAAAATTGTTGGTACAATGTACGAGATACTTAGAAATTCATGGCATAAAGTTGTCAATATAAAATTAATCATCAAAAATTCACAAATATTTGACCTAATTATTTGAAAATAAATTTAAATTATTTATGTAGACTAATAATAAGTCGACATGTGATTTATTTAAACCAAAAACTAAGTTATGTAGTGGGTGATTCTTTGACAGCTTCGACACTCTTAGAAACAATATTGGATGGCCCTTCTAGACTAGCAAGTACCTTGATGACTCCACCTTCTTTCTTAGTAATGAGAGGGGATATAAGAACCCCACTAACTTCGAGATAGTTGAAGTCTAGATCGAAGTATGCCTTTACTACCCTTTTAAATGCGTGACTTGATGTCTTATGGATAGATCATTTTAGCCGCTTTTTTAGAAGTTCTATTACTTTGCTAAGCTTTAAAATTGTTTTGACAAAATATTTAGGAAAGACAATTACAGAGTTGATTTGTTGGCTAAGTTAGCTTTCGTTGGTATCATGAGACTTTTTAAGACAGAACTGGTAAAAGTGATACCTGAGCCCAACATTTGCACTACTGCTCCTATGGATGTGTGCACTACTGATAACAATTCTTGATAGATGGATCTAATTATTTAGTACCTCAGGATGGAAACACTTTTGAATACATATCTCTGCTTAGAAAACTAAGGCACCAAGTTGCATGATACTGCTTCATTGAAGGAGTGCTTTACAAGAGAGGAGCATTGTTTCCTTATTAGAGATGTATGTAGCACGAGGAAGCAAACTATTGTTAGGCCATGACGAATAGCAAGAGACAGGCGACCAAATCCCAAATACTTGGGATAAGTTGGACGTGAAGAGCAGGAATGGGTCAAGATAGTTGCAAGATTACGTGCGAGTTTACGTGCATTAGTTATACTTAATTTTTGGAGTATTTTGTTTATGTGTTCTGTTTTAGATGCTTTATTTTAGGCGAATGATTTTACGTGTCAATTTATGTGGATTATAGTTCAGTTAGTTTCCCTTTATTTTGGTTTACTTGTACGAGGCTTTGTTTTTTTTTAGCAGCCGCAGTTATCAATAGAAGCAAGTAATTATTTTTATGCAAATTATGGTACACTTCTCACCCGAAGAGAAGACAAAGTATCTGATCATTTTATTCTTTGTAATTGGGAACTATTAACTATGTGCTAAAAAATATACATGAAGAGATGTGTGGCAACAATAGTGAGGGCATAGCATTGGTTACAGAGCACTAAGGCAAGGATACTTTTAGTTTAATATGAAACATGATGCTAAACAATTAGTGAAAACTTATGACAAGTGCTTAACGTTTGGCAAAATATCGAGACAACCATTAAGCAGTTGTTTGTATTGACTTTTTCAATACCCATTGTTGTCTGTAGAGTGGAATTAAACTAAGTTCAACACTTAAATTAGTTCTTGCATCATATACCTAAGAAGTGTTTAAGGACCAAAATAAAACTTTTTTAAAATTGACATTTTCAATAAAAATAGTTGCACAAATTTTTCATTCTCTAATCCATTCCTTTACACAAATGAACTCTTTCATTTGTTATAATGGACTAAGACACATTAAGTGTATACATGCCTAACAGGTGGACATGTTTGACCGTGCAAGTTAATATATGAGTGACCAATGTCACTTATGTTATCCATGCAAACACTTTATATAGATGACATTTGTCACATGCAACTTCATGCATGCTGCCATTTGTCACACAAATTGCCATGGGTGCATTTTACTTTTCTATGCAATAGGGACCTATTTGTAATATTTATAAATTTTTGTTCTCATTTTTCAAATAGGTCTTAAAATATATCTTACTTTCTGAAACCTTACCGGATTGATCCGTACCGTTACTCCAGTGCTTAATGAGTACACTTTATAATGTGAGATTCTCTAGGTTCACACCCGTTTATCTTACAAAACACTTCTGAAAATTTGTAAATGATGCCTCACATGCATGTTACGAATATTATAGAACGACGTATTGAACCATACAAGTTGAGGTTAACCGTATTTGTATAATTTTTCTGTCACTTATATCCTTGAAAGTGTAGAGAAATAGATTATCACTGTCAAATCTCTATATGCTCAACTATGAACTAATCTCCAAATATGTATTTTCGCAAATAATATTCGCAAATGCATTTGCAATATTGGACCATACCCTATGAAAAATTCTTTTATGAGGTTTATGCTTGTGGCCATAAGACTTCTTAAAATACAATATCAGAGCATAAAGATATATAAGTCACTCATATGAGCTGACAAATCCCATATTAATGTACACCAGACTCCATGAGTATTAGACCATACCCAATGACATCCAGTAGTCAAACTATGAAATACAATAGTCTATGAGCTGACAGTGATATCCAGTGATATCCGCAAATGCATTTGCAATATTGGACCATACCCTATGGAAAATTCTTTTATGAGATTTATGTTTGTGGCTATAAGACTTTCTGAAATACAATATCGGAGTATAAAGATATATAACTCACTTATATGAGCTGACAGATCCCATATTAATGCACATTGGACTCCATGAGCATTGGACCATACCCAGTGACACCCAGCAATCAGACTATGAAATACAATAGTTTATGAGCTAACAGTGATATCCAGTGGTATTCGCAAACGCATTTGCAATATTGGACCATACCCAGTGATATCCGCAAACACATTTGCAATATTGTTTAGCTCTATGGAAAATTCTTTTATGCGGTTTATGCTTGTGGCTACAAGACTTCCTGAAATACAATATCAGAGCATAAAGATATATAACTCACTCATATGAGTTAACATATCCCATATTAATACACACCGGACTCCATGAGCATTGAACCAAACCCAGTGACACCCAGCAGTCAGACTATGAAAGTTCTCTGATATGCGTGAAACCAAAGTATAGCGGATTACTCCTAAGCCCACTATAGCACTTAGGTCAAAGGATCACGAATTCTACTCAACTTGAGATGACTCTCCATTGACAGCTTTATAGGATGTTTATTGGAGGTCCTCGTGAGTCTGTTTAGTATGTAGTTCTTACTGAATATTTGCATGCCTATACAGACTTCTACTAAGTCCATGGTCTACTAAGACTAACAATATGGACAATTGAGATATAGACATACACTAATCTAGAAGGAATATCGATAGACTTGTATCAGTGACTATGGATTAGAAACTATGTATTCGTGAACATATTGTGCAATGACATTTCTTAATACCATTTGTAACTCTTTGCAATTATTTTTATCAATATATTATTCTTGGGTCTTTGTCCATATTTCAAATAAGGTTCTAACTCTTTAGAATTACTAAATTTAGCATTGACATAAACTTTTTTAGATCAGATCTAAACTTCTTTAGATCTACAACGTCTGAAAAGTTATAAACTTCTTACTATATAATTAAGTATTAATGATTATTATTTAAATGCTTATTATATATCAGAATGGCACTTAATCACTATTTCCAACAACTCCTACTTGCTTTATAATATATCTAATATCTATCGACTCTATGTGTTTCTTAAATATCTTAAAAGTTAAGGCATTAGTGCACGGGTCCGTTATATTATTTATAGAATCTATTCTAGACACTATTATATCTCTTCTAGCCAATTTTTTTCTAATTTTGTGGTATTTGATCTCCTTAAGATTAGAATTCTGGTGTATTTATTCTTGGCTACTATATTCAAGCAATTACCCTGTTATGTGTTGCAATATAGTATGATAGGATCCACTGAACGTAAAATTATTCAGAGTTCAATGACTATCTAGCGTATCCACTGCTTCCTTTATAGTTTCTAAAGTTGCAAGGTATTCTTCCTCCAAAGTAAAATCGGTTATGGATGGTTACTTAAAACACTATTAACTAACTATGGCATTATTTAGAAGAACATATATCCAACTGTATACTTTCTATCACCGGGATTAGACTTCAAGTCTTAATTTATGTATACTCTCATTTATAAGTTACATTATCCATGCATCAGAAACTTATCCTTTGTATCTCTAAGATACTTTAGGATGTGTTTCACAACCATCTAATAGTCATTACTTGGATCAGATTAATACCGGTTCATAACTCTTTCAATCATACTAATGTTATGCTTTGTACATAATATAATAAACATCTAGCTACCTATATTTGATGCATATACTCTGTTGGATACTCTAACCATTTTATCTTTCCTCTAAGGAGACATTTTTCTAAAAAGATGAATGCCATGTTTAAAAGATATATTAATTCTTTCACAATTATTAAGGTTATACCTTTCAAGAACATTTGTATGTACGAAGATTGGGAGAGTCCTATTAGCTTCCTAACTCTAGCTGTATCTCTATAAAGCTCTATAACCAGTATATAAAAAGCATTTCCCTAATCTTTTATAGAGAAGTTTTTTACTTAAAACTTTTAATTGATTGTTACATATTAATATCGTTTCCAATAATGACTATGTCATCCACGTAAAGACAATTATGCTCCCACTGCCATTTCTTAACACATATGCTTCCTTATCATTTTTGATAATATCAAACTTTCTGATTACTTAAACAAAATGAAGATTTCAGCTTCAGAAAGCCTGCTTAAGTCCACAAATGTATTTTTTTAGTTTTTATACTAGATTAAAAGTCTAGTTGGATGTAAAACCTTTGAGCTGTTCTATGTATATCTTTTACTTGAGACATACATTTCGGAATACCATATTTACATCCATCTACCAGATTTTAAAAATCAAAATACATTGTAATATCCAATAAATTCCAATCGACTGTAGCACAGTTACCAGTGAATGGTTTCCTCATAAACGATTCGAGATCGCTAAGTGTAACTTTTTTTTACCAGTCGGGCCTTAAAAGACTTTACCTTCAATTGGGCCTTACGCTTCTACTTGTAAATTCATTTACAACTAATAGAAACTATTCCTTTGGAAAGATTAATTAAGTCTTAGACTTAATTGACATATATTGAGTCAATTTTGAATTTCATGGCTTCTTACCATTTTTTAAAATCAATGTCTAACATTGTCTCTTTATAAGTTATAGCATCCTTTTCTTCAACTAAGAAAACCTCAAGGATATATTCAAGTATCTTACATACTTTACAAATAGCCTTGACATCCTTTCCGACATATGCAGAGGATGTGTTAAAAGGTATCTTAATCGATTGAGTGTGAAACTTCATTGTCGATTTTATAATTCTTGGATTGACTTCACCAAATCTAATTCTACTATAATCTACACGACCTATGAGAAACTATTTTCTAGAATAGTGGTATTACAAGAAACAAATATTTCAATCTTTTTAAATCATAGAACTGATATCCCTTAAAGTATTTGAGATATCTATTAAATCGATACTTGTACCTTTTTGGCGCAAGTTTATCTTGTTGAGTAACTCTTATATAATCAGGTGAACCCCTAGCCTTAAAATATTTAAAACTCGATTTCTTGCCAGTCTATATCTCATACGGAGTAATAGAAACACTTTTGATGAAATTTTGTTCAACAAGTGAGCAACAATTTCTTATAGTATAACTCTAAAAATATTTTAAAAATTTGATAAAGTTTATTATCTATGAGACCATATTTAATAAAGTCTGATTCCTCGTCTCAAAAATACTTTTGTGTTAAGGAGTACCTAGAGGATTATAGTGAGAAAGAATCTCATTCTCTTTTAAATAATTTACAAATCCATTACTCATGTATTCATCGCTTTGGTCTAATTAAAGACATCCAATACATTTAGTGGTTGGTTTTTCTACCTCAAGTCAAAATCCTTTGAACATTTCAAAAATTTTCGACTTGTGTTTCATCAAATACTTATTTATATAGTGACATTCATCGATAAAAATAACGAAATAGGAAAAACTACCTATAGCAGTATGATTCATTGTGTTGGGTTATGTGGGTTGTACATTAAAACTTAGGGTGCTTGCATGTGGGTTGTGTTCATCATACAAACAATATACATATCTCATACATACATGTGCACAGCGGAAGATTAAATATAATGAACACAGAAAATAATATTTGATTAAACTGAAATTCAAAATTGAGAAATATCACCAATGAAGCCTTTGGATTAATTTTCTTTGAAGTCCACCATGAAATGAATCTTTGATCAATTCTAGCAATCAACAAGGGTGGGTTTGATTGTCTAGAATGGCAGCATCTTAATCCAGCATATATGTTTAACTCTTAAACATTTTTCAAAGTTAAACAATTTAACTTAATCAAATTTGTTTTTCCTTTTATTCAACTCTTGAATAAATAAAACAAATCTTGTTTTCAGTTATTACATTTAGTAACCATTTATCTAGTTTGTTTTGTTGTTCTAACACTTAAAACACAAAACAAACAATTTCAATTTCTCAAATTGAATTGGCTCCCAAAATGCAAAACCTAAAATCTAAAACCAATTTCAAAAATTTTTTGATTTTCAATTTCATTTCACTTTATATACTAATGCATAAATTCCAAACTAATTTGAATTTCATTTGCATTTCATTTGGCTTAACCTAACCTTAGTTAACATTTAACCATAGTTAGATTACTTTAACTTAACCTTTAAGTTAATAAATATTTAATTAATTTAACCATAGTTAACTAACTTAACCATGGTTAGGTTAACCTTTACTTAACCATTAAGTAAAGTTAACTAACTTAACCTTATGGTTAACTTTTAACCTTAGTTAAGTTAATTCATTTATTTAACAATTAAACAAATAAATATTTATTTTAATTATTTAACAATTAAATAATCATAAAGTGAAATTACTATTATATCCTTACTCGGTTACCAAGTTAACCTAAAGTGGGTCCCACCATTTAACCATATTCTTTAGTTAACGTAACCTTAATAATTGCTGAATTATACTGTATTGAACAATTCAATACGGTACACTGCCCAAGTGCTCAAAGAGTACATTTCATATTGGGACTCTCTAGGTCTACACCCGATTTGTCAAATGGAACTATTCCATTAATCCGTAATCGATGCCCCACGCACACGTTACGAATATTACAAATCAGTGTGTCAGACCATACAAGTTGAGGTCATAACGTATACGTATAATCCTTCCATCATTTATACCCTGGATGTGCGGGGATATAGATCAGCACCATCAAATCCCCATTTGCTCATCCAATAATCTTATCTCCAGATTCGTATCTCGATAAACAATATACGCAAACATTTTTGCTATATTGTTTAACCCTGTGGGAAACTCTTTTCCCGGGTTTATGCTTGTGGCCACAAGACTTTATGAAATACAATCTCGGAGCATCGGATATACAACTTACCTACGTAAGCTGATGGATCCCGTATCTACGCACATCGGACTCCATGAGCATCGGACCATACCCAGCGACACATAGCGGTCAGACCATGAAAGGTCTCTGACATATGTGGAACCAAAGCATGATGGATCACTCACAAGACCACCGTGGCGCTCAGGTCAAAGGACCACGATTACTACTCAACTCGAGAGGACCTTCCTTTGACGGTTTCCTAGGATATCTATTGGGGTCCTCATAAGTCTGTTCAGTATCCAGTCCTGACTGGATACCCGCATGTCTATACAAGCTCTAAGCTCATGGTCAGCTAAGAACAACCATCTGAACTAGTCAGATATAGACATACACTAATCTATATATTGTGAATTCACCGATAGACCCGCATTGATGATCATAGATCAGGAACATTATATTTGAGACATACTTACATAATGATATTTCTTAGCTCCTATTGCAACTCTTTGCAACTATATCATTACAAGTATACTCTCAGGTCTTTGTCCCATTATAGACAAAGTTCTAACTCTTTAGACCTCGCTGACTCTTATAAACTGATAACTATTAACAGTGCTAACTATTAGCATTTATAACTCTCAGCTTTGATAACTATTAGTTCTGGTCTAAACTCCTTTAAACCAGATCTGAACTATTTCAGATCAAACAATGTCTGTAATGTTACAAGCATTTTACCATATTAATATGATATTAACAATCTTTATTCGAAATGTTTATTGTATAAATATTAACAATTAATATTCATACAATATTGGAATGGCACGTGAGCACCAGCTCCAACACATTGAACCACATACATTACTATATATTGATTCTAATAAATTAATGGCACAGTGTCAAACACTAAATCGTAAGAAATTTGGTTATCTTCCCTTGAATATAGGATTCATAAATTGGATAGGCTTCTATAGTAAGATCGAGTATCTGATCATCTCTAATTAGACGGGTTAAGTATCTCATGCCTATATGACTTGATCTCATTTGTCATAATTCCTATTTAAAGCTACCGAACTTATTACTTGTCTATTCACCAATATATTCAAGACATTTCTTGTTGTATCTTAATTATAATAGCCTTTCATCAATTAATATTCAGCTGATGATATATTATCAATATCATGTAAATATAAGGAATAATTCTTTCTATATATATGATAAACTTCAATTTCTTATACAAAAAGGGATATTAACTACCAGACAATGTTCAACATAAAATAAAAGATATACAACTTAATGCCTCTGCAAGAAGAGAGAAGTGACTAAAAGTCTAAACAATTTTATCATAAAGATATACAACTTAATGCCTTTGCAAGAAGAGAGAAGTGACTAAAAGTTTAAATAACTTTATCATTCTAGAAATCTCTATTTCCTTCATGAAGATATACTTCTAATTTCTGTAACTTCTTAGCATTACTCAAATCATACAATGAATTGTAGATATGAGACCAATAGGCAGTATCTAATGCACAACCATTTCTAACATCAAATAGTTACAAAATGTCAATATTTGATAAATAGTCATTTAAGGGGTTTATATTATCTATGGCGAGGTACTTTGGACAGTAACATTTACAATGTCTAACTGCATTGCAATAGAGAACTTTTCTTTGCATTTATTCTTATCATATGGATTTGGATATATCAAACTATTCTTTTGGATGAAGCATAATACTACTTGCAATTCTCATGCACATGCTTCCACTGAATATTAGTAGACATCGAGGCTATGATATATGATTTGACTCTCAAATCATTCTTTATCTATTTTTGATATGTTATTCATCTCTTCAAAAGAAGTATTATTAGTAAAAATCTCTTATCATTTTCTGATCAATGATATATTCAAGTTATTCCAAATCTAGAACAATTATGAGATTTTTAGTCAGTTATAATTATTTTCTAGTGCCCTATAGTTCATGTGTGTCTAATATATGTATCTAATGGATTGCTTATATTCTTTTTATTTTATCTCCATAAGACAGGATAAGAGATTTTTAGTAAAATATTTTTGATCGTTAAAATTAACGTTTTTAGATAATGGATATAACTGGTGTATGTTTTCAATCTAAAGACGCCATTCCATTGCTTTATGTATTTCCCATAATCTCTTAAATGGAAAAAATGAAAATTTAAACATTGTTAAATTTTACAATGAGAAGCAGATCCAATCAGCATTCTACTCGGGCCTCATGCTTTAGCAATATTGTTCTTTGTAAAACTTAAAAGGTAGACAACTCTTGTCAATTGCATCTCATGCAACTCTCACTTCTGTTCCTAAATACACTTTATCCTCACGCTTTAGCAATATTAGGTAAATGTGTTTTGGATTAACTTGCCAATGATTAATTATAAGTTATCGATACTACCCTCACACTTTCGTAATATTAGATAATAGTTTTGCTTATATTTATCTCATCTCATGTTTAACCAATATAGTCTAAATCATACCGACCAATCCTTCACTCTTTAGGAATATTAGAAAAGATTAAGATGACTTGTTTAACACTGTATTGGATAAAGGGATCACGTACAATATTATCTCATAATGAAATACATTTCAATTTGATTAAGAAAGGTTTTTGTAATTTAATAATAAATTTTTCACATCTCATATGGATCTGATTCATAATTAGAATATTTGTTCACACAAGCACAACTAACTCCCTCCAGTAGAGCTCCCATTGTGGTTAACAAAGTAAACAAATATTTACAGTTCATAATACAACAATATAACAATTATATATACATTAAATAAAAAAAATAAAAATTTACATGTAAAAATGCAAATTGGAGTGTATAGTTTGGAGGATCAATGCATTAAGTTGAACAACCAAACATTATATAATATAATGCTCCAAAAAAAAATGGTACTTTTTTTAGGCTCACGTTCAGCCTAATGCAACATGGAATCAAACTGTATCAATGCCCCAACGTTATACACTTGAACATTCTAGTATTCTGTATTGGAGAATGCTCCTACGTTCATATCTTGAACACTCTAGCATTCTGCATGTAACAAATTTATTTCTACCTTGCGAATGCCTTAATGTTACATACATGAACGCCCCAGTGTTCTACATACAGAACTTAGATGAATGCCCCAGCATTATGCGTAGAACGCCACAATATTTATGTCTAAATATGAACACCCTAGCGTTCTCATCGAAGTGTCGCAACGTTCCTTCGATAATATGCCATTTTATGCGCTTTAAACACTTCAAAATACACCTCTTACTATTTTTAGGCATTCTCAATACTTCATATAACACTCCAAAAACCTAGAAACACAAAAAACACTCTCTGATTTCAACTATTAATACATTAAAGGTGTTGGGTTTGTGCTTATGTATCATTTCATTATTGTATAAATATTTAGACAATGTATATTTTGTTAAATTGCTAATTACATTAATTAAATGGTACAATGCTTATAACTTAGAGACATTATATAATCTAAATAATTTTAGATCAGCGTTAAGAGTTAGCATTGCTCAAAATTATAAATGTTAAAGAGTTAACAAGTTATAATAATTAGTGAAATCTAAAGAGTTAGAACCTTATCTGTAATGAGATAAAGACCTGAGAGTACATTAGTAATAATATAGTTATAAAGAGTTGCAATAGGGGCTAAAAAAATTATTACACATGTTTATTCTCAAATATAATGTTCGTGGTCTAATTTACTGATGTAGGTCTATCGGTGGAACCTTTTTTAATAGACTAGAGTATAACTATATCTGTATGGTCCAGATGGTTGTTCTTAGCTGACGATGGGTTTACCGGAAGCTCATATAGCATACGCATATTTAGTGAGAACTGGATACTGAACAGACTCAATAAGGACCCCAATAGACATCTCATAAAGCCATCAATGATATGTCTTCTCGAGTTGAGTAGTATTTATGATCTTTTAACCTAAGCACTATGGTGGGCTTATAAGTGATCTACTATACTTTAGTTTAACGTATGTCAGAGACTTTTCATAGTCTGACTGCTACGTGTCACTGAGTATGGTCCAATGCTCATGAAGTCTCGTGTACACAGATATGGAATCCATCAGCTCATATAGGTGAATTGTATATCCGAATGCTCCAAGATTATATCTCAGAAAGTCTTATGGGCATAAGCAATAAACCTAAGAAAAGAGTTTCTGCAAGGTTAAACAATATTGCAAAAGTGTTTGCATATATTTTTTATCGAGATGCGTGTTTAGAAATAAGTTCACAAATGAGCAAATAAAAATTTGACGGTGATGATCTATATCTTTACTCTTCAAATATATAATTGACAGAATGATTATACGCATACGCTTTGATCTCAACTTGTATGGTCTAACATGCTGATTTGTAATATCCATGACTTGTGCATAGGGCATCGATCATGGACTCATAGAATAGTTTCGTTTGATAAATCAGGCATGGACCTAGAGAGTCTCGCAATATGAAGTGTACTCGTTGTGCATTGAGGCAGTGTACTGGATTGAATAGTTTAATATAGTAAATTCCAACAGACTGGACATTTGCTTCAGTATCCCTTAGGATATGCATGTGTGAAGACTTAAGTGTTAATTACATCAATTAGTTAATAATATTTCTTGACCAATGGGATAATGATATGTAGCATATTGTAGACCACTTATTATTTGACATAGAAATGATCAAAATGACTTTTGTTTTGGACAAGTAAAATTATTATTCTATTCATAAAATTCTATTTTAAATAAAATAATAATTATATTTGATATTATTATTATTACAAGCCAAACAATGTTAATTTATACATTTGTTAACATATTTTAATTTGATTAAAATATTAAATAAAACAAATATAGAGACAATTATGCAAATGGCATATGTTTATTGATTATTTAAATTATTTAAACAATTATAAAAACAAGAAACAAAATCTTTTTGAAGCCATGCATTAGTGGGGCTGTGCAACTTATGAAATGGTGAAATTGTTTAATCAATTTGATCACAAAATTTAGCCAATTGTATCTATTTGTTCTTTGTTTCATTTGTTTATTATAAACAATAATAAACAAAAGCAAATGGTGTGGTATTGGGGGCATGCATGGTGGGGCAATCTTTTTCCAAAGAGGGAAATTATTGAAGTAAATAAAAGAGCAATTTTGCTCATTTATGAAAGGGTGATACATAGCCAAACTTAAAGAGAAAAGAGAGAAGTCTTTTGTTTTTCGAAGTGTTGGAAGAGCTTTCAAGTGTTGAGAGCATAACTTTATCTTCTATTCTTCTTTTTATTGGCCGGCCATTCTTCTAGTAACAATGAAATGAGTCTTGTAGTTTAAGTGTTAAATTAGAACAAACATAATTCATTGTATTATGGTAGTCTAAAGCTTAAAGGTTAAGCCAATTTATTTAAGTGTTAAACTACGGTTTAAGGTATTAAACTATTACGGGAACAAGTTATTATTCTAGATTACCCAAGCCCACCAAGTTGGGTGCTAGAATTGAAAATGAGCATACTTCGGGCGAAAACTTCATAAAAAATAAATTCAAAAGGTTTGTCAAGGTGATTTTCTACAAATCATTGTAATTTTATTTATGAGAAAACATGAAAAATTTATTGTGTTTATCACTTAAGAAATTAGATTTTTGGACATTCGCTAAGCATGAAATTGTATGAGATACATGATTGTGTAATAATGAACACATCACCTATATGAATACACCCTAGTATAATCGACCATTTTCAAAATGGTACATGCATGTAATTGTGTAGATGTTGAAAATTTTAAAATATATGTCCAATATATATTATGCAGCGAAATAAAATAAAATAATCAACATATACACAATACAACAAAATAAAAAATATAGGAATCGTATATATACCATTGTAGACAATTCGGTGAAGATTGTTAGACATTAAAGCCATTTGACCTCATAATGAAGTTATTTTTTGAACAATTTTAGACTCTAATATTTGATGGAATTAGAGTAGCTAGAATGGTAGCCTTTGATGTATATTTCATGCAAGAATTAAACTAAGTTCAACACTTGAACTAGTTCTTGCATCATATACTTAGGAATTATGTTTAGGGACCAAAATGCAACTTTTTTAAAGTTGCCATTTTCAATCAAAATGGTTGCACAAAATTTTCATTATCTAATCCATTGCCTTACACAAATGAACTCTTTTATTTATTATAATGGACTAAGATACATCATGTGTACACATGTCTAACATGTGGACATGTTTGACCATGTAAGCTAATATATGAGCGACAAATGTCACTTATATTATCTATGCAAATACTTTGTATGGATGACATTTGTCATATGAAACTCTATACAATACTGCCATTTGTCACACAAATGACCATGCATGATGCCATGTGTACATTTTGCTTTTCCATATAATAGGGACCTATTTGTAATATTTATAAACTATGGTTTTCACTTTTCAAGTAAGTCCTAAAACATATCCTGCTTTCTAATAACTTCTCGGATTGATTTGTACGATTTGTACTGCTATCCTAGTGCTCAATGAGTACACTTTATATTGTAAAATTTTTTAGGTTCACACCCATTTATCTTACGAAACACTTTCGTAAGTCCATAAACAATATCTCACACGCACGTTACGAATATTACAGAACGACACATTGAACCATACAAGTTGATGTCAATAATATTTATATAATCCCTCTATTACTTATATCCTTGAAAAAGTAGAGATATAGATCAAAACTGTTAAATCTCTATATGCTCGACTATGAACATATCTCTAGATATGTATTTTCACAAATAATATCGTAAAGTCTTTTGCAATATTGTTTAAACTTATAGAAAACTCTTTTTTAAGGTTTATGTTTATGATTACAAGACTTCCTAAAGTACAATCTTAGAGTATAAAGATATACAACTTACTCATATGAGCTGATATATCTCATATCTACGCATACTGGACTTTATGAGAATTGAACCATACCCTGCGACACTAGTGGTTAGACCATGAAAGGTTTTTAATATATGTGGAACCAAAATATGGTGGATCACTCACAAGCCCACCGTAGCGCTCAGGTCAAAGGATCACGATTACTACTCAACTCGTGAAAACCCTCCATTGATGAATTTATGAGATATCTATTAGAGGTTCTCGTTAGTCTGTTCAGTATTCAGTCCTTACTTAATATCTGCATGCCTATACGAATTCCACTAAGTTTATGGTTTGCTAAGACTAACCATATGAATAATTTAGATATAGACATACACTAATTCAAAAGAAATACCGATCGATCCATGTCAATAACCACGAATCAGGAACGATGTATTCGAGAATATATTGCCCAATAACATATCTTAGCACCATTTGTAACTCTTTGCAACTACGTCATTACTATATTATTCTTGGGTCTTTGTCCCTGTTTCAGACAAGCTTCTAACTTTTTAGAATTACTAACTTTGGCTGACCTAAACTCTTTTAGATCAGATTTAAATTTCTTTAGATTAGATCTAAATTTCTTTAAATCAAATCTAAATTTTTTAGATCTACAATATCTGAAAAGTTACAAGCTTCTTACCATATAATTAAGTATTAATGATTATTATTTAAATGCTTGTTATATATCGGAATGGCATGTAAGCACCATTTCTGACAGTTAATATGTGCAACATACTTTTTTTTTATGTACCATAATATTAGCATATAATTAATATGGTCTATAGTTGAGTAAGATGAACAAAGGTCCAATAATAATAATGCCTTTGTTATAGACTATTCTTTTTTCCATACATTTAGTCATTTCATAAATCTATAAATCAAAAACATATTACTGAGCTTAAGTGTTAAACAATAATCATTACATAAATCTATAAATCATTATTCATGACTACACTTAAAGCCCACTTTTTTCACGTGGCCTTTAATGTTTTTAGTGGTAGTCCTTTTATCAATGGATCTGCAACCATCATTTTTGTACTCACATATTCTATTGATACTCTTTGTTTATAAGCTTCTTATTTAATGACAAAGTATTTTAGCTTTATGTGTTTCACACCTTTAAAATACTTGTCGTTTTAAGAGAAGAAAATAATTACAGTGGATAAAACTATGACAGACTCTTTCACACATTTTTATAAGATTGCCTCTAATGCTAATAGAAGCGCATAATCAAAAATGGACTTTTTGCTATCTAGACATTCAAAAAAATCTTAATTCGAATAATTAATAACTTCTAAATGATCAGATCTCTTAAATGTGAGCATATGACTATTCGTTTCTTGCAAGTATCTCAACACTTTCTTTGCAGCTTTTCAATGATCCATTTTTGGATTATTTTGATATCTTCTCAATATTCGAACAACAAAGTTAATGTCTGGTCTTATGTAAACTTGAGCATACATTAAGCTTCCTATTAGATATAAGTAAGGAATATTTTCCATTTATTTATGATCCAATTCATTTCTTAGACATTATATAAGACTAAATTTATCATCCTTTTATATGGGAGTAATATTTTCAGAATAATTTCTCATTCCAAATCTTTCAAGAACTATATATATAAGCTTTTTAAGACAACTCTAATAATCCTCATGGCCTATCCTAGAGAATTTCAATTTCTATCATGTTGGTTGCCTTTTCCATATCTTTCATTTCAAAGTTTTTGGAAAGAAATTTTTTCAGTTTCATGCAATAAAGTAAAATCATTAATAACAAGCAATATGTCATCAACATATAGTCTCGGTAATATAAACTTGCTCCCACTAACCTTCAAATATATACATTGATTAATGATATTATTCTTAAATCTAAATAGGTTATAAAATCATAAAACTTAAGATATCATTGTTAGGAAGCTTGTTTAAGTTCACATATTGACATTTTGATTTTGCATATCATATGTTCCTTTCGTTTAATTGAGAAGCCTTCAGGTTGGTCCATACACACCTCTTTCTATTTAAAAAGGCATTTTTTTACATCTATTTGATATAACTCTAAATTATATTGAGTTACCAGTGATATAATTATTTAAATAAGCTTTTTTGGAGATTGGATAGAAAGTCTCCTTATAATCAATGCATTTTTTTCTTTAGTTAAACCTTTAGTAACAAATCTGATTTTATATTGTTTAATATTGTTATTAGAGTTATGTTTGGTCAAAAAGACCCACTTATAACCAACTCTTTTATATTCTTAAGGAAAATTAAAAAATTTACAAACTTTATTCTATTCTATAAATTTCAACTCATCATTCATAGTACCAATCCATTTAGTAGCCAACACTTTTTATGACTTGTGAAAAAGTAGCCAAACGTTTATAGATTCTAATGTCAAAAATCGGATTCCTATAGATAAACTATATAGTCATTGAAAATAGCAAATCTCTTTTGTTTTTGAGATCTCCTTAATTTTATTTTTTGTGGTTCTTCTATAATTGGCTCATTTGTAATAATTTTTTTATAGAGTGTAGCATCATTAACTTGTTTAACATTATCATGTTGAATAATAATTATAGGAACAAGATTTCAAGAAATTAAGGTAATGAAACTTTCACACCAACTTCTTGAACAATCATATTACATAAATGTTTTTTCACTCCTATTGATTTTACCATTTTCAATAAACCTTGCATTACTAGTTTTAACAATTCTAGGGTTATAACTAGGATAATAAAATCTATACCCTTTGAATTTCTCTAGGTAAGCAATAAAATAACCACTAATGATTTGAGGATCCAATTTTCTTTTCTTTGGATTATAGATTCTTGCTTTTGTTAAACAACCTCAAACATACTGATGCCTTAAACTAGGTTCCTTCCTATCTATGGTTCAAAAGGCGTATTTGGAACTGCCTTGCTAGGAACTTGGCTGAAAAAAATTGCAAATAAATGTATACATTCGCAATGATATGGGTAAATTAAAATTACTTAACATACTTCTAACCATGTCTATTAGAGTATGATTATGCCTTTTCATTACACCATTTTGTAATGGTATACTTGGCATAGTGTAGTGATTACATATGCCATGGGTTTTTGTTTTTTAGGAATTTATCAAATGAATGTGAAAATTATCCCGATCAATATATTTTCTATAGTATTGACTACCTCTATCTGATCTTACAATTTTTATCTTTCTATTTAATTGTCTTTCAACTTAGTAATGTAAACCTTATGACTTCCATTGTTTGAGATTTTTCAAGCAATAAATAGATATAACTATAACGTAAAAAATTATCAATGAATAAGATAAAATATTTTTCTTTATTTAATAAAGAAACATCAAAAGGCCCACAAATATCAGTGTGGATAATTTCAAACAATTATGTGCTTATTATAGCTCATTTTGTGGTATAATTTCAAACAGTTATGTGCTTTTTGTGGCTCATTTTGTCGTATGTTTGGTTTGCTTTCTCTTAATGCAATACATTCATACACCTAGATCAATAAAATTTAGATTCGGTAGAATCTCATTCTTTACTAATATTTTTAATCTTTTTTTAGATATATGACTCAAATGCTTATGCCATAACAAAAATTAAGTATTTATTGGTTAAACTATGTTTAGTGCCTATATCACGATGCAAGGTTAAAATGGTCTCGATAAATTAGTTATCAAGTTTAAATTTATACAAACCATCACAAAAAAATACTAGAATTAATTAATTGAAAATTTTTAAATAAACTAAAACACTTATTCCTAATTTTAAAAGAGTAACCCTTGTTACCAAGGTTTGACAAAGAAACTTAATTATGAAAAACTGAAGGAATATAAAGTGTCTATAGTAAATCTAAATGATAATCAATCTTTTAAGATTAAACAATAGGTTCTAATGCCCTTAATTGGAACCTTGACTTGATTCCTTATGAATTAAAGAAATGCTCATTTAGATTTATAGTTTGGATCATAAAAAAAAAATTCTTGCATCGTATTTGAAACATGAGTGATAGCACTAGGATTAATCCATCATATATTCTAAGGCAATTTAGTTAAATTTGATTCAAAATATACAAAAGCAAAATGATTTACCTTTCTTTTCGAACCATGCCTTACGTTTTAGGCAATATTTCTAATCATGCTGAGGTTTCATATAGAAATGACATTTATGCTTTGTTTGTTCCTTTTAATGAATAACTTTAAAGGATTCATTAACCTAATATGATCCTTGCTTTATACCTTTTCAGGCTTCTTCTTGTATTTATTTTTAACCATTTGACTAATAAGATGAATTGACAGATCCCAGCGGCCTTGTCGGGCACCCCGACGGAAGTTCCTCCGAACCTAACTGAGAAAGTTGAGAAATTTCGCGATGTGAACCCTTTTTTTAATTCTTACTACTACTGAGAAAGTCTTGTAATATACATGAAAATGACATCTTAAATTAAAAAAAAAAAAAGGACAAAGTTTCCCCTATTTTTCAGAAAATTCATATAAAACCTGCAAAGAAATTTCACTTCTATTTCAAACACATCTCAATACTACCGATTCGGACCGCCGGTCCTTTCCAAATCAAATCCAACATAACTCAATAGTTTCATTTAAATCCCAAAATGAGCATACTCATGAAAAGCAAAAATGATCATCATAATCTCGAATTCTTTTTTTTTTGTTGGTTCAAAATATACATACAAATATACATGCCTACAATTACTATGCATAAAGTAAAGAGTGCTACTTAGCACATTTACATGTATAAAAATGATCTTCGAATTCAACCCACTACTCGGCAATAGGAGAATCATCAGCTTGCGTATATGGGAAAGGGGTTTAGAAAATATAAAACACAAAACGGGTGAGCTAAAGGAGCTCAGTGAGTGCAAATAAGATTTTAAATAAAATAATATTATATATAGAAAACAAATTCTAAAGTACATGCAGAAATCATGCTTCTAAAACTTAGGTAAAACTGTAAAACGGTTTCTAATATCATATGCTAATGAAATCTTATCGAGCGGGTTTTATCTACATCTTTGAAAAACAATATCCAAAATCTGTATAACATAATAACTGCTATGTGCATATAAATGCATAAATGCTATCGGTAAATAAAAAATTAGTAAAATCCTCGCTCGGCCATTTTCTTTCTAAACTATACCAATGATAACCCTAAAGCTCTATACTCACGCAGTGACTCAACTAGCACCGTACACGTGAGTAGGTCACGGGGAACCTCAGCTAGCAGCACCCACAGTGACATCTCAAGACATCTCACTGGCTATACAGCAGAATCCTACATCGTATACATATAGCGAGACAATACCCCATACACATAGGGCGACTCACATGACTTAACATCCCGACTTTTCAGAGTTAGTGACACACCCCCAAGACCTGCCCATGTGCACGGGATACATCGGCCGGGTCTAATACAATCATCACCACTATAATTTGAGGGTACTAATGGCCTTTAAAACAAATGCAGAAATTTTAAAATTATTTCTCAAATCAAACGTGTAAAAGTATGTCTATGACTATCTATCAAGATCATAAATCATATTTATGCATCGAAAGCTCATAAAACATACATATTCATCATGCGAAAACATAATAAACAAAAAGTAAAAGTAATGGCAGATTTTCACTCACAACCGATCCGCACTAAATTTCGCTCCCAATTTCTGCTCCCGTTATCGCACTCAGTTATCTTTACCTATGCGCCATAAATGACATTTAGAACCAAATCGAATGCTAGAATCTCATTTAACTATTAAACGCCTTAATTGGCACATAAAGCCCGGATGTATACTATTTCCCAATTTTTATTTACGGAGCCATTTAATCTAATCTAACTCATTATCCGGCGCTCTGAAAATTATTAAACGCCTGATAACTTGGTTGGTTATAATTGTCCTTCACCTTTCCAAAATCGACAATTATGTCCCATTATGTTCATTTTTGTTTTTTCCATCAACCATATACATTCAATTTACAATATGCACCATTTACACACAACAACTCAATTAAAACACCACTCAATCCCTAATTTCTCTAAAGTGGCAGAATTTCATCCTAGGTTCTAACACATTTCTTTCCTTAATTTCTTGTTCCAATTACAACAAAATTAAGCAAATTTCATTCTAAAGCCCTAATTACAACCAATTGAAATCTCTACAACAAAATCACCAAAAACCATAATTCTTACCTTGCCAATTTCTTCAAATTAATGACTCCTTCAAGCTCCACACTAAAATTCAACTCAATTTAAGCCAATGATACACATAAGAATATCAATTGAAGCATTCTTGAAAGCTCACTTATCAAACTCATACAACAATGCTTTTTTTACCTGTTTTTCTTGAATTTCCACTAATTGAGGCTTCAATTGAGCTTAGGGATTGGTATGTAACCTTATTTTGGCTTGATTAAGTATGAAAAATTATGAAAAAAAGACTTGAAATGTCACTGTAGCGGCCCTCCCATTCAAGCTCGAATTTTCTCTCTTTTTACTCTAAGTGTTTGCTTTTAGTTCTCTTCAAATTTTTACACACTTCCAACATATATATAGTGCTCCCTCAATTGACTATTTTGCCCTTCAACTTACTTAAAATTATTAATTTTTCATTAGTTGAAAACCAATTATGTAATTAGTTCATTTGTAACTATCTAGTTAGAATAGTCCAAAGAATTAACTAGAATTTTCAACTTGACAATCCATGAGATTTCTTCTAATTGATCCATTCTCTAATATATGGATTATGTTTCTCAACAAAGGCTTGTTTCATACATCATCCTTAAATTAAAATTAGTGTAGTAAATTAGGATTTTCTTTTCCAAGCCAATGGAGAAAAAAAAATTCAAAAATATTTTAAGGTCATCCGGCACTCCGATCGAGTGTGAAATTATCAAATTAGGTCTAATATCTCTCACGTGCACTATAAAGAAAATATTTTTAATAGGGTTAAAATCGAGTAATCCTACGGTGTCTTATTTGCTCTATACCGAAATCTAGGTACCAATACTACTAATAGAGATTGGATATTACATGAATTGTATAGTTTTTCTTATTTTTAAACCCAATCTCCTCTTGAATATACTAGTTAATTGATTAACATTCCACTTGTCTTTAAAATTGTTATAATAGATTAAAAAAAATGTTCCATATTAAGGAAGCAAAGAGTTTATAACAATTTGTACCAGGAGATTCTCATTCACTTTCACGCCTAATATTTTTAATCTTACTGCTATATTTGTCATCTGAATGGTAGACTTATGCATGCTATGTAAACCATCATATTTCTTGGTGGTCAAGTTAGCCATTAATATCCTAGAAAGAGACTAATCTGCACTTTGAAATCTCTGCATAAATTTCTTGCACTACTAGTTTTAAGAAGAATAGTCTTAATATTATTTACTATGGTCATTCATATAAACATAAAGTTTAATTTGTTTGATCTCTCTCAAGTTTTATAGGGAGATATTTTTTTTTATCATTGTTGTCATTAGTGAGAGCACTAAGTTTCTCATCTAAGAATACTACATCAAAATCAAGTACACCTAAAAATTAAACTTGTTCACACTAGTCTAGAAATTTAATCCATTAAACATAGGAACAGATGAAGTGAATAAAGATCAATATGAATAGATATTATAAAATATAATCAAATATTTTTATATATTAATGCTTTGAGTTTAAACATACATAAACATAATTCAAATATGAATATATGATTTTAAAAATATATAAACATAATTTAGATTTGAATATATGATTTATAAAATAATAAATATATATGTATATATATATCAAAGCATTCCTTTGGGTAGATACTAAGATATGCAAACATAATCATGATGCACACATTTCACATTATTGCATAATTATTTATTTACAAATGAGATCAATAATATATTAGACATATAATATTATTTTATGCCCTTAAAGGAAGTTAAATAATATTTTATTTTATTAATAAAAATTTATTCATACATATATTGATGAGCTCATAATTTTAAAGTATGTGATCTACGTATTAAACAATAATACTAATATAGAAGGTATAGATCACAAGTTATTTATAAATTAAATTATGTTCACAACTATTAATGAAAAATGGCATTTCATTATGTAAGGTTGTAATTTTTTTGTTTTTTTAGTGAATGATTTACCTTGATCATCGAAGTAGAGACTTCGAGTAGAAAAATTAGTGTATATGTTACATTGAACGATACTACTGTGAATTTCAATCTTGTTAACTAAATATGTAGATCTTAATTCACAAAAGTTTTAATAAACTTGATTGATCTTAATCCTGAGCAAATAATGAACTTACATTCATGCGTTATATCTTTTGAGTTATTACGGAGTGAGATCCATCTAAAAATTCAAAACTTCAATATCTTAGAGATATAATTTCATGGTCATAGGAACATATATTTGCAAGATAAAATTTAATAAATAATGTTCACTTAAGTTATTTGCAGTACTTAATCATTTGAATTTGTGACCGTAGTATATTCAATAAATTATTTATTAAATAATAATATATATTTATAAATTTATTTACAAATATTGACATATTAAAAGTTATCATTAGAGCATTCAGTGACTTAGAGACAAATAAATAATTAAAGAGGTAAGATATTTTTTCTATGGCCTAACTTTAATTATAGACATCAATTAAAAGGTCAAGTGGTTATTATTGGTCTAAAGACCAATCTCAATTCAATTAAAAGTGGTTTTAATTAAATGTATTTTTATTTAATAATATGGATTACTAAAGTACAATCATTGTTTTTAGTAGAATAGTCTGTAATTAACTTAGAAGAACTGGTGAGTCATGAGATGACTAAGACTGAGCCTTTTAAGTTGAAACTAAGAAGTCCATGGGTTTTATAGTTCTTTTGTTAGCTCAAATTCTAATCAAACTCTAATTTTTTTAATTTTAATCTAATTCTAAATACTCAAAGGAGATTCATATATATATGGAATGTAGGAAATAATAAATAATAATCTTAATCATAACGAAAATTTTTTTTTACGTATTTTTATGTGAAAAAAAATTTGTCTACTACTCTTTTCTTAGATTTGGGTATTAATGATTTTAAAAATTAAGAAAAAATTCATGTGCCCACATGTATTAAGTTTGAAAGTTAAGAATAATAAAAAAAATTGTAACTAATTAATTTAAAATTTATCAAAAAAATTAATATAATTTTTTATATATGTAATTATGAATAAGACGATTTAACATTTATTATGCTTATTTTATTAATCAAAATTTGTTTTTCTCTACTAAAACAATACTAATCTAATTGCGTAAATATTAAAATAATTCCAATTAAATATATTATTTAATTAATAAACAATCCACTTTTGGGCGATCTTTTAATATTATAAAAATAAAAAAAAACATCAATATACCTATATTTAGGCATCATTGATATGCATAATTAATTTATGGGCATGTCATCACAATAATATATCTATTATACAATTTAATATTATGATATTTTTAATTTGACCACTTTAATAATTAACAAATTATCACAATATGAATTTTAATTTATATAATACTTATATAATATAAATTGTATATGAAACGTGCCTTCCATATAATTTCACACATATAAATTTATATAAAATTGACAGTAATCTGAATAATGCAGATGTACATGTATATATTATATATACTTGATGCATCATAACTTGAGAATGGCCTACGACAACGCAATTATAGTTGTGCTGCATGTTACTGTGACGTATATTAATATTTTCTTATTTATTTCTAATCTAAACTTTTATCGATTCAAAAAAAAGATTAAATTATAGATTTGACAAAAATTTAGCGATTGGTTCTGACGCCGCGGCAATTAGTGTTTGGCATCAATCTTATTTAGGAATTAGTTTTATTAGTTATAATATTTGTTAGAATTTTTATGTGTTCTAATATTTTTTAATTTAATATTTAATATTATAAAATTTTATGTATTTTATAAAAAAATTTATTTATAAATAAAATAAAAATAAATAAATAAGATCAATTACATAATAAAAATAATAATTAATTACATAAAACATAAGAATATATATAATTTAATAATATAAACTTATGTTTATAATTTTTTTATACATAAAAAATTTTATAAAAAAAATTTAATGAATACAATAATAAACAATTTTTTAAAAAAATTTTTTAATATTTTTTTACATTTATACTTAACACTCAAATATTTAATGACAATCTTTAACAAATTATATCTAGCGTGAAACCTGTCGCAATTCTCTATTTTATTTTTTATTAATGCAACGTCTATTTTAATAAATTATAAAAATTTATACAAACTTTATATTACTTTTTAAAAATTTAATTTTTTTGTTAATATACAAGTTCATACAAGAAAAAAATTGACTAAGAAAAGAAACTAAAAACGAGAGTTTCTTAAATTATCAATGCCAGCTGGCGTTGTAATATCGGTGCAACTTCAAAACAACACTGAAGCGCTCAATAGCCAATATATAATGTACATCTGTTTTTTTTTTTTTTTATATATATAAACTATTCTTCATACACAACACCTTCCATTTTTAAATAAATATTAACTTAAGACGGTACATTTTATTATTTCAAATATTATATAAGAACAAGACAATAATTGATATAAAGGTTCTGAACGCATGAACTTTGGTCTACCAAATGTTATCGAAATGAAATAAATTGTCAGGGCACGTTACATTCTTTTCGTCCACAAATAATTTGTGGCCACAGATTATGACAAATGTAGCAAATATCGTACCTAGCTAATATATATGAGAAATATATTTCTAAGCTATTAAAGTAAATTATCAATTAATTTTGTCTTTACTTTTTATCTTAATTTTCTAATATTTAAATATAAAAAGAAATAGACCTAATCATTAAAGAGAATTATCAATTTTATCCTTACTAAGATCATTTTATATTTACTTTTATCTTAATTTACCTCCGAATCATTAAAGAAATAACACTTAGGGGAGTTCTCAGTACAGAAAGAAAAAAGGTTAAATGTATATTTAATTACACCTATTTTTTTTTTATCTAATTTAAATTTTTAAGAAAATATTAAAATTAAATGTTAAAAAAGGGGTTTTATAAGAATTTTGGCATCCCTCTATTTCCAAACAACACAATAATTAAAATTTACTAGCATCTTATAACAAAGAGGTTTCTTATGATTATATATAAAATAGCAGAAGGGAAGTGCTCATTTTTTAAAGGTAGCATTTACTTTTTTCCCACAAACATACACACATATATATGTATATAGTTAGAAAATAATAGAGACCAATTAAAATTAAACTTATTGATGCTGTAGTGTTAGTTTATTTTTTCTTTTCCAATTCATTTGCTTATTTCTTTTACTCTTTGTTTTTAAAACAAAAGATTACCGCAAGAGAAATATTGGTCGTGGTAACTATGCTCGGATAGCTAGTTTAATTAAATTTTAAATCTCAACTAAATCATATACAAATTATATTTCAGAAAAAAAAATCATATAAAAACTGTGTGTTCTATTATTGAAATTGATGATTTAAAATTAAAGTTAAATTTAATTTTGAATTGAAAATAAAAAAGAGTCGACACATAATTAAAAATGTAATAGTTGGACAAAATAGGTACTAAATGAGAAGTTAGATGCAGGGAGGAATTTGAAAACATAAGTAAGAAAGTTTTAGATAAAGAACGCCATAGCATTAGCTCCTCAATGCCGCAGCGATAATTTCAAGAAGCCCAACACTGCAGCGATAGATTTGGAACTCCGCAGCATTAATTAGTTGCATTAACATCTCAGCATTAGACCTTGAATGTTGCATCGTTACCTGTTTGAAAAAAAATCAATTTTAGTTTTAATTGCATGTTTAATTCAATTTAGACTTTTTAAGTACGTAGACTCTTATAGCAACTTGGTTTAGAGTTTCTAGGGTCAGTATTAACTTCATATATATCATTGTAATCCCTTAAAATTTATTAAGCATCAAATCATCAAGAAAGAGAATAGAGAGCTTAAGTTATACTTAAGTACTTTGAGTGCACAAAATAATGTGGTATAGATCATTGAGAGTTCTTGGGTATTTTGGTGTTCCTTTTATCTCTTATGGAGATTCTTTATGTACAAAAAATGAAATAAAAAAAATTAGGATCTTAAGATTTATCGTAGACGTAAATTGTTATTGTCAAATCACGTAAATTTCTTCTGCTTTCTTAATTGTGTGGTCTTTATAGTTTTTAGTTATTATGAGTAAAAGACATCCGTAAGGTGTTAAGGGTTTTTTAATGTGTAAGTTAAAATGTAAGACCAAAAAGTCATATCATGTTATACTATGTGGATCCAATTTATTTTATGTATTAAGTAAAAGACATTTTAGAAAAGAACATGTAAATTCTAATAATTTCAAAAATTTCATTGACATCTTTGTTAAATAACAGTTTTTGTCTATTTTAATGAAAACATATATTTAGATCTTTAAGGTTTTAGGAAATAGGACATAGAAATCTCTTTTTGTCGTTAAAATCAACAAAAACTATTATTTAACAAGTGTGTCGATGGGATAAACCATTAGAGTTATATGTCTCTTTTTAAAACGTTAAGAATTCAGATGCCATTTTTCCTTAAATAAATCATATATAAATGTGAGAAAATGATTAAAAATTATGTTAAAAATAATTTAGAGTCGAGCCAATGCAAAGGGGATGCAAAGTGGAAGTATGAAGATTCGAAGTGTGATAAAAAAATGCTACAATGACAATTCTAATAAGTATCCAAAAAAAGGGTCACGAGAACTCCCCAGCATTCTAAGATAATGCCCCAGTATTTTGGCCAATGCCTTGGTATCCTCAACACCCCAGCGTTCAGAAATTAACTCTCAAGCATTAATGCGATTTGTTCCAAAGATAAAAAAAGACTTTTAAATTTGTTAAAACATCTTATTTGATTCTAACTCGTATTATAGTTTATTTAGAACAAATGTAGCTATATAAATGACTTTATTTTAGCTTGAATAAGTATTACAACATAGATCTCTACATAAGAGCAATTGAGAGAGTAATTGTCGTAATCACTTCTAGAGAGAAAAAGAGTTTCTTTTGAATTTTTTTGTATAGAGTTTTTTGTGAATTTTTATTGATTTAATAAAAGAGTGAGATCTTAATCCACCATAAATGTAAATAATTACCAAACCACATAAATTATTATATATTTTTCTCTATCATACTTTTTTTATTCTCTTTTATTGTTTTGATTATGACAACATCATACTTGTAGTCGCCCACAATAATAAACTTGTTAACTTATTGACTTGTGGAGTTGTTCATATACAATAAACAACTCATATTATAATATACACGTGTTGATCCATTTCATTTTGCATATAAAAAAAATGCAAGTTAATTACTCATTTATAACTAATATAAATTAATGATCTTAAAAAAAATTTACGAAGAGATGTATAAAATTTTATTAATTAAATTAAAATTCACATTCATTCAGTTTAATATATAACATATAAATCAATAAGAATTTTTGCAAAAGTATAACAGACATCACTCTATCTATATTTACAATACTCCATGTATGCCTGCCTTTTTGGTCATCGCTCTAATTTATAATATTTACAACTTAAAAAAGTTACATGTATATTTTATTAGATATATACATATTTTTTCTTTCTTTTAATCTAATTTAGCTTTTAAGAGAATATTTCAATCAAAAGTTAAAATGGGATTTTTTTTTCTCATGAAGCAGCTCGACTCTCTTCTTTTCAAGTTTCAATTCTTTAGCATCGCTGCAGTGCTTCTTTTCTATTACCGCTGCGTTGGTGGCACCGCTATAGCATTTTTTGGATGGTGCTGCAGTATTGGTGTGACCTCGTCACATTACTACAGTATTATTTGGCTGACGCGATAATATTTTAGCTTGAAATTGGTTTTTCGACTTTTTTCATCTTCTTTCTTATTTTTTATTTTTTATTTTGCTCTTTAATCGTATGTTCTATGTGTATTATATTTTGTATTAACTATTTATTTCATATCTATATCAATTTATACCTATACATATATAATTATTAAATCACTAATTTTAATATATATTTATTTATTTTAAAAAAATTTAAATAAAAAAATGACTATATTTATATTTAAATATATAAACATTTTTAATAACATATCTAACAAGAAGTGGTCTTTCATCAAGCAAAAATTTGTGCAGCCATCTTCTTCTTGCTTGCACCAAAAAAAAAAAAAAGTCTACTACACGCGCAAAATTTGGAACTCGCTCAAGCAATGGCAATATACGGAACTACAGTTGGGCTTGAGAAACTACTCATCTATTTGTTTCCAAGCAATTGCAATTCTATGATAAAATATTTTAGGAAAATTATTAATTCTATCTTTATTTTATTTTAATTTATTTATTATATTCTTGATTTTATTTATAATACTAAATTTTATTTTTTTAGAGGGTAAATGAAATTTTTCAAAAAAATAAAAATAAAAACAAAAAGGACATAACTATGTTTTTTTTTATAAAAAAAATGAAAAGAATTTGTCATTTACCTTTATGTGGTTTTTCTATTTTACTATTTTTATCCTGATTTTTCAATAAGTTTTAAAATCTCCTTTTCAATACCATATTCCTCCTAAATGACAATATTGGTATGATTTGAAAAATCATTTCAATACCATATTCCACAGGTAGTTAGCGAATTCCCAATAAAAATTCTTGTGTTATTATTAAACAAATACTTGAAAATCATAATAATATTGTACTAAGATTTTTTCCATTCCTGTACCAGTCTATTGCACTTGGAAGTGCACCTTGCAGTAGAAATAGGCATTGTATTCTGAAGATCCGACAATTTTGTTTTTAAAAAAATAAATTGCACTTGGATAATTTCCTAGAGGGGTAGAATTTGGTTTTAAGACAATGCAGGTATTGAGCGCCTTGATTATTTGCATTTATTTTTATTTTTATTCTTGTTCTTGTGTTGTTGTTATTGTAATATTTTTTCTCCAATTCTACTCTTCTAATTCTGTGTTGTGCACTTCTTGTTTGGATTATGTTGCTTGTTTTATTGTTGTTTCAGTTCTTCTGCTTACTGTTGTTGCATTTAAAGCTTCAACTTCTCACTAAGTTTAAGTGAAAAAAAAATCATAAATTTAAGAAAGAATTAAATAATGGATGAAATATTAAAGAATATTTTCTTCTAAAAAAAGAAGAATGCCCATTTACCTTTATAGGGTTTTGTGTTTTTTTACTGGTTTTTATCTTAATTTGCAATAAGTGTTCGTTTGGCTGAATTTTTTTATTGGTTAAAAGTATTTTTTTAATGTTAAAATTTATTTTTAAATTTTTTGATAATGTTTGGTTGTAATTACAGAAGAATTTTTAGAGATTAGAAAAATTATTTGCCTCTATTTAAAATGTTTAAATTTTAGACTTTTGGGAATAGAGTTTTTTGAACTTTTTGAATTTTTTTTAATATTTGTATAATGTTACATATACCTAATAATATTTTTTATTTTTATAGTGTACCTCTAATAAAAATAAACTATATTTAACTAACATATTTTTCAATATTTTCTTAAAAGTTATTATATCTCAAATTCTTTGTATCTCTACAACCATCATATTTTTATAAGAATCTATCAAAATTTTTTGTTAATTATTTTATTTTGTAAATAAAAAGAAGTATTATTTTATTTTCAGTTTTTGTATAAAACACAATAATTTATATTGATTTATTGATTACTATGTATTAACTTTACTTGATTATTGTGTTTAAGAAATTAAATTTGAAAAAATACACAATAAATTTAAACTTATATATAAAAAATTAGGATTGTTTAGAATTTGAATATAAGTTTTATTAAGTGTCATTTTTGGTAATTTATAACAAATAAACACTTTTAACAATATATTACCAAACGTTATAATACTTTCAAAGAAATTTTTTAATTAACAACTAAACGATCAATAATTTTTTTTTTTAAAAGCTCTACTTTAAAAAACTTTATTTGAAAAACTTAACCTAACGAACCCTAAATATTAGTATCCTCCTTTCCAATACCTCATTCCTCTTAAAGGCAATATTCATATGATTTTAAACAAAGTAAAAATGGTGAAAACGTAAAACCATCGAACAAATTCCCATTCAATTTTTTTTTGGCAATGTAGAGAAGAAAGATAAAGACGAATAATCTAATTTTTTTAGATATAACTTTTACATGAAAATTTTAGGGATATTCAAATTTTGCGAAAAATGAATCTTCTCATACTTGTGCTTTTTAAGATAGGCACTAATCTACATTAATATTAATATGGAATCACAAAAAGACGTAATGCTAACAATCTCCTCGGCTAAAATATAGATTAAATTTTTTTTGAAAAAATGAATGCAATTTCAATGATATTAGTGATCCATCAACATGGAAGCAAATGAGAATATGCATCCAATTACATCATCTTACCATGTATAACATTTGCCAATGTTATAACTGTTATAATTTGTAAGAGTATTTCAAATAAACCAATGTATTTCAAAAGCATAGTATAGAGGAAGAGAAAATAGAGTAATGAAGGAAAAATAAAAAGTGCTCAACTTGACGGGGTTTACCCCATTCTTCCTTGTTGATCGTCACAATGCCAATTTTGAGTGCTATGGAATTGAGAGTTAGAGATGTGACCTTTGAAAGGGCCATTAATCTCTCCTAATGGTTAGGACCTTTTAAAGAGATGCGATGTCCCTCCAGAGAGACATTTCTTCTCTATATATTGCAGGCACATCTCACTTTAAAGTATGAATCAAAAACTCTTCTTCCTTTTAAATTAAAATTCTCTGCAAATCATATCCATTTCATAGTTTATACTTGTTGTCCAAGAAATTTACTTGTGGTGTGCACTCTTGCAATTTCGAATTTGTCATTGAATCTTAAAAATTATACTATCATACAAACCTGTTGAAGCGGAAGCACGCAAACAAACAAAATCACCCAAGCAATATATGCAGAATAAGTAAATTATGGAATAAAGAGAGAAGGGGTAGAAGAAGAACACACAAAGAATTACGTGGTTCAACAACTTACCTACGTCCACAGCGGATCAAGATCACACTCTTCTCTTATTATGAATCACAAGGCACTCATAAAGTATGACTTTTAAAAGACAGATCACAAAGAAAAATCTCTCTCTCCCAAAGAACTACAAAGATTGTTGATGATCAATAAGATTTCTCAATCTATCACAAAGATTGTGTTTACAAGCCAATTGATAGCCTTTATATAGGTTTTGGGACGTCCTAGGTTTACCCTATAAGTGTGAGAGTCATATTAGGGAGTCTTGAAACAAGTAGGAGACGAAATAAGGAAGTTTCCTTATTTTGAGATATTGTTCCCGTCTCTAGCTCCGCGTTGCTAGGATCTCACAACCGCAGTGCTGGTGCTCCTGTTTGAGCACTGCGGCGCTTATCACCTGGTGCAGCAGCCCTCAGTTGTTGGATTTGGCGCCGTGGTGCCCACGCCTGGTCGCCACGACACTGGCGCCTGGTGCGCCCTTCTTCATTTTTTGCCTCTTTTCGTATCTGTCTTCGATCCGTGCGCACCCTACGCACTTGACTTGCTCTCCAAATTATATCCCGATGATTTTCAATCAAAATTCTCACAAATCTCCTCCTTGATTCAAAATCATCCACAAAAGTAACTCGATCTCTCATTTTCGCATCTTTGGTCACCCTCACAAAATAGTGACTACGGTTAAGTTCTTATAATATCTTTACTATTCAAGTTTCTAGCAATAAGAGTAATACGTTTACTCACTCACCTCAAAGACTTCAACATGTATAAATTCATATAGGAATGATTGAGAATTCCTAAGAACTAGTTGTGCGATGAACTCACTCGAATTCCAGTTTGTCCTCAGCTAAGGAAGAAGTATCAAATGAAGTCTTAATTCTTGTGTGTTGAACAAAACACAATGTGGTCTGTATGAACAATGGTGGATGTACATTTTGATAGGAAAAAAAACTTTGTATATGTTAACTTTAGAAAAGAAAAAAAAAACTAAAAAAGATGTTAGAGCTATTAGTTGAGAATAATGTTTTCTTAAGAATGATTCTCAAAATGGACATACTCTGACAAAACTTGCAATATCTTCATAATTTGTCAAATTTTCTATAATTAATGTGTGACAAAATTTGTCAGAAAATGAACCATCCCCTAATTCTTAGGGCTAATCTTCCTCGCTTTGATTTTTTTGAAAGTCATAATGAAGAAAACTATACAAATTAACAGTATATATTGAGAAAAGCTAAATGCATCTTTTGATAATTAATTTTCTTGATTTCTATTTTTTTTCCTTTTCTTTTTCTTATAATTGAATCATTGTTTCCCTGATTTAATACAATTTAAGAATTACGATAAAAAATTTCTAACATTAAGCAAAATAAATAACACAAGAAATTAGGATCTACGCCATAAATGTCATGAAAAGTTTGCAAATATATATATATATATATATATATATATATATATATATACACGTACGTAAAAAGTTGATTAATAATCATTCTTAATTTGTATCTTAAGTGAAATAAGATGTTATATATTAGTATTATAATTTGTATTCTAAATGAAATAGGACTTTTCAAACCGAATTCCATTCAGTTCAAGAATAACCTATGATATCTAAAGCCTATATAAAGGGTCTCTATTGACTTGAAAATATAATTCAAGAGATTAAAGCACAAAACACTAGAGAGAAAATCCCTAGACTACAAGAGAGATCAATTTTATTCTTTGTGAGTGCAATTGAGAGAGTTTTTTGTGAAATTTAAGTTCTTTCTTATAAAATGCATACTTTATGAGTGCCTTATGATTCATTAATAAAAAAAAGTGAGATCTTGATCCACTATGAACGTTAGCAAATTGTCGAACCACGTAAATTCTTATATGCTTTCTCCTACTTTTCTTCTCTAATTATTTCTTAATTGTTTGTTGTTGCATTATATTACTTGGGTTAATTGCTTCTGCTTCAACAAACTGGTATCAAAACTTGGTTTAAAGCAAGACATGGCTGCATCTAAGTATAAGGTAGAGAAATTCAATGAAATGAATGATTTCAATTTATGGAAGCTTAAGGTAAAAGTGTTGCTGATGAGCCAACGATTAGGCTCGGTGCTAGAGGAGACTGCAACTTCATCTAATGAGGAAGAGAAGACGCTAGAGTCATCTAAGGTTAAAGCAGAAAGAAATAACATTCAAGAAAGGGATTATAGTTTAATCGTTCTGTTATTGAGCGATGAAGTATTGAGAAAAGTAGCAGATAAGATGACAGCAATTGGTCTTTGAAAGAGGTTTGACTCACTTTATATGTGAAAGTCATTGGTCAATAGATTACATATAAATAAAAAGCTATATCAATGATCTTGAAGCTATATACATCGAGATAAAGGATGAAGACAAGGCGATCATCTTGTTAAGTTCACTTCCCAAAAGCTATGAGTACTTTGTTGATAAAATTTTCTACGGTAGAGAGAGTTTAACGATGAGTGATATAAAATCATTATTAAACTTAAAGCAATTAAGAAGGCAGGAAGAGGCTAATGCAAAAGGCTTATCTGTAAGAGGAAGGGCCTTATATAGAGATAGAAAGAATGAGGGCTAAAGATTAAAGTCCAGGAGTGCTGTTAGGAAGTGTTAGTGCTACAAGAAAGATGGACACTTTATAAAGAACTACCGAAGAAAAAAGTAACGGACAAGAAGAAGGCAAATACTGCACTTACTTATGATGATAGCTATGATAGCACAGAGACTCTAGTCGCTATTAATAGAGATAGTTCTGAAAAACGAGTTCTAAATTCTGATAGTACTTTTCATATATGCCCATATAAGTCTTGGTTTGTCAATTTCTGGCCTATTAGTAGTGGAAAGGTATTAATGGGTAATGACAGAGTTTGTCAAGTAATGAGAATTGGTAGTATTAGACTTAAGTTACATGATGGATGAGTGATAAAATTATTAGAAGTTAGGTATGTTCTCGACCTCAAAAGGAACTTAATTTCATTGGGTATGTTAAATTAGAATTGGTGTATCATCAAGATTGACGGAGGGGTTTTCGGCATATTAAAGGGTTCTATAGATGTGATAAGAGTTGAGAAGCGCAAAGGAAATATATGCTGAAGAGAGAGGTAGTGAATGGTTTTGCACCATTCTCTGAAGTTGAAGAGAATATGCAAACTAAGTTATGGCATCTTAGACTAACACACCTAGGTAAGAGAAACCTGAATGAGTTATTCAGTCAAAAGGCGTTTGGTGGGATAAGTTTTAACTATTTGAGTTTTGTGAGCATTGTGTACTCGAGAAAGTACATAGAGTGGGGTTTAGTACTGAAGAACAGAAAACTAAGAAAACTCTTGACTACATACACTCAGATCTTTGAAGACCAACACAGATAGTAACCTATGGTGGTGCGAGATATTTTCTCACTTTTTTAAATAACTAATTAAAAAAGCTGTGGATTTATATATTAAAGAACAAGGAGCAAGTATTTGATACGTTCAAAACTTGGAAGGCCTTTATTGAGAATCAAACTGGCAAAAGGATAAAAGAGGCTAAGAACTGACAATGGCCCTGATTTTTGCAATAGAGAATTTGATGGGTTTTGTCTAAGCATGGAATTGTAAGGCATAGAACTGTAAGATCAACACCATAGTAAAATGGTATAGCTGAGAGAATGAATAAGACCTTACTTAAGAGGGTTAAATGCATGCTTACTGTGAGAATATTGATTAAAAATCCTTGAAAAATGATTTAGAGAGCAAGCCAAGTTTATAGGGTATGCACGGATCGAATACGGATGTGAAAGGAAGCGAAAGACGAAGGGAACATAGGCCAAGCGTGGGCGCAGTGGCGACCAGGGCTGAGCTTTCAGCGTCAAGCGACGAGCGCCGCGGCTCTCAGACTAGCGCACCAGCGCCGCGGCGCTAGAGACGTGAACAGTATCCCAAAATAAGGAAACTTCTTTATTTCGTCTACCACTTACTTTAGGACTCTCTAAAACGACTCCCACACTTTTAGGGTAAACCTAGGATGTCCCAAAGCCTATATAAAGGCTCTCAATTGGCTTGTAAATAGAATCTAAGTGATCATCAACAATCTTTATGGTTTTTTGTGAAAAAAAATCCCTAAAGTGAAGAGAGAGTTTTCTTTGTGATCTTTCTTGTAAAAGGTATACTTTGTGAGTGTCTTGTAATTTATAATAAGAGAAGAGTGTGATCTTGATCCGCCGTAGACGTAGACAAGTTACCGAACCACGTAATTCTTTGTGTGTTCTTTTTCTACCCTTTCTCTCTTTATTCCTTAATTATTTGTTCTGCATATATTACTTGGGTGATTTTGCTTGATTGTGTTCTTTCGCTTCAACAAATTGGTATCAGAGCTTAGTTCTAAGCAGACATAGCCACACCCAAGTATAAGGTAGAGAAATTCAACGATACGAATGACTTTAATCTATGAAAGATGAAGGTTAAGGCGTTGTTGGTGAGCCAAAGGCTTGGTTCGGTATTAGAGGAGACTGCAGCTCCATCTAGTGATGAAGAGAAGACGCTAGAGTCATCTAAAACTGAAGAAGAAAGAAGTGACATTCAAGAAAGAGCTCATAGCACAATTGTTCTGTTATTGAGCGATAAAGTACTAAGGGAAGTAGCAGGTGAGACGACAGCAATAGGTCTTTGGAAGAACCTTGACTCTCTTTATATGAGGAAATCGTTGGCCAATAGATTGCATATAAAGAAGAAGCTATACCAGATGTCCATGTTAGAAGGGACGCCGATGAAAGATCATATAAACACCTTCAATAAGATCATCCTTGATCTTGAGTCTATCAACATCAAGATAGAAGATGAAGATAAAGTAATTATTCTACTAAGTTCACTTCCCAAGAGTTATGAGAGCTTTGTTGATATGCTACTGTACGTTAAAGAGAGTTTAATGATAAGTGATGTGAAATCATCATTAAACTCAAAGTTATTAGGGAAGTAGATTGAGGGTAATGCAGAAAGTTTATCTGTAAGAGGAAGGCCCTCATATAGAGATGAGAAGAAAAAAGGCTCAAGATCGAAGTCTATGACTCTTAAGAAGTGCTATTGCTACAAGAAAGATGGACACTTCATAAAGGACTGTCCGGAGAAGAGAGCACAAGATAAGAAGAAAGTGAATGTTGTACTTGTCTATGATGATAGTTGTAACAGCGCAGAGACACTCATCGCTACTGATGGTAAGAACTCTGAACAATAGGCTTTTGATTCTGGTTGCACTTTTCACATGTGCCCGCACAAGTCTTGGTTTACAAATTTTCAGCCTATTAGTGGTGATAAGGTCTTAATGTGTAATGACGTTGCATGTCAGAAGATGAGAATTGATAGTGTTACTCTTAGGCTACATGATGGATGAGTTAGATAGTTGACAGCAATTAGGTATGTTCCTAACTTAAAGAGAAACTTGATCTCACTAGGGACTCTAGATCAGAATGGGTGTTCCATCAAGATCGACGGAGGGATATTAATAATTTTGAAGGGTTCCATGGTGATAATGAAAGTAGAGAAGCGCAAAGGTGTTTATGTGCTTAAGGGTGAAGTCGTGAGTGGTTCTGCACTATTCTCTGTAGTTGATGAGAGTATGCAAACCAAGTTGTGGCATCTTATATTGGCACACCTAGGCAAGAGAAACCTAAAGGAGTTATTTAGTCAAAAGGTGTTTAGTGAAGATAAGTTTTAACCTTTGGAGTTTTGTGATTGTGTGCTTGGAAAAGCATAAAGAGTGAGGTTTAGTGATGCGATAATTCTATATCTCAAAATTAAGTGCAAGTACACACTATCGTATGCAAGTAATAAATAGACTAAATAAGTCGGATGTCGAACTCACATGGATAATTTCTTCTTTTTTAACCAATTACTAAAATTATGTCTTCCTAATAATTATTCAGAAAAATAAAAATTTAAGAATGAATGTAGAAAATATAAAAGCAAAACACAATGCAAAGAGAATTAGGTGATAGCAATATAGAGAAAACCTATGATTAATATTATCCCTCAATATGCTTTCTAATGATTAATCTTCTAATATTTAACTCCCTTAGTCTTTGTTATTGATCAAGACACTAATGTATTTATAAGCCTCTTCTAAGGTCATGCAAGTATACCTTAATTTACCAAATACCTATATTCCTATAGTACTTGTAATAAATTAATATTCATTAAGATTAAGTCTTATTGATCATACATGCCAACTATGTATATTCTTATGCTAAATTAAAACTTGCATATGCAACATTAAATGTTACTCTATAATCATGCATCAAATTACCCAGGTCTAAATATTATAATTCATCTTCCGAGTTTATCAACAATATTATCAACTCATTTACCATATATTGGCCAGATATATTAAAGCATTAAGATCAATTAATTTGAATATCAAAGAACTAAGTTTATTAAATATTCAAAAGATATGGCAATTAAGCACACATATTGAGTTCAAGTATTAACCCTAGAAAATAAGTTTAGCTCATGGCTACAAGAGAACAACAGTAAAAATAATAATAAATCATAATACAATTAATAGTAAACCGATAAAGACGTCGAATTACTCTTAATTGCACTGCTTAAGATACTCTTGATGCCGAAGAACGCCTTAAATATCTCTCTAAAGTTGCTTCAATTAAACTCCTATTGCTCTCTAAGACTCATGCTTTGTACTTTTGGTATTCTTCAATGTGTCTTAGGTTATCTAGGTTCATTCTTAAAGGCTGGGATAGAGTGACTTTTTATAAGGATTGATATGAGCTTAAAAATCTCAATTCTCATAGGACTAGGACTCGCACTACCACTGGAGCACTATGCAATTATCGTTGAGGCGACATGTGAAAAAGGCTTCACCACTGGAGCAATGGGATGTTAGCACTGGGGCGCTGACCTATCACTGACGCCGTGACTATTTGGCGTTGGGGTGCTAGATGCGACTTAAATAGGTCATTTTTCTTATTTCGATCACTATTCCAGCACTGTGGTGATAATCCTCGTGGCCTTGGGGCGATGGACTCATATTTTGAAAACTTTGCATTCTTTAAATTTTGTTCAAGTCCCTATAAATAACAATAATGTACATAAATAGCCATTTATTCTTATAAAATAATAAAATATCAAATTAAAAACATGAGAAAATATATGACAAATTTTCCTTTATCATTTAGTACCGACGAACACAAGACTAAGGGAACTCTTGATTACATACACTCGGATCTTTAGGAATCAGCTCAGACAGCTACTCGTGGTGGTGTAAGATATTTTCTCAGTTTAATTTATGACTATTCAAGGAAGTTGTGGGTCTATGTGTTGAAGAGTAAGGATCAAGCGTTTGAAGTATTCAAGACTTGGAAGACTCTTGTTGAGAATCAAACTGGTAAAAGGGTGAAGAGGTTGAGAACTAACAACGGCCTCGAATATTGCAATAGAGAGTTTGATGGGTTTTATGCCAAGCATGAGATTACAAGGCATAGAACGGTAAGATTAACGCCACAGTAGAATGGCATAGCTAAGAGGATGAATAGGACCATACTTGAAAGGGTTAAATGCATGCTTACTAATGCGAAGATATCCAAGACATTTTGGGGAGAAGCTATAGTGACTGTAACTTACTTGATTAATAAAAGTCCCTCCTCAGCAATTGACTTCAAGACGCCAGAAGAGAAATAATCTGGCAATTCTCCGAAGTATGATCACCTCAGAATATTTGGTTGCCCTGCCTTTATACATATTAAAGAGGGAAAGTTGAAACCTAAAGCTATCAAATGGGTATTCATAGGATATCCCGAAGGAGTAAAATGATACAAGGTGTGTAAAGACTTGTCACCACCAAGGAGTATCATAAGCCGTGACATGAAATTCAATGAGATGACGATGCTAAAAACTTCCCAAGATGATGAGAAATAAGAACTTGTGCTTAAGGAAGACTCAGCACCCGAGTCAATAGAAGTTAAAGTGGAGCCTGAAAGTAGATCTGATATGCCCCCAGATTAACACTTCAACGAGGAGATCCTTGAAGATGAACCAAGAACATCGACAAGTTTCTCCAAGTCCACCCAAAGAAAGACTAGGACTCTTGTAATGGAACTTGAAGAGTACTAGTTAGCCAGAGACAGGCTAAGGAGAACGATTAACCCACCAATCAGGTATGCATAAGCAGATTTAGTTGCTCATACTTTTAATTCTTCTTACACTCTTGAGTATGATGAGCTTAAGATATATGGTGAGGCTATGAAGAGTGAAAATAAGAAAGAATGGCAGCAGGCCATGGAAGAAGAAATTAGTTCTCTTAGGAAGAACAATACTTGAAAGTTGGTGGAGAGACCTCAAAAGAAGCTAGCCAGGTGCAAGTGGGTGTATAAGGTGAATGAAGGGATACCGGAGATTGAGCCTACAAGATTTAATGCTATGTTAGTAACACAAGGTTTTACTCAGAGAGAGGGAGTCAATTTTCATGAGATATTCTCTCCAGTTGTCAAGCACACATCTATTAAGATTTTGTTAGCCATGTGTGCAAACCTTGATTTACATCTAAAGCAGATGGATGTAAAGATAGCTTTTCTATATGAAGAGCTTGAAGAGACAATATACATGGCACAGCCGCAAGGGTTCGAAGAGCCCAGAAAAGAAAATCATGCTTGTTTACTAAAGAAGTCATTATACTGGTTAAAGCGACTACCTAGATAGTGGTATATGAGATTTGATGAGTTTATGATGGTTTATGGCTTTAGTAGGAGCAAGTATGACGAATGCATGTACTTCAAGAACATAAGTTATGGGATGATGTATTGGCTTATATACGTCAATAATATGTTAATCACATGCAAGAATATGAAAGAAATACAGAAGCTCAAGAAGTAGTTGAGTGGCGAGTTTGAAATGAAGGATTTATGAGCAGCAAAGAGAATTTTGGGTATGGATATTGTGAGGGAAAGAAGAGATGTATCTTCTTATCCCAACAACGATATATAGTCAAAATTCTGGAGAAGTTTGGTATGTCCAATGCAAAGGCTGTCTATACTCCTTTGGCCATGCATTTCAGACTTTCAGCAGTACAGTCACCGACATCTGAAGAAGAGAAACTGCAAATGATTAAAGTACCGTATACAAGCGCTGTGGAGAGCATCATGTATGTAATGGTTTGTATAAGACTAGACATAGCACAGGCTGTGAGTGTGGTGAGTAGATACATGGCAAATTCGGATAAAGATCATTGGCTTGCAATAAAGTGGATTCTGAGATATCTCAAAGGGACGTCAAATTACGGGTTGATATATAAGAGGGATGAGGACAGCAATGAAATAGTAAGAGGGTACGTAGACTCAGATTATGCAGGTGATCTAGACAAGAGAAGATCGTTGACGGGCTACGTATTCACAGTGTTTGGGTGTAGTGTGTGTTGGAGATCAGTTTTACAACATGTGGTTGCACTTTCTACCATATAGGCGGAGTACATAGCTGTTGATGAAGCTATCAAGGAGGCCGTGTGGTTAAAAAACATATGTACGGAGATATTTGCTAGTGAAGATGTGAACACCAGTGTATGTTGTGACAGCCAGAGTGCCATACACCTAAACAAGCATCAAATGTTCCATAAGAGATCGAAACATATTGATGTGAGGCTCCATTACATTTGAAAGATTGTCCAAAGTAGTGAAGTTAGTCTAACAAAGATAACGTCATCTAAAAACCTTGTTGATATGTTAACTGAGCCACTACCCTCGGTTAAGTTCGTCCTATGCAAGGACTTAATTAGAGTCACTACTTTGTGAGGGTGACCAAAGATGCGAAAATGAGAGATCAAGTTGTTTTGCGGATAATTTTGAATCAATGAGGGGATTTGTGAGAATATTGATTGAAAATCATCGGGATATGATTTGGAGAGCAAGCCAAGTGCATAAGGTGCACACGAATCGAAGACGGATACAAAATGAGGTGAAATATGAAGGGAACATAGGCCAGACGCTGGCGCTGCGGCAACCAGGGCTGAGCGCCGTAGCGCCCAGTTCAGAACATGAGCGCCGTGGCACTTAGACTGGCGCACCAGCGCCATAGCACTAGAGATATAAATAGTATCCTGAAATAAGAAAACCTCCTTATTTTGTCTCCCATTTACTTCAAGACTCCCTAAAATGACTCCCACACATTTAGGGTAAACCTAGGAAGTTTTAAAGCCTATATAAAGGCTCTCAATTGGCTTTTAAACAGAATCTAAGTAATCATCAACAATCTTTATAGTTCTTTGTGAGAGAAAATCCCTAGAGTGAAAGAGAGTTTTCTTTGTGATCTTTCTTGTAAAAGGCATACTTTGTGAGTGCCTTGTGATTCATAATAAGAGAAGAGTGTGAACTTGATCCGCTGTGAACATAGGTAAGTTGCCGAACCACATAATTCTTTGTGTGTTCTTCTTCTACCATTTCTCTCTTAATTACTTAATTACTTGTTCTGCATATATTGCTTAGGTGATTTTACTTGTTTGTATGCTTTCGCTTCAACACTTACCAATGTAAAGATGCCCAAAGCATTTTGGGGTGAAGCTATGATGACAGCAGCTTATTTGATTAATAAAAATCCCCCATCAGTGATAGACTTCAAGATCCCTAAAGAGAAATGGTCTGGCAACCTTCCCACATATAATCACCTCAGAATATTTATAACAAAGTTGTTAATAATGAAGATAAAAAAGAAAATGTAACAATTAAATTAACCACATTAATAAGATATTTAGATTTTTTAACCACCACAAAATAATGAAAATTTTAAAATATTTTTCAACCTTTTACTTCAGGGTTCATTTGGTTGGACTTTTCAAATAAAACTTTTTAAAGTAGAGCTTGTAAGAAAAAAATCATTGATCTTTTGTTTATGTGAGAAATGACAAAAGAAATAATAAAGAGAAACTGAAAACCTTTAAGAGCTACATTGTTTCTATATTTTTTTATGTATTATAAATACTATAGAGATTGTCTTTATATAGGCTTTAAGTTAACATAAACAAGAAAATATAAATACATATAAAGAAACCAAATATAACTTATTAATTATAGAACATATATGGTATGAAATTAATTGTCTTGATTTTTTTATATCTTTAACATTCCTTCTCAAACTCAAGATGGTAGAAGTTTGAGTTTAAAAATGAACATTCTTAATTCTAATAGTATGCATTGAGAAAGTCAATCACTTATGAATACAAAAGCGTTGAGAGAAACTTAAAAGCAAAAGTTGTGAGTGCAAGCGCGTTGTCAATCATTAAGAGTGCAAACGCGTTGATAGAGGAACAGAAAATCAACCATTGCGAGTATAAGTGTATTGTTAACCAGTGCGAGTGCAAACGCGTTGATAGAGAAAAACCAGCCGCTGCGAGGCAAATGCGTTGAGAGATTCACTCACCAATTTATTTGAAATTACAAAAATTAAAGGAAAATTCCTGAACTAAAGCTTTGATACTATGTGAGAAATGACAAAAGAAATAATAAAGAAAAACTGAAAAATTTTAAGGACTATATTGTTGCAATATTTTTTGTGTATTATAAATACTATAAAGATTGCCTTTATATAGGTTTTAGGTTAACATAAATAAGAAAATATAAATATATATAAAGAAACCAAATATAACTTATTAATTATAGAACATATATGGTAGGAGATTAATTGTCTTAATTTTTTTATATCTTTAATATCCCCTCTCAAACTCAAGATGGTAGAAGCTTGAGTTTGAAGAGGAACATTCTTGATTCTAATACTATACATTGAGAAACTTAACCACTTCTGAATGCAAAAATATTGAGAGAAACTTGAAAATAATCGTTGTGGGTGCAAATGCATTGTCAACCATTAAGAGTGCAAACATATTGATAAAGAAACAGAAAATTAAACATTGCAAGTGCAAGTGCATTGTTAACCACTACGAGGCAAATGCATTGAGAGATTCACCCACCAATTTTTTTGAAATTACAAAAATTAAAGGAAATGTCATATACCAAAACTCTTATACGATGTGAAGAAATAGAGAAATAAGAATTCTTATGTATTAGTAATGAGAAAAATACATCATTATATAGGTGAAGCTATGTATCATATTTGAAAAGGTTATCATTCTATTTCCTATTCTATGATATTGACCATAAATATTACAAAATACTATATATATTTCAACACACTCTCTCAAGCTAGAGCATATAAATCATATGTGCTAAGTTTGTTACAAATAAAATCAATTCGATGACCCTTGAGAAATTTAATGAGAATGTCTGCTAGGTGGTCGTTAAGCAAACATGACTTGTGAAAATACAGCCAAACAAAACCTTCTCTTGAATAAAGTAACAATCAATTTCTATATATTTAGTCCTTTCATAAAATACTGGGTTTGATGAAATATGAAGTGCAACTTAATTATTACAAAGTTACTTCATTTGTGATATATCTGCAAATTTCAATTATTGGATCAATTGTTTTAACTATATAAGCTCACATATAGTTAAGGCCATGACACGATATTCTGCCTCTACGGTTGACCTAGCAACAACTTCTTGTGAGTGTTAATTATCTTAGGGTGCATACATGTGAGTTAGTGTCCATTATTACAAAAATATGCATCATATATATATTTGTATGTAACAGAAGTCCAAAAATCTAATTTTCTAAATGTTAAACATGATAAGTCTTTTAAATTATCTCATAATTAAAATATCAAAGTTTTGATGAGAATCACATTACAAGCCTTTTGAATTTGATTGAACTGGAGTTCCCGCATTGAAATGCACTCGTACATAATTCTAGTACCTAACTCGGCGGGCTTGGATATTCTAAAATGATAACTTAATTCCAACAAGGGGTTTAACACTTAAACCCTAAGTTTAACTCTTTAAAAAAAATGCTTAACTCTTAAACTTATGTGGTTACTATAAAGCTATCAATATTGTTTGTTTTGTTCCAACACTTGAAACATTAAATCAATTATAACCTTTGTATATATTATAATTGGATCATTTAAAGAGAAAAAAGAAGAAGATGTTTTAATTCTTGAACCTTTTACAACACTTGAAAAAATAAGAACTTCTTTCTCTCTCAATCACTTGGCTGAGACACACACTCTATCATAAAATAAATTTCCTTCATTTCATATATTTGCTTCAATTCCCTTTCATTTAGACAAATAATGGCCCCACGTGGTATGGAAACAAATACCACACCATTTACTTTTGTTTATAATTGTTTACAATAAACAAATGAAAACAAAGAACAAAGGGTTGCACTTGGTCGAATTTTGTGACCAAATGTATAAACTCTTTCTCCGTTCATGAAGTTAAATTCGACCCCATCATAAGCATGGCCTTCATTTCATTTTGTTTAATCAATATTAAAACAAATTGAAACACATGCTTTTATTACAATTGTTTACATTAAACAATTAAAAAAATAAAAGGCGTGTGATTGTTGAATGTAAGTTGATCGAGAGAGACAAAACAATTTGAAGAAACAATTTCTTCATTTGCTTGTAACACACATTTTGGTCCCACCAATTCTTCTTTAGCCATGCTTTAGTATTTTTTTCTTTATTAATTTAATAAATACTAAATTAATTAGAAATATATGCATAATTGTAATAAATAAAAATTGTTTGACTTGATTAAAATAATATCAAATATAATAATTATTATTTTATTCAATAAATAATTTAATTAATAAAATAATAATCTTGCTTGTCCAACAAGTAAAGTCAATTTGTTAATTTCTAAATCAAATAATAATTGGCTTACAATATGCTATGTATCATCATTCTATTGATCAACAAATATTATTAATTAATTGATTCACTTAACACTTAAATCTTAACATATACACATCTTGAAGGATACTGAAGCAAATGTCCGGTCTGCTAGAATTTACTGGATTGAACTATTTAATTTGATATGTTACCCTATTGCACAATGAGTACATTTCATATTGCGAGACTCCTAAGGTCCACAGCCGATTTGTTAAACGAAACTATTCTGTGAGTCCAAAATCTATACCCCACGCACATGTCGTGGATATTATAAATTAGCGTTGTAGACCATACATGTTGAGGTCATCACGCATACGTATAATCCTTCTACCATTTATATCTTAGAGGAGAAGGGATATAGATCATCACTATCAAATCCCCATGCGCTCATTTATAAACTTATTTCTAGATACGTATCTCGATAAACAATATATGCAAACACATTTGCGATATTGTTTAACCCTATAGGAAACTCTTTTCCTTAGTTTATTGCTTATGGCCATAAGTCTTTTTGAGATTCAGTCTTGGAGCATTATATACAACTCACCCATATGAGTTGACAGATACCATATCTGTGCACACCGAACTCATGAGCATCGAACCATACCCAGCAACACATAGTGGTCAGACTATAAAAGGTCTCTGACATGTGGAATTAAAGCATAGTAGATCACTCATAAGCCTACCATGGCGCTCAGGTAAAAGGACCACGTACACTGCTCAACTCGAGAGGACCTACCATTGACAGTGATGTGATATTTTTATATCTTAAAATTAAGTGCAAGTATACACTATCGTAACAAGTAATAAAGGGACTTATAAAGTCAGATGTTGAACCTACATGGATAATTTTTATTTTTTACCAAGTACTAAAATTATATCTTTCTTATAATTATTTAGAAAAATAAAATCTCAATTTTGTAATAAATTTATGTAAGATAAAAGTGCAGAAAATAAATGACACAACTTAAATAAAATAAGAAGATAGTAATATAGAGAAAGCCTAGGGTTATTACTATCCTTCAATATGTTTTCTAAAGATTAATCTTTTTAATATTTATATCCCTTAATTTTTATTATTGGTCAAGATACTAATGCATTCACAAGCCTCTCCCAAGGTCATGCAAGTATATCTTAATTTACCAAATACCTATATTCCTATGGTACTTGTAATAAATAAAAATTCATTAATAACAAGTCTTATTGACCATACATGCCAATTAGGTATAATCTTATCCTAATTCAAAACTTGCATATATAACATTGAATGTTACTCTATAATCATGCATCAAATTATCTATATCTAAATACAATGATGCTTCTTCTGAGTTTATTAAAGTATTATCAAATCAATCATAATATTGATCAGATATAATAAAATATTAAGAATAAATAATTTGAATAATGAAGAATTGAGTTCAAATAAATATTAAAAAGATCTAACAATTAAGCTTACATATTGAGTTCAAGAATTAACCCTAGAAAATAAATTTAGCTCATGATAACAAGAGAATTATGGCTGAAAAATAAAATAAACATGATACAACAAAAAACAAACCAATATAGATGTCAATTTGCAGTTGGTTGATACGCCAAAGATTCGCCAATAATCTATTGCTTCTTTGAATTCTCTTTGATTCTCTCTCTAAAAATTGCTCTTCTTTAATGTGTGTAGCTCTAAGAACCCTAAGTTGTGTACCCTTTGAGGTCTGAAACGAGTGCAATTTTATATAGGGATTGATTAGAGTCTTGAAGTTGTATTTCTTTTAAATTTAAGAAAAAATTGCATTGTTCATCGCTGAAACAAACACTATTTATCACTGGGGTGACAAACTGTAGCACTGGTACTGTTCACAAGACATTGTTCATCGCATACTGTTCATTAGGCGCTACAGCGATGCCTCTTGAGAGTTAGGGCAAAATACTATTACCACTTCAGTGATGTACTATAGCAAATTACTGTAGCATTTAAGTTTTGTCTTATTTTTCTTATATTTTCATCTTCAATTGCCCCATTGGCTCTAAACCTATAAAATAACAATTAAACATATAGAAAGCCTAATATTCTTATTAAAATGAGCAATTAATCAAACTAATGGAGTAAAAATAATGGATATAATTTACGCTTATCAGACTGCTTTATAGTCTACCTATATGTCATACGAACTTCCGGTAAACCCATGGTCAATTAAGAACAACCATCTAGACTATCTAGATATGGTCATACACTGATCTATAATAAAGAGTTTCGCCAACAGACCAACATCAGTGAATGAGATCAGAAACATCGTGTTTGAGAATACACGTGTATAATAATATTTCTTAGCACCTATTACAACTCCTTGTAATTATGTTATTAATGATGTACCCTTGGATCATGTCCCATTGCAGAAAAGGTCTTAACTCTTAGATTTTGCTAACTTTTATAATCTACTAACTCTTAATAGTGTTAACTATTAGCAATTATAATTCTCAGCGTTGCTAACCTTTAGCGCTGGTCTAAACTTCTTTAGGTCATATCTGAACTTCTTCAAATCATACAATGTCTGTAGTGTTACAAACACTATACCATTTAATTAATAAAATTAGCGATTTAATAAAATATACTATATAAATATTATAAAATAAAATATTCATACAAAATGGGATAGCACGTAAGCATAAATTCTAACATTTCTTGCTTCTTACTTTTTCATGATACAAAGTGTCCTCTAACAAAAACACAATACCTAGTAGTAAAATGTCTACCTAATGGAGAACTTGCCCAATTAGCATCTAAATATCCAACTACCTTTGTGTGACCCTTATTCTCATATACCAAATCTTTTCTCGGTGCACTCTTGATATACTATAAGATTAAAAAAACTATATCCTAATGACTATCACATGGAGACTATAGAAACTAATTAACAACACTAACCGAAAAAGAAATATCGAGTTATATGATGGTAAGATAGTAAAGCTTACCAACTAGTCTCTGATATCTCTCAAGATCTGCAAGAGGCTCCCCTTATCCAAGTAGAAGTTTGGTATTAAGATTTATGAAAAAATCTATAGGTCTACAGTCTGACATCCTTATTTCCTCCAGAATATCCAGCGCATATTTTCTTTAAGAGATAACAATTTCAGACTTAGATTGCGCAACCTCTATACCAAAAAAATATCTGAGCACTCCCAAATCTTTAGTCTAAAAATTTTGAAACAAGTCGTTCTTTAATTGTTTAATACTGTCCAAATCATCTTCTGCAATGATATTATCATCAACGTAGATTACCTGATATATGCATTGGCCTTATGGTGTATGTTGATAAAAAAAAAAACAGAATGATCTGACTCACTTTGAATCATGCCAAACTCTTGAATAATAGTACTAAAATGGCTAAACCAGGCACGATGAGATTATTTTAAACTGTACAAAGAGCAAAAAAAGCTTACACATCAAACCAAACTTCCCCTAAGCAACAAATTCAGGTGGTTGCTCTATATATCTTTCTTTCTAAAGCTCAACCTAAAGAAACATATTTTTTATATCAAGTTGGTGTAAAGGCCATTGACGAATAACAACCATAGACAAAAACAATCAGACATATGGCATTTTAGCCACAAGAGAGAAAGTCTCATAATAATTCTGCCTTTAAGTTTGAGTGTACCCTTTTGCAACCAACCAAGCTTTCAGTCTGTCCACTTAACCAATGGGTCCAACCTTGACAGTGCACACCCATTGACAACCAACCGCAGAGTGTTCTGGTGGCAGTCGAACCAATTCTCAGGTACCATTAGCATATAAAGTAGTTATTTCCTCAACCATTGCTTGACATTGGCCATGATGTGATAAAACCTCACAAAGTGTTTTAAGAACAGAAACAGAAGATAAAGTGGAGACAAATGCATAAATGAGGAAGATAATCGATGATAGCTAAGAAAGTTGTACATAGGATAAGAGTTGCGAGTGGAACGTATACTTTTACGAACAACAATTGAAAATTGGTCAGTAAGTGACAGGACCTCAGTAGAAGAGGAATCTGGAGCAGGAAATGAGTCAATGGGAAGCTCAAAAGCGTCAAAAGCAGTATCATTATCAACATTTACAGGATCAAAAGGAACAAAACTATCAAGAACCGAAGAAGGAGGATCATGTTGTGGGACAGGAACAGATTAAGTGTTTGACTCATAAGGAGGAATAATATAAGAAACTGGAAAAGACTCTGTGATTGACATATTTTCTAAAGCAGAGGAAGAAAAGAAAGAGGAAAACTAAAACAAAAATGACATTAGCCAAAAGTTAATGATAGTCGGGTGTTAGAAAAACAACACCTATATCCTTTTTAAAGACGTGAGTAGTCAAGAAAAATATATTTGATAGACCGAGCAGATAATTTATCTTGACTAGGAAAGAAGACATAAACAAAACATGTACAGTTAAATACATGCGGTAGAAGAGGAAACAAAGGTTGATTAGGATATAAAACAGAATAAAGGACTTAATGTTGTAACACAGAGGAGGGCATTCAATTTATAAAAAAATAAACAGTAAGAACAGCATCTACCCAAAAATAGAGAGGAACATTATTATGTATAAGTAAAGTGAGGCAGTCTCAATGAGATATCTGTTCTTACACTCAGCAAATCTATTTTATTGTGGAGTATAGACAGAGAAAGATTGATGTAAGATGCCTTGAGAAGACATAAATTTAGTAAAAGAAGCATAAAAATATTCACATACATTATCACTACGCAATATACGGATAGTAGTGAAGAATTATGTTTTAATTTTAGTATAAAAGGATTCAAAGATGAAAAATAATTCAGAACGATCTTTCATTAAAAATAACCAAGTGCAACGCAAATAATCATCAATAAATATAATTTAATATTTAAAACCTAAAATAAAATAAACTCAACTAAGACCCTAGACATTTGAATGAACTAATTCAAAAGAGGATGTAGCCCGATTATTGACACACTATAAAAATGATCAACGAGAGTATTTTTCAAGCTGACAAGACTTACAATTAAAAAAAGATAGACTAGAGAGACCTGGAACCATTTTTTGAAGCTTTAACAAATTTAGATGTCCCAAATGATTATAAAGAAGTGCTGGTCATTCAATGACAGTGCATGCAACAAATGGTTGAGGAATACTCAGATGATAGAGCCCCTGTGACTCATGACCTACACCAATTATCATTCTCGTACTGCGATTCTATGTAAGAATAGAGTCATTAACAAAAGTGATTATATAGTTTAAAGAGCGAGTGAGTTAATTGACAGAGATAAGATTAAAAGGACATTGTGGTATATAAAAAACATATTCTAAAGGTAAGAAGGAAAGATGATGTGCTCAACCAACTGCTTGAGCAGTAGTTCTGGACTCATTAACTAATATGACAGATGGTAATAACCTAGATGTAGAAGTGTGGGAAAGTAATTAAAGGTTACCATAAATGTGATTAGAGGCACCAGAATCAAAGACCCAATGTTCTAAAGAAGAGGACTGAGTAAGACAAGCTACCGAATTACCAATATGTGCAATGAAGGCAATGGAAGAGGTAAATTACTTAGCTTTATAGTTGATATCGATGAGAGTCACAGATGAAGGTTCCTTGTTTGTTTTAGAGCTCTTAATAATCATTTTGACTCACAAATCGTAGAGAAGGAGGAAGAAAAAACAACAATAACCAGAAGCAGTTTTTTGGCAACACAGTGGCGGTTTTCAGCGACGACGATCGCGACCGACTACGGCAAGTGGCACAGTGGCAAGTATTTGGTTCATCGGCATTGTCTGAAGCTATTGGCACAGACGGTGAAAACTCACGCTCGTCGAAGAAGGAGATCGGCGATCACGTGATGGGGCAAAGAGGCAGTATACAGGGGCGTGTCCAGCAGCCAATAAGTACGTGGCTGTTACAGACTTGGTCGTCGGCCTTATTTGAGTTCACGGGAAGGATGATCACCAGAGAAGAGTCGTCGAAGAAAGATAAAAAAAACTAGCTGAAAATATGGACGGCGTGTGCGGTAGCTGATGACTATTAGGCTACTACATAAGTAATCTTTGGCGTTATTAAAAGGCAAGGACACCGGTAGTGAGAGTCCACGCGTGCTAAAACATCAGGTGATATTTTTATGAGTAGCGTGTGGTAGCGCGTCTGGCAAGGTTTCTGTTAGAATTTGTGCTTAAGTTCCATTCCCTTTGATGTATAAATATTTATTTTTTGTATTTATATTATCATTATTTCATTAAAATTGCTAATTGTATTTAATATATAATAAGATGCTTGTAATATTTCAGACATTGTATAATTTAAAGGAGTTCAGATCTAGTCTAAAAGAGTTTAGATCAGTGCTAAGAATTAGCAACACTAAAAGTTATAAATGTAAAGAGTTGGCACTGATAAGAGTTAATGGGTTATAAAAGTCAGCGAAATTTAAAGAGTTAGAGTCTTGTCTGAAATGGGACAAATACCTAAAAATATATTAGTAATGATATAGTTGTAAAGAGTTACAAATAGTGTTAGAAAATGTTATTATACAAATATATTCTTAAATACTATGTTCTTGATCTATCTTCATTGATGCGGTCTGTTAGTGAAGACCTTATTATATATAGATCAGTGTATGTCTATATTTGAATAGTCTAGATGACTAGTCTTAACAGACTATGAGTTTAGTAGAAACTCGTATAGAGATACAAGTATTCAATAAGGACTGAGTATTGAACATACTCACGAGGATCTCTAATAAACATCTTATAAAGCCGTCAATGGAGAATCTTCTCAAGTAGAGTAATATTCGTGATCCTTTGACCTAAGCACCATGGTAGGTTTGAGAATGATTCACCATACTCTGGTTCCACATATGTCAAAAATATTTCATGGTCTAACTACTAGGTGTCACTGAGTATGGTTCGATGTTTATGGAGTTTGGTGTGTAGATATGGGATCCATAAGCTCATTTGGGTAAGTAATATATCATAATACTCATAAATTGTGTTTCAGAAAATCTTATAGCTAAAAGCAATAATACCCAGTAAAAGAGTTTTATCTTATGGATAAATAATATCGCAAAAGTGTTTTTGGATATTATTTATTAAAATATGAATTATGTTAGATTGAGTGTATTTTGTATGTGATACTTTTCCTACATGTAATAAAATTTTAAAATTATATGTACACTCAATTAATCACATAACTAATGCATACTAATCAACAAATTAAATAAATTATTATGTTTGGTATAAAAATTAAAAATAAAATAAAATAAATTCTATGCACCTATGACAAATTTTTTTTCTAGCAAAATGTTATACAAATATAATAGTTGTAAATATTTAAAGATATGATGACTTCTAAAAAAATATATTAGTTTAATAGGTTTATTTTCATTAATAGAAAATAAGAAAATATGATTAGAGTATATGTTTCAATATACAAATAAAAAAAATTAGAAAGCACAATTCCTAAAAATTTAAAATTTAAAATTTTATAAATAAATATAAAATAATTTTTTATCTTTAAAAACTCTTCTTAAATTATAATCAAACATTATTAAAAACAATTTATCATTATAAAAGTTCTTTAGTCAGTAGAAAAACCCAACTAAACACATACTAAATATTAGGTTAAAAATTATTCAATTTTTTTTTATTGAAAATTTACTAACTTTTCCCCTAGTGAAATTCATATTTACTAGTTTTTCCCCTAGTGAAATTCATATGTACTATTTATTCCTTAATAATTTATCTTATTACTTACTCCTTTTTGCCATCAATTTTCTCAAAATTTGATCAATCACACCTCACAAAAAGAGTTACCAACTATTATGAATTTATTAAGGGAGAAAATCCTAATTTTTATCTAGGAAGCAAACCGATAAATTTTCAAGTAGTATAGGTACTAGATAGTAGATAGCATGAAGGACGTAACCAAAAAAAAAAAAATCGTCTGGGCTAATTGTTTTTAGAATCGTTTCTTAATTTCTAATGGTACCCAAAAAAATAAAATACATTTTATATTGAAAAAATATAATAATCTTATAAAACAAATTGTAATAGTAATATGATATTAATGTTATATTTGATGATGTCTCAAAATATAAAATTAATAATCTAGACAAATTCTTTTTTGAAAAGCCAGCTAAAGGAGCTTGAGCAGAAACAACAAATAGATTATTTAAACTTAGTCATTCAAGTATATTTAACATTAACAAACGCTACCTAAATTAATAAAATAAACAACCTAAATAATTGTATAAATTAAATGAGGCCAAATTCAAAATTAAGTTAAAAAAAATCCCCAATTCATATTCAATATTAAGCCAAAAACCAAGCAGCCACTACCTTTATGACCTCAATAACAATTATAATTACAAATTAAAATTTTAACCTTTTATTCTCTACTTAAAAAAATATCTTTATTCTAATATATTTTAAAAAAAAGAGAGATATCATTTATATAATAATTTAACAAAATTATTATATTAATTATAAAATTAGAATCTTGGAACTAGAATTTAAAGTGGGGCCAAATGAAAAAGTAAAACATTACATTAAATTATAGTTTAATTATATTGAATCCGGACTTAAAATTTTGTGAAGACAAATTATATAAAAATAAATATTTTAGAGGTTAAAATTTTAAAATTTTAAAAAATTTTAGGGCTTTGGGGCATACTCTCGTAGGCCCTTCTTTAATCCACCACTACTCAAATGCATCTTCTACTATTTTAAATTATGTAATTTTTATAAGATTAATTGAATTTTTATTTTTGGGATGGTATGTCTAAAGGCCCAAAAGATAAAAATGTCAGGAAAAAATTGTTTCATATTCCAATTATAAAAAATTTCCGCTTGTTATATTCAACTTATGCTAAATATATACAAAAAAATGTCCAAGTTATTGGAAAAATTAAATATTATTGTAACAGAAAATTACATTAGTTAAGAATTTAGAGGATGACGTTTCTAAAAAGAATTTAGAGAAATAATTCTAAAATTGATTTTAAACCTAGGAATTAAAAATATATTTTAAATGAAAAATAAAAAATTTAACATAAAAAAGATTCAAAAAACAAAAAGAGAAAAATCTTCTTTTTTTTTGGTTTTTTTTTTAAAATTTTTGAAGACCGGTTATTTAAGATATAATTTTTTTTTACCGAAGTCAAATTTTTTAAGTTTTGTTAACCAAATATATCTTGCGTTGACCATTTTATCCTTATTGTAATTTTAATAATTTTTTTCTTATTTTATCTTCTATTTTCTTTTTTCTTTCTTATAAATTAATTAAAAACATAAATTTTAAATAATTAATTTTTAATTAATTATGAAAAAAATTATTTATAATAACAATAATAGTTTTAAAAAAATTATATTGTAATTAAATAATATAAATTATTTAATTAATTAATTTTTATTTTTTTTATAAATTAATTAAAAATAATTAATTCAAAAATAAGTTAAAAAGTAAAATTTTAAAACTTAAAAAAAAAAAAGCAAAGTTGGGCGTGCATTTAGACATGCACACTCAAACATGAGCGCCTTGCAAGCAAAGCCTATTGGGAGCGCGCCCAAGCATGAGCTACGCCCATAAGCCCAAGCTTTGGTTTTCTTTTCCTTTTAATAACTTAAAAAATAATATTTTATTTAAAAATAAAATAAAATAAAAAGTAAAAAATAAAATAAAAATAAAATATTTCCATTTTTATTAATATAATAAAAAAACTATATTTCAATTAAATAATATAAATTATTTAATTAAATAACATTTTATTTTTATAAATTAATTAAAATAATTAATTTTAAAAACAAGTTAAAATAAAATTAAAAATAAAAAAACAAAGCCTTGAGGCGCATGTGTGCGCCTGCCAGATGCATGCGTGCACACGCCAGACGCATGTGCCCGCAAGCTTTTTATTTTATTTTACTTAAATATGTAATATATATTAAACTAAATATACTAATTTTTTTCTTATTTTACCCCTTACAAATAATATCCTCATCTTAAAAGCTCTCTCTCGACGCAAACACATCTCTCTTAGATCTGTTCCCAATTTTGAAAATATTTTTTAAATATGACGATATTTTGAAGATTTAGAAGAATTAGTTGAAGTTGAAAACTAGTAAGTTTATTTTATTTATTTTTTAATTAGTAGTAATGTTTATATTTACATTGAAAATGAGTGTAATAGATGACAAATGTAACAGATGTTTCAAACTCCCTAATTATCACAGACGGTGAGTCAGAGGGCTCGTGGCTACATGCATAGTTGTTGCTGGGGCGCCACCTCATGCATGCATCAGGGTGCAACAAGGCGCTCATGTAGGGCACGCATTGTTGCGCACCACCGTTGCACCATCATCAAATTTTTTTATTTATTTTATATATTTATATTAAATAAATATTTGTATATATATATATAAATATTTATATATTCAATTTTATTTTTAATTTAGTTGTATATATAATTAAACTAAAATTACGTTGTATTTTTTCAGGTGTTGTAGATCATGTCGCAAATTTCGACCATTATATGTTTTAGGAGAAAATGGCAGAGCAGTAATGATGGTTTTGAAAAATACATCGGATATCAAAATATGCGTATGGTAGTTTCAAAAAATATTAAATATAAAGCGTTGTTGAGAAGAATTTTTCATTTTCTAAGAGTTGATCGAGTGCATTATAAAGTAACTCTTAAGTTTAAGGTTCCTTCAAGTACTATAAAGTTGAGACCTATTCCATTAAAAAATGACAGCGATGCAATATTGTGGTTGAGCTTATAGAATAATATTGCTACATCTTTTTGTGTAACCGTAGATACTCGAGGACCTTAAAGTAATGCCGAAACACCTATGGAGCAAAAATAAGGTTATGCTAAGCAATTCACATTGGCAACTTCAGTATATATTTCAAATCTCTCAGAAGATTATCATTATTCTCCTTCGATGTTCAACGAACAACTAAACTACACATATTATAATGGTCAGATATATGGAGATGTTGGTGTTGATCTTGGTTGTGATATTGGTCAAGATGTTGGATATAATGTAAGTAATAACGGAAAAATGAGAAACGTTATGAGAATGATAATCATGATTACGGTGTGGGTTATAAGGTTGATGATGATGGTAGAAATGATGATGAGGATGATGATGATTATAAAGAGACTATGATGGAAATAATGATGCTGGTAATGATGATAATGATGATGATTATAATGATAATAATGATGATGAGGGTGATAATAATGATGATAAGGATAATGATGATTATGGTATAGAAGAAATGGTTAAGGTAGAAAACTCATTTCAGTTTCAGCTTGAAATATGACAATTTGACTTGAATATATCGGAAAATTGTATAACAACAAAGATGAAATTTATGAATTTATAAATATGGTTGCACTGAAGGGTAAATAGAGCTTTAGAGTTTATAAATCCACCAAAGAGCGTTTCGAGTTTAAATGCGATGATGACAGCTGCAAGTGGAGATTACGGGCAGTGTCGACAGAAGTGTTACATTTTTTATTATCATAAAGCGAGTAAATATAGAGCACACTTGTGTTTTGAGTCAATTACAGAATGGCCATCGGCAAGCCAAGAGCTGAATTATTGCTAAAGTAATAAAAAATAAGTTTACATCGGTCAATAGAAACTATTGGCCAAAAGACATTCAAGCAGACATACGTGAAGAATTCAGTATTCAGATAATATATACTACATCTTGGTGAGCTAGGGAGCGGGCATTAAGATTGATAAGAGGTGCTCCAGAAGATTCATTCAGTTTGCTTCTTGTATATAGCTGTGTGTTGCAACAAAATAACCTAGGTATAGTTACTCATTTAGAAACTGATGCAGATAATCACTTCAAGTATTTCTTTTTGGTGTTAAGACCTTGCATCAGAGGTTTTAATTCATCAATCCGACCAGTGATTGCAGTGGACGGAACATTTTTGAAAGGTTCCTATCTTGGTACAATATTTGTGACTGTTTGTAAATATGGAAACAATCAGATTTTTTCATTGGCTTAAGAAATTGCTAACTTAGAAAATGATACTTCTTGGGAGTGGTTTATGGTTAAATTAGGGGGAGTAATTACAGACCATCAAAATTTTGTCTTTATATTTGATCGACACACTAATATTGAGAGGGCTATACGGCATATGTTTTCTCATGCATATCATGGGTTCTGCATCTATCATTTGAAAGGAAATTTGATGACAAAATACAAGTTACCATCAGAAAAGTCTAAAAAATGGGTATACCTATCTGCCTACTTCACTGCTACTAAGGCTTATCATGTCCCTAATTTTTAATACCAATTAAACAAGATACGACAAATAAGACCTGACGTAATGAAGTATTTGAAGGAGGATGTTGGTACGGTGAGATGGGCCATATTAGCTGGTGCTTTCAAAAGGTACAACGTTATGACTACTAATATCGCTGAGAGCATTAATGTAGTTACAAAAGAAGTAAGAAAGCATTCAGTGACTAATTTGGTGGAGTGGATGCGAGAACTAATGAAATTATGGTTTTACCATAGATGATTGGCAGCACAAAATATGACGAATGTCTTGACGAACGGGGCATATCATAAAGTCATGAAACATAACAATGATGTAAGTCGAATGACAATTTCTCCTTATGGATGATGGTGTGAATTGGATAGTAGACATTGGCGAAAGAACATGTAGCTGTCAGAAGTTTGATTATTGGCAACTGCTTTATTCCCATGCACTTGCCATATGCAGTTACATCAGATTATCATATGAGAGTCTTTGTTTGACTTATTACACATCTGAGACTTTATTCTGTGCCTATAGTGACCAGTACTTTCGATTGACCAAGTGTCGGATTGGATAGTCTCGGAGTAATTGAAAAATATGGACATTCAGCCTTCGATAGCATATCGTCAGTTAGGCAAACATCAAATGAATCAGATTCTATGTCAAAGAGAGGAATCATTAAAGACTATATGTAGTCGTTGTAGACAACATGGACATAACTGACAGACGTGTCGAAATTCTGTACCTTTACAGAGCAGGTGATGTATATTCGTTTACAAAATCTACCTTATTGATATTTAATTTCACTATAATATAATGCTAATATTTAAATGTTTTTGTTTCGGATGGATCTGAAAAATATGAAAACATATGAAAACAAGTTGTACCATGAGGCTTAATTATGTATGAGAGTCGAGCTTCGTAACTTCTATGCACTTATTTTGTAATGCACTTGTACTTTGTATTTGATACTTATTTCAATGCACTTGTACTTTGTATTACATACTTACTTATTTTAATACACTTGTCTTTAGTATTGATGTTGACAATTTTCACAAAAATTCGGCAAAATCTCCTCTATTATATGGACGTTCCCAAACTTGCCATATTAAAGAAACACATTTCTATCTAATTATGTCTCACCTCCTCACACATACACCCAAATCAATGACCTCAAAATAAATTATATGACATAAATGCATATAAAAAGTTATAGTACTAAACATTGAAGCAGCAATCCACAAATCAACGACCGTCTTTTGTCTATAAAAGGTACCAATGTCACGGAATGAGTCAAATAGCCGACCTAACATAAGATATTCAATAAACATACAGACGAAGGTGCCACAATCTCCGCTTCCATCCTTTTGTTAAGGCACATTCTCGCGTATACGAATCACCGGCCAAGGGAACAAATTTGGGCTTTGTATACCCCTCAAACTATAAAATCTAAACATTTGAAGGTACAAACGCATTGCAACATGTAAAGGCTCCATAAATTTTATGATGGATTTGTCTGAATAGCCATTCACACTGGAATCATAAAGAACAATTACAATTCGAACAAGGTTGAGTTCTGCTATAAACCAATATTCTTAATTGATATTCATCGAAATATATACCTATAAAAATAATTATTGTATTATTTGATCTTAATGTTATTATATGCACAGTAAAAAGGCATTATTGTTCTTAAAAGTAATATATTGACCAATGCCCACGATTTAGCACTAAGTAACACGAACTTTGTTCCGAGTGCATAAGCCAACAACGGTTCGAGCCATTGATCGTTGTCTAGAGGATTAGCGGTGAAGGACGTTCGCCACATTTGTCGAATGTACTCCTAAAGACAAATAAAAGATACCCATTAAACTCGTTAATAGTTAATATATACAACGTTATGATAATGTTATGTGCACAATAAACGGGTAATAAAATAGCTCACATAAAAATATGTATCTGCAGTTGTGTAATCTTATGAGTATATATCAGAAAACATTCTTTAACGCAAACGCAAAACCTTTAAATATTTATTTATGTGCTGCAAAATAAAGAATATGTATAAGTTTCGATACTATTAGACAACTCACAAAATAAAAAAAAATAAAAACAAGTCCTCACCGAATTGTCAAGCAAGTGTTGTAGTAGGTCATTAAACCATGTATAGTTGGGATCGAGTCCGTCCAAATAAACCCATTGCGTTGGGTAATTTTTTTTTATCCAATCCAGAAGTTCAATAAATTTAACCTGATCAGTAAGAATCAGCTACCTGTTTACGTCAATTGTAGGTGCTACTTGCAATTCCACAAGTTTCTTCTTCATGGGCTTTTTCAACAGATTAGTATATAGACTGACTTGGGCTGTTGCCTTATTGCGAAGGTGCCTATACCTGCTCATGTTTTCACCTAACGGAGCAAGTATAATTTTTACACTTGTAGGGCTATCAGCTATATGCTGTAAATCTATTATTATAGGCTGATGCTGAAACTCGCTGGCAGGAGCAAATGTCTGAAAGTCAGAAGCCATGAATTTGGTACCCTATAAAACCAAACAATACCAATTAATGTATTGACTTGTTAAACTTTGTATCAAATGTAATTTAGGTTTAAAACTTATCATACTCTACCCTGCATTCTCAGAGATCTTGGCTAGCTTAAACTGTTGCACCAAGAGAGATATCTGACGCAGGATATTTTCTTCGGCTTTATTAATCTTGGCAAAAAACTCTGAGTTAACCTTATCAATCTTGGTAGATATTCTTTTTTTCAAGATCATTCATCCTCTTATCTAGGACATGATACTGAGATGATGACATGCCAAACTCAAACTATACATAAATAATTATAATCACAAGTGAATACTCATCAATAACATAAGTAGTTATAATTCAAGGAAAAAAAAATTTATTATTATACCATTGATTCAGTCATTGGCGTGGCTTAAAATTCGTAGTCAGGCTGAAGATCATCGATGAATTGGGTGTCCGAAATCTCAACTTTCTCCAACTTAAGACTCCATCCCTATTTTTCTGATGGAATGCTTAAGTTTACCGCCATGCGATAGTCTGCACTCTTCTCATATTTGTAGGGCACCAACTTTCTATAAACTTCTAAAGTCTTTATAATATTTTAGATTTATTAATCATTATTAGAAAAAATAATAAAAGTTATAAGAAAATTATATCTATTTTTTGTTGAACATAAAAGCATATCCCAACACCATTGAAGATGACGTTTACGATGCTTTTGTATAATGGGGTGTCTGTATTAGACCAATTTAGAATACACGAAAAATAGTCTCTATTCTTGTAGGCAAATAGCTCCCCACATTTCGAAATCGCATTATAGATCCACACCTGAGATGATAATAAATTAAAAAATTATAATATCAAAAAAATAAAATTTTTTGTATCCCAATATGATAATGAATCGAAAAGATATAATTACTCACTAAGAATTATTAACTAAATGAGTATAAGTTGTATGATTCCTTATCCAAAGCGCTCGCTTTTTTTACTTTTGCTAACTTTTTAATTAGAGCTGTGCATAAACTATTGTAGAGTATAGTCTATACAATCGTGCCCCAAGGATAAGCATTAAATTCATCTATATTATCTACGAGACGAAATGCAAAATATTGTATGGTTCTATTCCGTTCACGTGGCAATAACAATTTATGAAATATATAAAATAGACACATTTTTACTGCATCTACATCATCGTCAATGTAACGCTCACGAACCACGGATTCAAATCCCTGTAAGTCAACTCACTTCTACTTGAAAAATATTTATGCCATAGTCTATCCCCTAACTCACTTATTACAGGATAATCCTCCATCCTCAAACCAATAATAAAATAAAATTTTAGACGAGAGAATCTAATACGTCTTTTGCCTATATAAAACCATAATTCTTCATATAAATTTTTGATATGTACGCGTCTTAATAAAATTTTATGTGTTAAATTATTTGAGAATGGAATATCTAATACATCTAAAAAATAATCAAAATATGTGGTTCTAAATATTTCGACCTACCGTAAAATCAATTTATTTTTTATATTTTGTATAACTAATAACTTCGAGTAAGCATGTATGTTCACTCGGTAGAAAATATTTTCGACAATTACGTAATCTTTTGAGACATTCTCATTTCTAAAAAAATAAAAAAAAAATTATTAACATATAATATTCACAAAAAATTATTATCAATATATAACTAACTATTAAATAAAGATAAAAAAATTACAACTAACCTATATTAATATTGACAAAACAGTTTAAAATTATTAAATTAAATAATTATTAAATAATTTAAAATTATAAAATTAAATAATTATTAATAAATCAAATTATATATTTTTAAATTAATAAAAAAATTTAAAAAATTAAATTACCACGTGGCACATTGCTTTAACGCCATGTGGCAGCTCGCACTAATAGTTTGGCGTGCGCCTGCCGCGTGAAGCATTTTCATCGAGTGTATAAGCACACACTGATGAGTGTCTAATAAAAAAATGACAAAAAACTGTTATTTTTAACCATTTTTAACTTATTTTTATGCTACATCCATACATTTATAACAATTAATTATAAAAATTATTCAAAATTATAAAAAAAAAAAAATTTAAAATATAAATTTACTAATTTTTTTTTATTTTTTATTTTTTCAACTTCACAATAAATTATTTTAACTTCCATCTTCAAACTCTCTTAATTTTATAATGAATCTAACAAAATTTGAAGGGAAATAATTTGTAAACTGTGAGAGGAAAAGAGAGGGAGTGTCGGTGTGATACGTGTTAGAGATAAAAATAAATTTTTTAAGAGTAAGGGTAAAGTTATAAAAAAAATATAAATTTAATTAATATAATTAAAAGAATTTTAACTCGATCAAAATAAATATTTTATTAAGAGTTTGGGTTAAAATGTTTTTTTTTTTTAAGGCTAGAAAAAGCAAATTTATTGGGAATGTCTTAAAAGAAAACGAAAGCGCGGCCGGGCCTTTAAAAATCGGGTTCTCTTCTTACAAGTTCAGTTTTTATTACTGAAGAAAGGGTTTTTTTCTTCTCGCTCGCTAGGGTTTAACAATTTTTCGATTCTCGAACGTATCTTTTGGAAGTCGAACAAAATGGCCAGCACCAAAGTTCAGAGGATTATGACTCAACCCATCGTAATGTTTTTTAATTCCCTAATTGCACCTTTCTTTTCTCTTTCTCTTTTAAGGGTTTTTAAAGTTTTTTCGTTTTATGTTTGCTGATTTACTTTCTTTCTATTCTTCCGTGGTTTTTGTGTGATGGGCAGAACTTGATTTTCAGATTCCTTCAAAGCGTAAGTTGTCTATATATCTTGATTTCCTCTTCTGGGTCTGCTTAGATTTTGTTTTTGTTAATGGATTTTTTTGAGTGTCTGGGCTCATTTTGCTCTTTCACGGTTGCTTTGGTTTGAATCTATTCAGAAAGCTCGCATTCAGATTTGGCTTTTTGAGCAGAAGGATTTGAGGATTGAAGGCAGAATCATTGTAAGTTGTACTTATTTTTTAACTTTGTATTGATTATTTATGAGTTTTGTTTTTCGCGTCAAGAATTTGACTTGTTAAGTACATGGTTTTCAGCAAATTCACTTAGATTACGCATATTTGTGTTTGAAAATCAACCTTTTGGTAAATTTGGTAAAAGTTATGATCCCTTGTGCTTGAAAATTTTAATTGGTGGTTCCAAACTGTTCTTCCCTAAATTTTGCGATTGCTTCTTGGTAAGAATATAACGTTAGATATAAATTTCTACCTATTCCAAGTTTCAACAAACTCTACTACTAAGTAATAAGTTAAGGCCCATGGATATTCAATCACAATGTCCAAACCCTATGTTCTAAGCATGATAGTCTGATAACTCAATTGATAACCATGAAATCACTTCTCTTCTGTTTTATTTTATTTTCCATAGAAATGGATATATTCTTCCTCATTTTTTTTTCAGAGAGAGAGAGAGAGAGAGAGAGCAACTTACTTGAAAAACAGGGCATTTTAGGATGGGATTGACAATAGAATTTTATTGGAGCTTGATTTTGTTTTGTGAAAATTGCCTTAACTATTCCTGCTGCATGTCTTTTATTCTGTTTTTAGTTTAATTGATGGATTTCAGGTCCATAGCCATGAATTGTAATTTGAGTTCCAAATACCCAAGGTTATGCCTGATTATTTATTGCATTTATGTGGTTTTGATCTTTCCACACTTCTCTATTTAAGTTGTTTGTTGTAGGGTTGTGGGCCTTGACTTCTCATGTTTACGCCCCCCTTTATGTAGATTAACTGGGGTGGAGTAAACAGTCATCACACAACCAAACACTATCTTCATTAGTGCATTGGAGCAAAAAGCCAGTGCTGCTTGCAATCTTGAATGACTTCATCTGTTTACACTTTTTGTTTTTTCTGAAGTTTCAACTGCTTTCTACTTCGTTAAATGCGATTTTGGCTTCTGTTTATAGTGGATATTCTGAATGGGAAATTTGAGCAAGATAAATAGAAAATTTCACTTTGGAAAGAGGAATCTTTTAGTGGCATTCTGCAAACTTGTCAAAGGTGTGATGGAACTTAGAAAACTGAAACTGAAGATGTATGACTTTTTTCCCTAAGTGTAATATGGGGGAAATAATAATGAGTATATTTTCCTTTAGTGCAATATGAGGGAAATAATCCCAAGTGCACTTTGTTACTTGCTTGATCAAGATTCACTTCCTTCTCGCTCAGGGCATGCATAGAAGTGTTATTTTAATGTTTGCATTCTCAAATATTGATTGATTAAGAAGGGAGAGGATGCTTGCCATTTGGTGCTATATGCATGTATAAGTTGGTAAATTGGTTATCTTTCATTGTGACTGAAGATAAATTTAGTTGACCTGTATTTGTGAGATTGGTCTAAGTAGTATAGAGTGAGCAAACAGATTATACCTAAAGGCTGTATGCATATTTTTGTTAAAAGGAGACGAGAGAAAGGGAAAGTGTTGTATACTGAATATTTTAATTATAGTGTTTAATTAGAGATGAATGTAGTATGTTGTTTGTAAATGTGAATTTCATCCTAATTCATGAGTGATGAGGTTATGTTAAATACTCCTACTTTTTCCATGAATTGTGAACGAAGAGGAAATAGAAAGAGTGTTGGAGAGAAATAAGCAGCACACTTTTATCTTGGTGGTTTCTTTTTAGGCATTGTGGTCTTCCACCTTGTATTAAGTTTGCTTGTATGTCCTTGTGGGCTCGTACTGTTGTGCAGTAAACGATCATGAGGCCAGTTAAGGGTAGGGGTGGGCAATTTCGGGTTCGGGAATTCCCGACCCCTACCCGAACCCAATCGGGACGCCGAAATGTGTCCTGATCGGGACACATTTCGGGTCGGGACAAATTCCCGACCCCTACCCAAACCCGATTGGGACGCCAAAATCGGGACACATTTTGGGTCGGGTCGGGAAATCCCGATTTTGTTTTGGGAAAAAAATTATTTTGAAAAAAACATAGTTTTGTTTCGGGTTCGGGACGGGTTGGGACGGTTCGGGTTGGGATGGTTCGGGTTCGGGACGGGTTGGGAATTCCCGTTCGGGTTCGGGAAATTCCCAAACCTGACCCGTCCTGAACGAGTCCCGAACCCATTCCCATTCCCGTTCTGACCTGAAATTTCTGGACGGGTCGGGTTCGGAAATAATGCCCACCCCTAGTTAAGGGTTTGATCAGCAACAGTGTGTAAATTATTCTGCTTCAATGTATGCAGTTTACTTTAGTATCATATTGAGTCTGCTGAATTTTCTACTAAAACTCATGTTATCATCTTCTTCAGTTGTTTCCCTCTGCTACTTAAAGAATAGTATTTTGGTTATGACTATAGAAATCATTTGCTCTTGTCCCAATTATCCATGTTTCCTCTGTCAAGTTCAACTAAAAATTGAGCTTCAATACTTGCATGTACTCTTAGGAGTGGATGATAGATTATCAAGGCATTTTTAGGTTCAATTCTGATACTGATAGAGGAAAATATAGACTTTCCTATTTAAATATTATCTTGGAAGTTGTAGGATGGGTAGTGTAACATCTTTGAAGGTCAATTATTATGCACACCTATTATTAGATAATGTTCTACTTAAGGTCAAAGCAACTTTGTATATTATGGGAAGTAGGGAGAATACAATATGGCTTCTTAATTAGTATGCAAGAAATGTTGCAATTTTTCTCTTGTTTCATCATATGACTCATCACTTCGTCAATATCTTCCTTAAATATCTAATAAGATGGCCTTTTTGTTGTTCCTTTGACTTGAAGTTCGGTGTTGAAAGGCTTGAATCACATGTAATGGCATAACTAGTGAAAACCATCTCTTTTTCAAGAAAGAGAATGCTGAGGATATATTTTGTAGAAGAAGTTAATTTTGGCTTTCAAATGCTTTATGTTTTAGAGGGGATTAAAACTATTTTGAATCTGGAGTATTGAATAGACAGCTGAAAGGAGAAAGCACCAATAGGACTCAAAATTTGGAAATATGTTGTGTTTTGTTCACCATTGTTAGGGAGTATATGTTGGCTCTGTAAGCAGTGTTTCAAGCGCTCTAGCAATGAAGATTCCCACATAAGAAATCTTCATCCATCCATTCTGTCAATGGCATTTTGAGTTGCTTCCTCATCTTGGGAGTATGGAGCATGCGTTAAATTTTTTTTGCGACTTTCCACAAACCAAATAAAAGCTGAAGATGGAATAATATTGTTACAATCCTTACATGCATCCAATGAACATTTTGCAATTCTCAATCTGTCCAAAGATGTGTTTTGATTTCAGTGATCATATTGCTTTTACAGGGTTTTGATGAGTACATGAACTTGGTTCTGGATGATGCTGAAGAAGTCAACATCAAGAAAAAGACTAAAAAGTCGTTAGGTGAATGACTTTCCTACTTCATTAATCCCTCTATTTCTGTGGCATGTTCTAACTTTTTTTCTTTTTTCCTTTTTTCCTTCCTTCACAGGAAGGATTCTTCTCAAAGGAGACAACATAACTCTGATGATGAACACGTAAGCAAAAATTAAACAAACCTTCATCTCTATCTTCCATCAGTGCAGACTAATGACTTCTATTTTCTGCATTGCAGGGGGAAGTGATGATCATCCCGGCAATTATGTACTTGGGCATAGGTTCAGCCATTCAGACTGTTTTGCTATCTTTTTAAGTATGCAACTGGATTTCATGTATGATATGTTTATCTTATATATACTTTTACTACATATGATGCAGTTACTGGTCTTTCCCAAGTCTCGGATTTATTTCTGCCAATTGGTTTTGTGGTTTTACTTTCTATTTGTTAGCCGAACTAGTGAACAAATTACCTTGAAGATTCATAGCAGAGCAAATTTTGTGAATTTCTTTTTTCTTTTCCTTTCATATGAAATGTGTTGGTCTGATGGGGGTACTTCAATTTGGGAAGATTTGTGGCCAACTGAAAAATAAACAAGCAATAAAAATTTGATCCAACCATAGCAGTAGCAGCATGTATCTTTTAGAAGTTATAGAAATAAATGAGATTCTCAATGATTTGGAAACTATCTTTCAAATTGTAACATTATGCTATTTATGTCTATTAAAACTTGAAATTTACAATTTGAAAACAATCTTTCAATAGATTAGATTCTCAACAATGTTAGGTTATTATTGCTTGAAATTGTAGCAAGCATTCGGAATTTGGATCCCTTCATACTTGGCCTGAGTTGGTGAGCCTTTGTTGTAATGGAAAAAGTCAGCGAGCCAGGGTTTAGGAGAAAATGACCCGGAGAATTATAACATTTACGATGTCGTTTATATGCCTGTTTAGTATTTTTTTTTTTCTGTGCATGTTTATATGTAAATGAACTAATTTTAGTAATTACGAAAATAAGTGAGTAAAGGAAAAATAAAAATAATCAAAAACTGACTATTTATTCCCCAATTTTGGTGGAGCTCATTCAAATCCTCCACCCATGTGAAAAAAATAAAAATAAATAAGAGATTGGGCTTGTTGGGGAGTAGGAGGTGGTGGGGGCCGTGGTGCTTGTCTTGGCGGACCTGTGTCCTTGGTTTGGCAATTTGTCTAGAAATTGGGAATCAAAGTGACCTCACACAATTTTATTCTCTTTCTGAAGTCTATAACGCAAATTTAATTGATTACTGACTCAGCCTCCACACATATTACTTTTCTTGCTATAATACAATCAATAATGCCTATTCACTATTTCTTGTATTTGTTTTTTCCCTTTCGGTTTCATGCCTACATCACCTTTATTCCATAACCTTTTGAACAATGTCATTTCTTGGAGAGTGCAAATCATTCCTCTTCAATAATGAGAGAGAGAGAGAGACACTTTATTGTAAACTTTTGTATGAAGATGGGTTTGTCTAGTATATAAAATGGTAAAACATATATTTTAGTTACATTTTTTTATTATTTAATAAATAAGTAATAAATTATTTAGAATGAAAAACATTGACATTAATTTAAGGTATTTAATATTAATGGTATGTGACATTATTGTTTAAGATTGGAATTTAGATTGTAAATCTATCTAATACATGTATAGTAGTCAAACTCATTTGAAAGTTAAAATCAAGATTAGAGAGAATGATGACCGTAAAATTATATTCGAGTCAAATCATGCTAATCTAATAGATTAGCAGTTACTAAAAAATCACAAATCTTGATCCTAGTGGGAAGCCTTATTGGAGTGATGGGACAAGCTTACACAATTGTCTTGCTAAACTTGATTGTTGATTCAAACGAAAACTTGATGGCTATATAAGCCCAAAAATTGACAAATATGCTTATTGATTAAATGATTAGTGAAAGTATTAGGTAGCCTATCTCTTTCTCAACTAATGCCAAAAGTATTAGGTAGCTTCTTCCGGCTTCCTATTGCATAGTTTGCCATGAGAAAAGAAATTCTAACATATGAATATGCTATTTATATGCACCATTAAAAAGGCAGGATTGTATTTTATAAGAAGCAGAGACCTCGAAATTCTACCATTAATCCTTCTCGAATAAAATCTACACAACTACTACTTTAATTAAAAGGAGCAGAACATAATACTCTAGATGTCATACCCACTTTTAATAATTTTCAATAATAAAAAGGAAATTTTTTTTTGAAAAATTATTCATTACTAGTTTTAGGATTAAGAAAAAGAAAATAGCACTAGAATGACCAATTATCCTTTTAAAAAGGGATAATGGGTAATTTTAAGACAAAAAAAAAAGTGACATAAAATATATAAATAGGAGAATAATGGTGGTTGTATTTTTATTAAAAACTATTATATTTGTTTTAAGGAGAGAACTTGCTTTATGATAGTAACAAAACACTAGCAGCGTTGAAAACATCAAAGTCAAAGGGACCCTCTTGACAAGGCAGCAAAATTAGGGTTCGGATGCATTAGGGTTAAAGTGATATATAATTTTGTCCTACGCATTCCCATTGAGGGAACAAATTGATTGCCCATTTGCTTCCACCATGTGATAGATAGAACAAATGCGTATGTGCATCTGTGTAATGAGTGATATATTTGACATTATGTGCACCAAAATTTGTGACTCACAAACAACTTGCCAAGAAATCATAATTCTTGACATCTTTGTCATGATATTTCGATTCATAAGGTCGCGATCAAGTAAAAAGGATTCACTTTTGAGGCTGTTTAACTTTTAATACTAATATTTAACCTTTATTTACTAGCTTATTTAAAAAAATTTAGTCAAATAATTACTTTACATGCAATATCAATGCCAATAATTTTTACCCTCGTAGATTCTCGCTCCTGTCTCAATTAATTAGCATTACATCTATCTCTGTATCATTAATTCCACGTTTTATGTAAAGCAGGCCCGCTAATCTTTAAACATTAATAGTAATTTCTTAACTAATTGCTTTTGTATGCAATAAACGTAAGACGAAATGATAAAAATCTTCTTGTTTAATTGATGTCTAAACTAACACAATCAAAGCTCCTTAGTGTCACCACTGGAAGCATGAGGCCATTACCCGTTGTCAATTAATTGAGTTCTCTATCAGAAAATTTACGGATTGAATTGAAGTTTGATTATTGTTAAAAAAGATATTATAGTATCAGAGTTAAAATTTTGAATTCAAATCTCTATATTTTTATTTTTAATTAATTTTTTAATTTTTAATTTATGAGAGAAAAATTTATTTGATTTAAACTTATTTAAATTTATATTTCATATAAAAAAATTTGTTAAAAATTTATTTTTAATATTAATATTAAACTTTTATCTATTAATTTAAAATTTAAAATTAAATAATAAATTAATAATTATGTTATTTTTATTCACTTTATAATATATATTAATAACTTATTACCAATTTATCATAAGAGAAAATCTTGCATGCACTTAGGGAATTGGTATTCCCCCCATTCAGTACAAGTAATGTGTCAAATCACTCTATCACGATTAATTGACACATAAAATGCATTGAGTGGAAAAAACACTATACTTCAAGAGCATGTTGGATTTTCTCTCGCCACAAATGCAATTAGATATTATATAAAACTTCTGATATTCAAACTGTACTCAAAACCTAGACTTGAAAAAGATAAAAACCTCCATATTTTCAAAGAAGAAAATCTTTAGATCTCTATGCCATTAGCATGTGAAGCAAGAACTTTCTTTCATGTCAATGCCGGCATGCCAATATTAGCTCTTAGATAAAATACTTCCAATGATTCTTGATGACGCATTTATGAAATGTGGCTTTGCGGGAGCCACCAATCTTAATAAGTGCTCTTAAATTAAATTATGCTTATTAAATTTGGTAATTCATCAATTTTATTTAAGTAAAAATTATGAAAAATACTAAATAAGAAAATCACAAGAAGTTAAAGACATGTAGAACACGCAAGGAGAATGTAAAACGAGACTTTAAAATGCAAAAAGAGGCGAAAAAATAAAGACTAACTATCCAGGCCTCAACATTGTGGCACTAGAGTCAAAAAGCCCAGTGTCGCAACGCTGAAACGGGTTTCTTGCTAGTGCCATTGGGCTAAACATGGGAAAGTCAATTTCAGTTTCAAATTTTAATTTTTTAGGGGTTTTTGGACTACTAGAAAGTGTAGACTCTTATTTCAACTAAATTTAGAATTTATAGGCATATTATAGCTCATATATAAACTATTGTAAACCCATTAGATTGGTTAATCAAGCATTAAGATAAAGAAGAACTAAGTAAACACTAAGTGCTTGTGTGCATAAGAGTGCAATCGCTGTTTAGGTGTTCATTATTTTTTAGATAACAAAACTATGTCGTTCATTGGATCCTTTAAGTGTTCTTTATTGTGTTTTCTTGTAAAGTTCTTTAAAAGAATTAATAAGAGATGCTAGGATCCTTAGATCCACCGCGGATGTAAGCAATTAACCAAACTACTTAATTGATTGTGTTGTACTCTTGTTTCTCTGCTTTTATATTCTTGTTATATTTGCTTGATATTTGGTTATTCTGCTGCGCAAGGAGATTAGGGTTCAAGGTTGAGCTTATTTTAAAGTACTTTGCTTAACTTAATCACAAGGAAAATGGTGGTTCTCTTCAATAAATTAGTATCAGAGCAAATGTTCGATAATATACATCAGGGGCTATGATCAAATAAGAAATAGAGAAGTTCAATAGTATGAATAACTTCAATCTTTGGAAGAAGAAGGTTAAAGCTCTACTAATGAATGGAGGGCTAGACTCAGCTTTGGAGGAAGTCAGTTCCTCAACTAGTGAAGAGAAGAAAATTTCGAGATATAGAGAGAAAGATTGGGATACGATTCAGAAGAAGACTCACAACACCATAATTTTAGCATTGAGCGACGAAGTATTAAGGGAAGTTGATAATAAAGAAATAACTTTAGGGCTATGAAAAAAACTCAAAGCGTTATACACGAAGAGATATCTTACAAATTAGACTTCTTATAAAGCAGAAGTTACATAAATTATCTATGCCGAGGGATCTTCATTGAGAGCTTACATTGACGAATTCAACAAGATCATCATAAGTTTTGAGACCTTAAGAATCAAGATGGAGGATGAAGACAAGGCCATCATCTTGTTAAGTTTGTTGGCGAAGACCTATAAGAGTTTTGTGGATACGCTACTTTATAGTATGGAGTCCTTAACGATGAATGATGTCAAGGCATCATTGAACTCAAAAGAATTGATAAAGTAATCTGAATCCAAGAGTGGTGCAGTGTTGTTTGCACAAAGAAAGAAGTGCAACTAATTAAAGAGAAAATCCAAGAAATATTTTCTTTGTCACAAGGAATGACACTTTATGAGGAATTGTCTTATATTAAAATACCAAGATGGGTGTGCTATTGTCGATAGTCTTGAGGAAGATATCGAAGTTGTAGATACATTAGTAGCCCCAAGGAAAAGTATGCTGGTAAATAGTGTTGAGATTTATACTTACGTGTCATCCCATTATTGTATGAATATTTATTTTTGTAATATTTATACAATGCATATTTTGTTAAATTGTTAATTATGTTAATTAAATTGTACAATGTTTGTAATCCTACAGAAATTATATGATTTAAAAGAGTTCAGATCTGGTTTTAAAAAGTTTAGATCAATGTTAAAAGTTAGCATTGCTCACAATTATAAATGATAAAAAGTTAGCAAGTTATAATAATCAGCAAAATCTAAAAAGTTAAAATCTTGTTTGTAATGAAATAAAGATCTGCGAGTACACTAGTAATAACATAGTTACAAAGAGTTGCAATGGGTGTAAGAAATATTATTATGCAAGTCTATTCTAAATATAATATTTATGGTCTAATTTTCGATGCGAGTCAATCGGTGGAACGCTTTTTCATAGATCAGTGTATGACTATATCTAAATAGTCTAAATGATTATTCTTAGCTGATCGTAGACTTTACGGAAGTTGGTATAGCATACGTGTATTCAGTGAGGACTGAATACTAAATAAATTCAATGAAGATCCCAATAGACATCTTATGAAGTCGTCAGTGACAGGTCCTCTCGAGTTGAGTAGTATTCGTGGTTCTTTGACCTGAGCCCCACAGTGGGATTGTGAGTGATCCATCATACTTTAGTTCCATGTATGTCAGAGACTTTTTATGGTCTGACCACTACATGTCGCTAGGTGATCCGATGCTTATAGAGTTCAGTATGCGCAGATATGGGATCCGTCAGCTCATATGCGTGTGTTGTATATTCGGATGCTTCGAGACTGTATCTTAAAAAATTTATGGCCTTAAGCAATCAACCTAGAAAAAGAATTTTCTCATAGGGTTAAACAATATTGTAAAAGTGGTTGTGTATATTATTTATTGAGATATATGTCTAGAGATAAGTTAACGAATAAGTGCATGAGAATTTGACGGTAATGATCTATATCCCTACTCTTCTATGATATAATTGACATAAGGATTATACGTATACATTATGACCTCAACTTATATGGTCTAACATGTTGATTTATAATATTCAGGACGTGTGCATGGGGCATCGATCACGAACTCACGAAATAGTTCCGTTTGACAAATCGGGCGTGGACCTAGGGAGTCTCGCAATATAAAGTGTACTCGTTGTGCACTAGGGCAGTATACCAAATTGAATAGTTCAATCCAGTAAATTCCAGCAGATCAGACATTGGCTTCAATATCCCTCGAGACGTGTACGTGTCAAGACTTAGCTGTTAAATATATCGATTGGTTAACAATAATTGTTGACAATAGAATAATGACACATAGTACATTATAGGCTAATTATTATTTTATTTAAAAATTATAAAAATGATCTTACTTGTTGGATAAGTAAAATTATTATTTTATTTATAATATTATTTTAAAATAAAATAATAATAATATTTGATATTATTACTGCAAGTCAAACAATAATTTATTAATAAGTATTTGTTGACATATTTTAATTTAATTAAAATATTAAATGAAACAAATGAATGGCTTACAAAATTTTATAAATTAAGAATTCATGTGTAAATTGATTAAATAATTACAAACAAACACTAAAGCATGGGCATGGTATTCATGTGTGAGATGAGAGTGTCTCGGTCATTGAGAGAGAAATATAGAAACCTTATGTGTTTGCAAGTGTTGTAAAATGTTCAAGAGTCGAACTATATCTTCTTCTTTTCTTTCTATGTTGGACGGCCATTACTACAAGCTACAATTAAATATTTTTGTTATTTAAATATTAAACTTGAACAAAACAGTCATAGCTTTGTAGTAGGCACATAGCTTAAGATGTTAAGCAATTAGTTTAAGAGTTAAACTATGGTTTAAGGTGTTAAATTCTTGTTGGAACAAATTACTATTCTAGTTTATCCAAGCTCAGCAAGTTGGGTACTAAAATTGAAAACAAGTGTGCTTTAAGGCAAAAATTTCAATTAATCAATTCAAAAGGCTTGTTAAGATAATTGCTCAATACTTGTAATTTCATTTATGTGATAACATGAAAAATGTATTGTGTTTATCAACCTAAAAAATTAGATTTTTCACTTCTGTTGCACACAAATATTGTATGATATATATGTTTTGTTATGATGAACACAAAAACACATGTATGCACCATAAGATAATCAATCCTTTTCAAATAGATACTAGATTCGGAGCATAGTGTCCATATGTGTCTCAACAGATCATTGTTTACTAACTACAAAGCCATAAGAGGTAAAGTTCTAATAGGAAATGACATGACTTGTGAAGTCATGGGGTTGGTGACATAAAACTGTGGATGCAATGTGGAGAAACTAGGGACTTACGTGGTGTAAGGCACGTTCTTAGATTAAAGAAGAACTTAATATTCTTAGGCAAGCTTAATGAAGAGGAATATTCAATTAAAGCGAAAAATGAAAAACTGAGGGTAGTAAAGGGATCTATAATGTTTAAGGGTAAGAAGCATAATTGATGGCTCTATGTGCTTAAGGAGATGGTCACTCGTGGCCTAACAGGGGGTGTTGGAGTAATGCAGACTATAAGGCGACATTCAAAGAGTGCTTACCAAAGTGACAAGGGTCAAAAAGGAGTGGAATACATCCATACCTTATGCAAAATGCACGAATGCCTTTAAAGACCAAAGTCACAAGCCTATAAAAAGTTAAGTCTTGGTGGAAACTTAACTAGACTCAGCTTTAAATGATAGAGTAATAGTGTGGATCGGATCTAGAAGCTTTCTTATTTGGAGATTTTGAATCAAGAAATGATTTTATTGGATTTGGTGATTTAATAATTTTTTTTGGACAAGAATTGTGAAGAAAATCAAATAAGAGAGTCACAAGAAGTCAATGACGCGTAAGACACTAAAAAAAGAAGTGAAACGAAACTTGGAAGTGCAAAAAGAGCAAATAAAACAAAGACTTGCTGTCCATGCCTTAGTGTCGCAGCATTAGAACCATGGTGCTGGAGGTAAAAAGCCCAACACCACGGCACTGGAACGAGTTTCTTGTTGGCGCTGCAGCACTAGATGCGGGGAAGTCAGTTTCGAATTTTAAATTTTAAAGGTGTTTTGGACTCCTAAAATACGTACGCTCTGATTCCAATTAGATTTATGGTTCCTAGGCACGTTATAACCCCTATATAAATCCTTGTTAACCCTTTAGATTGATTATCAAACATTAAGAGAGACTCTAAGAGAGAGAAGAACTAGATAGATACTAAGTACTTATGTGCGCTAAGGTACAACCGCTGTTTAAGTGTTCATTATTCTTGGGAGAACAAAGATACGCTATTCATTAAATCCTTTGAGTGTTCTCAATTGTGTTTTCTTGTAAGTTTTTCTAAAAAACTTAATAAGAAAGAACCATCGTAAACATAAACAATTGACCGAATTAAATATATTGATTATGTTGTACTTTTGATTTAATTTTATATTCTTGTTATTTTTATTTAATATTTAATTATTTCGTTACACAAAAAAAAATTAAAATTTAAAATTAAAATTATTTTTAAAATTCTTTACTTAACCTTATCAGCAGTTCTTACAACAATGCTAATTGTTAGTTATTCTGATAGGACAAAATTCTTACCAAAGTTTTCGATTCCTCGTAAACTAGCCACTAGAACTAGTGGTCTCAAATCCCACGTAGGTACAATTTCTTCCAATGCCAATGCCATACACCTACTGTACTTGTAAATTCTAATCGAAATCGGGTCCAGAAACAGTGTTAGGTTGCTTCAATATCCACTAAAAGACTTGTATCAACAGTTTTTGTTACAAGTCATTAAGTTATGTGTTACAACATACGAGTATATTGTTACAAATTTCACTAAATCACGATTACCGACTCGGCATTGAAACCATTTCCATCTAAATGAAGAATGGTCATATTTTGGTAGACGTAGTTTTGATTCCATCTGCTTATCGCTCAAGTTTTGCAGCGGGCTCTTGGCTACCAAACGAAGCGATTAGGAAAATCTCTTTTGCTTTTGTACCTATTGCTCCACGGTGACCCCCCTAGTTATTGTTGGGTAGTTTGATTTTTTTTGGGGTCTTTTAAGTTGTTGAGCCAAAAGTGCTTTTCCATGGCAAAAGCACATGGCATGGTGGTTTTATGTCCTATTGGACCACATCATAAAATTTAATGGCCGAATGGGGTGCCTGAGAGAGAATCAAAAGCCATCCATCTCATAATTCCATATTTGGTTTACTCCTTTTTCGAATTTGGTCATTCAAATTTCAACGAAAATATCATTAGACAAAAATTGCTTTGAAAATGTGGACTATCTTACTGTGCCTCGGTCGTTTTAAAGTTGACCCACCATGACATTTGACAGAATTTGATTTGATTAAGAATAGTTCTTGAAAACTGTATTCATTTAAATATTTTTCTTTAAAACAAAACCCAGGACTGAAAAGTATCAACTTATCACACGAAAAGAAATGGCAATGTCGTTGAGAATAAAAGAGATTTATCAAGGAACTTGCTATTAAATGCTTCCAATTTGTTCATGAAACTTAATTGGTAATATGTAGCACTCCAATAATTGACTGCTTTAAGTAGCAAATGGATATACATCTAGCTATTGAGTAGAAAACTGAAACACTACTTCTCATAATTAAAAAATTACTCAATAATTAAATGTCATCTTCATTTTCTTTGTTTTTCTTTTGCTTTTTTTTTTTTTTTCCATATGAAGGTTCCCTTCTTTATTTGTTTTGTTTGGATAACTGAGATAGCTTTTTTGAATCGTCTCGTTTTCCTTTTTTGCAGTATCTGCTTTTTGGTGATAGCAATAGGCAATAGCTAGTGTCATCAATAAATTATTGTCACAGTTTAATCCTCATGGACCATTCATTAACATCAATTTGTAACCCTAACGGGCTGTCACTGCTACAATAATCAGAAAGAGAAAGAGAAAGCCTTGGAACCCTTTAGGCTTTAGCTTTATCTAAATAAAAAAAAGTGGAGATCTATCAACCACCTAGCCAGCCTCAGGGCTGCCTTAAATTTCTTCAAAGATGCACTTTATAGGCATAATGGCATTGGCATAGAAATTGAGAATAGTAAATTTGGAAACTGAATGTCAATTTAGATGCCACTATAAACCTTTACGTAAAGCCCACTTAGTAAATTCAGATTATCTTGTACAAAAACATAAGATTTTTTCAACTCTTTACATTAAAGTAAGAGTTAGCTTTATATATATATATATATTTGTACAATCTAATTTGATATGTTTATAATTGTGCAACTTAATCAGCATATCTGTTGTAAGAATTTGATTTGTACACCAAAAGGTGCCTTTTTTAATATCTCATATTGGTTCTCACTTTATCATATATTTTTGTTTATATTCAATAGTTAATGTATCATAAATTAAGTGAAGACTCTTCTCACAATTATTTAAGCAGCGATTAACATCTCCATCCATGTAGGGAACAAGTACTCATCCCTCTCACCCTTTCCTTTACACAATTTATGTTATATTGTGACTCCAGATTCCAACATTATCCCACAAATTTCTATAGGTGGCCCCTTAATCTTCTTTTATTAACCTCTAGTTAACATAGCCTTTTATTAATTTAAGTGAAGTAATTAACACCTGGCCCAATCCTTGAATTTCTCACTCATGTCTCTCCTCATCCTTATCCACCATATCTTAATTAAGTAGTAGCACAAAGTATTTTCAATTGATTATCATCATCATCTTAATTATAATATACAGAGCATAGTATGCATTCTTTCAGCTATTTGAAACTTTGGAGAAATAGTTTTATAGGCAAAAGAAAATCCTTTTGAAAAATGAGAGCAGCCAAAACCCAATCATAGTTGTGGGTAGCCCCACTTCATGTTTAATCACTTAAGCAGCCAATTAAATAATATGAAAATTATCCCACTTCAATAATAAAAAACTTTCCACATCTATTAACACTAAGTGGAAATTAATGTAAGCCCATGTTTAATTTTAGATAATTATTCCTTTGATTTGATTCTTATTGTATTATCTGCATAATTAACTGATTTAAACACAGTGTATTCCGGTGCCTTATTATCTTCTCTCTCCTGCTAACGTGAGCTAATTATATAAGGTGCATTACTCAATCTAATTAATGGGAAATATGGTTGTGTAGTAAAAATAGCAAAAGAAGAAGAAACCGAAATTAATTAATTGTATTTCAAGATGGGTTTTTAGTTCAACCCAATGGACGGTAAAGATGGGATAGTTAATTAATCGAGAAATAAGAATTTTGATCCACCTTCAAAGATTCTTTACACAAAAAAATCAGCAAATAATTTCATGCAATTTGTGTATTATTAAGTCCACTTCATATAGTTACACTTTAATTTTTATTTAATTACAAATATATTTTTTTAGTCCATCAAAAAAAATTATTGATAAAATTTATCAAAAATACAATGAGGCCATAATGCCTAAACCACACAGAATACAACAGAAGCATAAAATAAATCTCACCATTTAGTTATAATATTATCTATATTTTGTCTATAGATAATATTCAAATATTTAATTTATATTATATTTTTAATACCGCAAAAAACATTATTAATATTACAAGTTTTTTGTTAGAACACCACTTAATTATACTCCTGTCATATATAATTAATAGAGACGTAAAATATAATTCTCTAAATCTTATTAAGTAAAAATTTATTTTTAATTTTTTTATTAAAATGTAATTATTTGAATAAGTAAAAATTTATTTTTAATTTTTTTACTAAAGTAACATTTTCATTTTTCAAATAACATGACGTCTATTGATTTGATAGACTAATAAAACTTTTTTTTATGCGCCGTTCTAAAGTTACACTTAAAAAATAAGTGTTGCAATGTCTTTCTATTGTTATCACAAAGTGAACAATTTATCAATAAATTGAGATCCCATTTAACTAATTTTCTACTGGTACACAACTAATCCTCCAATACTAACCAAATGTAAAACTATACTTTTAGAATATATTGTGGGCCAGAGTAACCACATTAGATTATATATTATAATAAACATATAAAATGAATCAGGTTATGCCATATCCGTCAAATCATCACATTAGATTATATATTTACCATCTTCAAATCAAATCGAACCTTATCATGACAAACAAATTGGTTTAATTTCCACCACTAACTCAGCTTATTAAGCACGATTTGTAAATGGCAAAAATAACAACTCAGCCTTAGAGGTTTAGGCGGCTTTGCATCACTAACTTTGCTGCCAAACTCGCCATTTAAATGGCATCCAAGAATTTACGAGGAAAAAGAAAAGAAGTTTTAACCTATTAGAAGAAAGTTAGATACGTTTAGTTCACTTGATAACCATAAATTAATCTTGAAGTGGGATTTGGTTTGGAATTTGTTTCTCATACACAATTATATATTCTTGTTCATTATCTAACCTTTTAAATTAAGAAAGGGATATAAAATCTTGGTGGAACTATATATATATATATATATATATATATATATATATAAGGAAATTTATCATTTACTTTCTTGATAGATTATTAAAATTTTTTATAATGTTTGATAATATCCAAAAATCTCTCTGTTATTATAATACATTAGTATAAATTAATTTTAAAGTGATATAATAATCTCTTTATTTAAAAAATCAATAATCGTGTCTATATAATACTAAAAAATAGCAATACATTATGTAAATTGTAAAATTATTAATATATAACATAGTTTCAAATAATTAAATAGTTTATATAAATAGTAAATTTACATTATATGCAATTAATAATTTTTTTATTTATTAAACAATATGACGATTGATATTAAATATCTAAATTTTAACAAAAATATAGATATCTATATTAAATAATGATTCATAATATAAGATTTTTAAAAAATATGATAATACAAATATATTAATTTACTATTTTTATAATTTATTTTTATTATTTTATTCTATACATACGTAATTATTGATTTTTTAAATAAAAAATTATTTTACCTCTTCAAAGTTAATTTATATTAATTATAATTATAATAACAATTTTTTTATAAATATGATCAAACATTAGAATTTTTAATAATTAATAAATCTAATAGGGAGTAAATAATATTTATCTAAAAAATGTTAATTTTTATAATAATTAAGGAGGCTTTATGCAATTGGAGAAGAATATCAAATTGTCCTTGTGTGGACGTTGAGTGGTAGAAGCCGACGAAGCGAATGGAGCCCACAAATCAATAATATTATTTTTGAAATTAATGGCACGATGGGACCATATAGCCCTTATAATATTGTTGATCAAAACTTTACTCTTTGCATTTAAGAGGGGCTTTAAAAAATTATGGGAGGAAGATTTAAAAACTTATGGGATAAGAAAAATTAGAGTTTTTATTTTTTATTTTAGATGATCCCTTACAAAAGGAAAGAGTGGCCTTATATAACCTGGAATTCCGAATATAAACAAAGAAATTAGCTTTTAACATGGCACACAGACCACCATACAAGAAAAATAACTTTAAAAACGAACAAACTTTTACTTAATAACGGACACGCGTAAAAGAAACATAATGTTAGGCCACGTGATAATTATGAGCACAAAGGCTTTATTTTTTAAGACTGTTTTTATCACGTGGCTTATATTCTGAAGCTTGATCAGTTAGATCCACTGGGGCTTCCGTCATCATTAAATTGTTTCCAAGCACGCTTGGCCAGTCTGCTTTCATATTCTTCAATGAATTCTTTCAGGAGTTTAATGTCGTCATTGCTTTTATCACGAATTTTGACTTTTTGTGGGGCTAACTCACGGGATAACAGTCTTACTTATTGTTGGGCTTATAACTCGGTAAGTAGGGGTTGAGCATCTTGGTACAAGGAAAGGGATAAGTCTGGTGGTCCTACAGGGGTAGGTGGGGCATCATACATCTGTGTGTCTGTCTCATAGGGTTCTAATGGGATGATTATGGGAGGAGAGTTTTCGTGATCAATCCTGGCTTGGTTGTACTGGTAGTACTATTGGACGCAGCGTTGGTGTTGTTTACTCTGTCTGTGTTTGTGGATGTTGGATGATTGTTGGAGTCTGTATGAGAAGTCTTCATCTGTGGTTTCCTAAGGGGCACAGTCTTCAGGGAATATCCATATGGCTGGTGGGATGATCTGGTTTTTTTTCTACAATGACTCTTTCTAGTTCTCTCATTTCTACTCTGTGGTTATCCCGGAACAGATGTAGAGGGTATGAAAACATAAAGTAGTCCTCGGCGATAGGATAGTAATGCACCTTATGATCGGATATAATCATTCCCTTATGTTGGAAGAGAATGATGATATGAAATCTTCTGGGTGGCATTCTTGATTGCCTGTGTTGATGTATTAGTCTTTTGAACTTGACTAGCTATTGTTCATGGGGGAAACACCATTGTAAGAATGTGATTGCATCGTGGCTAGACGAGACTGTTTCGAGTCATTTTTTCATCTTCAGGACAGGGAATTTCATTGCAATGGTGTATGAATCTATCAGGTACCATGATAGGTAAAGAACACTTTTGGACCAGGCTTCAAAAGGAGTGATAGTGAATAGGTAGAAAAATGGGTAGGTTAGGTTGAATAGTGGGGTGCCTAGAGTACCCCATCCGTTTTCTTCAACAGCTTGGATGGCGTACTGCCTTATGAGTTCAGTGGGGTTTGACCTGATAGTTATGGTCCTGATTCTTTCTTCAAATTCTGAAGGAGCAAACGGGACTAGTGGATGGATAATAAAAAGTTTTAGAGGAATAGCGGGGGAGGAGGCAAAGGACGAGGAGGCTGCTATCAGGAGGATGGTGGAATAGGATTTGTGTTTTGGCCTTTTGATCATGTATTTGGTAGTGATGTGGTTAATGAACGGGTTGTCGGTATTTATAGGGTTGCGGGAGAGGAAGTCTGCCACTGTGTTGTCCTTGCTTTTGATGTGTTTTACTTCAAATGAGAAATTAGAGAACCACTGTTACCACCTTAGCAATTGCTGGTTTGGAATGCGTTTCTGTTTAAACTTCAGCATGTGAGAAAATGTCGACATGTCTAGTTCGACCATAAATTTGTGTCCAATCAAGTGAAATTCAAAATTTTCAATTGCCCGTTTTACTGCCAATATTTCTTTAAAGGTGTTGTAGTAGTGGAGTTCTGAGTCTGAAAAGGCCTCGCTTTTGTACCCGTAAATTTGTCTTTTTTCATTGGTTTCTTCTAGGAGGATGGCCCCCCAATGGTAGTCACTTGCATCTGTCTGTAGGATTCTCTTTCCATGTGATGGGATCCTCTTTCCATGTGATGGGATCTGTAAAAGCGACAGATTTGTTGCTTTTTCTTTGAGCAGTTTTACAGCTGATGTCTGTTGCTATTGCCACTGTGGAGGATTCTTTTTAGCATGTGAAATAGAGGCTTCGTGATCTGTGAGAGGTGCTGTATGAAATTCGATATGTAATTTACAATGTCGAGAAATTGTTGGATTTGAGCTTTTGTCAAGTTATCATCAGGGAATCTGGTCAGCTGTTCTGCAATGTGGGGTTTAAGTTCGTATTGTCCATTCTTTATTCGCATTCTTAGAAAATCTATTTCTTCAAGACTGCATGTCACTTGGTGGGTGAGATCATGATGCCATTTTCTTATAGAATACTGCCAAATCTCAAAAGGAGATCATAATGTTCATCAACGTTTTTCGAGAAAAACATAATATCATATATGTAGATGAGGGCCTGATCTTGAATTGGTTCAAAAATTTTCATCATCGTTTTCTGAAAAAGAGATGGAGCAGTCTTTAGTCCGAAAGGTAGGACGGTTCACTGGTAGTGGTGGTGAAGTGTGCAGAATCATATTTTGTGTTCGTCATCAGGGTGGATTCCTAATTGCCAGAATTCCATCTTTAAGTCAAATCTCGAAAACACCTTTGTCTGTGCAATCCTTGAGAATAGCGCTTGCTTGTTAGGTAAAGAAAACTTATCATCCTACAGTAAAAGTCTAAAGGTTGATAGTTAATGATCAATCTTAATTTTTCTCTAATTGGCTCGTTGCGTTTATTGGCATAGAAGGCTTGGCAGGCCCACTGTGAGGAAGTGGGTTCAATAAGTCCCTCTTGTAACAATTGTGTGAGTTCTGCGTTGGCTATGTCAACGTGGTCCGGTGGCATACCAGGGTGGCTAGCTTTGGTTAGGTTGATATTTTCATTCATGTGAAAAGGTAGTCGGACAAAATATTCTTGGTTTTTCCACAATGGATGGGGACATTTGAGGAGGAATTCAGAGTAACTGTTTGACACAGAATGATTTTTGATTTGTTCAAAGACAGCATTGAGAGAGATGATGGAAAAATAGTTTGGAATGGTTGACCATGGTAAAAAATGAGCTTTGAACTTTAATCCATTGGGCTTGTTAAAAACTTTCTTTTCTAAGAGTTTTTGAATCAAATCAAAGCCTATGATTAAGTTTTTTCCTAGGAGGTCCGAGCCTAATAGTTTATGGCGAATTTTAAGGTTTGGAAAGAACTGCAGATAAATTATCTTACTAATCATAGATACAGTAAATAATTCATCATTGGCTATTCGGAAGGTTTGGTGATAGGGTTTCCAGTAGGACTCGGGGAGGCTGATTGGGTTGAGGATTGAAGCTGCAACGCCAGTGTCAAGTAGTCCAATTACTTTGATTGGCTTACTGTATTTAGATAGGTATAGCTGGAGTTCTAACATCGGGACGGATATTGTGTGTAATGGTTTGGATGGTATGGGTGATTGTGATGGTTCTGTTTGGATTTTTAGTGACTCTGAGACAGAGCTTGAAGTGGATTCTGATTCGGATTCTGAGTAAACAAGGATTGTGTCATTGTCTTCATAGCTTTGTTCAGATAAAAGAGATTCCAGGTCTGAATTGATGGGTTCGTCTTTTGTAATGGCGCTGATGGCCGACAACATCTTTTTTCTTTTGCCCACAAATAAAACACTTGTTCTTTTTTTTTCGAAAAAGCTGATTTTCTTCGAAAAAAATCTCTTTTTGGGCCTGGGTGGCCGGGAGAATGGTTGCCGAATTTTGAACTTTTGGTGATGGTGTTTTTTCTGAATTCTGCAAGAGCATTCTTTTCCTGGACATTTAATCTGCAGATCACGTCGTTCACAAACCTTTTGGATTCTTTTGCCCGTGAGATCAAAATCTTTAAAGAATTTATGGCGTACACATAACTTGTCTAGAATTGATAAGACTACTTGTTGGATTACTCCTATAGCGAAATTCTGCAGATTTTTATTCTTTGAATCCAGGAGTCTTAGAGCCTCTTATCCCAATGGTTCCGGGACTGAATTAAGATAGGTTTGTTTTAGATTAGGGTCATCAATTCCCATAATATAGTATCTGACTGTAGCTTTTTTGAAATGTAATTCAAGATCTTTTCGTTTATATGAGCAACACTTCATTTTAAAGAATTCTTCGCGAGCTTTCTCTGTTATCTGGCCTTCTTCTCCGACAAATTTATTAAATAAAATGTCAATGAATTGTTCGATTGAATCATTTTGTTGTAGCATGCACTGTCTATATTCTCCCAAATAGAGGTACCAGTATCTTAGTATTCCTTGAAATCGGGCAATGGCCTTTTGTATGACTTCATGGATGGTAACCCCAGTTTTTTGTTGCTCAGCTAAGCACCATGCTTGGAACTCAAAAATGCGATCAACCCATTTATGAGGGCTGACGTCATCGAGAGTTAGCCAGTATTTTTTCTCTGTATTGTCTGGCCGTGATGATTGAGCTCGTCTCCGCATGAAAGTTTCTGCCTCGTCCACGGAGGAATCTGGTTCATGAACTTCTATTTATGGTCTTGATGTCTGTGGGTCTAGGGGTGTAATGTTCATGTATTGGGGTGGAATCAAGGAGGTCGTTGACCATGACGTTGACTTAGAGATGGATTCAAGTTTTTAGGCTGTTTGTGGTGTTGTGTCTTGGTGAGGGTGAATAATTGATTCATAGTGGCTAAAGGAAAAATAGATGTCATAGGGTTTGGGTTCCGATAAAATTCTGGGGGTGGGGTTGGTAAGGTTTTAAAGATGGGTTTTGTGATTGTGTCCGAGGTTGAAGCCGTGAATATAGTGGATGGCTCGGAGGCATGCTTTTTCTTTTTGTCCTTCTTTTTTGGGATAAGTGTAGAACTGTTACCAAAGATAGAAGGAGGCTTGGTACATGGTAGGGGTTGTGATGCCTTGGGCAAGATGTCTATTGGTCATCACGGCTGAAAGATGTCTTATTCGAGACTTCGTAGTTGATTTTTCAAATGATTGATTTTCTTTTCCTACTCTTGGAAGGGGAGACCGTGTTGAACTAGATTTAGCACGTGTTCGTGTAGCACTTTAATCTCAGGTTTGAGTTTGTCTATCAACATCTGGTGGGTCGTGAAGCCATTATCAATTTTGGCTTCTATCCTTGTCTGTGATTCTTCAATTCTTTTAAGAGTATTATTTTGGGTTACAGCATTCTGTGACTGCCAGTTGAGAACTACATCCGTAGGACTTGTCTGTTCAAAATTGTCGTCTGCCCGTCTAGTGTTTGGCTGTTTTACTTTCCATTGCTGGACAATATTTTCTTCAAGGTTGTGTTGGGGGGTTAAAGGAGGAAAGTTTGCAGGCGAAAACATACAGATTTATGGAATAGGGTTTAAGAGATTTGGGGATTGAGGTTTCGGTTTGCATGTCGATGGTGGTTGTATGTTCCTTTTATGTGGTTTACAGTTTGGAAGAGGATTATGATGTAGGGCAGAGTATGTAACATAATAGTTAAATTTTCCAGACGGCTGTCTTAGGAGCCCGACATCTGGATTGCTATTATGATATCTTTTCTCAAGGATACACTGAGAGTGTTGCTTTTTCTTTTTCTGTCTTTGTCTTTTGACAAAGTTCTCATCGTCCGATCTGTCATCTTGACATGACTGACAGTTGCAAAAGGGGTCCTAGTAGCAATGGCCATCCTCTGTCTTAAATTGGTAAATGGGTCTCCCTTGTCCTGAAAAAGAGATAATGGGGACTGTTTCTTGTGGATGGTTGACCGGGTTAAATATGAACTGGGTTGGAAATGGTGGGACTGAAGAACCCGATTTTTCAAAACAAATTTCAATTTGTCCGTCCTGTCTTTGGAAGAAACTGTGGTTTGTGGTTTGTAGTGGTTTGGGTGGCTGAGATTGTTTGTGATCTTGTTCATACTTGGTTATCCATGTATCTGGAAGGAGTTTAACCAGTTCTTCATTGGAGAGTTGTCTTGGCACATAGGTGCATGTTGGTACCTTGTTGGATTCTATAGAGAGCATGATGACATCTTGACTAATATAGGGTGTTCCAAAGTCCAGGGCATGGTTTTGGACTCGATAGACCATTTGGTAGTGAAGTGTGGCTGAATATGTGTTTCCTTTTGGTACTGCCCCTGTAATGTGGATCTGTGCTTTTAGTGTTGAAAATAGGCTAGGATCTGTAAGGGGCATGCAAAAGTTTGGCTACAAAGTGACTAGTATTGTGTCGGTATTTAATGTAGTTTGCATCGTGCCGATGCAAGCGTCTTTGTACCTAGAGAATCGTCCATCAAGCAAAACGATACGGGCAACAGTTTCAAGCCTTTTTCGGCCATAGAGGGTCAAGGCAAATCAAATAGCACCAAAGTGTATATGAGTGTAGCCTTGTTTTAACCAGTGAAGAAGAAGGTCCTTAGGGAACCTAAGGGTTACTACTTGTTCTTCGGTTAAAGCTGGGAGGAGGTGTTGGTTAAATTTGGTTGCTTGTACATATTCTTTGGTTTTGATTTGATTTGGTGTTATCAACTATTTGAGAGAGGTAGAAAGGAATTTTTGGGGCTTGAGAAAGACATGGTAGAGGTTGATTATTGGGCGGTCAGCCATGGGTAATTTGTTTTCCTCTGGTAAGTAAGTAATTTTGTATAGATGGTGTATTCTTGAAGAATCGGTGGATCGGAGTGAAGAAGAGGAAGTAATTGTAGTTGGAGAAGGGAAAAGGGCTGGAAGAGGAATGAATGACTCGGATGATGAGGGATCCATAATAATGAAGAATGATTGTTCTCTCTAATCACCTTAGATATTAAGGTATAAATGAGTTGATAGTGTGAAAACTCATAAAAATTTATACAAATATACTACTTGAAAAAGTAAATTTAACTCTGATACTAATAAAGAAGTCTAATTAGTTATACAATATGTTTTGGTATAACTCCTTAAACGGTCATTTGCCTTGGTGAGTTTACGTTGCCTAATCTTTTACATAACGTAATGATAACTCTTAAACAAAATCTAAAACAAAAAAGATTCAAAAATCGTGAATTAAAATGAAACCGAAAAGAACCAAAAATTATAAATTGAAATAAAAATAACTCTTTTTTATTTAATTTGAGCAAACACATTAGCATTAAATATTACGTAATGAAATGGGTCGCTATAGTTTCATTGTGAACATAAAATTGCTACTATTGGAGGCAAAGAATTAAAATGACAGGGATGGGCATATTTCGAATTTCTCACCAAATTTGGGTCGTCCCAAAATTCAACTTCTTCTTCAAAATGTCAAATTGATAGAATTAAGTGGTTTTTAGTGATAAATTTGGTATATATATATAGTTTGTTAGGTGTTATTGATGTGCTAATTTTAAAATGAAAGAAATGAAAATGAGAACGTGGGATAAATTGTATTTACATCGATTACTGTTGTGTAAGACCTAAGAGCACTCAATTATCTGTATGTACTTATGATTCACGAGTGATTATTATGAATCTAGTTAATTAATTGGACAAATAACGTTAAGAATCTTTTGTTGAAAAGAAAATTGTAATTCTTTATTATCTATTTACATGAGAAATAAATACGCATTTCCTTCGCATCTACTTCACATCTGAATAAGATGCAAAAGACACATTGCTTTTTTAAAACCATTAAGTTCAAAAAATTATTATTTTTGATACTCAATATGATGATTATAATAAACCCCAACGTAATAAATTAAGATATAAGATGAGAATATATATTAACATTTGGTGTATTTCAAGTTTTCAATTAGAATAATGTGATTAATTTTTTAGCACGTGACAATTTACCTTGTGTCGACAACACTATTGTGCCAACACGTATATTTTAAATTTATTTATGAGATTATTATATTTTTACTTTAGTATTTAATTATTAATAAAAAATATATTTTATTTTCAATCATTCAATTGGTTAAATGGTTAGTCTATTAGTATTTCCAACGTCTAGGTTTAATCAAATCGGATTCTCTCTATAATAATAGAAGAGTTCTTTCATTATACAAAAAGAGTGGATTTAATTTCAACACCAAAGAGTGCTAAGTCTAAATTGCTCTATTTAATTGAAAAATGAATATTATAGCAAGCTTATATGACTATTTGCATCTCTTTCAAAAAAAAAAAAAGTTAAGTATTTTTTAAGAGAAATTTAGTTTTAATTTAATTTGGTTTGATTTAAAATTTGTTCAGTTTTAAACTAAATTGAAACTAATCGGTTTAAGTATAAAAGTAAAATTAAATTAGTGCAGTTTAATTTTTAATTTTTTTCAAAAAATTTAACCTATTTTAACTGTATTTTTTATTTGAGTCAAGCCAAATTAAAAATGAAACTGAATTAAAATTTAACCAATCAACCTTAAATAAATAAAATTAACTAAAAATTAAATTCTAAACCAAAATAATTTTTTTTTAATTTTGTTTGATTCGATTCTCAACTTGATTGAACTGAAGCCCACTCCAATTTTTTTAATCGTACAATTGGTTAAATGGATGGTGTATCAGCATTTTTGACGTTTAATGTTAAGTATGAGTAAAGACTAAGTATTGAATAAAATGAGGAATGATTATTATATTTCACTAAGGACAAATATTGAATGAAGTAGAGGAATGAAGAATGATTATTATGTTTTAAATAAATTCACAGGAGAAAAATAAATAATTTTTCTAAATAATAAAACTTGAATTCAACACTTCAATAATTTAAGAACTACTTAGTGATTTGTTCTAAATCTAAAACCAACTGCAAAGCATCTTCTTTATTTTTAGAATTTCAAGAGCTTTTTCTTGAATCCTTTTCTATTCTCCATTATAGCAAGCAATTAGACAGCACTTATGTTGAAACTGTTATAAAATAAATAATAATAGCAAGAGTTAAAGATAATTTAGATAAAATTTTTTTAAAAATATTATAAAATTTTTAAAAATATTAAAAATAAATAAATTACAAAAGAGACTGTGTACATATATTTATAACCAAACGAAGAAAATGCCCCTCCCTACCGCATTACAAATCTGACTTACAACAGAAGCATGCATGATGCCCCACATTTGTGTTTCCAAATAATTAACTAAATTTTGTCATTTCTATATAGTTTGTGACCCATAAAGACAAAGAATAATATAATTATATATATAAATTATATTCTTTATGCTTAGGACATGATCTATATATTTCTAGAATTTTATAGTTTTTTTTCTCAATGGAATAACGTGTTCTTCCCCTTAAATTAGGAGAGATTCAATTAAGATAGAAGTGGCACAATTTAAGAACTTATAAGGTGGCATCTTCAATTGTTAATATTAACATAAGTTTAACAAATTTATCAAATCTATATATTTTCATCACGAGACTAAATTACATGTTGTATCAAATTTCAGCAATTCAATATACAAAGTATGGGCGGAAAAAAAATGAGAAACTAAAAAAATTAGTTCGGATCAAATCGAATCGATCTAGATTCAATTTCTGTGACGAAAAAATCGATTTGGTTACTTTTGGTTAATAAACTGAATATAACGGTTCGGTGTGTTTGATTTTATTAAAAATCATAACTGAACTGAAAAATTAACTTTTTAATAAAAAGTCAAAATTTTGCCACATGGCAATATGACATTGACCAGAACAAAAGTTTATGTTGAGCTCGCCCGTACTGAATAATTAGTATATAAACTTAAAAAAAACCTAAACTCTCATTTGTATTTCTCAACTCTCGTCTCTCTCAACTCACTCACCACCAGATCACCTCCGCCCTCTCATCTCATTCTCCTCTGCACTGTAGCGGTTCTCTCGGCATTGGATGGTGTCTCCTACTCAATAAAGTCAACTCTCATTGACGGAGGATGGCTATCGTATCTCGTATCTCGTCTCTCGAGTCTTGTCTGTCTCTCAGAACAGAGTCAGCTCTTAGTGACGGTTGACTCTTGGTAAAGTTTCTTAGTTTTGAATTGAATAAATTGTTTGTTTATGGCTTAAAATTTCTTAGTTGCTAAAAATTTGAATTTTGCAATCTGGGTTATGTTCTTACCTTTGCTAGAACCAAATTTGAAGGGTCTCATTATAGCTTCAAAGAATTTCTTGGATTTGGTCATGGCTTTTCTCTACTCGTAGAAAAATCTTAAAAAAAAAAAAAAAAAACTCTTTATGTAACAATTTTGAATTTTTCAAAAACCTTGAAAAAGATTGAAAATTTGTGAGAGTTGAGACAGTGAAGATTGAAAAAGGAGGAGAAGGACGTTGATAGTTAGGTCTAAGAATTGAAAAAATTGAACTGGACCGAACAAAAAACTGCCAGTTTAGTTTTCTACCAAAATCAATTATATTCGGTTCTCTGTAGAGAGAATTTAATAACTATGCTCTAGCTTGGTTTTGATTGAAATTAGATTAAATAGAACCGTGCTCACTTTTAATACATAGTACGAGATTTATTAGGTCGTCATAAAGTATACATACTACATTTGTGAGATTGTGTATGTATACAATTACAACAATCATACTAAATATACTAGTAGATTAATAAATAATTTTTGCATTTTTGAATTAGAGATATCAAAAAATTTAAAATAAATTAAAATTACCATCCACAAATAAAAAAAAAGAACATCATTGTAAATGAAGTATTATACAGTTGTTTTGGGTCCTATCTCTTTTGGATTATTTCAGGGCAAATGGAACCTTACTAGGAACATATAATCATGCAACAAAAAAACCTTATTGGTCACATCATGATAAAAGTAAAGAATATATATATATATATGGTATAAGCTTTTGTTTTGTGTACCTTTTTATTCTTAAATCTCAATTATTATTCCTATTCTTATTCCTATACAATAAGGCTCTAGTAAAATATTAATATTCACATAAAACCTAAACAATGTGCCAATATTGTCACAATTTTTTTTTCTCTTGAAGTATTATCACAATTTTCTTTTAGCTCTCAAGTGCGTTTACTGTTTCTGTAAATGTTTTAGATACCCCCAAGAAACCCTAGTGAGTCAGTGGCGCCTACTCAACTCAAATACAAAAATGACGACATAAATCACCAAAAGCAAAAGCTTCTTTTTACTCAATTTTTCCTCTATAAAAAACCCTTTAAACTCATCTTCTTCTCAAAACACACTTGCGACACAAAAGAGCAAAAAAGAAGAGAGAAATTCCTGCTATCTGTTTCTCTGAAACAAAAATATTTTCTTTCACTTTCAGAAGAAAGCAAAAGATGGAAACAACAAGACAACCATCCCACGTAGCTCAAAATAATGCCACACTAACACACTCACCTTGGCACTCTCCTGTGCCTTATTTGTTCGGTGGTTTAGCCGCCATGCTGGGTTTGATTGCTTTTGCTCTCTTGATTCTCGCATGCTCGTACTGGAAGCTCTCTGGCTACCTCGACGGAGGCGAAAATGGCTCTGCAGAGCGTGATTTGGAGGCCGGGGAGGGAAAAAACGATGAAACTCAAAAGTCACCACAAGCTTTTGAAGAGAAGATTTTGGTGATTATGGCCGGACAATTGAAGCCAACGTTCTTGGCAATTCCAATGTCAAGTAGGTCTTCTTCGTTTGGCGATGGTGGCAATAAGAGCTGTTCTTGCAGTGAAAAAACTGAGAAATCAGAACAAGAAGTGAAGCATGTTGGTGGTGATGATGATCAGGTACAAAGCAGGAACACGGACACCAATGGGTTCTCAGATGAGACCCATTAAATTCGTTTTTCCTTCTGGATTTTTGTCCATGATCTGTAAATGTGTCTGCATGCTAGCTTGGTCTGGCCTTTCTAAGCAGATTAGTCTTTTTTCTCTCTCTCTTCTTTTGGGTTACTTTCCCTTTCTCTTTTGGTTTCTTTTTCTGGTTCGGGAAATGTAAATTTGTTGAGATTGAATGGAAGAATTAGCTGTTCATCAAAATATTGCAACGTAAAGTTCGTCTTGTAATTGATAGTTTAGCAGTAAGAAAACAAAATTTATACTGGATTCTAGGGAAGGGTGGTTTTGGAAAACCCAGAAACCAGAAATTAGAAATTTTAGACAATTTCTATAAATTAAGAACGAAAATTAAAGAAGAAAAGGCACGTGTAAAAGCTATGCAGATAGGTTCTTGAGGTGAGCCTGATGCGGCGAGGTGAAGCTGGGCCAGATTGCACTGTTCTTGATGAGCTCTGTTTCATTTTTTTTAATTACTTAATTATTTTTAACATATAATTTTCTCTTTTAAAAATTTTGAAGGGCTCTGCGCTTCACCTGCAACTCTGGTACTTAACGGCGTCTTCTGAGGTCTGACCTTAAAGTTTGCAGCCTCAATATAAAATAATTAAACCTACAGAGCTAGCTAGCTACATGTGTTCCAATTATAAAGTCTCATCATTACTCCTTTTTAAATATTCTAGACTTTTTTTTTTTAAAAGAAAAAAACAGAGAATTGTTTCGTGTTCACAAAAGCTGCACACGGAAAATGCGTCTCTTTTATTATTATTTTTTTGTTTCTTGATTATAATTTATGATCAAGTTTGTGATGCACTTAGTCACTCTTCAAGCACGAGTCTCTTTGTGCTACGATGGCCATTTGGTTAATAACATTTTATTTTCAAGCTATTAATTGGAAATTTGTGTAAGCTTAGCAACAATCCTTTGTTTGTTTGCGGTAGATATATCGTTTATAATTACTGTAGAAAATCAAATTTAGTATTAATTCAACTTAACAATTAACACTTGTTGAGAGGTTTTTAATGTGCGTTTTAAGAATTTTAAATACTTTACAAAAAATTTTATTTATAGGTAATTAAGAATATAAAAAGGTATATATTATAAAGATAAAGAAACAATTACAAGAAATAAAATATATGTTGTTTGATAACAAATATTTATGTCCACGATAGATTAATAATCTAATTTCTTTCATGAACTATTTAAAAGAATTATAATTAACAAAGAACTCTCAGATCTCATAAATCTCACAGATCATTAAGATCTCTAGATCACTTAAATCATTACAATAAGAGATTAATCAAGAAATATCACAAATAGTGAGAGCTTTTATCTCAAATAATTTATCATCACTTTGTTATGCACTTAACACTCAAGTGATTCAATAGTAGCACTCCCACATACTCAGCATTTTAATGCTTACCCAACTCTCTATTCTCTTTTATATTTATATTTTTAATATTTAATTAATTCTAATGGGTTACAAGAGTTTATATAATTTTTATAAAGTTTTTAGAAACCATATTTTTAGTTGGAATAAGAGTTCACACATTTTAAAAGTTCAAAATCTACTTTAGAATGAAATTCTATCCAAAAATAAACTTTTTTCGAAAGGCAGTGTCGCGATGTTAAGAATTGATGCCACAGTGCTGGACAAGAATTCGAACCAATGCCACGATGTTCGGTGGCCAACGCCATAACGTTTGGCGTACAGTGTTTATACTTGGGCATGTTTTCTTTTTTCCTTCCACACTTCTTCTCGCCTCTAGCTCTTCATTTTCATCCTTTTTACATATGTCCAATGCGTACTCAACCTCGTGTTCAACTCCTTCTTTGTTTCTAACTCAAAATCAAACTCAGCCTTGATTTTGAATCACTAAATTTTCAACAAACCCTTCATTGATTCAAAATCTATTCAAGAAGCTTTATAAGATTTATCCCCTTCTCAACTAACGTTCAAGTACTCTAACATTGATTTAGTTAAGTTTTATACCTAAACTTAACTCTTCTAAAGCTCGTGATTTCAATCTCCAAAGATACGAATGGATCTTGCCTAAGGTAACCTATGCATTATGATTTTCAGTGTCACTTAACATCATTATAATACAGTTGTGACTAGATCTTATTCCTTCCATCACCATCTTTACCATATATTCTTTTTTGACATTTGCAGCATGGTGAGATAATCTCTAATGTTGTTCTTGATATATATCTTCTTAATAACCAATATTAAGCTATACACAATATTTTTATCTAATACATAGCTTTTATTGTGATTCTTACCCCTTATCATCACCATAAATCCTTTTTAACAACTTCAATATTCCTTTTTTTTTCTCGAATGAATATTTTGCTTGATCTAATACTCCTAGGGACACCAAATTTATATGAGATGGAGAACAAATCTTATACTTAGTAACTCCTTCATTTTTCTACCATTTAGTTTCAATCTTATTATATTAATCTTTTATGACTACAGAAGCCAATTCTCTCCCCATTAACACTTTTATAACTCTTAATGTATCTATAATTGGTACATAATGATCTTCCAAGACTCATATGTACCTTAGAATTAAGTATTCACTCACTAGGCATACATTTCTACATAAACTATAAAGGTTCTTACAATTTTCTAGTCATTCTCATTGACTATTGCAACTTCACCTTATTTTTCTTTCTTTTTGGTCTTTCTCTCTAAATAATCTCTTACCAAGTGCCTTTCTCATCTATTCTTCTTGCAATCAATATCACTACACTTCTAGGCTTTGATTTTTTTTATTAATTATTTTGTGTTCAATTTTGAATGATTCTTCAATCTGACTTAAATCTAGACGACACAAGTTTTTACATCATTGGTTGTCTTAAGTCTCTTTAAGAGTTGTCTTAACCCTAAAATCATTAGTAAATCCATCATCTTTTTCTCTTTCAGATAATCATCCTACCTATTGAACGTTTTCATAATTGTGAGTCACCATAGTTGAGTAACTTATGCTCTACAATCTGACTGTGCCGCCTAAGCATTGTAATTGACCTCAACCATGCTCTGATACTAATTTGTTGGAGGAAATCAACCTTAGTACTAATCATATTTAGGCATTAGCCTTTGCATTACTACCACTTGTTGAGGGAGTTTTTAGCGTGCACTCTAAGAATTCTAAATGTTTTGCGAAAGACTTTACTTATAAATAACTACGATATAACAGATCACACTAATAAAGATAAAGAAACAATCACCACGAGACACAAGATGCATAATTCGACAATAAATTCCTACGTCTATGACGGATCAATGATTCAACATTTTTCATTAACTATTCACATAGAACTCTTAAATCATCTAGATCTCTCATATTACTAAATCCCCCTAGATTATTAAGATCTTCTAGATCATTAGTATCTCCTAGATTACTTAAATGTTTATAATAAGAGATTAATTAAGTAATACAACGAATAGTCAGAGCTTTTCTCTCAAAGGATCTATCATCACTTGTGCATTCAGCACTCAAGTGATCTCATGGTAAGACTCTCACGCACTCAACGGTGTAGTGTCTATCTAGTTCATTATTCTCTCTTAAGTTTACGTATTTGATATTTGATTAATTATAAGGGTTTATAAGGATTTATATAGTATTCATAAAATTTTTAAAAATTATATTTCTAATTAGAATAAGAGTTCACGGGTTGTAAAAGTTCAAAATTAACTTTAAAATACAATTCTACCCCTAAATAGACTTTTTCTAAATAGGCAGCGTCAGATGCGAATTCGAGCCAACACAGTGGTGTTAGGCGTATTGTCCGCACCGCTGAACTCCTAGTGCTACGACACTCACACATGGATAAGTTCCCTCTTGTACTTCCACGTCCTTTCTCACTTCTAACTCTCTATAGTTGTTCATTTTTCATATGTCCGTTGAATACTCGACCTCATATTTATCTTTTTCTTAATTTCTAACTTAAAATTAAACTCAATCTTAAATAATAAATTTTTTGTTCTCTTTCTTGTTTCAATATATTATTATCATGGAAAGAAAATAAATTAATTAAAATGAAATTCTGTGAGAAAGAAATACCCATTGATTTGCTTGGCTTATGTGGGAGCTATTATTCCCACTACTGTTTTAAATAGTAATTTAAAGTTTAAACAATGATCAATGGAGAATTCAAGAAATATGCGGCAGCATGAAAATGCCTTTTTCTATTTTTCAATAGAATTTTCCAAAAGCATAAGTGATAAAAAGCTTTGTACGATAATTGTTTAAAAATAGTTCAAGAAATAGAGAACCCTGTACGAACTTTGGAACAAAGTGCCCACAGATTTCCATTTTTCTACTCTCAATTTTATTAAAACACAATAATGTTTGCCAAGTGTACGTTTGTGTTATCTTCTTGCTTTTAGCAACTGCCAATGAACTTTCCTCTGAATTTTCTCTAACCAGAAAGATAATAAAATAAATGATAGAAGCTCTTTGTTCAGATGTTTTTCTTTTTTTAATTAAATTCCTTTTTTTCTTTATCGAGTTCTTTCTTGCATGTAAAAGTTCCTGCTGAGTATATTACTGCGGATACAAAATTTTGACGCCTATATTTTTATTTTAAGAACTATAAATTGAATTAACGATTATATATAATAAATATTGCAAAAATATAGAATAGTGTTACTGGATGATTAGATTACAGACGGGTTCGTAATGTGTTGAATTGTGTGACTCAAATTAAAAGTAAAAACCACGATCTTAAGTTTCTTGTTCATGTGGAAAGGAAAAGCTTAGTGGGTGATAAGATTTCTTGATCTGCAATATAATCCTATTCATTGTTTGGATTCTCCATGTTCATCGATTATTTCTTTCTTGCTAAATGACTCATGATTGAGTTTCTTGTATGTATGCATATTTCATATATGCATTTTCTCGTATCCTCTTTCTATTTGAAGAAACATTACCTTTTTATCTCTTCCCTACTCCTTTCATTTGTTTGTTTGGGAGAATTGAATGGGCAAGCACCAGGTACCAACTTCGGTGGCCAAACCCAAAACTGCCCTTTCTTCTGTATAAATTCTATTTCCTTTTAGTTGTGTTTTTAATGATCGAATGGAATTTCATGCAATTAAAATCAATTGCTTGGTGAGGATTTTAAATCTTAATAATGGGATTATGTGATCGAGCACGATTTCCCCAAGGTTATCCTTTTGCTTCCTTTCGTTTAATTGAATTGTTCCCAGCTTCCAGTAGCATTGATAAATAGGTCCCATTCGTGCTTCGGTTAGATGAAATTCATTGTCACTTCACACCTGGCTATGTGTTGACATCAAACTACTATCATTAATTACAACTAAGTGTGTCATTAATTCTTTCTTTAAAAAATATAAATAAAAAATTATCACTTTAATATATACATTTTTATCAAAATACTCGTAACATCTCTAAAATTTTTAAAATTATCAATGAAAATAGCCAAGTTTCAAAAATAAAAATAATAACAAAAAAACATATTTTAACAAGGAAAATAATAGTAAATACGCTCCTAAAAAATATAATTAATAATTTTTTAAATATTAAAAATCAAATAAGTAATTTAATAAAAATATATGGACTAAACCGTCAATTTAAAAATAAAATTTAATAAGAATGCATGGAGAGCTAAAATTAATTGGTGTAATATCAAAGACCACTACTTTAGGTTAGTGGGTATTAATTATTAATTAATTTTAACTTTTGACAGTACGTTGAAATTAAAATTTATGAAGGTCCCCAAAAAATAATTAAAACTATGAATTTAGAAGAAATTTGATTTAAATTTAACTACTGTTTAAAAAACACTTGCTCAAGCAAATGTAATAGAATTGTGTTGCCGTGCCATAAAACACTTGTTAAAGCTCTATTCTATGATATCACACATTGTAAGAGACAACAATTTGAATGTTTATAATTACATTGAACTGTGCAGTGATGCAAGCATTGAAAAGTGTATTGATCTATCTATTTGCATTATGACTCAAGTTGATCTTAGGACACGCGTTCAAAGCAACTATCGAATTATTAAGAACCAATCATCATCCTGCATTATTTTCTTCTTCCTTTGAGCAAATAGATTTCCAGAATACCAGTGGCCATCTTTTTCATTGACGAAATTATCGAAGCATTATTATTTAGCCAATTTGCAAACGTATAAATTATTAATAGCTCAAAGCTTGAAAAGAAAGTGGCATTACAGCAGTATCCATTAAAGTCATAATCCAACATACCTGGCAGCTCAAGTGTGCATTATTGACTGCTACAATTCATGCTCGCTGGCCTACCGAAAATGATCAAAGATTGCTTGTAAACCTCAAGAAACCTCACTAAAACCCTAATCTCGACAAGTTAAAATGACCCATTAATTGAATAAACTAATGGAGTTCCTTCATTTCTAGCCTCTTGTGGCTGAAGATGAATTCATCTTGTCTTTGAAAAAGTGAACTAAAAATGAGTGGAAACGACGCCGATGAGATGGCAATAATTGATGACTTACATTATATTGCTCAACGTCAAATCAAAACATTCAAATTACTTTACTAGTGGGAATGACTTCACATTTTTCTTTCACCCTTTTTAACTTCACACTTGCAAACGATATATAGACTTTCAAATTTGATAAAAGTGATTGAAAGACTTTTAAAATTTAAAAAAAATTAAAATGTTTTTAAAATTTTAAAATGATCATAAATACTTTTGTCAATTAACAAAAATCGATGAAGTTAATGATTAATTAGTTAAAAATTAACAAAATACTAAAATACTTATGTAATTAGTTTTTATAACACTTATAATTATGAAATTAGTTTATATTTTTAAAATAAAATTAAAAATTAAAAATGAAACCAATCTACTATTGCTGAAAATTGATGATCGGTTGACCACTATTTTTCGGCAACGATAGGGCACTAAAAAGATCAAATTCTATATTATTGAGATTTAATTTTCTTGATTTACATAATAGTAAAATTATTTTTTTTGCCAAAAATAACTTGAAAATGTTAAAAAATAGTGGTGAGGGGTGACGACCACCACCACCCATGGTCAAACGAATGGCGATAACTTGACCCTCTTCCACCACCGATGTGATTGACAAATTTACTAACTAGTAGTTGCATCAGGTGGAACATCCTCAATTTCGGGATCTGGTGAATGAAATAAAGCTGCTTGGTTGTTTTTCATTTTTGGTAATCTTTTAATTTTTTTGGGTCAAAAATGATATTAGTATTATGTAGATCAGAAAAAATAGAGTTCAATGATATAAAATTTGACCTTTTTTAGTACCTCACTGTTATCGAAAAATGGCAGCGAACAACGGTGGGCCAGTTCTGTTTTTAATTATTTTAATTTATTATATATATAAAAGATATTAACAATTATTATCAATAAAGTGTTGTATCCTAATGATTAAAGTACCACATTTTCACCTAATGATTTTCGTCATTTGATAGATGTCTCTATAGCCCTTTTAAAATTTATAGGTCTTTCAATTTTTTCATCAAACTTTGAAGAATCTACATATTCTTTACCCCAATTTTCTTTCCTTTCTTCTTTTTCTTTTTTTAGAAAGGTTTGAAAATTACAACTCAAAATGTTCATGTTTGGCTAGAAGTGGTCCACCTCTATCAATCTTGACCGGTTTGAGGCTTTGTTGAAATATTTATAGGACCATTATGCACATGCATGGTGCCTCAGAAGACAAACAATGAGTTTTATATACGTGTAAAAATGAAAACTAGAAAAATAGAAAAGAAAAAAAGTTATGTTCAATAATAAAATTATAACAAGTTAAAACTCTCATGATATTAACTTATTTAATTTTTAATGAATTTTTTTATACTATTGGTTATATATTATGTGATAGAAATAAAGAACAAGAAAAACGACTATTGCAAGATCCAAGACTCATTCCCAACTGTCTCAAAATTCTTATAATGAATTTAGCAAGAACAACTATGGGAAAGAATCGTGACCTTCCTATATAAATACAAGACAAGTTTTGATAAATTTTGATTTATAGACAGCTAGTTAAACAAAAGCAGAAACGACCCCTTGTATCATCGTTAAAAAGATATACTAATGAATATTTCAAATTCCTATTTCTATTATACTCTTTATTTTCTTCACGGTGAGCTTACAGTGGCTTTAAGCTCAAACTCATATCTAACAAAAAATTGATCCAACTTAGTCCCTTCAATCCTGTCGTCAGTTTCATGTCTTTCAAACTCACAAACCAATAATTTTCTTGTGGAAGTCATAGCTTCTTTCACTTGTTCAGAGTCTAGAACTTGAATGCTATTTAGAAGATACTGAAATTTCACCAAAGGTACAATAAAAAAGGATGGGAAGGAGACGTTTAATCTGAATTTTATTTCATGGAGATCCAACGACTGTTTTCTTATGATATGGATTAGAAATATGATGACTAGAGGAATTCAAAGCAAGAGTAGCAGGATGAAGACAACTCGAGAGGTCTGATTTACTTTTGAAGAATATATAATACCTGCAACAAGGAAAGATAATCCTGGTTAAAGGATGGTTTTTACTCTTTGAAAAAGGAAAATAAAAAATTTGAAGATTTTCTGAAGCAGTGTAAAGAAATTTGCGATAATCTTTTTACAATAGAAAAATATTGAGGTTTTTAACATGCACTTCAAAAACCTTCAAAGGTTTTGTGAAACACTTTCAATCATAAGTAAATAAGAATAAGAAAAGATTAACAACTTAAAGATAAATAATTACACACGTAAAAAAAAGCATAAGCAATATATGGAATTCGCCAATAACTGTTTACGTCCACGATAGATTTTAAAATCTTAGTTTATTTTATTTAATTCATAAAGAATTCTCACATGAGATTACAAGAAAAACTCAATAGCCCAAAGCTCCCAAAGACCTATATCTCACTATCTTATGTATTCAAAGTACTTAATCGCAACCTCTTTATTCTTTCTTTTATTGATATTTTTGATACTACTACAAATTTAAAGGGTTATAAGGGTTTATATAAGCTTTAAAATATCCCTAAAAACTCTAAATTTAATTAAAATAAGAATTCACATATTTAAAAAGTCTAAAATTGACTTAAACTCGTAATTGAACTTAAAAATATAAATTTTCAAGTAGGTAGTGCCACAACGCCAAACACGATTCAACCTAGCACCATGGCACTCCAAGGCTAGTGCTGCAACATTGGGCTCATAGACTTCGATACCGCAGCACTGAGTACCAAACATTATAATGCCCTTTTTGAGCATGTTCTCACTTGTACTTTTGTGCCTCTTTTTACATGTGATTTTTCATTTCATTCTCTTTTTGTCTATCCATCACATTATCGACTATATGTCAACTATCCATTAATTTTTAACTCAAAATTAAACTTAACCTTATTTTTGAATCACCAAATCTAATAGAAAAATAATTTCTAAAGAAGATCAATATTCTAGCTTTCAATGGCTTTAGTGACAAAATACGCTGACTTTAAGACACATGTTGGATAAACCACCTCTTCCAACTATAAAACAATTCCTTTATACTCTTAACAATCATGAGAAATCAATGATCAAATTAGAAAAAGAAAATAAAGCTTCAATCTGAATCAAGCTTCTTACAGCCAAAAAGGCCGAGAAATAGGAAATTAGAGAGGAAGTAAATATGAAAATCATGGCAGAGGGCCTGCTCAAAACGGACGAGGAAATAGAAATCAACAAAACTATCAAAGTCAGCAAGTGTATTATTATCAGAACTATAACTCGAATTAGCATGTATATTTTCAGAATCATAACCCGAGTCAACAAAAATATTTTCAGTATCATAACCTTAGTCTACAAGAATACCTAAATCAACATAATCATCACAGGAAAATGCAAATCAACAAAAGCAAACAAACCTACTCGTACAAAATCTTGAAGTAGAAAAAGATGAAAAAGATGTGGTGGTTTGTCAAATCAGTAAAAGAAAGAAGCCTAGCACGAACATATGCTAGTTTAGATATGATTTGGCTGAAGAACATAAACCACAAGTTATGGAGTTTGTTGGTTCCAAATCAAATTAGCTAAAATACAGGGATTCAGAAGTAAATTGTTTAGGTACTAAATTGTTAACAAAACTAAATATAATAGCTTCCAAGATACTTTGGTAAGAATTGAAGGGTTTGGATGATATTCTTTAAGGACTGACTTACAGACTGAAACGACGTTATTGACTCATTAACGACATTCTCATAATTTTTTCATATTTCATTTGCAAATACGTCGTCGTTTTAGAGAGTAGGATACATAGTTCGAATGTAACCAATCTTTCAATTCTTTCCAACAACTTCGCCTTCTTCTCTTTTGACCACTCTGTTCCAGCGTTATATAATGGAGAGAGAGAGAGAGAGCCTTTGAAAAAGGGATATAAAAGCTATATTCTTGTAAATTAGAGAGAGAAAGAGAGAGAGAGATACATTGCTCATTGTTCATCACCACTTCGTATTTTCTCAGTTTAAGATTGGTGAATGAGAGATCAAGATTACATGATCTTGTAATCTAGTTTGTAAACGCCTGTAATTTATTTCTAAATAGTGCATAATGGAGCCCTTGTATTTGCTTAAAAGTGGATGTAGGCTTCCATAGCTGAACCACTCTAAACTTTAGTCTTGTGTGTTTGATTTTCATTATTTTCATTTGATTACTTGTATTCTTGATTTCTTTGGCTGAATTCGATTGAATCTTGGTAAATTAAAAGTCAACACAGGCATTGGCTGCCATGAGGGATACAGTTAATAAGTACATATATGATAGGGGAAGATTTGAGAAAAAAGAATTATAAAGGCAAGTTTAAGAGGAGATCAAGATCAAAATCAAGGAATGGTGGCAGGAAATGTTTCTTTTGTAGCAAGGAAGGACACATGAAAAGAAATTATTATGAAAGAATAAGAAAGATGAAGGAAAAAAGTTCTGAATCTAGAGAAGCAACAGTTGCAAGGGATGGCTATAAGCGCCCAGAAGCTTTTACAGTTTCCATTGCTGATAACATTGATAATTAGGTACTTAACTTACGTACATATCATATAAGTCTCAATAAGGACTAGTTTGACATTTTTGAGCCTTATTAAGGAGGAAAGGTATTAATGAATAATAACCAATCATGTAAAGGAATAGGAATTGGTGTTGTTCTAATCAAGATGCATGATGGGATTATTAGGATATTGAAGAATGTAAGACATGTCCCTGAACTCAAAAGAAATCTTATTTCACTTGGTGTTCTTGATGAATCGAGAATCTCTTATAAGCTTTAAAATGAATAGTTAAGGACTTGTAGAGGGTCTATTTGATGATGAAAGGAATAAGACAAAAGAGACTATACATTCTTGATGGCGAAGTTGTAACTAGAACAATAGTAGATGCTGCACATGCACATAGAGGTTATAAAGAGTTTGAGGTATGAAATGGAAGTATAAGGCATATTAGAGAGTTTGGTTTGCTATATTTGGTAAAATTAGTTCTAATTAGCTTAAACAAAGTGACAAGATTATATTTTTGTGAATTCTGCATTTTTAGGCAAACAATGCAAGCTGAGTTTCAAGGCAAGCACAAGTAGAGCATTAGTCTCATTGGAGTATGTTCACGCTGACCTTTAAGGGCCAACTAGTGCATCAACACATGGTGGTAACAAATACTTTCTCTCATTAGTTGATGATTATTAAAAAAAAAAGTGGATTTACTTGCTCAAAAACAAATATAAGACTTTTGATAAGTTTAAAAACTAGAAGATGCTTGTTGAAACTCACCCAGGCAAGTATCTAAAAACCCTGAGAACTAACAATGGTTTAGACTTTCTTAATAAATTGTTTGATGAACACTGCAAAGAGTATAGAATCTTAAGGCAGAGAGCAATTAAATTCACCCTTAACAAAATAGTGTTATTGAGAGGATGAATAGAACTCTTCTAAACAAAATAAGATGCATGCTTTTGAGTGATGGCTTATCAAAATAATTTTAAGGTGCAGCTGTAAGTATATCTTATTATATGATTAATAGAAGTCCCTCAAGTGTTTTAAATTTTAAAATACTTGATGAACTATGGTCTGGAAAAGCTCACAATTAAAATCATTTGAAGCTTTTTGGGTGTGCATAGGACTGCTAAGCTAGAACCTAAATTTGAAAAGTGTATATTCCTTAGTTACCCTGATAAAATCAAAAGATAACATTTGGTTAAAAGATGAAAATGGTATTAAAATCATTATATGTAGAGATATTGTGTTTAATAAAACTCACATGCCATGTATAAGTAAGAGATAAGATATTCAAGTCTAGATACACTAGTCCAAAGTTCATTAAATGGGGGAGAAGATCAAGTTTAAGGCGGACCACCAACATTTTTATTTGAATAATGAGCAAAGATTGATTAAAGACTAGTTGGAAAAGATAATAAATCTAGCCCTCAACAACAGACAAGAGCAAGATCAGAACATGATCTCACATACTATCAACTTGTTATAGACAGGTAGAAAAACAAGTAAAAATTTCCTCAAAATTTGTTACTTATGATCTAATAACATATGCTTTGTGGTCTGTATAGGAACTTGATGACTTGGAACCCAAGACTTACAAAGAAGCCATCATTAGTAAGTGTTGAGTTGAGTGTGTGATATACGAGTATACATGTAATTTTAAAAATTTACCACACGCAACGTAATCATGTTAATAAAATACACTCAATTTGATAAATTAAACTCATATATCACATATATATATATATATATATAAGTATAACTATTATACAAAAATTATATATGATGAACAATTGTGCTAAAATAACATATAAAGAACACTTGTCTAGTGAAGGTAGCTTTACAAAATATTCAAGTCCTCCAACTATCCAAGTGAAGAGCTCACCTTGAAGTGTGTTCTTAAACAATTCTAGTTCATAACGATTTGGTGGGATTATGGAGCTAAATAGTAGCTTTGATTTAGAGTTTTCAGCAACTTGTATTCAAACTCTTTAAATACTATTTAAATACAAATATTGTTTCTAAGAAAATAGAGATAATTATTGAGTTTATGCAACTCTTACATAAAAACTTAGAAACAATTTCTATAGAAAAATGTTTTAAATAACTCTTGTGCAATTTTTCTTTCTCTATTTTCTTTGATATATTATTGACCTCCATGAATGAAGAAGAAGAGAGGGTTTATTTGTTTTCTTAACTCTTTGAAAAAACCAAAACAAAAACACACTCTCTCTCTTTCATGCACTTGCCGAATACATCATTCATTTTACTTTTCCAACATCATCATCATAATGCACCTACCATTATCATGTAGAATGGAAACAATTGATGGCCCATTAACAAAGTGCTCCATTACAATTAATGGTTGGTACATCTTTTTAATTAATTAGCAATTTATTTAATATAATAGCTAATAAATATTTAAATACCTAACATTTAAATTATTTGAATATTTTGAATGGCCAACATATGGTCCATTGCCATGATTAATTTATTTTAATATTATCTAATAATATAAATTTAATTATTAAAATAATTTTGAATAGTTATTTTACCTTATTTATTTTTACTACCAATGTTAAATGGTAAGATAAAAATAATTCATGGGCCAAATTGTGCCACTTGTCAACATCTTATTGATTAACAACTTTTGTTAACTAATAAGTGATGTACTTAACAATTAAGTCTTGATAAATGCACATCTTGAAGGATCCAAAAATAATTATTCAATTTTCTTAAAACTTACTAGATCGAATTATTCAATCAGTCTGCTACCCTAGTGCTCAACGAGTACACTTCATATTATGAGACATTCTAGGTCCACGCTAGATTTTTCATATGGAGTTTCTCCATACGTTAGTGAGCGATGCCCTACACACACGTTATGGATATTACAAAACAACGCGTTAGACCATGCAAGCTGAGGTTATAACATATTCGTATAAGCCCACCGTTATTTATATCCTAGAAGAGCAGAAATATAGATCATTACCATAAAATCTTTATTTGCTCAACCATGAACTTATCTCTAGATTTATATTTCTATAAACAATATCCATAAACACTTTTGTGATATTGTTTATCCCTTCAGAATATATTTTTTTAAATTTATGCTTGTGGTCACAAGACTTTCTAAAATATGATCTCGGAGTATCAGGATATATAACTCACTCATATGAGCTGAAGGATCCTATATCTACGGACACTGAACTCCATAAACATCGGACTATACCCAACGACACTCAACGGTCAGACCATGAAAGGTTTCTAACATGTGTGGAACTAAAGCATGGTGGATTACTCATAAGCCCACTATGCTCACATCAAAAGACCACAAATACTACTTAACTTGGAAGATTTTCTATATATGGCTTTATGAGATGTCTATTGGAGGTCCTCGTGAGTCTGTTCAGTATCTAGTCCTTACTGTATACCTATATCTCTAACGAGCTTCCACTAAATTCTTGGTTTGTTAAGACTAACTATCTAGACCATCCAGATATAGACATACACTAATCTATATTAATGGGTTCCATCGATAGACCCATATAGATGAAATTAGATAAAAAATATAGTGTTTGAGAGCATACTTGTATAATACCAATTTCTAACACCATTTAGAACTCTTTGCGGCTATGTCATCACTAATATATTCTCAAGTCTTTGTCCTATTTTAGACAAGGCTCTAACTCCTTAGATTTCACCAACTCTTATAACCTACTAACTCTTAGCACCACTAAGTCTTAGTACTTATCACCATTAGCATTGATCTACACTCTTGTAGACCAGATTTGAACTCCTTCAGATCATATAATATCTGAAACGTGACAAGCATCTTACCATTTAATAATTAATAATATTAACAATTTAATTAAAAATAATAATTGTATAAATACTATAAATAAAAATTTATACATAATGAGTTGGCACTTAAGCACAAATTCTAACAGTAAGCACAACGAACAATAACTTGCAGCCATGAGAGAAGAAATGAATTCACTAATGAAGAACAAGACCTTGATACTAGTACAAGACCTTAGAATTAGAAAGTGATTAACTACAAGTGGATTTACAAAATAGAAGAAGGCATTTCATCAAGTGGTCCACTAAGGTTTAAGGTTAAATTAGTAGGAAAATGTTTCTTTCAGAAAGAAGGCATCATCTATTATAAAGTACACAACCATCAAGGTTGTTTTTTCTTTGATAGCCTATTTTAATAGGGAACTACAACTACTTTCTTAAATGATGAACTAGAAGAGACAATATAAATATTAGGCAAGGGTTTTAAAGATACAAGTCGAAGTGATTAAATTTATTTACTAAAACAATCACTCTATAAATTGAAAGAAGCCTCTAAACATTAAAATAAAATGTTTAATTCCTATATCACATTCATTGGGTTTAAGAGAAGCAGCTATGATACATGCCTTTACTTTAAAGGCAATAAAGAAAATATGAGGTATATCTGCTACTATATGTTAATTATATGTTATTAGGAGAAAGTAGTCAGATGGAATTACAGAAGGTTAAAGAATTGTTAAAGTAGAAATTTGAAATGAAAGTTACGGGGAATGCCAACAAAATACTTGAAATGTGATAAACTTGAAATTATATATTTAATAAGAGTTTTACATTATTGTTTTATATTACTAGTATCATTAATCTTCCTAACTTAATTATTTTTAAAATATTGTACCTAATTAGCTTTAACTATTTTGTGGTAGGTTTGGTAAAATGGGAATAACGTTCTATCTTAAAATTAAATTTGAGTTATTTTTGATCTTATGAAGAGATGACTTAATGAGCTAAAATATTAGATTTCACAAGGAATTTGTAATTTGAGCACGTGGAGGGTGAAAAATGGCCATAGCAGAGTATTAATTTGCAGTACAGGCCCAGTACAAACAGTCTTCAATATTTGACTCATAACTCTAAAAATACGTATCTAATATGTATGACACAACTCAATTTAGATTATCTACAACTTTTATATTTTGAGCGGAAGCTACTCGGAACATATCAATTTCAAATTAGAAAATTAAATTTGTATATTAATAATAATCAATACAAATTAGTTGCCTACCTCATTGACTTTTATCATCTAAGTGGTTTTCTCTTCATTTATCTTGTATTATCTACATTCTTTTTATAAATAGATGGCCTGTTTATGCCTAAAGCATGATTTAGAGAGCTAGATTTTAGTCCAAAACACTTGTCTTTTGTACTATTTCTTTGTAATGTTATTTCTTTCATTTACTAGTCTAAAGTTTATGTTATCTCTTTTTGCATATCTTTCCTTTAATTTTATTATGTCCAAGTAATTTTTATTTTGCTAAGGTAAAAGGGTGAAACTCTTGGTAAGGTAATAAGATATACTTCAACTTTTATTCTAGAATTTAATGTTTCATTCTTAAGTTAAACAAATTTATATATGATGTAATTATTTTATTTTGCAATATTGATACCCTTTCTTGCAAAGTGGTGAATCTTGATTTATTGTAGACAATTTTTATAGTTAGGACAACAAATTCTTGAAACCATTTACAAGATTTGGCATAGATATCATTTCTTATAAAGTGGGAGTTATGATTTATTATAGACAAATATAAATATCGGCATAATAAATATTTGAACCCATTTACAAGATTTAGTGTATAATAATTAAAAGAAATTAATAGCAGTTAATATATAAATGATAATGAACTTTAATTGTTATATCTTCCGATTAGAACCTTATTTATGTGAGGATTCTAATTGAATTATAAAGAGAGTTGAATATATTGTTATTTCATATGTCAAAAGTGGATCCCCTTAACCTTAGTATTCATTTTAACTGGTTATTTGAATTGTTTATTATTTGTAAATGTATTATATTGCTTTATTTGTCTTTAAAGTATTTGTAGTTTGTAATTTTAATTTCACTTCTCCATGGATCGACTCCGTTCTCATTGGGTTATTTATTATTTTGACAATCTTACACTTGAGAATAAACTCATATATTCTGGATGTGTCAGCTTGGAAATAGTAAGAAATAAAAATAATAGAAGCTTGGTGTTAACATAGATAGGGTACTTGAAGAAAAATATTGATAAGTTTGGGATATGAACAATTGTAAACCTATAAGTCCCTTATAAGCCTCAAGCTTCAAGTTCTCAATAATTCAATGCCCTTTCAGTTAAGAGAGACTATATGTCCAAAGTCCCTTATTCCAATGTTGTAGGATAAATTATGTATGCCATAATTTGTAGAAGATCAGATTGACACATTCAATTAGTGTCTTGAACAGATATATAGCTAATCCTAGAAAAGAGCCTTGGTTAGGCATCAAATGGATTCCGAGATACATTGCAAGCACCTTTGAATATAGTTTAGTTTTTGAACACAATGTGAAGCAAATTTAGTTGATAGGGTATGTTGATTTTGTTTTTGCTGTAGGATAAAGATAAGAGAAGATCACTTACTTCATACCACTTCACTCTAAGTGAAGACTGCATAAGATGGAAAGCTCAACTTCAAACTATGGTAGCATTCTCAAGCATAGAAGCTGAGTATATAGTAGCATCTAAAGCATGTAAAGAAGCTGTGTGGCCTTAAGGTTTAGTGAAAGAGCTTGGTTTCTTCAAGAATAAAGTTAGACTCTACTCAAGCAATCAATCTGCTAATCACTTATGCAAAATCCCATTTTTATGATAGATCAAAGCATATAGAAATAAGGTATCACTTCATGAAGGAGTTAGTTTCCAATGGAAAAGTTGAATTGGAAAAGATTGATACTAATAGGAATCCTATTGACTTAGGAACAAAGAACCCTTTAGTATCCAAGTTTAAACTATGCTTGAGTTTACTACATATTGATAAAGGATAAAGAGTAGGATATTAATCTGAGCTAAAGAGCAAAGGGTGAAGTAGTTTTTCACTAGTTGAAGAACTAATCTGAGTGTTAGAACCAAAGGTGGAATTATGGAGTTTGTTGGTTTAAAAACAAATTAGCTAAAACACAGGGGATTTGGAAGTAAATTTTTTAGGGACTAAATTGCTAATGAAACTAAATATAATGACATTCTCGTAATTTTTTCAAACTTTCATTTGAAAATACATCATTTTTTTGGAGAGTAGATACACAATTCAAATGTAACTAATTTTCTTGCTCTTTCCAACAACTTCGTCTCCTTTTTTTACCATTATGTTCTAGCATTATATAATGAAGGAAGCCTTTAAAAAAGGGATATAGAAGCAATATTCTTGTAAATTAGAGAGAGAAATACATTGTTCATCATTACTTCTTATTTTCTTGGTTCAAGGTTAGTAAGTGAGAGATCAAGATTACATGATCTTGTAATTTAGTTTGTAGACCCATATAATTTGTTTGTAAATAGTGCATAATTGAGTCCTTTAATTTGTTCAGAAGTGGATATAGGCTTTCATAGCTGAACCACTATAAATTTTGGTCTTATTTGTTTGATTCTCATTGTTTTCATTATTGAGCCTTTTGATTTGCTCAAAAGTGGATATAGGCTTTTATAACTGAACCACTATAAACTTTGGTCTTGTGTGTTTGATTCTCTTGATTTGCTCAAAAGTGAGCATAGGCTTCCATAACTGAACCACTAAAAACTTTGGTCTTGTGTGTTTGATTCTCATTGTTTTCATCATTGAGCCTTTTGATTTGCTCAAAAGTGGATATAGGCTTCTATAGCTGAACCACTATAAACTTTAGTCTTGTGTGTTTGATTACTCATGTTCTTGATTTCTTTGACTGAATCCGATTGAGTTTTGGGTTGGTAAATTAAAAGCCAACACAAGCATTGGTTGCCATGGGGGATACAGCTGATGAGAATTTATATAGTTAACAATCAAGGTAAAGTAAAATGAGTAATATCTTATAGAGGATTTGATTGAGTCTTTGTAGCTAATGGATAATGATTATAGATATCTTATATTTGAGATACTTCATTAAAAACCCCATATAATAATATAAAATTAAATAGAACTCTAGTGATACCTAATTTTAAAAAAAGAATTTTGTTTTTATAAGTCAGTTAATAAATGATGATAAGTGTTCTATTGTTTTTAATGCTAATGATTTTTTTAGTCAAGAATCACATAATCAAATCCTAGCCAAAGGATTGGAGCTTTTGGCATATGTGGCTTGGGCGGCTTTTTGTATTGGAAGGAAATCAACATGCTGCGTTATCTATAATAAATAGAAATTCAAAAGATTAGAGCTTTTGGCATATGTGGCTTCGACGTGCTAATTTTAATATGTTACAAACACTAAATAATAATAGTTTAATTACTTTTTTTATTTTGACAAAAACCACTAATGCTTTTGTTCACTGTTAATTTTGAAAGAGTTGTAAGAAATGTTTTAGTATTTTTAATAAAATTTCAAAATTTCTCTTTACAAAAAAAAATATCATTCTGATCTCTAGGGTCTCATTCTTATTTATTCTATGCAAAGCTTTCAATTTTATGTAATTTTATAGATGATTTCTCATGTTTTTGTTGGCTATATCTTTTAAAAAGGAAATTTGAGTTTTTTGTTTGTTTCTTAAAATTTCAAACAGCTGGTAGAAAATCAATTTGATCGAATAACAAAATTTTTTTGGAATGATGGAAGAACTAAGTTTACTTTTAATATTTTCATTAAGCATTTAAAGGATTATAGCTTTCAACGAAAACTCTCTTGTCCCTATATATCTAATGAAAATGATGTTGAATGCCATATGCATCTAATGGAAGCTGCACTTACAAAAATGTATCATGCTTCATTATGGGTTGATATATTTCGTGCTATCACTTTTATTATTAATTGACTTCTTTAATTTTTATTAATAACAAGACACCTTATGAAAGGTGATATAATAAAATACTAGATTATAGATGCTTTATATTATGTCTCACATCAAATAAAAATTAAATGGATCTTAAGTATTTATGGGTGAGTAAATAATATTATCTAACAGGTTAGTTTTTTAGGTCAATAATAAGTACCCGATTTGTAATAAATGATATCAGAGCAAACCTATATTCTTATTTATATGTAGGGCCTTAAAATTGCCCCAATAAAGATTAGTACATTAAATATGGATCTCCATGACTCCGAAGGAATAGGCAATACAAGCTAAGTGGTCTTAAAAATCTTGTATTTTGAGCCCTAATAGAGATTACTATATGGGTAGTAAGTCCTCTGTGGCTCCGAAGGGGATGAGCAATACGGACCAAGTTGGCCTCTAAGTTTGGGCCAAATTATGACAAGGGTGTCACATAATTAGATAACGAAGAATGTCACTTTTTACATTGAATAAAAATTGGATAGATTAAGTATATATAAGCTATCACTTTTATTATTAATCGACTTCCTTAATTTTTATTAATAACAAGACTCCGTATAAAAGGTGATATAATAAAATACTAGATTATGGATACCTTATATTATGTCTCACATCGAATAAAAATTAGGTGGATCTTAAGTATATATGGGTGGGTAGATAGTATTACTTAACAGGTTAGTCTTTTAGGTCAATAGTAAGTACCCGGCTTGTAATAAATGATATCAGAGTAGATCTAAATTATTATTTATATGTATGACCTTAAAATCGCCCCAATAAAGATTAGCATATTAAATGTGGATCTCCATGACTTCGAAGGGATAGGCAATACAAGCCAAGTGGCCTTAAAATTTTTGTGTTTTGAGCCCTAATAGAGATTACTACATGAGTAGTAGGTCCTCTGTGGCTCCGAAGGGGATGAACAATACAAACCAAGTTGGCCTCTAAGTTTGGACCAAATTGTGACAAGAGTGTCACGTGATTAGATAACGAAGAATACCACTTTCCACATTAAATAAAAATTAAATAGATCTTAAATATATATAAACGGGTAGGTAGCATTATGAAACAAGTTTGTCTGGGTTAATGATAAACGTTCTATCCGTGACACTAAAACTTTTTAGTTGTAAATACTTTCTATATCTATGTGGTTATAATAAAAGTAAATTTAAATAAAAAAAATTATTCTTGTATTTTTTTTTTTAAATTATAACAGTTGAATTTTATTATTTTTTAAATAGACTCACATATTGACAATAATTATATATTATGAGTTATTTTAAAATTAAAATTAATTTAAGTAATTTATTTAAATTATGAGACTCTAAAATATGACTTATTATATATAGAAATTAAATACTAATTAAGTTATAATTGATACAATAATAATTATTTTTGATGTTTAATTAAACAGCAAGCTCGTTTAGTTGCATGAAATTATATTACCTTAAGCACTCAAAGACGAGGCTGTGAAGTTCCTGGGAGACAGTGCCTCTTCTGGCCCAATCGCTACTATTAACCTATTTAATTTAACTTGTATATTTCTTATATAAGCTTTAAGGTTTTTTGAATTTTATCAGTTTCAGCTTTGACCATATCCTTGGATGGCAAATAGTATATCTAAATGTATTTGAGCCTTCAAAACTTAGATTTAAACCACTAGCAATTAGACATGATCCGAACTTGAGACATTTTATTATATACAACATTAATGGTTCCAAGGAGGTCCTTATACGTATAGGGACAGTTTTTCTAAAAGGAAGACTTGGATACTGTTCAGTTAGATTGTGTTACACATAGGGGTGGGCAAATCCGGTTCGGTTCGGTTTTTAGTGTGAACCGAAAACCGAACCGAGCCGGTCGGTTTTTGAAAAATAAAATCGAAAACCGAACCGAAAAATAAAAAACCGAACCGAACCGAACCGGTTCGGTTCGGGTTTTGGTTTTTCGGTTCGATTTGGGTCGGTTCGGTTCGATTCGGTTTTATAATTTTTTTAATTTTTTTTAATTTTTTTTTAATTTTTTTTTAATTTTTTAATTTTTTTTAAATTCGGTTTTTTCGGTTCGGTTCTCGGTTCGGCCTTCCAAACCGAAAACCGAACCGAATTTTTCGGTTTTTAAAATAAAAAACCGAAAACCGAACCGACCAAGAGAAAAACCGAACCGACCAATTCGGTTCGATTTTTCGAGTCCGGTTCGATTTTTTGCCCACCCCTAGTTACACACCATAACCTTTAAAAGGACTGTAGAATATTCCTATCTTTTCTTTCTTTGCAACCATTATTTTCACATTATCTGATATGATAAGTCAGAAATTATATCCACGTTGAATTTTAATTCTCGAAAAGGGCATCCCATAATGATATTAAGATATGTGTTTAGCATTTGCTACAAACGGCGTCTCAGTGATATCTGATTAATTGAAAGACAATATAATATGATATCTGATTAATTTTGGAACCTGACCTTCACAAAATGCTAATGAGCTGTACGTATATTTTTTTAATATAAATATGACATCAAATTTTTGGATTGTAATTAATTTAATATTCTTCTTTTAACTCATTTTTTATATTGATAATTTATTATAAAAATAAATGACATCAAAGAATGTTAATTTGACTGAGACAAATGAGTTAGATAAGAACTCATTAAAGAAAAGATTGAGAAATATATTTTGAAGTGACTAGAGGTATTAAACATGATCATGATCTCTGTTGGCTCAAAGCTAGGGATGTAAATAGCCCTATGTCAAGTACCTTGCAACAAAAAAAACTTACATATAGTGTGAGGAACCTTTAGTTAATCAAATAAATGTCATGCAATTAATAATAAATGATTTAAAGAATAAAGTTGAGAAGATGAGTAATATAGAAAAGGAAGTGTAACTATTTATAGCTAATCAATATTTTTTTTCATCTATTATGTAAACACTTTTATCGATAATTAATTTATTTAATGTTTAAATTTTAAATATATAATTATTGTGACTTTTAGTATGCACTCTAAATTTTTTTTTAAACGTTTGTAGAAAATTTTACTTATAAATAAAGTAAGAATTAAAAAGATCAAGATAAAAAAATAAAACATTCACACAATTATAAAAGGAAGTTAAATAGTTTAGCAATAAATGCCCACGTCTATAGTAGATCGCGGGATCCTAACATCTTTTATTTTGTTAACAAATAATTTAAATCACAACGATCTCTCATAAGAGATAATTAAGGAATACAATCAATAGATAGGCTCTTAAGGATTTATAGTGCTTTCTTGATTACTTAAATTTCAAATATTCATTTGGTATTCTCTTGTGCACTCAGCACTCAAGGCTCTCTAGCTCTCTAGCTCTCTATTTTCTTTTTTAGAGTTTCTCTCTAATACTTGATAATTTTAATGGGGTTACAAGAGTTTATATAGTATTTAAAATGTCTCAAGAAATCCTATTTTTAGTTGCAATAAGAGTACATGTGTGCAGGAGTCTGAATCCTACTTGAAGAAGTTGATTCGAGTTAAAAATATAATATCTTGAAATTGGGCACTACGACGCTGGTGCTGCCCTATGTAGCATTGTAAAATTGGTGATTCTGTGTTTAGCGCTACAACACTCAAGACTGAAAAGGTCCCTTGCTTGTTCTTTCCCGCCCTTCTTACTTTTGACTCTCTATTTTACTTTTTTTTTCGTACGTCGATGTGTAATCGACTTCATGTCAACTCTTCATCAGTTTTTAACTCAAAATCATACTCAAACATGATTTTAGATTACAAACTAACCCCTCATTAATTTAAAATCTCTTTGTAATAAGCTTTTTAGGATCCATCCATGCCAATGCTCTATCACTTAATGCTAACTCTAATTAAATTTTTGTCTAGACTTAATTCTTTTTAGGCTTATGACTTTAATCTCTAAAATTACTAATGCTTCTTACTTAGGGTAGCCTTTATATTACAATTTCTCAAGTCTCTTATAATACCATGATCATAATCCTTTGGTGGTTGAAACTTATTCTTGCCATCAATACTCTTACTATATTTTTTTTTGACCCTGTTGACGTTGGTCCAAAAAGTACTTAATAGGCTTTTTTATATTAAGGGTTTTAGGCCCAACTGTATCTTGTAGCCTATTTGAGAATTTTTATATAATAGGAAGTTGCACTACATTATGATTCTTTTCCTTGTAAAAGTAGGATTGATATAAGGTTTACAGCCTATAAATAAGCTTAATTTCTCATTATTTGTATGATCAACTATTTAATATACATAATACACAAACTTCTTAGCTTGTTATCTTTTTCTCATTTTATCATTTAACCCAGGACTCCATGTCCTTGCTTGTTAAGAATCCTGCTACCCTGTTGTTAGAGCTTTACTTATCCTTTTTCAAGAAGAGCCCAAGCTCTGTGATATGCTTGCTGCACCACAGCTTAGGTCTAACAATAGATCTTGCTTACTGTATTCTAGCCCAGGTTAAGCAATAAATTGCGTTTGTTAGAAAAAAACTTTAATTCTCAGCTACTCTTGAATCCGAGGTGACCTTTGTTTAGCTAGACACAGAGTATACACAGACTTGAATATTATTTTTCATGAACAGACCCTTATCACCTCAGTGAGCAATTCTCCAATGCTGCCTCTTAGTCTACATTCTCTTAACAACCCATGTTGAGCTAACTATAATATTCCTATCAAGCACATATAGCTTATTGTGTTTCTTACCCTTTATTATTACCATAGATAATTTTACCACTTTCAGTATTCTTTTTTGTTTTTTTTGTTTTGCCTTGAATTAATATCCTACTTGATATAACGCTAATAAGGATAACAAGTTTCTCTTGACATCAAGAACATATTGTACACCAAGTAATTCCCTAAGTCTCCCATCATGCATTCTCATCCTTATATTTTCAATCCCCGTGACTTCATTAGCCATATCATCACATATTAGTACTTTTCTACCCCTTATGGATTTATAAATTTGGTGAACAAATATTTATCAGAACACATATAGTAACCATAGCTAGAATTAAGTATTCGCTTACCAACATACTTTTTATTATGACCTACAAAAGATTCTACAACTTTATAACTCTTTTCACAAACTATTGTAGTATCTCCATCCATCTTTCTCTTTGGACAATCTCTTATTAAGTGCCCTTATTTCCTACAAAGATAACACTTATTGGATATGCTCTTTGATTGATTGTTCTTTCTATCTCTTCCTCTTGCAACCAAACTTGTTGCATTACCGTACTCAGATTTTTTTTTAATTCTTTTGAGTTTAATGAGATTTTAACATCACTCATCATTAAAGTCTCTCTACTAAATATAAGTATTGTTAAGTAGGTGTGTGATGTCTGCAGTGTATGTATAATTTTAAAAAATTTATAATTCAACGGAAGTAAACCTACCCCGAATTGAGGGTAGCTTTTTAATTCTTCAAGAACTCCAATCTTTAAGCCTTGAGCTCACTTGAAGTGTGCTGTTGCATAATTCTAGTTCATAACTAAAATTGGTGGGATTGTGAAGCTAGAATAGTAGCTACAAATTTCCAGCAACAAATGTTTTAACTCTTAACATACTTTGATTTATATGTATTTGTTTCTTATGAGAGATGAGATGTATAGAATGTTTTAATTCTTTTGTTCCCTCACAACACTTTGCAAGAATACTTAGAAAAAGACTTAACCAAAACTTCTCTCAATTCTCTGAACTCTTAAAATTGGCTGTATCATGCATCCATTGAATGAATTGGATTCATTCAATTTTTTAATACCTTTCATAGCTTACCATTAAATATTGTTGGCCATTTCATTGCATTATCTTATCAAATACATTTGATTAATGACCATCAAATATTCTTTTACTTAATGTTAAAATATTTTTAATTATTTTAAGTAATTAATGGCCAACATCAAGGCTCTTTATTAGGTAAATTATACCATTGTCATAATTGATATTTATCGTTTTGCAATAATAATAAAAAATAAATTTTACATTAATTATTTAAAAACTATTTTTGAATAATTGCTTTTACCTCACTTGTTTTTACTAGCAAGGTAAATCAATAATTTCAAGGCAAAAATAATTTATGCACAATATATTTCATTTGTTAACATCCTATTGATTAACAACTCTAGTCAATCAATTATGTGATATACTTAATATTTAAGTCTTGACAAATATATATCATGAGGGACCCCTGAAACATATTTTCGGTTTGTTAAAATTTCTTGGACCAAACTGTTTAATCTAATATGCTGTCCCGGTGCACAATGAGTACACTTTATATTGTGAGACTCTCTAGGTCTACGCCTGATTTGTTATATGAATTTTTTCTATACGTCCGTGAACAATATCCCACACACATGTTACGAATGTTACAAAAGAGCGTATTAGACCATACAAGTTAAGGTTATAACATATTAGTATAATCCCTCCTTCATATATATCCTGGAAGAGCAGAGATATAGATCAATACCGTCAAGTCACCATGTGTTCAACCGTAAACTTATCTCTAGATTTGTATTTCAAAAAATAATATCCGCAAACACTTTTATAATATTATTTATCCCTATGATAAAAATCTTTTCCTAGGTATTACTGCTTATGGCTATAATACTTTCTGAAAGACAATATTGGAGAATCATAATATATTACTCACCCAAATAAGCTGTGGATCTCATATCTATGCACACCAGACTCCATGAACATTGTACCATACCCAGTGATACTCAACGATTAGACCATGAAAGGTTTCTAATATGTATGGAACCAAAGTATGGTAAATCACTCACAGGCCCACTATAGTGCTCAGTTTAAAGGACCATGAGTATTACTTAACTCGAGAAGACCCTCTATTGACGACTATATGTGATGTCTATTGGAAGTCTTTGTAAATTTGTTCAGTACTCAATCCTAATTGAATACTTGTATCTCTATATGAGTTTCCTCTAAACTCATTTAAACTAACCATCTGGACCATCCAGATATAGACATACACTGATATATATTTAATAAGGTTATCACTAATAAACCTGCATCAACAAAGATTAATCATGAACATAGTATTTGAGAATATACTTGCATAATGACATTTCTTAGCACCATTTACAACTCTTTACAATTATGTCATTACTAATATATTCTAAGATCTTTGTCTCATTTTAGACAAGGCTCTAAATCTTTAAATTTCACTAACTCTTATAACCTAGTAACGTTTATCAGTCTAACTTTTAGCATTTATAACTTTCAGTGCTGCTGATTTTTAGCACTGATCTAAACTCCTTTAGACTTGACCTGAACCCTTTCAAATTATATAATATCTGAACGTTACAAATATCTTATCATATATAAAATATAATTATCAATGTAATGAAATGATAATAGTATAAATATAAAAAAAATATATTCATACATAAAAGGGATGACACATAAACACAAATTCTAACAAGTGTATCGACAAAGTCCTCATAACTTTGAGGCAAATAACATAACAATATATTTTCTTTCTCTTTATTTTTAATCTTGATGTCAATCATTTTAAGATCTATGATTATCTTGTTGAAGGTGTTAATATTATTTTTTTATTTAAGTTCCTTTAGCCATGGACAACTGGTATAACTTATTCTAGATATATAGATGATTTACCAATGATTTTGTTATGTAGAGGGCGTCGAGCTTCTACCAAATAGCCAATTATCATTTTCTTTTCAGTTATCTCCTTCAAAAATTCATTACACAATGATATAACTATGGTACTATAGACCTTCTTTTAAATGATTTCTGTATCTGCCTCTGATCTAGATGTCACAAGTTTCTACTCTTCGCTAATTGTTGCTTGTGTCTCTTCAATGGTTGAATCTAACCCTTGACTTACCAGTAAAGTCATAATCTTCATCTTCTACAAATTGAAATCATACTAACTATGGAACGTTTTAGCCTCATACTTGTAAGTTTCCATAGATGAACAACTTATAATCTTTGGTATACCACAAAGGTAATATCCTTAACTTTGGCTCAATATTACTTGTTGGAGTTTTAGCATGCACTCTAAAAATTCTTCTAAGCGTGTGTAAACGACTTCACTCATAAGTAAAGTAAGAATAAGAAAAGATTAAGATAAAAGAATCACACAATCACACAAAAATGTTACGTGGTTCGACAACAAATACTTATGTTTACAGTAGATCAAATTGTAAAGATCACTCAAAAGAGATAATCAAGGAATCCAATTAATAGATGAGCTTATAAGGAACTATTAAAGCTTTCTTGATCACTTAAATCTCAAACACTCTTACGCACTCTCTTGTACACTCAGCAGTTAAGGTTTTGTAGCTGTCTATTTTCTCTCTTGGAGTTTCTCTCTAATGCTTAATAATTCTAAGGGGGTTATAAAAGGTTATATAATATTTAAAATTTCTCTAGAAATCCTATTTTCAGTTGGAATAAAAATCCATATATATAGGAGTCCAAATCCCACTTGAAAAAGTCGATTTAAGATAAAAACGAAAAATTTTGAAACTGGGCGCCACGACGTGAACACTAGTGCGAGAAGATGTTCCCACACCCTGGCACTCTAGCCTGGAAAGGTCCTTCACTTGTTTTTTTGCACCCCTCATTGCTTTTGATTCTCTATTTCATTCCCTTTCTCGTACATTCAATGCGAACTCAACTTCATGTCAACTCCTAATCAGTTTTCAACTCAAAATCATGCTCAAACACAATTTTAGATCCCCAATTTCAATATATATTTAAGTAACTTTTTCATATTTTAATATTTTTTTGGTTTAAAATTTAATATAGGATTCAATTAATAAATCAAATTCATACATCGATTCGTATGGAGATTCAGATGAAGATAATAACCTTCAACTGATCATGATATCTAATTTTTCAATGCCTCTTAAGATATTTGACATTTAATATTTCATATGCTAGCATCTAAATTACCAATCTATGTTTTATTTTTATTATAAGAATTTTATAACAGTATGACTTGTTTGATTTAAGGACATATATTTGTTTGTTTATATGATAAAATTGTTATAGACAAATTCTTTACGTATTCTTTTCTTCTTTTTTTTTCTCTCTTTTAACTGCAATGTTATAATAGTTAAGTTGCTGAAGTAAAAGTTTTGAATTATTTTATTGTGTTAAAGTTTTTTCAATTAAAAAAACAATTATATAATTATATGTTAAATGTTAATCGTTAAACATTTGTTAAAAAATTTCAATTAATAATTCTTTTAATGAAAAAGTTTCATCAGTAAAAATCTATCTTTTAATGATCATGCGACGATGAAAATATATTATTTCCAACTACATAATCACTAGTCTTTTGATTGCTATAGATCATTAGTAGTATATATTCTACACTATTATTCAATAAAATTTACCATCGAAAAACCTATTTTTTAACCACCATATTGTTATTTTTTATCACTAAAAGACCATTGCTAATTCTAATATTTAAAAAACTATATATAGCCCATTGCTAATTCTAATATTTTCGACAAACTAACTATTATTAGTCACCATAACATACCTACAAAATTAGTCCACTTTCAACAACTATATGCCATTGGAGATGAAGTTTCTTCGACTAATCACAAATTATTTTTGAAGGCAATATACTATTGATAATATAATTATTTTCAACAACAAGAAGTTATTTATGACCTTCATTTCTCCTTCACCATTAATAAATTACCAACCACAATATACAGTTAAAATTGAAATATATTTATGATTGCATTAAGTGGTCAAAAAATATATATTTTTGATGGCTAAAGGTGTCTAAAAAGAAAATGGTCGTTTGACTACAACTTTTATTTAATGCTTCTTTATAGTAATTACAATATCATACATCACTTACAATATATTGTCTTTATGATGGCTAACCGAAAAGAAAAAAATATTTCTACCTAGCTCTTCAATGACAACCGATAACGATCTATTCCGGTTGAAAAAATATATTTTCAATAGAATTACACTTATTTCTATGGTATTATACAGTCATATGTGAGCATTTTTTTTCATAGTGTTTTAGTATAAAATTGGCCCTTATGGACCTCAGATCATTAAGTTATTTCTTGAGCAATAAAGGTTTTGCTTCAACAAAGGGTTTTTCGTATCAGAAGGAAAGTATACTCAAGACCTTCTCTATAAAGCTCAAAAGCATGACTTTATTCCCCTATTAATTGTTAAGGATAGTGTCCTAAAAATTATATACTTATATTATTTTTATGAAATTAATAAAGTTATAATTTTATAGTTAAAAATTATTTATAATTTTATGACATAAATATCAAAAACTTCATTGTTTATTTATGTAACCAAAACTTTAGTATATAATTGTTATATACAAGAAGATTAAAGTTATGGATAATAAATAGAAAAGTTCATAATAAATTAATTAAAGTTTGAGATATTTAATTAAATATTACTAGTGCGATCAACCTATATTTAGAATGTAGTGATTGTATCCTGATTTCTAATGTAGTGACATTATGATGGAGACACTTTTATATAATTTGATTATATAGGACTGGACCAGACATAGTTTGAATTCTTATATAAAATACTATTGTTAATTAATAAAGTTTGAATTCTTACGTAAAATACTATTGTCAATTAATAAAGTTTCAATTCTTATCTAAAATACTATTGTCAATTAATAAAGTTTGAATTCTTATGTAAAATACTATTGTCAATTAATAAAGTTTGAATTCTTATATAAAATACTATTGTTAATTTGTAGTAACCAGTATCAATAATCGGTAAGAATAAGTATTTATATACATATTTTCTTTATATGTGGGTGATACTTGATTTATGTATTGTTATTAGTAGTGTTTGTATAAGTTAAAGACATATTATTAGTATTGGGTTTATTTGCAAGACTTTAGATTTATTTTAGGGACCAAATTGCAATACTTTAAAGGTTTTAGGGACAAATTTATAAATGCTAAAAATTAGCCACTTAGTATAAAAATACACTTTTGAAATCCTAATTTACTCATTTTTGGGTCGAGCTACCCTTTTAGAGAGAGAAATAGAGGGGAGAGAAATAGAAGAAGAAGAAATTAAAATTTTAGATTTTAAGAGGTATATCACAACTATTTCTCAATTTATTGGTGTTAATTAAGTTAATTTCTTTAATTTTTGATTTTTGAAAATATGTATAATTGAGGATTTGATGTGTATTTCGTAAAATATTGTGAGAATTGATGATGATCTATGTAGATAGCTTGATAAATCTTGATGAATTGCAGAATTTCTACTTGATAGTCTCATGATCTAGGAATTTTATAAATTGTTGTGATTCGATTCTGGTTTTAAATTTTGATTATATGAAATTAGACATGTTTATGATTATCTGAGACTTTGAATCGATTAAAAATTTTAGAAATTGAATTTTTAGTGAATTTATCAAAATGACCCTAAAATTATGAAAATTTCCTGTGTGAACAGTATGATACAGTGGCAAATAATTTTTGCCTACTGAATGATCTTCAAACATTACAAATTTGTGGAATATCATAATCTTATATATCTAATATGATATATTCAGAATTGAGAATTTAGATCAATGTGGTTAAATTGTTATAATTTTATAAAGTGTATTAGCTCATTGCAGTATTTGATTAACAGATTTTTAAAGCTATGGAATAAAATAGTTTTAAAATACTTTTGACTTGATTTTGAAGTGAAATATTTATCATGAATTGAGATATGTGTTAAGAGTAATTATATGGTAGTCTTATAATTTTGAGTTAGTATATGATTTTATAAAATTAGTAGATTGAATACTGTTTAGTAAGTATCTTGATCCTGTCAGGTTAGTAGTTTGGATTCGATGGTATGTATGGAATGGATTGTGTAGAAATTTTAATATAATATTCATATATAAGAAGGATATATGAGTCAAGAATGAAATATTCTGATTTTGGAGTAATTGGACATCATTTGTTGTATTAAAAAATTTTATTAAGTGTAAGTGGTCAGAATGACAAGTTTTGAGAAATCAAGTAATTAGACCAATTTGATGTGATAAGTGCAATATATATACTTTTGTAAACTATTTAAAGTGTTTTTTCTGAATTGTGAGGTTTATGAAAGGATTAATCTCCATTGATAGGTTAAGGAGATTTAAGTATTGTAGCTAAAAGTGCTAAGAGGTAAGTATACTAGACTTTTACTGAAATTATAATAAACATAATAATTGTCTATGTATGATATTGTAAATGTGCTTAGAAATATGTTTATATTATGTCAAAGTATATTTGATATGAAATGTGAAAGAAATATGTTTATGAATGTGAGCATTGACATTGAGTATGGACATTCATGTGTTTTTGAAAGTGAGCTTTCAAAATAAGATGTGTTTAACAAAGAAAGCTTTTGAAGTGTAATATGTCCATGAGAAATATTTTGTGTTTTGAGGGCACTTGAACTCACTGTTAACTTAGTAGGCATTTTATATGATTTGTGGAGCCTTTATGTGTTGCCTTTCCTTCTAGATTGGTATATGTTATGTGTTCCGTATGTAGGAAGAATCCTATTGGTGCCTAAAGGAAGAGTGAGTCATCACATTCGTGTGGTGGCGTATTGGTGCATGTGAGAGAACTTACCGATGATCAGGGTGAGGGTTTTACTTTTAGCTTCGGGCATGAGCATTATATATGTGTGATTTAAAAACCTCACTTGTACTATTTATCTCATTCGGTATGTCACCTACAAGTGACATTTGGCTCATTATGTTATATGTGATATATAAGTCTTACTAAGTAGTAGTTGAGTGATGGTATTCCTATTATATGTTTTGAAAAAATGTGTAAGCGCTTACATGACATGTGATTTGATAAAATTATGATTTTGATTGATTACAGCATATCATACATATACATTGTGTACATATATATATTTGTATTTGATATATGAAAAACTAGTATACTTACTGAGTTTTATACTCATTATAGTTTATGGTGATTTCAAGTAAATAAAGTACATGCGTGCTTAACGGATTTAGCAAGGGGATCCAAAACAAAAGGATGGTATATTTCTATAATTTTCTAATTTTTGCAAAAGAGAAAAATTTAGACCTGCTGTTCCTTGAGTTCCCTAAGTTGCTAGGTTGCTAAGTATTTTATTTGGGGATACGTGGGATAAGATATTTGATTTGTCCCTATTGAATAAATACTTATATTTTATTGTGTGTGGTTGGATTTGGTTTAAGTTTCACAAAGTGTGGTTATTGGTTGATTTTAAGTAAGAATTTGCAATGAATATATTCTAGGCTTCTGGTAACAAAGTTGCTACTGATGATGTAGTAGAATGTTAATCTTTGAGAAAACTCTACGTATCTCCGGTTTACTAATTGTCCCAGTCATAATTCAATTGTTATAATTCTGAAAGAAATTGAAATGAATGTTTAAATATTATTGACTGAATATAAGTAATGTCGTGTGTTAAATCTTTTGGGTCTGTGGCGTGACATAATTAATAATTCAAATAACGTCAACTGATGATCATATGCAGATCAACCTTAATTTTGAGTGATTATAAACTCCTATTTGTATCATTGTGTCATTTGAAATACTTGTTACGATTTGTCTAAAATAATAGGCTAAAAACTTATATTTTTGTGGTATAGTGGGATAAACGGCTGGGAATATGATTTATAGATATGAAATCCATTTTTTCATAATGAAAGTTAGAAAGAAGATTTCCTTAAGGATTAATTTTGAAACTGAATAGTTAGAGTGCTCAATTTGTAACAATGTTACAAATTAACTGTTCATTAGTGAATTAATAGTACTTAAAGATAAAGAAGTAATTAGAGGGGTAAAACGATAATTAATATAGGTCTAATTATGAACCATCTGTGGAGAGCTGAATTACATGTAGTGATTAAATTAATAAACTGCTTTAAGTTTTTTGAGTAAATTATATTTATAATTTCAAGAGTGAAATTCTAGATTTTTAGTAGAATAATACTAGAATTGATAAATTGAATTACTTAATTAAAGAGTTTAACTATTTATTCAAAATTTATTAAAGCTTGAAATTATAAGTCCATGGTCCCCAACACCACCTCCTTAGTTTACAGTGAATAATTAAAAATAAATTTTGTTATTATACAAATTATTTGTGTCTAGAAAATAGTTTTTAAATATGTATATTTTATATTTGGATAAAATTAATTAATTAAAAATTAATTAATATAGATAATATTTTATCCAAATATAATTAAATATTTAATTTAAAAAAATTAAAAAAAATAAAATCTTAAGGATAATATTTAAAATTATCAAAAAGATTTTATTTTAATTAAGTAATTTTTTTTATAAAAAACTAAAAATCTATTAATTTTAGAATTCTAATAATGCTCAATTGTTAGGTATTATATGTTAACCATAAAGAGTATGACTCTATGTAGTTTACATTAATTTGTTCTCTTTTTATTAGTTAATAATTTAATTAATAAATGTTATAGTTAAATTATTATTTTAAAAAGGATAAGTTAGTTTAAAAAGAAAAACACATAGATACGTAAAAAATATAAAATACGTATTTGTTTTTAGAAAAAAGTAAGAAGCTTACTCTTCCTCTCACTGTAGAGTAAGACATTTGATTTGGAATCATTTGGTAGAAAAAAATCTAGTATGAATTCAAGGTATGATTTTGTTACTTGTTAATTTTTATTTATTTTAAACATTAAATTCATATATTCATAAGATATTAAGATAAAAAGTAATTTTATCTGATTAAAAATAAATTTTAAAAAATTTTGTTTTCTATTTCGTTGCGATGAATGTCATAACCACTTCAACAATTGGTATCATAGCAATGATTTTTTGAATATATACTTTTAGTGTTATGATTTATTTTATTTAAATCATTATTCAATTAGTATCATAGCAATGATTTCTTAAATATATACTTTTAGTATTATGATTTATTTTATTTAAATCATTATTCATTTGTATGTGTGTAGAGTGAGTATTTGTATTTTTTATTTTATTCTTATAATAAATTGTTATTTTGTGTTTGAATCTTTTGTTTGTTAATTATATGATCTTTTAAGATTGATTATAATTTTATTTTATTTAATTAAATTAAAATTATGTAAACCTATAAAAGGGTGTAAGATTTTTTTAATACTTTAATTTTATTATTTTTATATTTTTCTTGCCGCTGGAACAAGAAATGAACGAAGATGAGCACACTGCCGATTTGCATTTTCATCGCCGCTAAGAAGAAAAAGAAATTGAAATGTATTTATATGAAAGAAAAAGAGAAAGGACGAAAATTATAAAGAAAAAAAGAAATACGAAGAGGCAACGCGTAAAATACTATTGCCATTTGCCACCATGCAAGGAACAGCTTGGAAAAGTAAATTAAAGCAATTGTATTCATTGAATTTTTATGAATATAAAAATAATTGGTTTTGGTAAAAGCAATTGCTTTTGGCGATCTTGCCAATTATGGCCATGCATTGTTAAGTGGCTTTAGGCCATTGTCAGAGACAGTTGGTAAGGGGCAGTAGTTTTTATATTGTTGTCTTAGGCATATTAGGGTAATAAAAGGTTTTTAATTTTAGATTTAAAAAGCTTAAATAAAATAAAATTTGATTTATTTGATATTTAGATTTTAAATATACAAAAAAATTTTGAAAAAAATATCATAGAGTTTGATTACCTTACAAAATATATAATGGGCTTAAGAAAAGTTCTTAAGTTCATAAGTATAAAATTATAAAAAAAATAGACTTAATTTTTTATGGACCTAAAAAGATCGTGTGTAATTGGGTTTACATACCTGTACCTTTTATATAATATGATTATTTTTTTTTATAGATTGTAATTAAAAATTTTAGAGGACCCTACTAAAGTTAAATTAAATTTTGATTTCTATTATTTATTTATGTGATGAATTATAATATGATCATGCATAATCACATGTCATGCATTTATATCCACTCATATTATTGTAATATGACATGCATACAAATTATAATTAGAATTTAAATAGTTTATTTTATTATGACATATTATTATTAATAAGATTAAATTAGTGAATTAATTAGCATATTTTGAACTTGTATAATTAATCAAATAATATTAAATTTAATTTAATAGTTAAATTTGATAATTTTATATTATTCTAGGTAACCTATATTAAATAATTTGATTACTTAAAAAAATATTAATAAAATTATTGATTTTATTATTTATAAATAATTAATTAAATCCTATAATTGAAAAACTATGTTCACATAAATTGTTAAGCCTTTTAAAAGGAATAGTTAGACTAATAAACCTAGGCTCAATAAGATTGAACTTTATTAGGATTAATTAATTATATCTAATAATTTGTTATATGAGATATAATAATTTATTTATGTTATAAAATATAATATGTTTTATAAATTATAAAAACACAATTAAAAATAGTGAGTGGGAGAGGGTACATGACAATGAACCCATTGGTCTCCATTTTTAGTACAACATCGTGAGATATTGGCGCGCCTCGCTACGCTTTGATTTTGTTTTCCCTACAGAGGGTGTCCACTTATTTCAATAACAAAATTGACTTCCTAGAGATAGGATTAAGTGACGTATTTCATAATTGACCAATCCTACAGTGACAATTTTTGAGTTAAGTCATCTTGATTCGAAATAAAGAGTTACACTCACAAAGATATAATTAAGCGATTAATCATATCTTGACAGAAATAAACGATAGTTAATAGATAAATAAAATATGAGATATTTTAAAATTTACCTATTAATTTAATATAGTCTCAATTTTAATTTTAATTTAATGTGGCCCATCTTATGATAGCACATTAATTATTAAATTAAACTATTTTAGATTAGTATTAATTTATGCGTTTAATAAATGCACTCTTGTATCACATTTATTATTTTAAAAAGTACTATGACATTTATTCAAGTATTTTTAAAATTGTTTTATTTATTTCAGCATAATGTTTAGAACAAAACCTATTATAGCCCTCTTAGTAAATAAAAATTTGACCGGTGATAACTTTATAAAATAGAAAAGCAATATAAATATTGTGTTGATCTATAAGGACCAAAAGTTCATTCTTATAGAGGAGTGTCCTCTAGACCCTGTAGCCAATGCTCCTCGTAATGTACGGGAACAACATGAGAAATGAATACATGCCAATAATAAAGCCCGTTGCTATATACTTGCCAGCATGATCGATGTGCTTGGAATGAAGCACGATCACTTAAAGACCGCACATGAGATATGAGATTCTCTTTAAGCAATGTTTGGCCAGTAATCGGAACAAAGCCGCTATGATACTAATTATAGCTACATGAGCACTAAGATGAAAAAAAGGAGTTCTGGTGTGTGAGTATGTTTTGAACATAGTCAACCTAATGCATCAGGAAGAGATCTATAGAGCCATCATAGATGATAGGACCCAAGTCAGCATCATTCTAACATTTTTACAGTTCAAAACAAATTATATTATAAACAAGCTCTCATATAGTATGACTCAGCTACTTAATGAACTGCAAACTTTTGAGACTATATCAAATAAGCCCAAAGAGTCTGAGGCAAATGTTGCTGAAGCTAATCATTCTTCCTCTAAGTAAAATAGAAAGAGGAAGAACACTGGTGGTGGTCAGGTTCTGGAGGAAAAGAGAAGAAATCATTTGACAGTAGTAAGAGCAAGAAAAAGGACTCCAAAGTAAAGAAAGAATAGTCTTTTCATTGCAGAGTCGAAGGGCATTGGAAGCGAAACTATAAAAAGTATCTCTCCAAGCCGAAGGAAAAAAATAAAGGTAAATATGATTTACTAGTTTTAGAAGTCTGCTTAGTAGATGATGAACTTTCTCTTTGGATAATTAATTTATGAGCCATCAATCATGTTTGTTTTTCCTTGTAGATGCTTAGTTCATCTAGGGAACTTGCTAATGGATACTTTATCATGCGGGTTGGCAATGCGACAGTTATTTCAGCTTTAGCAGTAGGAGTGACGTGATTGAATTTTAGGAATAATTTTTTAATTTTAAAAAATATTTATTACATTCTTGGATTCATAAGGAATTTGATTTCTGTTTCTAAATTGCATGAACAATTTTTAAAAATTTTTGTTTTATAATAATGAGATTATTATTGGTAGAAATAATTTAGATATTTGTAGGCTTTATATTTTAAGGTCCAATGAGCCATCACTGCTTAATTCTGAACTATTTAAAGTAGAATATCCTAAATCTACTAAAAGGAAAAAGATTTCTCCAAATGTTGACACGTATTTTTGGCATTATAGGTTAGGTCATATTAATCTAGATAAGATCAACAGGTTAGTAATAGATGATCCTTTAAGAGAGCTAAATGCTGGTACTTATCCTATATGTGAATTTTGTCTAGAGGGTAAAATGACTAAAAGACCTTTCTCAACTAAGGATGAAAGAGTTAAAGAACCACTTCAACTTATACATACTAATGTTTGCGGTCCATTGAATGTACAAGAAAGAAGCGGTTATGAATGCTTTGTCACATTTATTAACGAGTATTCAAGATATAATTATATTTACTTAATGCAAAGAAAATTTTAGACTTTTAGAAAGTTCAAAGAATTCTTAGTAAAAGCTAAAAAGCAATTAGATAAAATACTTAAGGCTCTTCAATCTGATCGAGGTGGTGAATACCTTGACACAGAGCTTAAGGATTACATATTGAAGTATGGAATTTTATCTCAACTCACAGCACCTCGAACACCATAGCAAAATAGTTTGTAGAAAAGAGAAACAAAATCGTGCTAAATATGATTAGGTCTATGATGAGCTACTTTTCATTGCTGCCCTCATTTTTGGGTTATACACTATAGACTACAGTCTACATTTTGAATATAGTACCTTTTAAATCTATCCAAAGTACACCCTTAGAGATATGAAATGGTAATAAACCTAATTTATGCCATTTTTGCTTATAGGGTGTTTAGCACATGTGCTGAAAGAAAAGCTTAAAAGGTTATAACTGCGAATAGAAGTTTATCTGTTTGTAGGCTAACCTAAAGGCACAAGAGGAGGTTTGTTTTATAATCTTCAAGAAAATAAAATGATTGTATCGACAAATGCCACTTTTCTTGAGAATGATTATATATTAAACTATAAAATTTGTAGTAAGATTGTACTGGAGGAAATGCTTTTTGATTAGATCAGACCTTTATCGCCAACAGTTAGTGAACAACAAAGTCAAGTAACCACCAATTCTAATCAGAACACCTTGGAACCTCAACGTAGTAGGAGGATAGTGAGACTACCTTCTTGTTACAATGAGGAGGGAGAGGCACAAGTAGTTATGTCCAGCATAAGCCAAGACAATCCATTGACATATAGATATGCAATGGAAGATTCTCATAAAGAAAAATGGCAAGAAGCCATAAACCAAGAAATAGAGTCTATATACTCCAATTTAGTCTAAGAACTTGTAGATCCACCTGAAAATGTCAGGCCTATTAGGTACAAATCGATCTTCAAGACTAAAAGAGGCATAGATAAGAAAGTAAAGTCTTTCAAAGTAAGACTAGTGACAAAAGGTTATACCTAGAAAGAGGGAGTCGACTATAAGGAAACTTTCTCGTTAGTAACGATGCTCAAATCCATTCGCATTATCTTTTCTATTGCCGCATATCTCAATTATGAGATAGGGCAAATGGACATCAAGATAGCCTTTTTGAACGGATATCTTGAAAAGAGCATCTATATGGTGCAACCAGAAGGTTCGTGATAGAAGGCCAAGAGCAGAAAGTCTGCAAATTGCTCAAGTCCATTTATAGACTTAAGCATGCTTCAAGGTCTTGGAACTTAAGATTTGATGAGATAATTAAATCTTATGGTATCGTGCAAAATGTTAATGAATCTTGCGTATACAAGTACATCAAGAATAAAAATGTGGTTTTCTTAGTACTTTATGTAGATGAAATTCTACTCATTAGGAATGATGTAGAAACATTATCCAACATAAAGAGTGGTTGGCCGAGCACTTCCAAATGAAGGATTTGAAAAATGCAAATTATGTCCTTGGGATCCAAATTATTTGGGATCTCTAGAATAGACTAGTGACACTGTCTCATGCATCGTGTATTGATAAATTGCTTATGCGATTTTCGATGCAAAATTCTAAGAAGGGTCAACTATCGACTCAACATGAAATTGTTCTTTCTAGAGAGTAGTGTCCTAAGACACCTCAAGAAGAAGAAGATATGAGACGAGTTCCCTATATCTCAGGAATTTGGCAACCTTAAGTACGTTATATTGTGCACAAGGCCTGACATTTGCTATGCAATAGGAATAGTTAGTCGTTATCAATCCAACTTTAGATTGGCTCACTGGATTGTAGTAAAGCACATTCTTAAGTATCTTCAGAGAACGAGAAACTATATACTTGTGTATTCAAGTGAAGACCTGAACCCTACTGGCTATACTAATTTTAATTTTCAATTAGATAAAGATAGTCGAAAGTCGACGACTAGTGCCCTAAAAGTATGTACTTATATTATTTTTATGAAATTAATAAAGTTATATTTTTGTATTTAAAAAATGTTTATAATTTTATGACATAAATATCAGAAAATTCTTTGTTTATTTATGTAACTATAACTTTAGTAATAATTATTATATACAAGAGGATTAAAGTTATGGATCATAAATAGAAAAGTCCGTAATAAATTAATTAAAGTTTAAGATCTTTAATTAAATATTACTAGTGCAGTCCACCTATATTTAAAATGTAGTGATTGTATCCGAATTACTAATATAGTGACATTACGGTGGAGGTATTTTATATAATATGATTATATAAGACTGGACCAGACATTAGGGGTGGGCACGGTCCGGTTCAATTTTTTTAATGAGAAAAACCGAACCGATTTTTTTCAGTTTGGTCAAGTTCGGTTTTTCTGGTTTTTTTATTTTTTTATTTTAAATTATGAATTTTTTTAATTTTCGGTCTGATTTTTTTTGGTTTTTTGGGTGAAAAAACCGAACCGGACCGGTCGGTTTTTTTTTCAAAAAAACCAAATCGATTTTTTTCAAAAAAAAAAAGGGGACCGAACCGAACTGAACAAGCCGGTTTGGTTCGGTTTTTCGGTTCCCGATTTTTTTTGCCCACCCTTACTAGACATAGTTTGAATTCTTATGTAAAATACTATTGTTAATTAAGAATTCAAATAACATCAACTGATGATCATATACAGATTAACCTTAATTCTGAGTGATCATAAACTCATATTTGTATCATTGTGTCTTTGAAGTATTTATTACGGTTTGTCTAAAATAACAAGTTAAAACCTTGTATTTTGGTGGCATAATGGGATAAGCAGTTGGGAATATAATTTATAGATATAGAATTCATTGCTTCATAACAGAAGTTAGAAAGAATGTTCCATTAAGGGTTAATTCTAAAACTGAACAGTTAGAGGGCTCAATTTATAATAATATTACAAATTAACAGTTCATTGATGAATTAATGGTACTTAAAGATAAAGAAGTAATTAGAGTGATAAAATAATAATTTATCTAACTCTAATTATGAAATTTATCTAACTCTAATTATGAACCATTTATAGAGAGTTGAATTGCATGTAGTGATTAAATTAATTGACTGCTTTAAATTTTCTGAGTAAATTATATCAAAAATTTCAAAAGTACAATTTTAGATTTTTAGTGGAATAATACTAGAATTAATAAATTGAATTACTTAATTAAAGAATTTAACTATTTATTCAAAATTTATTAGAGCTTAAAATTATAGGTCTATGGGTCCCCACCACCACCTTTTCAATTATTACAGTAAATAATTAAAAATGAATTGTATCATTATACAAATTATTTGTGTTGAGAAAATAGTTTTCAAATATGTATATTTTATATTTAGATATAATTAATTAATTAAGAATTAATTAATATAGATAATATATTATCCAAATATAATTAAATAAATAAAATCTTAAGGATAATTTTTGAAATTATCAAAAATATTTTATTTTAGTAAAGTATTTTCCATTTTATAAAAGACTAAATGTCCATTAATTTTGAGATCTAATAATGCTCAATTGTTGGGTATTATACATTAATTACAAAGAGCATGACTTTATGTGGTTTACCTTAATTAGGTCTATTTTAATAGATAATAATTTAATTAATAAATTTTATAATTAAATTATTATTTTAAAAAAGAGAATTTAGTTTTAAAAGAAAAACATACACATACGTAAAACAACACAAAATTCATATTTTTCTTTTAAAAAAAAATGTAGGAAACTCACTCTTTCTCTCACTATAGACTAAGAGGCTTAATTTAGAATTTTTTATTTAAAAAAAAATCTAGCATGCATTAAAAGTATGATTTTGTTACTTGTTAATTTTTATTTATTTTAAACATAAAATTCATATATTCATAAATTCTTAAGATAAAAAGTATTTTTATCTAATAAAAATAAAAATTAAAAAAAATTATTTTTTATTTCATTTCATTATGAATGTCATAACCACTCCAACATAAATACCCTTATGGCTCTCAAAGTCTCCTCCAATTCAGATAATAATGAACCTATCAATCTTACAAATTATCGGAGTCCCGATAGCATCTTATAGTATCTCATGTTCACTCAATTTGATATCACTTGTGCTGTTAATCAAGTGTTTGCCAACATTTTCAAGTACATACAAAAGCTAATTTTTAAGCAGTCAAGCGAATTCTTAGATACTTAAAAAGGAACTATTGATTATAGCATTTTTTTTACTCTCTCAAGTATCACTAACACTTACCATTTTTCTGATTCTGATTAAGCTGGTTGCACTACAACTCACTAAAGCACAACTGATTTTTGTATTTACTTAGATCCCAATTATATTTCTGAGTTTCAAGAAACAAACAACTATATTGCATGATCAAGTGTTGAAACCGAATACCGATCCCTTACTTTCACTGCTACTAAACTAGTCCGGATCATTTTCTTTTGCAAGATATTGACATCTCCTTACAAAAATCACCATTGCATGAAGCTGAAGATGAATTCATTTTGTATATGAAAAAGGGAACTAAAAATGATTACAAACGAAGCTAATCATGCGATGCCAATGATTGATGACATATATTATCTTGCTGAACGTCAAATCAAAACATTCCAATTACTATAATGATAGAGGGAATGAATACTCTTTCTTTCTTTCTTTCTTTAGAAAGGCTTGAAAATTACAACTCAAAACGCTCATATGTATGGCTAGAAATAAGAAATGGTTCATCTCGATTGATCATGACCAGCTGAGGCTTTGTTGAAATATTTATAGGAGCAATGCGCACATGCATGGTGCCCCAATGACAAACAATGAGTTTTATACACGTGTAAAGAAGAAAAATAGAGAAAACAAAAAAGAATGGGAAAAAAGATTATGTTCAATTATGAAATTATAACAAGTTAAAACTCTCTTCTGATATTAGCTTATCTAATCTTTAATGAAAATTTTAAAACATGTATAATTTTTGTTATTTATGAAATTAAGAAGAAGAAGAAAACCAACAATTGTAAGATCATTGCAAGATATACTAGTTAATACTTCAAAATGCTATTTTTATCATAACTTTTATTTTTTTCATTGTAAAAATCAATTTTTTTTTTCCTTTTATTAACTACCAATCAACAGATTTGTATTTACAAGTATCAAAATTTTTATGAAAAAAAAATCCAAGTGTCGATGCTTTAACAATAAAATATAGCTAACATTTGTATTTTAAAAAAAATGATAAATTTATAAGAATTGAGAAGAGAAGCATTAAACAAAGAAACACTTATGAGCATTACTACTAACATAAGTTAACTTATCCTACACACGACTTAGAACTCTCACATCAAAATAATTGTTAATTTATTGAAAGGTTTACCATTGTGTTCCCAAATTTTACTTATATAATATTTGAGCGAGATGCTTAGTGAGAGAATATTAAATCATGTTGATGGAGGAATTGTTATTCTTCCTCTTAAGGTTAAGTTAAAGCGAAGAACCTCATGTTTAACTTAGAACTCTAGCTTCTTTACGCAGTAGAATAACCTATTTATCCAGTAAAATAGCAAGAATCCAAAGCAGAATATAAAATAGTACAACACAACCTTACGTGATTCGGCCAATTGCCTACGTTCACGGTGGATTCAGGGATCCTAACCTCTCTTATTAACACCCAAAAGATTTTACAAGTAAAACCCAATGAAAAATTCTCAAAAGAACCTAATATTTAGTGAACCATTGTTTTACCATAAGTAATGAACACCCAAATGACAGTTCCGCCCTAGCGCACACAAGCACTTAGTGTCTACCCAATTCTTTCCCTCTCTTAGAGTCTCTCGTAATGCCTAATCTCAACCAAAGGGTTTACAAGTATTTATATAGAGTTTATTTTATACCTACTAACCCTATTCTTTGTTGGAGTAAGAGTCTTCTTATTTTTAGAAGTCCAAAACTTTTCAAAACTCAAAATTCTACACAAAAACAGAAATTTCCCAGCTCTGGTGCAGCGGCACTAAGGTCCTAGCGCCATGGTACTGAGCTTAATCACTCCCAACACCGCAGCGCTGGGCTTCTGGTCTGGACGCCACGGCACTCAGCCCTGGTACCTTCTCTACACATTTTCTTCGCTTCCTTCGCGTTTTTAAGTCCCGTTTCACTTTTTTCTTCGTGTCCCAAACATCTTAGACTTCTTCATATGTGTCCCACACATTCTAGACTTCTTATAACTCTTCTCTTTGATATTCATATCAATTCTTATCTATATAAGATTGTTGAATCACCAAATATCCAACAAACAGGACAAAGGCATTTCTTTGCCTAAGATCCAATTTTTTTAAAAAAAATTATTTTTTTATATAAATTTATTATTAAAAAATTCTCATTCTTGAAAAAGATAAAATGAAATTCTAAAATATGTGACAAAATTCTATTAAACACGTGTTTTATCTATTTTATTGAAAATTTTGAGTGATACAACTCATACAATTTATTTTTACAAATTCTTCTACACAAGTTGATGTTATAGGAAATAATCAGAAGATAACAATTAAAATGTGAATTAAAATTTTATAATAATATATATTTTTTTAAAAATAGTCTTTCAACAATGTCACTCCTTGTGAAATTATAAGTACAAATTTTTATTTTGAATACCAAGTAAATTTTGAACTTTAAAAGGCCAAACCTCTGCTTGAGTAGGGCTTATCCTCCTTGACTCTTAATACTCTATGAATTAACTTGAAGAGCATCGTCTTTCTATAAAAAAAAAGACATTTTAATACTCAAGTCAGAATTTATTCTATAAGACGGGTGCTCTATGTGTAAAGTTCTTTAATGATAAGTATGATGCTCTAGATGCTTGATTAAAAAACAAGAATGCTCAAATTTCAATAAACTATTTTTTCTTAATCAAGTATCTAAAAATGTGATAAAAATAATAAATCAATCGAACAAAAGACCTTCAATATTTATAGTGCATGTTCCCAAATTTTACTTAAATAATATATGAGCATGCATGGACTGAAGATGCTTAGTGAGAGAATCTTAAACGGGATGAAGGCATTACTTTGTCTAAGATCCATTTTTTTCAAAATTATTTTTTTGGTATAAATTTATTATTAAAAAATTCTCATACTTGAAAAAGATAAAATGAAATTCTAAAATATGTGACAAAATTTTATTAAACACGAGTTTTATCTATTTTATTAAAAATTTTGAGTAATACAACTTATACAATTTATTTTTACAAATTCTTCTGCACAAGTTGATGTTATATGAAATAATCAGAAGATAACAATTAAAAAGTGAATGTACTAAATCTGAATTAAAATTTTCATAATAATAAGACTTTTTTTAAAAAAAATACTCTTTCAACAATGTCACTCCTTATGAAATTGTAAGTATGAATTTTTTATTTTAAATACTGAATAAATTTTGAACTTCAAAAGGCCTAACCTCTGCTTTAGTAGGGCCTAGCCTTACATTCCCAACTAGCCCAAACTTAAAGAGTTTCTCAACGTGGCCATTTTCAACACAATATTAAAGTTTTTTTTTTTTTTAAGTAATGCTATAAATTCTAAGTTAATATCCAATATCTTCATTCTAAGTGATAATTAACGATCCATTAGATGGCAATATAATAATTTTTATAATAATCAGTCACACATTTTTACTATTCATTAAATGAATGAAATTGTCTAGTATAAAAATATTGAAATATTAAGTATAGTATTATCTTTTTTAATTTTTAGAAGTTGAGCTATTAAAGCATAAAAGGGTCAAATGAGTTGGGTAGCCCAAGTTCAGATGGGTTTAGCCCATTAAGTCTATGAAGTTACCTCAACCGTTTGTATTGCAGGGTGGATCGAGATTTAGTAACAACCCTATAAAATTGGGTTTGATAGGCTGGGCCGGGTTCAAATTTCAAGCCCACAAAATCTATTAGTAGATTAAATAAATATAACATGAATTAAAAATTATACATAATTAATAATTTAAGGGATGCCAACTTAATTATAATGTGTTAAATCATATTATTGTAATTCTCAATTTATAATTTAAGAATATATATAAATATTATTGTTAATTTCTTAACTAATAATAAAGAGATGATTTCAAATTAATACTCATTTAAATATTTTTTTTATATAAAAATAAAATTTAAACTTAGAACCTCTACTAAACGGGAGATAAATATACTATCAGTCATTTATTATTGGACTGTTAATATAAATATTCCTCTAAATATTTTTTAAAACTCTTTTTTTTTTAAATTAATTTACTATTTTTAAATAAGTATAAATTAGACATAGGTCTCACAACATTACTTCTAATAGCAAAATTAAGATACTATCAGTCCTTTATTATTGGACTGTTAATATGAATATTCCTTCAAATATTTTTTATAACTCATTTTTTTTTAAAATTAATTTACTATTTTTAAATAAGTATAAATTAGACATAGGTCTCACAACATTACTTCTAATAGCAAAATTAAGATACTATCAGTCCTTTATTATTGGACTGTTAATATGAATATTCCTTCAAATATTTTTTATAACTCATTTTTTATTAAAATTAATTTACTATTTTTAAATAAGTATAAATTAGACATAGTTCTCACAACATTACTTCTAATAGCAAAATTAACCTTGAACTTAACCATTGTGTTTTTAATGATTTTGTTTTTGGTTCAAACCCCACTTTTAGGGTTGTTTCTGTGATCAAGAATTTGTTAAAGCAAACCAATTTCTTCTCTCTAGTGTTTTAACTTTTAGTAACATAATAATCTTTCTGTTTATACAAGCTTTCTCGAAATAAACTCTTTTTGTTCTTAAAAAACGTTTCAACTCCAAGTAAAAATGAATTAAAGTATCTTTTCTACGGTTACACATTGATCTCATAAAAACTAAGAGAAGAAAAAAAAAACGAGGCTTAATTCTTAGTCAACTCCCTCGTTAGTTCATCAATTTAAAACTCTTTAGAATTAAAAAAAAAAAAGATAAATATATTTAATTTATAGATTAAAAGAGAAAAAGACCACTCATCATAGGTGGGTGTTAAAAGTGTTTAAGAAAGAATTTATATATATATATATAATCAGTGTTAGAAGAATTCTAAATAGAAGTACATTAAACGTGTGTTTAATTAAATATATATATAAATAGATAAATAATTTAATAAATTATATAATTCATATATGATGAGTAATACTATTATATGATATTATTTAATTAATTATTATGATACAATTTATGATATATTACAAAATGTTACAACGTACTTAAGTGCTTACTAATTAGTTATGTTACTCATTAAAATAAAAATATATGTGAATATAATTTTTAGTAACTTAAAGTAAGATTGAAATCATAAATATATCAACATAGTTTTAAGAGGCATTTGAAGGATTGTCAATAGTTTTATTTTTTTAATAAAAAATTAATTATTAGAAGAAATGTTCTCATACCACATCAAACAAATTGAATCTCTGTATTCACACTCTAAATAATAATTATAAAAATAATCTTTACGTAGACATTAAATTTCTAATCTATATAGAAAGTATATTAATATTATTAAAATAAGAAATACAATATAATACAAAAACTAACACAATAAAAAATATTTTATTTTTGTATTAAATAAATAAGAAAACATAATATAATACTAACTTAATACTCTACCTTAAAAGATGATCAATAAAATAATTTGAATTTACAAATTAAATTAAGAAGTAAATAAAAAGATGGACATAAAAGATAATTATTATCAAAAAGAGACAATTATTATTAAAGAGTGATAGGTACGTTGAAAATAATAACCACTGTAAGTGTAAATATATTAATAAAAAAATAATTGCAACAGAAGCAAGTGCATTAGTATAAAATCCATGGTTATAGCACAAAATTAAGAGTTTATTCATGTTGTGAAGAAATTATAGGCAAACCATGAAGAGATCTTAGATGAACTATGGACAAAGGCTAGATTTTTATCGAGTGAAAATAATAAAGTTATTAACTTAAAAATCTCTTAGAAAATTTAATAGGGTACAAAGATCTTGAACTCAAACTTGATGCACTGAATTTGTAGTTAAAAAATTATAATGGAAAGGTCCCATAATTGTAAAAATTTTAGATATACCTCAAATTTATTAAAAATTATATGTATACCTAAAATTTATTCTAATTTATAAATATGCCCTAAAGTTATTCAAAAATTTAGAGCAGAACCATATTATCCAATTTTCAGATCTACATCCAATTTATTCAAAATTAAGATCCTATCAAAGAACCCTTCTAATTTCGTATGCCATGGCGGCTTTGGCTTCTCGTCAACCTAGATTTTGGTTGAATCAAGCAGCGGTCTTGATGTGGATCAATGTAACGGCAAAAAGGGTTGCAATGAAGTGGACAGTGAGACGAAACGCCTCATGACTAGCAGTGCAATGAGTGACAGTGCTAAGAGATAAGAAATATAATTATAATATGAAAATTAACACAATAAAAAAAATGTTATAATTTGACATTAATTAAATAAGAAAACTTAATATAACACTAACTTTAATATTAATGAACAATAATATTAGATTACCAGAATAATTCAAGATTACTTGCATATTGAGACTCTTTTGAATTGACTATTTTTTATAAGAGGGGGAACAACTTTTTACGAAAGGAAAAAATTGATTCTCACATTGCTTTTTAAGTTAAAAATTATATTAATTCAAATAAGAAGAAAAATTCTCAAATACAAAGTATTCAATTTAAAGAGATACTTTATTAAATTAAATTTTTTAAAAGTTTAAACTCAAATTAATATGAATCAATTTATGAGCAACTCGATTAATAGAGCAATAAGAATAACTAAAATAACAAAATAAGAATAACGAAGATATTGAAGTAATTTCTTAAAACACCAAATCGAATTTTGAAGTTGAATGAATTTTGTTATTAATATTACGAATAATGTTAATAGAGTTTGATACTACATGAATAGTTGAGATACACAACATTCTAACTAGCATAAGACTCCTACATTTAAAAGGAGAAATGTAGCACTTTAATTTGACACCCTTATGGCATCAACTAAGCCACAGCCTTAATACCCATTTTACTCTATGCGCAGCGAAAAAAATCATAACTCACACTATAAGTAAGAATACATAAGATTAATACACCAATAAAGATAAAGAAAATAAACCAATCACAAGACACAAAGATATACGTGGTTTGGCCCAAATTGCTTACGTCTACGGAGGATCCATAATCCAGCTTCTTACTATTGAAATATATCACAAAGTGTCTTCTTACATCATCAATGATCCCACAAAACCCCTTAGTATCTCCCATAGAGACCTCTAAGTATCTACCATTGATTATTATGACTTCCTAAGACCTCTTCGTATCTCCTCATAAGAGATTTTTACAAGAAACACAAGAATAGCCCGAGCATCTAAGCCAAAAGGATCTATGATGTTTCTCTTTTATTCACTCAAAGAACCTAAAGAAAAAAATACCCCCAAAGGTTACACCCTAGTGCACCACGCACTTAGTGCCTACCTAACTCTTCTATTCTCTCTTATGGTTACATCTTGAAACCTTAGATATAGTTCAAGGTTAGTATGCCATGGCGGCTTTGACTTCTCGTCAACCTAGATTTTGGTTGAATCAGGCAGCGGTCTTGATGTGGATCAATGTAACGGCAAAGAGGGTTGCAATGAAGTAGACAGTGAGACGAAACGCCCCATGACTAGCAGTGCAATGAGTGACAGTGTTGAGAGATAAGAAAAATAACTATAATATGAAAATTAACACAATAAAAAAATGTTATAATTTGACATTAATTAAATAAAAAAACTTAATATAACACTAACTTTAATATTAATGAACGATAATATTAGATTACCAGAATAATTCAAGATTACTTGCATATTGAGATTCTTTTGAATTGACTACTTTTGATAAGAGGGGAACAACTTTTTATGAAAGGAAAAAATTGATTCTCACATTCTTTTTTAAGTTAAAAATTATATTAATTCAAATAAGAAGAAAAATTCTCAAATACAAAGTATTCAATTTAAAAAGATACTTTATCAAATCAATTTTTTAAAAAATTTAAACTCAAATTAATATAAATCAATTCATGAGCAACTCGATTAATAGAACGATAAAAATAACTAAAATAATAGAGTAAGAATAACGAAGAGCTTGAAGTAATTTCTTAAAACACCAAATCGAATTTTGAAGTTGAATGAATTTTGTTATTAATATTACGAATAATGTTAATAGAGTCTGATACTACTTGAATAGTTAAGATACACAACATTCTAACTAGCATAAGACTCCTACATTTAAAAGGAGAAATTTACACACAATAAATTAAAAATAAGAAAATTCTTCATATATTAAATGGTAAATTTATCATTGAAGTGATATGCGCAAATGCTACCCAATTCTTAAAAAAATAGGGTGTAATTATAATATAAGTGAAATGTTCGTAACAATAGTTAAGGAAAATTTGATTTTGTGATTTCATGTGAAATTATTCCATCGATAATGCAAATTTATTTAATGAACACTTATTCAATTGAATTATCATATTAAACAAGCTAACAGATTTTTTTTTTTTAAAAAAAAATATTTTAATCCCTAGTGTTGATTTAAATTGTTCATTAGATCCTTTGAGTTTTGAATTTTCAATTACTAATTAGGTTTCTCGAGTTTTGAAAATAGTTCAGTCAGTTCCTATTGTTCAAAAGTTGTCATTTAACAGGTACTTTTTATATCCTTTTACTAAATTGTCCCCAATTTAATATCTCATTAAGATTGGCACCATTTTAAGATTTGATCGGTGTTGAGAATTATAATAATGCCCTTATTAACACATTAAAATACCGAAATTGACATTAAATATTGTACGAAATTATAAAAATTACCTTCATTTAGTAGACGTCATTTTAAGATTTTATAAGTGTTGAGAATTATAAAAATACTCTTATTAATTATTTAAAATACTGAAATTGATATTAAATATTGAGAAAAATTATAAAAATATCCTTATTTATTAAATTAAAATCAAAATTGACAGGAAGTGGAGAGTATGCTTTACAATTTTTTATTATTGCAAGCTATAATGACTACAAATTGGCTTATATAAAGAATTATGACGCCCATTTCATTAAATCTAACACTCATATTTAATACCTTATCGACAACCAACATCATTAACACAGAACCAATCTTTTCACCAATTTCGGCACTCGAACAATAACAATTAAAATCCAATTCTCATATTTAAAAATTAAAATCATCTTGAGACCAACCTAATAATTGTTGGTGTTGTATATGTATACGTTGTGTTATAAATGATTATGTATATTATTAAATAATTTAAATATTATATGTCTCACATATAATGAAGTAAAAATATAATTTAATTTTATTATATTAATGAGATTATAAAATTTATTTCAAAGTGTATTTTAAATAATTCTAATTAAAATCATAACGTGCTTTCATAGTATATAATAATAATTTTTTTAAAAAAATATAAAATATTTAAAACAACTTTTACTTTACTTTTATTTTCTCGAATAAACTATATATATATATATATATATTTTGCTTCTTTTTCACTTGTTTGAATGAAATGAAAAAATACTTACAATTTATATTATTTGTTTGTTATCTTATTGCCCAATTCAAAACAAGCCAGTGTCTAAATTAAAAAGATATGATAATGTTTATTTTTTTTACACTTCACGCTTTGTATATGCTTGATGGCAAAATTTAAAAGGTGTTGGGGCATAATTGGTGACATCACACTTTATCAATCTATTTGTGAATATGCCACGTCTTGGTTTTACAAATTGATTACTCCATTATTTATTGCAACAAATTGAATCAAATTCAATTTGATTCATTTTCAATTGCTTTAACCAATTACAAAACAACAAATGACAAAACTTTTAAATCATTGTCGTGTTCTTTTTTATTTTTCATTTACAATTGTATTACTTTTAATTCAATTTCAATTGCTTTAACCAATTAAAAGATGTTACCAAATGCTTTCATTTACAAATGACGGAAATGATTTTAGTTTTGGACCCTTATAAATAAAATATCAATTACACCCCTCTAACTAATTTAATTATTAATATTTAATAATTAAACTAATAAAATTTATGTTACATATTATGCCTGACAAATTAATAGTATAATATGTAGTATTTAATAAAAATGATAAAATGACAAATTTCACTTAGATCTTGAGTTTCACACTTAAATTTTTTAATCTCCTTGAGAAATTTTAAAATAAATAAGTGACTAATTAATTTAATTTAAATAAAAAAATAATTATTTTATTTTAATAGTAGCAATATCTATTAATGCTCAACTTAGTATCCATATAAATTATTAACACAAATTAAAATATACACTAGGTAGATAAAAGTGTCAAGTCTCACTTGACACAATTTTAGGTTTAACATTTAAACCTTAGCTGCTCTCCGAGAGACCCTGAAGTAAATTTATATTTTTTAAAAACTTTTTGGATCAAACAATTCGATCCGATGCACTACATACGTGCTCAACGTATACACTTCATATAGTGAGACTTCCTAAGCTCATACCCATTTTGTCTTATGAAATATTTCGGTAAGTTCATAACCTCCGCCCCCTCCAAACACATTATAGATAATACAAAATGACAAGTTAAACCATACAAGTTGAGGTTAATCTATATTCGTATAATCTCTCTATTATTAATATCCTAGAAGAGTGGAGACATAGATCAATACCGTCAAGTTCCCTATTACTCAACCATAAACTTATCTCTTTTGATTCGTATTCTAATAAACAATATACGCAAAGTCTTTTGCAATATTATTTACTTCACAGGAAACTCTTTCTCAGGTTAAATGCTTATGACCACAAGACTCTCTAGAATACAATCTTGGAGCATCTAAATTTTTAACTCACTCATATGAGCTGACGGATCTCATATCTATACTCACTGGACTCTATGAGCATCGGACTATACCCAGTGAAATGTAGCGGTCAAACCATGAAAGGTCTTTGATATGTGTGGAACCAAAGTATGGTGGATTACTCATAAATCCACCGTGGTGCTCAGGTCTAGGGAACATGAATATTACTTAACTCGAGAAAATCCTCAACTGACGAATTTATATCATATCTATTAAAGGTTTTCTTGAGTCTATTCAGTATCTAGTCCTTACTAAATACATGAATATCTATATGAGCTTTCACTAAACTCATGGCTTGCTAAGATTAATCATCTGAACTATTTAGATATAGACATACACTGATCTATATTAATCAGTTCCACTCAATAGACCCTGCATCGGTGAAAATAGATCAGGAACATATAATTTTATAACATATTTACACAATGATATTTCTTAGTAATATTTGCAACTATTTGTAATTATGCCATTGCAAGTATATTTCTAGGTCTGTCCCATTTCAGACAAGGTTCTAACTCTTTAGATCTGATCTGAACTCCTTCAGATCAATATAATGTTCAAAATATTACAAGTATCTTACCTAATAAAAAATAATTAACGATTTAATGAAATATTTATTTATTGCATAAGTATTAAAATACAATATTTATACAAAATTAAGATAGCACATGAGCACAAATTCTAACAATAACATCATAAATATTTATTTCATGCTAAACTTAAACCATTGACAAAGGAAAACAAAATCCACATTTAGCTTAAATGAAATAGCAAAAAGGTTGCATCATCAACAAGTTAATGGAGAAGTTATTAAATTCCAAAACAAGAGATTCAGATGTAGCCAAAAGGCAACAATAAGTATATTTTAAATAAATTTACATTCTAAGTAATTATATTTTCTTCTATAAGAAGATGCCAAGTTATGGATACTTTAAGTTATAGAGTCTATCTAAGAGAGAGCTAAACATAGATGGGGAAGTTGAGGTTTTGAATGGTGCTTTACTCAAGTTCAAAAATACAGTTTGCAATTACGGTGAAAGAGCTAGAGTTAAAATATCAGAGTCCACACAAACTTTATTTTTATAACAAAACACAATAAAGATATAGGCAATTCATATTTTGAAAATCTTCTAAAGAAGAAGTAAACCAACTAATCAAACAAAATATGAAAGTAAACTGTTCATCCATTGGCAATTCAAACATGTGTAATTTCGTAAGGCCATGCAAGCAATGTTATGTTTGGTTTAAGATGCTGAGCAATATAGATACAACAATAGCAATAAAAAAGAACTTGTTAAAATTTGTACTGATATTGTTCAGTCTATTTATAATCTTTAATATAGGAAAAAATAATATGTAATTGAAATTCTACAAATAAATAAAGAATAATATTTTAATTATGCAAAAAATACTTAATATCATTATGTTAATAAAAGTAGCCAATGTTATTACAACCAAATAAATAAATTTATAATATGGTAATTCAACAAATATTTCCAAATCACACTAAATAAACACATTGTTCATCCTTCTTAACAACAACTAGCTTCCCATAAAATTTTACTTCAAGTTGCACTCTCCTATCTATGTTAAACAAACTAATCAATAAAAAACTATAAACTACATTATTCTCATCAAATAACAATGTCAAACAAACCAATCAAATAATAAATTATAAACCAATTTATTCCCCTGTTCAGATTATTATAGAATCAAATAAACCATTCACTTCAATATACAAATACAAACCAATATAAAGCAATTCAAGACAACAATGAAATCTATTTCAGACAAAATATATGTTACGCCAAGAAGCGTTCAACAACAATTAGCAATGTTACCAATTGTTATACGGAATACAATTTTTGAATAACCAAAACACAACCAATAATGCTAGCAATACCATAACGAGGCAACCAACCATTCAATACAATATGCAAAAATAGAAAGAACACCAAATTTAACTAAGTTCAGTAATGTTAACTACGTCCTCGGGCGTCGCTGGAACAAATTCACTATATTCAAGAGAAATTACAAAGTTTAGCATACAATACAAATTTTCAAACTATTGGGTCAAATTGTAAATACCCAAATAGTATGGCCAATACTGTAGTTACCCAAATAGTAGAGTATTACTAAAAATATCCAAAAATAAAGGAAAAAAATTAAATTCTTACAAATTTCAGAGGCTTAAATGTAAAACCCTTGAACTATGAAGTTCTTATAAAAAGATCCTCTAAATTGATGGGGAATAAGAGAATTATCCAAAAGATACAATTAATAATAAAGAGGGCTTTGTCTTATATAAGCCCAACCAATCCACCCTTATACCATCTTCCACCAATATGGGGTTAGCTCAATTGACATATAAGCCAATTTTCAACAAATCTTCACCTTGGCTAATAAGTTAATTCTTTACAAAGTTTCTCTTTTTTCCAAAAAATTCTTTATCCAAATGTAATACCTCTAAATTTGCATCTAATGGCGCTATCAAACTCGAACTATATTAATCAAGTCCAAATAATGACTAAACTTGATTGCTGTTACTACCTTAGTCAACATATCTGAGAATTCTCGACAGTTCCAATCTTCTGAAGTAAGATTCTTCTTTCACTAATGATCTACAGCACAAAATGATACTAAACATCAATATGCTTCAATCAAACATAGTATACTAGATTCTTTGCTAAATGAATAGTACTTTGACTATCAGTATAAACAAGAATGATCTTTTGACCAATTCCCAACTCATCCAGCAATCCCTGTAAACAAATAGCTTCCTTTACAGCCTCTGTAATTGCTATGTACTCTGCCTCAGTAATAGACAAAGCAACTATAAACTGTAAAGTAGACTTCCAACTCACAAGTGCTCTCGCAAGAACACATAACCGGTTGTTGATCGATGTTTATCAAAATCACCAGCATAATTAAAATCAACATAACCGAGAACATATTGATCATATATATCATCTCTCTCAAAGACTAAGCTAACATCTACGATCTTCAGTAAATACTGTAGAATCTATTTCACAACCTGCTAATGTCCTATATCAGAATCATGCATATATCTGTTCACTACTCCAACTGCATGTGAAATGTCAGGTCTCGTACACCCCATAGCATACATCAAGCTACCAATTATATTAACATATAAAACTCAAGATATATACTCTCGTTCCTCATTTGAACTAGGAGATAAAGATGCATTGATCTTCATATGAGGAGCAAGTGGGGTACTTATAGGTTTTAACTCCTCTGAAATGCCAAAAAGTTATAATACCTTCTTCAGATATTACTTATGAGTCAAACAAATTTTGCCTCATTCTCTGTCCCTACTAATCTCCATCTCAAGTATCTTTCTAGCACTTAAATCTTTCATCTTAAATTCTCGGTTCAACTGAGTCTTCAATTTTTTAATTTCTTCGACATTCATTGAAACTATCAACATGTTATTGCCATACAAGAGTAGATAAATGAAACAACTATCATGTAGCCTCTGAAAATACACACAACGATTAAATTTGCTTCTTGTTTACCTCTGACCCATCATAAACTAACCAAATCACTTATACCACTACCTTGGTGATTGTTTCAAATCATAAAGCTATCTTTTCAGTTTGCAAACCATTTTTTCCTTACCAGCAACTTTGAATCCCTCTGACTGAGTCATATAGATTTTCTCTTCCAAGTTACCATGTAAAAATACAGTTTTTACATCGAGTTAAACTAGTTCCATATTTAACTGAGCTACTAGGGCCAATAAGATTTTAATGGAAGAATGTTTCACAACTAGAGAAAATACCTCATTGTAGTTAATTTCTTCCCTGTTTGCATAGCCTTTAACCACCAACCCTGCCTTGTAGCGTACATCTTTTTTGTTAGAAAATCCATCACCTCATTGTAGTCAATCTCTTCCTCTATAGCTGTCTTTCACTGATTAACTTTAGAATAGCTGACGGCCTCTCTATAAGTGGAAGGAACATCATTATTTACAACTGGAAGTACATAGGCCACTATATCAATAAATCGAGCAGGTCTTTAAATCTCACGTCTTGGCTTATTTACTGCAATAGATTCTTGTTACTGTTGAGATTCATGAGTAGAATCTTCTCCATCATCTCCTAAAACCACCTTTGTCATAAGAGTACAATTATTTATCTTTATAGATCTAATCAAGTTCAATGTAGTTATTTTCAACTCCACCTACTACTAAATATGCTCCACCTATTGTGGAGTATTATTTATTATTGTTTGGTTTTCTGATTTCTTCAACATAGAAGACTCATCAAATGTTACATCTCTATTAGATATAATCTTCCTCAAACTCGGACATCGAAGATGATATTCTTTCACTCCAGAAGAAAATTTCAAGAAAATTACTTTATTGGCTATAGAATCTAGCTTTGATTCTTTCACATGATAATATGGAATCGAACCAAATACATGTAAAGAATCATAATAAAAAATAGATTCTCCAGACCAAAACTCCAATGGAGTTCTATCACTAATAGCAGCTGACGGTAAACGATTTATGAGATGATACATATAAATTACAGCCTCAGCCCAAAACTCCTTGCCCAATCCTGCATTAGACAACATACACTGAACTTTCTCTAGTAATGTTTGGTTCATGCGTTCCACCACCCTATTCTACTATAGTGTACCTCTCACAGTAAAATGAAATACAATATTCTTATCTTGACATAATTTCAAGAACTGATCATTGTAATACTCACCACTATTATCTATTATGAGATGCTTGATTTTCCTGCCAGTTTGTGTGTCTCAACAATTGTTTTTTATTTAAAGAAAAAACTAAGTACATCATCTTTAAATTTTAAAACGCACACTCAAGTTCTTTTGAAAAATTCATCAACAAAAATAATATAGTAGCACATACCTCTTATAGATGTAGTTTGAGAAGATTCCCACACATCTGAGTAAACATAATCAAGAATACCTTTGGTATTATGAATAGGGGTGCCAAACTTTACTCTCTTCTATTTTTTCAGAACACAATGCTCACAAAAATCTAGCTTGCAAGTCTTTGCACTTTTTAATAAGCCTCTTTTCACTAAACTGAATAAGGCTTTCTCACCTGCATGCCCCAACCGCATATGCCACAATCTAGTGATCTTTGAATTCGCATTATTATAAAAAAACAATGGCCGCTAATTCAATCACTGTACTATCATTATAATAATACAAATTGTTCCTCCTAATGCCTTTCAAAATCACAAGAGCGCCTAAAGTGACCCTCAAAATTCCATCTTGTATAGATACAGTATAACCTTTAGATTCTATGGCTCCCAAAGAGATGAGATTCTTCATTAGCTTCAGTATATACTAAATATCTATTAGAACTCTAGTTGATCTATCATCATTTCTCAACCGAATTGAACCTATCTCAACAGTGTGGCAACTATCATTATTGTCCATATACACAACTTTACCATTAAGCTCTTTAAAATTAAAGAACTATTCTCGATGTGGACATATATGATAAGTTCAACTCAAATCTATAATCCATTCGTCAGAATGAGACATGGATGAATATCACTTAAACAAAAATCTGACACACTATCATTATTTACGCTCTCAACAACACATGCATCAGAAACAAACATGTCTTTTCTTTCTTTTTCAACTTCGGATAATCTTTCTTCTAATGCCATTTTTCCCGAAAAAAAGGCACACTCATTTTTTTATACTTTGCCCCTTGACTTAAATTTTTACTTTTTTTTTCTAATTTTCTACTTTGGCTACACCATTTTACTATCAATGCTTCTACTGACTCATCTCTATGTTCTCTCTAATCCTTTCTACGGATTTCATAGTTTGTCAAAGAAGAAAAAATTTCTTCAAACGATAATTTATCCTTTCCATGGATGAGAGTAATACATATATGATTTAATTCATCCGAAAGAGAACTAATCAACAGCATAGCCTTTATTTCATCTTTGAAGGTTTCCTCTAAATTTAATAAATCAGTAATTAACTTATGAAATTCATTAATAAGAGAATTGATACTCGTACCTAGTCTCAACTAAAAATGAAACAATCTCTTCAACAGATACAATCGGTTTTCATTACTTTTCTTTATATATTTGTTCTCCATAACCTTTCACAATGCATTGGCTGACTTTTCTTTAATGAACTGATATTTCTGCTCTTTACACAGACAAAAATGAATCAACTCACAAGCTTTTATATTAAGCATGTTCCAGTCTGTCTCCTTGATATCTTCAGGTTTTATTTCTTCTAGAACTATATCCAAGTCTCGCTGACACAATTCGTCCAACACCTCATACTGCCACAAGCTAAAATTATTTCGATCATCAAATTTTTCCATATCTATTTTTGCACTAAACACTGTCACTGTCCTCATCTATATACATGATGATGATGTCATAGTTACCTCACACAAGTGAGCTCAATACACAATATTATAAATAATCAAACTTCACCAAACAATAATATCTAACAACTAGCAATCCAAATTTAACAACTTAGAATAGTAGTAAGTGCTCAATAGAAAATAGCCATTCACTGTCTTAAACTTGGGGCTCTGATACCATTTGTTGTGCTAAGAAGCGTTCAAACAATAATTAGCAATATTACCAATTATTATGCGGAATATAATTTTTGGATAACCGAAACACAACCACTAATGCTAGCAATACCACAATGAGGCAACCAACCATCCAACACAATATGCAAAAATAGAAAGAACACTAAATTTAATGAAGTTCGATAATATTATCTATGTCCTCGGGCACTGTTGGAACAAATCCACTATCTTAAAAAAAAATTACAAAGTTTTTAAGACATCATATAAATTTTCAAACTATTGGGTCAATTTGCAAATACCAAAATAGTAGGATCAATAGTATAATTACCTTAACAGTAGGATATTATTATAAATGTCCAAAAATTAAAAAAAAAATTAAATTCTTACAAAACTTCAAAAATTTAATTATAAAAACTTTAAATTATGAAATTCTTATAAACAAATCATGTAAATTGAGAAAGAGAAAATTATTCAAATAATACAATTGAAAACAAAGAAAATCTTATCTTATATAAACTCAACTAAACCACTCCATATTATCTCCCATAAACTTAACTCAATTAACGTATAAACTAATTTTTAACAATACAAACCCTTTTAATCCCTTGTGCACACTATTTTATCAATCAATCACGCAAACTCAAGGCACATATCCATTTTCAACCCAATTCATACGCATTTTCAAATTACACTAAACAAACACATTATTCAATACTCGGTTACCCATTTCTAAGTCATATTCAAATTCATTTTCGTCCACTGTTCTAAGATATTTTGGGTAACAAACTATCAGAATCGAGTAATTTTATTATTTTTTATTATACTTTTTTTTTAAACGAGTTAAAATCTCTCTTCTTACCTTGATTTAGAGAAACTCCAATCTCTGTAACCGTACGTTGATAGTTTTTGGCTCAAGTGACATTTCTCTCACTTAAAAACTGATTATGCTTCTTGCTTCAGAATTTTAAAATCATTTACAAATAATTTTGCATTCTCTCATAATTTTCAGAGTGCTTCTTATTAAAAAAGAGAAATGCCAGAAAAGAGAGATGAGTGAGAAAGAAAGACAAGCAAATGGCGCCAAATGGATCCCTAAACTCTTAGAAATTGATTTTGATTAGTAATGGGTTTTTTCCTATTTCATTAATATCTTTTTACGTTTTTTAAATTATATCTCAAATTATATCTTAAAATATAATATGATAAATAATTATTGAACATAATAAATAATTTTAAAATTTAAATTATTTTACTACTCAATATTTATTTAATACATCATTTTTTAAAATATTATTTAACAAGTATAAAATTAACTTATCTCTCATATATTAAAAAATCAAAAACACCATCTAACGACAACTTTTAACCATGCTATTTCTAAAACACATGAATCTAATGAATAATTGAAACCAGCTCTAGAGATTAAAGCGTCATTTTTTTTTTTATCGAAACATGTAACCATCAACTTACATGGCATGTGTTTCGAATGGAAAACAATAGGAAAACTTCGCACAATCCGCTTGCACTAGCCGATGAATATGAAAATGAAATAAGAAAAAAAGGTTAAAAACTTAAGACAATTTGAAGATTAGAGTAACGTTAAATTTTATTATAATTATTATTCCTTTTTAAGTTGCGTGTAAGTTTCAACGGCCCTCGTTCTTTAATTGACTGAAGAAATTTTTGGAGGTTTGTTTTTTAATGCCATTATGCAATTTGGAATCTACCAGCGAAGAGAGTATCTTTTCATATTAAAATTGTTCTATCTTGCATCATCATCGCCCATGATTCAAACATGTGATGTGTCTTTATATCGAAAGGTCTTATATATTTGATGAAATATTGAAAAATGACATTTAAAAACTCAAATTTCCCCCTAATAAGCTTGACAAAGAAACCACACTGGGTTACATATTTTGGTTAATTTGGCCCTTTTCTTTCCTTCTTTTGCTGGGACTTACAATATTGGTTTATAATTACAGACAGATAATAGAAAGAGTAAAGCAACAATACGGAAAAATTTGTTTGATTTATTTATATTGCTTTGATGTGTAGTACCTTTCGTTTTGTAATATTTGATTCACAAATAAGTTTATTAATTTTTTTAAAATAATAGCTACAAAGAGCATACAAAGTTTTGTTTCCTTATTTGCAGCAAGATTTTTTTCGAAAATAATTTCTTAAAAAAATTTAGATATTAATTTGTAATTCGTTCTTATAATTTCTTAAAGTAAAAAAAAAAAAAAAAAACTTCAATTCTAAGTGTATGAATTTGTTCCTCTTAGGACTTTAGCCCAAAATTCATTTCTCTTAAGGGGTTCAGCTCGATCTATAAATCTTGATCTATATGTTCTGATTTCTTTAATCATAACCATGCTCATGACAAAGAATATTACAAAGACTAGGCCTATTGTCTTTGAGAGGCTCCAAAATTGTACAAGGAGATGACCTTGAAATATGATCACAATATTCAGACCTCAAAGCATCTCAATACTAAACTAGATACCCTTGGCAACCAACGTTAACCAAGCAGATCACTTAAGTATTCTAAACAAGAATGACAACTTCTCTTCCCTAAACTAATGAGAGCACTTATTTGTACTCATTTATTATTGACTGAGGATCAAATTTGAACTAGCTAGCCACCCTAAAGACTCGAACTACTTTTAATTTTAAAAATCTCAAAATCACAATATGCATTTGAGCATAAATCCTTCTATCATCTTAGAACTTGTCCTAAATAGGAAAGGAGACCACTTGTAGTATAAATAAAGGATTCAATTATAGAGAGAGGGAGGAGAATTTTTCTTGAAATCTTTTTTGGACCTTTTAGGGATGGGAGACTTGTATTTCTTATACCTTTGGAGAAAGTGGGGGAGTTACGGCTTCGTAGCTGCCCTCGAGATTTGAAGATTCTTTCTAGAATGGCTTTTTTTAGAAGCTCACACTTGTTCAAAGACACCACCAAAGTGTCCAAAAGTTCTAACAACTCTCAAGGCTCTCTCAAGCTTCCCTTTATTTTTGTTGCAAGGATCATTATATAAAAGTGTATCAGAAGTCAGCTAATGCTTAGTATAGTGGATGTGGGTTCTTATAGAGCTAAACAACTATAATTTTCTTATTTTATGTATGCTCTTTAGCTCATATATGCCTTTCGTCATTTGATTTAGCATGTCAAATCCAGAGGGCTCTCACACACCACCTATTGAACATTATGAGTCCTTCAAACATTAATAAATAGCTATCTTAACTAAAATTTAACCAAAGCTAAATAATTGGTCAAAACATTATTTCCATCAAAATACAAAATTTAAAATACAAATTTAAATATTATAGACATATAGTAATGAAATTTTTTCTTGAAATCTTTATTTTGGACCCTTTCAAGGGCGAGGGACCCTATTTCTTATTTCTTCAGAGAAAGAGGAGGAAGCAAGGCTTCCCGCTATCCTATAAATTTGAAGATTTTCTCTAAAATTTCTTTCTTTAAAAGCTCACGCCCGCTCTAGGACACCATAAAAGTGTCCAGAAGTTCTAACGAACTCTCAATACTCCCCTGATTACAAAGTAATCTATTTTATATTATAATTCATTATCTGTAAAAGCCAAACCTTTCTTTATTTTTGTTATAATAATCATTGTATAATAGTGTACCAAAAGTTAGCTAAGGTTCAGTGAATGTAAGTTATTATGGAACTGAACTACTATAATTCTTCAGATTTATATATACTCATATGTGTTCCTCTATAATTTAATTCAACATGTCAGAGAACCCTCACTTGTCTATTGCACACTATGAGTCCTTCAAATATTAATAAATTATTATTTTAACTAAAATTTAAATAATTAATTTAAACATTATTTTTATTTAAATACAAATTTAATTTGTTGGCATAAGATCGTCCAAAATTCAGAGTCAACGGCATCTTTATTTCTAGTCTAAAATCCCAGTGTCCCAATCATAATCATTATTTTCTTGTTATCGTCGGAATGCAAATAATTAATGTTCATTTATTTTTAACTTTATTATTAATGTATATAATTATATATTAGCTGCTAGTGCGAATTGCCTGGAATTTTGTTTTATACTGCTATCCATTTTTTATAAAAATAAATAATCAATAATGTATTGTGTTGACCGACAAGCAAGTTATGGCCAAATGGCAAAATTTTATGAAATAACATCCAAACATATAAAAATTTAAGTTATTACTTTGACTTTCTTTTAGTTCTTTTTTATTATTATTATTTGCGCAATATGATTACCTTAAAATTTTTCAAATTGTCAAGTTTAAAAAAATACGTTTTTAATAATATATCACAAAGGGATTATCACTATCCCACAAATGAATTATAATATGCAATAAAAAATTATTAGCTAATTTTTTTAAAATAAATAACTCAACAATTATATTTAAACTCATTAATGTGTTAGAATTTTATAATGAATGCTAGGAAACAAGTTACATTGTTGTGAGATTGTGTGTATATCTTAGATGACGGACCATCTCACATGCTACTTAGAGGCTAGCTAGACGTCTCAAATATGCTCCAAGTGGAGTTAATCCTAATTACGTTGATAGTATTAACACAACTTATAAAATTCATGCTAATTAATTTATTAAACCTTCATCAAGATCTTTAATTTAATTAATTAAATTGATAATATTCAACATGTTCCATTCAAGATTCCTCCCTTCTAAAATTGAAACCCGCCGGCCAAGGGCGGCAGGGATGATGAGGTGAAATGACCAAAATGTCATTATTCAAGTTTAAAAGAGGAAACTCCATTTGAGAAACCCATCATAATTTTTGCAAAAAATATAAAAATATGGGATCAACCTTGAGTTGTTGTGGTTCAGAGAAAGTTGAAGAAGGGTATGCAAAGCTAGAATTCCAATTTCATTTCATCAGCTCTAATAATTGAAACAAAAATGTTTGAGAAATTAATCTATTCTCTTATTTTTATAGGATAACAACAATCACTACACCTAGCAATGCAACATGGAGAATTTTCACATACAAGGAGTTGCATACAGCCACTAATGGCTTCAGTGAGGATAATAAGCTTGGAGAAGGTGGATTTGGAAGCGTCTACTGGGGAAAAACCACTGATGGTCTTCAGGTATTTATACATCTTCATAATCTTATTGTGAATAAGATATTAATGGATCATTCTGCTATCAATATTGCACATTCAATTTATTATCATTAATTTCTCAATTCATAAACATATGTATTTGATTCAATTGGCAAGATTTTATTTAGAGTGGTATGAGTTTAAATTCAATTCAGACCAAAATTAACTTCTGTCATAGAAAATAAACATTGTCAAATTTTTTTATTTTAAATACTAGTCCTAAAAATACAAATATAGGATGATTTATTTAAGGAAAATTAATAGTTTAGTCCATGTGCTTTTGTTAAATTACTCAATTGATATTTCAAAAATTATCAATTACATCCTTTAAGGGTGTTTTTATTACAATTTTTATCTTAAAATTTACTTTTTTTTTATCATTTTTATTTTTTAAATATGATTATTTTCGTTCTTAAGGGACGTAATTAGTAATTTTTAAAATATTTAAGACTTAATAAATAATTCAATAAAAATGTAAGAATTAAAGTGAAATTTTTTTTATTTAATAATATTTCGAGAAGTATGATTAATTACGTCCGTCAATTAAATGTACATTTTTGTTAATAAAACTTTTCATCGTGAAGATTTCTCAGAAAGAAAAATGTATTTAATGATTTGTTTTTAATTTTGGTTTTTTGGGTTTTTAAATACAGATAGCAGTGAAAAAGTTGAAGGCTATGAATTCAAAAGCTGAGATGGAATTTGCAGTGGAAGTTGAGGTTCTTGGAAGGGTTAGGCACAAGAATTTGCTGGGTCTGAGGGGGTATTGTGCTGGGACAGATCAACGGCTGATAGTGTATGATTACATGCCTAATCTCAGTTTGCTATCTCATCTTCATGGTCAATTTGCTGGCGATGTTCAATTAGATTGGAAAAAGAGAATGAAGATTGCGATTGGCTCCGCTGAAGGCCTACTGTAAGATTATTGCATCCTAATTATCCTTTGACATATAATTGATTAAATAATTGTAAAAAAATTAACGATTTAGTTCCTGTATTTTTCTTGAATTATTCACTTAATCCTTATTATTTTAAAAATTATTAATTACGTCTTTTAAGACAGTTTTTACCATCATTTTTATTTTACAATATACTTTTTGCTATCTTTTTTATTTTTTAAATATAACTATTTTTGTTCTTAAAGACGTAATTAATAATTTTTAAAATAATAAAAACTTAATAAATAATTTAATAAAAATATGAGAACTAAAGAAGCAATTTTTCTAATTGTAATACATCCTTTAAATACCTATTGTTTAGAATTCTTCGTAGAAGAGTTTGGAAACTCGCAAAACTGTCTTTCTATTTATATATTGAAAGTGTTTATCAGAATTTCTTCAATATTCGAAAAAAAAAAGTTTAAAATACAATATTGAACCTATTTTTTTTATATCAAATATTGAAATCAACTGGTTTTGTTTTTATGAATTATAGTACATTTTTCAACTTATAGCTTAACTTCTTTTCATCTCAAATAAGGTAGAATGTATCAATTACATAGTAAATTTTGCAATTTTTAAAATAATTATTACATTCTTTCACTATATTGTTGATGCATGCCATATTATTTAAGACAAGAAGACGTTTGGGTGTCAAGTGAAATTTATCTAGTATTTAAAATTCTACGAAATTTTCCACCCCGAGCTAAAAATGAGTGGCTTGTAGTGGTTTTTCAACAGGGAAAGTAGTTTCTTTGTAGACCTAGAATTAGATGATGAATCAAAGTTTTTTTTTTTGGTCAAAATCATCTATTGGAATTTATTTAGAAAAATGCCTAAGAGCCAAGAGCAGTGTATTCAATTTTCATTGGTAAACATTGGATTTGGAAAAAAAAAACACACACACATTCCAACAGGAAGGACGGACAGATAATGAAAAATAATAAAATCTTGGGCGGGTCTATCTCTAAGACTTGCAAATCAAAATCAGGCTAAGAAATGTAGTATTCAATTTTCACCATTTAATTTCAAAATCATGAACCAAAAACGACATTGTCTTAATGCATCCAGGAAAGGTTTATGCAAAATGAATTAGGAGAAGTGTTAGAATGCTCAAGATTATTTTTTTTTTAAGAAAAGAGGACTTATATTTGATTATGTCAGTCTCAACCCAGTAAAAATTAATATTAAATAATTCATTCAAGAGTTATGCATGCGTGTGGCTTGATTTGCTCTTACAACTAAATGTTATTTTCATGTTTTCACTAATTATATCAATTAGTATATATCACAATCAATGTCAATCTCATCAAATTTCTTCGATTTTACACCCCACTTAATAGTTAATACTAATGTGAAACCTGACCAAATAGGTTAATTTTTCCTTGAACATATATATAGAGTATCAAAGATAAGAAATTTTTTCTTTTTATTGTCATTAGGTACTTGCATCAAGAGGTGACACCCCACATCATTCACAGAGATATAAAAGCCAGCAACGTGCTCTTGGATTCAGATTTCGAACCACTGGTTGCAGATTTCGGATTCGCAAAGCTAATCCCAGAAGGCGTTAGCCACATGACAACCCGAGTGAAGGGCACTCTGGGATACTTAGCTCCTGAATATGCGATGTGGGGAAAAGTTTCTGAGAGCTGCGATGTTTACAGCTTCGGAATTCTCCTCCTAGAAATTCTCACCGGCAGAAAGCCAATCGAAAAGCTTCCCGGAGGAATCAAGAGAACAATAACGGAGTGGGCGGAGCCGCTTATAATGAAAGGGAAGTCCAAGGAGCTTGTTGATCCAAAGCTTAGAGGGAACTTTGATGAAAACCAGTTAAAACAAGCCGTAAATGTTGCTGCTCGTTGTGTGCAAAGTGAGCCTGAGAGAAGGCCGAATATGAAGGAAGTTGTGAATATGCTTAAAGGGTATAATTCTAGAGGCAAACTGATGCAAACTAGAATAGAGAAGGTAAAATATAAGGAAGAATTATTGGCACTTGACCAAAATAGTGATGATGATGATAATGGTGATGGTCAAGAATTAGGTGTTTTTGGTGCATTGGAGGTGCAAAAGATGAGAGATCCTTACAACCGTTTTGGAGATCCAAAAATGCAAAAGCATGTGTAAGAAGAGATTCATCATAATTAAACTTTTTTTCTTGAAGAAGAAGATTATTTCGGACAATTTTTAGTGTGGGTACGTATATATAAAAATTTGTTCTTATAAAGTTTGGGGATATCCTATTTGTTTTATTTTCTACGTTTAAATGACTTACAAGTTGGGATATATGTTGTTTCGTCAATGTTAAAAGTGCAATTATAAACCGAAGAAGAAAGAAGAAATGTTGTTCGCCAGTGCAGAATATTAATGATAAAAATTACATTTGAAAAGTAAAAGATGACGGAATGATCTAGAATAATTTTGGTTGAGTGATCCATCCTCTCTAAATATAAAATGTAGGACTACTCAATATATAAACAATGGATTACTGAATAATATAATCAATACATGACTCACCAAAACATACCATATAGTAATTGGAAAGGTAAGCATTAATAAACTATAGTGCAACAAACATATGATTTAGAAAGAGCAGTGAAATAAGTTCAACATATATACATAAATCTGCGAAAGATCACCAAAGTTAGAAAGACTAATCCAGTTCATATCACAATTAAAAGGCAAAACAAAAGAACACACAACAAAACAAGGAACTAGCATCACTATCACAAGAACTCTCAACATGGATGATGATGATGATGTCCTTGCCCATCATCTACTAGAACCCTTTCATACCTCAAACACTAACTCCTTGTAATGAAATCTCAAGCTCTCATGACAAGTAGCCTCAAATGTATATTCATTATTGTTAAATGAGTTGGTTCTCTCACATTGGCTAAAAATGTTTGATACTTAGGTTTATAAATAGAATGATCACTCTACTTAATAGACTAGTCTTTTAAGTTAGACACCTAAATCCTAAGCAAACCCTTATACGCCAAAGGCCCTAATAGTATTGTTGTGTGTATTTTAAGTATAAAATTAAGTGTAAGTATACGCTATCATAACAAGTAATAAAGAGACTTATAAAGTCAGATATTGAACTTATAAATAATTTGAATAATAGAGATTTGAGTTCAAATAAATATTAATAATTAAGCATCTATATTAAGTTTAAGTAATAACCATAGAAAAGAAATTAATTTATGAAAACAAGAAAATTATACCTGAAAAATATAATAAATATGATACAACCAAAAGCAAACCAATATAGATGTCAATTTGTAGTTGGTTGATACGCCAAAGATTCGCCAATAATCTCTTGCTTTTTTAAATTCTCCTTACTTCTCTTTCTAAAATTGCTCTTTTTCTATGTGTTATGGCTTCAAGAGCTTTAAGTTGTGTATCTTTTAGATTTGAAATAAGTGGCTTTTATATAGGGATTGATTGGAGTATTGGAGTTGTATTTATTTTTTTACTATAGCATGATCATTGTCCACGGATACTATTTATAGTATCGTTTACGCGATATTGTTCACAAGTATTATTTGCATGCACTATTCACCATTGTGTTGAAAAGTTTTGGGCCTTGAAATTTTGCTAAGGCAAAGTTATTGTAGTAAATCACTATTCACACAAACTATAGTGATTCATTATAGTTGATTACTGTAGCATTTTTTATATGTTTTATCTTGTTTTCTTTAGATTTTTATTTCTATTTGCTTTATTGATTCTATACCTACAAAATAACAATAATATATATAAAAAAAAACTTAATATTATTATAAAAATGAGCAATTAATCAAGTTAAGAGAATGAAAATAATAAATATAATTTATACTTATCAGATCAAAAGTTAGACCCTAATAGCCAGAATGTAGCCGATGTTACTCCTCCACTTATGGAGGTTTCATTTTAAGGGTGGTTGTTGAATGAGTTAGTTCTCCTATATTGGTTTGAAAAGCATTGATACTTAGATTTATAAGTAGGATGATTACTCTACCTAATAAGCTAGTCTTTTGGGTTAGACACCTAGATCCAATGCAAATCCTTATAATCCCAAAGCCCCCAACAGTTATCATACTCAACAACTTTGTTCTTCTCTATTTCAAAATTTTTATAGCTTGTTGCATTAGTGCTCTCTTTCCTACCACTAGATGAATTGCAACCTCTGCAAGCTTTCTTGATAATGGTGGAGCATATACTGTACTTTACAATGCTTCTTTTCTTCTTATTTCTTTTCCTTCTCTCCTAAAAGAAAGTTGAATAAATTCTTGTAATATTTCACTAGTGACTTCTTTAGAGTAACTTCTACATGATATCACATCTTCCCTTTTATAAGTAAGGTCATTACTATAAAAAGAGAATTCAATAGAGAAACATTATCATAACTTTGTGATAAAATTATTCTTGTCACAAAGTTATGACATTTTTTGTCAAATAGCAATTGAATTTACACATGGCAAATAATGTGGTAGATGATGTGTGGTTGATGACACGACATGTAAATGTTAGTGACAAATTTGTATCATTAAATTATGATATATTATATTTTTATTTATAATTAATACATTATATTTTTATATATATTCTTATAATTAATATTCATGTTTATAATTAAATTTATTTTTATATTTATATTTATATTTATATTTACAATTATATCTATATTTATACTTATATAATAATTTATCAAGTACTTAAAACAAATCTATAAAAACAAAATAAATAAACTATTATACTTCCATAGTTAACTACATGTTGGTAATCCAAATAATATTTACCACCAATACAATTCACTACCAATCCTCAAATTAATTCACTAATAAATTAACAATCAACTAACAATAACCATTCTACAAATTAATTGTTATACATCAATAGTTTTGCTTATGACATATTAAACAATGAAAGTTTTCCCCACAAGCGGACATGACATATGAGTAATTTTTTTGGAGTGCCATGCATAAAGCTGCATCTTCAGAATTCTCTGGGACATCATTGGTTATAAGAAGAACCATTGCCTGTAAAAGAACCATTATTAGTTTCAGATAGAAATACCAAATCACTTGACAGCAGCACAACTCAATCCTGAATACTTGTACTCTAAATCACGGTGGCTCCCTCCTTTAAACCAAAGTTGTTCGTATTTCTCTTTATACAGTTTCCAGAATTGTTTACCATGGGAACAAACAACAACTTCATCTGAAGTTCCCTTTACAATTATATTAAATATTTAAACGGAAAGATATACAATAATAGTAACAACCGTCATTTCCATCAAAATACTTACTAAGGGTGGTTATAAACAGTCTTTGACATCGTAAGCATTTACAATAAGGAGTTGATATGAAATTAAATACGTATTGGACGTATAAAAAATGAACAAAAACAGAGAGTCGAAAGCGATAAGGAGTACGAAATCACAAAAGGAGACTTTTTTCTAGGCTTTGGTATCGTGATGCTAGCTTGGTGGAACTGCAACGCCAGCCCGACATTGGCGCCATGGTGCCCACTTTTAGAAAATTAGTGTTTTAAGTACAATTTGATTTTCATATAACATTAACTTGTGCAGAAGAATTTGTAAAAATAAAATATATGAGTTGTATCACTCAAAGTTCGAATTGATTTTGAGATTCATAAATATATTGACTCTTATTTCAATAATAAATGAGATTTCTAAGAACATTTTGAAATTTATATTAACTATTGTAAATGCATGATATTAGTCATGCATGTTGTGTAAATTTTAATTGTACTCACAAGCATACGAATCTATGAGAATATAAAAAAGTGATAAACGAAGTCAAACCCATAGAACTTGTTTAAAATTAAGAAATACTAACATAATTTAAGTAAATATAATTCTAACCTAGTTTAAAGAAAAATAAATTTGTTTGAGAGAAAATTAAACTAAAAAAAATAGCAAATAATTAATAGTTTATAAATTGGACTGATTAAAATTACCAAATTTTTGGAATCCACAACTATTTAACTTAGTAATTTTCTTATTTATTAATTAATTCTCCAAATTAGAGTAACATATCAAAATAAATCTATTGTCATCTCATAAGTATAATGTTAAGCACACAAATTAATTAATCTTAGACAAGTTCTTCTTTGCTTGACTTAATTGTGTATCTAAGTATTTTATGTATTAATTCAATGTAAAAAAATAAAGAATCAAAGGCAATCACATTAATCATTAAAGTTCTAAGCATAGAATAATTAAACAAGTTCCTAACTATAAAAATACTTTATATTAATGATGAAAAGAATTTTAATTCAATTAGTTTTAAGAAACAAGAACCATAGAGATTGTTACGGCATCTCAGCTCTTTATCTGCCTTGTTGTGGCTGTGTGAAGGTGATTTCAATGAAATTCTCATACACAGAGAAGATGAAGAACTATCTACTTGACAACCTTAGAAGTGTACTTGACGATTGTGGTTCGTTGGATTTAGAATCCTTTACTTGGTGTAATGGACAAAAGGAGGAAAATTTTATTTAGGAAAGGGTAGATAGTGTGGTTCACAATCTGGAGTTGGATGATCTTTTTCCTTATTCCAAAGTACACCATTTGGACATCTAGGGGTCGAACCATAGACCATTATTAATTAAGTGAATTATGTATAGGAATCTAGGGATTTTGGAGCCTCTATTAAAAACTATGGCTAATTCCACATTGACAAAGCTTGGGCAGACGAGGCGGAATGTGAGAAAATTATCAAGCAAGGATGGTAAAGATCTCTTAGCAGTACAAACAAACCTAGAAAATGTTGGAGCAGTGTTACAAAGATGGAATAAACAAAATTATAAGTGACTGTCAACTGAAATTTAGAAAAGCTTCAAGTCCCCGCAGCCTTAACAAGAATTTGGATGCATCATCGTAGCCAAAGAGGTGCCAGGTCGAGAGTGCTCTTGACGTACTCCGTTATAAGCACGAGACTTATTGGCAAAAGCGGGTTCGTGTGGCTTGGCTTAAAAATGGAGATCGTAGTTTAAAGTATTTCACTTAAAAGCCTCAAATAGGAGGAGGAATCCTATTAATGGCATTTTTTTATGAAAACAACCATTGGCAGCAAGAGAGGCTTCAGGTGGAATAGGTTCCTGTAGAACATTTCATAAAAAAAATTACCTCCTAAAGACTATCAGAGCACGATATTCAGGTGGTGTTAGATTGTGTGGATTTACATCTGTCCGAGGCTGGTAGAAGGTGGCTTGATGCCCTATTCACAAAAGAAGAGATTCATGGTGCGGTTTTTCAGATGTATCCCATAAAAGTGCTAGGAAAAGATGGTTTGCCAACTCTTTTCTACCAATCATTTTGGGACCCGGTTGCGGAGGATGTGCCTGCTTGTCGCCTGGAGTTTCTAAACAAGGATGGCAACCTTTCTTCATTAAATGAAACTTTGATCACATTAATACAGAAATGTGAGACACTGGTTTATCTATCAGTCTCTGTAATGTAATCTACAAAGTAATATCCAAGATGGGGGTGAATAGCTTTTGCAGTATGTTATGGAAAATTATATCAACCTCAAAGTATATTTATTTCGGGTCATTTTTGTTGAAACGGAAGCACACAAACAAATAATATTATTTAAATAAATAGTATAAAATAAGTTATTAAGAAATTAGAGAGAAAAAGGATAGAAGAAAAATACACAAAATTTATGTAGTTTAGTAACTTACTTATGTCCACGGCGAATCAAGATTACACTCACTTATTATGAATTATAAGGTACTCACAAAGTATGCATTTTATAAGAAAGATTACAAAAAAAACTCTCTCTTACACTCTAAAAATTTTCTCTCACAAAAAATCACAAAATGTTTTTACTTTATCACTTAGATCTCTTGGGTTATCACAAAGATATGTTCTATGATCACTAAAATGTATTTACAAGTCAATTGAGAGCCTTTATATAGGTTTTAAGACGTCTTAGGTTTACCATATACGTGTGGGAGTCGTATTAAGGAGTCCTAAAGCTAGTGGGAGACAAATAAGAAAGTTTCCAAAAAGAAAACAGATTCCCGCGCCCAACGTCGCGGCGCTGGTGTGCCCGCCTGGGCTCCACGACGTTGACCATCTGGCGTCACGGCACTCAGGTGCTGGTTTCGACGCTACAACGCTGGTGCCTATCACTCCCTCCTTCATTTTTCACATTCTTTCGTATCCGTCTTCGATCATCGCGTACCTTATACACTTGACTTGATCTCCAAATCATATTCCGATAATTTTTTATCAATATTCTCATAATCTTAATAGTGATAATGCCATTATTAGTTTTGAATGTATCAAATTCATCAAACATCAGAAGAGATTGAAAGCTCTAAAGTTGGACATTTTCAAGGCATATGATAATGTGGAATGATGTTTCTTGAAGCTATTACGAGGAAGCTTGGTTTTTTCTGAAGATTGGTGCCAAAATATTTATGTGTTGTGTACTCAGTTTCTTATTCTGCGCTACTAATTGGTGAACAACGAGGTTATTTAAGGCCAATAAGAGAGTTAAGAGAGTTTTTTCCAAGTGACCTATTATCATCTTGTTTATTTATCATCTGTAAGAAGGTTAATCGTCCCTTTTAAGAAAGCAAAACTCAATGGTGATTTAAGTGGGGTTAGATGCAGTGGACAGGGTCCCTCCATTTCTCATCTATTCTTCAAGGATTACAGCCTTATTTTCTCAAAGGCAACGTTGACAAATTGTCAAACCATTAAGCGAGTATTGGAATAATATACCAAAGCCTCGAATCAATTAGTAAATTTTAATAAATCAACGATATGGTTTAGGCAAGCGGTCTTAGATGAAATGGTGGAAGGTCTTGTTTACTACCTTAGCTTCCAAGTTTTAAAGGGAAGAAAAGAAAGGATGTTTTGCTTCAGTTAAAGACAAGGTGTGGAACAAACTGAAATGCTTGAAAATAAAGTTGTTCTCTATGACAGGAAGAGAAATTTTGACTAAAGTGGTTATTTAAGCCATTCTGGGCTACTCTATGAATTTGTTTTGTCTGCTAACAACTCTCATTCATAGTTTACATAAGATGGTAGCTAAATTTTAATGGGAAAGTAAAGATAAGCGGAAGATGCATTTGTGCACTTGGAAATAGTAGTGTCACAATAAGAAGCATAAAGGCTTAGGGTTTCGAAATCTCTTTCTTTTGAATAAGGCCATGATTGCTAAGCAATGATGGTGAATTCTAAACAATCCAGATTCCCTAATGGCTTGAGTTTTTAAAGGTTTTAACTTCACAATTTTTTTTTTGTAGGCAAAATGAAAATCATTTGCCTTCTTTATTTGGAAAAGCCTCTGTTAGGGAAAGGAAATAATATTATAGGGTACTAGATAGAGGATTGTGGATGGATAGTTATTTTTCTTTATCACAAGATGCATTCCTCACTCTCACTCTTTCAAGCTACTATATCTTCATATGTTAGCAGAACACACTATAGTGGCAGACCTAAAAACTGATTTGGCTGATTGAAACATAGAGCTAATCCAAAATTCCTTACTAGAAGAAGAACAACAAGTAATATTTCGCATCCCTTTCTCTCGGCAAAATACAAATCAAAAGGATAAACTAATGTGGAATTTTGATCAGCTCTACCAATACTCAATGAAGAGTGATACTGGGTTGCAACTTAGTTTCAAAGTGTGGCTAGTAGCTCTAAAAAGTCAGAAATGAGTGCGTGGTAACAGTGAGTGTGGAAGATAAATGTGCCCCCGAAAGTGAAGATATTTTTATGGCAAGCTGCACATAATTGGATCTCGACGAATGCCAATTTAAGGAGACATCATGTTCTGGTAGAGGAAAAATGCCCAAAATATGGACGTGGTGCGAAAAATACAATCCATACTACATGGATTTATAGTTTGTTGAAGCCTGTTAAGGAATTTTATGGGCTTAGGAACTCAATTTTTTATTCACACTAAATGACAGCATGTGAATTCTTTATTTGTGTAAGCACTAGCTAAATAAGGAGCATTTGGAGCTATTATGCATCCTGATAGGATGAGTTTGGTTTACTAGGAACCTGTTGCTAAATAGAAGAATCATCAATGATGCAAAAGCAATAGTTGGTTAGTCGAAAGATTTTTTAGTTGAATATAAAGCTTCTTGTGAGCGGAAGCACATGAACAAGCAATATTACCCAAGCAAATTGTGCAGAACAAGGAATTAAAGGGAAAATAAAGAGAGAAAGGTTAGAAGAAGAACACATAGAAAATTACGTGGTTTGACAACTTACCTACGTCCACGGTGGATCAAGATTACACTCTTCTTATTATGAATTACAAGACACTCACAAAGTATGCCTTTTACAAGAAAGATCACAAAAAAAACTCTCTCTTTCAATCTAGGGATTTTCTCTCACAAAAAACCACAAAGATTTCTTACTTGATCACTTAGATCTATTGAGTTATCACAATGATATATTTACAAGCCAATTGAGAGCCTTTATATAGGCTTTAGGACGTCCTAAGTTTACCCTAAACATGTGGGAGTCATATTAGAGAGACTTGAAGCAAGTGGGAGATAAATAAGGAAGTCTCAATTCGGGACACACTTCCACCGTCCAGTGCCGCGGTGCTCAGCCCTCACTGCCGCGGCACTAGTGCGCCCTCCTGGGCACCGCGGTACCTATCCTGGGCACTGCCCCCTTAGTCTTTTGCCTCCTTTCGCGTCCGTCTTCGATCCTTACGCACTCTACGCACTTAGCTTGCTCTCCAAGTCATATCTTGATGATTTTCAATCAATATTCTTACACTTCTCAAGATAAACCACCATTCGATTGAAAGGAACCTGTGGTTAAATGGTGTCCTTGGGACCTTGAAAGGATTATAGTTAATTCAAATGTTGCACTAGATTACTTTTGAAACAAAACTAGTATTAGCTTTGTTGCCCGTAATCACTTTTGGGCAGCGGTGTTTTTAGGTGTCGAAAAGATTCATGCCCTTTACTCTATTCCAGTTGTGGAAGCTATAGCCATCCAAAAAAGGTTTGTTAATGATTCGTTCCTTGGATTACACCTCAGTGGAAATTAAGTCAGATGTCATTGTAGTTATCAATGATGTTTTTATAAAAAACAAATACCTTATTGAGCCTGGAGTAATCATTCAAGAAATCTTACTGGGCTTAGAGTTCTTTAGATCATATAAAATCCTATATATCCCTTGAGCTTTAAATAGTGTCCTATGGTTTAGCTAAATTTTGATTTAAGTTCTAAATTAGATGTTACTTGGAAGAATGTTATTCCAAAGTCTATGGAATCTCTTGTTACGGAGAATCTTCCTCATCATGTTTTAATTTAAGCTCAATACAAGTATTTCTTTCTAAAAAACAAAAAAAAAACATTGGTCATTTTAGTAAGTTCCATAGATAGCTTGGTATTTATAATTGAAGTTCCCGATTTTTGGAAACCTCTAGAAATTACTTTCGCCCTCTCAGATCTTCGTTGAAATCCTAAATTTCGCCTTGTGTTCTTCTTCTAACGGTTCCCAGAACCTTTTTCTAGGACAAAGTTGTCATCCTATAAAAGAAAATACTCAAACGCTCAAGTCAATAAACAGCAAAGATAATGTGTGGGACTGTTTAGGAAGCAAGAGGGTTTTATGTTTGGGTGATTCTCGGGAACAAACGAAGATCTCAAGAGAGCTTTAAGGTTCTTACTAATGCTGAGCTTTTCTCAATCTACGTGTGTATCTCAGTTTAGTTCTGAGTCTATTTCTTAATGAATGAAAAGCGTATGATGCATGCTTTAAATAATGTAAAGATGTTGTATTCAATCATAATGTAAATGGCCATGATGAGATGAATTTCATTCCATTTCAAGATTGAAGAGATGCAATCAATTTTGAGTTTGGTTCTTATCTTTCATGAAGAGAAGTTTCATTGAGATACTTCTCGTACATTTAATCGGGTTCCTAAGACAGAATATAGCCTAATTCTAGGACTAAATCCAAGGTAATCATACCATATAACATAATTATAATCAAATTATGCTTTTATCACATTTAGGTAATCAATACGCATCAAGATAAATTAATAAGAGAAGAAGCATTCGAACCTGACTCAAGTTCCTCACTTGTTTCATGTTAGAAAAATATGAGGGAACTTGAGTTTGAATTGAACTTTGCCACGTGCTTAAATTGAAGTCTATCTCATCCAGAATGGTATTTTAGTAATTTTTAAAACATGTGGGCTTATTTTCTGGATTTGACAGCACTTGAGCCTATCAGTTCCCCATTGTCAGTTCTTGTCTGTGGTTTTTTGCTGACATGTTCTAATCTTTCTAAGTGACAGGGCTTTTTTTAATTAGGCTGAGTAACTATTGGGCCTTAACCAAATACAGGCCTAGCAGAAGCCCCCGATAAGTAAAGTAGTATATTGCCGTTTTGAAGAGGAAACATTTGAGGTGCATTGCTTCTGTGGAACTATTTTTCAAACTAATTAAAAACACGTCCCTTGCTTTCAAAACTCCCACCTATCATGTCAAACGTACCATTTTACAAAGACCTTATGAATTCAAAAAATGCTCCCTTACTTAAAATGGGACACGTTGTTTACTTTTTACCTACTATAAATAGGGCTCAGTTTTTTCTTTTTCATTACGCTTCAATTTTCAGAAACCTTTTTTTTATTTTGCTACCAAAAAATCTCTAATCTTTTTCTTTAGTTTTTTAAACCTTTTTCAACCATGGTGAAAGATATCAGCCTTTACACCATTGCTGAACTAAAAAAACAGTTCATCATCCCAAATGATATCAAGATTCGCATCTTACCTAAAGGGGAATCTCATAGGAATCTCTTACTATTCATCGTAGGGAGCTTCCCTTGTTCTGTAAGCACCTTAAGTGCTTCCAGTTCCCTATCCCTCCGTTGATCCTTAAGTTTCTACATGTAACAGGACTTTCTCCATTATAAATTCATCCTAATGTTTTCTATCTCCTCCAGGATGTTTCCATCCTTAATCATATGACAAACTCCCATACAATCTCACTCTTTACAATATCTTCCTGACGTATAACCTTATCTACACCAAATAGAACTACTTATGGCGGCCTAAGGGTTCAAGAAAGTTCTTTGATGTTTTTGACACTAAACGTTCCAATTTCAAAGAGCACGCCATCACCGTCATCAAGGAATGGAGGAATCTGAACAATCTATTTGAGGTGAACACCACTTTCGATGTTTTCGATTGAAAAATAGCATTTACGCTTTTCTCAATTCCAGAAAGGGTACGTTTCCTGAAAACATTCTTTTGGAACCAACTAGTCTATCATGCATATATCCATAACCTTATGGTGTTGGAGAAGTTCCAGAACCTCAAGAGCTTCGGTTCCTACCATGTGGCCTATTTTACGATGAGGGCTTGTGGGCCCTCACTCTTTTAGACCTCAGCATCGCTGCTGGGACCCTTCCTTTCAATGCTAGGGTTTTACCTACAAGATCACGTGGTTGAAGTTTATTCCTAAGTGGGACCACTTCATGGAATGAGGGCGAAGGGATGGACATATCTATCCTCATTATCCAATTGTAGATTCTTCCCAAACATTAGTAAGTATACGCTCTTTTTGTTTGGAACCTTTTCTGCTTGTCTTATGTTCTAAACTTATTCTAACAATTTCTTTATATTAGCTCATTGTATAGAATTTATGAAGGTATCTCAGGACGGAGTAGTCATTGATTTCTCTATGTCTACTCGTTCTATAGAAGTTGGCGAGGGTTTAGGTGCTGCTGCTGCTGCCCTTGAAGTGGTTTCCAAAGAGGAGCCACTTGTTTAGACACAAACGGGTCTTTCTAACCCAATTCTAATGAAGTCAAAGGCTTTTATTCCTCTAAAAGAAACCCAGATAGTTCTACAATATACAGTTTTGAAAGAAGAAGGCAAATATTTTACTTCTTTTTCCCTTTATTTCTCTTTACTAATTCTTTTTTGTTCTGTCTCAATGCTCCAGTTTTTCTTAGAAGATCTTTTGGACATTCTGTCTTACCTCTTCCCTCTTTAAAAGCCTCAGACAAAGAGGAAAGGTTCTAGCATAGTGATGGAGGTTGAAAAGTGCCCCACGAATGATTCGGGTGGTGCTGGCACTCAACCACCAGCACTAGATGGCTGAGATGCTTTGGAGCCTACCATTTCAGAGGTTTCTGAGCCTGTGCAAGTTTCGTTGGCTTTTGAGCATGTTGCTCAAGTACCGATGTTCCCAAGCCCAATGTTCAAGAGCAACCAGCTCCTTTTGAAGGGGTTCTATTTAATGAAGTAATGAAGCCTTTTTCCAGGTTTGGTTGAAGTTCCATATAAGGAAGTGCCACTAATGGAACCTCAGGTCAGAACAGATACTGGTGCCACTATGTCAGAGGAGGAGTATGTTGAGATTTGTGCTTACGTGTCATCCCATTATGTATAAATTTATAATGATAGTATTTATACAATTATCATTTCTAATAAAATTGTTAATATTATTTATAATAAATGGTAATATGCTTGTAACATTTCAGATATTGTATGATCTAAAGGAGTTCAGATATGGTTTAAAGGAGTTTAGATCAGTGCTAAGAGTTAGCACATTAATAGAGTTAGCGAAATCTAAATAGTTAGAGCCTTGTCTGAAATGGAACAATGATTTGAGAATATATTTATAATGACATAGCTGCAAAGAGTTGCAGATGGTGCTACGAAATGTCATTATGCAAATATGTTCTCAAACATGATGTTCTTGATCTAATTTCATCGATGCTGGTCTATCGGTGGAACCCATAAATATATATTAGTGTATGTCTATATCTGAATGGTTCAGATGGTTAGTCTTAGCAAAGTATGAGCTTAGTGAAAGCTCGTATAGACATACAGGTATTCAGTAAAGACTGGATATTGAACAGACTCACAAATACCTCCAATAGACATCTCATAAAGCCGTCAATGGAAGGTATTTTGAGTTGAGTGGTATTTGTGGTCTTTTGACCTGAGTGCTACGGTGGGCTTGTAAGTGATCCACCATACTTTGGTTCTACACATGTTAGAGACCTTTCATGGTCTAACCGTTGTGTGTCGCTGGGTATGGTCCGATGCTCATGGAGTCCGGTGTGCGTAGATATGGGATCCATTAGCTCATATGAGTGGGTTGTATATCTTAATGCTCTAAGATTGTATTTCAAAAAGTCTTATGGCCACAAGTATAAACCTTAGAAAATATATTCCGAAGGGATAAATAATATCACAAAAATATTTGTGGATATTGTTTAAGAAAATATAAATTTGGAGACAAGTTGATGGTTAAGCAAATAGAGATTTGACGGTGATGATCTATATCTCTGCTCTTTCAGGATATAAATGATGGAGAGACTATATAAATATGCAATAACCTCAACTTGCATGGTCTAACACGTTGATTTATAATATCTGTAACGTGTGTGGGGGGGGCATCATTCACGGACTTATAGAAGAGCTCCATATAACAAATCAGGTGTGGAACTAGAGAGTCTCACAATATGAAGTGTACTCGTTGCGCACTAGAGTAGTGGATTGGATTGAATAATTCGATCTAGTAAGTTCTAGTAAAATAGAATAATTATTTCGGGATCCTTCAGGATGTGCATTTGTTAAGACTTAATTGTTAAGTACATCATTGAATTAATTAACAATAGTTGTTAATTAATAGGATATTGACAATTGGCAAAACAAATTTCATGATTTGATTTTACCTTAGTTTTATCATTTAACTTTGATAGTAAAAACTAGTAAGGTAAAAAGTAATTATTCAAAATTGTTTTGAATAATTAAATTAGATATTATTATTATATTATTAGATAATATGATAATATATTAATCATGACCATTGTATTTTAATATAATGAAGGGCCTAGACATTGGCCATTAATTTACCTAATATGATTAAACTAATTATATTTGTTAGGTAATGATTTATTTAGGTGACCATTATTTTAGTGCTTAATAAATTAATCTTAAGTGGGAGACTAACAATTAAATTTGTAGAGCACTTGTTTTTATTTTTTTAAAAAGTGTTGAATAACAAAAACAAAAATTAAGCTAATATTTTGATTGATTCATTCATTTTGGATTATAAGATATGGTTAAGGAATTTCAAGGTAAGTGAAAGAGTTTTTTGGTTTTGCGTTTTTCAAGTGTTGAAAGTAAAAAGAAGTTCTCTTCATCTTCTTCTCTCATGAATGGATTAAAATAAATAAATAAAAATAGAAAAAGAGATTAGTAATTATAGACAAGAGTTGTGCTAAAATTAATTAATCTATGAAAATTATTTTCATCATTTAAACAAGAGTTGTATGTAAATGTTTACCATCTCCAGTTACGAATCAAATAATTTGTGTTCAAAGAGTTTGAATACATGTGTTGAAAATTGTAAAACTAAGCTACCATTTTAGATCCATAATCCCACCAAACTGTTATGGACTAAAATTGTTCAACAATTCACTTCAAGGTAGCTCTTCAATTAGATTGTTGGAGGACTTGAAAAATTTGTAAAGCTACCTTCATTAGAAAAGTATTCTTTACATTTTATTTTAAGTAATACAATTGTTCATCATGTATAAGTTGTTGTATAATAATTATACTTGAACATATATGTGATATATGTGGCTAAATTTGTTAAATTGGGTGTATATGTTAACATGTTTCCGCTGAGTGTAGTAATTTTTGAAATTACGTTTACACTGGTATGTCATACACTCGATTTCCAACAGAGTACACCTTAAGTTTAGACGCGAGACTTGTGCCAGGTATCTCCTTATAACTATTGTTTTTTATCCTTTTTCTTTTTACTCTTTTATGGAACTCAATCAAAGTTTCCACTTGCAAAAACTTCTCTAGTGTTCAAGGTTTCAGATTCAAATACTGATACAAATGTCAACCCCTCCGCATGAGTGGAAAAGGGGGGAAGGTCTTGAAGGCGGGGGAAAGCAAGCTTTTCACGGAATTTGAAGGCTGGAGAGTTTGTACTAAGTTCCCCAAAAGAGAAGGAGGCTTTATCACGGAGGATACCGTTCTATGGCTGGATAGTGAGAGCACGGCTGCGATGGTCTAAAGCCCTATTTTTTGAAAAGTAGATAGGGAAATTATCCCTCCTAGGATCAGTGTGGATGCCTGGTCCCGAGTTAGCATTGCTTTCACTGTCAGGGTAAGGCTTTGAAGTCTTTTTCATATCTTTCGCAATTTTTTTTCTTTTATGGTTTTTTCTTACTAAGTATTTTTTATTTTTGTACAAGCGTTGCAGGATAGCTTCTTTATGATAGAGGACCTAAGGAGTGAGTCCTCTTAAAAGAGCAAGGAGATCAAGCACCTAGTTAAGCTTATAGAGACAAATAACAATAAGGAGATCTACCTCAAATGGAGGAACCTCATTCTCATATCAGACTTTATGCACTATGCGTAAGAAATTAAGGAATTAAAGGCTGAGCTGAAGGAGTTGAGAAAGGGTTCCCAAGGGCATAAGGAGCATGGAAATATGGAGTGCGAACACAAAGCTTCAAATAGATTGTTTGCACCTCTAGGCTTTCTTGGAATAGAACGCAGAAAGGGTCTCATTCTTGGAGAGAGCTGTGGAGAAATCCCTCCAATAAAATAATGTACTGGAAGCTGAGCTGAAATGCCTTTGCTAGAAAAAAAGCTATGTGAGGGAGACGAAGGCTTAGTTCTAAGAGTAGATCTCAGCTTTAAATGCTGATCTAATGCAATAGCATTGTGAGCTTTAAGAAGTGGCCAACTACTTATCTTTCAACAGTGCTCTACTGAAGCTGACTGAAGATCGAGCTTCCCAATTGAGGAAGGTTGCTGAGGACCTCCAGTCTACTGTGAAGAGTCTTTAGATGGACTATGTGAAGGGTGTCGATTAAACTACAATGTATACATGTGGTATTGTGTTTATATTACATACATACATACATATCACACACATACATATATCCATCAAATACGCAGCGAAAGTATAAAACAAGTTATGAACATAATTTAATTACATTTTAATCAAATTAAAATAAAATTAAAATTTTTCACTTTTTAAGCCTTTTGACTATAATTTTGGAAATCCGCCCGAAGTGTAGCTTGTAGACAATTTTATTGATCAAATGAGTGGGTTTGATTAGCTAGACAGCAATTTAAAATTTAATTTTGGTTTAACTCCTTAAACACTTAGATTAACACTTTAATCTAAAAGTTTAACTCTTGAACTATTAATACAATTATAAAGTAATTAATGTTTTTCTTCTAATACAACATTCAACCAAGAAAATTAATTATAATAACTTGCAGCTTGGTAGCCAGAAAGTGAAGGATTGATGAAGATGGAAAATAGTTTTTGTTTGTTTTGTTTCTAACACTTAGAACCAAGAACAAAAGACATTTCTTTCAAAACCAAAAAACCAAGTGTTATGGCCGGCCATACCATTCATTTATTTCTAAAAATGAATTGTCTAATATTTGTTTCATTATTCAAATGCATTTTAATTTAATCGAAGTTAAAACATTAACTTAGGTTTAGTTAGGAAGACTTCACTCTTAAGATATGTTAGATATTTATATTAACTTTACCCTAGTTAACTCTTTAACCTAGGTTAGGTTGAACAAATATCTAATTAACCTAACTAATTGGTTAACTTATTAACCATAGTGTAGTTAACTATTTATTTAATAATTAAATAAATATTTATTTTAATTATTTAATAATTAAATAATCAATTATGTGTAACTACCCTTAAGCCCTCATTTAACCCAAAGTGGGTTTCACCATACCACACACTTGAGTCAAATTAACCGAATGCTCACTATGCGCCATGTGTCACCATTTAATTGGTCAACAATAATTATTAACTAATTAACATACTTAACATTTAAGTATGGCACACGCACATCTTGAGAGTTCTTGAATCAAATATTCAGTCTTGTTAGATTTTACTAGATTGAACTATTTAATCCAATATACTGCTCTAGTACACAATGAGTACACTTCATATTGTGAGACTCTCTAGATTCATGCCTGATTCGTCAAATGAAACTATTTCATGAGTCCATGAACAATACCCCACGCACACGTCACAGATATTATAAATCAGCGCATTAGACCATACAAGTTTAGGTTAAAGTGCATATGTATAATCTTTCCGTCACTTATACCCTAAATGTGCGAGGATATAGATCGGCACCGTCAAATTTTTATGAGCTCATCCATGAACTTATCTCTAGATTTGTATCTCAATGAATAATATACACAAATTCTTTTGCTATATTGTTCAACCATATGGGAAACTCTTTTATCGGGTTTATTGCTTATGGCCATAAGACTTTCTGAGATACAATCTCGAAGTATCGGGCATACAACCTACCTATGTGAGTTGACGGATCCCATATCTACACACACCGAACTTCATGAGCATCAGACCATACCCAATGACACATAGCAGTCAGACCATAAAAGGTCTCTAACATCTGTGGAACTAAAGTATGATGGATCACCCACAAGACCACCGTAGCACTCAGATCAAAGGACCACGAATATTACTCAACTCGATAGGGCCTACCATTGACGATTTCATAGGATATCTATTAGGGTCCTCGTGAGTCTGTCCAGTATTCAATCCTAACTGAATACCTATATACCTATACGAGCTCTAAGCTCATGGTCAGATAAGAATAATCATTTGTACCCTGCAGATATAGATATACAAGGATCTATATAAAAAGAATTCACCAATAAATCTGTATTGGTGAAAATATATTAGGAATATTGTGTTTGAGAATACAGTTGTATAATGACATTTCCTATCACTTTATTGCAATTCTTTACAACTATGTCATTACTTGTATACCCTCGGGTCTTTATCCTATTATAAATAAGGTTCTAACTCCTTAGATTTCACCGACTCTTATAACCTACTAACTCTTAGCAGTGCTAACTCTTATTATTTATAACTTTCAGCATTGCTAACTCTTAGTCTTAATCTAAACTTCTTTAGACCAGATCTAAACTCCTTTAGATTATACAATGTTTATAGCGTTACTAGCATTAATACCATTTAATTAAGAATATTAGTGTTTAATAAAAAATACATTGTATAAATATTATCAAATAAGTATTCATACAAATAAGGATGATATATAAGCGCATACCTTAACAATATTATCATAGGATATCTATTAGGGTCCTCGTGAGTCTGTCCAGTATTCAATCCTAACTGAATACCCATATACCTATACGAGCTCTAAGCTCATGGTCAGCTAAGAACAATCATCTGTACCCTGCAGATATAGATATATATGGATCTATATAAAAAGAATTCCCCAATAAACCTGTATTGGTGAAAATAGATTAGGAATATTGTGTTTGAGAATACAGTTGTATAATGACATTTCCTATCACTTTATTGCAATTCTTTACAACTATGTCATTACTTGTATACCCTCGGGTCTTTATCCTATTATAAATAAGGTTCTAACTCCTTAAATTTCACTGACTCTTATAACCTACTAACTCTTAGCAGTGTTAACTCTTATCATTTATAACTTTCAGCATTGCTAACTCTTAGCCTTAATCTAAACTTCTTTAGACCAGATCTAAACTCCTTTAGATTATACAATGTTTGTAGCGTTACTAGCATTAATACCATTTAATTAAGAATATTAGTGTTTAATAAAAAATACATTGTATAAATATTATCAAATAAGTATTCATACAAACAGGGATGATATATAAGCGCATACCTTAACACTATGCCTCCTTGTAATCTAAGAAGGAAGTTGTTGATGCAACATGGCAGCATAAGCTTGCAGTGTCCAAACAAGTGTTTGATCATGAAGTGAGAGTAGCCATTACTCGCGATTTTAGGAGGGGTTCCACTCTGAGAGGGATCCTATGTCTTATAAGATCTTTTCTAAGGATGTGGATGCCTCATGCAGCTTCTATAGGGGTTGGTGCCAAGCACTTGGATGATAATTATGGGCGGGTCAACTATAAATCAGTAGAGGAGAGGGCAAAGGACCAAGATCCTGACACAATAGAGTTTCCTCTAAAATCTCCATCCATAGCTTTTTCTTTTCCTTTTTTAACTATGTAATCAAAGAACTCATCTTGTAATCAAAGTCTTTTAGTAATGAAATACAAGTACTTTTATTTTATACTTGCTTGTTCATAAACTGTCTTCTTTCTTTGAGGTATCTTTGTTTGTATTTGATTTTTCTAAGTATTCATTACAATGTCCACTATTACTTAAGAAATTCAATTCTTTGTTACAGTTCTTTTATGTATTGTTCCCTTATTTATGGGATTGCACTTCTTTTCAAAGAATTTTGATTCTTTGTAGAGAAGTATAAGTTTTAACTACTATCTTTGATGGTTAAACCTGTTATTAATTACTTATCTTTTATGCATCTGACTGTATCAAATGTTCCAGATCATGTAAGAAGTTGTTTACACCAGTTCTAGATCTTTTCTGAGTTTATCTCCCTAGAAAGGGTTCTATCTCCTATGTTATAATGGCTTAATTTTATAAAGGTTTAAGGCTGTGTAGATAGGCAGTAGGTCTCTACATCACATTTTAGAGGATTTTTTTCATACCATCTCTACAGAATAGTTAGAGGATTGCTTTTGGTTATCTCTTTCTCTATAACCTTTTAAAGGTTTTAGGTCGTGTAGAGGGATTGTAGGTCTTTATATTCACCTAAAGGAATCGTTCTTTATATCATATCCCTAGAATGGTTGGAGGATTTCTTTTGGCCATCTCTTTCTCTGTAATGGTGTAACCTTTTACGAACGTTCCAGGCCATGTAGAGGGGCGATAGGTCTCTACATCGTACTTGGGGGGATCGTTCTACATACCATCTCCCTAGAACGGTTAGAGGATTACTTTTGACTGTCTCCTTTTCTGTAATAGCATAACATTTCAGATGTTCGAGGCCGTGTAGAAGAACGATAAGTCTCTACATCGCACCTAGGGGGATCGTTTTTCATACCATCTCCCTGGCATGGTTAGAGGATTAATTTTAGCTGTCTCATCCTCTGTATTGCCATCAGACCGTGTAGAGGGTCAATATGGCTCTACATTGACTCTAAGGAGTTCACTTGTTTAGCCATCTTTCTTAGAACGGTTGAAGAATTACTTTTAGTTGTCTCTTCCTCTATAACGACATAACATTTTAGAGGTTCTAGACTATATAAAAGGGTAACAGGTTTTTACATCACACTTGGGGGGATCGTTTTTCATACCATCTCCCTATAATGGTTAGAGAATTAATTTTGGCCATCTTCGCCTCTGTAACAACACCAGTCCGTGTAGAGGATCAGCAAGGCTCTACATCGGCTCTAAGGAGATCATTTGTTTAGCCATCTCTACTAGAATGGATGAAGGATTTCTTTTGGCCGTTTTCTCCTCTATAATTGAGTAACTTTTCACAGGTTTCAGGCTATGTAAGGGGCGATAGATCTCTACATCGCACTTGGAGTGATCATTTTTCATACCATCTCCCCTAAACAGTTGGAAGATTCCTTTTGATTATCTCCTCCTCTGTAACACCATAACCTTTTAGAGGTTTTAGGCTGTGTAAAAGGGTGATAAGTCTCTACATCGTACCTAGGGGATTATTTTTCATATATCTCCCCTGAACGGTTGAATGATTTCTTTTAGTCATCTCATCCTCTGTAACAGCATTAGACCGTGTAAAAGGTTGGGAGGGCTTTGCATCAACTCTGGGGGGATCATTTATTTAGCCATCTTTCCTACTACGGCTAGAGGATTTCTTTTGGTCATCTCCTCCTCTATAACGATGTAACCTTTCAGAGGCTCCAAGCCATGTAAAGGGGCGATAGGTCTCTACATAAAACCTGGAGGGATCGTTTTTCATACCATCTCTCCATAACGGTTAGAGGATTGCTTTTAGTCATCCTTTCCTCTGTAACAACATAATCTTTTAGAGGTTTTAGGCTATGTAGAGGGGCTATAGGTCTTTACATACACATAGAGAGATCGTTCTTCATACCATCTCCTCGAAATAGTTGAAGGATTGCTTTTGGCCGTATCTTTCTTTGTAATAGTATCAAACCATGTAAAGGGTTAGTAGAGCTGTACATCAGCTCTAAGGGGATCGTTTGTTTAGCAATCTCTCATGAAATGACTAAAGGACTACTTTTGGTCCTCTCCTCTGCCGGTAACAGCACCATACCATTTTATCAGATAAAAGGCTGATAGGTCTCTTCTTTAGGTCTAGGGAGATCTTTTTTGGCCATCTCCTTAGAACGGCATAGTCAATTAAGTAAATAATCATTGCAATAAATATCTTATTTGAATTGTCCATAAAAGTCTAAAAAGATAGAAAAAAAGAAGGAAATCATATATAGAACTTTTTTAGTTTTGATATATTTTAGAGGGTTAGAATTCAGTTCCCCTGCATGTCTTGCAGTAGGAATGATCATTTGTCTAACTTTCGTATGACTCTATAGGGTTCTTACTGAGTCTCACCCATCTTTTTAAAATTGTGCTCTTTGTTAATGTCGAGTGCTTCTCTCTAAACGAGGTCACCTTTGTTAACTTTGTGCTTCCTCATCTTACTGTCATATTGCCTCTTCATCTTTACCTGGTAAATTACTACGTGGACCGTATTGATTTTTTTGGCTTCGTTAGTCAAGTCTTTATCTGTGGCTATGACATCATCATTGAGCTTTAGTTATAGGGTCCTCATTCTTAATGTTGGGATAAAAGCTTCTATGGGTAGCATAGCTTCTGTCTCATACACCAAGGAGTATGGTGAGGTCCCTGTAGATTAGTTCTCTGTCATTCTATAGGCCTAGAGTACTCTTAGAAGCTCTTCAAGCCAGTTACTCTTTTTCTATTCCAGTCTCTTTTGTAGTATTGTAAAGATTGTACGGCTAGAAATCTCAACCTGACCATTCCCCTGTAGGTAGCTATGAGAAGATAATCATTGCTATATCTAATACTATTGCAGAAAGAAATGACAATACTACTCACAAACTGCTTCTCATTGTCAAATACAATCACTTATGGCATTCTGAATTTAGTGATGATGTTCTTCAGAATGAAGCCTTTTACCTCAGTTCCAGTAAGATTACTGTAAGCTTCTGCTTCTACCCATTTACTAAAATAATTGACAGCCAGTAAACCGAATCGCCTCCCTCCTGCTGCTATGAAAAGTGGACCCACTATATATATCCCTCACTAGATAAATGGCTAAGCACTGGATACTGTGTTAAGGTTGTTAGTAGGTTGGTGAATGAGCGTGGAATGCTTCTGGTACTTCTCGCATCTTCTGACATAATCTTTAGCATCTCATTTGATGAAAGTCCAAAAGTAACCTTGCCGTAAAACTTTATAGGCCAAAATACCTGCGTTTGAGTGGTTCTCGCACGATCTCTCATGTATATCTACCATGATCTGGTGCCCTTCATCTACTAGAACATATCTCATAAATACACCAGAGAAGGATCTTCTATACAGGTTCCTATCAATCATGGTGAATCTCTATATCCTTTCTTGAAGACTTCTAGCTTCCTTTTGTCTTTGGGAACCTTTCCTCTTGTGAGGAAATCTATGTTGGGGTTATCCAATTCACCTTAATTGTGATCTAGAAGGTCACATTCATTGCTTCTAACATAGATTCTATCTTTCTCTTCTAAAGAACCGTTCTGGTTAAGGGATTTATAGAGGAAGCCTCATTGGCCGACTTATCTACTTCCATGTTGTCTTCTCTGGGAACCTGTTGTAATGTCACACTGATGATCTTAGCAGCAAGCTATTTTGCTACACTTAATAAGTTCCACATTCTTTCTTCTTTGGTTGCATACTCGTCATTCCACTAAAAGGTGAAGAGTGTGGAGTTAGTTTTTATTACTAGGTTCATAATTGAGAGGGCTTGAGCTACATTCAGTCCATCAATCAGAGCCTCGTACTCAGTTTCATTATTAGATGTGAGGGTTTAGAGCTTAACAGCATGCTCTAATACTAAGCTGTTAGTGCTTCATAAATGTACTTTGATCCCCATGCCTTTATTGTTAAATGCTCCATCGATATACATGGTCCAAATCGAGGTAGTCTCTTCATGATCTAGAAGCAATGAGTTATCTAAAGCCTCGGGTTCACACTCTAGAAGAAAATTAGCTAACGTCTGTCCTTTGATAGCTGTGCAAGGTTGGAAGCTTATGTTTACGTGAATCAACCCTATAGCCATCTTGGTTACTCTTCCTACCATATCTGGTCTTGACAGTATCTGTTTGATTGGGTAGAAAGTGTACAACACTATCGGATGGGCCTTAAAGTAATATCACAGTTTATCTTTCGCATGTTTTAAGGCTAAGACAAGCTTCTTTGTTGCTAAGTTTTTGGGTCTGTAAGGGCTTTACTAGTGTAGAATGTTAGCTTCTATTGCCGTCCATTTTCCCTTACTAGTGCTATACTAATAATTTTGGTAGAAACTACTAGGTAGAGGTATAATACATCACTAGAAAATGGTGTTATGAGTATTGAATGACTCTTCAAGTAATCCTTTAGTTTCTGTATAGCCTCTATTTGGTCAGGTCTCCAGCTATCTTTTTCTTTCGCTTTCAATGCTTGGAAAAATAGTCTGCATTTATTCGACATTTGTGAGATGAACCGATTAAGGAGTGTAATTCTTCTGGTCAGTATCTGTATCTCTCTGAGGGTCTAGGGAACCATTAAATCTTAGAGAGCTTGAACCTGAGATGGACCTACTTTGATTCCCCATTCATTGACTATATAGCCTAAAAAGGTTCCTAATGAGATTCCAAAGATGTACTTAACAAGATTTAGTCTTACCATATACTTGCACAGTATGTGAAAGACTTTCTGAAGGTTTGCAATGTGATCTTCTATTTTTTTTTCTTTTTACCACGGTATCATCGATGTATGCTTCAACAGTACGCCCTATTAGGTTTCCAAAGACTTTATGAATGAGTCTTTGCAAGGTAGCACCTATATTTTTGAGTCCGAAGGGCATCACTTTATAGCAGTAGGTTCCACGTTCCATAATTAAACTGGTCTTTTCCTCATCTTCTTTTGCCATTTTAATCTGGTTGTAGCTAGTGCAAGCATCCAAGAAGAATAGCTGATGGTACCCCGTGGTAGCATTAACCATCTGATCTATCTTAGGCAGAGGGAATGAGTCCTTCAGTGTGGCCTTGTGCAAGTTTGCGTAATCTATGCAGACTCTCTACTTCTCATTTTTCTTTCTAACTACTATGACATTGGATAACTATTCTGGGTACTTTACTTCTCTGATGAACCTAATCTTAAGTAGTCGGTTTATTTTGTCACTGATTATTTGGTTTCTTTCTAGTGTGAAGCGCCTTTGTCTTTTTTAAACGGCTTGTAATCTTTTCGGATGTTTAATTTGTGACACATAACATCTAGATCTATGCCGGTCATTTCTCTGTAACTCTAGGCAAAAATGTCCCTATTCTTAGTTAAGAGCTTTACTAGATGGTATTATTCTCCTTCAAATAGGGACATTCTGAGGAGAAACTTTTAATTAGGAGCTAAGGGGTCGAGTACTACTTCTTTTGTCTTCTTTGTGTTGGAAGGCAGGGATTCTTTTTTATGCGAAACCCTTTTTGGCCACCAATCATCTGATTATTATTTTAAATTAGTTCCTTCTTCAGAATGAAGAACATCAGATTCTGTCTGCTCCTCACTACTGGTTACAACTTAGGGAACTCGTATAGCATTGCTTTACTTGCAGCTGCTCTCCCTTGATATCCATGGTTTCTTTCTCTAAAGCCAAGACACACCTGACAACCTAGTGCAGGGTTGACGAAATAGCTTCTATGTAGTGAATCCAAAAACGCCTGACTATAGCATTGTAGGTAGTGGGTACCTGCACTACTGATAAGTGTAAATTATATCTATTATTTTCATTCCTTTAACTTGATTAATTACTCATTTTAATAAAAATATTAGGCTTTTTTTATATGTTTAATTGTTATTTTGTAGGTTTAGAGTCAATGGAGCAATTGAGAATGAAAATCTAAGAAAAACAAGACAAAACATAAAATGCTACATTAATCGCTACAGTAATTGGTGAACAGTGTCACGTGAACCATACCCGTGCTACAGTGCTGTCGCCTCAATGATGAACAGTGTTCGATCAGAGGTGAACAGTGCAATTTTTTCTAATCCTAAAAGAAATACAACTCCAAGACTCTAATCAATCCCTATATAAAGGCCACTCATTTCAGACCTCAAAGGGACACAACTTAGGGCTCTTAGAGCCACAAACATAGAAGAAGAGCAATTTAGAGAGAGAAGCAAGGGGAATTTAATGAAGCAAGAGATTATTGGCGAATCTTTAGCGTATCAACCAACTGTAAATTGACATCTATATTGGTTTGCTTTTGGTTGTATCATATTTATTTTATTTTTCTGCCATAATTCTCTTGTTATCATGAGCTAAATTTATTTTCTAGGGTTATTACTTGAACTCAATATTTGAGCTTAATTGTTAAATCTTTTAATATTTATTTGAACTCAATTCTTCATTATTCAAATTATTTATTTTTAATGCTTCATTATATCTGATCAATATTATGATTGAGTTAGTAATACTTTGATAAATTCGGAAGAGGCATCATTGTATTTAGGCCTCAATAATTTGATGCATGATTGTAGAATAACATTCAATGTTGCATATATAAGTTTTGAATTAGTATAGGAATATATCTAATTGGCATGTATGGTCAATAAGACTTGTTCTTAATAAATCTTAATTTATTACAAGTACCATAGGAATATAGGTATTTGGTGAATTAGGATATACTTGCATGACCTCGGAAGATGATTGTGAATACATTAATGTCTTGACCAATAATAAGCATTGAGGGATATAAATATTAAAAGGATTAATCTTTAGAAAATATATTAAAAGATAGTAATTAACCCTAGGCTTTCTCTATATTGCTATTTTCTTATTTTATTTGAGTTGTGTCATTTATTTTCTGCACTTTTATTTTACTTATATTTATTACAAAATTAAGATTTGATTTTTTTGAATAATTATAAGAAAGATATAATTTTAGTACTTGGTAGAAAATAAAAATTATGCTTGTAGGTTTGACATCCGACTTTATAAATTCCTTTATTACTTGTTACGATAATGTATACTTGCACTTAATTTTAAGATATAAAAATATTGCATCAACTACTAGGAAATCCACATCTAATCTCTTTTAGGATGCAATTACTAGCAATGTTATAACCCTTTTTACTTGAACCTTAACGCCTCCGAAGGCTATCAATTCAGTGCTGCACTACCTCAAATCTCTGATGTTCAGCCTAAGCCCTTGAAAAGCTTCACAATATAGAACATCCACACTACTTCCTCTATCTATGAGGACTTTCTTAACTAACATTCCGTTGATGTTCAGGTTGACTACGAGCAGATCTAGATGAAGCATGGATAATTCTACCGAATCCTTTCATGAGAACCTAATCTCTCTGAGTTCCTGATTGTTGATTCATGTGAAGGAGATTTCAGTGACCTCACACCGTTTGATCTTTGAATCTTTTCTAAATAATGGCCTCCACTCTCCTCTAATATATATTCTTTTTAGTGGCCTCCCGTGCTTGACCTGGACATAGAATTTATCAATCAGAGTCTCAGAGATTGCTTCTTCTAATGGTTCCTCTAGCTGTGACCCCTCGAGCACGAAAAGGGATGCCTCATCTATCTCTTCATCCATAAGTTATATGACTCTGTAAAGGTTGTCCCTACTAGTTACGAAACCGTAGATAGCATTAATGACAAGAATGTCGCTGTCCTCTGTTCGATTCTATTTTGTGGGAACCTCTGCTAGTTCTAGTGCCATTTTGGCGTTTAATCTGTACTCTTGCAGTCGGCCCTCACCTATGAGCTAGTGAATCTGAAACCTTGGTGCTCTATAATTTTGGATGGTGTAGCCGATTTCATTGTAGAATGGGCAATGCTTGGTCTTGTCTCTTTTCTCCATAAAGCTGGCCACTAATGCAGAAGTCCAAAAGATTCTAGTGTCCTTTAGGTTTGCCCTTTTTTATGCAGGGGTATTTGTGGGGATCAGGGACTCTAATGGTCATCTGGGCCTTTTGTCAACTCATCTGCTTCCCTATAACCCAGAACATTTCCCCTGCTGCAGCTTTGAGTTTTGCTTCTAATTTAGAGGCGTGCTTTCAGGTTTATACACAATAATCATTGAAGCCTTCTTTGACGTTATCTCAATCTCCTCCTCCCTAATCCATTGCATCAACTTCTAGTTGATTAACTCGAAAGAAGTGAAATTCTTACGAATTAAATATTTGTGGTAGAGAGTAAAAGGTTTCATAGCCTTCTTGTAAGCTTGTGCTACTATCTCTGAATCATAGCTAACTATCTCGCTCAGTTCTTTATTGAAGTGTTGTAGGAAGCCTCTAATTGACTTAGTGTAACCATGTCTCTTAGAGAATAGGTTCAAATTTATCTTTCTACCTTTCTAGTTCAACAAGTACTGCTTAATGAAGTGCTTAATCCACTCTTCAAAAGAAGAAATTGAATTTGGCAGGAGGCTACAGAACCAAAGTTGTGTTACTCTTCTCATACTAGAAAGGAACACCATGCACTTCAAGGCTCCATTGTGGACGTGTATTACCATCCTAAAGTTGAAGTGGAAGATGTGCTCTTCTAGATTGCTAGTTCCATCAAATAGATAGAAAGTAAGGATGTTGAACTTCTCTAGTTTGGGAGCCAACTTGATAGTGTTTGTGAATGGATTTTAGTTCACTCTTTTTGCCATCAGTGAGATGTCATCAATCTGCTCTGCTCGGTTCCTTTTTGTGTACATTAACTCTACTTCCTTCAGTATGAAGGCTCTTATGTCTTCTTTTTCTTTCAAGACTGTGAGCTTGGTACTAGGTTCAGGGTTAGTAAGAATACTCATCCCTACTCTATCAGGTACTTTTTTTTACACTTGATTCATGGTGGGAGGAGTGTGTAGATTAGCCAAGAGTTAAACCAAATCTTCCTCATGATGTCCCTCATCACCATCTCCCTACATCATCATGATCTTGTCCCGAAGCTCTAAATTCTCATTTTTTGTACCCCTCAACTTTTTTGATCAGTTTGGTAACGTTTGTAATTACTCTAGGAGTGAGCTCATTGGGCAAGGCGATGATCTCTTGAGTAAAATTCCCTTCAAAAGGGTTTTTGGAACTAGCTAAACTGTTTTGCTATAGATTTATAATTGCTACTTCTAATATAGTTGGAAAATCGGGTGAGAAAAAAGCTTCCACTATAGCTCTTTTTCTACAAATAGTGCCACTGAAGTTTTCAATTTTTGGGAACCTCCAAAAATTACTTTTGCATCCTCGGATCTTCATTAAAATTTGAAATTTCACCTTACATTCTTCTTCTAACACTTCCTAGAACCTTTTTTTAGGACAAGGCCGTCCTCTTACAAACAAATCACTCCAATGCTCATGTCAGTAAACAGTAAAGACAATTGTGCTCTGTGTCAGAATGTTTAGCAAGCAAAATGGTTCGATGTTTAGGTGGTTCTCAGAGATCAAATGAAGATCTCAATAAAGCTTTAGGGTTCTTGCTAATGCTGAGTTTTTCTCAATCTGTGTGTGTATCTCGGTCTAGTTCTGAGTCTATTTCTTGATGAATGAAGAGCATATGATGCATGCTTTATATAATTCAAAGATGCAGTATTTAATCATAATGCAAATAGCCATAATTAGATGAATTTCAATCCGTTTCAGGATTGAAGAGGTACAATCAATTTTCAGTTTGGTTCTTATATTTCATGAAGAGAAGTTTCATTGAGATACTTCTCGTGCATTTAATCAGGTTCATAAACAGAATATAGCCTGATTCTAGGACTAAATTCAGGATAATCACACCATAAAACATAATTATAATCAAATTATGCTTTTACCATATTCAAGTAATTAATATGCTTCAAAATAAATCAATAACAGAATAAACATTCAAACTTGACTAAAATTCCTCGTTCGTTTCTTGTTAAGAAAACACGAGGGAACTTGAGTTTGAATTAAACTCTGTCACGTGCTTGAATTGGAGTCTATCTCGTCTAAAAGGACATTTCAATAATTTTAAGAACCTGTGGGCTTATTTTATAGATTTAATAGCACCTTAGGCTTGTTAGTTCCCTATTGTCAATTCTTGTTTGGGGTTTTTTGCTTACGTGTTATAATCTTTCTAAGTGACAAGCTATTAGTTCCTCATTGTCCAAAAGGGCATTTCGATAATTTTAAGAACCTGTGGGCCTATTTTTTGGATCTGATAGCACCCTAGGCTTGTTAGGTTCCCATTTTTAGTTCCTATCTGGGATTGTTTGCTAACTTATTATGATCATTCTAAGTGACATGCTTCTTTTAATTGAGTTGAGTCACTAATTAGGCCTTAACCAAATACGAGCCTAACAATAACCAATTACACAATAAAAATAAAATTAAATTTAAGAAAAAAAGATGATATGTTTTGAACAATTAGAAATATGTTTGTATTTGTGTGGTTTTAAAAAGAAACGGTTCATCATTTAATTATATTTTATTGTCTTAAATAGTATGTTACATTATAAGTAATTTTGTAATACAAATATTTTAAGTTAGATATTCAAAAGTATTTTTATGTGTGTAAATAGCCCCTTCTAATAGAAAGTTTTCTTTAATCATAGGCGTATAAAATAACTCACGCCTAAATAAAAATATGATTTAACATCACTCTTGTTTTGTAATAAGTTATAATAGTTTCAATACAATACTTCACTTTAATGCTATACACGTTAATTAATAAAATGACTAAAAATTTAAAACTTTTGAGAAAAGCTAATATTAGGGTTTGAAGTTCAAAAACTATCAAGTTTGAGATAAGGGCAGGACCATAATTTAAAATGGGAGATGGTAAATGTTAAAAATAAAAATTATATTGGATTATAGTTTAATTAAATAAGAATCGTTAAACTTGAAATCTTTTTTTTTTCTTTTTACTTTAGAAACAAAATCATTACAATCAAAAGCAGTAATAAGGGAAATGGAGCCTGGGGTAGATTTCAGCCAAATAAAGTCTAAAAAACATGAAAGAGCATATTTGGTGTCAAACTTAAAATCTTAAAACAACTAAATTATGAAAATACTTATTTTAAAGGAAGAAAATTGTAAATATACATTATTAAATTAAAAAAATGGGCCTTAAGGGACCATGACCCCCTAGCTCCTAATAGAGATCCACTCCTGGTAGCATGTGATACAAGTGGAATTTGGGGGTTAAGTATTAATGAGTTAGATTTCTCCTTTTATGAGAATTGATATTTAAGCTAAGTTTTAGGCAAATTAAATTTAACTGGGTATTTCTTATTATGTATGTATTAATTTTTTTTTTTAAAGTTTATAATATTTGAAAATAAAATTTTACATTCCTTTCCTCTTTGCAAGCACATTTTTCCATGTTCCATAGCTATTGCTATCTCAAAACATACACAAAAAAAAGTGAAGAAGAAAGGGAAAGTATCATCAAGGAAACTTGTAAATGAATTTTACAGATACTAGTTGAAGATTGAATCCATTGAAAGCAAAGCAATAAGGATATAATCTTTAGAGTTTCTAATCAAATGATCAGGGAATTACAGGACATAAAAATAATGTTCTACACTGACATTTTGTCCAACCTTATCTAACCCCCTCATAGTAAGGGGAGAGACTAATCCCTAAGGAGAATAAACAATTCCTAAGAAGATAGAAGACAACCCTAATAACAAGGAACGAAAAAGAAAAACCCTAACGCAAGAATGAGAATTACACATTGCCCCAATGGATAAATAAAATACAATAAATGGTAGTGCTCAAAACATTTAACAAATCCTAAGAAGAAACATCCAAGAATTCTTAAGTTAGTGGCCAAAAAATTTGTCACGGTCGAGAGGAGTGTCTCATGTCAGCAATGGTTGTATACCCCTCAAGGGAGGAGAACGACAACTAGAACTCAAGACTTGCCATTGGAAAACGATGAGCAATAGCACTCAACGAGAGGACGACACCAAGTCGATGAATTTCGACAAAGAACTATAGTGCCAATACCCAAATGATCAAAGCTTAGCTGTTGGATCCAGAACTTAGGGGCTGACGAAGCCATGTCTACACATAAGTGCCAGTTGGGTCTTCAAATTGATGGCTGCAAGCTAGAAAACAAAAGAAAACTAAAAGCTACAAGGAAACTGAAATCAATAGGAAATAAAATAGGAATGAAAAGCTTAAAAAGATCTAAAGCATAGAGGAGAGAGATGAGATCAAGGAAGATTTGGGGGGGTGTCCACCAAAAAGGGGTAGAAAGCCCTTCTCCGATACATTTACAAACTTGGCAGCTAGGGTTTTTTAGTTTGTAAAGAGAAATGAGAGAGTTTTTTTTTTTATGTTTTTATTTCCTAAACGACTATTAAAGAAGAAACACCTTTTTTTTTAGAATAATTGAATATATTAAAAGTAAAGCAATAAGGATACAACCTTTAGGATTTCTGATTAAACGATCAGGGAATTACATGACCTAAAAATAATGTTTCACACTGACGTTTTGTTCAACCTCATCCAACTCCCTCATAGTGAGGGAGAGAGACTAATTCCTAAGGAAAATAAACTATTTCTAAGAAGGGAGAAGACAACTCTGATAACATGGAGCAAAAAAGAAAAGCTCTCATGTAAGAGCGAGAATTACACACTGTCCTAACAAATAAACAAAATACAACAAATGGTAGTGCTCAAAACATTCAACAAATCCTAAGGACTAACACTTAAGAATTCTTAAGTTGGTGGTTTTAAAAATTTGGCACTGCTGAGAGGAGTGCCTCATGTCAGCAATGGCTACATACCCTCAAAAGAAAAGAGTGGTGCTTGGAACTCAGGACTTGCCATTAGAAGACGGTGAGCAGTGGCACTCAGCAAGAAGATGGCAACAGGCCAGTGGATTCTGACGAAGAACTACAGTGCTAGCAGCTAAAGGATCAAAGCTTAGTCAATGGATCCAGAACCCAGGGGCCGGCTGAGCATTGCAAAACCCTTCAAGGGCTGGCTGAGCCACCTCTGTACATAAACGCCGGCCAGGTCTTCAGATTGATGGCTTCAAGCTAGACAACAGAAAAAACTAAATACTACAGGGAAACTAAAATCAACGAGAAATAAAACAGTAATGAAAAGCTTAAAAGGATCTAAAGCATGGAGGAGAGAGATGGGATCAAGGAGGATTTGGGGGGTGTTCGTCGGAGAAGGGTAGAGAGCCTCTCTCCAGTGGATTTACAAACTTGGCAGCTAGGGTTTTTTAGTTTATAGAGAGAGATGAGAAAGTTTTTTTTTTTTTTTTGTATTTTTATTTCCTAAACGACTAAGAAGAAACGCCTTTTAAAGCTTATAAAATGGCAATTTAATTTGCTTGAGCTGCAAAAGTAAAGTCCCATCTCTGCTCTTACATAACATTTTGTTGCAGGCTACAGAAACAATAATTGTATAACATATGAAAATGATATTTTTGTTTTCACTATATAATCAATTCGATAACTGAACTTCGGAAGGAAACAATTTGTTTCATAGATATATTTATACTTTTGCAATGATTAATTATGCTATCATATAACATATTTAAACAATATTACTTTTAAAATTTCTATGCTTTCAAGTCAGTGGTATTGGATTTTGGAATATGATTTTTTATTGTATAATCATAGTATATATAATTTTGAGTTTTTTTAAATAATTAATTTCTCTTTCATTTGAATACATATATGTAGATGAAGTCTTCCCCAGCCACATACAATACCTACTTCCGTTTGTTTGATTATAATTCATGAATTCATATATTATTAATCGTCTTGTAATTTTAAATGTTTCAGCTATGAAACAACTTGTTATGTCTAATTGATATATTTTAACTTAAAATCTTAATTTAAAATTGGTTTAAGCATTCATCACATTTGATTCAATGAACAAGATGTAAGGTTAAATTGCAACACTTGTTAGATTATAAACTTAATAATTCTTGATATTATTAGATTAAATAAGATGAAAGGTCATTTTTTTATTTTTTTATTTTATATAGGTCAAAATGTTAAGTTTAAAGATCCTCATACTCTAGTGGAGATTCTAAATTCGAATTCTCTTTCTTCATGTAAAGAAAAAAAATTATATTTATATTTATATTTTTAACTAAAGTGAAAATCTTAAATTCAAATTCATTCTTTTTCATGTAATAAAAAATCTTGACATTCGTACGTATAATCATAATTTTGTTGTACATGTTTGTAAGGTTATGTATAAGATATTTCTTTGGTGTCACGTTTGTGTTGTGTAGTTTAAGACAAAAGCTTAGCTAGGTACCACAATTGTAAGAATCATTAATATGACCAAACAAAATATTAATTATTCATTGAGCCTCTCTCTCTTTCTCTTATCCATGATGAAACCTGTTAAACGGTTAGTGTCATCTGAACGTTTCATTCATGATAAAGGGGAGGCTTTTTTTTTTAGTGGCAAATAAACCCTCCTACCAAACCCAACAGAGAAGCACTTTTTTTTTAACTAGTTAGAAATTTTGGCTTCCATAACAAGTCAAAATCAAATGCATGTGTTGCCACACCACCACCTTTGCTTATACCCCAAAGCATCCAACCATAAGACTTAATTTTAGTCCAAAAAATTCCCAAAATGTAAAGAGAGAGACAGAAACAAAAGATTAATCACTTGTTCACTTCTATTTCTAAAAGTGCATGCTATGCTTCTTAAACAAGAATAATAGAATGAGACATGAGAGAGCTAAGGTGACTTGGCCTTGGCCTCACTCTTTCTACTAACCACAATCATGCTTCTACTAGCTCCTCTACATATATTATTAAACTAAGTGTCTCTGCTCTCATTGTCAAATCACCAAATTTCCTCGCAAAAATTTTCATTTGGGTTTGAAACATTACGGCAATTTTTGCTTCACAATGGCTCCTTCTGCTTCTTTAAAAATACTTATTGGAATCTCTTTCGACCCATATGGTAGCAAAGAGCTTCTCTCTTGGGCAATCAGAGTTCTAGCTCAGCCAAAAGACAATATTGTTGCCATACACGTTCTTGGTTAGTCTGCTTATTTTTTCAAACTAATGACCTTGTGTCAAATATTGGAGCTAGTTTACATATTTTCAACATTGTAATGTCTTTCCATGTCTGTTAAATGAAATAGTTGGTGAAGAATCAAAGAAGCGAGGGTCAATGGCAAAAAAGCAGTCGCAGATTCGCCAAGCAAAAGCACATGTCATATCAGTGCTGGGAGAATTTGCCAGAACCTGCCAGTCTAAGCAGGTATAATTTATTTTTCGCCCCTCTAATGTTTGACAACTCTTCAATATTCTGAAAACATAACATCGAAGTTAAACAAAAAAAAAACACTCATCAATATGAAATTCTCAGGTAAATTTGGAGGCTAAAGTGGGGTTTAGCTCTAGCGTTGGAAGAGGTCTCATTGAAGAAGCAAAATCCATTTCAGCTGATTTTCTTCTTCTTCGCGGCTCAAAAAACCGTTCAAATAAGTGAGAACCCAACTTTTCACTCGATTTCAATTATTCTATCATTAGTATGGCCTATCATAATTTACTCTTTGTCTTTCTTAAGAATTTCAAACCAGGTTACAAGGTATTGCTTTGAGCATGCCCCGGAAAGCTGTACAACAGTATCAGTTGGAAAATGCAGGGAAGCAGAGCAAAACTCAAGTTTCAATTCTGCAAAATCCGAAGGTTCTTCTATTTCCAAAATAATTAAATTGATGGAATATGAATATATAATTTGAATTCGAATGGCTCTAAATACTTAATTTTCCATAGCAGAGACTTGTCAATTGAGTTCGAGGTGGCTGAATAAGGGGAATGATAGCGGCCGGGCTGTTGCCTCCCCTGTTGAAAAGCACATTGCCCTGGAAACAAAGAGTAAAAGTTTTTCACCAAAAAGTGTACTAGATGAACTCGAAGGAGAATCTAACAGCACGGAAGATGATACATTCAGTTTCGAGGACTCGAGCATCTCACAGTCCCCTCCTCTGGCTCCCAGGCTCAAAGGCCAATCTAACACAAGGAAGAGAATGTCACCTGGCAAACTTATTACTTCAATTTTCATCTCACCATTGAGAAAAAAAAATGTCAGCTTAGCCAAAGAAGAAAAGCATCAGCCTTTGTTAAAGTGTTTCAGCTATGAGGAGATTTCAAATGCTACAAACAATTTCCACTCGGGTAATAATTAAGAAAATGAAAACATATATAGTTGAATTTGGCTATATTATAATTTTGAACATTACAGGTAAATATTAAACATTCTTCATTTGTATATTGCTTGGTTGATCAGAAAACATGGTAGGCCAAGGTGGGTATTCAGAAGTATATAAAGGCAATCTTTCTGATGGAAGAACAATTGCAGTAAAGAGATTGGGTAAGGATAACAAAGATGCAGACAAGGAGAAAGAATTTCTCATGGAACTGGGCATAATTGGGCATGTCTGTCATCCCAATACAGCAACTTTAGTTGGCTGCTGCATCGAAAATGGACTCTATCTGATTTTTAACTTCTCTCAAAATGGCAACTTGGCATCTGCATTGCACGGTAAGAATCAAAAACTCTGCTCTCAAAGTTAGTAGAATGCACAATATGTTGCAGCTTTTGAGACTATATAGTATTCACCATTGAATTTTTGTTATAATTATTATTTGGCACTGTTCATAATGTTGAAAAAAATTCTCAGATAAAACAGGCGAATCTCTCGATTGGCCTGTTCGATACAAGATTGTCCTTGGAGTTGCAAGGGGATTGCATTATCTTCATAAATGTTGCAAGCACAGAATAATACACCGTGACATAAAAGCCTCCAATGTTCTTCTTGGCCCTGATTATGAGCCACAGGTGATTAATCGAATAGAAAATGTAGCATAGTTGCCATAAAATGGGTGCTTCAAATTCTGAAAATAACAACCTTCGAGTTTCTTCCCTGTTCAGATTACTGATTTTGGACTCGCAAAATGGCTTCCTAATAAATGGAGTCACCGTGCTGGTATCCCAATTGAGGGCACATTTGGATACCTAGCACCAGAATACTTTATGAATGGGATCGTTGATGAGAAAACAGATGTTTTTGCTTTCGGGGTTCTCGTTTTAGAGATCATAACAGGACGGGAACCAGTGGATTCATCAAAGCAAAATCTTCTTTTATGGGTATGCAAATTTTATTCTAAATATTATCTAATAATTTAAACTTTTGAATCAAACAGTCAATTCCAACCTATTCTCATTTCCACCCGATGAATTATTTGACCTTTGAAATCAGTCTCATCAAATTCACCTTTAGTTCTGACTTCAAATACTAACGTTGAACTCTCATCTAACAGTTCTTAAGATTTTAAATGGAGAGGTTCACTGTCACATGCGATCTTAGTGAAGTACTTAAACCACCTTATTCTCCTTCATTTTGGTGCTAATTAAAGTGATTTATACATGCAGGCGAAGCCGCTGATGGATTCTGGAAACATTACAAAACTAATTGATCCGAGACTAGAAGGTAAATATGATACAGATCAAATGCATAGGCTGATGCTCACAGCTGCCTATTGTGTGAGACAATCTTCGGCATGGCGTCCATCAATGAGCGAGGTACTCAAATTCTTTAAACCCATTTCCATATTTTCAAGTTCATTTCCTGAAGGCTACAAGGTTTCATCTTATTTTCACCAGGTTTTGGAGCTTCTTGCCAGTGGCCATGACTCTGAAGTTGCAAAGAGCTGGAGGATGCCCAAGTTTACATCTGACGAGCTAGATGATTGCTCCATGTTTTTCGGATATGAAGTGCCCTCTGATATTGATTTGGAGGAGTTTTTGTAGATTATGGAGGTCATTGTTTGGTTCTCGAAGAAATTAAAAGTAATATAATTGACTCAACAGTACCAGATTAGGAACTAGTTTCCTTCAATGTGACTGAAGGTTTTTTTCTTTCTTTTTTTGTTAGAATAAGTTACATTTTTTTTTCGTACTCCAGTTTTTTCTTCCTGAACGAGAGATAATAATTTGATAATGTGATGAAATTATAAAATCATATTTAGGTGAGCAAATTCCGAACTGATTTTAGCAAAAGTTTAAAAATGTTTGTGTTAAAAAGAAACCTGAAATACAAATTATTTTATTGAAAAAGGAAATGTTATGACTTAAACCAGGGTGTTAGTTTTTAAATTCAACAAATTTACCTACTTGTATTGTCCTTTTTTATACTTTAAAATCTTCTTTTAAAATTTATATTCTAAAAAATAATTTAAAGGACTTTCAAAATCCCCAAATGATACTAAAGAACTTCTTTTATAAAAATATAACAGAAAAGGTTTTGAAAAGGAAAATAGGATTAAAAAAAAAAAGCAAAAACTATCATTATATTATATTACATTCTAAATACATCATTACATCTATTGATACTTAGTATGTAAAAAAAATCTATTTAAAATAATATTTTGATGGTGCATTTTTGAAAATCTATGGAGACCAACTTAAAGAGTAAAATTTTATATGTGTAGCCTAAAACTCTAGGCCCATAAAGAGGGTTTGTAGCTTGTAAAGATCTCAATCTTTCAATTAAACACTGTGAAAGAAGGAAAAACACCCTATTTTTGTTTACCAACCACAGAGATTGAAACTCCTTCCAACATGTAAGAGAAAGAAAGAAAGCCACCAAACTAATAGCCTAAGCTCAAGCCAACTTAAAATTATAAGGAAAACAACTACCTGCAATCCCGCATTTATTTGAATGGTTTAATAGTAAAGAGCTTACAATGCATATTTTTTTCACTGAATTGGAGATTTTGAATTCGAAACTCATTTCTTCCATATAAAAAATATTATATTAAAAAAAAAAAAACTAACTGCAATTCCTATTTTCCCACATCGTGAGGCAGCCACAGAGCTAAATAAAAAAATAAACCATGGATGATTCCGTTGAATGGGTCTTGCTCTATGAGAGGCCCAAAACATTCATGGCCTCAATATTTGATTGGACCCGTAAATGAATCCATGCATTGGAACTTGCACTAAAATGAGACCCAAATACTTTCATGGGCTCAAAATTTTGATTGGACCCATTTGAAAGTTCTCAAGGTTTGAAATAAGTCCTCAGGTAATTTAGAGGCCGTTATATTTTCAATCCACATTTTGTTTAATAATATGTTATTAATACACCCCCAATCAAAAATTTAAAATATTATAAATAAACCCTAATTATTCTTAAAAATTTCTTTACTATTTAATATTCATAATATTTTTTTATTTTCTTTTCAGGCACATTTTTTTAACATAATATTACCTCTTCATTTATGAAACAATATCTTTTAAATAGAATTATAATCTTGCAAAAATATATATAAAAATTTATTTTTTATTTTAATTTATTTTTAATATATATTTATTTTCATTATTTAAAATATTGTATGTATTTAGAAATATATTTCAATTGAAGAAATAATCGAAAGTGCTTACATAAAAAATTAAGATTTATGTTATATAAATATTTTTTAAATTAATATAAATAATAATTTTTTAGAAATAAAAATAATTATTAAATTAGTATTATTCATTTAATCATGTCATTCAAAGGTAAACTTACTGTCAACTTATTCATTATCGTCAACTTAATTTAAATTTGGGTTTATGCTAAAGGGTAATGCTACATCTCTCAATTTTGATTCCAATATTTTTTATTTTAAGTGATATGTCAAACAAAGTTTAGATGGTTAAAAAGGTATAATGAATAATTTTGAAAATTTAAAAATTAATCATATTACATGAAATGAAAAACATTGAATTAAAATTAGAAAGTTTACCATTATTGCTAATTAGGTTGAATATAATTAAAAGCTCAGTTGGGTTTACTTAGATGGGTATTGAATATTTAAATGTATTCAATTTATACTTAGCTGTTAAAAATTGAATGTCAACATAATAACGACTTGAGCTTATTGAATAACAACTAATTGAGCTAATTGAAGCTCCAAAAGAAATTTTAAAGAACAAATAAAGTTCAATAAAAATTAAATTAATTAAAAGATAATTAGGCAAATATTACGGTCCAAATATATACTAAAGTTCCCTAGTTCGGTATTTTCACAATCAATTGCCTTTTTTGTTCCTATGTTACTCTTTGATTTACAAATTTATCTTTCGTCCTTCTTAAAAAAAAACTATCCCACTGCTAAAGTTAGTGTTTATAAAAAAACAGATGGTGTTCATGTGTATACGTGAACAAGTATGATTATATTATTTACTATACGAATGAATGGTTATGAATCAATCAATAATAATAAATGAATAATGAATCAATGAATATAATTACCTATTTTTTTTAATAAATGAGTTTAACTCATTTTTAAAATATGCATATATGAATATAATTTTATTTTCATTATATTTAATGCATATTATGCCTTTATTAATGCATTTGTCTTTTATTATAAGAGTTTAAGTGAGATTCATCAACTCTTGAATAAGTTCTTCTTCATATAATATTGTAAATAAACAATAAAATCTAAAATAATATTTGGAGTTTGATTCATTCCTAACTTTTTATGAATTCTCTTACTAACTTCTCATGAATTTTCTTAGTTGCTTGTAGAAGTATAAAATTTTTCCAATAAGATATAAAATTTAAGACATTAAATGAAGGCACAATTCTTCTTAATTGGATAGCATGATGTTCATCGTTTTTTATTTTGAAACAAGGAGTTCAAATTTTGATAGAAGTCTAAGTGTTGGTGGCATTCCTTTTTTTCTTTCCACTAAAATATAAATAAATTTTACATTTTGTAGAAGTTTTAAATTATGTGAATTCATATGTCCTAATGACATGTTTGATAATTTATATTTCTACCTTTACATTAAACATAATATACATGTATATAAATAATAAAAAAGAGATGAGAAAATAAATTAATATAAGAATGTTTTCTAGGAGAAAATTATTTAAATATTTTTTAAGCATTAAATGACTTTTTTAACTTAATTTTATTTTAAAAATATTTATATTTTTAATATTTAATTATAAAAGTAAATATTTTACAATAATAAAATATTAAAAACAAATTGAATTAAATGTTGAGTAAAAAAAGAGGGCACATCTTTTTCCTTCTAAAAAAAGAGAATAAACGAAATATAAAAATAGATTATCTGTTACTCTCTCTTTCTATAAACAAAAAATAAAAGAAATTAGTATAACTCAGAGTTGTCTATGTATACTCGTATGTTGGTAAAGCTCCAACAATAGATTTTCACTAGAAACATGATGAAAGCATTCAAAATATAGTGTAAGATTGTAATTTTACAAATTTACTAAATTGCAATACTTTCAGATTTGTAGATTTATACTCTTTTTATTTTTTTTATCTTTACATTTAACCTTTTGTAGTAGTATGTAATAGTTAAAAAGTAGATTCCTTCACCAAATTTAGTAATAGTAGCATCAATTTTTTATTGTAATTTTATTATTTACTTATCTATGTTTTATTTCAATAAATATATCTCAATATTTGCTAGTTGTGTTTAAATTAATATTTATTTTAAATATTGTATTTTTTTTATCTCGATTTAAAGTGAATGTTTTACTAGTTTTAATACTTTTTAAAGTTGTTAATCTTATTTTAAAATACGTGTATATTCTATGGTAAGGTAGAATAAATTCACTCAAAATTTGTTATTGTAGCGATCAATTATTTGTATTGTATTTGTAGTTTCCTATGATTTACTTTATATAATCTTCATCGAAAAAGTCAACTGTTAAAACAAATAATTAAAAAAAGTGAAATATAGAGTGTTCAAAGTATATGCATGTATATAAACAATATTTTTTTACATTGATCCTTATGCACAAAATTTCTCATTATACATTAATAAGATTAAATTGATAAATCTAATAACAATAAAAATAGATATTTATAGTTATAAATACATAATTTTTGCATCAATTTATTATATTAATAATTTTTTTTTAAAAAAATAAGTAATGAAATTTGTTGAAAAATTAGTTATTCAACAATTTTGGTTGGACAAGAATTGATATGAATACCAAAGTGGAGAGTAACAAGAAGTCTAGAACATCTAGGACATGTATAGAGAAGTCTAAGACGTGTGGGACACGAATAAGGAAGTGAAACGGGACTCGAAGACGCGAAGGAAGCGAAGAAAATGAGGGATAGGCGCTGCCAGGGTTGAGTGCCGCGACGATGGATGCGATTATGCCCAGCGCCACAATGCCAGACGCGTCAGAAGTTCATTTTTGAATCAAATTTTAAGTTTTGGACTTCCAAAACAAGTGGACTCTTACTTCAACAAAGAATAGGATTAGTAGGCATGAAATACACCATATATAAACACTTGTAAACCTTTTAGTTGAGATTAAGCATTAAGAGAGACTCTAACAGAGGAGAAGAACTAGGTAGACACTAAGTGCTTGTGTGTGTTAGGGTGGAACCGTCGTTTGAGTGATCATTGTTCGTGGTAGAGCAAGGGTTCACTAAACATTAGGTTCATTTGAGGGTTCTTCATTAGATTTTACTTATAAAATCTCTAGAGAGTTAATAAGAAATGCTAAGATCCTTGGATCCACCGTGGACGTAGGTGATTGGCCGACCACGTAAGATTGTGTTGTGCTCTTTTATATTCTGCTTTGGATTCTTGTTATCTTTTACTTGATTAACAGGTTATTCCGCTGCCCAAGGAGGTTAGGGTTCTAGGTTGGACTTTGGGTTCCTCGCTTCAACATAACCTTAAGAGAAAAAAAGGGTGTTTCCTCCCTTAACAAACTGATATCAGAGCCAGGTTCGATAATATACACCTGGGTATTTAAACCATGGTTGCAATCAAGCAAGAAATAGACAAGTTCAATGGGATGAATGACTTCAATCTTTGGAGGAAAAAGGTTAGGGCTCTACTAGTGAAGGAAGGGCTAGACTTAGCTTTGGAGGAAGCCAGCTCCTCAACTAGCGATGAGATGACAACCTTAAAGTCTGAGCAGAAAGATTGGGACACGAATCAGAAAAAGGCTTACAGCACCTTATTTCTAGCATTGAGCGATAAAGTATTAAAGGAAGTTGGTGATGAAGAAACTACTTTAGGGCTATGGAAGAGACTCGAGGCATTGTATATGAAGAAGTCTCTTGCAAATAGACTTCTTGTGAAAAAGAAACTACATCAGCTAACAATGCACGAGGGAACTTTATTGAGAGCTCACATTGACGAGTTCAACAAGATCATCATAAGTCTTGAGCAACTAGGCATCAAGAGTGAGGATGAAGATAAGGTCATTATCCTATTAATTTCGTTGCCTAAGAGCTATGACAACTTTGTGGATACACTGCTGTATGGTAAGGAGTCTTTAACGATGAATGACATCAAGGCATCATTGAACTCAAAAGAATCAACAAAGAGATCTGAGTTCAAGAGTGGAGCAACATTCCTTGCACAAAGAAGGAAGATCAACCAATCAAGGAGTAGATCCAAGAAATGTTTCCTTTGTAATAATAAATGGCACTTTATGAAGAATTGTCTAAAATCAAAAGGCCAAGGAGGGTGGACTGCAATCAGTATTGAGGAAGATACCAAAGTTGTAGACACATTGGTAGCCTCAAGGGAAAAATACGTTGGCAAATGGATATTAGATTCAGGGTACAACATACATATGTGTCCCGACAGATCGATGTTTACCAACTATAAAGCCAAGAGAGGTAAAGCTCTAATGAGGAATGACATGACTTTGTGAGATCATAAGAGTTGGTAACATAAGGCTAAGGATGTAAGGTGGAGAAACTAGGGACTTATATGGTGTAAGGCATATTCTTAAATTGAGGAGGAACTTGATATCCCTAGGCAAGCTCGATGAGGAAAGGTATTCGGTTAGAGCGGAAAAATGAAAACTAAAGGTAGAGAAATGATTTATAACGTTTGAGGGTGAAAAGCACAATAAGGGGCTTTATGTGCTTACTAGGATGGCCATGAGTGGCGCAACGCAGGATGTTATGGTAATGCAGACCACTAGGTGACATCCAAACCATGCTCACCGAGGTGATGAGGGTGGGAAAGAAGTACAACGCATCCATACCCTATGCAATGTGCACAAATGCCTTTGGAGACCAAAGTCACTAGCTCGAAAAAAGTTAAGTCTTGGTGGAGATTAACTGGACTCAACTCTAGGTGATAGAGTATTGGTGTGGATTGGATCTCAAAGCCTTCTTATTTGAAAGATTTTGAATCAAGGAAGGGTTTGTTGGAAAATTGGTGATTCAACAATCTTCGTTGGACAAGAATTGAGATGAATATCAAAGTGGAGAGTCACAAGAAGTCTAGAATGTGTGAGACACGTATGGAGAAGTCTATGACGTATGAGACACGAAGGGGAAAGCGAAACGGGACTCGAAGATGCGAAGAAAGCGAAGAAAATGAGGGATAGGCATTACCAGGGTTGAGCGCCGCGGTGCCCAAGATAGCAACCCACCGCTGCAGTTATGAACGCGATTATGCTCAGCGCTGCGGCGCCAAACGCGTTAGAAGTTCATTTTTTATTCAAATTTCAAGTTTTTGAGAAGTTTTGGATTTTCAAAACAAGTGAACTCTTACTCTAATACGGAATAGGGTTAATAGGCACGAAATACACCATATATAAACACTTGTAAACCCTTTAGCTGAGATTAAACATTAAGAGAGACTCTAAGAGAGGAGAAAAACTGTGTAGACACTAAGTGCTTATGTGTGCTAGAGTGGAACCGTCGTTTGAGTGATCATTGTTCGTGGTAGAGTAAGAGTTCACTAAACATTAGGTCATTTTGAGGGTTCTTCATTGGGTTTTCCTTGTAAAATCTCTAGGGAGTTAATAAGAGAGGTTAGGATCCTTGGATCCACCGTGGACTTAGGCGATTGGCCGAACCACGTAAGATTGTGCTCTTTTATATTCTGCTTTGGATTCTTGTTATCTTTTGCTTAATTAACAAGTTATTCCGCTGCACAAGGAGGTTAGGGTTCTAGGTTGGACTTTGAGTTCCTAGCTTCAACATAACATCAAGAAGGAGAAGAGCGTTTCTTCCCTTAATAGAATTGATAGAAAGAAACTGTACTTATTTGGAGAGTCTGGTTGGATATGAACGTTGTTCTTGGCCGTTGGCTTGTTTAGTTAACTAGTAAGCGGTAAAGAACGTCCGGAGGCGGCAAAAAAGATTTATATAATTTTGAATCTAGTTGGGAAAATTTCTTAAATAACTCTCATATTTTTTCATTATTCTTTTTTAATCAAATTTTAATTGATTATACTTTATTAACCAAAATTTTCATTTTTGGACACATTTGTCCTAATATCAAAATTCAACCTATTTTCACACTCTCCACCGAAAATCACCAAAAAAATTTAAACTTTCACAAATTAAGTTAGATCAGAAATTTTGAAGTTATCATTGTATAGATCGGGCTTATACAACATATTTTTCACTTCAAACAAAAGAAATAGGCAATTTTTGGTAAGTTTTGTTGAACTTTTAGAAAATTTTAAATTCCTTTAGAAAATTGTTAGAAATTTATTAGAATTTGTATTTGAAGTTAGAAATAGGTGAAATTATTGAATTATATATGAAAAATGGGTTAGAATGATGTAAGAAACGTTAAAAATAGACAAAACAATGAGAGTTTTTGGTGTAAAATGGCGATGTAGACGGTGGTCGGAGCGGCAGGCGACAGCCGTTATCAATCTCGGGCCCGAGATGGCCCTGCGATGCACCTTAAAGGGCACATCTGACACATCGCGTGCAGCATCGCGAACGCAATGCCGCACTGTTGCACCACATGGCGCCTATATAGGCTGCCACATGGCACATTTTTTTTAATTTTTTTATATATAGTTATTTTTATTTTAATATATAATTAATTATTATAATATGTTGATTAATATGTTAGTAATTAATTATTATAATATGTTGATTTTATGTCTATTAAATTAATTATTTGTGAATTTTATTTAGTAAATCATATTGTATGTTATTTAAAATATATGTATGCTTGTTATTATTTTTTCTAATATTAATTTCTTAATTTTATTTATTTTCTTAATTGTTACAAGAAAGAGAATGTATCGAAAAAATATAGAATTTTAGAGCATATATTTTTTCGTGCATCAGTGACAGCTTATGCGAAGATGTAGGGTCTAAATTGTTAAAAGATAAACTGGCAGAAAATTAGAAAATATTATTTAGGCAGACGTGTATAAGGCATTTCTTAGATATGTCAGATTTGACATTCTCTGGTATTTTGGTGCACGAGTTATTGTTGTGTGAGGTGCATACCTCCAATTTAGAAGATGAGATGTGGTTTTACATAGGGAGGAAACGCATTCGATTTAGCCAGCAATAGTTTGTACTAATCACCGGACTACAAATGCGAGATTATCCTCCCGCCGAACAGCTGAATAGGAAATCGAGCACTCGATTATAGGATACATATTTTTCAGGGGTAAAAAAATTATCGTACATATTTCTTGATAAAATGGTATGAACGTCTGAATTTGAAGGATATGGACGATGCAGATGCAGTAAAGTTGAGTTTATTTTATTTTGTGTATCGTGTTTTGATCTCACGTGACGAGCGTAGTAGGATTCAAATTTTGTTTTAGGTTTAGTGGACGACCTTTATGAGTTTAATAAGTATCCATGGGGCAATATTGTATGGACCGTACTTCATAACTCACTTAAGAAAGCTGTATTCTAAAAACTTGAGAAAATAAATAAGAAAGGGTTTGCACATAGTAAGTTTGAGAGTTACAACGTATATGAATTTTCGCACGCATTTCTGGTACGCCATAATTTTTTTGTACATAACTTTTTGATCTTAATTATTTATTTATTTTGTATACGTCAAACTTATATTTTAAAAATAATTATATTAAGTATGAATTTTTGAGTCAATTCCAGTGTGCGGAGAAGTTTTTTATTTTCATTATGGTGATCGCTTCCCTCGTATTTTGAATTGGATGACTCGAGGGACTCCACAGTTCGATGACGTTCAGAATACAATATTAGGAAAGGATTTGGTATGTGTCGATATTAATGAAAAATATATTGTTTATAACTTTTATTTTGTTTTAAGCGTAACTTATTTTATATTTATAATTTTTTTAATATATCGTAAATTAATACCAAAAGACCATGAGAAGAAAGAGGCAATTGTGCAACTGGTTAGATGTGTAGGCATTCAAAGCGGAAGTTATGCTGGGGACTTACCAAATAGGTCTAATTACAGCAAGAGCAAGAGCAAGCACCCCAAGGCCTATGCCCATTTCAGTGACCCTAACGATGATGTTATGAATGTAGAGGGGGATGGATATGAATAGACAAACCCACAAATATTAGCACCAGTGCCAGGAGCAACGGTATTTACTTATTTACGTAATTAATTAAAGAGAAATTTTTATATATTTCTAAATAAGTCATTAACTATGGTTATGTGTCTTGTAGTCTGAATACAGTGCATTTGTAGACCATGGCGTAACACATCAGATTGAGCAACTGCGGGAGGAGATGATTAAGAGATTTGAGCGTACTGAAGCTGCACTTCTGCAGAGAATAGACAATGATAGAGATGAAATTTTTACAAGGGTGATAAACTCTAGACTGATCTTATACAGCAGATGCAATAGATATGATGTGCTTTAGGCATGCTCATTCTAACAGAATGAAAGCCATAATATGCTAAGCAAAATAAATTTAAAATCGCAATAATTTTTTTTTACCTTAATTACAGTTTGATTTATTTTAATATATACATATATTTTAGTTTTGAGAGAACACACCAGCAGGCTGTCAATATGGTTTTCAGACCTCAGCTACTGATCATGATATACTGCCTCAGCCACTGATTGACAGTCTTGCAAGTGTTGAGATCTTGCCTACCCCGCATAAGGGAGTGAGTCAATTTGGGAGACCGTATAGACCTGCATGGTATTTGCACACCTCATATACAAATCCATTTCCACAAAGGATACATGAGAAGAAGAAAATTAAAATTGAAGTACAACCTCAAGCAGACATGAATCCATTGCAGCAGATAGACTCGACCATCTTAGTTGAGTTTCATGCCTGGATGGACAAGGATGAGGGTGTAGTCATCTTACCTGGGGTTGACGTTAACTCGGTATAGTTTCGGGAATTGCTATATAGCTGGTTGAATGACTTTGTAAGTAAAATATATATTCAATAATTTGGTGGAATGGTGATTTTATTTTTTTAAATTTACACATTGACTTGATAGTAATCATATGTGTTGAAATATCTCAATGTAATTGTTTGTTAATGCAACATATTAATGAATATTTGAAGGTGATTCGGCTTAGGCAAAATTATTACACTAATGCATTACCCCAATTGTCCACTTATGTGGATTCATACTTCTTTGTGAGTATTGAATTAAATTAATTATATTTTCTTATTTCATCTTTATTGATTATTCGATGGCTCTGCATTTTTAGGAGACTTTTAGACTCCTTTATAAGGAACACAAAAACGGCATTTCTAGCATTGTATGGAGTGATGAAGTGATGACATATGCCCAAGGCACTAAAGACGATTTACGCGGTGCACGTATGTGGATTGAGGTTAATAAGGTAAAATATAATATTTTGTGTGAATGTTATTATTTTTGTTTATAACTTGTAGGTTTATAATATTTGTGAGACTTATTTGAATTTTATGTAAGTTTATATTCCTGTCAACTACAATCAACAACATTGAGTGACGGCTGAGGTGGACATATTGCATCGATAAATAGTGATTTACGATTCTAGCATCAAAGAGTTTGTCAATGGCGTGATTGATAATCATGTCTATGTTGTTAACCCATTACGTAGATGCTTATAGATTTAATGAGCAACCACAAATTACACATGACTTGACCCATTTTCATGTAATTAGATTAAATAATGGAGTGCCACAGCAAACGGTGAATAATGGGAATTGTGGGGTTTATATTTGTATATTTATAGAATATTTAATGTTGTGTCGTCTCCTAAATTTTAGTCCTGAGCATGGGTCATTTTTTAGAACCAAAATAGCGATTGATTTATGAAAATGTGCACACAAAAATAGTAAAAGAAAATTAAATGTTTATATATTTATAAGGTTTTTTTTATGTATTTTATACATTTCATTGTAAATATATAATTAGTCAAAGCATGCATTATTAACGATAATGGAAAAAAAAAACATAACAAACGTATCAATTAAACACAATCGTAACAAAGTACAAATTAACAAGTCAAATAAAGCCCATAACTACATGACTTAAAAATACAAATATAACTCATAAAGAACATATCAACTACCATGTAATGGAATTGAGTTTCGACAAGTTTGTCAATAATATCTATGCTGCTTACAACGGCTACATACATTCTTCGTGGGAGTCTCACCTTGCGATAGAATTCGATTCTTCTAACGTCTTTCTGATTGTCGGCGTACTATAGGAGGCTGGATGTCAGCAGCTCTCAACTCATCTGGAACAATCCAATCTAATGGATGACCAACCAGATTTACTGGTTCACAGTATGCACGCAACAAAGACTCAGTTGTGTAATATCGCGAACAAAGAATATGGTACTGGAATCTGACCTACTTGTATACTACAAGTGCATGAGGACACGGTAGCTGTCGCAGATCAAACTTTCGACAACTACATGACTTCCCCAGGATGTCCACTATTTCATTTATTTTTCCATCCTTAACGACAAAATGAGATTGATCTATTGCATGCACTGTCATGCAAGTAGAATCATCATTGTGCTTCCAAATCTTGTCATGAGCCCAAATGGTCAAGAAGTTTGACATATTTTCTGCAGCCTCACGTCTCTTAACAAACCATCTTTGCATTAACTCTCCTCCTCCTCCTCCAAGTATCTCGTTGCCTCCGGTTTCATTTCTCGCATCTTATTAATTTTCCTTTGAAAGTCAGCTATGCGATACGTCTTGGCAGCAACAAAATAGAAAACCAAATATCCCTCTCTTTTTGTTGTCTGCGACGGTATCTTATATCATGCTACCAAATTACACTTCAAGTGATGGATGCATACACAGTAATATACATTAGAAAATACCTCTCTAATGACCTTCTCGATACTAGTATGTCGATTAGATATAAATACAAGGTTCTCAAGATCGCCAATGACTCCTCAGAGTTTTGCCATAAACCACTTCCATGAAGCATCATTTTCAGAGTCAGCAATACCTCATGCAAGTGAAAAAATTTGGTTGTTTTCATCCTTGTAAACAGCCACAAACATTGTTTCCAAGTATACATTTTTTAAAAATGTACCATCAACTGTAATAACCAGTTGGATGGAAGACTGGAACCCTCTAATACATAGTTCAAGAGTCATGAAGAAATATTTGAAATGCATGCAATCGTCAATCTCTAAATGTGTGACTGTACCTAGGTTCTGTTGTTCCAATATATGACAGTATGCAGGAAGTAATTTATATGAACCCTCTGGAGTATCACGTATCAACACCAATGCATACTTCTTAGACCGCCAAGTAGTAGGATAAATTATGTCCACACCAAACTCCTCACATATGTCTACTTGGATTCTTCGGTCTATAAAGTTGACTCGCAGATGCAAACTTATTTTTTTTATGAATATGCCAATAATCCGAGACTTTGCTTGTCGATGACCATCGCGCAATCAATCTAATTAGCACACGTGACTTGAATCAATTCTGCGCATAATGAAATGTTTCCTTGCATCTGTCGACACTGCACGTAATCGCCATCGGCATTTATCATCGTCACATTTTATCTCAAAACGATCTTTTGTCGACCTTGACACTTTAAAGCTCCAATTACCTGTAAGTGCTAGCATACTAATAGCCTGGTGTGAAGTTCGTCTTTGCTATCAAACAACTTTTCTACAAACACATCATTAATTTTACTACTCGATATCTTATCCATTATGCCCAAGTCTAATGGTGGTATTGCAGGCATAAACGCAAAGGGGTTTTCCGCTTTACAAAAATCTATTCTTCTAACTTCAACATTTAGGGAGCTTGTTGAAACATAACAACTTCCGCCTTCTACTAAATTATCTCCTTCTAAATTATCAACATTTCTAACATCATCACAGTCCCCTTCCAAATCCCAACATTTTTAGTGTCATCACAAGCGTAATATGTATAGATTGGGTCTTCATTGAACGGTATAGGAGAAACATTGTAATACTCATTCGTTGTATTTGAAGGAACCACTGCTCAAATTGATGGAGATGTATGACTCACTTGGTTGCTACCGCTAGTTGACATAAAATCAGTATGAATCGATGGTGGGTTTTGATTGAGGAGCTGTACATCACCTTTATAAACGGGAACTCTAGGATCCACTGTTACACATAAAGAACAGTACGACCTTCTATTGGCGCTAAAACAAAATCGAACATCACTATAGTTTCTAATCTCAATAGGTTTTAACTTATACTTCATTGTATCAATTTTGATTTTCAAAGTCACCTTACAGTTCACATTGTTGACTCCCAATGTATAACATACTGCATTTAAAAGATCTTCAAAATTAATATCTTTCGGAACCAAAATTCTAAAATTACTATAATCAACATAACTTTCTTCCTCATCACAAGAATTTTCCCACTTTCCTCCAAAACAAATAACAATAGCATCATACTCCATAGGACCTGAAAAAAAAAATGACAATTATTAAAATTATTTAAAAATAAATCAATATAATTATTTAAAAATAAAAAAAAATAAAAATTATTCTCAATTATGAGCATCGCGGGGTTATCTCGGGCTACCGTACCGGTCGCCATCTAGTTTTCGCCAAACACACTAAAAATTTTATTTTTGGCCAGATTTCAACATTTTTTATACTATTCTAATTTATTTTTCACATTTAATTCATTAATAACACATATTTTTAATTTTAAATGTAAGTTTTATCTAATTTTTAATTAAAATTAAATTTTTTAAAAAAATTTAAAAAATTTACAAGATTTGACTATTTTTTTAATTTAAAGTGATAAATATACTCAATAACACTCGATTTTTGTAATAGTAACTTTAAAAATATTCGGCGATCAATATAATTCTTGATTCAATAGAAAAAAAGGAGAGAAAATTTATATTTTTATATTATAACAAATGTGTCTAAAAATAAAAATTTAGTTAATAAAATACAATCAATTTAAATATAGTTAAAAAAATAAAATAATTATTTATGAAAATTTTCTTATGTTTTGCTCGTACGAAAAAGTAGAAATAGCTTTCAATTCACGGGGTTGACTTTGACAGTGGGCTTTTTTTTCATAATACACAAAAATAATGCAGTGGATAAAGAGAAACAAATGACGTGTGGGGAGAGATGGACCACATGTGTAAGTTGGTGACAGGGTCAGGGTGAGCCCACGGGGGGCGCGATGGTGGCGTGGGCCGGTGGCGCACGCACGTGAAGGAGATGAGGTTGGGCCCACACCTTGTTCTGTTTTGTTGGAGCTCACTCCCCTCTCTCTCTCTCTCTCTCTCATGCACATGCAAAAACCGACACTTTCTTTCTCACGTCCCTGTCTCCCTCGTTTTTCACTCTTTCAAGACTTCTGTAATGGCATGATAAAGTGGCTTGGGTTTGAGTCCATCTACTTGTATACAAGAGTAAATTTGGAAGTCGACCCTCCTTGTATAAGAGTACATATTTGAGTTGGATAATAATTGAGCTTAATTATTTAGATGAATTTCAATAAATTTCTTACCATATGATGTGTAAATTTATATAAAAAATTTTATTTTACTTTTTAATTTTATAGATATATATCAACTTAATTTTTATATTTTTAATATATATTATATTAATTCTTGTAAAAATATTTTTAATAATTTATTATTTTTATTTTTATTTTTAAACAATTATCATTTGCATCCATACAAGCACAATGATTAATATGGTATATATTATAAAAATAAAGATTAAGTTAGTATATATAAAAAAAATTAAAAATTAAGACGACATGTTTTCAATATATATATATATATATTTACATAAACTTCACAATTGTTAATTTTTTATCATATTTAAACTTATGACTTGATTGTCTGAACATATTTTGTATTACCTCTTCACTATTCACCAACTCTTAAATTATTATCTTTAGATTAAAATCAAATCAGTTCTACGACCAAACTCATAGGATAAAAAAAATAAAACTTAAGTGAGAATATAAAATCTAGAAAAATATCGAGCAACAATGCATACATGCGCTTGTTGCCAAGGAAACAGAATATGTATTTGCCAATAAGACTTACATCACATGCTACCTTTCACTGCCTCTTTCTTATTGTTACTCTAATGGAAATTTTGTGTCAAAAAATGGCAATAAAGTTTTGTAAATTGAACCTCAATACATAAACTGAAGCCATATTAGCACCAAGTATATCTTTAGAAGAAGATATAGCACCAAAGTTAGATTTCTCTACTAACGTATGGGTTGCTTTTCAAGTGCCATTGTATAGATATTGCAACATATGGCCCCAATAAAATTGCAGCCACTAGTTGTAAACCTTGCTATTTATGAATAGCTAAAGATCTTATAAATAATGGGCATTCGAAAAAGTCACAAATAATGGCAAAGAAATGTTTGTGAAGGCAAAGACTAAGGTGCCTACCTGCCCCATAGTAAATGGCAGCATGTTTTTGTAATTGGGAAATTCGTAAGATTCAAAACTAAAGAATTTAAGAAAGTGAATTGAATCAGAATGATTTATCGTTCTATATAGTAATATCGAGAAGCTCATCATCCAAGGTTAAATGCAAATGAGCTCCCATTGAATCCCACTTTTAGTTAACGGGTGGTAATTTTTAGAATAGATTCTTAAACTTTTCTTTTTGGAATATATTTTAGTTTAACGGAAAAAGGTTAAATTTTAATATTACTTTCTTGAGAAATTATTTCTCAACCTTCTTATTTTTAACCTACTATGATTTGAAGAAGAAAAAAAAAAACCCCAATAGCTGATATTATGGTCTCTCTCTAAGTTAATTAATTTTTAAAAAAAAATTTAATATCATTGATTAAATTAAAGATATTACTGAAATATTTATTTTCCACTCAATTTTATTAAAAATAGTTCATACCAGTGATATATATAAGATAATAACCACTTCATTTTCATTATTAGATGATCTTCCTCTACCTACACTCTTCTCTAAAATGGATTTTGTTGGTTTTTCCTTACTTAAACGCTATTGTGGGTAGATTTTATTGGTTTTCCTCTACCTAGAATTTGATCTAAAATGTATTTTATTATTGATCTTTATTTTTGGTGAGGTCAATTTTTAACTTTATGATGTTTTTAGTCTATATCCCGATGATATATGGTATTATAACATCGATTTGCATATCATTGGTATAGCATCAAGCGAATGCTAAGACATAGGGGGTTAAAGGTGACAATTGAAAACCATACATTAATAATAGTTTAAAAATTGTCACCATTATAGCAATCATCGAACATGAAAGACATTCCGTGATGATTTACTTAAATAGTCACCAAAAAGTGATATGGCTATGGTTTTAGCAATTGATCGTCACCATTTGTTTACAATTAGGTGATGACAACTTTTTTTCATCAAACTGTCACTTTATTACTTACATATAGTGGTGATTGTTTTTTATTATTGTTATTAGAGATAGCAACGGATATTTTTAAATTATTTTAAAAATAAAAATATTAAATCTTTTTTAAATCCGTTATAAATTTAGAGTTTCATTACAAGCTCGCTCTAGCAAAATTTAATCGTGTTATAATAATATAATATAAAATCATAATTTTAATTTTAAGAAAAATTCATATAATTTAACAATCAAAATTATATCACAAATTTAAATTCAATAAAATCTTCCCATCAAAGTTAAAATCAGTTCTAAGTTAAATTAATAAAAATAACTTATAAATAGTTAAGAAAAATACTATACAATATAATTATAAAGCAACCCAATTAAATAAAAATAAATTTTCTTATACTTGATTCAAAATTTAATTAATACATTTTACAAATGAATTTATATTGGCATATTATAATTTTAAAATAAGTTATTTTTTCAACTAGCTAAGCCAACACATATTAAACATTGAAAGAGTAAAAAAGTCAAATAAATCTCCATCGAGTAAAGAAAATAAATAAATAAATAAATAAATAAAACAAAATAATTATAATCTCCATCATATAAAGAAAATACATAAGAAGTTAAACAAAAATTCGACTCTATTAGTTTGCCACTCAATCCAAAAGCTTAAACTTATAGGTGAAGGCCCAATATTAATATTAAAGACAAGTCTCTAACAGTCCCCCTCACGCGAAACGTGGATTCGAGTAGGTCTGAACTAGGTGAATCCCCCGTCTCCAAAAAACCAAGAAAGCCAATAAACTAGAAATTAACTGAAAACAAAGATATAGAGGCTCGAACTTAAGACCTTGGCGCTGATACTATATTAGTTTACCACTCAACCCAAAAGTTTAAGCTGATAGGTGAAGGCTCAATATTAGTATTAAAGACAAGTCTCTAACAGTCCCCCTCACGTGAAACGTGGATTCGAGTAGGTCTAAACCAGGTGAATCCCCTGTCCCCAAGAAACCAAGTAAGCCAATAAACTAGAAATTAACTGAAAACAAAGATATAGAGGCTTGAACTTAAAACCTTGGCTCTGATACTATATTAGTTTACCACTCAACCCAAAAGTTTAAACTGATAAGTGAAGACCTAATATTAGTATTAAAGACAAGTCTCTAACAGACTCACAGTAAGATAAAGATTAAAGAGATTGACATATTTTATTTAAGTATCAAAGAAATATTTTACAGTGAAATTCAATAATTTTGTGAAAATAGAAAATTAGATATGACAAAATTGTGGGATAATGTTTGTATGACAAATGAGAGTGAAAATAATTGATGAATTTAAAAAGAGATAAAAATCATTCTTTTAATTTTTATTTATAATTACAACTAAAGTAATATCATTTGGTCTTTTTTCTAAAAATAAAAATATATATATAAATATCCACAAATACCTAGTAGGGTATCTACAGATATTACACCAAACTCGTACCTATCCTAAATTTATTCTAAATTTTAATTTTGTGTATTAAACTTATTTAAAATTCATTTCTAGTCTTACCAAATTCTTTTCAATAGAGATAGGTTCTAGTGAGTTATTTTACTATTTTACGTTACCAAAAAAGAAACCAATTAAACAATATTTAGAACTCAATTATTGTTGTACTCTTACCCAAAAAAATTGCACAGGTCTAAAACATACATCATCACTTTGACATTTCATCAAATATGTAGTATGCATATTATCAAACACAAACTAATACTAAATTCATAAAATTTATTATCAAACGCAAATCAAATACTAAATTTAAAACCGTAAGAGAAATTAATTTACATATCCAAGAACTATTAAAAAAAACCAAAATAATTCCAACTCATAAGTCAAACCAAACCAAATAAAAAAAATGCAAACCTTAATCCTAATCCTAATGTATCACAAACTAAAAAAGTCAAACCATAACATATGAATCCGAACAAATAAATTGTGTAATTGAAAAAACATATTGAAAACACATTTAAGAAGCTAAAATTATAAAGAACCAAGCAAACTTTTATTTATCAATTTTGAGTAGAAAAGAAAATCAAGAAACTGAGCAATCAAAGATGTTAGCGGACAAGTTTGGAGAGATTGATAAGTAAAAACGAACAATTTTGGAACTAATAAGTATTTAAAGAGAAATGACTTTAAGAACAATTATTTTTTCATTAATCTCAAACTTTTGCATCTTTAAGTTGTTTTAAACTCGAAGAAGATATATAGTAACAGTTACTACAAAGAAATCATCATCAAATTATTTAAAAAATTTCAACTTCTATTTTTTTTTAATATTTTTTTAAAAACAATGTACATTGATAGTTCTTAACAAAATAGTCACAAAAATATATATTTTAAAATATTAAAATTTTAACTAGTTTAATTTTAAATTATTAATTATTAATTTTTTGTTAAAAAAATATGATCATTTGTTTTTTAAAAAATAGTTATAATATGTCTAAAAAGGTGACGTTAATTAAAAAAAATTATCATATAAGTAAAATAACTCATTTTAAGGTAAATAGTTTATATCTAAAAATGTGTTTGTTAATTGAAAGTCTGTTACTTAATATAGTGTATATATGTAAAATAAGTAATTTTAAGATAAAATCTTTTAGTGATGGTTACCCCAAAAAAAAAAAAAAAAAATTCACTAGAAAGTGACTTTTAATGATGGTCACCAAATAATCGTCACCAATTGTTGGCCAATTGCAAGTTGTTTTACTAATTGCCATTGTAGAGTGGTCATTTTTGTCAATTTTGGTGGATTTGGATTCTAGTGTGCACAACTTTTGTAAGAGGATATCCTTATTTAGTCCCATAAATTTGGTCTCTCCAAATGTCAATAAAATCATATAAATAATTATCGATTGTGTAATGTGTTAGATTATTTGTATACTTGATTTATACATTGTGATTTGAATGTCTTATGTAATATTTTAATTTAATGAATTAAATTTTAATTATAAAAATTAAACTACTTAAAATATATTTATTTTACAAATTTAAAATTTTCTTATAATATAACCTTTTGGTTTACAATAAAAAAATTCTATTTAGTCAATAAATAGTCTTGATTTCTAATTTACAGATTAAGGTTTGAATCTCTTTTCATGTCTGATGTCACGCTTTAAATATTTTCAGGCATTTCATTAAATATTTAGTGAGTGCCAAGACTTTTGAAAATTATTTAGGTTATTAGAGCATTTCATAAACTACACTTTCTACAATGCCCATTTGAGTTGATGTATGTATAGGTCAAGCTCACTTGTATGTAATAGTTGGTAAAAAATTCTAAAATAGGAATATTCCTTTGAAATATTTCTTGTGGTAAATGACTTTTATGATAGACTGTTGGATGTTTTTAATCTTAATCGTCCATTGTACATAATTTTTACTATAAATAGGTGAAGTCTCATTTGAAGTAACACACCTCTTAGCTTGTAATTCTCCTTGTTATTAATACAAGAAACATTCTCTCAAACACTTTATATTTTTCTTCTTTATCTCTTTCTTGATTTGTTAGTTTTTTAGGTTGCTTAGCACTAACAAGTGTCTAAGGCTGCATGGGTTCGAGAATTAAATCCGTGACAAGTTATATCAGAGTGAGTTCGAGGAAGATGGTGAAAGAAGTTGTTGGATCATCCGACTTTATGGATGAGAGGGGTAGAGACCCAAAGCTAGGAGGCATGGTAGCATTCCACGAGAGAAGTCCATTAAACAAAGTCGCGATTTTGGGGACGTGGTCATGACAGTTGGTGTTGCCATGACCAAGGTGACGGATCGCCTTTGAGAGTTGGAGAAACAAGTCGAGAAACTAAAAGTGGGTCTCGATCATCAAGGGGACGAGATACACTCACTCATCGACAACACCATTGACACGTACACGGAGAAGCAACAAGATTGGGTCAAGACTTTCTAAGAAAATGTGTATTCCACCATGGACAAGCTGCAAGTTCAAGCGGAGGAATTACAAAAAGGGTTCGAGATTATCAAAGAAGACATGGTGCTATGCAAACGGGCAGTCGCAAGTGGGGCTGATGCCACCAAAGTTATGGTGGTTGCGCCAAAAGTGGAAGCTCATAAGCTAAAAGAGTTCAGCGGAATGCCAAGGAGCTTGATAACTACTTTTGGCAAATGAAAAGGTACTTTGAGGCATTGGGCATGCTAGAGGAACAAAGGTAAGTACCGCAACCTTTTACCTTTTCAATCATGCAATTCTATGGTAACGTAGGAAAAGTGAAAAAATTCGCAAGGATACTTGCACCATCAACATATTGGAAGAGTTGCTGCGAGAGTGGAAGTACCATTTTACCCAGAAAATGTGGCGCATGATGCCCGTAAACGATTGAAGGAGTTAAATCAAACCAAGTCTATTAGTGAGTACGTAGAGGAGTACTCGATGTTGATGTTATAAATTGCCAACATGAGCGAGGAGGACTTGCTATTCAACTTCCTAGACGAGTTACAAACTTGGACCTTTAATGAGTTAAAGTAGAGCGGAGTGCAAAATATATCTAACGCCCTTACAATGGCGGAGACGTTTATAGATTACCGCAAGGGAGAAACTGGTAAGTCCAAACACCCTAAACCCATTTACAGCAAAGATGGGGGAACCAAAGAGTCCCACCCTCCGTGGAACAAGGATGGGAAAGACAAACTACCCATGGGGAAAGAGCAGAAACGTGATAGTAAGAGCAAGCCAAAGTCGAACTACTTTCTTTACAATGATGATAATTGGGTAAGGGACTGTCCAAAGAAGAAAGCTTTCAATGCCATGTTCGAGACACAAAAGGCGGTAAACAGAGCTAAATGGGATGTTTGCAGCTCCTTAATGTGCTCAATGCCAAAAGAGCTCCCACCGTGCCAATGGGGATGGTGCTCATGTATGTGAAAGCCCATATAAACGGTAAGAAAACTCAAGTGCTAGTTGATACCAGAGCTACGCACAACTTCATCAAGCGTGCGGAAGTGGAGCGCTTGGGTCTCAAGGTGGAGAAAGGGGTTAGTTATCTCAAGACCATAAACGTTGAGGTCAAACCACTAGATAGGGTCATTCAAGGAGTCGAAATGCACATTAGGAATTGGCGCACCAAGGTAAATTTTTCAGTTGCTCATTTGGATGATTTTGATGTTGTTCTTGGCATGGATTTCTTACAATAGTTTAATGTGGTGCTACTCCCTCGACAAAATTATGTGTGCATCTTAGAATGAGGGTCATGTATGATGCCAACGGTAGATAAACTCAAGAGTGGGCAATCCACACCTAATGCCAACAACACCCTTCTTTTCGCAATGCAAGTAAAGAAATGAGCTAAGTGGGGAGAAGAGACATATCTTGCCATAATTTAGGAGGCAAATGATAGGGAAACAATGGACGAAGATGATCTACCAAAAGAGATCACAAGAGTGCTCAAGGAGCACGAAGATGTAATGCTGGCAGAACTTTCAAAGAAGTTACCACTAAGGCGAGCAATTGATCATGAGATGGAGTTGGAGCCAGGAACGAAGCCTCCAGCCAAAGCGTCATACCAAATGTCTCCATTAAAACTAGCGGAGTTGCGAAGGTAACTCAAGAAGTTGTTGGATGCAGGATTCATCTGACCATCTAAGGCGCCTTATGGTGCACCGGTGCTTTTTCAATCAAAACATGACTGTTTACTACGGTTGTACATAGACTACCGGGCATTGAACAAGGTCACTATCAAAAACAAGTATTCCATCCCCTTAATTGCTGATTTGTTTGATCAATTGCGTCAGGTCAAATACTTTTCAAAGCTATACTTGAGGTCGGGATATCATCAAGTGCGGATAGCCAAAGACGATGAGCCAAAAATTATATGTGTAACGCGCTATGGGGTGTTCAAATTTCTTATTATGCCATTTAGTCTCACCAATGCACTAGCCACATTCTGCACTTTGATGAACAATATACTCTAGCCTTTCCTCGACAAATTCGTCGTCGTATACTTGGATGACATTGTAATCTACATCAATACTCTCGAGGAACATGTGAGACATTTGCGGATTATTTTAAGGTACTTTAAGAGAATGAGTTGTATGTGGAGAAGAAGAAGTGCTCTTTTGCCAAGTCGAAAGTAAACTTTCTAAACCACAAGATCAAACAAGGCAAGTTGTTGATGGATAGAGCAAATATTCGAGCAATAGTGGATTGGGAGGTGCCCACGAAAGTTACTGAACTGCGATCCTTTCTTGGTTTAGTCAATTACTACCGAAGGTTCATCAGAAGCTATTCCACCATTATTGCATAACTCACTGACTTGCTGAAGAGAACCAAAGCATGAAAGTGAACTGAGGAGTGTCAACGGGCTTTTAATCGACTAAAGAAAACGGTAAATGAGGAGTCGATTCTTACACTGCCGAACTACTTGCTATAGTATGAGGTACATACCAATGCATCTGATTTTTCTATTGAGGGTCTTTTAATATAACAAGGCCATCCAATCGCATTTGAGAGTCGAAAGCTTAATAAAACTAAGAGGCGGTATACAGTGCAAGAAAAAGAGATGACGGCGGTCATCCATTATCTGCGCACTTGGCGACATTACTTGCTTGGGGAAAAGTTTATGGTGATGACGAAAAATGTGGTAACGAGCTACTTTCAGAGTCAATAAAAGCTCAACCCGAAGTAAGCCAGGTGGCAAGATTTCTTGTCGGAGTTCGACTACGAACTTGAGTACAAATTGGGTAAGGTAAATGTGGTGGCAGATGCCTTAAGCCAAAAGGCCGAGTTAGCATCTATAAGTAAGATGGAAGGTGAGCTACTCAGCCTATTTCGAAAAGGTATGAAGCATGATCCTCTAGCCAAGCAACTTACCTCATAAGCACACGATGAAAAAATACAACGATTTTAGGTAGAAGATGGTCTTCTCTACACTAAGGACCGTCAGGTGTATGTGCCGAGGTGGGGGAACTTAAGACGAAACCTTATTAAAGAGTGTCACTACACTAAATGGGCAGGACATCCAGGATAAAGGCGCACACGTGCTATATTAGAAATAGTGTATTATTGGCCACACATGCGAGAGGAGATAGAATAGTTTGTTAAGACTTGTCTCGTATGCAAACAAAACAAAGTCGAGCAACGGAGTCTCGATAGCTTATTTGATCCTTTGCCCATACCGGAGAAACTTTGGGAAAGCATCTCTATTGATTTTATTGTGAGTTTACCAAATTTTGAGGGATGTGGAACTATTATTGTAGTGGTAGACCGATTCTCCAAATATACTACTTTTATATCGGCACCTAAGGAGTGTAGCGCAAAAGAGACCACAAGGCTTTTCTTCAAGCATGTGGTCAAGTATTGGGGATTGCCGAGGGTGATAGTAAGCGATCATGACACAAGGTTTACAGAAAGATTTTGGATAGAGCTGTTCAACCTCATGGGATCGAAGCTTCACTTTTCCACCAGTTTTTACCCACAAATGGATAGACAAAATGAATGAGTGAATGCATTTTTGGAGCTATACTTGCGGCACTTTGTGAGGGAAAATCAATAAGATTGGGCTAAGTTACTCGATGTTGCTTAATTCTCATACAATTTGTAGCGAAGCGAGTTGATAAACTGAAGGCCATTTGAGTTAGCAACTGGCCAACAGCCTCTTACACCGCATGCGCTCGTATCTAGTGATACGAGAAGAAGTCCTACAGTATACAAAGCTATAAAGTCCTGGCATGAACAGTCAGACTTAGCACATGTGTATCTCGACAAGGCAACGAAGCGAAGGAAAAAATGGGCGAATGACAAGCAGAGGCATGTTGAATTCAATGTGGGAGACTTGGTGATGGTAAAGATACTTTCGACATAGCACAAGTTTACCCGTCCACTTCACAAGGGCCTTGTTCGAAAATATAATGGGTTATTTTCAATTTCCAAAAGAGTTGGCAAAGTCTCGTACAAGGTGGACTTACCTACGCGACTAAGGCTACATCTGGTGTTTTACGCAAGTTATTTGAAACCATATCATGGATATGCGAAAGACATAGAGTGTGGGCCACAATCCAAAGCACCTTTGGGAGTTTTCACATCTTATGACAATGAGGTAGAACTTATCCTTGATGTAAAGTGTAGTAACCACTTATCTAATACCAAAAAGAATAAATATTTATATATATGTATAATATTCATATTTTATTTGTATATGGATGATAATTAATTTATGTATTGTTATTAATATTTTTTGTATAGATTAAGGACATACTATTAGTATTGGGTTTATTTGCAAGACTTTAAATTTATTTTAGGGACCAAATTATAATACTTTGAAAGTTTTGGGGGCTAATATATAAATATTAAAAGTTAACCTCTTAGTATAAAAATACACATTTTAAACCATAATTTACTCATTTTTGGGTCGATCCACCCCTTTAGAGAGAGAAAAGAGAGAAATAGAGGGGAGAGAAAGAGAAGAAGAAAAGAAAAAGAAGAAAAAATTAAAATTTTAGATTTTAAGAGGTATATCATAACTATTTCTCAATTTATTGGTGTTAATTAAATTAATTTCTTTAAGTTTTAATTTCTGGACAAATGCAAAATTGGGGATTTGATGTGAATTTTGTAAGATATATTGAGAATTGATGATGATTATATAGATAGCTTGATAAATCATGATGAATTGCCGAATTTCTACTTGATAGTCTCTTGATCCGAAAATTTTATAAATTGTTGTGCTTTGATTCTGGTTTTGGATTTTGAGACTATGAAACTAGACATGTATAGAATCATTTGAGACTTTGAATCGATTACAAATTCCAGAAATTGAATTTGTAGTAAATTTACCAAAATGGCCCTGAAATTCTAAAAATTTTCTGTGTTAACAGTATGATACAGTGACAAATAATTTTTGATCTGCTAAATGATCTTCAAAAATTACGAATTTTTGGAATATGGTAAATTTATATATCTAATATGATATATTCAAATTTGAGAATTTAGATTAATGTGGTTAAACTGTTGTAATTTTCTAAAGCATATCAGCTCATTACAGTATTTGATTAACAGATTTTTAAAGCTTTAGAATAAAATAGTTTTAAAATACTTTTGGCATGGATTTTGAAGTGGAATATTTATCATGAATTGAAATATGTGTCAAGAGTAATTCTATGATAGTGTTATAATTTTTGAGTTAGTATATGATTTTATAAAATTAGGAGACTGAATATTGTTTAGTAAATATCTTGATCCCGCCAGAATGATAGTTTGAATTTGATGGTGTTTATGAAATAGATTCTGTAGGAATTATGATATAATATTCATTCATAAGAAAGAGATATGAGTTAAGAAAGATATATTCGGATTTTGGAACAATTGAACATCATTTGATGTATAAGAAAATTTTGTTAAATGTAAGTGATCGGAATGATAAGTTTTGAGAAACCAAGTAATTAGACCAATTCGATGTGATAAGAGCAATATATATAATTTTGTAAGCTATTTAAAGTGTTTTGTGTGAATGTTGAGGCTTATGAAAGGATTAATCTTCATTGATAGGTTAATGAGAATTAATCCTTGTAACTAATAGTACTAAAAGGTAAGTATACTAGACTTTTACAGAAATCACAATAAACATAGTAATTGTCTATGTATAATTTTGTAAATGTGCTTAAAAATATGTTTATGTTATGCCAAAGCATATTTGATATGAAATGTGAAAGACATATGTTTATGAATATGAGTATTGACATTGAGCATAGACATACATGTATTTATGAAAATGAGTTTTTCAAAATAAAATGTGTTTAACAAAGAAAGCTTTTGAAGTGAAAAATGTTCATGAGATACGTTTTGTGTTTTGAGGATGCTTGAACTCACTATTTAATTAGTAGGCACCTTATGTGATTTGTGGAGCTTTTATGTGTAGCCTTTCCTTCGGGATTGGTATATGTTATATGTTCCGTATGTAAAGAGGATCCTAGTGGTACCTAAAGGAAAAATGAGTCATCATATTCGTGTGGTGGCGTATTGGTGCATGTGAGAGGACTCACCGATGATCAGGATGAGGGTTTGGTTCTTACCTTCGGGTATGAGCGTTATATATGTGTAATTTAAACCTCACTTGTGTTATTTCTCTCATACGGTATATCATCGATGGGTGACATTTGACTCATTATGTGATATGAAAGTCCTACTAAGTAGTAGTTGAGTAATGGTATTCTTATTATTTGTTTTGAAAGAATGTGTAAACGCTTACCTGACATGTGATTTGATAAAATTTTGATTTTGATTTTGATTTTGATTTTGATTTATCACAGCATATCATACACATGTATTGTGTATATATATATATGTATTTGTATTTTGATATATAAAAAACTAGTATGCTTACTGAGCTTTATACTCATTATAGTTTATGGTGATTTCAGGCAAATAAGGTACATGTGTGCTTAGCAGATTTGGCAAGGCTTCTGCTGTCCTTTGGGTTCCCTAAGTTACTAGGTTGCTAAGTGTTTCATTTGTGGACACGTAGTTTAAGATATTTAATTTGTCCCTATTGAATAAATACTTATTTATTATTTTATTAGGTGTAATTGTATTTGGTTTATGTTTCACCAAGTGTGGTTGAGGGGTTGATCTTTATGTTGAGCTTACTAGCAACCTGCTAAGGATTCATATGTTAAATTTAAGTTTGAAATTTTATGCAATATTAATTATGAGTGCACATTATTGAATGAGTGTAAGTTATGTCATATTTCAGATCTTTGAGTCTGGAGCGTGACATAAGGACGGTACGGAAGAAAAACTATCCTCCGAGTCGAGAATATTTTGTCAAGTGGAAAGGGTTGCCCAATAGCGAAGCAAGCTGGGAACCCGAAAATGCATTATGACAGTTCGAAGATAAGGTGCACGAGTTCTAATGAAGACACGACGAAGGCGTCGTGTGAATTTGGTACAGGAGAATGTCACGCCCCAAATGTTCTCAGCATTTCATCAAACATTTGGTACGTGCCAAGACATTTGAATGTTACTTTGGCCATTGAAGCATTTAATGGACCACACTTTCTAGAATGCTCATTTGAGTTGATGTATGTATCGGCTAAATCCACTTGTATGTAGTAATTAGTAGAGAATTCTAAAATAGAAATATTCTTTTAGAATATTACTTGTGGTAGGTGACTTTTATTATAGACCGTTAGATGCTTTTAATATTAGCCGTCCATTATATATAGTTTTTGCTATAAATAGGTGAGCTCTTATTTGAAGCAACATACCTCTTAGCTTATAATTCTCTTTGTTATTAATATAAGAAGTATTCTCTCAAACACCTTATGTTCTTCTTTTGTTATTAATACAAGAAGTATTCTCTCAAACACCTTATGTTCTTCTTCTTCTTCATTTTTTTATTGGTTTATTGGTTTTTAGGCTATTTAGTACTGATAAGTATTTAAGATTGCATGGGTTCGAGAATTAAGTCCATGACACTGAATAAGCATAAATTTTTTTATTCTTTAATAGAGTAGATTTGACTTTTTATAAGTATGAGTAGATTTTTTCACATTTTAATAGGCTAGATTTAACTTTTTCTTAATTTAGATTTGTGGGCTATGCTACCACGAATATTATTATTGTATGTCTCGATGAGTTTAGATTTGTAAATTTACAAGCTACACCACAAATATCATTGTTATATGTCTTGTTAGAAGTCTTTTTTAAGTTTAAATTTTCCGACTGCACCACTACAAATATTTTTGTTATATGTCTAATAAACTTATTGTATGTTATAATAAATAAAAAAATCTAGTTGCCTTAAAAAAAAAAAAGCCTAATTTCCCTTAAAAAAATAAAAAATAAAAGCTCTCATCAATAAATTATTATATTTAGTTTGATGTTATCCTTGCACTTGCGTGTGCGAGTCACAAAGCGTTGGATATCAATTATAACTATATATTATTATGACTCTTGTTTTTTCTGTAAAAAAAAAAATTATTGCAATGGTAAAAAAAATCAATTAGAGACAACCATTTCCATTAAAACGTTGTAAAATTAATCAAGTTGAACTTTATTACCGCAAAACTTCAAATTATATATATTTTTTTTCTAATTTTTTAACTGAGCTATCACTGTGTTGAAATGGTCAAATACCAAAATTTTCTCAATTCCTCTGTTGTCAAAATCAACATTAGTGCATGCCCGTCCTCTTAGATTTGGTCTCACCAATGCAAAATCTATCTGACCCATTTTTGTGTGTTTGGGGTCCTACCAAGAACATGAAAGCAATCGGGCAAAGTCCTACAAACCCAGTTTAAATTCTGGCCAAGATTATCTTTCAGATTCGGTAGAAAATAAATTATTGCAAACATTGCAATCAACCTTAGTTATATTTTCAAAGTCCTGGCTTGAAACCAAATTGAAGAAAAGAATAAGGACCTTCCTTGTAATTAACGAAGAATAAGATAATTCTATTATCGTATTCGAATATAAAAATGAATCTCTTTTTAAACTTATAAAACTCTAGAGGATCTTGGACCAATTTTAAAAAGGAAAAAAATGGTAGTTTCTTTCTTAGGAAACTATAAAAAGCTAAGGAGAAAAGATAGGATGATTGTGGTCAAAGCACAGCAGATTGGTACATTGCATTATTGGGAAAGCTAAGTTGTCATAAACGTGAACTTATCACTACTTAGAGACACTTCCAGAAAATCTGGAAAAACTTTTATTCTAAGTTCCATGAAAATTTTATTATTATATATCGTCTCCTTAGTTTCCATTACTGGTTTTATTTATTAACAAAGAGAAGACCCACCTAGAACTTCACTAGCCTTTGATTATAGCCAAAGGGTATTTTATTCACATATTATAAAAAATAAAAAGGGCCAATAGGAATTGAGAAATAGATCTCCTATGATAGAAGGAAAAGTTTTAAAAGTAAAATATGTATATACGAAGAAAAAGCTTTTACTTTTACTGAACTGATAAAGAGTTGCAATAAGCCCTCTAAAGAAAAAGTAAACGGGGCTATTTACGGGCAAAGAGAAATCTTTAGTCATCAATCAATTATGATCATCATCATCAGTATGACAATTCTGCAATCAAACGGTTAAGACGCCCCCGGGAACCCTATTTTACACCAAAAACATGTTTAAAACACTGACACCAACAGTACGATTATTCTAGTTCCATAATTGAAATTGTAGGCCCAGAAGCACATGATCATTGCAGTAAAATTCTCGTTTCCTGCACACCGACTACTCAAAACGAGGGAACAACGCCGTAGTGAGCATCGGCCATAAAAGCAGCAGCAGCAACAGCAGAGGCTGCTGCAGAGCCGTAGAGCCCATCCACTTCAGTATCAGCATCTGTTCTTTTGGCGAATCGGCCTTTGATTCTCGGTCTAGTTTCCGCATAGGCTTTACGTGAATGGTAGCGAATTGTTTTCTCAAATTTACGATTCTTTCGCTTCTCTCTGTAACGTAAAACCCTAGCTTCTCGATCAATTCCACAAATCTGGTTCGCTTGGTTTGCCACTGAACCAGAGACAAGAGCGTTTGTATCGGTGCCGGTGACACCGCTAACGTTTCTGCCAAATGAGTACGATATATCGGACATCGAGTTCCCATCTGGAACTATCCCAACATCAAGCGATGATGATGAAACCTGAAATCAATATACTTCATAAAATCAGTAAAATTTCCTCAAATAATTTGGATTCAATAAAATTTGGTTAAATTAAAATATAAGGGTACGTTTGTAGCTGTTATGCTTCTACTCAATTTTGACGGCTATTTAATTTTAAACGAGAGGTTTAGAGTTGATGATTACACTTTGGCTGAGAGACTGAGTATGGTAGTTGAATGAAGAGAGCTTGGATCGACAAAAGTCAATATCGAAACAACTTTCATTGTTGATCAAAGGAATTGGAACAGGCTCAGTTGTTTGGACAGGCACAACACTATCCATGCCCGCGCTGTGATGATGATTCTGAAACGCATTCGGATACTCAAAATCAAGAAACGGATCCATTTCCGAGAAAAACAACTCCCCAGATTTCATTTCAGCTGTATTTTCAATTCCCAGCTTCGAATTTGGCGGCAGCGGCCAGGAACCAGCGTCGACGCCGTCTTGTTGGCACGCGTTGTTGAGCTCTGAGCCTCCATTTTGATCGGCCGGAACCAGGAAGTTAAGGGTCGACGACTTCACAATCGAGTCAGCCAAGTCGAAGAACGGCTCAACAGGGTGGCGTTCGTGGCGACGGGCCAGAGGATTAGCCGAGTGGATGTCGTTGTCGCACGTGACACACAAGGCAGCGGCGTCGGCCTTGCACGTGACAGCAGCCGGCGCCTGCTCGCAGACCTCGCACATCCAGACCCGCTCGTGCTTGGTCACACAGTGGATTCTCGAATCACAGCTGAGACAGAGGAAAGCAGAGTCGACTCTGCAAAAAACCGCCGCCGCCGCGGCCTTGCAGATATCACATGGCTTCGCCGCCACGCTCCACCCTCCGGAAACCCCCTTGACGCTTTGCAATTCAATTCCCATGAACAAAGCTTAGCTTAAACTTCTCTTGCTACTGTTTTTCCTCTGCTACGAGTTATCTCTTTCTTATTTTTCTTCCCCTTCTTCTTTGGAGTTTGGAGTAAACGTGGAGAAATGCAAGAGCTGGTTTTTGATATCGTTAGGTTTGGGGATACTTTTTTAATTGGGGAAGCTAAGAAATAGAGAAATCAAAGTGCTGACGAGTAATAAGTTGACACGTGGATGAATGGTGTCCATTCAAATAAGGTTTAGTTGGTTTTTGGGTTTCGGGATTTTTTTAATAGTGCATTAGGGGGAAGTAGTTGTCAAATGTCTGTGCCGACGTGGGACCCAGGGGTCAAGTGACAGAGTTTGATGATCATTAAAAAAATATAGCTTTTCGTGATACGAGTGGGATGAGGGCAAACATTAATCCAGATGGGACAGCCGCTTGCCCATACGGGTCGGCCTCTCAATATTTAATTCCATTTTTGGGGAAATATTACAATCCATGCCATATAAATTTTAAACTTTTAAAAATCCTTTATTTATATAATAATTTTATTATATTTTAAAATAATAATTATAAGTTTGAAATTATTTAAACTCATTAAAATACTTAATAAACTCACTTTTTCATTAAAATTAATTTTTTTTATTATAAATCTGATTTAGTTTCTAATATAATATTTTACTAAATTAAATTTTTATTAAATTTCCATATAAGAGTCAATATTATTCTTAAGTTTTGTAGAGAAATAATTATAAAATTTATTTGACATTGAGAATAATTATGCAAGATATTTATTAAAAACTAATAGTTTTATAATGATTTAAATTAAAATATTGTATTAATAATTAAGTTTGGTTTATAAACTAAAATTTTAAATTTTAATAAAAGTAAATTTGTGATCACTCAGAAATTCAATAGGAAATTAAATCATAAGGTAAATAATTTGATTCAAGCAATCAAAATATAATATGTATTTAAAAATTTAATAAAACAAACGCTTTTAATCTTCTTTTTTTAAGAACAAACACTTTTAACTTAAACACATAAAAAAAGAATTATTTTTCTTTATAATTACTAAATTTTCCAATTGGTTAGTCAATGTTATTATGTTTTAGTTTTAAATAAGCAATTTTTCTTAGAGAAAATGTTGTAGAATTTATTTACTTGACCTAACCCTACAACTAAAATAGACATTGAAAGAGTAAATATTCGTTCGCAAAAGTTTTATTTTATTACAATGATAAAGTTTGATCAATCCAATATGGGAAAAGAAAAAACAAAATAAAAATTTGTTATAATATTCTAAAAAAATGATATTGAGATTTTTTTTATCAATAGAATATACGTGTTTAATTATATATCTAAAAATGATATACAAATTTAGAATAGATTTATTAGATGAAATTTGAAAGCATCCTATTTTATATGGCGATGTTGTTCTTTAATTAAGATTGGAGAAACTCTTCATCTTTGAAGCTTGGAGAAACTACTCATTGTTAAAGTTTTATGGAGAAATTGTTCATCTTTAGAGATTAAAGAAACTACTTACCATTGGACCTTTATGGTGATACTGCTCATCATGGAGTGAAGACTTACATGGATGAGCTTATAAATTGAAAGAGAATAATAATAAGTTGAGCAACATACGTACAACAACATGAGTAACATAAATCGAGTTTCATGAGCAGTATAGACCGAGTATCATGAGTAGCATAAGCATAATAAAATTAGTAGTATAAGTTAAGTATCATAAATAGTATAAGTTGAGTATTATAAGCAACATAGGCTGACTAGCATAAGCCAAAAATAACAATGAGCCAAGCAGTATAAGCTAAATAGAAATAATAATAAATCAAGATAAGCATAAGCTGAAAAATAAAGGCCGGGCACCATAGGTATAAGATGGCCTTAGTGAGGACTTATGTATTCTCGATCTTTAAGTAAGAACTTACGTGGCTTTAAATAAGGATTTACGTAGCCTCGATCTTCATGTGAGGATTTGCATGGCCTTAGATGAGGACTTACGTGGCCTTTATCTTCATTATGGGTAGCCACATCAACCTTAGTGAACATCCTTTAAAGATTCTTCTAAATCAAGAAGACTGTCTAAAAATTAGAGTTGAGACAATCTGTAAAGTATTCAACCTTATCTACATTACTAGAAAATACGAGAATTCGTCACAAATCTCTACCATATAGCCCTTCAAAAGGTTTTGAATTTTAAAATTCAAAATACTAGAGGTTTAGATAAATTAACAACTTCTACTGGTAGAGTCCTAATTGGAAACAAATCCGTATAAATAGAAAAACTTATACTGAAATATCATGAAAGGTGAAGCCTAAAAAATTATGAAAGTTTAAAGCTGGAAAACTCGCGGTCAATCACCTATCAAGAAACAAATTCTGAGAAGGCACCTATGGCAGCCATATGCTCACCAAACCAAATGTGCTGAAACCTAATAACAAAATCGAATTTCCATGGCCAATAACATTCCCACAACATACACATAATTATAAGCCACATATATCTTCGTAGAATTTTTCCCAATAATCAAGGAGATTTACACATGATAAGGAGACCGCTAGGCAGTGAAGGTTCTTGACAGAGACTGTTATTACCATTTGTGGTAGTTGTTTCTATTCAATGGCTACTGTTGCTGCTGGAGCTTCGATAAACTTCAAAAAAGTGATCAGAGCGATGGGGGACTAAGTGGTGGACGACAATGGTGACTATTGGTGGCCGGAACGATGGCTTCAAGGAGCGGTCACGTATATAGGTTTGGGTCTTTTTGGGTGATTTCAACAATGAACGACAGTGATGACGGTAAGGATCAGTTGGCCTTTTTAAGTTGATCGATAGCGAAAGGCAAGTGGCATGGCAAAGATCGACAACGGCAGACGGCGGTTTCTGGCTGCTGTCTTACTTTTTCATGGATTGTTTGTGTTTTATGTCTTCTCTCTTTTTTTTCTTTTTAACTAAAAGAAGAAGCAATCCATGCATGGTTTGCATGGTTGCATAGCACTTCTTTTAATTGTTTTTCTTCCTTTTTTTTTAATAAATGAAGAAATAGTAATGAATTGAACTTATTTATTTTAAATACTCAACTGATTTAGCTGACAAGGGCGGGGATTAGAGTGTTAATCTCTATAATCTTTTGCGTCAATTTGCATAGATGACGTAAATTATTAATCTTAAAATTTTGTCAATTTAAGTTAATGAATTAAATTTGTTTTCTTTTAATAAATGAGATCAAGATAACAAAAATGAATATAAAATATGTAGCGAGATACTAAATTTATAATGGTTTGACTCCACATGAGGTTATGTCAGAATTTGACGAGCTCACTTAAATATATTATAAAATATTATTTTTACAATAAAGATATATATTGTTAGAGTTTTTATAAAATAAAAAATAAGCCTTCCCCCAAAGAATAACAGATATGTTGCCCTCTCTAATCTATAGAGAAAATTAATAGTAAAAATTGATCATTAAAAACTCATCTCCCTTTATAATTTTATCCCATATTTATTGGGTAGTAATAGTAGTGTGAGGGTCGTAAAATTTTTCTTAATTAGAATTTTTTTTATTAGAATCCCACAAAAATAAAAATAATAACTCCCTTATTTATTTAAGACTTTCCTATAAAGTTATAGTGAAATAGAGACAATTCTCTTCTTACTTATTTAAGACTCAACCTTGACCTTTTGATAGATTGTATTGGACCTTTATAATAAATTGGGTCTTACACTGAGATTTGAGGAGGAAATAATTCAATTTAGTAAATTATATTAGAAATAAAAAAAATTATAATATAAAATTAAAATTTTAAATTTGAGTGGTTAATTTCTTAAGAAAGTGGTTTTGTTGAATATTTTCATGGATTTAAATAACCTCACCCTTATTTGTATATTAGTATAAGTCCACAATATATACCAAATTTGAAAATATTTTAAATCTTTGTTATTATTCTATATAGGTAAAATAAAATGATAAGTTCTCTTATGTGATTTTCACTAAAACTATTTGTAAGAATATAGACATATTATATGTAGTAATTATGTATAAAAGAAATAAAAATATTAAAATATTTTTACATTTTTAGTTATTATATAGCCACACTATATGTTGTTTCTTTTAGTAAGATTTTTGCAATTATGTTTCACGGAAATAGTAGGGATACAGAACTAAGTTAATTCCATGGTATGCCAATTTCTAGGATTTTAGGACAATCACTAAATATTGCCTATTATTACTAGGTTTTACTACGAATTAATTAACAAGGCATATCTGTGCCTACAATATTGCTAATGGTGCTACAATTCTCTATTATTTGGGTTTCATTAAATTTGATTTGTTGAAGCGGAAGCATACAAACGAGCAATATAACTCAAGTAATGTAATGTAGAAATATATAATTAAGAAACTAGAGAGAGAAAGGTAGAAGAGAAACGCACAAATATTATGTGGTTCGATAATTTGCCTACGTTCACTGCGGATCAAGATCACACACTCTTATTATTAAATCTAAGGCACTCACAAAGTATATATTTTATCAAAAAGACTCACAAGGTAATTACTTTTTCTTGCAACCAAGGGATTTTTTCTCACTAAAAATTACAAAGTATGTTTGATCACAAAGATTTTACTCTAATCACAAAAATTATGTGTCTTCTCACTAATATTTCACAAAGATGTGTTTACAAGCCAATGGAGAGCCTTTATATAGGCTTTAGAATGTCTTAAGTTTACCCTAAATGTGTAGAAGTCGTATTAGGAAGTCTTGGAACAAGGCTAAACAAAATGGGAAACAACTTATCGCATTGGGCACCACGGCGTTGAGCACTTGGCGCCACGGCGCTTAGGTTTTGTTTTGGGTATTACGGTACCCACAACCTAGCATTGTGGCGCCCATACCTAGGCAACGCTACTTGCATATTTTACCTCATTTCGCTTCTGTCTTCAATCATCGCATACCCAATGTATTTAACTTGCTCTCCAAATTATATCCTGATGATTTTTAATCAACTTACACAAATCCTCTCTTTGATTCAAAATAATTCACAAAGTAACTTAATCTCTCATCTTCGCATCTTCGCTCACCCTCAAAAAATAGTGACTTCGGTTAAGTCCTTGTTAGGATGAACTTAACCGAGGGTAGTGACTTAGTCAACATGTCAATAGAAGTTTTAGACAACCCTATCTTTGTTAGACTAACTTCACCACTTTGGACAATCTCTTGTATGTAATGGAGCCCCACATCAATGTGTTTAAACCTCTAGTGGAACACTTGATGCTTGCTTAAGTGTATGACACTCTGGCTATCACAATATACACCAGTGTTCACATCTTTAGTAGCCATTACCTCCGCGTATATGCCTTTTAACCATACAGCATCCGTAATAGCTTCACCAACAGCTATGTACTCTGCCTCTGTAGTAAATAGTGCAACCACACATTGTAGAACTAATCTCCAACACACACTACACCCAAACACTGTGAATATGTAACCTGTAAATGATATTATCTTGTCTAAATCACCTGCATAATCTGAGTCTACATATTCTCTTATCATTACACTATTATCCGCATCCCTTTTATACATCAACCTGTGATTCAACGTCTCCTTGAGATATCTCAAAATCTACTTCACTGCAAGCCAGTGATCCTTTGCCAGATTTATCTCATATATACTTACTACACTCACAGCTTGTGCTATGTCTGGTCTTGTGCAAACTATTGTATACATGATGCTCCCCACAACACTTGCATACGGTACTTTACTCATTGTAATTTCTCCTCTTCGAATGTCAGCGACTGTGTTGTTGAAAGTTTGAAATACATGACCAAAGGAGTAGAGACAGCCTTTGCATTGGACATACCAAACTTCTCTAGAATTTTGAGTATATATCACTATTGAGACAAAAAGATAACATCTCTTCTTTCCCTCATAATATTCATACCCAATATGTTGACATATTTTAAGGTATATGCATGTGATTGTGTACATATTGAAAAAATTAAATACATATATCATATACACAAATTTCGCAGCGGAATTAAACATGTAATCAACATATACACATGTACTTAAATTCTTAACAACTTAAGAATACATAAAACATACCTTTGAAGACTTCCGATGAAGATTTCAAATCTAAATTTCTTTACTCTAACTTTGAGCTCACCTTGAAGTGTACGTTTGTTCAATTGCAGTTCACAATAATCCGGTGTGATTGTGAAGCTAGAATAGCAGCAGTATAATCTCCAGTAACAAGGTTAGTGTTACTTGAGAGAAAAATAAGAAGGATTTATTTTTTTTCTCCTTTGATCTTTCTTACAAGTCTTTGTTCAATGAAAAACTCTCTCAAAACCAACTCTTCTTTTTCCTCTCAACTCTTGCATGAAAATTGATTCACACAATTGAAACTCAACCATTTTTAGTGTTCTCAACACTTCACAATTGCTCTACCAAAATTAGATTAAGTGACCAACTTCCAAAATAATATTTTGTGGCCATTTTAATGGTCTAATAAAATTAACTATTAATCACAAAATAGTGCTCCACTTAATTTAATTTATGTTTCTCAAATTAGGTATGTCTTCCATTTAGGAATAAAATAATAAATAAATAAAATCATATTTTATTTATTTAAATAATATTTATTTAATTATTCAAAAATTATTTGAATAATTAATATTTACCTTATTTGATTTTACTAACATGGTTAATGGATGAATTCATGGTAAAACAATTCATAGAATAAAATTGTGCCACTTATTAACATCTAATTAGTTAATAACTCTTGTCAACTAATTAAATGATATACTTAACATTTAAGTCTAAACAAGTGCACAACCCGAGGAACCCCGAAACATATTTTTGGTTTGCTGGAATTTTTAGGATGGAACTGTTCAATCCATTATGCTGCGCCAGTGCACAATGAGTACACTTCATATTGTGAGACTCTCTACGTCAACGTCCGAATTATTATATAGAACTCCTCCATACGTTCGTGAACGATGCCTCATACACACATTACAGATATTACAAAGCGACGCGTTAGACCATACAAGTTGAGGTTATAATATATTCATATAATTCCTCCATCATTTATATCTGGGTAGAGCAGAGATATAGATTAATACCATCAAATCTTCATATGCCCAATCCGAAAGGTTATCTCTAGAATTGTATTTCAATAAATAATATTCTCAAATACTTTTGTAATATTATTTATTTCTAGGGTTAAACTTTTTTCCCGGGAATTACTGTTTATGGCCATAAGACTTTCTCAAATACAATCTTTAGAGCATTAGGATATAATACTCACCAAAATAAGCTTATGGATCCCATATCTATGCATACTGGATTCCATAAGCATCAGACTATACCCAACGATACTCAACGGTCAGACCATGAAAGGTTTCTGATATGTGTAGAACCAAAGTATGGTGGATCACTCACAAGCCCACCATGGCACTCAGGTTAAAGGACCACAAATACTACTCAACTCGAAAGACCCTCCATTGATGGCTTTATGGGATGTCTATTGGAGATCTTTGTGAGTTTATTCAATATTTAGTACTTACTGAATATATGTATCTCTATACGAGTTTCCACTAAACTCAAGGTTTGCTAAGACTTACCATCTAGACCATCCACATATAGATATACACCAATATATATATTAATTAAGGTATTCACTAACAGACCAGCATCAGTGAAGATAGATTAGGAACATAATATTTGAGAACATATTTGCATAATGATATTTTCTAGCACTATTTACAACTCTTTTCAACTGCATCATTACTAATATATTCTTAAGTCTTTGTCCCATTTCAGACAAGGCTCTAACTCTTTAGATATCGCTGACTCTTATAACCTGATAACTCTTATCAGTGCAAACTCTTAGCATTTATAACTCTTAGCGTTGCTATTTTTTAGCACTGATCTAAACTCTTTTAAACCAGATCTGAACTATTTCATATCATACATTGTCTGAAACGTTACAAGCATTTTACCATATAAAAAATATAATTAGCGATTTAATAAAATGATAATGCAAGTATAAATATTAAACGAATATTTATATATAAAGGGATGGCACGTAAGCACAAATCTCAACACAATATTCTCTTCACTGCTCCCAAATCCTTCATCTCAAACTCGCCACTCAACTGCTTCTTGAGTTTCTGTATCTCTTTTATATTCTTGCATGCGATCAACATATCATTAATGTATAAAAGTAAATACATCATCCTACAACTTAGGTTCTTGAAGTACACACATCCTTCATACTTGCTCCTACTAAAGCCACAAGTCATCATAAACTCATCAAATCTCCTATACCAATGTCTAGGTGATTATTTTAACCTATATAATAATTTCTTTAGCAAACAAATATGATCTTTTTTTTTAGGTTCCTCAAACCTTTATGGTTGTGCCATGTATATCGTCTCTTCAAGATCTCATACAGAAGAGCTATTTTTATATCCATCTACTCTATATGTAAATTAAAGTTTGCACACATGGCTAACAAAGTCCTAGTGGATGTATGCTTGATGACTGGAGAGAATATCTCATGAAAGTCAACTCCCACTCTCTAAGTAAAATCTTATGCAACTAACCTAGCCTTGAATCTCATAGGCTCTATCCCTGATATCCTCTCCTTCACCGTATACACCCACTTGCACCCAACTAGTTTCTTTTGAGGTCTCTCCACCAATTTTCAGGCATTATTCTTCCTAAAAGAACTGATCTATTTTTCCATGGCTTGCTGCCATTCATTCTTGTTTTTACTCTTCACAACCTCATCATATATTCTAGGCTCATCATACTCAATAGTGTAAGAATTAAAAGTATTAGCAACTAAATCTGCTTGTGCATACCTGATTGGTGGGCTAATTGCTTTCCTTAACCTGTCTCTAGTTAGCTAGTACTATTTAAGTTTCATATTATGAGTCTTAATCTTTCTTTGGGTGGACTTAGAAGAACTTGCTGGTGTTTTTGGTTCATCTTCAAGGATATCATTATTGAAGTTTAGATCTGAGGGCATATCATATTTACTCTCATGCTCTACTTTAACTTCTATTGACTCGAGTGCTGAGTTTTCCTTGGACACAAGTTCTTCTTTCTCATCCTTTAGGGAGACTTTTATTATAACCGTTTCATTGACGTCACGTCATGGCTTATGATACTCATTGGCAGTGCCAAGTCTTTACATCATACCTTGTTATATCTTTTCACTCATTCAAGATACCTTATAAATACCCATTTGATAACCCATCAAACTCTCTATTGTAAAACTCAAGGCCATTGTCAGTCTTCAGCCTCTTCACCCTTTTACTAGTCTGATTTTTAACAAGAGTCTTTTAAGTCTTATACGTATCAAATACTTGATCCTTACTCTTTAACACATAGACCCATAACTCCTTTGAATAGTCATCAATCAAACTGAAAAAAATACCTAGCACTACTACGAGTAGCTGTTTGAGCTGGTCCTCAAACATCCAAGTATATATAGTTAAGAGTCCCCTTAGTCTTGTGTTAACTGATACTAAACCTCACCCTATGTGCTTTCCTAAACACATAATGCTCAGAAAACTCCAATGGCTGGAACCTATCTTTATCGAATGCCTATTGACTAAATAACTCCTTCAAATTTCTTTCATCTAGGTGTACTAGTCTAAGATGCCACAACTTGATTTGTATATTCTCATCATTTACAGAGAATAATGCAGAACCACTCACAACTTTACCTTTAAGCATATAAACACCTTTGTGCTTCTCTCATATCATTACCACCATGATGTGAGTACTTTTAAACCTAGGGTACATGTATATGGGTTTGTGTTTATCATTCAAAAATAGCATATGTATCTCATATATACATGCGCAGCGGATGAACGAAATACAAATTTCATAATGATAAACACAAGTAAATATTACATGTTATCTCATAAATGTAAAATACTTCAAGATTGAGAAATAATACCTTATCAAGCCTTTGGTATATTGTCGAATCGGAGTACCCACCTTGAAGCAACCTGTTCACAATTCTAGTTCGTTAACACAATAGGCTTGAGGAAACTAGAATAATAGGTTTTTTAGGAAATGATTCAACTTTTGAGTCCTTATTTCTACCTTATAGTATGGGTGACCAGAAATAGAAGAAAAAATGAAAGAGGTGTTTTTGCTCTCAACACTTGGGAGAATTTCTAACACTTAGTAAAATTTACTTCTCTCTTTTTTCTTTACCCATTGCACGAATTTTTGATAATTAATTGAGCAACTAATTGCTCTTTCATTTGTTTATTATTATCTTTCATTTTCTTACATAATGGCAACCATTATGTTTGCCATTAGTGTTTTGTTTATTATTATCTTTCATTTTCTCACCTAATGGCATCCATTATGTTTGTCATTAGTTTTATTTATTATTATCTTACAATAAACCAAATTAAAACAAAATAAAATGGAATATCATTTAAATGAACTTAGCCTTAATTTAGGCCAAATAAAAAAATACTTTCTTATCATTAAGAAACATCTTAAGGCTTACCATTAACAAGTGTCACCCATTTATACTTACCTTACCATTTAATAAATATTTAAAAAATAATTTAATCATATTAAATCATAATAGAAATACATGCCAATTTAAATAAAAAATTAATTGTTTGATTTCAATTTAAATAATAATATCATATATTATTATTAATTTAGTCAATAAACATTTTAATGAATAAAATAATGATATTATTTGTCCAACAAATAATATCATTATGGTAATTTTCAAATCAAAGAATAATTGGCCTACATGTGCCTTGTGTCAACATCCCATTGATCAACAACTAATTGTTAATTAATTGATGTACTTAACTCTTAAATCTTGACACATGCACGACCAGAGGAAAACCGAAGTAAATATTCGGCATACTGAAATTTTTTGGATCGAACTATTTAATCTATTATGCTGCCCCAGTGCACAACGAGTACATTTTATATTGTGGGACTCTCTAGGTCTACTCTCGATTTGTCAAACAGAACTATTCTGTGAGTCCGAGATCGATGTCCCATGTACACGTCATGGATATTACAAATTAGTGCAGTAGATCATACAAGTTGAGGTCATAGCGCATACATATAATCCTTCTGTCAATCATATCCTGAAAGAGTAGGGATATAGATCACTACCGTCAAATCTTTATATACTCATCCGTGAACTTATGTCTAGACACGTATCTTAATAAACAATATATACAAACACTTTTACAATATTGTTTAACCATATAGGAAACTCTTTTCTTGGGTTTATTGCTTATGGCTATAAAACTTTCTAAGATATAGTCTCTGAGTATTTGGATATATATAACTCAACAATGTGAGCTGACGGATTCTATATCTGTACACACCAGACTCCATAAGCATCGATCCATACCCAGCTACACCCAGCGGTCACACCGTGAAAGGTCTGTGACATGCGTAGAACCAAAGTATGATGGATCACTTACAAGTCCACCGTGGTACTCAGGTCAAAGGATCACGTATACTACTCAACTCGAGAGAACCTTTCATTGACGGCTTCATGGAATGTTTATTGGGGTCTTCGTTAAGTCTGTTCAGTATTCAGTCCTTACTGAACACCTGTATGCTATACGAACTTTCAGTAAGTCCATGGTTAGCTAAGAACAACCATCTAGACTATGTAGGTCTAGTATACACTGATTTATGTAAAAAGATTCCACTGATAGACCTATATCAGTGAATTAAGACTAGGAACATATAATTTAAGAATAGACTTGCATAATAACATTTCTTAGCACATATTACAACTTTGTTATTACTAATATATTCTCAGGTCTTTGTACCGTCACAGAAAAGATTCTAACTTTTAGACTTCAATGATTAATATAACAAGCTAACACTTCACTGATTAATATAACAAGTTAACTCTTTAGCATTTATAAATTTCAGTAATGCTAACTCTTAGTATTGATCTAAACTTCTTTAGACCAAATTTGAACTCCTTCAGATCTTATAATGTCTGTAGTGTCACAAACATTGAACTATTTAATAATAATAATTAGCGATTTAACAAATAATAAACTGTATAAATATCATAAAATAAAATATTCATACAAGAATAGAATGGCACGTGAGCATAAATTCTAACACATGGAACCCTTTAGTACTTTCAAAACCTTTCCGTCAATCTTGATGGAACACCCATTTTGGACTAAAGTCCCTAGTGAGATCAAGTTTTTTTTTAGGTTAAGAACATACCTAACATTTATTAACTCTTTCACTCACCTATCATATAGCCTAAGTTTAATATTATTAATTCCCATCATCTAACATGCAACGTCATTACTCATTAACACCTTACCACTATTAATGAGCTAAAAATTTATAAACCAAGACTTGTACGGGCATATGTGAAATGTACAACCAGAATTAAGAACCCATTGTTCAACATTCTTACCATCAGTAGCGATGAGTGTCTCTACGCTATCATAGCTATCATCATAAGCAAGCGCAACATTCGCTTTCTTTTTATCTTATGCTTTCTTCTCTAAACAGTCCTTTATGAAGTGCTCATATTTTTTACAGCAATAGTACTTCTTAGGAGTCATAGACTTCGATCTTGAGCCATTTTTTCTTTTATCTCTATATGAAGGCCTTCCTCTTACAGATAGACTTCTTGCATTACCCTTGATTTACTTTTCTAATAACTTTGAGTTTAATGATGATTTTACGTCACTCATTATTAAACTTTCTCTACTATAAAGTAACGTATCAACAAAGCTCTCATAACTCTTGGGAAGTAAACTCAGCAGGATAATTACTCTATCTTCATCTTCTATCTTAATATTGATAGAATCAAGATCAAGAATGATCTAATTGAAAGCGTCTATATGATCTTTCATTGGCATCCCCTCTGACATGGATAGTTGATATAGCTTCTTCTTTATATGCAATTTGTTGGCCAAAGATTTTTGCATATAAAGGGAGTCAAGCTTATTCCAAAGACTAATTGCCGTCGTCTCACATGCTAGTTCCCTCAGTACTTCATCGCTCAATGATAGAATGATTGTGCTATGAGTTCTTTCTTGAATGTCCCTTCTTTTTGCTTCTACTTTAGATAACTCTGGCGTCTTTTCTTCTTCACTACATAGCGCTGCAGTCTCCTCTAATGTCGAGCCTAACAATTGACTCACCAACAATGCCTTAACCTTCATCTTCTATAGATTGAAGTCATTCGTACTACTAAATTTCTTTACCTTATATTTGGGTATGTTCATGTCTGCTCAGAACCAAACTTTAATACCAGTTTGTTTAATCGAAAGCACACAAATGAGCAATATAACCCAAGTAATATAATGTGGAAACAAGTAATTAAGAAACTAGAGAGAGAAATGTAGAATAAGAACACACAAAATTTACGTGGTTCGACAACTTGCATATGTCCACGACGGATCAAGATCACACACTCTTATTATTGAATCTTAAGGCTCTTACAAAGTATGCCTTTTACAAAAAAGACTCATAAGGTAATCACTCTCTCTTACAACCAAGAGATTTTTTCTCACTAAGAATCACAAAGATCTCATTCTAATCACAAAGATTATATGTATTCTCACTAAGATTTCACAAAGATCACAAAAATATATTTATAAGCAAATAGAGAGCTTTTATATAGGTTTTAGGAATCCTAGATTTACCTTAAACGTATGAGAGTTGTATTAGGGAGTTTTGGAATAAGGCTAAACAAAATGGAAAACAACTTATCGCGCTGAGCGCTGCAGTGCCCGGCTCTTGTTCCCGCAGCACTAGGCATTCTCACCTGGGCGCCACGGTGCTAAGCACTTGGCGCCCACGCCTAGGCACCGGTACTTACGTCTTTCACCTCTTTTCGCGTCCGTTTTTTATCCTCGTGTACCCAATACACTTGACTTGCTCTCCAAATTATATATCAATAATTTGTAATCAACTTTCTCATTATTTTTAATGCCTATATAAAAAGAAAAAAAAGATAAGTTGTACAATTTGAATTCTAAATTGAAATTTTACTCGAGTAAATAAAATATCAAATTAATTATTCTCCCTTTTTTTTACACACAATATATAATATATCGAAATTAGATTTTGCTAATATTACCTCATTTAATAGGATAAAATAATAAAATGTGATAGGATAAAACTAAATAACTATGTAAGAACCATATAAACCACCAATGCAACAACTACAGTTTTTTAAATAGCGACAGTTGGCATCTACAGTCGATATGAGGCACTAATGACATGTGGATCAATAGATGAACAACAAGTATAGTGAAAAATAACTCAAATGCAAAAGGCAAAAGCTCTACGAAAAATTGTTAACATCTTGAGAATATGAAAAATAGTCACATCTTTGTAGTCAACCACACATAATTAGTTGCATCGAAGATGGGAAGACATCCAATTGTGGCCTACATAGTCAACGCTTTATGACAAGCTTGTACTTATTTAAATGAGCATTAATTTGTACGAAATTTTTTTTAAGTTGATAATTAATTTAATATAAAAGTTTTTTTGATCGAAGTAAAATATTTTAAATTTTATTAACTAAATAGATGTTATATTGACTATTTTATCTTTTTTATAATTTTAATAATTTTTTAATTAATTATAAAAAATATTATTTATAGACAATAATAATTTTTTTTAAAATAATAATATAATTAAATAATATAAATTATTTAATATTTTATAAATGAATTAAAAATAATTAATATAAAAATAAGTGAAAATTAAAAATATAAAAGAAAAAAATGTTTGTTGGACGCGCGCTCAGGCATGCGCTCAGCAAGCATTTTGCTCGTTAGGCGCATCGCTTGGCGCGCACCCAGCAACTGGGCAAAGGCACTTGGCGCGCGCCCAACAAAGCTTGGCTTTTATTTATTTTGCCAAGCTTTGCGTTTATTTATTTTTTAATTTAAATTTAAATTTTATTTAAATTAATTATATTTTAATTATTGTATTAAAAAAATAATTAATTAATTGAAATAATTAATTTATTTTTATTTATTTATTTTAATTAATTTATAAAACATTATTTAATTAAATAATTTATATTATTAAAATATAACTTTTTATTAAAATAATAAAAAATATATTTTAATTTTATAATATAAATTATTTAATAAAATAACTTTTTTATTTTTTATAAAATAATTAATTTTAACTCTTTTATTAAATTAATGAAAAAATTATATTTTAGTTATATAATATAAATTATTTAATTAAATAACTTTTTATTTTTTATAATTAATAAATTAATTATTTTATTTTTTAATACATAAATTAAAAATAATTAATTAAAATAAATATAATTTAAAATTATTAAATTTATTTTTTAAATAATTAATATAATTTAAATTTAAATTAAAAAAACTTGAGACGCATGCGTGAGGCATGCGCCCCAAGCAATTGCCCCAAGCAAATTGCTTATTTTTTTTTAATTTAATTTTTTTTAATTTAAATTAATTATTTTTAATTTATGTATTAAAAAAGAAAATAATTAATTTATGAAATATAAAAAATAAAAAGTTATTTAATTAAATAATTTAAAACGAAGCAATAAATCCGAAGCAAACCGAATCCCGAGAAATACATTTTGAATTAAGACTCAGACGACAAAAGCAAACAAAGAGGTAGGCGGGAACTGAATTTCAGGTAAGTTGGTTTTGGCTGCGAACGTCATGTGGTGCGTGAGCTTAGCTGATAATAAACTCAACTAATTAAATCATTTTCCTTTTTCTTTTAATTAGACGAGATTGCCCTTAGAATCATAAACGATAGACTTTGGCACAAAAATCAATAAAGTCACTGTATCATTTCACATGTGGCAGACAGATGGATCGGCGGACCCAGACTCAAAATTTTATTTCTGGGTTTATGTCCCGGATAATAATAGAAATTATTAAAAGGAAATATATCTGCTTTGCTGTGTCTGTTTATATGCAGAGATTGGATTGCTTGGTGATCTCAGATCGGTTCAATAGGTGTCAAGATTTGAGTTAAAATAAGACCATAAGAGTAATATTATTTTTATGTGCATCTCAAGTTTGGATTTCAACATTGTAAAATATTTTGAAGTAATGTTATCTGAACAATGTATGACAGTAATTAAACTCACCTGTAGCCTAAACCACCCAAATATTTGCAATTATAGAAGGAGACTTTCAACTCCAAAAAAAAAAAAAAAGAGATGCACTTTGGCATTCGATCACAGAGATATTGTGCTAATTGGTATTTTCTTTAGGTACTAAAATACTTGAGTGTAGAGAAATATTAATCTTAGTTTGATATATATATATATATATATGTGCAGAGTTCAATAATATTAGTGAGTTGCTTTTAATTTAGAAGGTGGTATAAATTTTGAAGGGTATTTTTTGGGTGCTTTATTCCATCATTCATGGTTATCAAACTTCTTTCTATGCTGACATTATGACTATATTACTCAAAGAGATGGCTTGAGTGTGATTCTAGTGCTGTTTTGTCCAGCTTTGTTTAAGTCATTATCCTCTTTCACGCACAAAGAAATGGATTAATTAATTGTGAGGATCTTTATTTTTCAAAGTTGACAAAATGTCTAACCTTTGAGGTATGCCTTGACCTTTAATTTGAGTAAGTCTTTTTCAAAAAGAATTTTTAAAAGAATCAGAGATTAGACATAAATTTATTAACTTAACGATCTCTTTATCTCGATGAAACTTATGATGATTCTAACTTAATTTAATTTTTAATTAAAAATAAGAGTGATACTAATTTTTTATAAGGATAGAAATTTTTATTTTTATCAAATTTTTATTATACCATTTTTTTCAAAATTAAAGTTATTAAGAGATTCTAAGAAGAAACATGCTTATTTTTTGAGAGAGAAATAAAGTTGTTGATGCTTTAGCTAATTTTAAGTTTCATATATGCAGATCGTACTTTGTTTCATGCTCAACAAATTCAACATTTTCTCTTAAAAAATTATTAATTTTTTTTTAATTATATCTCACATTATTGAAGAAAAAGGCTTTTTGCTGCTACAAAATTTTTTTGCCTTTACCATCGCAAAAATTTTTGGGATTTTTTTTCATTTTTTACCACAAAAATATATATAATTTATTTTGACCTCAATCAAACTATTTAAAATATATTAACCAAAGAAGTAAATTTTAGTCCATTTTACCCCTTTGTTAAAATCATACAAAAACACTCACTTCTCTTTCTCTCCCAACTCCTCTTTGTTGGCCATTAATTAAATTTGTCCCAAAATTTGTAGATTGATGGTAAACTAAGTATATTTTAAAGATTTGAAATAAATCAATTTATTGTAAAGTTGAAAAAATTAAAAATGGACAAAAATTGATGAATTTTTTAATACTAAATTTGGTTTTATTATATTTTTGTATTATTGTTTATATTGTAACCGTTGAAATGTATATATTTAGTGTTAATAAAGTATAAAAGAAGTTAAAAATAAGTATAAATGATCGAAAATGACTTAAATATTGTCGAACATGACGGATTCCAGCCATTTTAGCCGTCTAGCTCGTGACGTACACGCCAAGGCGTGTGTCATGCATTGGACGCTATTTATCACACATGCGGCTTGTAACACCACACGTCATGCTCGCATTTGTGACCAACGTGCCCATGTTGGTCACGCAACAAGAGCACGTTGTCCTGCATATTTTGTGTAATTGTCTATATACTAAAATTTAATTAAAATTTTCATATTTTGAATTTTGTGTAATTGGTTATATACTAATAATTATTTTAGGAAGAAAAACATCTCAAAGGATTATATAATTGCAGAAAACAAATTCTATCGAGCGGCAGTCACTACTTTCTTGAAGACGTGGCTATAGATAAAATAAAAAATAAATTGACAGTAAGATAGATTAAATTATTTAAATATACACGACATTATATTCTCAAGTATATTAGTATATGAGATTTTATTAAGACAAGTATACAAAAAATTTACATAAAGAATTGTGGTTCTAAATAAAAAAGAGGTGAATTAGATTCTCCCATCTAGAGTTTTATTTGATTACTTGTTTAAGGATGATGGATTATCCCTCGGTAAGGGAAATGAATTTAAAACTAGATGATAGACTATAGAATAAATACTTTAGAGGTAAAAATGAGTTAACCTATAAGGATATAGATCTATGGTTCAAAAATGTCATGTTTGACAATAACATAGATGCTGTAAAAATGTGTATATTTTATTAATTTTATAAACTGTTGATGCCACGTGTTCGATGTAAAACCGTCTAGTATTTTGTGCTTCGCCTTGTGGATGAGTTTAATGCCTACACTTGAGGACACGATTGCATGGACTCTATTCTACCATAGTTTAAGAACAATGCTAATTAAAAAATTAGTAAAAGTATAAAAAAAGGGCGATTAGGAGAAGGAAGCGTATAATCTTTACACATTTGGTCAAGTGTTCTTAGTGAGTTATTCTTTTCTTGCCGATCCATTATCGATTCATTATTATATTGAAATACAAAAAAATTGTTATTTTCATATTAGATTAAAGAATATATGAAAATAGTGTTGTTATTATTTAAGATTTTTTTTATTATCTCAGGTGTGGATCTACGAGACGATCCTGAGATGTGTCTCGATGTTTATGCACAAAGAGGGTGACATTTTTCTCCCCTTCTAAATTGGTCTAGTAGGGGTCTCCTATTGTACGAGAACGTCAAAAATGTTATCTTTAACAGAGTTGAAGAGTTTTACGTAGAACAAAAAATATATATCAATTTTGTTGGAAATTCTTTTTCTTGTTAATAATTAATAAATCTAAAATTTTTTATAGGTTTTAGAAGTATATTGGAAGCTGATGCCCCATAAATATGAAAATAATACAGACTATCACATAACAGCAAACTTGCACATTCCATCGAGAGAATAGGAAGGGACTTTGAAGTTGGAGCATATTGTGATTTTGAACATTCAATTCATCGATCCTATGTACTCATTCAAAGCCCCACTAGCATCTAGACCAACGGTATAATAATTTAATCTTTTTTCTTAGAGTCACTATATATATATTGTTGATGAGTATTACATTTTGAAGATTGATTATAAATGCTTATGTATAGTTTAAATCGAATACGTCATCGCAGTATCATGTTTTAGAGAAGAAGATTGATAATTTGTGAAATGATTTAACATTTTTAAAAATAGAGCTGACCATAAGGATTGATACGGTTATGTCAAATCTTCAAGTAGAGCTAACTATAATGATTGATACGGTTAGCTCAAAGCTTGCAGAGCTAATGAGTAGGATGGACATGGACAAAGAAGAGATTTTGCATTAGATGACTCTTATAATGTAACACTTCAAGTCATCCAAGATTTCTAAGGATGCAGATCAAATTATGGTACGATTTGAACATGTATTTCTTGGGTGCAAAGTTTTGGGTGTTGATTATTTTAGGATGCTTGTATATGAGATGTGTTTATAATACAAAAATATACATATCTCATACACATATGTGCACAACGGAAGATTAAAATTAAACAATGAACACATGTAATACATATTTATCAAATGAAAAACGAGATTGAGAAATTTAACCCATGAAGCCTTTAGATTAATTTGCTTGAAGTCCACCATGAAATAAAACTTTGATCAATCCTAACAATCAACGAGGGTGAGTTTGATTGTCTAGAATGGCAGTATGTTAATCCAGCATTTAGTTTAACTCTTAAACTTGATTCAAAGTTAAACTCTTTAACTTAATTAAATTTATTTTTCCTTTTATTCAACTCTTGAATAAAAAAAACTTTAATTCATGTTTTAATGACTAAATTAATTAGAGAAGATGATGAATAAAAAATATTTTCAACTCTTGAAACACTTCAATTTTCGTTCTCCATTTCTCTCTTAATTTTCCAGCCAACCTAAAACAATTAATATTTGTTTTAATCAAATTAAATTAATTTGTTTTATCTTTTGTTCAACTCTGGAACAATTAAAACATATCTATTTTAGTTATTATATTTAGTAACCATTTATATATTTATTTTGTTGTTCTAACACTTAAAATACAAAACAAAGAATTTCAATTTCTCAAATTGAAATGGCCACCAAAATTGCATAATCTAAAAACTTATAACTTTTGAATTTCATTTCCCTTTATATACTAATGCATAAATTTTAAACTAATTTGAATTTCATTTGCATTTTCATTTAACTTAACCTAACCTTAGTTAATATTTAACCTTAGTTAGGTTAGTTTAATTTAACCCTTAAGTTCATAAATATTTAAATATTCTAACTATAGTTAACTAACTTAATCATAGTTAGGTTAATCTTTACTTAACCATTAAGTAAAGTTAACTTAACATAACCATATGGTTAACCTTTAACCATAGTTAAGTTAAATCATTTATTTTATAATTAAATAAATAAATATTTATTTTAATTATTTAACAATTAAATAATTATAAAGTGAAATTATATTTATATCTTTACTAGGTTACCAAGTTAACCTGAAGTGGGTCCCACTATTCAACCATATACTTTAGTTAACTTAACCTTAGTAAATTATTGAATTATACTGTAGTAACCAGTATCCACGACCGGTAAGAATAAGTATTTATATATGTATAAATATACGTATTTTATTTGTATGTTGGTGATACTTGATTTATATATTGTTATTAGTAGTGTTTGTATAGGTTAAGGTGATACTATTAGCATTGGGTTTAATTGCAAGACTTTAGATTTATTTTAGGGACCAAATTGTAATACTTTAAAAGTTTTAGGGGTAAATTCGTAAATACCAAAAATTAGCCACTTAGTATAAAAATACACTTTTAAAACCCTAATTCTCTCATTTTGGTCGAGCTACCTCTTTTAGAGAGAGAGAAGAGAGAAAAGAGGGGAGAGAAAGAGAAGAAGGAGAAGAAAAAGAAGAAGAAATTAGAATTTTAGATTTTAAGAGGTATATTACAACTATTTCTCAATTTATTGGTGTTAATTATGTTAATTTCTTTAAGTTTTGATTTTTGGAAATATGTATAATTGAGGATTTGATATGTATTTCGTATGATATTTTGAGAATTGATGATGATCTATAAGATAGTTTGATAAATCATGATGGATTGTAGAATTTCTGCTTGATAGTCTCTTGATCCAAGAATTTTATAAATTGTTGTGATTCGATTCTGGTTTTGAATTTTGAGTATATGAAATTAGACATGTTTAGTATCATCTGAGACTTTGAATCGATTCAAAATTCCAGAAATTGAATTTTTTGTGAATTTACCAAAATGACCCTGAAATTCTGGAAATTTCCTATGTGAACAGTATAATACAGTGACGAACAATGTTTGTTCTACTGAATGATCTTCAAAAATTACGAATTTATGGAATATGATAAGTTTATATGTCTAATATGATATACTTGGAATTGAGAATTTAGATCAATGTGGTTGAAATGTTATGATTTTCTAAAGTAAATCCGCTCATTACAGTATTTGATTAACAGATTTTTAAAGCTATGGAATAAAATAGTTTTAAAATATTTTTGGCAGTGATTTGGATGTGAAATATTTATCATGGACTAAGATATGTGTTAAGAGTAGTTATGTGATAGTTTTATAATTTTTGAGGTAGTATATGATTTTATAAAATTGGGAGATTGAATACTGTTCAGTAAGTATCTTGATCTTGTCAGGTTAGTAGTTTGGATTCGATGGTATGTATAGAATGGATTGTGTAGGAATTTTGATATAATATTCATATATAAGAAGGATATATGAGTCAAGAATGATATATTCTGATTTTGGAGTAATTGGACATCATTTGATGTATTAGAAAATTTTGTTAAGTGTAAGTGGTCAGAATGACAAGTTTTGCGAAACCAAGTATTTAGACCAATTTGATGTGATAAATGCATTGTGTATAATTTTGTAAGCTATTTAAAGTATTTTGTGTGAATTGTGAGGCTTATGAAAGGATTAATCTCCATTGATAGGTTAAGGATATTTAAGCCTTGTAACTGAAAGTGTTAAGAGGTAAGTATACTAGACTTTTTACTGGAATCACAATAAACATAGTAAGTGTTATGAATGATTTTGTAAATGTGGTTAAGAATATGTTTATGCTTTGTCAAAGTATATTTTGATATGAAATGTGAATATATGTTTATGAATGTGAGCATTGACATTGAGCATGGACATACATGTGTTTTTTTGAAAGTGAGCTTTCAAAATAAGATATGTTTAACAAAGAAAGCTTTTGAAGTGTAATATGTCCATGAGAAATATTTTGTGTTTTGAGGGTACTTGAACTCACTGTTAACTTAGTAGGCATTTTATATGATTTGTGAAGCCTTTATGTGTGGCCTTTCCTTCGGGATTGGTATATGTTATGTGTTCCGTATGTAGGGAGGATCCTATTGGTACCTAAAGGAAGTGTGAGTCATCACATTCGTGTGGTGGCGTATTGGTGCATGTGAGAGGACTCACCGATGATCAGGGTGAGGGTTTGGCTTTTACCTTCGGGCATGAGCATTATATATGTGTAATTTGAAGACCTCACTTGTACTATTCCTCTCATACGATATGTCACCTACGAGTGACATTTGGCTCATTATGTGATATGTGATATGTAAGTCCTACTAAGTAGTAGTCGAGTAATGGTATTCCTATTATGTGTTTTGAAAGAATGTGTAAGCGCTTACATGATATGTGATTTGATAAGATTATGATTTTGATTAATCATAGCATATCATACATATGCATTGTGTACATATATGTATTTGTATTTGATATATGAAAAACTAGTATGCTTACTGAGTTTATACTCATTATAGTTTATGGTGATTTTAGGTAAATAAGGTGCATGTGTGCTTAGCGGATTTGGCAAGGCTTCTGCTGTTCCTTGAGTTCCATAAGTTGTTAGGTTGCTAAGTGTTTCATTTGGGGACACATGGGATAAGATATTTGATTTTTCCCTATTGAATAAATACTTATGTATTATTTTATTGTGTGTGGTTGGATTTAGTTTAAGTTTCACCAAGTGTAGTAATGGATTGATTTTAAGTGAGAATTTGCAATGAATATATTCTGGGTTTCCGGTAACAAAGTTGCTACTGGTGACGTAGTAGAGTGTTAATCTCTGAGAAAACTCTGCGTATCTCCGGTTTATTAATTGTCCCAGTCATAATTCAATTGCTATAATTCTAAAAGAAATTAAAATGAATGTTTAAGTATTATTGAATGAATGTAAGTGATGTCGTGTGTCAGATCTTTTGGGTCTGGGGCGTGACATATACTGTATTGAACCATTCAATACGGTAAATTGCCAAAGTGCTCAAAGAGTACATTTCATATTGTGACTCTCTAGGTCTATACTCGATTTGTTAAATGAAACTATTCTATGAATTCGTAATTGATGCCCCACGCACACATTACGAATATTACAAATCAGCGTGTTAGACTATACAAGTTGAGATCATAATGTATACGTATAATCCTTCCATCATTTATACCCTGGATGTGCAGGGATATAGATTAGCACCGTCAAATCTCCGTAAGCACATTCTTAATCTCATCTCTAGATTCGTATTACGATAAACAATATAAGCAAACACTTTTTCTATATTGTTTAACCATGTGAAAAACTCTTTTCCCGGGTTTATGCTTGTGGCCACAAGTCTTCATGAAATACTATCTTGGAGCATCAGATATATAACTTACCTACGTAAGCTGACAAATCCTGTATCTATACACACTGAACTTCATGAGCGTCTGGCCATACCCAGCGACACATAGCGGTCAGACCATGAAAGGTCTCTGACATATGTGGAACCAAAGCATTATGGATCACTCACAAGACCACCGTGGCACTCAGGTCAAAGTACCACGAATACTATTCACTTCGAGAGGACCTTTCTTTGATAGCTTCATAGGATATCTATTAGGGTCCTTATGAGTCTGTTCAGTATCCAGTCCTAACTGGATACTCGCATGCTTATACAAGCTCTAGGCTCATGGTCAGCTAAGAACAACAATCTGAACCAGTCAGATATAGACATACACTAATCTATATCAAGTGAATTCATCGATAGACCTGCAGTGGTGAATATAGATCAAGAACATTATGTTTGAGACATACTTACATAATGATATTTCTTAGCAGCTATTGCAACTCTTTGCAACTATATCATTACAAGTATACTCTCAGGTCTTTGTCCTATTATAGACAAAGTTCTAATTCTTTAAATCTTGTTGACTCTTATAAACTGATAACTCTTAACAGTGCTAACTCTTAGCATTTATAACTCTTAGCTTTTCTAATGATTAGTTCTGATCTAAACTCCTTTAGACCAGATCTGAACTTCTTCAAATCAAACAATGTCTGTAATGTTATAAACATTATATCATATAACTATGATATTAACAATTTTTATTCGAAATATTTATTGTATAAATATTAACAATTAATATTCATGCAATATTGAAATGACATGTAAACACTAGCTCCAACACAAAGTTAACAAGTCAATATATGAATTAGTGTTGTTTTATTTTAGATGAGAGAATTCATGGTCGATGACTTTCAGACTCACACTCTTGCTACAAGTCTCAGCATTAACGCATGTAAGACATGCAACATGTAACTGAGAGCCCTGTAAGTGCACAAATTATACCCCATGCTATTGGAAAAAAGGATGAGCAAGTATGAGCACCTTTATAAGAAGCCACAAGCTAAAAGCAGTCCTTATACCAATTCATTCCGAAAGAACATGAAAGGAAAGTTGTGAAATTAGAAGTAGAAGTTACAGTTAACATAAATAAGAAAATACTTTGTATAAATGAAGTAAAACTTAAGGACGTTCATGATTGGATAAATAATAATGACAGAGCAGCGTGTTGCTTTACATAAGCTCAATGCTGATAAGAAGTGGTTTAACGAGCTCATGTTTCATTGGCTTGATGATTAGATAAGAACTTTTTATTTTATATTTTTTAATGTGAGCTTTTTAACAGTATCAAAACTTATATACATGTTATCACAGTTTTGCAGCATATGAATTAGTATCTAAAGGTTCTGCATACACGACAATATATATTTTGTGAAATATACTTACAGGATTGCATAATTGCAGATGTATATTTTTATTAGTGTATTTTTTACCCATCTATTATACATGTTACATTATAATAATGTTGATTAAATTTAATAAGTTTAATGTAATATATATGTATATTATTTTTAGGAGTACATTAGACAAATGTTACAACTATCCACTAGTTCAACCTATGAGCTTTAATGGATCACAATGTTGTTGGCATATGCACAAAGAACAAATGAAAACTTACTTGGTGATGCTAAAATGTAGGCTTCAATCAATAAGGTAGTAAAAGTATAGTAACAACTTTTCATCATTATTAATCCAATAAGTTTAAAATAATACAATACAGGTATATATTCCATTAAATGTCAATCAAGAACATTGGTTTACAACAAAGGTCAACTTTATTAAGAGGAGGATTATACTGTATAATTCCAACGTAAATGAATACTCCGACAAAGCCATTCAAAAATTTATGGAACCTTTGAGTTTTCCATGCCATATTATCTTCGGAGATATCACATTTCACCGTTATTCATTTAAAGGATAACGTACATCAATATACATTCGAGAGCAAGGATGGCAGTGCATTTGCATGTATATTTATTGAGCATCTTATGTTAGGTTGATCATTTGATTTCTTCCTTAAGATTGGTCGTAGATTTTCGGACCACTACAAACAACAATGTGTAAATGTGTAATATATTTGATGTATGTGCATTTGTGTTATATAATTATTTAGAAGTTGTTAGGTTTGGTGTATGTGTCCAAGATAATATATAATTTCATAGAATTATTTTTTTTTCCAATATGCAAGTTTGGAAACGATCATAAAATAGGAAAAAGTTTGCTGAAATTTCATTAAAAACATAAGGGGCATGTATAAAATTGTACAAAAATTTCGACTGAGTATTCACAATTTTTCAAACATCAAAAACTTACAACTTACAATTTTAACACCTTTACAAATATTTTTATAACTTATCCATAACTCAAAACTATCAACATCAACACTAAATGAAAAATACATATATGATCAACAATGTAAATGAATTACATAAAGTTAATGAAACTTAAGTGCATTACAAAAAGTTATAAAACTTAAAATTGTAACGTAAAGTAACACAATTAAAAATGGTCTATAATAACCCTCCATCCTGTGAAATCTTTCTATAGAATTACACCTCAGGATCCAAGTCATTTCTTCCATCTCATACCCGATTGAAAACAATATTAAACTTATATTATAGTGAAATTAAAAATTAAATATAAATTTTAGTTTTATAAATAAATATACATTACTTGTTATGTAAAGCAACAGGATTTCGACACGTCTATCAGTTATATCTATGTTGTCTATAATGATTACAAATATTTTTCGATGGTTCCTCCCCTTGAGATAGAATTTGATTCATCCTACGCATGCCTGTTTGACGATGTGCTATTAGAGGTTGGATGTCAATATTTCTCAAATTCTCTAGCACTATCCAATTCGACGAATGGCTAATTGGAAGTATTGACTCACTATAAGCACAAAATAAATTCTTGATCGTGTAATAAGTCGAAGAAAGAATCTCGTGCGATAATATTATATGTCTGCATATAACCAGTGCATTGGGACAAGCTAGTTGCTGAATGCCAAACTTTTGACAACTACATATCCTTTTAAGAATGTTTGCTATCCCATCTTTGCCACAGTCTTTGACTAAAAATCATGAAACCTCTACTAGGTAAATTGCCATTCGACTAACTTCATTATTATATTTCATCATTGTTGAAAAATTGGTTATTCAACAATCCTGGTTGGACAAGAATTGAGATTAATACCAAAGTGGAGAGTCACAAGAAGTCTAGAATGTGTGAGACACGTATGGAGAAGTCTAGAATGTGTGAGATACGTATGGAGAAGTCTAGGACTTGTGGGACACGAAGGGGGAAGCGAAACTGGACTTAAAAATGCGAAGTAAGCGAAGAGAACATGAGAGGTGCCAATAGGGCTGAGCACCGCGACACCCATAGCTGCGCACCGCGGTGCCCAAGACAACAACCCAGTGCCACAGCGATAGGCGCGATAATGCCCAGTGCTGCAGCGCCTAGGGACGAGCGCCTTAGCGCCAGATGGGTTAGAATTTCATTCTTCATCCAAATTTTGAGTTTTTGACTTTCAAAACAAGTAGACTCTTACTCCAACAAGGAATAGGGTTAATGACCACGAAATACACCCTATATAAACACTTGTAAACCCTTTAGTTAAGATTAAGCATTAAGAGAGACTCTAAGAGAAGGGAATAACTGGGTAGACACTAAGTGCTTGTGAGCGCTAGGGTGGAACCATCGTTTGGGTGATCATTACTTGTGGTAGAGTAAAAGTTCACTAAACATTAGGTCCTTTTGAGAGTTCTTCATTAGATTTTCCTTGTAAAATCTCTAGGGAGTTAATAAGAGAGGTTAGGATCCTTGGATCCACCGTGGACGTAGGCAATTTGCCGAACCACGTAAGATTGTGTTGTTGATAAAGGCAAAATTGTCATATATTTTCTCATGCTTTTATTATGATATTTCATTGTTTTATGAGAATAGATGGCTATTTATGTGCTTTATTGTTATTTATAGGGACTTGAATGAAATTTAAAGAAAGAATGCAAAAGGAGCAAAAACAGGAATTAAAATGCAAAGTTTTCAAAGTATGTGTCCATCGCCCCAGCGCCACAAGAATTTTCGCCCCAGCGCTGAAATAGTGATCAAAATAAGAAAAACGACCTGCTTAAATCGCGTCTAGCGCCCCAGCGCCGAAGAGTCACCGCGCCAGCGACGCTCCATCGCCCCAACGCTATCAACATACCGCGCCAGCGGTGAAGCCGTTTTCATGCAGCGCCCCAGCGCCAAGATCACACCGCTCCAACAGTAATAGCTTTTTCACGCGCCGCCCCAGCGACAGATGCATAGCGCGCCAGCGGTAGTGCGAGTCCTAGTCCGACGAGAATTGAGATTTTCAAGCTCATATCAATCCCTATATAAAGCCACTCGTTCCCAACCTTCAAGAACCAATCCAAGACGACCCAAGAGCACCAAGAATATAAAGCACAAGTCTTGGAGAGCAATAGGAGCTTAATTGAAGCAACTTTAGAGAGAGATACAAGACGTTCTTCGGCATCAAGAGTTCCTAGGCAGCGCAATTAAGAGCAATTCGACGTCTATATCGGTTTGCTAATAATTGTATCATGATTTATAATTATTTTTACTGCTGTTCTCTTGCAGCCATAAACTAAACTTATTTTCTAGGGTTAATATTTGAACTCAATATGTGCGCTTAAATTGCCATATTTTTTAGTATTTAATAAACTTAGTCTTTTATTATTTAAATTACTTGTGTTTAATGCTTCAATATATCTGGCCAATATATGGTGAATGAGTTGGTAATATTATTGATAAACTCGGAAGAGGAATCATAATATTTAGACCTAGGTAATTTGATGCATGATTGTAGAGTAACATTCAATGTTACATATGCAAGTTTCAATTTAGGATAGGAATATACCTAATTGGTATGTATGATCAATAAGACCTAATCTTAATGAATCTTAATTTATTACAAGTGCCATAGGAATATAGGTATTTGGTAAACTAAGATATACTTGCATGACCTTGGAAGAGGCTTGTGAATACATTAGTGTCTTGATCAATAATAAAGACTAAGTGAGTTAAATATTAGAGGGTTAATCATTAAAAAATATATTGAGGGATAATATTAATCCTAGGTTTTTTCTATATTGCTATCTTCTTATTCTCTTTGCATTGTGTTTTTACTTTTATATTTTCTACATTCATTCTTAGGTTTTTATTTATCTGAATAATTATTAGGAAGATATAATTTTAGTAATTGGTTAAAAAGAAAACATTATCCCTGTGGGTTTGACATCCGACTTATTTAGTCTCTTTATTACTTGCATACGATAGTGTATACTTGCACTTAATTTATGATATAGAAATATCGCATCAGTTGTGCTCTTTTATATTCTGCTTTGGATTCTTGTTATTTTGCTTTATTAACAGGTTATTCCGCTGCTCAAAGAGGTTATGGTTCTAGGTTGAACTTGAGATTTTTCACTTCAACATAACCTTAAGAGGGAGAAGAGCGTTTCGTTCTTCAATAATCACCTTGCGATTTGCCCAACTCGTCAACACGGCCCTCATGCATTATATTGTCTGTCGTATATAAGAAAACTATAACTGTGTTAGTTCTCATATCCACTTCACCAAATTAATTATAGGAAACTTTTCTTGCTTCTTTTCGCTTCAACATAACCTCGATAGGGGAAAGGACGTTTCTTTCCTCAATAAACAGGTATCAGAGCTACAGGTTCGATAATACACACTTAGGGTATTTAAACCATGGCTGCAATCAAGCAAGAAATAGAGAAGTTTAATGGAATAAATGACTTCAATCTTTGGAGGAATAAGGTTATGGCTCTACTAGTGAAGGAAGGGCTAGACTCAGCATTGGAGGAAGCCAGCTCCTCAACTAGCGATGAGACGACAACCTCAAAGTCTGAGTAGAAAGATTGGTACATGATTTAGAAAAAAGCTCATAGCACCTTATTCCTGGCGTTGAGCGATGAAGTATTAAGGGAAGTTGATGATGTAGAAACCACTTTAGAGCTATGGAAGAAACTCGAGACATTGTACATGAAAAAGTCTCTTGCAAATAGACTTCTTAAGAAACTACATCAGCTAACAATGCACGAGGGAACTTCATTGAGAGCTCACATTGACGAGTTCAATAAGATCATCATAAGTCTTAAGCAACTAGACATCAAGACTGAGGATGAAGACAAGGCCATTATCCTGTTAAGTTCGTTGCCAAAGAGCTATAAGAGTTTTGCAGATACGCTGCTGTATGGTAAAGAGTCTTTAACAATAAATGACGTCAAAGCATCATTGAACTCAAAAGAATCGACAAAAAGATCTGAATCCGAGAGTGGAGCTGCATTGCTTACACAAAGAAGGAAGATCAACAAATTAAGGAGGAGATCCAAAAAGTGTTTCCTTTATAATAAGGAATGACACTTTATAAAGGATTTTCTGAAATCAAAAGGCCAATGAGGGTGGGCTGCAATCGGTATTGAGAAAGATACTGAAGTTGTAGACACATTGATAGCCTCAAAGGGAAAGTACACTGGCAAATGGATACTAGATTCGGGGTGCAGCGTCTATATGTGTCCCGACAGATCGATGTTTACCAACTATAAAGCCAAGAGAGGTAAAGCTCTAATGGGGAATGACATGACTTGTGAGATCATGGGAGTTGGTAACATAAGGTTGAGGATGCAAGGTGGAGAAACTTGGGACTTACATAGTGTAAGGCATGTTCCTAAGTTGAGGAGGAACTTGATATCTCTAGGCAAGCTCAATGAGGAAAGGTATTCTGTTGGAGCGAAAAAAGAAAAACTAAGGATATAGAAAAGACTTATAAAGTTTGAGGGTGAGAAGCACAATAGAGGGCTTTATGTGCTTACTGAGATGACCATAAATGGCCAAATGCGAGGTGTTGGGGTAATACAGATCACTAGGCGACATCCAAACCGTGCTCACCGAGGTGATGAGGGTCAGAAAGGAGTGTAACACATCCATACCTTATGCAAGGTGCATGAAAGCCTTTGGAGACCAAAGTCACTAGCCCGAGAAAAGTTAAGTCTTGGTGGAGACTTAACTGGACTCAACTCTAGGTGATAGAGTATTGGTGTGGATTGGATCCCGAAGCCTTCTTATTTGGAAGATTTTGAATCAATGAAGAGTTTGTTAGAAAAGTGGTGATTCAACAATCTTGGTTGAATAAGAATTGAGATGAATACCAAAGTGGAGAGTCATAAGAAGTCTAGAACGTGTGGGACACGTATGGAGAAGTCTACAATGTGTGGGACACGAAGGAGGAAGCGAAATGGGACTCAAAGACCCGAAGGAAGCAAAAAAAATATGGAAGGTGACACTGGGGCTGAGTGCCGTGGCACCCAGGACAGCAACCCAGTGCCTCAGTACTAGATCCTCAGCGCCATAGTGACAGGCCCGATAATTCCCAGCCCTGTAGTGCCCAGGGACAAGTGCTGCTGCCCCAGATGCTTTAAAAGTTCATTTTTCATCCGAATTTCGAGTTTTAGGAAGTTTTGGACTTCCAAAACAAATGGACTCTTACTCCAACAATGAATAAGGTTATTAGGCATAAAATACACCCTATATAAACACTTGTAAGCCATTTAGTTGAGATTAAGTATTAAGAGAGACTCTAAAAAAGAGGAAGAACTGGGTAGACACTAAATGCTTGTCGGCGTTAGGGTGGAACCGTCATTTAGGTGATCATTGCTTATAGTAGAGCAAGTGTTCACTAAACATTAGGTTCTTTTGAGGGTTTTTTTATTGAATTTTCTTTATAAAATCTCTAGGGAGTTAATAAAAAAGGCTAGGATTCTTGGATCCACCGTCGACATAGGCAATTGGCCGAACCATGTAAAATTGTATTGTGCTCTTTTATATTCTACTTTGGATTATTGCTATTTTGTTTGATTAACAGGTTATTCCACTGCTCAAAGATGTTAGGCTTCTAGGTTGAACTTGAGATTCTTCGCTTCAACATAACGTCGAGAGGAAAAAGAGCGTTTCCTCCCTCAACAATCACTTTGCGATTTGCCCAACTCATCAACACGGCCATCATGCATTATGTTATCTCTCATCTATAATAAAACCATAACTGCATTAGTTCTCATATCCACTTCACCAAATTGATCACAGGAAACTTTCTTGCTTCTTTTGCAATTGTATTAATGCTCTCTGCGATATAGATAGTCATGATGTTATACTTTTTGAAAGCATCAACTGATCGAGCCCATCTTTCTATACCAACATCCTTGTCCAAATACTTAGTTACATTAGGTCTCATTTTGTGTATCTTGTTTATTTGGTGTTGAAATTCAGAGAGACGATATACCTTGGCAATAAGAAAATAGGCAGACAAGTATCATATTTTTAGACTTATCTGTTGGTAACTTGTATTTTGTTACCAAATTCTCCTTTAAGTCAAAGATATAAAACTTATGATACAAATTATAAAAAAAACACCCTGTATAGCTCTTTCAATACTAGCATGTCGATCAAATATAAAAAGAAGACCTTAATGGTCACCAATTACTCACTGTAGTTTGACTATAAACCACACCTAAAAAGTATCATTTTTTGAGTCATTAATCCTTCATGCCAATAGAAATATCTGATTGTTTCCATCTTTACAAACTGCCACAAACTTTGTACCAAAATAGGAACCTTTCAAAAATGTCCCATCCATTGTAATCACTATTGGATGGATGAATAAAAACCTCTGATGCAGGGTCCCAACGCCATAAAAAATACTTAAAGTGATTATCGACATCAGTTTCCAAGTGATAAATTGCACCTAGGTTCTACTGTTGTAATACATAATTGTATGCAGGAAAAAATCTGAATGAATCCTTTAGAGTACCTTTTATCAATCTTAATACATGTTTCTTAGCTCGTCAAGTTTTAGTATACGTTATATGAACACCAAATGCTTCAAGTATGTCTGCTTGAAATTCTTTTGACCTATAATTTTTATTGACCGATGCAAACTTATTTTTAATTATTTTATCAATAATACGACTTTGGCTTGTCGGTGGCCATTCCGCAATTAGACTAAAACATAAGTGTACTGTGCTTCTACTCGCCTCACTATAAAGAGCTGTTGCCCTTCCGTCAACATTGCATGTAATCTCCATATGCATATATCATCATCGTATTTCAACTTAAAATTATCTTTGGTGGACTTATAAACTCTGAAGCTCCATTAGCTCTTAAGTACAACTATACTTATAGCCTTATAAATTTTATTTTTGTTATTATACAACTTTTCTATAAACACATATTTAATTCTAGTAAAAGACATCTTTTCTAATATATTTAAGTAAAATAGTGGTATTTCTAGCATAAATTGAAATAGGTTTTTTACCTTAACCATTTCTTCTCTTGTATAGGGAGATGCTCATCATGCAACTCATGAACAAAAGTTTTAGAAGCATAATCATCATTATCATCGTCATCATCATCATCATCATAATCATCATTTCCACCATCATTAGTAATATTATAACCAACAATATAAGCACGATCATCATTCTCATAACTATTGTCATTTTTATAATCATTTTCATCATTATTTCTGACAATATAATCAACATTATTACCAATATTATAATCAAGATCAACGCTAACATCTCTATGTATCTAACTATCATAATATGTGTAAGCTAGTTATTCATTGAACATTAGAGGAAAATAATGATAATCCTCCGAAGGTTTGGAACATATATAGGGGTTGAAATTGTTAGGGCTATACTACTCACTTGATTGCTACCACATACTAACATGAATTTATTAGCATAGTTTTGTTGTTGCTCTATGGATACTTCTGCATTATTTTCACATTTAAGAGCTCGAACATCTACTGTTAGACATAGAGATGTAACACTTTTTTTTTCTGTAGGCTTAACCAACATATTGTATTGTCATGATTTTTATGTAAAAATAGATCTCAACTTATAGTACTTGAAGAAACCTTGAACTTGAGATTCACTTTATACTATACCTGATAAACTCTAAAAATATGATAAAACTTTAAAAATATGACAAACTCTTTTCAAGAATGTTTCATATTTTATATTTTTTTGGAATTAATATATGCATATCTTGAAATCATGTATATCTCTCAATACCATCATTGGAATTCTTCCACCTTTTTCAAAGTATAGAATGGTCGACATATGCGCCATGATAATATCAGTAGCACCTAAAAACAACACCAAAATAATTATTAGTATAATTATCAAAATTAAAACAAATACACAACATTGAATAATATATACAATAAAAAAAACTAATGAACAGATAAAACTTAATTAATGACAAAAAATAAAAAAGATATAATTAATTTTATAAATTTTTTAAAAAATTACCATGTGGCACGCTAAAGTGTGCGCGTGGTGTATAGAACCACCCGTTGGTGCGTGGTGCTCTGCATACGGCGCGTGCCATATGAGCTGCTATAGTTCCGACCTTGAATCCCCTATTTTTGACTCTTTTTTTTGCCCTTTTTAACTTTTTACACCCATTTTTAATTATATTTTTATATTCTTAACACTAAATCTACACATTTGAACTAATACAATACAAATAAATAATAAAAATACAAAAACAAAAACAAACAATAAAAATTTACTAATTTTTGGCCTATTTTCAATTTCTTTAAGTCTATAATCGATTTTTTCACTTCTATTCTTCAAAACGTCATGCATTTCAAATTTATCTACAAATTATGTGACAAAATCCTATGGTGAATTTAGAAAAAATTTGAGTGTCCAAGAGAGAGAATATACACTTGTTCTAACTTACAAAAAAAAGTATTTTATTTATTAAATAAATAATGAAACTAAACTAAATATTAAAAATTAAAATTTTCAATAAAAATTAAATAAATTAAAAAACAATTTTCCATGTGGCACCTGTTGGGCAGCATGCCCGTCAATTGTGTTTTGAGAGAGAAGGCTAAAATTGCAATTGAGGGCTTAACGGTCCAATTGCTATTTCTTTAGTTAAGAAAGAAATTGAATTTTTACTTTGGTGAAATTAGTATATTAATAAAAAAAATTGTGGTCAATTTGGTAAATTTTCCAAAATCTTTTGGGAAGACATTTTAGTTATATACATTTTATTATTGGTGTGAAAATAAGAAGAATTGCACAAGAAATAATCTGTGATATAAGAGATAAAATTCTCAATTTTTAAATAAAACTTAACATAAAACTTTAAAATATATATGAATATAAAATAAAAAAAATTACTTGAGATGAATATGAGCTCGAGTGTTTGACTAAACTCCACATACAAAATAAATTTTTTTATTAAAAGTTATAACAAACAATTTTTTTATAGCTCTTTATGTCTTAAAACTTAAAAATTTTAAACTAAATATAAATTAATTCCTATAATTTTTTTAAGAATATTTTTTGTTACAAACAAATATAAACCTTAACCCTTTCCACTTTAATGTGAGTGGGGTTTGAACTCTTTACCTCCTACTTGCACCCAAAAGGCTTTACTAATTAAGCTAACTAACACTCATAATTCCTATCATATTACATTAAGAAATACTAATCAATTCTCAACTATGTTATAATATAAGAAATAAAAAACATTTCAAAATAAACTAATTTAAGATAAGAAAGTTTTTGAGAAAAATACAAATTCAACGTGGCTAATGGACACTATTGTAAAATAGGTCTTTTGTGACTGAATTTTTGAAAACTTCTTTGGGTGTAGTGGTAATTTTTATCATAAATTTAGGTAATTTTTTAAATTTATTATTCTATTATAAAATATTGACATTTTTTATCACAAAATAAAACTATCATAAATTTATGATAGAAAGTATCACAAATTTATTTTTGAAGCGGAAGCACACAAATAAGTAAAATCACTCGAGCAATATATGCTGAACAAGTAATTAAGGAATAAAGAGAGAAATGGTAGAAGAAAAAATACAAAGAATTACGTAATTCGACAACTTGCCTACGTCTACGGCCGATCAAGATCATACTCTTCTCTTATTATGAATCACAAGGCACTTACAAAGTTATGTCTTTTACAATAAAAATCACAAAACAAAATTCTCTCTTTTACTTTAGGAATTTTCTTTCATAAAGAACCATAAAGATTGTTGATGATCACTAAAATTTCTCAACCTATCACAAAGATTTTGTTTACAAGCCAATTGATAGTCTTTATATAAGTTTTGGGACGTCCTAGGTTTACCTTATACGTGTAGGAGTCGTATTAGAGAGTCCTGAAACAAGTAAGAGACAAAATAAGGAAGTTTCCTTATTTTTGGATACTGTTCCTGTCTCCAATGCCGCGGTGCTGGGCTCTCACCGTTGCGGTGCTGGCGCGCCCGTCTGAGCGTTGCGGCGCTCATCTCCTAGCGCCACAACGCTCAGGTGCTGGATTGGGTGCCGTGGCGCCCACGCCTGGTCGCCGCGACGCTAGCGGCTGGTGCGCCTCTCTTTATTTTCTGTCTCTTTTCGCGTCCGTCTTCGATCCGTACGTACCCTACGCACTTGGTTTACTCTCAAAATTATTTTGCGTTCATCTTCAATTCGTGTGTACCCTATGCACTTGGCTTACTCTCAAAATTATATTTTAATAATTTTTAATTAATATTTTCACATTTATGATAGAATTAAAAAAATAATTTGTGATAGAAAGAATCATATAATACATTTTATAAAACGACAACATTTGATAAAAATTTCATTATGGGAAATTTTTTTTTCATGTAAAAATTTTTTGTTACCAAAACATTGCTGTTTCCTCAATTTAATTAAAATAACACTGTTTTGGTGTTATTAATTTGGGGGCGAGAAAATGTCGCATTTTAAAAAAAAATTATTTTACACCTTAAACTACAATGTTTTGCATGAAATAGAGGGAGGCAAAATGGCACTGTTTTCCATGGAAATAAAAACTATTTTTGAATTCATAATATTTACCTTAAACGATACCGTTTTAGTAAATATGCATGATGTGAAAATTTTGTCTCTATTAGCTTTTTTTTTAATTTTTTATTCTGTAACCAAAATGTCATTTCTATAATTAAATGAATCGATGATGTCTTAGTGTTGTAAATTTAGGGGCACAATGTTGCCCTTCTATATATTTTTTTTTTCCTTAAATAACACCGTTTTGAGTACTTCTTTTGAAGTTATTATTAAAAAAATCGACACCATTTTTCTATAAATTAAAAACAAGACAAACGTACTTTTGATTTGTTAATGAAGGACCTTAAATGATGCTGATTTGCCTGTAACGTTTTTCTGAAGGCAAAACGAAGCTGTTTAAAATCTTGACGACACTGTCAATTGATTCTTATGCCTTATAACCCCAAGTAATATATCTTCTTTCATGATTTAATTTAAATTTCATTCTTCATTATTTCTTTTACTAACTTACAATTTAAAATTAGTTTTCACTGGATCCTCGTAAGAATTAACTTGTCTAATAAATCAATTTATTACATGAACCACTTGGGATACAATACATAGTCTGACCTAAATATAATTATTAACAAGTGATTATTTTCTTATCATTATGTCAGTTTATGTTCGATGTGCTATATACTCACAATAATTTTTTTCCATGTACTACCATAATGATAACTTTAGTCCAATAAAAAAACCAACTCAAAAAAACCATTTTTGAATTGAGTTTTAATGAAAGTAACATGTACTACATATTGTGCATGTTCCTTGTAATTCAACTAAAAGATAAGATCATTTACGATATTATTGTGTAGGTCACCATTTGAAAAGGTAATGTTGAATGTAAATATTATGTCATGACTTATACGAGGAATATAATAAATGGTACAACTATTGTAAAGAAAAATATAAGTAATTATTTATAAATCATATTCTGTAATACCTATGGTATGTTGTTGTTTCTAGTTCTTAAGGAGTTATTAAAAAAAAATTCTTCTTGTTTTCTCTTTATTTTTTAATTCGAGTTCTCCTACTTTTTGGTGATCTAATTTTGATAGGCCCTATTAGGCAATATTTCTATAAGATGCTATTAGATTGAGAAGGGTTTTTGTGGATTGTTTTGTTTTGTTTACGAACATGTAGTTATTCTTTGGATTATTTTCTGAATTGTTTTGCTTCTTTTCATACATGTAATTCCCTAGTTCCATTGTGCCATCTCATTACAGTTATTATATTGGTAATATGTTGATTATTACTTGACCACAACTACATATAATATTGTCACTTATTAGTTTACAGGCATCAAAGCACTTATTGTGATTTACACAGATACACATTCTTTCTATTCTATACTTACTTATCTATACTTAAATTTTCCAATCTTGTAATAGTTCTATGGAAAAGAAAGTCATACAAGAGAAGAGATTGGTGATGTTGACATAAAACGGACAATCTTTATTTCTAAGCTCAGGTATTCCTTATCTGAAATAGTTTACAATTTTGTATTTATATTTTTTAGTTTTATTAATATCTTTGTAATATTATCTTTTCATAAGTTTATTAAAAGGACTTCAAGAGTAAATATTATTAACATTAATGCTTACGTGTTATTTTTATTATATAAATATTTAATATTATATAATGTATATTTTATTAAATTATTAATTATATTTTATTATATAATACATGCTTGTAATGTTATAGATGATATATGATTTGAAGAATTTTAAATTTAATTTAAAGGAGTTTAGATCAGGATTAAAAGTTAGCAATATTGAAAATTATGACTGCTAAGAATTAATAGATTGTAAAAATTAGTGAAATTCAAGCAGTAGAAATCTTGTCTGTAACGGAATAAAGATTTGAAAATATACTAATAATGATGTAGTTACAAGAGTTGTAATTGGGTGCTACGAAATGTCATTATGCAAGTATATTCTTAAATATTATAGTCCTAATATATTTTCACTGATGTAGATCTATCGATGAATTCATTTTAATATAAATTAGTATATGTTTATATTTGTAGGGTACAAATGATTATTCTTAGTTGACCATAAGTTTAGAGCTCGTATAAGCATATAATTATTCAATTAGGACTAGGTATGAAACAGATTCACGAAGACCCCAATAAAATTTTTATGTAAGCCGTTAATAGAAGGTCTTCTTGAGTTGAGTAGTATACGTGGTCCTTTGACCTGAGCGTCACGATAGAATTGTGAGTGATCCATCATACTTAGGTTCTACAGACATCAGAGACCTTTCATGATCTAATCACTGTGTGTCATTGGGTATACTCCGAAGCTTATAAAGTCCGATGTGCATAAATATGAGATGTGTTAGCTCATATAAAAAGTTATATATCCCAGATGCTTTGAAATTTTATCTCAGAAAATCTTATAGCTATAAGTAATTAACTTGGAAAAGAAATTTTTCACAGGGTTAAATAATATAGCAAACGTGTTTGAATATATTATTTGGTGTAATATAAATCTGGAGATAAGTTCATAAATGATCCGCTTATGGGGATTTGACAGTGCTGATCTATGTCCCCACGAATTTAGGATATAAATAATGAGAGAATTATACATATGCATTGTGACCTCAGTTTGTATAGTCTAACACGCTGATTTATAATATCCATGACGTGTGCATGAGGCATTATTCATGGACTCATGAAATAGTTGCATTTGACAAATTGGGTATGGACCTAGGAAGTCCTGCAATATGAAGTGTACTCGTTGTACATTAGGACAGTATACTGGATTGAATTGTTCAATCTAATAATTTCTAACATGATCATGATATGCGCTCATGTATGTATTTAATTGTTAAATATATTAATTAATTAATAATTATTATTTATTAATTGTATAATGACATTTGACGCATTCGGACTCTTGATTAAATTTACTTAAATATGTACTATAGTGAAACCTATTAAGAATATATTTATTAACCATGTAAAAAGAATAAAATGATAATTTTATATATTAATTAGTTAATAATTAAATAATTAAAATATTTTAATATTATATAATATAATATTTATATATATATACTTGGCCCAAGTATATATATATAGTAATATTATATTAGTATTATATATATGTATGTAATGTGTGAAAAATGTGTGTGTTGGTGAGAAGCAATTTATTGTTTGTTAAAACCAAATATTGTTGTTGAAGAAAAAATAAGATGGCAGACCAAATTTGAGAACAAAAATAACGGGATTTTGATCATTTTAAAAATTAATTTTAAGTATTAAAATTAATTTTGTTATTTGTCTTTATTGATTATTAATTATAACAATATAAGAATTTTTTTTATTGATCAAAGAGTTGATAAATGAAAAAATAAATTTGTTAAGATTTAAAATGTTAAACCCAATGCTAAATTTGAAACTGTTATTCTAACTTATCAACTTTACCTAGTTGATAATTAGAACTGTGAATGTATCGCGCTCTAGGCGGACTCTTAATAACTTTTGAAAAAAGTTACAATTGGTAAATTCTCAATTTTTTATATATATTAATGTAATTAATATATTGTTTGTGTTTATTAATTTTTTTTAATTATTCTACTACGCATAAATATGTATGAAATACATATTTTATACGATGAATACAAATACACATGCATAAACTCTAGTTATAATCAATCCTACATATACAAATTATCATCGTGGAGATAGATGAAGTACAAATGTGGCCATTAATGAATTTGAATAATATTAAGTATATTTAGCATAATGATTATTGTTTCATTATATTAAATGATTTAGGAAGAACTATCAATGTTTTTTCTTTACTTTCAATGTTTGGATCAATTATGAATGGATGTAATATATTGTTTACAATATATTAATTTTTATAAATTAATTTATTATTTTAACAATATAAATTATTTATGAACAACAAATAATATATATATATATATATTACCTATTGGTATGCAAAATATATTCAATTATAAATTTCAAATATCATAATTTTGTAATGATTTATGTTACAAATTTACGACTAATTTATTTTTGAAATATAAAATATCATAATTTAGTAATAGTTTGTCACAAATTTTGTCACGTCATTAGTTATTACTCTTGCCACGTTATATGTACGGTCTATGTTGTCATGACCAAATCATCAGTCATGATCTATGCTATGTAACTGCCACTTCACTACCACATCATATGTAATTTTTTGTCACTGCCACGTTATATGAACTTTTCACATGGCAAATTTCATATTAGCTACGCCTTGCACGTCACCTCAACTTTAATTGTTGCTTGTTATTGCCACATCATATTCTATATAGGAAATTCATAATTGTTATGTAATAAAATTTTTTATCACAAAATAAGTAAAATAAAAACTATCATAAGTTTGTGATAGAAAAATTCTATCACATGCATGTGAAAGGACTTTAAGTGATAGAATAATTCTATCATAAATTATGCTTTGTGATAATTGTTTTTGTCATGATAGTTATATATTGTAGTAGTGTGAATAAGTCATTAACACTTTTTTTTTTTTAAAAAAATATATTTTTATTTATATTATTATTTTTTGGGAGCTTGGCTAGGTCACAATTAAGAATGAAAAAAAAATTAAAAATTAGACCAGGCTAAATCGAACTAGTTAGTTTAGTTTAATTTTTTCATTTAAAATTTTTTTATTTTACTAATTAAAATAATAAAAAATACCAATTAATTTCAATCTAGTTATACACATAACTAAAACTGAACTGAAACAATTGATTTGTTGAATTATTAATATATTATAATATAAATATATAAAAGTAAAATGTATTTTAAGATTAAAGGTTGCCTGAGCCAGTTGGTCAAGGTTGTAAGGTTTGAATCTGATTATATTTTTAATTATTAATATTTTTTAACTTAAATATATTTAATTCTAAAATGAATTTAAGCTCAATTGATTAAGTCAACTTAATAACATGCATGCCACACCACAGGTCTAAGGTTTGTTTCCAATAGGTTACATTTTTTTATTATTAGTATTTTACAATGTCAATATAAATATAAAAAAATGCTTACTGATCATATATTGCCTTAGTTTAGTTGTTCGAATCTTCAATGTTACTATTTTTAATTATTAATATTTTAAATATAAGATTAAATAAATAAAATATGCATTAATCAATAATTAGCTTCAACTTAATTGGGTGGGTAAAGATATTAGTAACCTTGAGTTACAGATTCAAACCACCAGCTTGCCTTATTGTGTATCTTGTATTTTTTTTTAAATGAAGCAAAAAACAAATTGAGAATCGAATTGAAATTAAAAAAATCATTTTAATTTTCTTAAAGCAAATAATTATATTTAATTCTCCCTCATAAAAATATCGAAAAAAATAAATTGAGAACCGAATCGAATTAAAAAAATCATTTCAATTCTCTTAAAGCAAATAATTATATTTAATTCTCTGTCATGAAAATACCGAATATAATTAGTATAAGTGGTTCCTTGTATTTTTTTTCAAATTAAGCAACAAAAAAAAAATATCAAAAACCAAACCGAATTAAAAAAACCATTTCAATTCTCCTAAAGCAAATAATTATATTTAATTCTCCCTCATGAAAATATCAAATATAATTAGTCCAATTTGATTTTGGCTAAAACTAGATCAAATCAAACTTTGCCAAACCTTAGCCACAACTTAACTAATCACTATCTCCCCGTTTCATTTCTGCAGTGCAAATTTTGTCTCCTAATTTTATAATCCTACTATTAACAAGACATTAATATATATATATATATATTAAGAGAATTACAATATATTTTATCTTTTCACACCACTTTATAAAAAGGAGAGATTTAAATTGAAGATGTGAATCTTAGAAAGTTCAGCATACTAAACTGAGCCCTCATTCTCATTAATATGACATTAATTGGTAGGTGCATTTCAACTACTAAATACTAATGCAATAAAAAAATAATAATAAATACTAACATATAACACTTTCTAATTGGTGCTATATAAGTAAAAATACTAACTTGAGATATAAAATATTTAAATATAGTACTATCCTAAACAGAGATTGTAGCTCAATATATATATATATATATGAGAGTCCAGTTTCAATTAGTTTTGATTAAGGGAAAAAAATTTAATTGCTAAAATTATCTTTTAAGTGATTGAAGTTCAATACTTATAAATCCAACCCTGGGAAAAGAATACCTAAGTGAAAAAATGTATTATTTATTAACTATTAATTTAAATTCAAATTATACTTCTTTTTTCGTATCCCAAATCTACCATCATCCATTTCTTTCATTGTCTCTCCTAACTTTCCTCTCACTAAATTTTAAAAATTAAAGATAATACATTGGTACTTTCTTATCTAAATTATTTTTTTTATCATATATTATTATTTTTTAAGATATTAATATCTATTATTCAATAAATCACATAAATGATCTACAAGGCCCTAATTTGTCACATAGAGTTAAAAGTATGTAGGTAGTGGGATGTACATAAATTAATGTTGTTTGCACTTTTAGATTAAAGAATTTAAAGAATGTGCAAAAAAGATATTAATCACTTAACATTATACAAAGTCTTTATATGCATATGTCACGTATAAATATTATTGTAATTATACTAATTCTCGTTCCTAAACATGGCACTATTGTTTATTTCCTACGTTATTGTTATGTGTTTTAAGTTTGTAATTTCTTTTCCTCTATATATTTAGAGGGATAAGATTCATTATATCCCTAAGTCCTAATTAGGTGTCCCTTTTTTTTCATTAATAAAATTATTTCATGCCATCAAAGTTTATTTAAATATATTTATACTAACTAGATGTATCTTTTTTTATTAAAAAAAATATTATTAATAAAATGTTCTCGCATTCATTTAAAAATATTTATATCTAAACTTAATTTAAACTCGGTCTAACATAAAACTCAAGTTTGCCCTTAAGTGTGTGTTATAGGACATTTTTTAATCGATAAAATGCTATTTTAATTATTGATTTTATGAATATATATTAATTTAATTTTCATCTTTTAAATATATACTATGTTAGTCTATGTAGAAATATTTTGATAATTTTTTATTATTATTATTATTTGAATAACTACCATTTTCATCTCTAAAAAGACTAATATAATATATATTGAACAAATGAAGACTAAATTAGTATATATATCTATAAAATTAGAAAATAAAATAATAATTTTCTTTTTAATATTAATCTTGATGGTATTTTTATTAATTATATTGTTAATTTGTTATCCAGTTAACTTTTTCGCAATCCCCACATATACAAACAATTTAATTATTGAGTTGTGGCTCCGGATTTGCACCTTTTACAATAATCTCTTTGGTTTTGTTTTTTTTCGTTGATTCAAACAACATGAGCAATTGCCCCACTTCGCCGAGATTTGGAACGACAATAAAGTTAAGCTAAAGATTTTTCCTTAATCCAATTAAAAAATTTTTCAATAGAACCCAAGTTGACTCTTGACAAAAAAAATTAGGTACAAAAGTTTTACTGAAAATCACGTGCTTTTTCTCTCTTCACGAAATAATTTTGTTTTTGTAAGGCAAAATCACCGATCAATTTTCCTTTAAACTTTTCTAAATACACACAAAAGCATTTAAAGTCGTGGGGTCATTTTCGATGATCGTCTTTTTTTCTCGTGGAAAGTCGAAAAGGACCCAACCAATAGCCTTATCATGACGGCATTTGAAAAGGGTAGTTTCGTCTTCTTGCTGACATTAATTTTCGGTAAAGTTACTACGATAAGGTCGTAAGATTGCGCTTTCGGCATTTTGAAGAAGGGCAATCAATTACATAGTAAAAGTTTTAGACTGTTGTAAAGACGGTTAAGTTAAGGCGGCGAGGGTATAATGGTAAATTTCATTCCCTCTTTTTCACTTATAAATATTTGTATAATTTATTTACTTAATATTTTCAGAAGTGTTATATAATATTTTTCAGAAGTTTTTTAATGCTTGAATTATCTTTAATATTAACTTTTATTATTTATTTATAACACATTATCACACAATTTATTAATAAGTTCAATTATTAATTTTTATTTTAAGTCTTTAATTTATTTCACATCTTTTTATTTTATGTGTTTCATTTATATCTAATTATTATTTTATATTATTGTATGTTATAATTCTTATAAGTATGCTATATAGTTGTCATTTATTTAAATTTTTCACATCAAAAAATAAAGATAAATGTTCTATATTATAATTTTAAATTAAAATTTTATATCAAAATTTTTAAATCTATTTTTTATTCATATGAAAACTTACGCCTCCTTATTGTCATAATTTATGGAAGACTATGACTTTTCATTTTTATTGATACATGGAAGGCTTTACTTCATAATTATAATTATTTTATATACATTGAAGATTACGCTTTCTCATATATTAATCAATGAAAGACTTTACCTCATAATTATGATGATTTTATATACATGAAAGGTTATATCCTTTTGTTATTATTGATACATGAAAGGCTTTATCTCTTAATTATAATTATTTTATATATATGAAAGGTTATGCCTCTCAAAATTACTTTTAATATATTTATTTCATCATGCTAGTTTTAATTTTCTTCTTTATATTCAAAGCCCTTAAAAATGTCTCTGACAAATTTGCAAAGCCTTACTCTTAATGTCTTTGAAACAAAATTACATATTATGGATATTGTATGCCAAGATGCCCCTCCAACTCAATGATCTAGAAAAGATGATTGAAAAAAAAATAATGTGTCTTTGTAAGACAAGTTAAGAGCTATGCGCTTCTTTGTCATCACTTACATAAGAGTTTAAAAACTCAATATTTGATAATAGAGGACCCGCAGATCCATTAAAATATTTAAAAGAAAGATATATTTATCAGAAAGAAGTGTTCATTTCAAGAGTAAGACATGAGTGAATGAATTTGTATTTGCAGGATTTTAGAACTATTAAGGAATACAATTTTGTTTTGTTCAAAACTACCTCACAACTGAAAATATGTGATGAGAAAGTTACAAGGCACCAATTAAAGAACTTGAAGATTCTGTGAAGGAGACAGCCTGAGATATCAATAGTGGTAAATCCCTTATTCTTGATTGACGAGTCGCCTAAACCCTTACTTGAGATCTGAGGCTTTTGGGATTTCTTTTGTCTGAAGCTTGTATAGTAGCCACTTCCTTCTTTTAGAGAGTTGGAAGATGAATAATTAAGAGTAACCTTTTGGGTCGATCCCTTCCCGGGCCTTGAGATTACTTACTTTCTTATAATAGCAGGTTGAAGCTTATACGCAATAGCTAAGCATTAAAAAGCTATTGGCTATATGCTTAAGACATGCAAGTTGGACTATGTTTTGGTTGACAGGACCCGACCCGAGACCCTCTACTATAGATCCCAGCGGCCTTGTCGGGCACCCCGACGGAAGTTCCTCCAAACCTAACTGGGTAAGTTGAGAAATTCCGCGAGGCGAACCCCTTTTTAATTCTTGTTACTACTAAGAAGGTCTAGTAACATACATGAAAACGACATCTTAATTTTAAAAACAAATGAACAGAGTTTCCCCTATTTTTCAGAAAATCCATATAAAACCTGCAAAGAAATTTTACTTCTATTTCCAATACATCTCAATTCTACCAATTCGGACCTCCGGTCCTTTCCAAATAAAATCCAACACAAATCAATTATTCATTTGAATCACAAATAAGCGTAATCATAAAAGTAAATAGAACGATCATCATAAAATTGAAATCTCTTCTTCTCGGTTCAAAACATACATCCAAATATACATGCCTACAACTATTATGCATAAAGTAAAGGGTGCTATTTAGCGCATTTACATGTACAAAAAATGATCTTCGGATTCGGCTCACTACTCGGCAATAGGAGAATCAGTAGCTTGCTTACCGAGACCTACACCTGGGAAAGGGGTTCAGAAAACATAAAACACAAAACGGGTGAGCTAAAGGAGCTCAGTGAGTGTAAATAAAATTTCAATAAAATAACATCATGTATAGATAGCAAATTCTAAAGTTCATGCAGAAATCATACTTCTAAAACTGATGTAAAACTGTAAAACGGTTTCTAACATCATATGCTATTGAAATCTTGCCGAGCGGGTTTTATCTACATCTTTGAAAAACTATATTCAGAATCTGTATAACATAATAACTGCTGTGCGCATATAAATGCATAAATGCTATCGATAAATCGAAAACTAGTAAAATTCTCGCTCAGCCATTTTTTTTCTAAACTGTACCAATGGTAACCCTAAAGCTCTATACCCACGTAATGACTCAACTAGCACTGCACACATGAGTAGGTCACGGGGCACCTCAACTAGCAGCACCCACAATGACATATCAAGACATCTCACTGGCTATGCAGCGGAATCCTACATCGCATGTATATAGCGAGACAATACCCCGTACACATAGAGCGACTCACATGACTCGACATCCCGACTTCTCGGAGTTAGTGACACACCCCCAAATCTGTCCATGTGCATGGGATATACCGGCCGGGTCTAATACAATCATCACCACTATAATCTGAGGGTACCAATGGCCTTAAAAACGAATGCAGAAATTTTAAAACTGTTTCTCAATTTGAACATGTAAAGGCATGTCTATGAATATATATCAAGATCATAAATCATGGTTATGCATCGAAAGCTCATAAAACATGCATATTCATTATGCGAAAACATAATAAACGAAAAGTAAAAGAAATGGCAGATTTTTACTCACGACCGCTCCACGCTCAATTTCGCTCTCGGTTATCTTCACCTACGCGTCATAAATGACATTTAGAACCAAATCGAATGCTAGAATCTCATTTAACTACTAAATGCCCTAATCAGCATACAAAGCCCGGATGTAAACTACTTCCTGATTTTTATTTACGGAGCCATTTAATCTTACCTATCTCACTATCCGGTGCCTTGAAAATTATTGAACGCCTTATAATCTTGGTTGGACATGATTACCCTTCACCTTTTCAAAATAAACAATTGTGTCCCATTATCTTCATTTTTGATTTTTCCATCAACATATACATTCAATTTACAATATGCACCATTTACACACAACAATTCATTCAAAACACCACTCAATCCCTAACTTCCCTAAAGTGGTAAAATTCCACCCTAGGTTCTAACATATTCCTTTTCTCAATTTATTGTTTCAATTACAACAAAATCATTCCAATTTCATTATAAAGCCCTAATTACAACCAATTGAAATCTCTACAACAAAATCACCAAAAACCCTAATTCTTACCTTGCCAATTTCTTCAAATTGATGACTCCTTCAAGCTTCAAACTAGAATTCAACTTAATCTAAGCCAAGAATACACATAAGAACATCAATTTAAGCATTCTTGAAAGTTCACTTATCAAACTCATAAAACAATGCTTTTCTTACCTCTTTTTCTTGAATTTCCACTAATTGAGGCTTCAATTGAGCTTAGGGATTGGTATGTAACCTTATTTTGGCTTGATTAAGCATAAAAAATCATGAAAAAAAAACTTGAATAGTCACTGTAGCAGCACCCCCCCTTTGAAGCTCGAATTTCTCTCTTTTTTGTCTAAGTGTTGGTTTTGATCTCTCTTCAAATTTATACACACTTCTAACATATATATAGTGCTCCATCAATTAACCATTTTGCCCTTCAACTTACTCAAAACTTCTAATTTTCCATTAGTTCAAATGAAAAGATTTAATTGGTTTCTTTATAACTATCTAGTTAGAATAGTCAAAAGAATTAACTAGAGTTTCCAACTTGGCAATCCATGAGATTGTTTCTAATTGGTCCATTCCTTAATATATGGATTGTATTTCTCAAAAAAGGCTTGTTCCATTCATAACCCTTAAATGGAAATTCATGTAGTAAATTAGGATTTTCTTTTCTAAGTTAATAGAGAAAATTTCAAAAATATTCTAGGGTCGTCCGGTGCACCGATCGAGTATGAAATTACCAAATTAGGTATAATATCTCTCACGTGCACTATAAAGGAAATATTTCTAATAGGGTTAAAATTGAATAACCCTACGGTGTTTTATTTGCTCTATATAGAAATTTAGGTGCCAATACTAATAATAGGGATTGGATATTACATTGGTTCACCGCCCAATCCCATTTTTTCCATTCCTTAGCCTCTTTAAGCGGGTTTCCAGTAAAAAAAAGCTCAAGTTAGTTCTTATTGGCCAAGGCCAGATTAAAATATTTCTTTACGAGATCTATCCGCATGGGATTTCAAAGAAAGGGAGCTTTGGGACCTTTTTAACCACAATAGACTCACACTCTCCATGCGCATAATATATAGCACATAATAATTTTTTTTCTTGTTCTGTAGATGAAGCTATCATTTTTCAGTTCCTATGGTTCATTCGGATGGATCACCAATTCATTTGAAAGGGTTACCAAGCGTAGTATTTATTAGCATATCAAATTTTTCTTTATACTTTACTTGGATATGTTTTTATACTATTAGCTATTCTGTTGATTCTTCTCCAAACAGGAACCACTAATTTACAAATCTTATTAACCACAAACTTTAGTGAGCAATGCCAAATTTTTATATGGATTGCGTTTTTTGCCTCTTTTGCCGTTAAAGTGCCTATGGTACCAGTTCATATTTGATTACTCGAAGCTTATGTACACCTATGGCAGGATCCGTCATCTTGGCAGGAATTCTTTTAAAATCTTCTCCCTCTTCCCGGATTTCATTGGCAGTTTAGTCAAGCACATCATCTTGCTTCAGGAGGGATTCTAATGAGAATATTTGTACCACTTGCTCACAAAGGCACACTTGTAATTAGAACACCAATTCTAAGATTGGTCTATAATTTGCATCATTTTTTAAAGGATCTAAAGAGATATCAACGAACCAATTCATCCACCGAGTGGACATTTTTATGATTTTATAGTTTTGATTTATGCATTTGCATGATGATCACATGTTTATTTGCTATCTACATGAAATATTTCATTCACTAGATTACTAACAGAGACCATTAAATTAAGAGGATAATTTTTAGAATACCCTATTAAGACCATAAATTTACATAATGCTAGTGAGTTTACATCTAAAATATTTGATGACTGTTGTACATTAATGGGAATTGATGTGGAACATCCCATGCCACATATTCATACACAAAATAAATTAGCAAAATTCTTAATTAATCAACTTCAAGTAATTGCAAGAATTTTATTGATGAGTAGACAATTACCAATTTCTACATAGGGTCATGCTATTTTGCATGCTATAATATTAATTCATTTTAGCCCTACTGTATATCATTAAAATTCTCTATTATAACTTATACTTAGTCATCAGTATACTATATCCCATTTATACATCTATGGTTGTGCTGTATATGTACCTATACATAATGCACTAAAATGAAACCTCAACGTTGCTTGGAGATTTATGTTAGTTTTTAACTTAACACAATTAAAAGGTATCTTAAATCCCTGATAGGTGATTTGTTTACAGCACGATTTATAGATTGCTATTTTAATGAGATAATATTCCTATCATTAAAGGAAAGAAAATTACCTCTTGAAGTACGGCATGAACTTTCTTAAAAATGACCACTATGTCTTGTTTGGATTCTCACACAAATTAATGTGAAAATGAGGTGTGAAAAATTGTTCATCTTTAAATAATTGTAAAATAATTATCAAACGCATTTATAGATGCATCAAAACCAACTAAATCATATATACCAGCTGTTAATACACCAGTCAGGGTAATTATTCCTATAGAACAATCTAATTAAAAGGTATCAAATTTGCATGCCAGAAGTGTGGTAGATCACTTGGTTCAAAAGATATTGTTTTGCATAAAAAGAAAGTAAAAATTCAAGATCCTGTTGAAAATGATCCTCGAGCTAATAAATTTACATTCTCTAAATCATTAACATTAGAAGATTTAATAGTCCCTGAAGAGACACAAGTCCTTAAAGAGACACATGTTCCTAAAGAGACATATGTTTTTGAAGAGACAAAAGTCTCGAAGAGACATTAGCTCTAGAAGAGGTATAAAATTTTAAAATGATGAAAATGATATAAATTTTGCTTACATGGGAGAAATGTGAAAATATGATAAAATAATTATCGATGATGTATTTTCATTTACAGTAGTTACTAAAACTATGAATGATAATTTTGAGTCACAAATTATTAATAATTGTAGAGAAAGACATGACTCATTCTAATAAAAAGAAACAATTCAAGTAGAATTGACTTCTATAGCTAAGTATGAAGTATTTAGACATGTAGTCTAGATACTTGAAGATGTTAAACCTGTAGGACATAAATGAATTTTTGTATGAAAATATAACGAAAACAACGAGATCATTAGATTTAAAAGCAAGACTTGTTACTCAAGGTTTCTCGCAAGGACATAGTATTGATTATAATGAAACTTGTTCCCTTGTGATGGACACAATTATATTTTGATTTTTGATAAGCTTGGCAGTCTTAGAAAATTTTGGTATGTATCTTATAGATATAGTGACAGCTTATTTGTACGAGTAACTTGACACAAATATTTATATAAAAATTCTTGAAGGATTTAACATGGCTGAAGCATATAATTATAATTTGTATCCAATCAAGTTACAAAGATTTTTATATAGTTTAAAACAATCTGGGTCTATATGGTTAAGGGTGGGCAAAAAAAAAAGTGATCACCGAAAAATTGAACCAAACTGACCGGTTCGGTTCAAAATTTTTTTTGCCATAAAAAATTGGTTTAGTTATTTTTTTTTTAGAAAACCAACCAGTCTGGTTCGATTTTCTCAAAAAAATAATTGAAGCAAAAAATTGATTTTTGTTAATGTATTTTTGGGTGTATGCATGTGATTGTATATATATTGAAAAACTTAAATATATGTGTCATATATATGATTTTCAGTGGAATTAAACATATAATCAACATGTACACATGTAAACTGAATCATAAACAAGATTGCAGAAACATACATTAAGGAACTTTGGTGAAAATTTCAAATTTTGGAGCTCACCTTAAAGTCTACCTTGAATAATTTTAGTTCACAACAATCCGGTGGGATTGTGGAGCTAAAATGGTAGTTTTGATTAATTTTCAGCAGTATGCGTTCAGACTCTTTCAATGCATACATATTTGTTTTCAAGAAAATAAATTATTTATGTAACTCTTGCATAGCACCTTTGAAACTATTTTTCATTGCAGCATGTTTTTATCTAAAAACATTTTTGCTTCTCAATTTTCTTACTTTTCTTTGGTATAACCAGATGATGAAATTGAGAGAGAATTGATCAAATCAATTAATCTCTATTTTAGTAGTTGAACTACTTTTATTTTATTTTTTTATTTAGTTTCTCCACAAAAAAATAATAATAAATGGCCTACCTTTTAATTTTGTTGGCCACCAATGTTTTTTCCTTTTACTAATGCTTATCCATTGAATAAATTTACAGCACTATTAATTAACACAAATTGAAAATGACATCTTCATTTTCTTTTATTATTATGCTAGTATAATTTAATACCCACTTAATAAAAATTAAAATATTTTTAATTTTTATAAGTTTTGTAAACTTTACTTCAATGGTGTTCCATCATTCATAATATCATGTCATTATTAATAGGTTATGGTAATAATTATTTGTATCCCTATTAACATTTATAATAACAATTATTATATATAATATTTAATTAATTATTCAAAATAATTTTGAATAATTATTTTAGCTAACTTATTTTTACTTGTAAGGTTAATAGATCAATTTAAGGTAAAAATAATTTATGGACCAAACTATACCACTTGTCAACATCCTATTAGTTAACAACTTATGTCAACTAATTATATGATGTACTTAACAATTAAGTCTTAACAAATGCATATCCCAAGGGATCTTTAAACAAACATCTGATTTGCTGGATTTTTTTGGATCAAATTATTGAATCCAGTCTGCTACCCTAGTGCACAACGAGTACACTTCATATTGCGAGACATTCTAGGTCCACGCTCAATTTTTCATATAGAACTTCTCCATACGTCTATGAATGATGCCCCACACATACGTTATGGATATTACAAAGTAGCGCGTTAAACCATACAAGTTGAAGTTATAGCATATACGTATAATCAATCTGTCATTGATATTCTGGAAGAGTAGAGATATAGATCATAATCATCAAATCTATATTTACCCAACCTTGAATTTATCTCCACATTTGTATTTTCATAAATAATATCAGCAAATACTTTTGCGATATTATTTAGCCTTATAGAAACTATTCTCAGGGTTTATACTTGTGGCCACAAGATTTCTTGAAATACAATATCGGAGCATCATGATATACAACTCACTCATATGAGCTGACGGATCCCATATTTACCACACTAAACTCCATGAGCATCGGACTATACCCATCGACACCCAGCGGTTAGACCATAAAAGGTTTCTAACATGTGTGGAATCAAAGTATGATAGATCACTCATAAGCCCACTGTAGAGCTCAGGTCAAAGAACCACAAATACTACTCAACTCAGAAGACTTTCCATTGATGACCTTATGAGATGTCTATTGGAGGGTTTTGTAAGTTTGTTCAGTACCCAATCCTCACTTCATACTTATATCTCTATACGAGTTTCTGCTAAGCTCATGGTTTACTAAGACTAACTATCTCGACCATACAGATATAGACATACACTAATCTATATTATTAGATTTCATCAATAGACCTACATCGATGAAATTATATCAGGAACATAGTATTTGAAAACATACTTACATAATGAAATTTCCTAACACCATCTGCAACTTTTTGCAGCTATATCATTACTAATATTTCTCTAGTCTTTGTCCCATTTTAAACAAGACTTTAACTCCTTAGATTTCGCTAACTCTTATAACCTGCTAAATCTTAGTACTGCTAATTCTTAATACTTATAGCTTTTAGCATTACTAACTCCTAACACTGATCTAAACTCCTTTAGACCAAATCTGAATTCCCTTAAATCATACAATATCTGAAATGTTACAAGGATCTTACTATTTAATAATTAATAATATTAATAATTTTATTAGAAATATTAATTATATAAATATTATAGTTAAATATTGATACATAATGGGCTGGCACATAAGCACAAATGCCAATAAGCTTTTGGAAAGATTTAATTATATTGTCATGTGACACTAAATAATTAGAGGTTTAAAAAATACAAACATATATTTACCCACACATAATTTTGCTCACTCACTATTATAATCAAAAATTGAAAAAACTCTAATTGTAATTTTATAAAATAGGAGAATTTTATTTTATAGATATTGTTAGAAATTAGTATATTATTAATAAATAAAAAGTTTAAATTCATCTCAAATTAAATAAATTGTAACTATGTTAATATGAAATAAACCAAAATATTAGATAAAAAAAATGATCTATTAAATTATTTAAACAAATGAAGTAAAAAAAGCCTACAATTTAAAATAATAAAAAAATTGAAAAAAAACTCAAAAAATAGCCCAAAATCAGAATATATACAAATTTAGTCAACTTAATTTTTTAAAGACTTATATAATATATATGAGCAAATTTAGTGGCTTATGTAACGTGTAACGAAATGTTTTCTTAATTATATAATATATAACATGTAATGTAATGTGTAATATATAATAATTTAGTAAACTTAATTTTTTAAAAGCTTATATATTATATAAGGAAAAATTTAGTAACTTATGTAACGTTTAATAAAAAAAATAAAAAATAAATTAAAATGATCTATTAAATTATTTAGACAAATAAATTGAAAAAGCTCACAATTTAAAATAAAAAAATAAAAAGCCAAAAAATCGAACCAAAAAAAATGGTTCGGTCCAATTCAGTTTTTCCCCTTTAAAAAAATTGGTTCGGTTTTGCTTCTTCAAAAAATCGAACCGAACCGGTACGATTCGATTTTTGAAAAAAAATAGACCGAATTGAAGTAAACCATACCCAGCCTTACATGTGGTACAACTGCTTAAGTGAATACTTGATAAATAAATGATATATTAATGACTCAATATGTCTATGTGTATTTATAAAAGTGTCAGAATCTGAATTTTCCATTGTGGTTGTATATATGGATGACATGAATCTAATCAGGACTCCTGAAGATCCTCAAAATTGTAAAATACTTTAAAAGAATTGAAATAAAAGACTTGGGCAAGATTAAATATTGTCAAAGCTTACAGATCGAGCACAAATAAAATGGAATCTTTTTCCATCAATCTACCTATACTAAAAAGATCCTAAGATATTTAATATGGATAAAGCCCATCTGTTAAGTATCCATATGGTCCTTCACTCTTTTGATTCCAAAAAAGATTCATTTTGCCTTAAGAATGATGATAATAAAACACTTGATCTAGAAGTATCATATCTTAATACAATTTGTGATTTATTATATTTATTCTAATGCACCATATCAGACATAACTTTTGTAATAAACTTATTAGTAAGATTCACTGCTACACCAACTCAATTTCATTAGAATGTTATTAAAATATATATTTTATTACCTTCATGGAACGATAGATTTAGGACTGTTTTATTCCAATGAGCTTTACAAGAAGTTTAGATCTATTTAGTTATACAGATGTTGGGTACTTATTTGAACTCCATAAAGCTTACTCACAAATAAGACATGTTTTTACTTATAACAATATCATGGAGATCCATAAAATAAACTATTGTTGCCACCTCTTTAAATCAATTTGAGATTTTTGCACTATATGAAGCAAGCGAATGAATATGATTGTAATCTATCATTCATAACATTCAGAATATATGCAGCCTGCCTTCTATAACAAATAATCCAACTATAATATATGAAGACAATGATGTTATATTACTCAAGTTAGATGCGGATACATCAAAGGAGATAAAACTAAATATATTTCTCTAAAATTCTTTTACACTTATGAGTTGCAGTAAAGTAAGAAAATTGATATTAAACAGATACGCTATACTGACAGTTTTACAAATCTGCTCATTAAATCTCTACTAACGTCAATTATTCCATAATCCAAAATAGCTACTTTACTTCCCTCCCTTAAAATCCTTCCCTTACCAATCTACATTTCGAATTTGAATCTTCAAAATAATACAACAAATATTAACATTATAATTCGCATTTAAGATTCGCAAGTGATAAAATAATCTTGTAAAACAAATCATAATTATTCAATAATTAAAAGAAAATTGTGTTCTGTATTGAAATTTATAATGAAAAAAATTGTATATGTATATCGAATAACTTTGGTATATGTTTTAATACCTCTAAAGGGTTCGTTTATTATTTGGTGGAATCATTGATCCAAAGCCATTTCCCCTAAGGTACCTAAACCAACATGGCTAGCTATCTAAAGTAACATGGCTGGTCATCGATGGCTACAGTTGTGGCTACCTTGTGCATGAGCTCAGTCTTATCCGAAGGAGCCATGACCACCATGTTTGGTAAAGAAGCCATGAAAGTCGTTTCGAAGGCACTGTAATGTGTCGAATCGTATACTCCTAACAAGGATGGTTTTTTCCATCACTAATCTCATTGGAAGCTTTTGTAGGTCTATATCGTGAGCTGCCTGCATCACTAATCCACGAGGTTATATAATAAAATCCAAGATTTTGAATCACATAATCTAGTAATTTGAAATTTCAAAATTTGTCAATCAATTAAGCCTGTTTGGTATTAGCTTCTATTTTTGAAAGACCAAAAAGAAAAAGAAAAAAAAGAAACATGTTTGATAACCTACTTTATTAATATTATTAGCATAAAAAATTTGTTTAATAAAATAAATGCGTAGGAAGTTAGATTATTTTGCTCATAATTATATATATAGAGATAAAAGATTACTTTAATTTCTTACTTTAATCAACCTTGAATTGAATGATCGTAATTTTTTCTATTATCCTAACCTTTAGACTCATGCATGTGGGTACATAAATCTTCCATTAATCTTCAAACTCATGCATATCAAAGTAAATTAAGAGAACAAAAGTAATTTAATTATTTTTTTACATAAGAATATGTAAAAGAATTATTCTTATGGTTATAGTTTTACTACTTTGTACCTCTCTTATATATTGGCATCTCTTTTGAGTATTTAGAGTTTGATTAGAATTAGAAACTTAAAGTTTGATTATGATTGAGATAGTAGAGAGACTGCAAGACCTGTAGGCTTCCTAACTCTAACTAAAAGGTTTAGTCTCAGTCATCTCATAGCCTACCAGATCTTTTAAGTTAACCCCAGGTTATTCCATTAAAAGTTAATGATTGCACCCTAGTAACTTCTATTAATAAGTAAAAGTCCCTTGAATTAAAACCTTTATTTTAATTAAATTAGGCTTGGCCTTTAGACTAATATAACAATTTAGTTGACCCTCTAATTAATGCCATAATTAAAGGTAGGTTATGAAAAATATCTTGCTTATTTAATTCTTTATTTACCCCTAAGTCACTGAATACTTTAATGATAATTTTTTACTATGTTTATATTTGTAAAGAAATTTACAAACAAATATTATTATTCAATAAATAATTTATTGAATAAACCGTGACTATAGATTCAAATGATCAAGTACTACAAACATCTTAAGTGGACATTATTTATTAAATTTTATTTTGTAAATATATATTCCTACAACCGTGAAATTATATTTCTAAGCTATCGATGTTTTGTCCATTTATATGGATTTCACTTTGTGATAAGTCAAAAGATTCAAAGCATGAATATAAGTTCATTACTTGTTCAGGATTAAGGTCAATCAAAATTATTAAAGTTTTTACAAATTAAGATCAATGATATTTAATTAGCCTAATCGAAAATCACAGTAATCTCATTCAATGTATCATATATATTAGTTTTTCTACTTGAAATCTCTATTTTCAAGATTATGGTAAATCATCCACTATAAAAAAGAAGAAAAATTACAACCTTACATAATAAAATGCCCTTTTCGTTAATGGTTATGAACAAGATTTAATTTATAAAGAACTTGTGATCTATAGATTCTGTATTAGTATCATATGCCTAATGCGTGAATCACATACTTTATAAATATGGGCTCATTAATGTATGCTTAATTATATGTATGAATAAACTTATTAATCAAATAAAATATTACTATGCATGCTTTAAGGGCACAAAATAACATTATATGTCTAACAAAAACAACTACGAATTCTGTTTTTGTGAAGAAAAGTTAAAAGCAATTATTCTAAAAATACAACATCTAACATGTTTTTGGATTCAAAAACACCTAATCAGAAGTATCCTTTTCATCTTCAAAAACAAACTCAAAACCCAATTTGAAAAACAATTACAAAACATAAAGGATTATTTTTCATTACTTGATTAAAGCCTCTTTGTAAGAAGGAGTATATAGCACAAAATGCTTTAAGCCTTCAGCAACTAGTCCGGAGGCAAAGGTAATAGCATGCTACTCAGTTATGCTCACATTGAAACATCTTTCAAGGAATTGCTTTTGAAATAAGTTAAATTTTGTGCCACTACCCATTGCAATTCTGCAAAATACTGCATGTATGAAAGTGTATTTGATTTGGCCTTGAATTGTTTTCTAGAAGTTGGATCAATGTTCACTATAGCTAAAAATATGTTAATTAATGTGATTTTGATTACAAATAATATTATGAGTTTTAGTCCTATTAGACTTTCCTATACAAGAAGAAAAATATATTCCTTATTCTACGTTTATATTATTTTATTTTTCATGGTTATGCTAAAACAACTGATATAAATTTATTTGAATTTTTCCATAGTTATGTTCAACAATAAAAAAAAATTGGTATAAGCTTTTCCATGGTTACCTTATGCTCAAACAACCAATATAAATTTATCTTATTCTTCTTTTCTATAGTTATACTAAAAAACCCAACATAAATTAGTATCAAAGTTAAAGATCAAAGAAGAAAATTATTGCAAAGAGACTTGCCATTGAAAGAACAAGTTCATAAAAGACAATAATTCAACAATCTTATGTGTTTATATTTAATGGGTAAAAATTATTATTTTTGGTATATAAAGATGAAAACTCTCTTTCTCTTTATAGAAAAAGAAATTGGAGAATTTAGTTCATCAAAGGAAGATCCAAAAAAAAAAACAAAAAAAAAAATTGATAGAAGAACAGAAGAGATCTTTAAAGAGAAGCAACAAAGAAATGCTCAAGCTCTTAGGAAGATACAGCAAGGCATTTTAGATACAATATTTCCAAGAATAATTGGTGTACAAGTAACAAAGAAGGTATAGGATATTCTCCAAAATGAATTCAAAGGAAGTTTAAAAGTATGAACTTCTAAACTTTAAGATCTTAGAAGAGATTTTGAAAATATAAAATTAAAAAAGAATGAAATCATGCAAAAAATTTCAAATAGATTTACAAAACTTATGAATCATGTGAAATATAGAGAAAAATATTAAAAGTAAGAAAGTTGTTGTGAAAGTCTTATTAGTTTATCCGAAAAATTTGATCTAATTATTTCTAAGATAGAAGTAACAAATGATATCTTTTTTTGTTGATAATGCTAGAGTTGATGCATTCTTTAAAATCTTTTGAGGGAAAATTGATGCGACGCTTTGAAAACTTTACTAAGAACACATTTTAATCAATATCAATCAAGAAAACTCTACTAGAAGGGGAAAACAAAGAAGAGGTAAAGATAGAGGAAGAGGAAATAATAGAAGAGGAAGAGGAAGAGGAAAATTTAATAATGAAGAAGCATCCCAATCACAATAAAAGTACAATATTTGTATAAGAGATAATCACATAGAGAGAGAGATTGTTGGCATAAGAGAAAATTTTAATATTTTAATTACAAAAAAATTGAGCATTTACAAAAAGATTTGAGATTAAAAAATAATCAGCAGGTAATTGTTGTAGAAGAAAAAGGTGAAAGGCATTGTTATGCTATACTAAAGCACAATTACGTGCTATCATAAATAAGTAATAGAGGGTGAGTAGAGTATCGTACCCTCAAAGAATTATTGTTATTATTATGCTAAGTACTAAAATTGTGTCTTCTTAATTTTATTCAAACGAATAAAACTTAAAAGATAGGTAATCTAATCTAAAAAATCTAATAAGATAGAAAAGACTAAAGATAACATGATAGAGACACCAGTAACAGATAAAACCTAGGATTATAACTATCTATTAATATGTTACTTGAACTAATTAATCTTTTTTTTTAAAGTAAACTCCTTAATATGAATTGTTGGCTAGATCTCTAATATCATCACAAACCTCTGTCAATAGTCGAGTGACTATATCTTACCATAACAATTACTTATATATATATGGTAATTAAATAAGAATAAGATTCATAAAGAATTGATCTAATAATATCATATATGTCATGTAGGTATATGTCTATCCTACATGAAACTCAAAACTGTTACTCTGTGATCATATATCAAATTATTCAAGTCCAACAGTTAAATTTTTTCATCAAGTTCATTAAGGTTCCCACAACAATCTAGTTAGTGATCAAGTAGCTGAAAAGTATTAAGTATAGAATTATTGAATAATTCTTATTATTGAGTTTATAAAAATAAGAAAAGAATATGAATTCAATCATATATTGAGTTTAAAGTTGTAACATTAGATACAAAAATTAGCTCATGATAAAATAAAGAGTTTTAGAACATAAATTGATAAACATAATGAAAAATAACAAAAGATAAAAATAAGAGAAGAAGAAAGCATAGATCAATGTCTTGATTCAGCGCTTTCTTTCTCAAATTTGTTATTAAATCCCTTCTTCAATATTCAAATCACGATTTAAACTCCCTAAAACTTGTTCTCATTTGTGCTCTCTCTTGTTGTTTTACTTTATGGCTTCAAAGTCTTTTATTTATAGGTTTTGGGGTTGCGAATTAGGGCAATTTCATGTCCAAGGTGGTTTAGGAGTCTTTTTAGTCGCACGGGCTCTATGACACTTGTTTTTGGACCCTAGGGCACTTAAGACACTGACTTGAGCGCCACAGCACTAGCATTATACCAAAATACTGTTCATAGTTACTGTTTACAATTATTGTAACAATTTCATATTTTAAACTTGTTTTCTTTGGATTTTCATCTCAATTTACTCCATTGACTTTAAATCTATAAAATAATAATAAAATAAATCTCTTTAAGTTTGGTTCAGTCAAATTATCTTAATTTAAATGAACAAATATTAAATTTGAAAGATGAAAATATTAAATTTAATTAATCCATATCAGGCATTTATTTTTTTTCTTGCTAAAGCACCTTTGAACAAAAAAAATATGTTTGATTTCTTGATAGTGGTTATTGTTTAACTCATAAACAAAGATAAGTAATGATGCTTTGGTATAAGCAAAAAAGAAAATGCACAATTGAGATTTAAATTAATGTGGGAACCAAATACATTAATGATGTATTATTTCTTTTAAATTTAAAATAAAACTTACTTAGTGTTGAACAACTTGTAAAATATAATTATGCTATTCACTTTGAAGGAAATTGTTGCACTATATTTGATAAAAAATATAATATGTAATTTATGAAAAAAAATAACCATGAAGAAAAGAGAAAGCTTTCTAATTATTTTAAAAAATAGAAGAGATATAGCGTTAATGATGAAAATACTTAATAAATTATAGCTATAACATAAAAATTATGCACACTTGAATTTTTATGAGTTGAAATTACTTTTTCAATATACGAAGAACAAAGTGAGTACTTTAATCAGTTCATATATAGGATCGGACAAAATTCTCGTACTCAGACTGACTCCGCCGATTTGTCCCAAATATTTTGGACCGGTCTAGGTTCATGAATTGTAGTAGGGATGATTAGGACCATTCTGATCGGGTTGGGTAAAGTTCGAAAAACCCGGAACCAATCTGAGAATTTTCCAAATTGAGAAATTAAAAAAAAAATGCAAATCTCTTTCTCCTCTTATCTTATTCTCTTCTCTTCTCACTCAATTCTCCTTCTCTACTTCTCTCCATTTCTCGTGTCTCTCGTCTGTCCTCCTGCCCGCCACCTGGCAACTACCATATTCCACCGTCCTCGAACCTTGCACCAGATTCCTATCAATGCAACCATCGCACCACCGCCATAGCCCGAAGAAGTTTTTTGATGCGGGTTGTGTTCTGTACTTTTGTTATCAGTTATCATATGCAATTGTTTTCCTTTTCGACTATTGTGATCATTTATTGACAAGTTATTTATAACAATGACAATAATGATGATAAGAATGACAACGATGATGAGGATGTAAGTATAGTACCATTGTTCTCTTAGTTACCATATATACTAGTTAATTAGCCTATATACTAATTAATTAACATAAAGTTTTTATTAAATAGAAGTGACCTGATGCTGAATTAATTAAAAGCATATATTAATTAATTAACATAATGTGTTTATTGATATTTAACAGTAGGTAATGTTTGTGAATGGTGATTTTAAGATAATTTCTCCTTTCTCAAGGACAATTAATGAAAGTTTTAGTCATATAGTACAGCTATTACGCCAATAATAGTGATAAAAATTTCAAAATCCATATAGGAATGCAAATGGTTACGAACCATAGTAAGGAAATATAAATTCACGGGGCTCGTTAATTTCTTTCACAGATGTAATATAGTAGAGCCCAGCTTTCTCATAATCCCTCTATAGTCAAGGAAAATCACATCACTGCCATTAATAGTCAAAAGAGCCAAACGAACTCAGTACAGTAGACTTGCATGAAGAAAGTTTTTTTCAGACCTTGCTAAGATAAGATTGTGCTAAATTGTTGTAAAAATGTGACTTTGTTGGTCTGGTATTTGGAATGTCTTGGGGTTAGACATTCTTTCAACTACATTTCTAAGTTGTATTAGAGTTCAAACGCCTTTCTGGTAAAATGAAATGAAAGAGAGAGCTTGTTTGTTGGAAAATTTTGCGTGTATTATTGTTTGTCTATTGTATCAAGAGTAGTTGTGAGACATGACAAACCATTGATGGAAATGGTGACCGGGCCATATATATATATATATATATGCCTTTTTTTTTTAACTTATATTTATAAATTTGCAATTTCATTTTTAATCAAATTCTAAAGATAAGTGGAAGTGAAACAATCAAGAAGAAGCTTTCCTTCCACCACACTCTAATTTAAAAAAAAAAAGACTCTATACCACAAGCATCAACATAAAGATTCAAAATGTGGTTGCATTATTTCAAATGGTGTAAAACTACAAAAGACAAAGTTAAATGCAATAATTATGATAAGATGTTTGGGTGTAATTCAACACTTTAATGGACTAGAGGTATATTAAAGCACTTAGAAAGATGTAAAGAGTACAAGAAGTGGGTGATTGATGAGCAACAAAAAGATTTTGGTAAAGAACCTATTAAGGAGAAAGGAGAGGGTAGTAATGTTGTGTCCAGAGGTTGGAGTTAAGAAACATATTGACAAGCACTTGTTAAAATAGGGGTAATGGATGAGCTACCTTTTTAATTTTTGGTGAATGTTGAGCTTTGCTATTTTTGCAGTATGGGAATTCCCATATTTGATGTCCTATCTTGTATTTAAGTTATTTGTTGTAGAGAAAGATATGTTGAAGAGTTTGGTTCGTGGGCAATGAGTGAGCTTGACAACTGACATCTGGACTTCCATACAGTTGTCACGACTCACTTCATAGACAGTGATTGATATTTGCATACGAGAATTTTGAGTTCTTTTTTCTCCTGTTTCAAACTATAAAGGAGAAAAAAGTTGCTGGAGATTTTTCTATTAAATCAGGGCATTAAGAAAATATTCATTATAACAATTGATAATGCCAATGTCAACGATGTTGCCATACATTATCTGATAAAGAAATTGAAGAATTGGAGAGAAGATTCATTATTGTTAAATTAGGAATATATGCATGTGCATTATTGTGCACGTTGGGATTTTGCGCTTACGTGCTATCTTATTATATATAAAAATCGAATATGATGTCATTAGATATGGTTCGATACTTATGGAGTCTGTTATGCATAGATATGATATCCACAAGCTCAAATGGGTGAGTTGTATATTCTGATGCTCTGAGATTGTATTTTAGAAAGTCTTACAACCATAAGTAGTAAACTCAAAAAAGTGTTTGTAGATATCATTTGTAGAAATACAAAATTGGAGATAAGTTCAGAGTTGAGCAAATAGAGATTTGAAGGTGATATTCTATATCTCTACTCTTTCAAGGATATAGGTGACAGAAGGATTATACATAAATGGTTAATCTCAACTTGTATAGTTCAACACACTGCTTTGTAATATCTATAACATGTATGTAGGAAATCGTTCAAGAACGTATAGAGAAATTCCATATGACAAATCAAGTGTGGACCTAGAGAATCTCACAATATGAAGTATACTCGTTGGGCACTTAGGTAGTATCCTCAATCAAAGAGTTCAATCTGAGGAGATTATAGATGAGCAGGATTAGTTATTGGGACTTCTTGAGATGGACACTACTCAATCAAAGAGTTCAATCTGAGGAGATTATGCATGCGAAGGACACATCCTAAGTCGAAGACTTCGACCTAAAGAGAGATCTCATTTTGGGACTTTTCGAGATGGATAGTACTCAGTCGAATAATTTGATCCTGGGAGAGAGCTCTTTATTAGAACCTCTCGAATTGGACAAATGTCAAATTCTAATTGTTAGAATTTGACAAATCACTAAGCCTTAAAAGATCAGCTTTGGTATAGTACTTAGACAAGTATTAGACACTCGTTATATACTTGATTATTTTAAAGTACTTAATGGTTAAGTATTAGTGAAAGATTTTGACAAGTGTTGGACACTAGTTATGGACTTAATTATTTTATTAAAAAATCTTATTTGATAAACTTTGAATAAGTCATTGGACACTTATCTCTTTTCTAATAGTGTTAATTATCTTAGAGAAGCTTATTAGATAAGCTTTGTTGGACACTTATCTCTTTTCTAATAGTGTTAATTATCTTAGAGAAGCTTATTAGATAAGCTTTGTTTATGGAAAAAGATACATTGTTTAAGATGGTGACAAGTGTACATTTAATGACTTAAAATAATAAAAAGTTGAAGAGATATTTTGTTAAAGGCTTAGGAAAATATTTATCCACATGGGGGGAAATAAGATAAAAATTATTTTTGGTTTTATCTTTCATGTAAAAGGGTTAGACCAAGATATGTAAAATGTGAACAAAAGAGTTCTATTTGATTAAATTTAAAAAAGAGAGAATCAAGAACTCTCTTGGTGAGAAAAATTAGCAAGTGTTGCTTATTTTTTCTAAGTTCCATTCTCTAACCCAAAATTGAAAGAGACCAAAGTAAGAGTTGTTTGAAAAATCATCCAAAATAAAAGATATCATCCTAACATTCCAAGCCCATTAAATTAAAATCTATAATTGACAAGGAGAGGACTTAAGGTAAGCTTAAATTTGGGAACCTTTTCCAAAGGCTTCCAAGGTAATTTCTAATCTTGTTAGAATAGCAAAACTTATATTAAGTGTGTGTTTGTTGAATAAAAATTAAATTTTTATTATGTTATTCATATTATGTGTAGAACATGCAAATTTTATAATTCAATAAACATTATTCACATGTAAGTACCCTAGTGAATAAGCACACCACAATTGGTATTAGAGTATGTTTGTGTGCTTTATGGGTATATTAAAGTGTTTTGTGCTGTTTGGAATGCCTAGGAACAATGGGTAGTGCATTTTTAAGTGTTGAAAGTGTAGAACAAAGTCTTTATGGGTATATTAAAGTGTTTTGTGCTGTTTAGGATGCCTAGGAACAATGGGTAGTGCATTTTTAAGTGTTGAAAGTGTAGAACAAAGTCTTATTCGAGGAAAGCCTAGGGCATTTCATGCTTAGCGCAAAGGTGTTCATGTATTTGGATGAACTTCGAGGCATTTAGCATATAATGCAGTAGTGTTCAAGGCATATACTCCATTTTACATTCTTTTGCATGTGAAGTTTATAGTGTTTTATTTTATTAGGGTGCATGCATGTGTTATGTGTTCATTACAACAAAATCTATACATCTCATACATATATTAAGCACAACGAAAGTAGAAAATCTAATTTCCTAGTGCAATAAATACAAAATTTAAGTCTCATTACTGTAATGAATATTAAAGATTGAGAGTTCACTATAGATGCCTTTGGAACAATAATGAAATCCACCTTGAACTACACTTGTTAGCATATCTAGTACTCAATTATGATGGGTTTGAGTATCTAAAATAGCAGCATTGATCCCAACAGTGTGTTTAACACTTAAACATTTTGGTTAATAAACATTTTGGTTAACACTTAACCAATAGTTTAACTCGTTAAACTATTTAATTAAGCAATGAAGTTGTTTTGCTTGTTCAACACTTGAACTACAAAAACCAAACTTCAAAATACTTCAATGGTCGGCCTAATGGTAGAGAAAATAGATGATGAATAGTTTAAACTCTTTGAAAATAAACAAAACAACTTTTTGCTCTCAAACATATTTCTTTTATCGTACCTATCAATCACTAAATGAAGAGATATTAAGGCAATATACATAGTTGTCAATTTCCCTTCAATTTTGTAAGTCAAATCTCACGACCCACCAAGCATGGCATACAATTCTTTGCCCATTTACCAAGTTTCCAATTGTTAATTCAAACAAATAAAACATGTGCCATATATTACTATGCCGAGACAACACTTTAGCAAATTAAAAAGCAAAGTTTTCTTTTCATTTGTTTAATATCCCTCTCATTACCAAGCCAAGATTCAGCCCCACTAAATAAGGCCATACATTACAATTTGTTCTTCCCATTAGTTAATTCATTTGTTGACTTTAATAATAATTAATAGTAAAACTATTTTTCCAATTAAAAAATGATATTTCTTATCTAATAAGCAAGGCCATTTAAATCAACAAAATATCAAACAACTAAGGGTCTAAATTGTACAACTTGTCACCATCCCATTGGTTAATAATTATTGTTAACTAATTGATGTACTTAATACTTAAGTCTTAACAAGTACACATCCTAAAGGATTCTAAAACAAATGTTCGGTTTACTGAAAATTTTTCGATCAAACTATTCAATTCAGTATACTGCCCCAGTGTGCAATGAGTACACTTCATATTATGGGACTCCCAAGGTCCACACTCGATTTTTTAAATAAAAGTTTTCTATAAGTTCGTGAATTATGTCTCACCCATATGTCATGGACATTACAAATCAACGCGTTACATATGAGTTGAGGTCACAATGTATACAAATAATCATTCTGTTAAGTATATCTTAAAAAAGTAGAGAGATAGATCAACACTATCAAATCTTTATTTGCTTATTCGTGAACTTATCCCCAATATATGCAAGAACTTTTGCGATATTGTTTAACCCTATGAAAAACTCTTTTTTCGGGTTTATTGCTTATGACCATAAGACTTTCTAAAATACAATATTGGAGCATTTGGATATACAACTCACCTTTTTGAGCTGATGGATCTCATATCTATGCACACTAAACTCCATGAGCATCAAACCATACCCAGTGACATACAATAGTCAAACCATAAAAGGTCTTTGACATCCGTGGAACTAAAGTATGGTGGATCACTTACAAGCCCACTGTGGCGCTCAGGTCAAAGGACTATGAATACTACTCAACTTGAGAGAACTTGCCATTGATGGCTTTATAGGATATCTATTTGAGGTCTTCATGAGTCTATTCAGTATCCAGTCCTTACTGAATACCCGTATACCCATATGAGCTTCAACTAATGGCATTTCTAAGCACCATTTGTAACTCTTTACAACTATATCATTACTAATAAATTCTCAACTCTTTGTTCCGTTTCAGAAAAGGCTCTAACTCTTTAGATTTCGCTGACTCTTATAACATACTAACTCTTAGTAGTGCTAACTCATAGCATTTATAACTCTTAGCGTTGCTAACTCTTAGCACTAATATAAACTTCGTTAGACTAGATTTAAACTTTTTCATATCATACAATGTCTGAAATATTATAAGCACCTTACCATTTAATAAATGTAATTAGCAATTTAATGAATTATTTATTGTATAAATATTAAAGTAAAATATTCATACAAAATAGGTGGCACATGAGCATAAATTTCGTTACTATATAATTGTTATATAACTGTCTTATAATCTGTATATCATTTGTATTTGCTGTTAACCATAATAGTAGCCTTACTGGTGGGGCTTAGTTATGCTTTCACAAAATAAATGTGTGATTGAGAATCACATCCTCATGAGACACGAATAAAATTATAAAATCTCTCTTAATCAGATTGAATAGTATTTCATATGAGATAATATTGTACAATGGTCTGTCTTGTCAATACGGTGTTAGATGAGTCACTTTGGCCATTCTCAATATCACTAAAGTGTAAGGGATTAGACGGTATGATTTGAACTACCGGTTAAATATAAGATGAGGCAAATATAAGCAAACATATTGCGTAATATCACTAAAGTGTGAGGGTTAGTATCAGTGACTTATATTTAATCTAGAACACACTTACCCAGTATCACTAAAGTATGAGGATAAGGTGTATTTATGATCATTAGTAAGAGTTGCATGAGATGTTATTAATAAGAGTTGTCTACCTTTTAGGTTTACAAAGGTTAATATCGCCAAAGTGTAAAGTTGAAGTAAACTATCAATCGGGTCTATTTCTCATTATATACTTTAAAAATGTTTAAACTTTCATTTTCTCATCTGAGATATTGAACGGATTATGTAAAGTAATGGGAAGACGTTTTTAGATTAAAAAATGTATAATAGTTATACTTATGATCTAAAGTATTATGCATTAACGATTGAAATATTCTATTATCATCTCTTTCTTTTTATCTTGTGAAGATAAAAATGGCTTCAAGCAACCCGTTGATACGCATACTTGATGTACACTAACTCAAGAGTGTTGAGAATTATACTAACTGGCTTATGAATCTCAGAATAGTTCTAGATTCTAAAAAGCTTATGTATATAATTGATCATAATTTTTCTTAAGGTATTTTTGATGATGCCACTCCAAAGGAGAGAGTGATATACTAGAAAATTAAATTTTATATCATCGCCTCAATTTCTACAAATCTACAAAGAAGTATATGCACATGGACAGTGCTAATAGTATTATGCTCCATTTGAAGGAGTTATTTTGTGATAGACCGTAAGTTGAAATATATTCGGTTACCAAATCTCTCTTTCAAGCTAGACTTGCAGATAATAGTCTTGTTAGTCACATATCCTCAAGATTATTTGATATATTGAGAGGTTGGAGACTATAGACATAATTCTGAACAATTCTTTTGGGGAATATTTTGATTCTTCAGTCACTTTTAGGATTATTTGCATTGTTTATTGATAAGGGCATAAAAGCACTAGTATAATTTATACCCAATTTTTATATTTTCCTTCATATCATAATTATTTGGCTATTTTAATTGTGGTTTTTGATAATAAATAGATGCATGATGAAAAATTTGACGCATAGAAATAAACGGGAGGTGAATCGGACGTAAAACAAAAAAGTTACGCTTAAATTACGAAAGAGGCACTAGGGCTGAGCGCCGCGGCGCTCGAGATGGTGAATAGTGTCAGGGGAACAATATTTTGCTACAGTACCCCCGTAAACATTAGTTTTGCTACAGTACTCGTAAACAGTATTATGAAGACAAAAATCTATAAATAGAAAGCCAAAAACCCTAAGAATGAGGAAAAAAAAGGGATGAGAAAAAGAGAGAAAAGAGGCAAAACTTAGTGAGAGAATTCACAACACAAATCAAAGATCAAAGCCAAAGATTGAAGAACCAAGATCAAGATTCAAGCTTCAAGTCAAGATTGAGGAAAAAGCACATCAAGGAGTCACTTTGATTAGTTTTTCTTCTCTTTCTTTACCATTATGATCTTATTCTTGTTGATCTTTGTGAATTGGTTTGATACTTTTGGTTTTGTGATGGGTTAATTTGTTCATCTAGGGTTAGACTATGTAAACCTAGAATGAATTTGGATTGTGTTAAATTTTAGTTTATGAACTTGATAAATTCAATTGATTCATTCTATCTTGTATTTAATGCTTTCATTATACCTGATCAATATTTTGAATGATTGATGAACCATGATGAACTCGACGGAGAGATTCATGTGTTTAGCCTATGGTAGTTTAATGCATGATCATAGGGTAACAACTATGAGTTCTATTTAGGATAGACATATACCTAGGTGGCATGTATGGTATAATTTAGACTTGATCTTAATGAATTACATTTTGATTTGATTACCATAGACATATAGGTGATTGTTAGAATGCGTAATATAGTCACTTGACCATCGACAGAGGCTTGTGATGAGATTAGTGTCTAAGCCAATCAATTAGTATTAAGGGATTAACTAAGTGGTTAATGAATTCAATGAAATACTAGGGGATGAGTCAAAACCCTAGATTATCTTTATTTGTGAATTTTACTCTTTGCTTTTGTTTAGTTAATTGAGAGAACTAGATTAGTTACATAAATTCCAGATTTTAGTTTTCTAAATAAAAGTTAAGTGGGTATAATTTTAGTATTTGATTTATAGAATTAGATTGCATAGTCCCTGTGGGATCGATATCTGGACTTAAAATCCTATATTACTTGATACGATAACGTGCACTTGCGCTTAGCTACTATAGCATCACAATCAAGTTTTTGGCGCCGTTGCCAGGGACTAGTTTTATCTATTCTTTAGATCAATACTAATACCAAGCTACTTACTTTTAATTCAAATTTTTGTTTTTATTTTTATTTTATCTTCTTCTTTTTACTTTGATTTTCTTTTTATTTTGCTTTGACAGTTCATACCATGGAGGGAAACAATGACCATATCAATAATCCTGTGTTTGAGCCCATGATACCATAGAGAGATTTGAAAAAGTATGCTATCCCAACTACAAGGGGTGTTCAGTTTAGTATTCGGCGACCAACCATCAACGCTAATAACTTTGAGATCAAGCAGAATATTATTCAGATGTTGAAAGAAACTGTGCAGTTCAGCGGAGCCCCCAATGACGATCCTAACATACATATCATAAACTTCTTGGAAATTTGTGATACCTTCAAATACAACAAAGTCTCCGACGATGCCATCAGGTTGAGATTATTCCCTTTCTCTTTAAGGGATAAAGCTAAGTGTTAGTTGATGTCATTGCCATCAGGATCCATATCAACGTGGCAAGATTTAGCACAAAAGTTCTTAACCAAGTTCTTTCCACCAGCAAAGACAGTAAAGATGAGGAATGACATCACCTCATTCAATTAGATTAATGAAGAGTCATTGTATGAGGCATGTGAGCGCTTCAAGGACATGTTGAGGAAGTGTCCTCATCATGGAGTTCCTAAATGGCTATTAGTCCAAATGTTCTATAATGGATTAGTAGGCCACTTGAGGACTATTGTAGATGCCCCTATTAGAGGAGCTTTAATGAATAAGTCTATAGATAAGGCTTATGATCTATTAGAAGATATGGTATCAAACAATTACCAATGGCCAGCAGAAAGAGTTACACCTAAGAGAGTTGTCGATATGTATAAAATTGACGCATTCAATGCATTGATAGCTCAAATCAATACTTTATCTAAGAAGTTTGATGCATTGAATAACGTCAAAACTCGATAAGTGACATGCGATTTTTGTGGTGATAACCATATGAATGGGCGGTGCATGGAAGCAGTAAATTATGTGGGCAATTTCAATCGTCAACAACCTATCCCACAATCAAATTCCTATAATCCGAGGTGGAGAGATCATCCTAACTTCTTTTGGCATTACAACCAAGAGGAGCCATTTAGACCAATGAATCCCTCAAGATTTCCACCACCACAAGAAAAGAAGCCGACATTGGAAGACATGTTTATGTAATATATGAAGTCTAATGATGCCATCCTACAGAATCATTCGGCATCTTTGAAGAATTTAGAGGTTTAAATGGGACAATTGGCTGCTGCAATTAATAGGAGACCTCAGGGCACTTTACCAATCGATACTGAAACAAATTCAAAAGCGAATGTAGAGCTATGTCAAGCCATCAACTTGAGGTGTGGTGAGAGCTTACAAGAAAACACATCTGTACCACTACAACCAAGTATAGAGGAGAAGGAAGTGCAGAAAAATAAAGTACAATCATATAGATCGCATATTCATTTTCTTCAAATGCTACAGAGGTGTCAAACAAGTGTTTAAATGAAAAATTAGCAGCATACCACTCCAGAAAATAGTGCAGAATCTCAGAAAAGTGCAGAATTCTCAATAATGGAACATGCAAAAACTGGTATTAAAGTGCAACAACATTCTAAGGTGCAGAAAAGTGGCAACACAGTAGAAAATACCAGTAACAAATAGCAAAATTAGCCCATGCGCACTATGTTACTTGATTGTTACAGTATTAATGTGGTGCCATCAAGCACCAAAGAGCTCAAAGACATGGAGATGTTGAATCCTTACATAAAAAAGAAGGCGTTAAGGCATAGAAAGAGAAAAAAGAACAAGAAGAAAAAGAAGAAGAAGCAGTACAATGATAGGATCAAAGAGAAGGGCACAAAAGAGACACTTTATCGGTGTAAGATTCGAGTCTTTCTGGAGAAACAAGAGGAGAAAGCGGAACAAGTTGCTACCCAAGATCTAATAAAGAAGATGTGGAAGCTAAAAGAAAGAAAGCCTAACAAGCGCACATATAAAGATGCTTCCACCATTGACTTTGATCCTCTATAAGAGTAGAAAAAATCTCACCAAGCCGACGGCGTTAAATCAAGCGCTTATTGAGAGGCAACCTAAGTAAATTTTTAATTTTTATTAGCTTATTTTCAGTTTTATTTATGTTAGTTTCTTTGTTTCTTTTAGGAATAAAATCAGCAAGTCAAGCATTCAAGAAAGCAGCTCAAGCAATTTCAAGCGTTAAAAGTAAAGGAATACCGCAGTCAAATCAATAGACAACAACGTTGCATTGCTTCAACTTCATCTACTAGGGGAGTTTTTTTTACTTTTAAGTTTATTTTTAGACATTGAGAACAATGTCTAATTTAAGTTTGGGAGTGGAAAACACACTTTCTTGTGTCTATTTTGCTGCTTATATTGGTTGGTTGTCTTGTGGAGTAAATTTTTTTTTTTAGGTTGTTAAGTTTTGGTTGAGATGCTGATCATTAGTCCATGATAAGAAATAAAATATTTGTTGAATTTATTTTCACAAGTTTTTAGAAAATAATAGAGGCTTGAGATAATTTTTATATCATGAATCTTGAACTGATTTCAAGCTTATTTTTTATCACTTATTCTTGAGCACATTGAAATAAGCATGTATTAGTTGAATTTTTTTGCTTAGAGTTATTTATGCTTAAGTAGTACACCACAGTCTTGAAGACCAATACTCTAGAACTTACTTGATTACTACTTGAGGTGAAATCCTAGAATTCATATGTTTAGGAAAATGACATTAGGCCATTTTTGGACCGTTTGAACCTTTTCGAACCTACCATATATATATGTTTATCCCTAGTCACCCCGTTTGAGCCTAATTACCCATTTTTTCTATTTAACCATATTACAAGCCTAAAGACTTTGAGTTTACTTATCCTAAAATCTACCGGTAGCACCATAAACCTTGAGTTTACTTAGAAATATTCTTAAAATGAAGAAGGTTGTGGATGTATGAAAGAAGGGTACTATAATGAAAAGCAATAAGTCTTGAAGGTGCATATCAATCTAAGTTTGGGGGTACATAAAAAAAAAAAGAAAACAAATGTTTAAATGCATAATACCCCCAGCTTAAGAAAAATAAGAAATTTTTTGCAAAAATATAATTGAAAGAAAGATGGGAATAGCATAAGTTTGGGGGAAGAGATGAATAATTAAAGAGGAGAAGGAATCAATGGGGTTTCTAAGTAAAGTCTAGATGTTAATGGTGTGATTTGCACTTTATATATATATATCTTTATATCTCACCTTTACCTTAACCTTACATTACAAACTAATTAAAGTCCTAAATAGATCCCTAGACATGTGTATTTCTACATTAGTGGACAGTAGTACGAAAAGCAAGCTTATGGAAGTGTTATAAATTTAAATATGCTGAGACATCATATTTATATACTTTCTTAAGTATTGAGTAAATCTATGTTCTATTTAGCTAATTACTTGCTTATTACACACACGCACAAGTGATCATTTACAAGGGAGAATGAAGTACTTGATCAATAGTGCGAGGAGTGTTGAAAGTTGTTTATTGATTTCTTAAAAGCCTTGTGCTATTTTTAACAGCCTTAATTTGAGACTATGATGATGATTTTTTAATCAACTAAAACTTATTTTTAGTTTTTAATTTTTGTTTTTTAGTCATGAATAAGTTGTGAATGTTTTTCTTTGTTTTGCTTGAGGACGAGTAAAGTCTTAAGTTGAGGGGTATGTAAGGAAGTGTTACCCCAATTCGACCCATGAAGTTTAATATGTAAGGATTGATTCTCACATATGTTGAGCTGCATAACATGTTAAAGACAACTTAGGAGGATATGAACAAAAAAGGTATGACCCTTTACGTTCATAATGCTTCATCTTCTACCCCAAAGGTATCTGGGAAGTCTAAAGGGAAGAAGAAAAAGAAAGTGAAGCGGACACCTAGGATGCGTTCTCAATAGCGACCCATATTCAAGCCACATGAGAAAAGCAAAAGCAAAGAAAAATGTTTCCACTATGGTGAAGATAGGCACTAGAAGCATAATTGCCCGAAGTACCTTGCCACGGTCAAGAAGACCTCATCAAGTACATGTTTACCAATCATTAACATTTTTTTGGCATTTGATGCTAGTTCAAATTAGGTATTGGATAAAAGTTGTTCTTCTCACATCTGCAATGTGTTGTAAGGTCTGAGGAAAGTTAGATTATTGTAGCCAAGAAAAGTATAACTTTGTGTTAAAAATGAAAATTTCCTACAAATGGAAGCTAATGGACATTTTGAATTACTTCTCCCATGTAATACAACAATAATGTTGTATAACTGTTATTTTGTATAGAACATTATCAAGCAGATTGAATAATATTTTTTTAGCTGAATGTCAGTTGATAAATGATCGTTTTATATTTGATACAATAAGAAATGTCATGAGTATACAAGTTAATGCAAGTAGTAGCTTGGGAACTTTAAGTGATACCAAATTGTGCATATGAGATTAGGTCATATAAGCATGAGATGTCAATTTCATCTAGTTAAGGATGGTCAGATACCTAATATGACTATAGAACCTTATCCAATTTGTGAATCTTGTATTCAAGGAAAGATGACTAAGTATTCTTTTATCGGTGTTGGACACTATACCACTAATTTATTAGAATTAGTAAATAGTGATTTATATAATCCAAATCAGATTGTCATGGGTGGATTTGATACTTTGTAGTATTTATCGATGATTTGTTATGATATAGATACGTGTTACTTATAAAACATAAGTTAGAAAATTTTACAAAATTCAAAGAGTTTTGACTTAAGGTAGAGAAATAAACCAGAATATATATTAAATGCATTTGATCGGGTTGAGGTAGAGAGTACATGATCAGTGAATATTTGGATTATTTAAAAGAGAATGAGATTTTCGCTCAATATAGTATTCTAAGTACTCCGCAACACAATAATATTTTTGAAAAGAGGTTTTGGAATTTATTGGATATGGTTGATGGTGAGCTTCACCGATCTCTCAGAATATCTATAGGGATATGCTCTAGAAGCTGCTACCCACATATTGAATAGAGTTCCATTAAAAGCCGTACAGACCACTCTACATGAGTTATAAACTATAAGGAAACTGAGTCTTAAGTATGTTAAGATTTGGGGCTTTTCTACTTACACAAAGGTTACGCAATAGGATAAACTTGTATCTAAGGGGTACAAGTATTGATTCATTAAATATCCTAAGTATTCAATGAGATATTAATCTATGATCCAAAGGAACAAAACATGTTCATTGCTCACTATGCCACCTTTCTAGAGAAATAATTTCTCATGGATCATCAGGATTATAAAAAGATTGAACTTGATGAAGTCGATTAGGATGTCTATGAACCAACGATGGAACCTTAGGCTCAATTGAGTAAAAACACTTTAACACACCCTCCACGTAAGTCAAAAAATATATCAAGAATACCTACAAGGTATTTTTTGATGCCTGAATGTGCCCTTAGTATTTTCTTAGTTGAAGAAATGGATCATTTAACTTATAGAAATGTGGTGTTAGACATCATTTAGAAAAATGGCAGAATGCCATGAAGTTCAAAATTGACTCAATGCAGCTCAATCAAGTATAAGACTTAGTTGAGCTTTCTGAGAAAATTGTTTCTATTAGTTGTAAATGAGTTTATAAGAAAATAAATGTGGGCCTGATTGAAAGGTAAAGACCTTTAAAGCCTGACTGGTGGCAAAAGGTTATACTCAGATATCTGAGATTGATTATGAGAAAACCTTTTCATCAGTAGCTATGCTTAAAATTGTTAGCAATTTTAGCATATTATAACTTTGAAATCTGAAAAATGGATGTAAAGATGACATTTTTGAATGAATATCTTGAGGAAGAGATTTATATAGAACAACTTTCAAGTTTTATATCCAGCTTAACTTTTGGTCTAGTACGTAAACTAAAGAAGTCTATTTATGGACTAAAGCAGATCTCCCAAAATTAGAATCTTTATTTTTATGAGATAATTAAAAGGTCTGTTTCATAAAAAATGAAGAGGAATTAGGTGTATATAGAAAAGTTAGTGGGATGTCTTTTTGATTCTCTATATGGATGACATACTTATTATCAATGGCATTCGTTTTTCAAGAAAAATGTGTCCTCAAAGGGAAGATGAAGAATTTGAATATTTAAAATACCATATGCATCAGCTGTAGAAAGCTTGATGTATGCCATAATGTGTATGAGATATGACATTAATATGGATGTAAATGTTACAATATCAATATCAGTTTGATCTAGGTGATAGCCATTTGATAACAGTCAAACATGTCCTTAAATACCTTAAGGTTATAAAGGACAAGTTCTAATATATGGAGAGAATGACTTACAAGTAAGAGAATATACAAATTCAAAATTTCAGTCTGATCCAGATAATAGAAAGTCTATATCTAATATTAATTTATTCTCAATGGTGCAACAGTGAGTTGAGAAAAACACTAAGAAAGCTTCCATAGCTGATTTTACCATAGAGACAAAATATATTGCAACTTCAAAAGCTGCAAAGGAAGAAATATAGATATGCAAGTTTGTCATTGAGTTTGGAATAGTTCCAAGTTTGATGGATCTTATCTCATTATTTTGCAACAATAATGAGGTAATCACTCAAGCCAAAGAGCCAAGAGCACACAAAAAGTCCAAGCATATGGAGAGGAAATACCACACAATTTGATAGATCTTGGCAAAAAAAGATGTAATAGTTTCTAGAATAGACTCCACGAATAATATAGTGGACCCATTAACTAAGGCTTTAACTTCTAAAGTGTTTAAAAAATATATGGAGTCAATAAATATTAAATACTATCACGAATGACACTAGAGCAAATGAGAGTTATTAGAAATTTTGTGCTTACGTATGAATATTTATACAATCAACATTTCATTAAATGGTTAATATTATTTATTATATAGTAAGAAGCTTGTAACATTTCAGATGCTTTAGATCTAAAGGAGTTTAGGTCAGTACTAAGAGTTAGCGACTCTAAGAGTTATAAGTGTTAAGAGCTAGCAGTACTAAGAGTTAGAAAGTTATAAAAGTTTACAAATTCTAAGAGTTAGAAAGTTATAAAAGTTTACAAATTCTAAGAGTTAGAACCTTATCTGAAATGAGACAATGGCCTGAGAATATATTAGTAATAAAATACTTGCAAGGAGTTACAAATGGTGCTAGAAAATATCATTATGTAATATGTTCTCGAACACCTTGTTCTTAATCTATCTTTGTCGATGCAGTCGATTGATGAAATATTTTTATCTAGATTAATGTATGTTTATATCTGGATTATCCAGATAATTAGTCTTAATAGACTATGAGTTTAGTGGAAGCTCTTATAGAGATGCAGGTATTTAGAATAGAATGGGTACTGAATAAATTCACGAGAACCTCTAATAGACATCTCATAAAATCGTCAATAGAAGGTTTTCTTAACTTAAGTACTATTTATAATCTTTTAACCTGAGCGCAATGGTGGGCTTATGAGTGATCCATCATATTTTGGTTCTACGCATGTTAGAGAACTTTCATAGTTTAACTGTTGAGTGTTGTTGGGTATGGTTCAATGCTCATAGAGTTCGATGTGCGTAGATATGAGATCTATTATCTCATATAGGTGAATTGTATATCTTGATACTCCGAGATTGTATTTCAAAAAGTTTTATGGCCAAAAGCAATAAACTTAAAACTGAGTTTTTTCGTGGAATAAGTAATATCACAAAAGTATATGTGGATATCGTTTGTAGAAATATGAATCTATAGATAAGTTCATAGTTAAGCAGATAAAGATTTGACAGTGATGATTTATATCTTTACTCTTCTAAAGATATAATATATATGGTTAACCTTATCTTGTATGGTTCAATGGGCTACTTTGTAATATCTGTAATGTGTATATAGGGCATTATTTACAGATCTATAGAGAAGTTTCATATAACAAACTGGATGTAGACCTAGAGAGTCTCACAATATGTAGTGTACTCGTTGAGCACTGGATAAGATCCTCGATCAAAACGTTCAATCTGAGAAAATTATTGATCAGGGGATTTGTTATTGGGACTTCTCGAGATGGACACTACTCGGTCAAAGAGTTCGATCCGAGAAGATTATGCATATGAAGAACACATCCTCAGTCGAAGAGTTCAACCCTATGAGAGAGCTCATTTTGGGACTTCTCGAGATGGACAATACTTGGTTAAAGAGTTTGATCCGAGAAGAGAGCTCGCTATTAGGACATCTCAAATTGGACATGTGTCAATTTCTAATTTTTAGAATTTGACACATCACTAAGCCTTAAAGGATAATCTTTTATATAGTACTTGGACAAGTGTTAGACATTTATCATATGCTTGATTATCTTAAGAATGCTTAATGGCTAAGCATTGGTGTAAGATTTTGACAAATGTTGGGCACTAGTGATGGATTTAATTATTTTTTTTAAAGCTTACTATATAAGCTATGAATAAGTCCTTGGACACTTGTCTCTTTTGCAATAGTGTTAATTACCTTAATGAAGCTTATTAGGTAAGTGTACATTTGATGACTTAAAATAATAAACTCTTAAGAGATATTTTGTTAAAGGCTTGGGAAAGTGTTCGTCTATATGAAGGAAAATAAGACAAAAATAATTTTTAATTTTTATCCTTCATGTAAAAGGGTTAGACCAAGATATGTAAAACGTAAACAAAAGAGTTTTGTTTGATTATTTTTAGAAGAGAGAAAATCAAGAAATCTCTTGGTGAAAAGAATTAACAAGTGTTGCTCTTTTCTTCTCAGTCTTATTTTCTCTCCCAAAGTTGAAAGTGACCAAAGTAAGAATTGTTTGAAAAATTTTGCAAAATAAAGGCTACTATTCGACATTCTAAGCCCACCAAGTTGGAATCTAAAATTGCTAAGGAGAGAACTTTAAGGTGAGCTCAAATTTGGAAACTTTTTCCAAAGGGTTCCAAGGTAATTTTTAATCTTGTTAGAGTAACAAGACTTCTATTAAGTGTGTGTTTGTTTAATAGAAAATTAGATTTCCATTACACTGTGCATTTTGTGTGTAAGATATGCAAATGTAATTCAATGAACATTATTCACATGCAAGATCCCTAGTTAATAAGCACACCACAGTGTACACATTTGAACTTGATTGTGACAAATGGGATGAAGAAATTGTATGATTGTTATTTGTGTACGTAATGTAGTGAAATATATTAGATGTTCTCCATCGTGCTTGCAAACTTTTAGGAATTATGTGGAAAGATGAAAGATTCAGTACAAGAAAAGTGTGGTGTTGGATGTGCCAACTAGATGGAATTCCACCTACTTAATGTTAGCAACTGCATTGAAATTTCAGAAGGCTTTTAATTATATGGTTAAAGAGGATTATAAATATGGGAGTTTTTTTTATAGCTGAAAAAGGAAAAGAGAAGTTGAGGGCCACCAGTTAGCGGGGATTAAGAGATTGCTGAGCATTTTGTGTTCTTTTTGCAGTCTTTTTGTGAAGTGGCTTTCAAATTCACTGCTTCATTGAGTGTGATGCCTAATAACTACTTCAATGAGATTTCCAAGATACATTCTAACTTGGCAAAATTGAGTCAAAGTGAAGATGTTTTGTGGGGAATTATGGCAAACAAGATAAGAATAAATTTTAACAAATATTGGGAATATATGAAGAGGATTAACAAATTTTTGATAATTGCTATCCTACTTAATCCACAACCTAAGATGTAGTTAGTCAAATTTTGTTTGGAATACTTTTTGGATGACGGTGTAAGAGTAGAAGTAGTGAAACGCCTTAACAAGGAATTATTATTTAGGCTTTATGAAGCCTATAATGCATGGCATGACAAATCACATTTTAGTGCATCTAGTAGTATTAATATGGGTAAGAATAACATGCTTACTTCATAGTCACAACAATTCGGTGGCCCTTCAATAGTTTAAGATGTAATGCGAGATATGATGCATGATGATGACTCATGAAGTGAATAAGTTAGGCTTATAGAAGACGATATAGATTTGGAAGAAGTAAATGAGGTGGAAAGATACTTGATGGATTAAGTCGAGAGTCATTACAATCAATATTTTGATGTTTTTGTAGTAGTAGAAGTTTAGTGTTGTGAGATATTCGATTTTGGCACGTATAACTAGAGATATGCTTGCTATACCTCTATCTATTGTAGCCTTTGAGTCAGCTTTTAATACCAGAAGTCATATTTTTGATTCATTTTAAATTTTGTTTACTCCAAAGGTAGTAGAAGGCTTGATATATGGGCAACATTAAATACAATCTTTGCTTTTGGTGAATAGAGTGAAGAAATAAGTAGAATTGCTTGCAGATGTTGATTTTTATGACCAACTTGAATTAAGTAAAAAATTACTATAAGATTCTTTACTTATATACACATATATATTTGTAAATATTATTTACTAATTCACATTTTAATTTGTGTATATAATTTTATTTTTTTGTAAAGCGTGCACAACTGTTAATGCAAGAGCCTCCAACACAATAAGTGTAAAATTTGTTATTTAATTTTACTTTTTAGGTAAAATTTTAATTTTTAATTATTCAAGATCAAACATAATGAATTTTTCTTTTTTAAATAAATTATTTTGGATGTAGCCTTGCAGATTGCCATTGCTAGTTAAATGATTGCCAAAGACTAGAGTCAGACTCATATACTTTATTTTGCCCTTTAGGAACATAAAGATCATCACTTATGTTTCATGAATTTTGGACTTAATAATTAATATATTGATAGTTTATATAATATTTTATGTATATTCAGCATAACTTATTGTATGTGAATGTTAATTTTGATATGGTTAATTGATTATGGAATTTTGGTTGTGATTATTGGTATTTGTTAGAGTTATTTTGACATTAGACGGTTAAAACAAAGATTTAAAAATTTATTGTAGTACAATTTTTTGCAGGTTATTATAATTAAGGGAATGTCCAAAATTTAATAGAGATTTTGCTGAATTTTGTTTACAAATTATATTATTATAATATGCCAAGTTCAACTAAAGAAAAATAAAATTTAATGGAATAGGAATTGTAATTGAAAATATAAAATTTAATGGAATTGTAATTAGAATTTGAATTGAAATTATAATATTTAATGAAATTGTAATTAGAATTGAAATTGAAATTATAAAATTTAATAGTATTGAATTGGAATTGGAATTGGAATTATAAAATTTTATAGATTCAGAATTGGAATTGGAATTATAAAATTTAATGGAATTGGAATTGGAAAATGATAAAATTTTATGGATTTAGAATTGGAATTAGAATTAGACTTTTGGAATTGAAATTATAAAATTTAATGAATTTGGAATTAGAATTTAAAATTTAATGGAATTGGAATGAGAACTATAATATTTAGTGGAATTAGAATTATATATCTAATGGATTTGGAATTGGAGAGTCTAAAACTATTATAAATTTATAATTTAATTTAATATTAAAAAATAAAATTTAATTTAATTGAATTCTAATTCACTTAATTGAATCCAAATATAATTTGAAGGAGAATTAGAAAGATGTTTCAATTATTCAATTAATCCGATTAACTCAATAAAAGAAGTTTATATATTTTTCAAAATAAAAATCTATTAAATATTTCAAAACAATCTTTAAAATAAATAATCTCAAACACAAAATAAAAAAGAAAAAAGAAAAAATGACTAGACCAATTAAAAGTCAATCTTATGTCAAAAATTCTAATCAAGCCAAAAGTTCAAAACACAAACATATAAAAAGAATTCAAACGGCTCACAAAAAATCCAACTTAATTTTGAAACCAGCCTAATAGATAGAGAAAAACCCAAACTAACATGTCCAAAAAACTTCTTGAAATTAGTTTCCATCCTGACCTGAAAGTTGTTCTGATTAGGATAGATTTCTCTATCCCAATCGAGACTCAAGTAAGGTTGAGTCATCCCGAACCCGAACCCAAACCCAAACCCATTCCTGATTATGCCACACTTATTCATATAGATATTTGTGGACCAATGTCTACACCTCCCTATGGTAAAAATAGACATTTTATTCTTTTTATGATGATTTTATAAGAATGCCATGGGTTTTATAAGAGAAAAATCTGAATTGTTTTTTTTATTTTTAAGAAGTTTAAAAGCTTTATTAAAAAATAAAGTGAAAATTACTTGTAAATTTTAACAAATAATAGGGGCAAGCAGTACCACTCACATTAATTACACAAGTTGTGTGAAGATGAAAGTGTTGAAAGAGAACTCACTATTGGTTATACTCTATAACAAAATGGAGTATCTGGGAGAAATAACCAAATAGTGATGGAGATGGCTAAATCAATACTTCACAAAAAGACTGTCAAAGATTTTCAAGAAAAAGTCGTGTATATAATTGTATACTTAATAAATAGATATATCACAAAAGTGTTTCAAAATCAAACACTTATTGTACCATCGAGTGGTAGAATGTCATCAACAAGTCATCTAAAATTTTTTTGTTGTATTTGTTATGCACAAATTTTGAAAAAAAGAATAGGCACAAACTTGATGAGATAAGTGAGAAGTGTATTTTTCTAGGCTATAGCTTACAATCTAAGGGCTATAGGCCTTATAGTTTGAAGAGCAACAAGATTACAAGCCATGATGTGTTGTTTGATGAAAAAGAAGAGCAACATGGAATTACGAGCATAGTAAAGTTGAAAAGAAGACTAATCTTATAAAAGAAATTCTCAAAAAGACAATAATGAAAGAAAATTTACCTCAGGCCTCTCTATTATCAACTCTATCATTAATTGCAAGTGAATCTCCAAGTTCATCCAAATGAATATATTTTCCCTTTTGTTCTAAAAGTACATTGTTGATTGTTAAATGTTAGAAATGGAAAAAAAGAATCATGGTTGGAGTGGAGTTTTATCTAAAATATTGAGAGGGTTTTAAGAATAGGAGAGTGATTAGTAGAAAGTTGAAATATTTGAAGAGTTACTAGAATTGTTAGATTTGTGAAGCCACTTAAATCAAGGGCATTGAATTTAATTTTATTGTTGGTTTTATTATTTTCTATGTAGGCTCATATATTACTAATAGTTATATATTATAGATTATCTTAAATAAGGGTTATTTTATTTATTTGGGTTATCTTTTATTGGAATCTACAAACATCTAATTCGATATAGACTTGTCATGTATAAAGACCCAATACTAGTTAAGATAATTAATGGGATTATAGTTTAACCTAACATATAAGACTTGTGGTTATCAAGTCAAATCCCTATTTGTAGAGCTTTTCTCTCTTTTTTCATCACAGAGAGAACCTTATTGAGTACTACATAAATTTAATTGTGAAAAACTATTATACTCTCATATTTTTATAGAAAGCTGCCAATCCTTATATTCAAATTGCTATAGATTTCTTAAATATATTTTTCTGAACATCTATGATAATTTGACATAATAGACCTAAAGGTTGTATTTTATGTATCAATCATGTATATAATAACGTAAAACATCTATTGTTTTAATAAACAATGACAAATGAGGTGGTGGCCAGTTCGTTGTTTTAATAAATCACTCTATGTAAGACATCTATTTTTTTAATAAACATAATTATGTCATGTGTATCAATCCTCTTTTCTAAAGGGGGGCTTCGCCGTTAGATAGATCGACTATCAATCTATCCAACGATAGGGTCGGTGCAAGCCACCCTCCCTCATGTTTAATGGTGATCGACGGTGACTACTGTCCTATCTTTACCTTTTTGGCTATTTTTTGGCATCTTTTTATTCTCTTTTAATAAAAATGACTCCACTATTGCGTTGAACATGAAAAATAAAGTTTAATGATGTAAATTTAATATTTTTTACAACTTTTACCATCGTTGAAAAACTGCGGCTGAAGGCGGGTCACTAGAGATATTTTTGTTTATTTATAATTTATAAAATAAATTTTTAAATCTATAATGGCGTGACATGTATTTTTAAAAAAAATTTATATGTTTTATTTTTATTTATATACCGCGTGTCTTCTCACTTAAATCATCATCTGCAACATCCTTATTAATTAGGGGCATATATGTCATTGTGTTCCTAAAATTGATTTTCTATCAAAACTAACAAAAAGTATTTAAATTGTTCATTTTAAAAAAGTTGAGATAAAATTGAGTATTAACCTAAACTCCTGAAAAATGACGTCCTTCCAAATTTTATTTTTTTCATATTGATCTTACATAAACTCAACTATATATATATATAAAGTAAAAAGAATAAAAAAGAATTCAAATAAACATTATTACATAATATTAGGATATGTAATTGATTATAATTGATTGACAAAATTGATTGGATTTTCTATCTTTGATCCACCAATCACTTTTAAAATTCTTTGATACCATCTTAACAAATGTATTATCATTCTTAAATTATCAATTATATACAATTCTGCATTTTATAAATTAAGAGTTTTATTTTCATATTTATAATTTACGAGTTAAATTCCTAAAAAAGTCATCTACAAGTTGTAAAAGCGAAGCCTATCCTTGCGTCCGCCGGTCATTGAAAGAACTGTTCGTGCAATATGCTTTGAGCTAAGCCCTGCCTCTTCAATTTGATCTTTTAGAGATCCATGCTCGATGTATCTATCAGGAAGCATCATTGGTCTCCACTGCACAAAAACATAAGAATACCAAATTTGTATATGCCCTTCTCATTGAATTGATGTTCACATTTTTAATAATCCAATTCCAATGGACGAAGCATAATTATAAGAAATTTACCTTAAGCTTTCCATCCAGTAATCCATTCAAAGCCAAGAAATTTGAAACATGAGAACTGAATCCTCCAATTGATCCTTCTTCAACGGTGATGAGGACATCATGCTCTTGTGCTAGCAATCTTATCAACTCTGCATCTAGTGGCTTGCAGAATCGAGCATCGGCCACTGTTGTTGAAATGCCAAGCAATTTAAGAAGCCCTGCTGCTTCCAAGCAGCTTCTTACAATTGTTCCGTAACCCAAAATAGCTACTTCACTTCCCTCCCTTAAAATCCTTCCCTTACCAATCTACATTCCGAATTTGAAACATCAAAACAATACAACAAATATTAACATTATATTTAGCATTTAAGATTCGCAAGTGATAAAATAATCTTGTAAAATAAGTCATAATTATTCATGCAAGGTTCAGATTAGAAGAGAATTGTGTTCTGTAATGAGATCTTTTAATGAAGAAATTGTATATGGATATTGAAATCACTTTTGTACATGTTTTAATACCTCTAAAGGGGTTCCTTTATTATTTGGTGGAATCATTGATCCAAAGCCGTTTCCCCTAGGGTACCGAAAGCAACATGGCCGGTCATCGATGGATGCGGCTGTGGCCACCATGTGCATGAGCTCAGTCTCATCCGAAGGAGCCATGACCACCATATTTGGTAAACAAGCCATGAAAGTAGTATCGAAGGCACCGCAATGTGTCGGACCGTCTGCCCCAACAAGACCGGCCCTGTCCATCGCAAATCTCACCGGAAGCTTTTGCAGGTCTACATCATGAACTACCTGCATCACCAATCCGAGATTTTGTATCTCATAAATTAGTAATTTGGATTTTCAGAATTAGTGAACCATTCAAGCCAGTTTGGTATCAGCTTCTATTTTTGAAAAGATAAAAGAATAATGGAAACATGTTTTATAAGCTGCTTTATTAAAACAACTATGAATTCCGTTTTTGTGAAGAAAAGTTGAAAGCAATTGTTCTAAAAACACAATATCAAACACGTTTTCGAATTCAAAACACCCTGATGAGAAGTATCATTTTCATCTTCAAAAACAAACTCAAAAACCCCTTTTGAAAAACAATATAAAACACAAAGGACGAATTTTCATTACTTGATCAAAGCCTCTTTGTAGGAAGGAGGAGTAAATGGCGCAAAAAGGTTTTAGGCCTTCAGTAGCTAGTCCGGCGGCGAAGGTAACTGCATGCTGCTCAGCTATGCCCACATCAAAACATCTTTCAGGAAATCGCTTTTCGAATAAGTTGAGTCCCGTACCACCACCCATTGCTGCATGGATAGCCACTATTTTGTCATCCCTCTCGACTTCTGCTATAAGCGATTCTGCAAAATACTGCGTGTACGAAAGTGTCTTTGATTTGACCTTGAACTGTTTTCCGGACGTTGGATCAAATTTCACTACACCTAAAGAAATAGGAATTCATCATTAACATTGATCCTACGACGTTGAATGTACCAAACAAACAGGGACAAATTAAAGGCTGTGGAATTTGGTAACTTGGTGTTATAATTACCGTGCATTTTGTCTGCTGCCGCTTCAGCAGGAGGATAGCCTTTTCCTTTTTCAGTAATTACATGAATGAGTATGGCTCCTGGAGTTGGTGTGGCCTTAACTTCCTCCAAAATATATACAAGATCTTCCAAATTATGACCATCTACGGGACCAATATAATTTATTCCTAATTCTTCGAAGAAACCAGCCCCCGAATCCTCCATTTCCCTCGAGAATGCGTCAATTTTGGTAGCAATTTCATTTGCTTGGCCACTAAACTGCTTTATCTTGTCCTAGTGATGTATTAGTAAGTGTTAGTTTATAACAGATAAAAAAATGTTTACTGCATTGATTATACGCAAAGAATTTATATAAATCTGTCTGAGAAATATGTAGGAGAAAGTCTAGAATGCACCTAACGTAAGACGGAAATTTTTTAATTTGACCATAATTTTTAAATTAATTAAAAATTTTAAAAAATAATTTTTTTGTTTTTTTATATCATTTAAAAAATATTATTAAATAATTTAAATAAAAATATTTATTTTAAATTATTTAATTTTTAATTTTTAAATATTTTTAATTAATTTATAACTAAAAAAAAATAAACCAAGCTGATGCGCGCCATCAGTTTGGTTTACTTTTTTATTTATAAATTAATTAAAAATATTAATTAATTAATTAAAAATAAAATAATTAATTTAATAAATAAATTAAAATTTAGGAAAATTTTCCTTTTTTTTTGTTGTTTTTCTGTTTTAATTAATTTATAATAAAAAAAGTAAAAAAAAAATAAAAATAAACGTAAAGCGCACTAGTGTACTTTGCCTTAGCAAAGCATTAATTGACGCGCGCATCAAATGCTTTAAATTTTTTATAAAAAAAAATTATAATTATTGTTATAAATTTATTTTATATAAATAATAAATTTTGATTATTTTTATAAAAATAAATTATTTATTAAATTAATTAATTATAATAAATTAAAAATATATACTTTTATAAATTATATAAATAGGAATAAAATGGAAAAAGTGATGTCTCTTTGATTAATAAAGAAATGTAATTTTACCTTTGGTCAAAATACTTTAATAATTAAAAATTATGATCAAATTCAAAAAAATTTCAAGATAAGATTACCATATTATTTATATATTTCGAAAATTGTTATCCATATGGTATTATTAAATAAGAGTTAGGTAATTCTATGACATCATGCTATGTACCTTTGCAAGTTTCCGTGGTTGGGGAAATTCTGAACTTGCATATTGTCGCCTTCTTAAGGCTCGACTGAGAGCCCCAACCGGCGGAGCTGGGCCGTCCACTGTGGCGGTGGGCAAGGAGACTTGCTGATTATCATTTAAGATGACGATAAGATTTGAGTTAAGAAAACCTGCGTTGTTCATTGCCTCATATACCATTCCAGCTGACATGGCACCGTCGCCAATCACTGAAATTACGTGGTTATTCTTCCCTAACAAGTCTCTGCCAACTGCCATCCCTGCAGAAATGCAAAGAAGAGAAAATTTATCCTACTTTGTTTCAAAACAAGAAAACAAATTTATCCTACTTTATACAACGGAGAATTACTAAACCCTTTTTATTAATTTATGTATGAAAAAAGAATAAAAATTATTCACCGTCCAATCAATGAAGTGATCATATCTTGTTAAAATATTAAACTTAACCATAAAGTTATTATTTTCAAGTCGATCTAACTAAAAAATAAACAGAGGGGTAGAGACCGGAGAGGATACCTAAGGCAGCAGAAATGCTAGTGGAACTGTGGCCAACACCAAAAGCATCATGTACGTTCTCCTCCCTCTTTGGAAAACCAGCCAGCCCACATGTCTGTCGAATTGTCTGCATTCTTGATCTCCTTCCAGTTAATATTTTATGCACATATGCCTTCACCATGTACAATTTCCAACCAAAGTTAATTAACCAATCGAACAATTAATAACCACAAATCTTAATTAACATTAATATATACATATAGGTCATGATCACCTGATGTCCAACATCCCAAATGATTTTATCTTCGGGGGTGTTGAATACATGGTGCAGTGCCACCGTGAGCTCCGTCACGCCCAGGCTTGAACTTAAGTGCCCACCTGTCTTTGACACTGTATGTACTATCTCTTCTCGTAGCTCACAAGCCAACGTCTCAAGTTCCTGTTAGTTGGGCAAAAACAAATTCATTGTGATCAATAAATTAAAAGATCCAACTTAAATCATTTTCAATTTTCTTGCTTACCAAACGTAAATATGGTAAATAACAATTTGTCTTGCAATACTATTAATTGATTCTTACCTCGATGGAGAGATTTTTCATGTGAACTGGATAGTTAATGGTGTCGAGAATAGGTGTGGATGGCTTTTGTTCAGAGAAATTCGGGATTCTTTGAATCCGTCCATTTTGTGCTGGTCCCTGCTGGATCCCCTTCATTTTCTGTTCTTTTATATCACTTGTATTAATATTGTCTACGGAAGATTTAACTCCATTGAACTGAAAATGAAAAAGAAATAATGCAAAAAGAAAGTGAGACTGCATGCAAACTATGTACTTCTGCATGGTAAAAAGTATATTATTGTTATTATTATTTCCAGTTACATGGTAAAACATATGAATTTAAAGATATTGATCATAGAGCAAGATAAGACCTTGTGGGCACTGCTAGGGAGGCAAGTATTGGGGAACCTAGTTTTTTTTGAAGAAGAGTGAATAGCATCTTGAAAATGGAGCAACGGGCTAAAACTTGCTTTGGCAAAAGAGGAAGCCATTGGTAATTATTATTTTCCTTTCAGAATGAACAAAGAAGAAGAAGACGAGACACAGAAAATCTTTGATATCAAGAATTGGATGTATGGTTGTTTTGGCAAAGTCTAGAGGCTATTTATAAGAAAAATGAGTGGGCAAGTGGGGTATCTCATGTTGGAGAAAGTCATTACCAATTAATAGTGCTTGTAGGGCACATATATTATATACTATTTTTAATTTTATTTGTTCTTCTCGGAAGAATATTCAAATTTGGTGGGGTTATGCTTTAGAGCTCATATTAATATAATTTTAATAGTCATCCACTTCTGCGGTTCAGTGGTGCTACTGCTTTGATTATTTAATTTTATAATCATTTCCAGTTTGACCAAACATCCTCTATTAAAAATTTAGTTCTTCAATTTGTTGGAAAAATTCGAACCGAGTCTCTCTATTTGTAATTTAGTCCATCCATTTGAAGGAATAATATTAGTATAATTCGAACCAGAGTTCCTCCATTAAAGTTTAGTCTCTTTATTTATTAGGATAATATTGTAATAATTTGACAATACCTCTATTTTTAGTTTAGTACTTTCATTTATTAAGATACTATTATAATCATTTGAGTAGACGGTACTTGTATACTTAAAAAAAAAAATCCTAATATATATTACTCAGACATACTACTTAAAAGCACTTGCGTTTATGTTTTAATAGTAAAAGTTACGTGCACCTCACCCTTTAGTTTTACAAGAGAATTCGACTCATGCAAAATCAGTGCTAAGAAAAAAGAACATTACTTGGAAGGTTTAGAATATTGATTCAGTTGTACTTAGGAAAAATGAAAGGTAATTAACGAAGTATCCTACTTAGTAAGTACAGCTTTATGTATGGGACATCTTTGGACCCTCTCCCTAATGGGATCACATATTTTCCCTAATTAAAGGATTTGATTTTCGTTCGTTCAACGAACTCTATTATTTATTATTAAATTATGGATGACATCGAAATTCTATAAAACTTTTTCTCAATTAATAATTCTTATAACGAAAAGGTTTTCGAGATCCCGGAAGCTGTGGTTAAAAGACATTATTCAGCAGTCAAATTTAATCTTTTTATCAAGATCATGACGAAGAAAAATTATTAACGAGATGCTTTCCAAAGCATAATGCAAAGTCTATGGCGACTTATTGGAGAATTGAGATTTCGATAGCTAGACGGTGATATCTTCCTATGTGAGTTCTCCCTAGAAGACGACCGAAAAAATGTGTTAAGAACTGAATCTTAGAATTTCAACAAATTTTTAATTGCTATAGAACCAACCGCGGATGAAGGTTCTGCTGTCAACCCCACATTCCGTTGTATCTCGTTTTGGATCCAAGTGCACAATATTTCAATAATCTATATGAATGTCGAGATAGCCAAATTAATCGGGAATAGGATTGGAAAATTCTTAGATGTAGATGACGATAATTTTGGATTATGCATAGGAAAATCTATGCGCAATTGAGTTAAAATACATCTCGACTAGCCACTATGGAAAGAAATATTTCTTAAACTCGGCTCAATTGAACACCTAATTTGGCTAGACTTCAAATATGAAAAAATTTTCAAATTCTGCACTCTCTGCGGCTTCCTTGACCGTGGCTACAGAGAGTGTTTACAATCATACCCAAATAACTTTAAGAAACCTGGTAACCACCACTACTCAGAGAATATTCGAGCGGCCAGGAATTACAAGGACTACAAAGCATCCACATCAAGGGACAAACTTAATAATAACACTCATAATAATAGCCATGGAGGACCCCAAATGAGATCCCTGTAGAGATGATGAAGACCGAACTAATGAATTAGAACCCCCCATAAACCAATTTGCGGCGGGTAACAATGGCTTTCATGGGGTGGCTGCTACCGCTAAAACCCCGACAGTGAGTGCAGAATAAAAAAAGATCCGTGGGAGGGCTGTGAGGAACCCTGGCAACTATGGCTTGACAACAAATGTGAACCCCACTACTAAGGTGTGCATGACAGCAAATGGGAGCTTGCAACCTTACAGGAATGGTCTCCTGAATGCACATGAACTGGTTACCACCTTTGCTAAGAAGTCAGTTGAGACACCCACTATACACCTTAGAACTCTTGGATCCAACACTACGAGAGCATGTGATAGCACTAATCGCAGGTGGAGTAATGGGGCAGATGAAAATATTCTTCTGGTTCTATAGCAGCATGTGCAAGACATTGATACAGAGCCCATAATCGAAGTGCACGCTGTCGATGAACCCCGAAATCAAAATAAGATAAAAATAAATAAGCTTCAGCAATGTGAAGACACTGGTCTAGAGCCCAAAGCCGAAGCACATGCTGCCGTTGATCTCCAAAACTAGAACAGGTTTAAAATAAAAGAGCTCTAGCCACGTGAAGACCACTCATTATAGAAACCAAGTGTGCTTTTGCGAAGTGCTAGGCAAAGCTCGATGATGGATCCATCAAACCTGGTCGAACCATGCACAGGCAGGATCCCACTTCATCGTGTCTTGATGCTGTTGGTCGGTGTTCTCCAACAATGAAATAAGTTCATAACAAGTGTGCCCAAGCCACGTGAAGACGACCGAGTACAGCGGACCATCGAAAGCACCAACAATTTGGGTGCATGTGATGGCACTACTTGCAAGATAGATACTGGGACAAGTAAAGAAATGTTTTTGGCTTCATGGAAGCATGTGCAAGACACTGGTCCGGAGCCCAAAACCAAAGCACATGCTACCGTTGATCTCCAAAACCGAATCAAGTGCAAAACAAAAGAACTCCAGCCATGTGAAGACCACTCAATGGAGAAACCAAGTGCACTGTTGTGAAGTGCTGGGTGAAGCTTGATGATGGAACCATCAAACTTGGTCGCTCTATGCGCTAGCGGGATCCCACTTCATTGTGTCTTGATGCTGTTGGTCGGTGATGAAGAATCAATCAACCATGCTCTCCAACATCCGGATTATTGTAAGGATAATGAACGCATGCGGTGCAGGCCCTCCACACAGTCATTCTAAGTAGAAACACACCAACATCCAGACTATTGTAATTATAATGAAGGCACACGGTGCAGGCCCTCCACGCTGTCAATCTAAGTGGAAACACAAAAGGACATCCAGTCAACCGACATCGACACTACCAAGAAAGATGCCCCCCATGCAGTACCAGGCCCTCTTGAGCCCGTGACGAACAACCAGTTGCGCTCTGACTTAAGTGTCAAGTTACTGGCCGACCCTATTAAAAATATTGCAGAGCTTTCAAAAAAACGTGTGGATCTTTGTGGGCTCCAAGATAATAGGGAACCAGTGCCCATACATGGTGAGGTAATATTGTCTTGTTGGAAGAATGATCCCCAAACTGACATTGGAAGTCCCCCTGGCCATCCCATCCTTCACAGAGAAGGTAATACTACCACGGGTTCTCCACGTAGATCCATCAGACAAAAACAACGCAGACAGATATACACTTCTGAGAGCAAGAATGCTCAAAGAAATCATAACCCTAATAGCAATAAGTCACACAATGCTACCAACAGACAGCTGAATGCCAAAAGGAAAGAATGTAACCACGACACTGCATACCTTACTCCACCCAAGAGGATCTGACCCGATGCAACAGTGGTTTGTGAGTGATCAGTGGTTTGCAACCACCATCACTTGGAAGACAAAGACAGGGAGGTTCAACATGCACCACCAGGTCTACTAGCTTCTGAAAGGGAATTTAATAACTATAATACCTCCTCAAAGTCTCCAGCGGCGGCTCCTGCTATTATGCAGGACTGTCGATCCCATTGAAACTCTTAAGCTAGAATGTCCGAAGGCTGGGCAACCCTTGCATATTCCACATCCTGCATACCTTGGTGCAAGACTACTGCCCAGAGGTGATCTTCCTTACAGAAACACGAGCATACAAACAAAGACTGAAAGATCTTCGGGGTGAAACTTGGTTGCGTAGGAAAACTTGTGGTGGAGAGAGTCGGTCGCAGTGGTGGCTTAACACTTTTATGGATGGATAAGGTAGATATCTCCCTTCTATCTTACTTTCGTTTTCATATTGATGTTGTTATTGCAGGTGACACGTCCAGAATATAGAAGTTATTCCCAAGTGCAGGATTGTGGAAGTAATAAATAACCCGATGAGAACGGGGTCGATCCACAGGGAAGTAGAATTAAAATTACAAATTATAAACACTTTAAAGATAATTAATGCAGTATAAGATGTTTGTAAATATTATTTCAATTAACCAATTCAAATAAAAAGCTAAGGTTACGGGGATTCACTCTTGGCATAAGAAGTAAGAATATATTTAACTTTTTATTTTTTTATAACTCAATTGGAATCCTCACACAAAGGAGGTTCCAACCGGAAAATATAGCAATTAAAGTTCATTATCATTTATATATTGATTAGTATTTATTTCTTTCAATTATTATACACCAAATCTTATAAATGGGTTCAAGTATTTATTATGCCAATCTTTATGTTTGTCTACAATAAATTAAGACTCCCACTTTACAAGAAAGGTTATATAAACCAAATCTTGTAAATGGTTTCAATAATTTATTGTGCCAAGTATTAAGTTTGTCAATAATAAATCAAGAATCACCACTTTAGAAGAAATGGTATTAATTCTACAAACAAAATAAATACATCATATATAAATTTACATAACTTAAAAATGAAGCATTAAATTTATGAATAAATATTAAACATATCTTATTACCTTACCAAGAGCTTCACCCTTTCACCTTAGCTTAAACAAAATTATTTGAACATAATAAAACTAAATGAAAAGAAAAGAAATGGAAGAAGAAATAACATGACTTAATAGTAAACAAGAGAAATAATAGTACAAGGAAATGGATACAAAGGAAAAGTATTTTGAACTAAATTCTAACTTTCTAATTACATTCTTTAGGCATAAACAAGCCACCTATTTATAGAAAAACATGGATAAATCGAGACAAATTTGGAGGGAACCACTTGGTTGATGAAAGTCAAGAATGGTGGCAAAATAATTTGCATTCATTATCACTTGGGCACCCACTTGATTATCCAATTTGGAATTGATGTGATCCGAATTAGCAGTCACTCAAAACATAAAAGTTGTAGATAAGTCTCTTATCTTTCCAAATTGAGTGATCTCATACGTATTAGATACGTATTTCTATAGTTATGGTCCAAATACTGATAACTGTTCAAACTGGGCCTGTACTACAGATCAATTATGTTCTAGGCCAATTTTCACCCTCTAAACACTCGAATTTCGAATGCTTTGTGAAATACAATATGTTAGTCCATTGAGTCAGATCTGCACAGGATTAAGAATCACCTCAATTGGATCTTTAGGTAGAAAGTTATGGCCATTTTACCGAACCTGCCACAAAACAGTTATAAGATAATTAAGTACAATATTGTAAACATACTTAAGTTAAGAAAATTAAATACACTAGTAATACAAAACAATCATGTAAAACTCTTATTAAATGTGTAATTTCAAGTGTTCATCAGCAGGATTGGGGAAAATTGGCAATTCACAAGCTTTTATGGCCACCCTTAATCATCTCAGCATGTCCATTCCTAGACACTCTTGCAACGCCTATGTTCTTTGTCTACTCTCTCATAGGTGTGTGGAGAAGACTTCAATGAGATCCTTCAAAGCTCTGAAAAACTTGGTAGCTTGCCCCGCCCTACCTACCTTATGCAAAACTTCAGAAATGCTATTAATGACTGTGGCCTCTCAAGGATCTAATTCAAGGGGCCTTCTTTCACTTGGTGCAATGGATGTGACCGTAATTTGTCTATTCAGGAAAGACTTAACCGAATGCTCTGCTCCTTTCCCTGGCACTGCTTCTTCTCTAATGCCTCAGTGCAACATTTGAACTTTTAGGGCTCCGATCACCGACCGCTCCTATTATCTTTTGATGATGCTGGCATACCAGTTAGAAGAGGCTCCTCCTATTACCCTAGTTCCATATTCCATTTTGAGGAAACCTGGACCGACGAACCAAATTGCAGGGAAATCATCTCAGTAGGGTGGCTCCAAAACTTAAGTTCCCTCTATTTAATTTACATAAATCTCCTGCTCATTGGGTCCCAGCTAAAAAAGTGGAACCTCGCACACTTTTGCTGACTCAAAACTGAGATAAAAGATAAAAAGCAAATTCTGGGGGCTTTAAACTAGCAGGTGAATGCTCAGACCTGTGTCATGCCCCAACTATTCTCAATTAATTACTCGAACATTTGGCACATGACAAGACCACCAAGAGGGTATTTAGTCCATTGTGTGTTACATGAGCTAGAGCTTCTAGAAGGCCTAATTGATTTGGGTTAATGCCACATGTGTGTGGTAGGTGAGTGGTATGTGGGAGAGTATTCTAGAAACGTATATTCCTTGGAATATACTTGTGGTAGGTAGCATCTTTAGAATATTCCTTTGGATATTCTCCACTTTAGATGTGGACCATTGGATTAGAGTAAATCCTAGCCGTCCTTGTAAATAGCTTTAGCTATAAATAGATAGAGCTCTCATTTAAGCAACCATCCTCCAAATCCTTTAAATTGTAGAAATACTCAAGCATTGTAATTCTATAGCTTTGTAATTCTCTCTTTAGTAATAATATACGAGAGCATTCTCTCAAACACTTGGTGTGCTTCTTCTTTATCTCTTTCTTTGGTTAATTGGGTCTTGTAGGCTGTTTAGCACTTGAAGAGTGTCTAGAGCCGCGCAGGTTCGAGAAATCAGTTCGTGACAAGCGGTATCAGAACAGGTTCAAAGAAGATGGTGAAGGAAGTTGCTGGAAGATCCAAGATTACTGAAGGGAAGGGTAGAGACATCAAAGCTAGGAGACGTGAGAGTATTTCTCCAGAAAAGTTCGTTGATCTGAACCATGAACTAGGGGACATAGTTATGAAGCTCGGTAGTGCTGTGAGCAAGGCAACAGATCGCTTTAGGGAGTTAGAAGAGCACGTCGAGAAGCTCGAGGTAGGCCTCGATATTCAAAGGGATGAGCTACGCTCCCTCATCGAAAGCTCTATTGACGAGCATGCTGACAAGCAATGGGACAGGATCAAGAATTTTCTGGAGAAGGTCTTCAACGCCATAGACAAAGTTCAAGCCCAAGTAGATGAGCTGCATAAAGGGTTTGAAGATATCAAGGAGGATGTAGTGTTGTGCAAGCGAGCGGCCACTAATGGCATGGCTACTCAAAGTGCGGTAGCTGCACCAAGGGTTGAAGTCCCTAAAACCAAAAGAGTTTAGCGGCAGACGGGATGCCAAAGAGTTTGACAACTTTCTTTGGCAAATGGAGAGGTATTTCGACGCTATGGGCGTGCGGGACGAACACAAGGTAAGTACCGCAACTTTATACCTTTCCGATCATGCAATTCTGTGGTGGCGTAGAAAAAACGAGGAGATTCGCAAGGGTACCTGCACCACAGACACATAGAAAGAATTGTAACGGGAGTTAAAGCGTCAATTCTATCCAGAGAATGTGGTACACGATGCTCGCAAGTGGTTGAAGGACTTGAAACAAACGAAGTCCATTAGGGAGTACGTGGATGAGTACTCTTTGTTGGTGTTACAAATCCGCAACATAACGGATGAGGACGTGTTGTTCAATTTCCTGGACAGGTTACAAACATGGGCTGCCAATAAGTTGAAGCGGCGTGGAGTGTAGAATATATCCGTCGCCCTTACAATGGCGGAAACGCTCATAAATTACTGCAAGGGAGATTCGGGTACGTCTAAGAATTCTAAACCCAATTACAATCAGGGTGGGGAAGCCAAGGAGTTTCATCCTCCGGAGAGCAAGAAGGAGAAAGTCAAATTGCCCAAGTGGAAGAAGTAGAAACGCAATGGCCATAGGGGTAATAGTCCAAGATCGAACTGTTTCCTTTGCGACGGGGATCATTGGGTGAAGGACTGTCTGAAAAAGAAGGCTTTCAATGCAATGTACGAGGCACAAGAAGAGGGCAAACAGAGCCGTATGAGTTGTATGCAGCTGTTTAATTCCCTCAACATCAAGTCGCGTGCAGATGCGCCAATGGGGACGGCGTTCATGTACATTGAAGCCTATGTCAATTGCATTAAGACTCAAGTGTTGGTTGATATAGGGGCTACGCACAACTTCATTAAGCATGCGGAACGCTCGGGCCTTTATGTAAAGAAATGAGAGGGATACCTCAAGTCGATGAATGCAAGAGCCAAGCCACTTGATGGGGTGGTTCGTGGAGCTGAAATTCACATTGGCAAATGGCACGGTGAGGTACATTTCTCAGTAGCACCTCTCGATGATTTAGATGTGGTGCTAGGTATGAAGTTCTTACGGCAGCACAATGTGGTGCTACTTCCTCAACACAACTACATATGTATTTTGGAGGGAGGATTTCAAATGATACCGACGGTAGATATGCCTAAGGGTAGCCGATCCAAGCCAAATGCCAAATTCTTTTCCACAATGCAACTAAGGGAAGATGCTGAATGCAAATGAGGATTACATTCAGCCTCAACAACGGGGGTAGATGATGCGGCAAAAGGGGGCAAGGATGAAATATCGAAGGTGACTGGGAAAGTGCTCGGGGAGCACAATGGGGTCAAGTCTACTGCCTTACTGGAAGAACCTCCTTCAGGAGGGGAAATTGAGGGCAAGTTAGAGCTTGAGATTACGCTTCCAACCATGGTGCTGATGCCTCCATCAGAGATGGAAGAGTTACAGGGGCAGCTCGAGGAGTTGTTGGATGCGAGTGTCATCCAAAAATCCAAGGTGTCACATAATGTGTATTTACAGCACAAGGAGTGGGTCAAAGACAAATAGCGCCATGTCAAGCATAGTGCAGGGGACTTGGTGATGGAGACGATACTTCCACCACAACGCAAGTCAGCAAGCCCACTTCACAAGGGCTTTCATCATGGAGACAAGGGGCCGAAGGTTATTGTCAAGAGAGTTGGCAACGTCTCTCATAAGGTGGGAATACCTTTGAGACAGCGGCAGTGGCTACATCAAGTGCATTCTACAAGCTATTGGAAGCAGTACCGTGGAGGTACGGGAGGAGCACAGTTTGAGCCACACAACCGGGAACCTTTGGGGATTTTCACACATCATGACAAATGGGAGAACTCAGGACGAGGCTTGAATACTTTATCGAGTAGAAAGGGTTGCTCGATAGGAGAGCACGCTCGGGATGCGAGAGCGCATAGCCAGAGTTTGAAGACCAGGGTGCGCAAGTTCCAGTAAAGACGCGACGAGGGCGTCGCATGAATTTGGTGGGGGAGAATGTCACGCCACAAATATTCTCAAGCAATTACTCGAACATTTGGTGCATGACAAGACCACCAAGAGGGTATTTAGTCCATTGTGTGTTACATTAGCTAGAGCTTCTAGAAGGTCCAATTAATTTGGGTTAATGCCACATGTGTGTGGTAGGTGAGTGGTAGGTGGGAGAGTATTCTAGAAAAGGCATATTTCTTGAAATATACTTGTGGTAGGTAGCATCTTTAGAATATTCCTTTGGATATTCTCCACTTTAGATGTGAACCATTGGATTAGAGTAAATCCTAACCGTCCATTGTAAATAGCTTTAGCTATAAATAGATAGAGCTCTCATTTGAGCAACCATCCTCCAAATCCTTTAAATTGTAGAAATACTCAAGCATTGTAATTCTATAGCTTTGTAATTCTCTCTTTAGTAATAATTTACGAAAGCATTCTCTCAAACACTTGGTGTCCTTCTTCTTCACCTCTTTCTTTGGTTAATTGGGTCTTATAGGCTGCTTAGCACTTGAAAAGTGTCTAGGGCCGCGCGGGTTCAAGAAATCAGTCCGTGACACCTAGCATGATATTACGAAGATTTAGAAATCCCTGAATGCACTAATGTATAAAGAAGAGACTTATTAGAGGTGACGTTCGAGGGTTCAATGGCTACAGGCAGGGGATAAAAATTCACACTTCCTTCATTTTAAAGCATCGGGATGGAGAAAGAAGAACTCTATCTCTGGGATCACCAACAGAGATGGAGTCTGGTGCACAGACATGGAACAGATCGCGAAGAGTTTTCTGGAGTACTTTCCTGATATCTTTTCCTCTTCTAATCCCTCTGGGACTGAAATTGACTCTGTCATCTCTTGTGTGGAGCCGAGATTATCTGTACAGGAACTCCAATGGTTGGACTCCCCATTTCAGGAGAATGAGATCCATAAGGCAGTGTTTCAAATGCATCCTACTAAAGCCCCTGACAAAGATGGTATGCCAGCCTTATTCTTCTAAAACTTCTGGTACATTGTTGGACTTGACATATGCTGAGTGTACTTGGGGTTCCTTAATAATGTTGAAGATCTCGAAAAGGTAAATGATACCCTCATCAACTTTATCCCGAAGGTCGGCGAACCTAAAGCCTGCACGGATTTCTAGCCGATAAGCCTTTGTAATGTCTTATACAAAATTACTGCTAAGGTTTTGGCCAACAGACTGCGTGGTGTCATGGTGAGTTTGATTTCTGAGTCCCAAAGTGCTTTCATCCCAGGACGCTTAATCACTAACAATGCTATATTTAGGTTTGAGTGCCTTTATGCCCTCAAATGTAATAAATTTTCAGCGGGGAATTACTTGGCCTTGAAACTGGACATGTCAAAGGCCTATGATCAAGTGGAATGAGCTTTCTTGCTTGCAATGATAGGGAGATTAGGTTTCTCCGACAATTAGTGCCAGACGATTTATCGGTGTATCTCGTCAATATTATACTCTATTGTTATTAATAGTGCCCCACACGGCCCTATCTATCCCTCGAGAGGCCTTTGCCAGGGTGATCCCCTATCCTCATTTCTATTCCTTATTTGTGCAGAGGGTCTTTCTTCTTATCTCAAGTTCGCTGAACAACGTGGCTATATACATGGGCTGAAATTTGGGAACCAAAGGCCTACAATCTCCTATTTAGTTTTTGCCAATGACAGCCTCTTACTTACTAGGGCCTCTCTGAGTAATTGCATCTCGGTTAAAGATATTTTGAGTTCCTATGAACATACTTCAGGACAACTAATCAATAACTAAAAGTCTGTTGTTTGCTTTAGTAAGTCTATATCAAGGAAGGTCGCTGCTCAGCTTACCCTTTGCTGGGGGGTGACCCAAGTCCCCTATCATAGTAAATACTTGGGACTCCCTTGTGTAACCAGCAAAAACAAACAGAACCTTTTTGCTGCCATAAAAGACAAAGTGTGGAATAAACTGAAGGATTGAAAGAGGCATCTTTTTTCAGCTGGGGGTCGAAAGATTCTTCTTAAAGCAGTTATTCGAGCCATACCAATCTATATTATGAACTTGTTTAGGCTTCCACAAATCCTCGTTAATGAGATCCGTAGGCTTTGTGTTAGGTTTTTTGGGGTGGAGATGAGAGTTTTAGGAAGTTCTACTGGTGTTCGTGGGATGTGTTATGCTACCACAAGAAGGATGGTGGCATGGGTTTTAGAGACCTAGCTTCCTTTAACCAAGCCATTCTCGCCAAGCAATGATGGAGAGTGATCGCCTTCCCAAACTCCTTGGTGGCCAAAATTCATCGAAGCCTCTATTTCCCTAACTCTTCTCTCTTGCAAGTGCAGTCTAGATAATCCAATTCACAGGTCTGGAAAAGTATTCTCTGGGGCAGAGACTTGCTAAAAAAGGGGCTACGCTGGCGTATTAGGGTTGGAACAACTGTATCAATTTATTATGACCAATGGCTCCGTCGACCACTCTCCTTTAAGCCCTTGTTCCCCCACAAACTGCCAGAGCATTCACTAGTTGCTGATTTACTCACGCCATCAGGTTTATGGAATTCTGGATTGGTCCGTGACTATTTTTCTCCTGAAGAAAGTGACTTAATCCTTAGTATCCCTCGCTCTCGATCTTAGGAACAACAACCCGACTCAGTTACGTGGCATTTTGATAGGCTCGGGCAGTATACTATTAAGAGTAGGTATCGACTTTCTCATGCTTTTGACAAAGCTTCATCTAGTACTAATAATGTTGAGTCCCGAACCTGGTGGCAGTACATGTGGAGGTTGAAGATTCCAACCAAAATAAAGCACTTTGTTTGGAGAATTACCCATGTTTAGATCCCTACATTTGTAAATCTAAAGAAGCACCATATGCCTATTGATGAATCCTATAATAGCTATGCTAAGGGTGTTGAAAATTTCATTTATATGGTATGATTATGTGATGCACTAAAAAATGTACGCCAGGCTGGCCCCTTTTTGCTTGGTATAAATATTTTCCACAATAGTACAATTATGGATCTCCTAATGGACTGCAAAGCAAGCTTATTTGTAATGGATTTTGAGGTGCTACTAATTATATTATGGAGACTATGGTTTATCAGAAACAAACTAGTCACAGAAAAGAAAGCGATGCTAGTTGATGATGTGCTTAATTGGGCTAAATGTTATTGGTATGAGTTCGTATCTTGTTGCACAGACAAAGCTGAACCCATTAGTAATTCAAGCGGTAGATGGCTAGCCCCGAGACTTGGCTTAATAAAACTCAACACTGACGTCAGTCTTTCCCCTAAGCACCTCAAGGCTAGGTTAAGAGCGATTCTGCGTGACCACTATGGAGTTGTACTCGCCTCTTCATCTTTCCCATTAGAGGCAAAATCCTCAGTGGACATTCTAGAAGCATTGACAATTCTCTGAGGTCTTAACCTAGTTATAACACTGGGCTTATCAGCTATTAAGGTTGAATCTGAAGCAGTTGGCATTATTTCTGACATTAACAACCACACCCACTCCTTTTCAGAACTTGGTTCGATGCTTCATGATATTGGAACAATCTCATTATACTTTAACTTTTTCTCGTTTAGTTATTCACATCGGTCCACTAATCAAGTGGCCCATAAATTAGTACACCTTGCTCTAAACATACCTTCTAATACTATTTGGTTTGGGAAAATCCCAAAATAATGTGAACATTTTGTACTCGAGGATTTTTTCTCCCTTTGAGTTAAATTACACACAACTTGATTAAAAAAAAAAAGAGTAAGTACAACTTTATGATCAATTTTTAACCAATCTTGATAAGTTCCAACCTTGCTTTTCCATTTTCATGTAGCACAGTACACAATCAGCTTAACGTCAAAACAGTGGATATAATCCATTATTTTGCATAATAGTAAATGACAAATTCATTTTCTTTTTTATTTTCTTTTTTTAAGAATGGCCTAGTCACAAAAAAAATCAGAATAACATTTTTGTTCATTTATGCACGAATTTGTTTCCTTTCACACCAAACCTTAACTAAAATATGTGGTTTAAATTCCAGTTTCAATTTTTCAGGTGCATCGAATTTTTTTAAGCATTTTCTTTTAAATTTTATGTTTTTAATTTTAGTAATATAAATTTTGCTTGGGACTAAATTTGGCTTGGCTTATCGAGACCAATCACAAACATTTAAGAGTTTTATTGAGTTGAGGGAAGATTCGAGTTGTTGAGCTTAGAGATGCTAAGAGTGGGCTTTAGAATAGGTGCTAGGCAATATGAGATTTGGAACTGAATAGAGAACTTGTCGTGAACTGATAAAATGTAGACTTGCATAGTAGAATTTTGTAAAAAATGAAAAACATTTTCAGGGTAGTTGGTGATAGCCCTCCAATGTTAAGTTAGACGGTGACTTAATGGCCAAGATGTTGTAAGGGTATGTAATTCGGGTCTATAGTTCTACAGTGTATATATGTTTCATGTGTTCATTATACCAAATACGTATCTCATACATATTAAATTATACATATATGCATCATATACATATATTAGTACCAGAGTGGCACAACGGAAGTATAAAACATAATGAACACAATAAAATTATATTAATCAAACTAATATAAATAGAATTCACCATTAGTTTCTTTTTGAACACTTCAAAATTTAGAGCCGCTAAAAGTGAAACTTGTTGACAATTCTAACAATCCACAAAGTGGACTTTGAAAGATTTCTATGAATCTTGCTTGTAAGATTGATTTTCTAGAAAAGTTAAACTTTTTGGTAAACCAAACAGAAAACAGAGTAGGAAAGAAAATGGGAAAGAACAAAAGAGAAATGAATACTTCAATTTATTGATGCTTTAAAATATCATATTAACGGCAAGTGAAATGTCTCCTTGATTATCACACCAGATGATAGGAGTGCTGGAAAGAGGAATATGAAGTTCAGCAAACAAGGATTGTAACCATGTTATTTCAGTAGCCATCTGAGCCAGAGCTCTGTATTCAGACTCTGTGGTAGACCGAGCTACCACTATTTACTTTTTGGAGCTCCAAAAAATGAGGTTCCTCGCCAAGAAGACACAGTACCCACTATACGATTTTCTTTCTACCAAGTCTGTTGCCCAATCTTCATCTGTAAAAGCCACTAATGTAAGAGCATCACCAAGTGAATATAACAGACTATGATGTTTGGTCCCTTAAAGATATCACAACAGCCTCTTACAACACTACCAATGGGTTATTGTAGGTGAGGATAAGAATTGGATAAGTTTATTTACTGCAAAAGTAATCTCAGGCCTAGTGAGAGTCAAATACTGCAAAGCCCTAATTACGCTTCTGTATAAGGTGCCATCTGAAACGTTATTGCCACAGGATGTGGTCAGCTTCAATCCGAAACTCATAGGGGTTGGACAACTCTAAGCTTCTGCCATATGTGTTCTTTAAAGTAAATCATTAATGTACTTAGTTTGACAAAGATGTAGGCTATTTCCAATCTTTGTAAACTCAATACCAAGAAAGTATGTAAGATCCTCAAGCTCTTTCAAGGAAAATTGCTTATTCCTTTTCTGTATACCTAATTGTACAGCTACTGGATCTTCACCTGTAATAACTATATCATCTACATACACCAGAATAATAAGTGATGCTATGTTATTAAACTGAACAAACACTAAGGTATCAAACTTAATGTTGTAAAAAGCGTGCGGAAGTCTTCACCTATACGTATTCAAGAATAGAAAAAAATCATACAAAGTAATAAAGAAATAAAAATCAAATACATAAGGCACAAGAATATATAGAATTCAACAACTTGCCTACGTTTATGATAGATCACGGGATCTTAACTTTTTTATTACTCAATAATTACTAACAAATAACTTAAGATCAATGATCTTCTTAAAAGATTACAAGAAATACAATAATAGACAAGCTCTCCAAAGGTCTATATCATACTCTTTTATGTACTTAGCACTTAAAAACTCGTTATAACACTCTCTCACGCACTCAACACTTAAGTACTCCATGAGCTCTCTTTGATACCCTCTCATGCATTCTTGATGTATATTGATACTTTTCTCTAAGCATGCCACCTAATGGCGTAACAACATTTATATAGGCTTTTAGGCATCTTTATAAACCATATATCTAGTTGGAATAAGAGTTAACGCATAAAAAGATTCAAAATCGACTTGAAAAAATCGAAACTAGCACTGAATAGGAAACCTGACATCGTGGCGCCACTGGCTGGCATCACTGTTGCTATCTCGGGTTGGTAGTGTGACTCTGAGGCTTAGGAATTGTCTCATTATGTATTCTGAGCCCTTAATTGCTTTTGGCATTTTATTTTGCTTCAAATTTCATCCATCCATCGTGTTTTCAACCCTCATGTCATCTCCTCATTGGTTTTCAACCTCATGTCATCTCCTCATTAGTTTTTAACTCAAAATCATAATCAAACACAATTTTAAATAAAAACAATTCAAACAGCTACACTTCTCAAATAGTGCCCCAAAATTTTCTATTCTAAATAATGTATCAAACAATCATTGGATGATGAAATGATATAATAGGTAAAGTGTTTTCCTCTGTGTCAAAATTTTATTTTATGTCTCCATATGTCCTATGGTTCTTTGTAAACAATATTATAAACTTATTCTCTGATACTTTACACACAGATACTTCTTCTAAGCTTTATACAAATGAACCTACGGTATGATGCTTACTTTTGAGCCACCTATCTCATCTAAAGGATCTGTTCTAGATACTTCTAAGGCATCTTCTAAATCCTCTCTTTTTTGTTCTTCTTGGGTAAGAGAACTTCGTGTTAAACTATATGATTATTAGTATTTTTCTACTACTATTTCCTTATGTAAGCTCAATCCTATTTTGAGGCTAGCTATAATCTTGTTTGGCAGTAAGTAATGATAGAAGAATTGTAGACCCTTCAGAAATCACAGACTTGAAAATTTGTTACGCTTCCACCTAATAAGACTATAGGTGTACAAGATCAAGACCAAGTCTATGGAGTGATATAAAGCTTATCTTGTTGCAAAAGGCTTTACTTAAGAATATGGAATTGATTGTGAAAAATCTTTTGCTCTAATTGCTCGACTTACTTTTTTTTGGAGTTTGTTAATTATTGCTGCCATTCTTTAGTGGGCATTATTTTAGATGAATGTCAAAAATGCTTTCTTTATTGGTGATTTCACTGAAGAGGTATATATGAAGCCTCCTCTTAGTTATCTATATGCCCTAAGTAAAGTCTGCAAACTTTGTCGTGCTCTATATGGCCTTAACCAATTTTCTTGTGTCTGGTTTGCAAAGTTTAATAGGACTATTCTTCAATATGGTTTTCAGTCCAATCTCTGTGACTCAGCTCTCTTTATCGCAATATAGCACGATGTTGTGTACTACGTTTTATCTATAATGATGATAGGATTATCATAAGTAATGATCTTCTTTGTATTTTTTCTCTTAAGGTTTTTTTACCAACATTTTGAAATAAAAGACCTTGGTACTCTTAGTTATTTTCTTGGCCTTAAAGTACTATTTTATTCTATTGAGTATTATCCCTCACAGGCTAAATATACATTAGATTTACTAGAACTGACTTGATAAATAATATGACTTCCTCTACTCTTCTGAAGCCTAATACCAAACTTTGATCTTTTGATGGCACTCTCCTTAGTGATACCACTATTTATATCCAATTAATTGGTAGTTTGGTATATCTCACTGTCACTTAACTAGACATTGCCTAAGCTATTCATATTGTCAATTATTTTATAGTTACTCCTCGTACATCTCATTTTGCAGCACTTCTTCATATACTGTGTTATCTCAAGGGTACACTTTTTTATGGTCTCCACTTTTCAGTTCACTCTCCACTTGAGTTTCGAGCTTATGCCAACACAAATTAAGTGGGTAATCCTACAAATCAACAATCAACTACTGGGTTTTATCTTTTTTTTTTTTTTAGATTGTCTTTTTTTTTAGAAAAGCAAAACCAAGACAGCTACTGCCCGTTCCAATACTAATGCCGAGTATCGTACCCTTGTTGATACCACTCAAGAGATTGTTTGACTTCGATAACTTCTTGAAGATATAGGTACTACTTACTCTAAAGGTATACCTCTTTATTGTGACAATCAGAGTGTTATTCAAATCGCTCATAAAGATTTTTTCATAAGTGCACTAAACATATTAAGACAAATTGTCACTTTGTTTAGCAACATATTTCTCAAAGACTAGTTATGCTTTACTTCATCTGCTCTAAGGATCAACCTGTTGATATCTTTATCAAATCTCTACTTCCTAGTCGTTTTTAAGGTTTAGTTTCCAAATTTAAGTATGCTTCTACTCTGTCATCTTGAGTTTAAGGATATATTAAAGATACATGGGCGGAATTATTACATGCCCCTCAGGCCCTGCAATATTTTCCTTAAACTTGTATATATAATATATATATATATATATATATTTCTTGCACTTTTAAATATTTCATTAACTTAAGGGGTTCTCTTAGGGAACTCGCCCTTGGGATTCAGAAATCTCTGTAGCACTACCTGTCTATCATTTCGCTTATCCCATCCATTCTTTCTACAAGAATCAATCATCGAGCCGTTTTAGATAGGCCGAAAGAACTACCTTTCACATGTACCCCTACCCTTGTCTTTCGCCTTATAATAAGTCCTTCGACACTTATTCCGCATCATTGGAAATTCACTTACCATAAGGCATTTTCACTCCCAAACTGGAGAATGTAAGCAGATCAAGACCAAAAATAGTAAGATTGCTATTTTCACAGCCTTATTTAAAAGGCAAAACAGATATGAGACTAACAAGCCTTTTCCTCAATAAGCCTTTTTCTTCATAAAAGAGGAAAGAGCCATGTAACTTTCAGACCTGAAAGTGGCAGGAGTACTTCATGTGCTGGCTTTTTTCTTATTAGACAGCTAGTCCTCGCTTTCACACTGGTTTGCTGTGTTTTAGCTGTCATTAGCTCTGTTAGTTCAAAGTAACCCTGCTACGGATTGATTCCCTAAAAAGGAAGGGACTTTCAACCTTGTCGTCACTGAGCTATTCTTAAAAAAAGGAGAACAACTAACTTGTAATAAAAATAATACTCATTCTCAAGGCAAGAGCTATATGAATACAGCGAGGCTCTTCCCTTCAAGGAGTTTTCCTCTATGGACGTCGATGGTGAACTTCAGTAAATATTATATAGGTATATATTGAGGGCACTAGTGAAATGGTTGTGTTCACGGATGAAAACACTGAAATGGACAAGCATTATGACTTTAGGAGAGCCAGTACAGAACCTGTCCCTAACTTCCAAGTTATGCGCCATCGGATTCTAGTTATTAGCCTAAATGCCGATACATAGACCAAAGTTACAAGAATTGAGGTCTTGAGAACAGAGATAACAAATGTGCTATTGATGCCATGGTGTTCAAGCCCTAACTTCTTTATTGCCAAGGCGATCAATTTCCCCTTGAAATGGCGGTGCTATCACTTACTCCTTACCTCTCCCATGACTTTCCAGACCAACTAACCTGGATCTGTCCTTGTAAGTCTCTTTGCATTTTGGGAGCATGGATTCTCCCGTTGAGAGTCACTTTGAAAGTCTTACCTAAACAAAGCCAGCCTGGTAGACTACAAAATCTATATACCATGGTAGGCTTAATAGGGCTCGAACCTACAATATAACCGTTATGAGCTGTACGTTTAAACCTTTTCTTGTATAGTGCCTCCAAGAAAAACTCGCATGTGTTAAGAATATTAGCTCATGCCCACCTTACTCCAAAGATAAGACCAGCCTAATTGCTTGGATGCGTTTGAAAGCCTCGAGATGACTTACAAAAAAAATTATTTCTAGTTTTGTCTTGTGTCTCCATCGCGACAGTGACTGAATTTCTTAGGTGGTTGTATAGCCCAACCACTACACTACACTTATAGACGTGAATTAAACCCCCCTAAAAAATCTTTTCCTATTCCATTAGCATAGTCGCTTCACCGACTGCTTTATATGAAAGAAAAGGTTCTCTCATTGAAGAGAAGGTCGTTTGTAACATATCATGGACAAGGTCGGTAAGTAACTTGTGCGAAGCCATTATGCGTTAGCAATAGTTACTGCATTCAGTTACTTCTGGACGTGAGCTAAAAACAAAAGTTTTAACCAAAACGGCCTAGCCTCTATCGTCTTTTGGGACTAACAAGGGGTAGCAGTATGCTATCATCTCTAGCCGCAAGAAATAACCCCAAGGGATGTGTTAGGGACCTTAATGTATGATCTAGGCTAAATATGAGACATCTTTCTTGCAAGAGCTCAGACTCTTGTTCGAGCGTTAAGTTTCATAGTCAGAACTGTGGTACAATACCACTCGTTGAATTTTTTTTTTTTGAGAACATAAAAGGCTTCACCAAGGTATTTGCCTTATGACCCTTCTTTATTCTTTATTGCCCCCACCTGACACTATCGATACGAGTTGGGATGATTCGAGACTGCTTGTTGTCTTGTGAATGCCATCACTGGACTTATAGGATGAGACTGACTCTTGATGCGACTTCACTTTGATTAGACTTGCTGCAATGTTACCATTCTAACTCTATCACATGACAAGAGAAGGCGTTAGTTATTGAACAAAAAGTGCATAGCTACGCAAAATTTCTTAGCTAGCTAGAATTAAAAAAAAAAGTGAACCCTGTGAATTGCATGAAAGTAAGATACGCTAAATTTGTGGGTCCAAGAGTTTTATCAATCAAGATGTTCTCGCCTCCCCCATTGAGGCTTTCGCTTGAATTGATATACCCTGAGTTAAGTATTCATTTAGAGGAAACTTTGATATTCAATGACTAATGATAGCTTATACGCTCAATGAACCCCCTTACTCTCTCTTCCAAGTCATCCAACTGGCTACGAAGCAACTAACAGCTCTTTGTTGGAATAATAAAAGCAGTTGCCCCACTTAGCGAGCTACGTATTGATACTTTAAGTTGAGGTACTATAGCCGAGGCAGCTTCAATAGCTTTGGCTGTGAAAACTCTTGGTCTTGGAGCATTAGTGTCATCAGTTCACCCAACCTTTATTTTATAGGAGTAGGGGTAGATATCTTGGCATTATGAGAAATAGGCGTAAAAGCTCACCTGGATCATATGCTCTCAACTGGATCGACAGCCAGAGTAACTCAAAACTTCTATTTATTATCTAGAGATGAAGACTGGTAAACTCGCTTGAAGGGATGAAATGACTCAGGCGATTCATAGTCTCCCAAAAGAAGTACTTCTTTTGTTCCGAGACAAAGACCTCCTTTCAAACTTGTAATCCTAACGACCGCTGCTAACTTCTTTGTGTCCATAATTGATTGATCAGATGTTTGCTCCCAGGGACAACCCGTCTATGGCTTCTTCCCACTAGCCATGACTTAACTTAACTTTTAAATCTGATATTACTTGTCATGATCAACTTCTACGATGATAGATAAGGGTCAGGTTTGTTTGGCATCTGTGCAAAGTTATAGGGCCTTTCTTTCTTTTACTTTTGCAGCGGCGACTGGCTAGGCTCGCCTCACTCTTCACCTGAACTTGATTATACCCTAGAAAGAAAGAGAGAATCGTGTAAACATATAAGTGTTATATGCATCTCACTCCTCAAAGTCGTAACGCATTAGCTCCCATCAGCCTATCCCTTTTCAACTATATTAAAATCTTCTAGAATTAGCCAGGGATGATAAGTTGAAACAGTTTGAAGATCTCACCCTAAGTCTCAGCCTCTTTCTATCAATTGAATAAAAGAAGGTAGAAAATCATTTTAATTGGTCTAGTTCGGTCATTGCTTATCTCTTTCTTCTGGTAATAGATCTAAACTCTAAAAAAGAAAGGATCAATAGATTAATTTATCACTTCGGCCACCACCGAACGATGACCGCTTCTTGTTCTTGTCCTTTAGATTTGATTATTATTGTAATAAAGCTGAGAGGTTTGATTATAATGACTCATATCTCATGGTGACACACTCCGCGTGATAGTTGCTTCGGTCATTCGATTGATAAGGCAAACGCCAGGACAAGATTCGTCAATCAGCTTAGCTACCGATCATTCATCGTTGTAAAGTAGTCCCCGTGAAGCTTTCAGTTCTTCATAACATCATCATACTTAACAGGTTCCTCTCCACCACCTGCTGTTGTGGTTGGATAGGCTGATCTTTCCTTCCTTCTCTCTCCCGCTTGACCGAGAACCATGTTCTGGTTTTACCTGACCTTGCAATCAATAATAACCGCTAGTTACTATAAGAGAATAGCAAGGGCAGCCCTAAAAAGATGCATCATCAATCCTTCTAAAATGTTTGGCTGGCTCAAGCTATAATACAAAGGAACAACCTGCCTCTACTAGTATAATCGATAAAGATTTGCCAAACCTTTTGACATCGAGTAGTGAGCTCCTCACCACCTATTGTTTTAACTGTAGAGTTGACTAAAACAGCATATGAGGTGCGTGTACTCCGCCCAAGATTGGGCTTGCAGCCTTCTTCAACTACCGTTGACCTTTTTATTCGCTTTTGGTGCATCCCAACTAGAGCCCAATGAGTCACTTCTGACTTGGTGAAAAGGGATAGACACTTAGACTTAACCCTTTTGCATTCTGATTTATAGGGCCCATCACCTGTGCCTTTTCTCTCTGGTTATCATATTCCTTTCTTAGAACTAATTCATAGGCATATTTTGGATGACAGCTCTATTAATTCAAACGATCGATAAGCTAAACAGAGGCTTTCTACGAAAGAGAATAGGAACCTACAAATAATGACCGCACACATATTTTGATACTTTAACGATACCTTTCAAGCAGACTAAGAATCTGATATAGAATACCTTCCTATGTGTCACGAGTAGGCACATGTAGTAACCACTTATCCAACACCGAAAAGAATAAATATTTATATATGTATAATATTCATATTTTATTTGTATGTGGATAATACTTAATTTATGTATTGTTATTAGTATTGTTTGTATAGATTAAGGACATACTATTAGTATTGGGTTTATTTGCAAGACTTTAGATCTATTTTAGGGACCAAATTATAATACTTTAAAAGTTTTTGGGGTTAATTTATAAATACTAAAAGTTAGCCTCTTAGTATAAAAATATATATTTTAAACCCTAATTTACTCATTTTGGGTCGCGCCACCCCTTTAGAGAGAGAAAAGAGAAAAATAAAGGGGAGAGAAAGAGAAGAAAAAGAAGAAGAAGAAGAAGAAGAAGAAGAAGAAGAAATTAGAATTTAGAGTTTTAAGAGGTATATCATAACTATTTCTCAATTTATTGGTGTTAATTAAGTTAATTCCTTTAAGTTTTGATTTCTGGACAAATGGAATATTGGGGATTTGATGTGAATTTTGTAAGATTTATTGTGAATTGATTATGATTATGTAGATAGTTTGATAAATCATGATGAATTACAGAATTTATATTTGATAATCTCTTGATCCAGAAATTTTATAAATTATTGTGCTTTGATTCTGATTTTAAATTTTAAGACTCTGAAACTAGACATGTATAGAATCATTTGAGACTTTGAATCGATTAACAATTTCGAAAATTGAATTTGTAGTGAATTTATCAAAATGACCCTGAAATTCTGGAAATTTCTTGTGTTAACAGTATAATATAATGAAAAATAATTTTTGATCTGCTGAATGATCTTCAAAAAATTATGTATTTCTGAAATATGATAAATTTATATGTCTAATATGATATATTCAAAACTGAGAATTTATATCAATGTGGTTAAATTGTTATGATTTTCTAAACTGTATTAGCTCATTACAGTATTTGATTTACAGATTTTTAAAGCTATGGAATAAAATAGTTTTAAAATACTTTTGGCATAGATTTTGAAGTAAAATATTTATCATAGATTGAAATATGTATCAAGAGTAATTCTGTGGTATTTTATAATTTTTGAGTTAGTATATAATTTTATAAAATTAGGAGACTGAATACTGTTCAGTAAATATCTTGATCCCTTCAAAATAATAGTTTGGATCTGATGGTGTTTATAAATAGATTGTGTAAGAATTATGATATAATACTCATACATAAGGAGGATATATGAGTTAAGAAATATATCTTCTGATTTTGGAGCAATTGGACATCATTTGATGTATAAGAAAATTTTGTAAAGTGTAAGTGGTCAGAATGACAAGTTTTGAGAAATCAAGTAATTAAACCAATTCTATGTGATAAGTGCAATATGTGTAATTTTGTAAGCTATTTAAAGTGTTTTGTGTGAATTTTGAGGCTTATGAAAAGATTAATCTCCATTGATAGGTTAAGAAAAATTAAGCCTTGTAGCTGAAAGTGCTAAGAGGTAAGTATACTAGACTTTTACTGAAATCACAATAAGCATAGTAATTATCTATGTATAATCTTGTAAATGTGCTTAGAAATATGTTTATGTTATGCCAAAGTATATTTAATATGAAATGTTAAAAACATATGTTTATGAATGTGAGCGTTGACATTGAGCATGGACATACATGTGTTTATGAAAGTGAGCTTTCAAAATGAAATGTGTTTAACAAAGAAAGCTTTTGAAGTGGAAAATGTCCATGAGATACGTTTTGTGTTTTGAGGATGCTTGAAATCACTATTTACTTAGTAGGCCCCTTATGTGATTTGTAGAGCCTTTATGTGTGGGCTTTTCTTCGGGATTGGTATATGTTATATGTTCCGTATGTAAGGAGGATCCTATTGGTACCTAAGGGAAGATTGAGTCATCACATTCGTGTGATGGCGTATTGGTGCATGTAAGAGGACTCGCCGATGATCAGGGTGACGGTTTGGCTCTTACCTTCGGGCATGAACATTATATATGTGTAATTTAAACCTCACTTATACTATTCTTCTCATACGGTATGTTATCTACGAGTGACATTTGGCTCATTATATGATATGTGATATGAAAGTTCTACTAAGTAGTAGTTGAGTGATGGTATTTCGAATATATGTTTTGAAAGAATGTGCAAATGCTTACTTGACATGTGATTTGATAAGGTTATGATTTTGATTGATCACAGCATATCATACACATGCATTGTGTACATATATGTATTTGTATTTTGATATATGAAAAACTAGTATGCTTACTGAGTTTCGTACTCATTATAGTTTATGGTGATTTTAGATAAATAAGGCACATGTGCGCTTAGCGAATTTGGTAAGACTTCAGCTGTCCCTTGGGTTCCCTAAGTTGCTAGGTTTCTAAGTGTTTCATTTATGGACACATAGTTTAAGATATTTGATTTGTCCCTATTTAATAAATACTTATGTGTTATTTTATTAGGTGTGGTTATATTTGGTTTATGTTTCACTAAGTATGGTCATGGGTTGATTTTGCATTAAACTTACTAGCAACTTAATAAAGATTCCTACGTTGAATTCAAGTTTGAAATTTTATGCAATATTAATTATGAGTACACATTATTGAATGATTGTAAGTTATGTCATGTTTCAGATCTTTTGAATCTGGAGAGTGATAACATCCCAGATTATTGAGTTTTTTGTGGGGGTGCCCTTTTGTACTTTCTCTTCAACCACTTTAGCTGCTCTTGAATTCATTTATTTTCCTTAGGTAACCTTCATGATGTTTTCCAATGGATTAAAATCAAAAGATCCATAGTTTGAGACATGAGGTATTCAGAGGTAGAAAGCCTCGGCCTTTACGGGGGCAAAAGGTATAACCAAGCACATAAAGAGAAATAGGTTATTTCTTAAGGGCTTTTTTTCCCTGCAAAGCAGATATCATATAAAGCTTTTTACACCTCATTCGTTCCCAGGCTCATTTCTCTGTCCTTTCATTCTATTCGAAAAAAGAGGTGAACGAGACAAATGGTAGGGTCAGAAAGGGCGGTCCGACGAGTCAGTCAATGGAAAGGCAAACTTTGGCTTATCAACACTTCCCTCATCCTTTCTATAGGATCTTGAGAACTGCTTTAGAGAGAAAGAACAGTAGCTAAGCCTCCTTTGGTCGTGGATTAGCCGATAAAACCAAGGGGTCATAAATGGATGAACTACCATAAAGATTGTAGGCATACCTTCACCACTCCGAGAAGTCAACTGGAGAAAGATTGATCCTGGCATTTAGGGTATACTACCCAAAAATGACGAAACATGTTCGGTGCCTCGCCCTTGTCTCTTTTATCGGAGAACCTCCTTCCCAATACAGGCTTCGCAGCCATCCCTGCTTGCATTTTTTTTTAGTGTGGTCCGTCCTTCATTAAGTTACGAGGCCGTCTAAATAAAGTGTGAATGAATCCTCTCTGCGATCAGTCAAGAACCAAGCAAAGACATAGGATGGCCCACAACAAATAGATGGGAGCGCCCTATGTGTCACGAGCAGGCACCCCGGGTTGTTGAGTTTTTTGTGAGTCAAAATTTTTATATTTAGTAAAAATTAAATTGTTAATTTAAGAAAGTGGTCTCTATTAACATTAAAGGCATACTTTTTAATACATTATTTAATATTTAAATAATATCTCATCTTTCTTTATTTAATTTTTTTTAATAAAAATAATTTTAATTTATAAATTATCCCATTTATATATATATTTTTTAATAAAAATAAATTTTATACTTATAATTTTTTTCCTATGTGAAGATGGAATACATCTTTTCTTTAATATAAAGAAACTTATATTTGTAATTCTTTTCTTACATAAAAAATAATTTTTCTAATTTAATTTATATAAATAGACTCACAATTATAAAAACACCATATATTATGATTTTATCTTCTCTTTAGTTTTGCATCCAACTCTTATTTCTAATTCAAAGGTCAAGAAAATAATTTTTCAAGAAACAAGTAAATTAAAATCATTTAAATCTTTTAATACTTATTTATATATTATTTAATTTTTTAAGATTTTACTAATATAACTTTATATTATTTTTTATGGATTTTGATCTTTGTACTTTTACATTAAATCTATTAATTTTAAGATATAAATTTTATTTTTACCAATAATGTAATACATATTTATTGTTTAATATTTTTTTTAGTTCAAAAGCCATTTACAATTGATCAATTTGTTTTAAAAAAAAGACTTAAAATTCATAAATCTATACATCATGATCAATTTTTATGATAATGCTAAAGTTCTTAACAACATTATTTTTGTGTTCATCTATTATTAACATTATTTTATTTTATTTTATTAAATTTAAAAATTATATTATGATTTAGCCCCCGAAAACTTAGATCCCAGTTTCATCACTGTAAAGATATCAATCAATCATATCCCCTTATATTTTCCTAATATTCCCTTTATTATAAATACTTAATTTATCTTATTTATATTGTCATTAATGTATACATTTTTTTTTTATTATTTTAAATTTTTTATTTGTATCCACCTAAAGTTTATATAAATATCCTCTTTATATTATTTTCACAGTAAAATATTATACATTTTATATTTATCACAAAATTAATGTATTTCTCCCTTCTTACTTTATTACTTTACTGCTCTTATTGCCAAAACCTTCTTTTAATTGTTTAAAATTTTTGTACTGAGAGTGCATTTTTACCGCAATTAACTGTTGTATACTGTGAGTATACTGCTAATTGAATGTGGATACATCAAGATTCATTCTTAAAGAAGAAAATTTAGTTTTTACAATGCATTCACACACACCTCCCACTCCCAATTACATTATTGTAGTATTTACAATTTCATTAAATTATTATACACATTAATTTTATTAAATTAATTAGGTGACCGATATGTGACCCATTAAAATTAGAAAGACTAACCAAGTGGGGTTGTCACAATGTAGTGGAGCCCCTCTAGGAATATTTAGTTGGATGCTTAAAGAGGTATCCAATATAGCCCTTTAGATATTCATATTTAGATATATAATGAATGATATCTTTTAGAAATATCTATTTCAATGCACTTGAATTATGACGGTATAGTGTTAAGATATTATTAGTTAATTATTTAACTTAAAAGTTTAAATTATTAAAAAAAATGCTTAATATTAATGATAAAGTTAAATCTTAACAATTTCCTTCTAATATATTAGTATTAAGAATAAATTTTAACAGTCTTTTTTATATGAAATATAAATTCAATTTTAAAATTTGATATAAAATAAATTTTTAGACGCAAAAATAGAGATAAATTAATTAATTAATTTTGTTTTTCTAAAAAATAAAATAAAAATAAATTCAACCTAACTTTTTGTTAGAAAAAAATTTAATATTAATGTTAAAGATAAATCTTAACATATATTTGTTAGTCACCAAAATTGTCTTTAAACTAGTTTAAGAGTCACTAAAGCATAGGCCTCTGAAATTGGCTTAGGTTGACTTGTTTCATTCACTTGAAAATCTATAATACATTGAAAGTATTACGTTATTCATTTAACTTCAATTTTTTTTTAGCATGTATGCATTTAATAATCAAAATTATTAATTAATTATAATAAATAAAAATACACATCATATATTTATTAAATATGTGTACTACTTTTAATATATTAAATATCAATTTAGACTCTATGTTATAATAAAATTGACAATTTACCTGCCTTGTTTTTGAAATTATATATTTTTACTCATTTGATTTTATAAATTTTTTGTTAAATTTAATAAAAATTATTATTTTTTAATTTTTTTTATTATCAATTAGTATTATTGATAACCTTCACTTTCATTTAATTTTTAAAAAGTAATAATTCTATTAAATTTATAAAAAATTATAATAAATAAATAAATAATAATAATTTAAAAAAATGAATAAATTATTACTTTTACTATAATATAAGATTCAAATATTTTTTCCTCTAAAAATAAATATGACTTTTCCAATGAAACTATTAAAAGAAAATTTTGAAAGGTTACAACTGAAAACTTAACATGAAAGAAAAAAGTCAATTATAATGAATGATACTTTACATGATATTCAAGTCCTCGATGGTTGGTGCCGTGGTCTCTCCTTCTATCGTAAGCATTTGGAACAATTGGTTGATTACTACCTGAGAATGAATGCACATAAATTAAATTAAAGGTCGTATAATAATAATAATAATAATAATAATAATAATAATAATAATATAGAGTAAGAATTATTTTTTTTCTTTTAACAATTCAACATTAATTTTCTTGCCATTCTAAATTCAATAAGCTAGGTGCTGTCGCAGTCAGCTGTCAATGAAATAGTTTTCGCTTCTTCTCTTGTCATTTATCGACGTACTGAAAAGCAGACTCATCAAACTGCAGCAAAGTCTTTTGACTTTCCATCTATACCTCGTCAAATGGGCAGCAGTTTCCAACTTACACTTTCTGGGCAAATTTTTTTTTGAAAATTACAATCAGTCAATAGAGATTGGCTAGATCTGAATTATTGACCTGGGCAAATGTTAAAATCTTATCTCTTTTTATGTTTTTTAAAAAGTTTTCATACCAAAAAAATGAATTTTAATCAAAGATTCAAAACCCCAATTTTGAAAGTTATTTTTGATCATGTCACTAATAATCAAAATAGTTAAGGGTGGTAGTAGTGGTAGTAGGATAGGTTGAAGTAAGAATTACAATTTCTACCCCCTACTTAAATGATGTAAAAAATTTTATATTAATTCTATATGTAATTCGAGTTTTAGATACTGAATCTTGAAATGAGGATGAGGATTTTATAAATATCTCGTATCTAAATTTTATTTTTAAATATTTTTATTTATATTGATTTAATTTTATAAAATAATCTTTCATTCTTATAATTATAATATATTAAAAAAATTATTGTAAATATCACATTAAAATATAAACTGCATCGAATCTTTATTTAGATTTCTCGTAAATTTATAACAGAAAGTAAAAGAAATTTTGAGTTAAATGAAGAATGATTAAAAAATTAAGAATGATAATAAAATTATTTTCCTATTTTGTCTGTTCTTTTTTTTTTTTTCTTTCTCAATAAATTAGTTCACTCCAATTTAAAAGCAAGTGTTTAATATTAAACATAATTAAAATAATAATAAAAAATAAAATATAAATAAAAATAAAAATAAAAATTTTAAAAATATAATGAAAGTAAATTTTATGCCTCTATATTTAGGATGTAGTCAACTTTAATTTATATAAATAAGTAATTTTTTTAATTTTATTTTTAAATTAAGTATTGGGGCGGATTTAGGAAAATTAACTTATCCTCAAACTCAACTTGAATTTAATTTAAATTTAGATTACTTTACTCAAACTCATCCTATACCAAAAAAAATACTTAAAATGCAATTCGAATTACTCCTCATTTAGGTTGAATCCCTACAGAGCCCCTACCTCATGGGAGATTTTACCAACGCTAAAAATAGTACTGCATGTCTTGTGTTTGAACAAAATATACCAATTTTAACAATGTAGTCTTTATATTGTAGGAGAGAATATAAAAGATGGTGACACAGCTTGAAGTCGAAGGAGAAATAGTTCTGATAAATTGTCCTTATTAAAAATTGGAAATTTTTTTAATTAGTCCAAATTTTAGGTGTAATTTTTTTTTAAACATAAAAAAAAACTCTCTCATCTTTTATAGACAAAACTTGTATAAATAGAAAAATTACTCTCAATTTTTTTAAAAAAGTTTGGATGGGAAATAGAAACTTCACCCACAAATCGCTAACCCTTAACCTTTACTTTTACTTCAACTTGGGTGGGCAAATTAACTAAGCTCATTCACGACCAATCAAGCTACACTTAGGGGACTGACAAAATTGCTCTCATTTATAAATATAACTAAATTATTAAAAGCAAATGTCTCAAATTGGTTCTTTAAAATCACTATCAAAATATACACTCTAACTAATGCACGCATGCAGTGCACTTGGGCACTACGTGTGCGGCGCCTAACTAAAGCATGCGCAAATGTATTTAGGTGCCATGTGCGCGCAACACTAGAAAGACACACATAATGAACTCTTGTTGCTCGTGTTGTTGCCACCGATCGTTATTTTTATCACTTTAACTATTTTTTTTCATATTTTTTCAATATTCTACTTATATGGATGCCATTTTTCTAGCATGGATGGTAATCTAACACAAGAATCTCATATTAAAATTTAATATTGTAATATATATTAAATTTTCAAAAATCTACCACGATTTAGCTATTTTCAATGTACCGCTAGTCTCTCAATGTTGCCGATTTATCAATGCCACCGGTTTTCAATGCCGCCAATCCAATCTCTCTCAATATCGTTGATTTAAAGTGTGGGGACTGTTTTGAATGGTGGAAAAATATAATATGAAGATATTTTGTCTACTTATAAATTTATTTTATAAAAAAAAATTAGAGAAATAATTTGTGGCTAAACATAAAAAAAATATATAGTGAACATAAAATTTAGGTCATTTTTTAAAATTATTCGAATTAAAAAATGCAAAATATTAAGAATATTATGTTGAAATTACAAATCTATTAACATGACTTAAATATAAAAAATTAAATAAGATGATTTTTTATAAAATAAAATAAAATAGAATCAACTTCTCTTAATCTTGTCCTACAAAACTTGTCTTAACATCAAATTGTACTTTTTTAAAACTCAAATGTAATATTATAAATAACTTTACAATATTATATAATAAGTTTATTAATATACATCAGATAATTATTGAGATATATCAAAGTCTCGAACGAACCAATCTCAACTAGGGATATCTACTCCTATTATAGACAGAGAGATTCGAACGTCACGCAAGAGAGATTCAACTTCACAAATAAGAAAATCTACCTCACATAAGTGAATTATTACATAATGGACTACCTTCACATTAAAGAGAGATTACAAAAATGTCCTTATACTAGATTACAATTAAAGTATAACCTAAACCCTATTCTACGAAAACACCTAATATTTAAAGCAAACAACCGCAATAATAAATCTAGAAGATGGCCGACGACAGAGCTTGGTGGCCTGGAATAGTAGATACAGTTCGAATCTAAAGGAGGAGGGGCAAGGCAAAAACATAAACTCATTAATAGCTCGCTGGAGTCCGACAACAACCTAAATTGAACTTTTACTAGGTTCGACATCCATTATGGAAGCATCAAGCTGCATAACTGCCAGGGGGAGGATGGCAAGGGAATACAATATCGACTTGATCTAAGCAAGCGCCAACAAATGAAAAATCATGAATCAAAATAGGCTAATGTCAGTATGATGATGGAGAGATGGTGAGCTATTTAACTAGCAGAAGTACATAAAATTGTAATTGCATTAAGTATTAAAAGTAAATGATTGAACAATATTTTTTTTTCTTTTTTATTGTAATTTAACAATAATGTTAAAAATAATTAATGTTAGAATAAGTTTAGGGTTTATCTTTTTATTTTCTTAAACTATAGTTATTCTTTTGGAAATAGTATAGCCTTCGGACATAATAGAATTAGAATTCAAGGAAACTTTGTGAATTTATTACTTAGACTATATTCAAGGTTAATTTATAAAGTGTAAAATTTATAATTGTCGCTTTTATTCTTCTATTTTTTTTATATATAATTTAGGTGAATAATATTATTTATACTATTTGATATAGTATGATAATATTCTATTAAAAGTCTAATGAATCATATATATCTTTAAATTGATATGATATTCTTTATTTTGGATTTAAGCTCTCATAGTTTTGCTATTGAGTTCTACTTAAAAAGTCTCTTACCAATGAAAATATAGTTCACTCTTTATATACTTATGATCTTCCCTATTGTTTATCAATGTAGGATTTTATTTACTTCTTTAATAATCCTCCCTTAGAACAAAAGACCACTAAGCCTCCTTTTAAACAATATTTCATCCATCTATCTTTCACATAAGAAGATCTCACTCCTAACATTACTCATCTCCACTATGTTTTGATCGCACGCCTTACGTGAAATATCAGAGTATCGCACCACTACCTTAAGAGACTGTGCTATCGGGTCAACTCTGTATCACTGTGTTGAGAGGATACGTCTTACTCAAAGCCTAAGAGTACACCACCACATATCCATAGAGTTTAACCACGGATCTCATTACAAGTAAATCGAAACTTACCAGACTCACCATCTTCTCGTTCAGCATTGAGAATTTTTTACAAATTGCTAATTCTGATGCCTGGCTCTGACACCATTGTTAAGAGCCCATTGAACCACACATATCTCTACATTTATATAATATTATCCACTTTAAACTTAGACCCTCATGACTTTACTTTTGGGCTCTACTAAAAAAACTTCATACTAATAGAAATATAATTAACTTCTTATATACTCATGAATTCCTCATTTCTTACTAATATTAAATTTTATTTACTTTCTTAACTCATTCATTAAATTAGTATCATATTATATTTTATTTATTATTTGATATTCATCTTTTAATCATGTTATGTTATGTCTGTTACTATAAATGAATTTATATGATTGATTTATATTTATAACATTATTAAATTCAAAATATGCTATTTATGGTTAATTTATTAGGAATAGGATTTAGAATTTAGAATTTAGAAAATCAAAAGTTATATGATGTGAATATATATTGTAAGTTAAAAATATAAGTAATATTATATTTTTTAAATAATATCTTAAATTAAAGTATTAAGTAATTATTAAATAATGATTATTTAATGATTATTTAATATATTATTTAAAATAAAATAATTTAAGATGTTATTAAAAAAAGTGTAATATTATCTTAAAATATTTATAGCCATTAAAATAAATAAACCATATTGCCTTTGAATTTATCAAAGAGAAATGTACCCACATCTGAGGGGTGGGAAGACTTTTGAGGATGGCCTCCAAGATGAGTCATTTGGTTATACCCACCACACTTGACTGCTCAGAACTCGGTATTGGGCGGTTTGCTTGACTCTTAAAAACTGATGACTGATGACTGATGACTGATGACTGATGACTGATTTATAGCAATCAATTCTTAAAAGAAGGCAGAAGAAAATTTTGTGACTTCCTACATTCAATGTTCAGATCTTGTTCGATGACTCCTTTTTCATATTTTCATTCCATGAAAACCACCCCAAGTTTCACATTAATAAACGAGGACTGGTCCATTATGAATTTCAAAATAATGACGTACAGTACACTAACTTGTATTTTGTATCTTGACTTTATTATCATGAATCATGTTCCACTCGTTTAAAAATTTTCATTTTTATTACTCTATCATCGATTTGTATTATAATTGTTAAAATATTTAAAAATTTAATATTATTTTTATTCTAATTAAAATATTATATCCATTTTTTTCTCTCTTTATTAATCAGAAAAAACAAGAAAATTTCAGGGTAGTAAATTTTCTCTAAAATTCTCTTTGATTCGAACTCATAATTGATGATAGAAGTAGATTAAAGATGTTGGGTCTATTCTCAACTGGCCAACCTGCCAAGCGCCAGCTGCTTAATTTTTCTATTTACGGAAAGAAATTTGTGTAAATGTGCTCATGAGACTTGAAGAATAGGCCCCATTTTTTCTTCAATCAAGTAACTTATTTTCTCGACTCTTGCATGATCTCCATTAATAGGCTATTGATGTTATGGGAAGAGGGAATGTATTAAATATTACGTAGAATAGATATTTTTTATGTCCTACTTATACAAGCCCATATCTTTACTTTTCTATTGATCTCTAATTTTAATGCTTCTTTCCAATCGGATATTACGGTGTTTGCATAGATCGAAATTTCATTATGGTTAGTTTACATTATAAAAGAAAGACATGTATATGTGATATTAAATATTATTAGTTATATATGAATTAAAGATATATCTAATTCGCCTTATTATAAAGATCAATAATTATATAAGACACAAAAATTTATGTAATTTGACAATTGTATATGTCTACGGTGAATTATAAAATTGTAAGTTCTTTTACTCAGATTATTAAAATCTCTTATAAGAGATTATTAAAAAATACAACGATAGAACAAGCTTTCAAAAAAATCTACCAATACTCTCTTCTATAAGCAGTACTTAAGCACTTACAATATGGTATTTTCTTGCACTCTCTTACACATTCAGCACTCAAGCACTCTTTAAGCTCTTTATTCTCTCTCTTATTGTTTCATCGATATTTGACTAATCTAATGAGTTTACAAGAATTTATTTAGACTTTAAACCATCTTTAAAAATTATATTTCTTATTAGAATAAGAGTCCACGTGTAGGAGAATCCAAAACTGACTCAAACAAATCAAATCAACTTAAAAACAAGAAAACTACCGAAACTTGACGCTGTAGTACTACTACAGTTTTGATCAGCATCACGGCATTGGAGGTTATAAGATCAACGTTGTGACGCACAAGCTTGGGAAAAATCCCCTTTACATGCTCTAAAACTCTCATTACTTTTGGCTTTCTATTTTGCTCTCTTTTCATCTATCTAATGCATTCTCAGCCACATGTTAACTTCTCATTGTTCTCCAACTTAAAAACATTTTCAAACTCGATTTTGAAACCAAATTTCAATAATTACACCTATGCTTCAATAGGGCATAACTTGGGTCTTTCGTGTCAAATTTTAGTTTGATATGCATATGTTTGAGACCATATCTCCTTACTTACATACATATGTCCAAACTATATATAACTCCCACTATAAAAGAAGAAGGTCCCATAACAAGAACGAAAGCCCCCACAAGAAGAGAGGAATTAATCAACACTGTCTTGACATTCGTTAGAGTTTGAACCCCTGACCAAGACTAGGAAGGTGCATAAGTTGAGAGTTCGCTATTAGTGAAAGCCCATAAGTGCATCCCGTAAAAATTAAGTTCACTTATAGCCACCTACATATAAGGGTGGTAATTCATATAAATGAATCGTATTTATCATGTTAATATAGTGTATTAACAAATTTTTATTATATTTGTATATGATTCGTTTACATAAATGAATCATACACTTAAAAAAAGATTTGATTTGTTTAATATTCAAATTATATGATATGATGTGACATGATTATAAACGTTTAAATAAATAGATTAAATTCAATTTATTTCTACGATTATACATGTTTTGATTTATTTATGATTATATTTCTTTAAATAAATAATAACACCCAATTCGATCGTTTACATAAAATATTTGATTTGATTAATAAGATTAAACACATCTAAATCACGATTAATAAAATTTAAAATTACATTAAAAAAAATACTTAATGCATTTAATAATAAAATTATTTTGAAATACAATTAAAAAATAAAATTTATTATGTAGAATAATTTAATAAGTAGAAGTAAAAAGTTATAATTAGAATTTTAAATTTTAAATTACTTATGTTAGACTCTAAAATTTAGTAACCCAAGAATCAACGTGTTCGATTTATTCCTCTAGAGAAGCATAGCTTGAACAACAAGGATAAGACTGAAATTGAACCTACGGGCATTTCTCTCCACAAACTAGGTGCTTGACAAGGATCTTGCAACTAGAAAGAATATGAGGTTGCACCAGAGTTTTTTCGATGTAGACATTCTGATGCTTAAATTAGCAAGGACTTGAAAAAAAAGAAAGAATAAGATAAGAGAAAGTAAATAAAGAATGAGTAGGTTGATCTAAATATATGCTTCATAGATACATTCTTTACGAGAATCTTGATTTTAGCACTACTCTAGATCTCCTCTTAAGTGTTAATTTCTCGTTCATTTATAGGGTGAAGATGTAAGTTTTATTAGTAGTAATTTAGAATCTTTTTAAATGTAAGTGTTTTTGTAGACTTTTCCTCTTTAAATTTTTATTAGTAGAGTTTTTTTTAAAATTATACTAAATCTTATTTATATTAATAAAATTTTCTATCGTTGTTTTAAGAATATCTTTTTAATTCTTTTTAATTAAAGAGGACTTGGCTCATTTGTGTCAAATTTTAGTTTGGTGGGACTTTGAAATGTTCAGGTGCTATTTTGTCTTGTTTTAGAAGTCTACTATATTTTTTTTAAAAAAAAGAAGTCTTCTATTTTATTTATAATATAAAATTTAAGGTATTTAAAAAAAAAATTAACTTGGGAAATTTAGATATAATAAGGAGTCGTGTCTTTGTTAGAAGTCTTACTAATTTAAAAGGCCCTTTAGAACTTAGGTCATTTTCTAAAACCAATAAAATTCATATAAGAAAGTATTTATCTTTCTTTAATTTCTCATTACGTGAGAGGACTCATGCAATATATCAAATCAAAAGCGTATGATCCTAAAATTGTATGAGGACGACTGAATATTTTAAGGGTGATGATGTTATTTGCACTTCTAATGAATACTTTCCACGTCCATTTTTCTTAAAACACACGTTTGTTATATTTTAGAAATAAAACTTTACTTTTTATGCCCATAAAAATATGACTAAATATTTTAAATTATATTTAAAAAAATAATATATCAAATAATTTTAAAATTATTTATCACACTTTAATATATAATTTTTTTAAATATAATTTAAAATATTTTACATTACCCTCGAAACATCCTTGTCATTCCAATGTCTTTCTTGCTTTCTCTCTAGTCTCTCTCTCAATAGAAGTACTTTACACGTACCGAAGATTTTGATTTTGAGAATCACTCAAAGCCACTTTTTAAATTCTTAGAAGAAACTGACGTCCAGTAGTAATAATTGCTTACAAATTTTGGAGAATTGAATGCAATTCACTATAACATTGAACTATCAAAATATCTCTTTGCAGAAAATTAAGAGGAAAAAACACTTTTTGCTTAAGATAACAATATTTTCAACCCAAAAGGGAGGCATTGTCTAGGAAAAAGTCACCGAAAAGATGGGCATGCTCTGGGCAAAATCAAAAGAATAAAAAATGAGTGAGTTACATCACACAATTTTGTCTGCACAATTTTTTTAAAAATTTTTAAACTGTAAATTATATTTTCATGAAAAGGATGTTAAAAAATCACTTAATTATTCAAATCCTTATTGTGGAGTCTATGAATTATACGCTCCCTCTGGTTGAATCATAACAACGTACTTTCATAACAACATTGTTTTAATATCCATGGGGCTCAAATCTTTGACCAAAACTAAAGAAATACACAAGCCACAGACTACAGAAAGTACTCAAATGCATCCTGCACAAATTAAGTCTACTTATAGCCGCCGCCGCCGCCGCCGCCAATATATGAAATCTTATAGAGAGAGCGGGAAAATATATAATTCCCGTATGCACACAAAAATACTTGAATCCTTATTACTTAAAAGTAAAGAAGTGCATTTTAGCATTCAGTCACAAAAGACTATATTTTGAAGGACTGAATATTTAGACAATTAAAGTTATGTTTCATACTTAAAAATCAAAGAATAGGATTTGAGACAATGAGTGCATATTAGCCACGTGTAGAAAATGAATAATATATGTTCTTTTATATTTTGATAATATAAGAAAATAAAGTATTTATATATGTATTTTACATTTATATATATATATATTTTAAGTGCTAATAGTCGCACCTATATTTTAGAGATCGCACTAATTTACATATGAAGCAAGGGATGAGATTCCTTTATTTAATAAAATAAGATAAAATAATAAATATATAACCTATGGTTGGAATAAAATTTATACCCCAATTAAAATTTACACGACTACGAAATTGTCATACCAGCCAGAATACCAGATCATATCCAAATTTTGTTTGTGAAATAGAATATAACAGGCTGAGAGTTTGAACACAACCCTTCATCAAAATCTGAATTTTCTAAAAGAATGTCTCATCAACTCCAAAATAAATGAGTTAATCTTTTCTGGATTAACTTTCTTTTCCCAACAAATGCCAGCATCCATCATACGGATGCCAAATATGTTTATGGAAAGAAAAAAGGAGAACAACAGAAAGCAACCATTAACAGTGAAGTAAGAAGTCATCTCTTCGGTTAAAAAATTGAGTAAAAGAAGAGTAATAAAGCGGAAAAGAAAAAAAGTGCTCAACAAGTCATCTCTTCGGTTAAAAAAATTTACATGTATATCAATTTACTACTCCGAAAAAGAATACATTAGTAAATGTGAAATGAGAACGTTGCACCCTTGAACAAAATTTCTATCACACTTCAAACCTGAAGAGACTACCCAGGTTTCTTTGCTTTCAGAACAACTTAATGGTGTGGTGGCAAGTCTCTAATCATTCTCTTCAAGAGTTCACCACCTCCATATTTAGCCACCAACAGATTTCAGTGTATTACTCAACCTGCATAAACAAAAGTGTTCATGTATTGATGTCTTTTAGTGAAATGAGAGTTAAACAAGAAAGAGAAAAGGAAGGTTTCTTAATTTTCTATTGGTTAATTTTTCAGCTAGTTGGATGCTTTAGTGTAAAACTGAAGGGCTTTGATAAATTTTTCAGTATGTAATTTAAGGTGCCAAGGTGATAACCCAGTGTATGAGTAGAATCCTGGGGAAAACCACCACAGATGAATAAAAGAAAACAATCAATTACAAAGGGGTCTTGCTGAATGAGAAATAGAGAAAAGAAAATGATTAGTACATTTTGTAATTTTCTTTTGGCAACAACTATTTCTTTTCTTAATCATTGTCAGTCATTACATGCAAAACACAAGCATACCCCTATATATTTGTTTCCTGATTTCTAGAGCAAAGTTGACTCCTAGTAAGCACAAAATATAGTTTTGTCCAATGTGTAGTGGCTGTCTACCATATTTAAATGAGTTGGTGTTTGGTGCACAATAGTAGTCTAATACTTATAAATACTATTGTGCAAGTCCAGATCACGAACATGGCCAGCTTATGTCATATTAGGCCTCCGACTACTTGAATATGAAGATTATTTTTCCATATCCATGAAAGTTTTAAAACATTGAAAATCTCTGAAGAACATAAGCATATTCTTCCTTTTGCAATTGCCAAAATTACTCTGGTGCAACACAAAACAGATTAGCACATCCATTTATGTAACAACTGAAGAATGGGCATATGCATTTCTGCTTAAGAAGCACATCACTAAGCTTCTCAGGTGTACCTAGCAGAGTAGGAATTTCCTAAATGTATGATTCTTTATCCTGCAACTCTAGAGACTACCACTTAGTTATATCTAAGCTTACCAGTCCAAACCCTCAAAGAGACCTTCTCCTTTTATTGCAGATGTTTTAAAAATAGACCATTGCCGGTTTTTAATCTTGTGCAACTCTAAAGCCTCAGTCACCGCAGCATCATCAAGTGCACCCGGAAGATCCTATGTCACAAAGGTAATATTGAACAGGAAAAGTAAAAATGATTTCAGAATTTTTTTATGTAAAAGTGATATAGAGACATGAAGATGTAAATGAAAGGACTCAGCTCTAAACAACAGTATTAAAAGCTTTCATTTTTCATAACACACAGCTAGTAATGCGGCAGTAATCTTTTACATATGTTTTGAAGAAGAAAAAGATAGATGTCAAATATTCTTTTTTCCTGTCTACAAACTTAATGATAGTATAACAGGTGAAGATGATAACCTGCTTGTTTGCAAATATGAGAACAACTGCACCTCTTAATTCCTCCTCCTGCCAAAAAATCAAAAACTTAAGCTGGAACATGTTGGATGAATATGCACAAAATATGCATTTATAAAAGCAATGACAGTAGGAACTTCATTTCAACACCGTAAAAGAGAAAGAATGGGGAAAGAAACTAAAAAGCAGTGTTCAGCATCTCTGATCAGTTATCATAGATGGAGGCAACAGCAAAATTTAAAGCACCTTAGATCCTCCAAAAAGATAAACTTTCCACCACAATTCTAGTTACTAATTCTGTAATATTGTTTTTCATGCTATCATATTTACAGCACCTCAAATTGTACAGATAATGCATATAAAGTGCTTATAGACAGCAAGGGAAACAAAAAACTTTTGATATGTAAAACAAAATTAAAGCAAGTTTACCTCCAATATTGAATGAAATTCATCTTTGGCTATAGCCAGCCTATCAGTGTCACTTGAATCAACAACGTATATTATTGCCTGTGTATTTGGAAAATAGCATCTCCAATATGGCCTGTAGCAGAGAACAAAATAAAGGCTGATAAGCTTGTGCAAGTAAAGGAAAAAGCAACTAGTTAACCAGTTAGAGAAATAGTGTGCAAATCAGACAGACCAAAGAATGAGGAAGTGCATTTTTGACACATCTCATTTATAACTATTAAATGAACTTGGCTTTCCAGAAGAATGCATTACAGGATATTTTAAAGCTTTCAAACTAGTTTTCCTCCTTTTTACCAATTTTAACACTGAAAAAGATTATTTCATGAAGTTTCGTTCACTCTATTTGCAGGGGATTTTAGACAACCAAAAAAGGTAATGTGAAACCACTTGATGAGGCAAACTTTGGAAATGATTTTACACAGCATTCCAGTGTCAGAAAATCACAAATGTTGAAGATAATCCAGAAAAAATAAATAAAATGTTACCTGATGCTTGTCTGACCACCTGTATCAAGAAACAGAAAACAAATCTATCAGAAACAGACTTCACATTCAGTATTTTGAGACAAAAATGAAGTGAAAGTAAACAACTTGAAACTTCTAATAATTATTCATCATTTAAGAAACAGGGACCATCTACTAATGATAACAAACAACCACCTCAAGGTTGAGAATTTGAACTTAATGAATCTTATTTCAATTTGATTATCATAGGAATATTGATAATTGATTGAATGAGATATACTCACTTGACCATCGGAAGAGACTTGTGAGGATATTAGAGTTCTTGGTTAACATTCATATTGATGGTTCTAAGGGCAATAATTGGATTCAAGTGAAGTATTGAGAGATTATTGTAATCCTAGGCATTTGAATATTAGTGATATCACGTTTGTTCTCTTTGCTCAATTCTTGTAATTATTCTTTTTGTTTAATTAGTTTAGATATTAAAATCATTGAATTGCATATAGCTTGAATAAGAGTAGGAGGACAGAATTTTAGTACTTAGCAAGTAGTAATAACAATTCCTCGTGAGATCGACACTTATCTCATCATTTATTACTTGTTGCGATAACGTACACTTGCGTTAGTTTGTGTTTTTCATCTCCATACAGAGGGGTGTAAAATAATGAAAGAATCTTCTCCACACAAAAGGAGAGCAATTTTCAGCACCACCAAATCTACTCCACCCTCGCAACCAACCATCATATCAAGGAACAAAGAAAACTTCCATAACAACCGGCTGATAATGGACATAAACCAATATAAATATTATATAATTCCAACAACCAAACTGTCATTATGTTGGTAGTATAACAGGGTCCATAGCAATGCTCATAGCAACTCTTAAGGAAATCTACAATAATGAATATGCCATAAACAGACACCTAAAAAATTGGTGATCCTTGCTTTTTAGAGATCCTTATGTGAGCATAAGGCAGGCGTCTCTCCCACTAGGGTATAAAAAAGACCAAAGATAACTAACAAATGAAACCCAAAAACAAGTACAAGAGCCAGACTAGCACATTCTTTCCTAGATGTTCCCCTAATGCACTTCCCTAACAGGCCTGCAGATTAACACAGACTTAATTGCTCCGTGCAGCCTTAGATGCTCAACTCAGCAATATTAGCACTAAGCAGCCTATTTGAGAACTCAAGGGAAAGGTCTTAAGAAATCAAAAGAAAGGAAGCGGCCTTACCTAAGAGAGTTGTAGAGAAAGCTCACCAAATTACTCAAGAAGAAATTACAAATTTTGGATGACAAAAATTAAAATTTTAATATTAAAAAACCATAAAAGAATCAAAACTACATATCCCACTGGCAATAAAAACTCCAGTGACAACTGAAATGAGAGTCACATATGTGAGCCAAGCATAAGGATACTGGCAGCTGGTTAGCTACCCTATTTGTACTAATTGCTATGTTCAATAAACAGTGAGAATCTTTCCAACACAGCTTTAACCCACAACTATAATTAAAGATGCTAGAGAATATGACAATGATATTCCAAGATATTTCTGACATATACTTTTTTACAACTTTTCTAAAAGTATTTAAACAAATATCTAGATATTATGTCAAATAAGCTTTCTAAAAATTGGTCCTTAATTAAGCTCAAGCCCTAGCCACTTGAAAATATGGCAGACATTTCCACAACACAAGTCCACATGCTCACCACACAAGAGCCTTGTTCAAAAATACGACGGGAGAAGGTGTAGCTGCCCTCAAGACTTAAGACTTTACCCAGTCTTTCAGGCGAGCTGTTTGAATATATCACAGGGACATAAAAGACATTAAGCATGGTGAACAAAGTCAAGCACCTTTGGAAGTCAACACTTCATACAACTAGGAGGCTAAGTGAATCTTCTCAGACCGAATAGTTCGAAAACCTAACCATCCTCCAAGAAGTGAGAATTTTGTGACATGGAAGGGTTGCTCAATAGCACAGAAATTTGGGAACCTAAAAGTGCACTATGACAATTCGAGAACGAGATTTGGGAATACCAACAATGCTAGACAAGAGCCTTGCGTGATTTGGGGGTAGAATAATACACCCAATTTTGGTTGAGTCATTTCATAAAATAGTTGAAAGTGACTCTCCAAAAAGGGCCCAAATGGCTTGGGCTTAATTAAAGACCAATTTAGAAAGCCCATATTTGACACAATATCTAGATACATGTTTAGACATTTCTAGAAAAGTTGTAAAGAAAATATAGGTGAAAAATAATTTAGAATAAATTTGGCATATTCTTTAACATCTATAATTGTAGTCAAAAGATTAAAGTTGTGTCAAAGAAATTCCATCCATCCATTTTATATAACAATTAGTATAAATTATGAAACTAACCATTTGCTCAAACCATCTAAGAGTAGTAATCTCTTCTTGATCAATATAGTGTTCTTTTTTGCAACTCTCATAGGTAAGTTTTCTTCCTTTCTCAAGTTCTCGAATAGGCTACTTAGCACACGGCCATAGAGCAATTAAACCCATTACAAAATGTACTAATCCAATAACAAGAAACTTGGGAATTGATAACTCTAGCAGCCTAATGGATTTTATCAACCAAATGAAAATAGGCTTATACTTGGTCTCAAGGATCAATTACCAAACAAACCAGACCAAGGCTTTACATATGGAGCTTCACAGGCCGCTCATCAATGTTCTCATAAACAGTTGATAATTTCCCTCTACATTCAAAACCCTAAGATAGTTTAAATGAGATAAGTTTTGGAATGAGATTGTCCTAGAAGGTTCCCATGGGCCGCATAATGCACAAAGTCCCTCTGAAAGATATTTAATGCACTCTAGCACCTTCTAATCATCTTCAACTTTGACAGCGATGATCCAAAAATATTTTCCAAGCAATAAGCAGGTCAGGTAGGGTAAATTAAACAGGGATTCTTCACTAAAACCTGTACAAGATGATAATAACCTGTCTAAATTAGCATCTTCTATATCAAGTTGTGACCTAGGCCTGCAAATTTACAAACCTCACTAATCATATGATGATTGCTTAGTACCAATAATTATTTTCTTTTCCTAATGTAGATAACATCTTAAGCAAAAGTTTAACGATTAGGAAAATTTCATCTTTCCTCAATGTATCAAACTCAAGGATAAGTTTTATCAACCAGGAAGGATTGGCTGGCAGAATCAACATATTAACATGACATTGTATCAATTCAATCCGCATGTTCATTAGAGAATTAGAACCATTTCGCAAACAAAGCATCATTAAAAATTGCACATAGGTAGTTATCAGCACAAGCTCCATGCAGGTCCAAATGCATAAATGAGCATGACTGTTATTGCAGATTAGGAAAACTAAAACTACACATGGTTCCACGTATACAAATGTAGTTAGTATTCCACATTTATAATGACTTAAATAAAAGTCATAAAACCAGTTACAAGTACAGATCAAGGGGAGAGACTGACATACCCAGATCCCACACTTGGAATTTGATATTATTATACTGCACCGTTTCCACATTAAATCCAATTGCTGCGCCAATAAAATCAGGATCAGTCAGAGAAACATAACCAAAAAGAAGAAAAAGAAACACCATTTTATTGTTTAGAATCAAAGGTAATAATTTAAAAATTACAATCTTACATCTAAAGCTTTCCATTATTTAACCCCATCTATGAAATTCCCATCAATAACTAAACTTCACATTTGTGAATTATTGATCCAAACAAATTAAGAGAGAGGGAAAAAAAAAAAAAGAGAGAGAGAGAGCACCGACTTGGAATTGTAGAGACAACTTCACCCATTTGAAGCCGATCTGTGGAACCAAACCCAGAAACAGAACATTAGAATCATCAGAAAACACCGAGACCCAATTCACAAAATCACAAAACAACAAAAGGGTATTCATTAAAATCCGCAAAACAACATACAGAGAATGGTAGTTTTGCCAGCATTGTCGAGACCAAGAACCAGAATCCTAGCCTCTTTGTTGCCAAAGAGCGAAGAGAACATTCGCGTAAACAAAATACCCATCTTTTGATTTGAATTTTTAGAGCATGAACTATACGGATCGGAAAAAATCAAGCTTTTGGATCAGATCTGCAAAGCAGAGCCCGGTTCCTCACTGCAAAAGGAGGGGGAAAAACGAAGTTGTTCGTTATAATAATAACAATAAAATAATTTAAAATACGAATGTAATAACTAATAAGCTATATTTGTATCATAACGTGCCTGAAGAGAAAAGGGGAGGGTCTGCTCGCGAGACTTGTTAGTTGTGAAAATCAAGCTGAAAATTTTGGAACTGTTTGTCAGTTTGTCTATTTTATTAACTACGTTACTAGGGAATCAATCGAAATGGAAAATTTTGAGAGGAGGATGGGAAAAATCATGGGCTGTGATTCCCTGCAGTCCTCGAGGTGGTACAATGTTCTTCCATGACCTTTTCGTTGATTTCATCAGATGGCAGGGCCCAAAGGGTGGTCATTATTGTTAGCTTCAGTGTTCGCTTAGGGTTAATTATATATCTTTCCTTTCAAAATAAAAAAAAAGTTATTTACATATCTTTTCAAAAAAAATTAATTATATATAAAATTTTACAACCGTTGCATTACTCAAGTAATAATATTTATGTATCTCCGTAAGGTTAAGAATTTAAATTTTGAGAGAGATTAGAGAATTTTATTTTTTTTAATTATTAGAGACAGTTGTAATTTAATCATTGTAATTGTAAAGTTTTATTTTTTTTAATTATTAAAAATAGTAATAATTTGACAATTGTAATTGCGACAAGAGAGTTGTAATAAAATATTTGTACACTTTATTTGTAATGAGATATTTGTGTAAAAAAATTATATATAAAATTTTTTCAAACCCCAAAAAGCCAAAAGCCTCTTAAATTCTAAAACAAAACCAACCGCTACCCCACCCTTAACACTAATCTTTATTAGAGAGGGGGCTTTGGCCCCCTCTATAATAGATACAACCACTCTGATGGTCTCTTTCTTTACTTTTTCAATTGTTTTGTTTTTGTCTTTTCATATTTTTTTCTTTTATCCATTTTCATTGATTTCTTTAGTGCTTCTTCGTCATGATTAAAGTCCAACCCAAGCAAGTACTAATGAAGATCTGCCATTCGGCTAGGCCAATTGATTGACATTGTGCTTTACTAGAACCTATTAACCCCATCGCCTCTCTACTAATCCTTCACTAGACGTTGCCACTCTTTCTCTCCTCCGGCCAGTTTTCATAACCCATTGCCTCTACAACCAACGAGGACCAAAAGTCTTAGTTCCTTGAGCAAGTTGCTCACCATAATTACTCGCTCAGTCTTTATTGATGAAATCAACTTCCAATGGCTTCCTAATCAGTCACACCACCATCCAAGTAGAAATAACTCCGCCCTACATAAGATGTATTTGTTTTTGAATTCGTTGTGTAATTTCTAATGTATATGGTCTAGTGTGATTTAGAATAGTTGAATATTGAAACTGGTAGTTGTAGAGGTTGTTGTAAATTGCGGCAATATTTTTGTATGGTTTCTCTTGTATAAGGGCAGTTTATACTTTCTCTATAAAGATTTTGTCCCTCTTACGCGAGGGTAGAACTTTCTATCCAAAATAAGGTTAGCTTAGGATGATCCACTATAATAGGGTTCTATGTTTCTCCTTTAGGAGAGTTAGGTTCCAATATATCATAGTAGAATTATCTATTTAATTTTATATCAATAGTCCTAGGATGTAATATTATTGAGTCTTATCAATAATATTACATCTATTGATGATTCAGAAATGAAAGTTAATTATATATAAGAAGTATAAAATTTGCATGGCTATTTCAGCTTATGATTGAAGTATTTTTTCTTGGTTCTATTAAGAGTCTATTACTATTGTCCATAATTTTTATAATTTCAATTTCATGTATAACATTGGATGATAGTATATATATATATATATATATATATATATATATTAAGGGAGAGAGGGATTTGAACTCAAGATCTCCACATCCATGGAGAAATACACTGCAAGCCCTAAACTACTAGTCTATTCAAGTAAGTGCAATATTGGATAATAGTTTAAGAAGTAATACCATGCACCTTTTTTTTAATGTTTGTGTGACATCATGTCAAGTGACTTGAATTAGATTTTTTTTTATAAAGATATTTGGATCCAAAATTTGATTTAAAGGATAGTTTTATTTTCTTATTTTAAAATTATTTAAAAATTTTCTTTTAACGATGGCAACGACGACATTTAGACTCATCGTTAGCATTATCGGATTCAAAATTTTATGATCTACACAATGATAATAATATTTCATCCAAAGGAGCAATAAAAGAGTATAAACTAGTCAGAAAAATAAAAAAAATTTAACAAAAATAAGTCTTTTTGAGTAATTTTAAAAACAAGCGGTAAAACTATCATTTGAATCAAATTTTGGGAATTTAAATATCTTTTTTCAAATTTTATTGTTAATTTGACTCCATTTATAGGTTCTTTTAAAAGCCAGAAAACTCTACTACTAATTGGAATACTACTTATTGACCTTGGATTTTGGTTCTTACCCTAAAAGATGAGTTCTCGATCAAAAGATGAATTTATACTTAGTAAATAGTTGTTTGGTTTGAAGCCAATCTGAGACTATTCTTCCTAAGTTCTCCTAGTAATGTGAACCTTAGTTGTTTCCAATATACAAATTGGTTAAGTCTGAATCGGTGGTTGTTTTCGACAATGACTCTCTGATGTTTAAGTCATAATTTCTCATTAATTGAAGAATAAATTTTGAGTTGTGTAAAAAATCACTTGATTGTTCGTGCACTGGAGTAGTGGATCTTAATTATATAAGTTATATGGGGGGTTAGCTCATGTCATGGGTTCCTCCTTATTCGCGGATAGCACACGTAGTCTGAAATTATGAAAATTGTTGTTAGTTGCCCTGTACACCATATTTTATCGGGGTACATGGGTGGTATGCCCTGCCTAGCGCAGATTCTTCAACGTCATAGGTAGGTGGCATAACTTATCAAAATTGTAGGTGATCCTTAAGTCAAAATAGTCCTCAGAGTATAAACAGTCCCAGATTGTTGGGAAACATAAGTTCTCTTGCTAGTTAGAGTCCTCAATGAAGTGTGATTCATCATCAATCTCGACATTCATCGGATGATCGAGGACTTATATGGCCAGATTAGGAATCATGCTCAACCTATTAAGAGTCAAGTTTGATTGCTCATTGTATTTTTGAATAGATCTTATCTCTTCACATTCTTTTACACCTCAAATATTTCAAGTTAGGGCTTAGATTATTTATCAAACCCTATTTTGTTGGAATAGTGGCCCATTTAAACATTGCTCTCTATGAAATGAACATAAATGAATAGTGGCCCATCTAAACATTGCTCTCTATGAAATGAACATGAATGAATAGTGGCCCATCTAAATATTGCTCTCTATGAAATGAACATGAATGTTTAGAGAGTATTATCTAGACTCTAATTAGGTGGGCGAAATCCAGACAAGTTGAGCCTACCTTTCAGGAACTCCTATACCTTTACCAAATTTGAGCTAACCCGAATAAGAACAAAGGGTTTTAATACTTCTCGGGGTATGAGGAAGAGGCAAAGGTGGCTCCAATCAAAGATTTTTCCTCAAGTAATAAAAGAAGAAATATTATGTGTTTATTTTGGTTACTGTTCTTAGCTTTAATCATTCTTATCTTTGCAAACTACCTTAATCTTTTCCTAACATCAAGAGGATATATAGGTGCTATTTTGGATAGATGAAAGCTAAAGAAGATTGAGGTCAACACTAATCTCATTTGCGAGGCTATAGTCAAGGTGAACAAGAAGTGCAAGCAAAGTGCTCTGGGGATAAAAAATTATGTTACTCAAACTGGTGAGGCCATAGTAAAGGCTGCTATAATAGAGAGCTGGATCATTAAACTATAGAGGATTTTCAAGTAGCTAGATGTAAAGGTTGTTGAAGTTGAGGCAATGAAAAAAGAGGATGAATAGTCTTATCCTTTGACTTATGAAGTGATTGTCAATCAATGGTTTGAAAGAGTCAGTCAAGGCTTTACTAGATGCATTGACCTCTTCAAGGAGCACTACTCATAGATTGACCTAAAAGGGATAAAAGAGGAACCCTTCAAGTAGCAACCAACTAAGGAAGGTTGTGCCATGATTAGTCAACAAGTCATCGACCTAGACGTCAGGGATGATGACACTTAAGGTGCTAAGGCCTTCAAGTTTATTATTAAGATCGCTAGAGGATACCGTTGCCAACCCATCTCTGCTCGAGTTATCTATTTCCCGAATACTTCTACAACCATCGCCCTTTCTGCCAAGACCAATAATGCTCCTCATGTAAATCAGGATGAAGCTGGTAATAAGGAGCCTTTACTCCCACTTACTACTTAGGCTGAAGACTTACCTATTTTTGTTTTAGACTTGTACTTTTGTTTTGGTAACAAATCAAGCATTATAATGATAATACTCAGACTTGAGGGCTATTTTTCTTTTTTTTTTTTATACTTAATGCATTCTTGTTGAATGAAAGTCCCCTTGAGAGATTGATGACACCTTACAACAGATAACTAAACACTATAAATCCGAACTCAGAGGGTATTAAAACTATAGGGCTAATTTAACCTCTTAAGGAAGGTAAATGTCAGTATTTTAACTAATTAACTAATTACATTTAGATATGAAGGTGAGACAGTACACTCTCAACCATTATAAATGCTATTAACTAGATAAAAATTTGTCTAAGTATTGGTTTAATTTATTTAAAAAGAGCTTATACTAAAAATGAATTGACTCTGATAACTAAACACTTGAGGATAAACAACCAGCTAATTCAAACCTGAGCTTGATATCATTGACCAATAAATAACCAAACACCTTAGATTCGAATTCGATGGGTATTACCAATAAGAAAATTAGACTAAGTGTTGAGTTTATGGGATTGATTAAGCCTCACAGGGGAAAAGACTAGGCTAACTAGCCAATAACTGATAAGAATAAGTGGTGGGTAAAAACTAAATCTCAAATAGAGCAAAATGAATTTTAATAGAAAATTTGGCTAAGTGTAGGGATTTCTTTCTCATTGTTAGCTCAGTTTTGGCAATATTTTTACTAAAAGCATAGCCAAATAGGATCAATTATTTGACGAACTCGAGGCCTAAGTAATTCTTTAAAGATAATGGATCTGAGGTATGCAAATGTAATTCAATATAGAGGTTCTTTCATTGTATGAGCTTGGGAGCTTCATTACTTAGGCGAATATTCATATCATTTATGAGATGCAAGAATGATCACTAGACTTCCATCTTTTAAGGTGAGTCATCTATTAGGTGTAAAGCTCAGTGACTCATTTAAACTGTTGGTAACCTGATTTTTCTAAGTTCTAAAAGGGAACTTTTATTGTTCTTGAGGATCTTATAAGGTCAATACCCTATCTTTAGTACCGATCACCCAATTTTTTGTTAATTCCAAAGAAACGTTGGTTGTTCTTAGAGATTTTATAAGGTCAAGTTATCAAGCTTAGATAAGCATTGATTTACCTTGGAGACCAGTCGAGTTATAAAGTTGTCATACTAGAACAAGCTATGGTTTTATTTAGAGATTGATTAGGTTGTCGAGTTATCTTTTTAGAACGAGCTCTATTTTACTTTGTAGAATGATCAAGTTACCAAGTTGTCATATTTGGACATGCCCTATATCATGTTGACAATTATGGATTTAACATTGAGCATGTTATAACAATGAAAGATACTGTTTTGAATAGAACTTGAAATGGGTTCATCAAATAAGAAGCCAAGAATGTATAAGCTCATAATTACACCTTTAAATTAATTAATAACGAAATACGATTCAAAAGAAAATACATACTAAAATAAATCTAGGGATAATATCTTTTAAAGAGCTTAACATTCCAAGGTTTTCTAACCACTTGCTCATTCATATGTTTGAGCTCATAAGTTTTTGGTCAGATTTTGCTAAGAATATTATAGGGACCTTCATAGTTTGGACCGAAGATCCCTTCAATAAGGTTTTCTTTATTCAACAAGATCTTTCTTAGAACAAAATCCTATTCTATAAATTCTCATGCTCAAAATTGTTTGTTATAGTAGTGAGTGACATTTTACTGATAAGTTGTTGCTTTAACTCTGCCTTGCTCTCTCTTTTGCTTATTGAGGTCTAATCATCCCAATAGTAGCTTCTTATTTTCATTCTTTTCAAAATAGAGTACCCAAACGGTTAGCATCTCGATCTCGGTAGGGATGATGACCTCACATCTGAAAACTAATGAGAATGGTGTTTTCTAGGTTGCAGTCTTACTTGTAGTTTTGAAGACCCACAATACCTCAAACAAGTCTTTTACCTATGCCCTATTCATTTTAGCTGACTTCTTTTTTTTTGCAACTTTATAATGAGATTGCTTAAAGACTCTACCTACCCATTAGAATTTTGGTGAGCTAGGGAGGCAAAATGAAGTTTTATGGAGAGTTAACAACAAAAGCTCTTAAAGTTCTTATATTACACTGCTTATAGTGGTCGATTATAATAGCATATGGGACCCTAAATCAGTAGACAAGGTTTCTCCAAATATAGTCTTTGACCTTTTTTTTAGTGATCTTTGTTAGGGACTTTGCCTTAACTTACCTAGAAAAATATTCAATTGCGACCATTGTATATTTTTCCAAACACTTTTCCTGAAGTAAAAGGCTAATTAGGTCAAGCCTTTATTGTGTAAAGCATCATAGACTCGATATAGCCTTTTATTTCTTAGGTGAGGCATTATGTTATCAACATGCTTCTGGTAGGCATCACACTTTTAAACGAGCTAATTAGCGTCTTAAAAAGTTATTAGCAAATAATATTCCATTCTTAAGACCTTCTACACTAAAGATTTTGTGCCCGAGTGGTTACCATAAATTTCCTCATAGATCTCCCTTATTTCATAGTTAGCTTCTTCAAGTCAAAAATCTCAAACATGGATGAGAATGATCTCGGAGATAAAATACTCCATTAATTATGATATATCGTGTTGAGGTATCTCTAAGTTGATGAGCTTCGAGCCTATTCTTAGGTACTTCTTTATTCTTGATGTATCTTCTGATTGAGTCCATCCACCTTAGACCGGATTTAACCTAAATGTCATTCTTCACTTTCTCTTTAATATTATACTCTAAGATAAGCTTTAGAGGTACCAATTGAGGAATTCTAACATCCTTAGTTGAAGCTAGCCATGTTAACACGTTTGCTCTATAATATTTGGTCTAAGAAATTTATTAAATCTCTACCTCTTTGAATTGAGCCATCAATCCCTTATAGGTTGGCTAATATGTTCTTGTTAGGCTATATGCCAACCCAAATTTGTATAAATATTTGATATCTATACAATGTATATTTTGTTATACCACTAATTAATGCTTAATTATATGGTTTAATGCTTGTTATGCTATAAACTATATATCATCTGAAGGAATTTAGACCAATGGTAAAAGTTAGCAAATAATCCAAGAGTTGGAACATTGTCTGTAATAAGACAAAGACCTTAGAATATGCTTATAATGACATAGTTGCAAGAGTTGCAATAAGATGCTAGGAAATGTCATTATGCAAGTATGTTCTCAAATATATTGTTCATAGTCTATTTTCACCAACGCAGGTCTATTGGTAGATCCCATTAATACATAGATCAGTGTATGTCTATATCTGTAGGGTACAGATGGTTGTTCCTAGCTGAACATGATCTTGGAGATTGTATAGGCATACGGGTATTCGGTTAGGACTGAATACTGAACAGACTCATAAAGACTCCAATAGTCTTCCTATGTTACCGTCAATAGAAGGTCCTCTCGAGTTAAGTAGTATACATAGTCCTCTGACTTGAGTGCCACGGTGGGCTTGTAAGTAATCCACCATACTTTAGTTCCACGCATGTTAGAGACCTTTTATGGTCTGATCGTTGGGTGTCGTTGGGTATAGTCCGATGCTCATGGAGTCCGGTGTGTGCAAATATGGGATCCATCAACTCATATAACGAGTTATATATCCAGATGCTCTGAAATAGTATCCAGAAAAGTCTTATAGCCATAAGCAATAAGCCCGGGAAAGGAGTTTCCATAGGGTTAAACAATATGGCAAAGAGTTTGCTTATATTGTTCAATGAGGTACCAGTTTGGAGATTGGTTCATGGATAAGCATATGATGATTTGACAGTATTGATCTATGTCCCTGCATATCTAGGATATACATGATGGAAGGACTATATGTATACATTATGACCTCAGCTTGTATGGTTGAATGCGCTGATTTGTAATATTTGTAACGTGTGCGTTGGGCATTATTTTTGGACTCATAGAATAGTTCTATTTGATGAATCAAGTGTGGACCTAGAGAGTTCCGTGGTCTAGAGTGTACTCGTTATGCACTGGAGCAGAGTACTAGATTGAATTAGTTAATTCAGTAATAACCAGCACTACCACAGAAATGCGTGAGTATCCGTAATTAAGCATTAAATACAATAATTAGGCAATAATTATTGTTCACTAATTATATAATGACACGTGGCGTATTATAGACCCTCGGTTGAGTTTGTCTAAGTGTAAAATTTGGTGAAACCCGCTAAGGGTTATTCTTGGTAACTATTTATGAGGGGAAAAATGATCATTTCACATAATGATTATTTAATTGTTAAATAATCATAATATCTCATTTAAATATATTACTTTATAATATTATATTATTTAATAATATTATATATATTAATGCATGATAGTTATCATACATTTATATATATAAGATTATTTTTATTATTTTATTATTTAAATTACCCTTGGTGGCCAAATTTATTATTTAATATATAATATTATTATTTTAATCAAAATGAGATATATATATACTTGTGTGTGAAACGGGTGGGAGGTTGAGAGAGGCAATTATTATTTCTTTTTCCATTTTGACTTTTGAGAGAAAAGGAAATAAAGGCTCCCTACCATTAAGGTTTAAGTGTTAAACTCCATGCTAAATTAGAGGAGTTGTTGTTCTAGCTCACCAAGCCCACCAAGCCCACCAAGTTGGTGACTAGATCTGCTTACGAGTAAAATGTTACACGTTTTGGTGATTTCTCAAACTTAATATTTAGAATATTAATGTGATTAATATATGTTTCATGTGTTTATTGTATAATTTCATTATTCCGCTGCGTCAAATAGTATAAGATACGTATATTATATAATGAACATTATTACACATGCATACACCCACGTATATTTGATCCCTAATAGAAATGGTATCATAGCCAAATATGAGATATTTGGGTGTTGTTTGAGTGAATGGATGTATAAGGTTCGGTGTAAATGGCGTATTTCAAGTGTTGAAATAGGTATGCCAAGGGGAATACACTAGGCGCCACAGTGCTAAAGGGCTAGCGCCACGACGATGGAAGTTCTGCCTCTAGCCCCACAACGCAAAATGGTGAGCGCCGTAGCGCTAGGAACCTGATTCTGCGGCGCTGATACTGTTCACTTGAACAGTAACAAATGAACAATATTTTTACTATTTACATGCTACATTAATTTTGAATTGTGTTTCAAAAATAATTTTGCATGTGTGGGTTCATGAGATATAGTAATAAAAGTTATTAGTCTACATTATAAATTAGAGTTTATAAGATGAAAAAAGTTATCAGTCTACATTATAAATTAATTTTTCCATTAAGAACCACAATGGGAATCCTACTGGTGGGGTTTAGTTGTGTAAGCATGAAAAAATTAATTAATTGAGAATCATCTCCTCATAAGATGAGGATCTAGAATAAATAAATAAAATCTCTCTTAATTAGATTAAAAAATACTACATTATAAGATAATATTTTATTTTGATTCGTCTTGTCAATAAGGTGTTAGACGAGTCATGTTAGCCTTTTTCAAATATTACTAAAGCGTGAAGGACTTGGTCAGTTAGGCTTAAACTATACCAGTTAAACATTAGATGAGGCAAATATATGTGAACATATTGTCTAATATTGCTACAACATGAGGGTAGTATCAGTAACATATATTTGATTATTGAGAAGTTAATCTGGAATATACTTACTCAATATTGCTACAGTGTAAGGACAATGTATATTCAGGATCAAGTGGTAAGGGTTACATGAGATACAATTGACAAATATTGTCTACTTGATGGGTTGACAAAGGCTAATATTGCTACAACATAAGGCTGGAGTAAATTTCAATGAGGCCTACTTCTTACAGTATAGTTTAAAAGAGTTTAAACTATTATTTCCCGTTTGAGAGATCATCTGAATTATGAAAAGCATTAAGAGGGTGTTTTAAATTGAAAAATGTATAATTGCTATACCCATGATTTAAAACTTTTTATTTGCAACTTAATAAATTTCGCTGACATCTCATATTTATTTTGTCTTGTGCAAAATTTGATCTAATGGCCTCTACAAACCCTTTAGTGCATATACTAGATGTACATCAGCTCAAAGGCACCAAGAATTATTCAGATTGGCTCATAAATCTTAGAATTGTTCTAGATTCTGAGAGGTTAGGATATGTTATTGATCAGAAATTACCCAAAGGTGTTTTTAATAATGTCACCCCTGAAGAGAAAGAGACATATAAAAAATGATTGGATGACGATGTAAAAGCTAAATTGTACATCAGTCTACATAGCTGCAATGGGAGTATGTCTGTATAGACAGCACTAGCAGCATAATGCTCCATTTGAAAGAGCTCTTTGGTGACCTCAGGTCGAGTTATATAGAATCGTCAAGACATTCTTTCAGGCTAGACTGAACGAGGGCAATCTGGTTAGTCCCCATGTACTTAAGATGATAGGTTACATCAAGAGGTTGAAGGCTATGGACATTTCTCTAAACAATAACTTGGAAATAGTTTAATTCTCCAATCACTGCTAGGGGTCATATGTACAGTTCATTATAAACTTTAATAAGCAAGGATTGACTCCAACTTATATTGAGCTTTATAATTTGTTCAAGATAGTAGAGGAGGACATGCGCAAAGGGGACTCGGCCCTGTTAATCCAAGGTGCTTCATCTTCTACTCCAAGGGCTTCTAGAAAGTTCAAAAGGAAAAAAAGAAACAAAAGAAATCACCCTAGACGAGTCCTCAGAGGTAGCAGTTATCCAAGTCTCATGAGAAGAAAGCAAAAGAAAACTGTTTCTTTTGCGGCGAGGATGGACACTAGAAGCGCAACTGTCCGAGGTACCTTGCCACTATAAAGAAGACTCCATCAAGTATGTGCTTGACTATTATTAACATTTCTTTGGCATTTGGTGCTTGTACAGGATGAGTATTAGATACTGCATGCTTTTCTCACATCTGCAATATATTGCAGGGAATGAAGGAAGTTAGGATGCTACAACCTAGAGAAGTGATGCTCAAAGCGAAAAATGGAGAGTTCTTACAGGTCCAAGCTGTTGGACATTTTGTAATAGAATAATTATTTTGTATAATTGTTATTATGTGCCCAATATTATCAGACAAATTTTATCCATTTCTGTACTTGATAGTGAAGGTTATTATGTAGATATACGAAATCATTTTTCATATTTATATGATATGCATGATGTTTTATTATCTGAGTGTCAGTTAGTTAATAGGTATTATGTATTGGATATAGTGAGAAATGTCATGAATGTACAAGTTAGTTCTCATAACAAACGTGCAAGATCAAAAAATTTAAATGAATCAAAATATGGCATATGAGATTCGGTCATATAGACGTAAGATGTCTAACTTGTCTAGTTAAGGATGGATAGATACTTGATTTGACCATGGAGCCTTATTCAGTTTGTGAGTCTTGTATTCGAGGGAAGATGAGCAAATCTCTATTTACTGGTATTGGTCACGTGCCTCTGGTTTAGTGGAATTGGTACATAGTGATGTATGCGGTCCAATGAATCATACTGTAATATGTGAATTTCAATACTTTGTAACCTTCATCGATGATTGGTCACGATATGGTTACGTGTTTCTTATGAAACACAAGTCAAAAACCTTTGAAAAATTCAAAGAATTCTAACTTAAAGTAGAGAAACAAATCGGCATATATATCTAGTGCCTTCAATCAGATCGAGGCAGAGAGTACATGAGCAGTGACTTTTCGAATTTTTTAAAGGAGAATGGGATTCTTGCTCAATATAATCCTTCAGGTACTCCATAACACAATGGTATTTTGGAGATGAGGAATCTGACTTTATTGGATATAGTCTAATCGATGATGAGTTTTACCGATCTTTCAGAATACATATGGGGTCATGCTTTAGAAACAGCTGCTCATATTTTGAATAGAGTTTCATTCAAAGCTATTTCTACCACTCCATATGAGATGTTGAAAAGTAGGAAACCGAGTCTTAGGTATCTTAAGATTTGAGGCTACCTGCTTATGTAAGAGTTACGCAATAGGATAAACTTACACCCATATGGTATAAATACAGGTTCATTGGCTATCCCAAGAATTCAATAGGATACTAGTTCTATGATCTCAAGGAATGAAGTGTGTTCGCTGCTTGGAATGCCACTTTCCTTGAAAAATAATTTTTCGAGGATCGTGGGGATTGTAGAAAGATTATATTTGATGAAGTCAATCAAGAACCTAATAAACCACAGATGGATACTTAAGTTCAAATGAGCAATGGACCTTTAACATACCCTCCGCTAGGTCTGATAGGATGTTCAGGCCATCTATTAGGTATGGTCAGATACCTGAAGGTGCACTTGGAGTTTTCTTGATAGAAGAAAATGATCCTTTGACTTATAGGGAGGCGATGTTAGACATCGACTCGGGAAAGTGACAAGAGGCAATGAAGTATAAAATTGACTTTATGCATCATAATTAAGTTTGGGACTTGGTTCAGCTTCTCGAAGAAATTATTCCTAGCAGTTATAAATGGATTTACAAACAGAAGTGTGGGCTTAATAGGAAGATAGAGATGTTCAAAGCTCATCTGGTGGTAAAAGATTATGCTCAGCGATCTGGAATCGATTATGAGGAGACTTTTACACCGATTGTAATGCTAAAGTCGATCAGGATTTTATTGGCACTTGCGACATACTATGACTTTGAGATTTGACAAATGGATATAAAGATGGTGTTCTTGAATGGATACCTCGAGGAAGAGATATTCATGAAACAGCTTGAAGGTTTTACATCTAGCCAGACTTCTGATCTGGTGTGCAGGCTAAAGAAATTCATTTATGGACTTAAACAAGCCTCCTGGAGCTAAAATCATCGTTTTGATAAGGTAATTAGAAAGTCTGGTTTTATGAAAAATAAAAAAGAAGCTTGTGTATATAAAAAGGTCAATAGGAGCATATTGGTCTTCTTAGTTCTTTATATGGATGACATACTGATTATTAGGAATGGTATTGGTATGTTGCAATCAACGAAAAGCTATATGAGTAAGAATTTCTCTATAAAGGATTTGGGAGAGACTTCCTACATACTAGGTATAATGCTTTATATAGACAAAGTTAAGAACTTGATAGGACTCTCTCAGTTATCGTACATCGATAGAGTCTTGGAAAGGTAAAGTTTCACTAACTGTAAGATGGTTAATGTACCTTTTAGACATGATGTTTATCTTTCTAGGAAGATGTCTTTTTAAACGAAAGATGTCTGACATACCATACGCATCAACTGTTGTTAGCTTAATGTATGCTATGATGTGCCTGAGACATGACATTAGTATGGTGGTAAGTGTTACAAGCTGGTACTAGACTGATCTAAGTACAACCATTGAATGATAGTTAAACATATCTTGAAGGATATGTTTCTCATTTATGGAGATAATGATATTTAAGTGAGAGGATACACGGATTCAGACTTTCAGTTTGATTTAAATGATAGAAAGTCTACATCTGAATATGTTTTTACTCTCAATGTAGGAGCAATGAACTGAAAAAACACTAAGTAAGGGTTCACAGCTGACTCTACCACAAAGGCAGAGTATATTGCAGCTTCAGAATCTGTATGGATTTAGAAGTTTGTCATAGAGTTTGGAATAGTTCCAAGTTCATCTGATCCTATCTCGTTATTTTGCGACAACAACAGGATTATAACATAAGCAAAAAAGCCAAAAGCACACCAGAAGTCTAAGCATGTGAAGTAGAAATACCACATCATTAGAGAGATCTCGGCTACGAGAGATGTAATTATTTGTAGAATAGATTCTATAAATAATGTAGTAGACCCACTTACTAAGAGCATAACTCCAAAGGTGTTTGACAAACATGTGAAGTCTATGGGTATTAGATACCACTATAATTAGCATTAGAGCAAGTGAGAAATTATTAAAGTTGCGCCTACGTGCCATCTTAGATTTGTATAAATTTTTTATATCTATACATTGTATATTTTGTTATATCACTAATTACTGCTTAATTATATAGTTTAATGCTTGTTACCCTATAGACTATGTATCATCTGAAGGAGTTCAAATCATGTCTAAAGGAGTTTAGACCACTGTTAAGAGTTAGCAAATAATCTAAGAGTTGGAACATTGTCTGTAACGGGATAAAGACCTTAAAATATGTTTATAATGACATAGTTGCAATAAAATACTAGGAAATGTCATTATACAAGCATGTTCTCAAATATATTATTCATAGTCTATTTCTACCAATGCAGATTTATTGGTAGATCCCAATAATATATAGATCAGTGTATATCTATATTTATAGGGTACAGATGGTCATTCCTAATTGACCATAATCTTGGAGATTGTATAGGCATACGGGTATTCAGTTAGGACTGAATACTGAACAGACTCATGAGGACTCCAATAGTCTTCTTATGTTGCCGTCAATGGAAGGTCCTCTCGAATTGAGTACTATACATAGTTTTTCGACCTGAGTCCCACAGTGGGCTTGTAAGTGATCTATTATACTTTAGTTTCACGCATGTCAGAGACCTTTTATGGTTTGATCGTTGGGTGTCGCTGGGTATGGTCCATCAGCTCACATAGAGAGTTATATATCCAAATGCTCTGAGATAGTATCCTAGAAAAGTCTTATGGCCATAACCACAAAGCCCAGAAAAGGAGTTTCCACGGGATTAAACAATATGGCAAAGAGTTTGCTTATATTGTTCAGTGAGGTACTAGTCTGGAGATAGGTTCAGGGATGAGCACATGGAAATTTGATAGTATTGATCTATGTCCGCGCTCATATAGGATATACATGATGGAAGAACTATACGTATGCGTTTTGACCTTAGCTTGTATGGTTCAACGTGCTGATTTGCAATATCTGTGACGTGTGCGTAGAGCATTGTTCACAAACTCATGCAATAGTTCCATTTGATGAATTAGGCGTAGGCCTAGGGAGTCTCACGATATGGAGTATACTCGTTGTGCACTAGGGCAGAGTACGGGATTGAATTGTTTAATCCAGTAATATCCAGCACTATTACAGAAATGCGCGTGTGTTCGTATTTAAGCGTTAAATACAATAATTAGTCAATAATTATTGTTCACAAATTATATAATGACACGTGGTATATTGTGGACCCTCGGTTAAATTTATTCAAATGTGAAATTGATGAGACTCGCTAAGAGGTATACTTGGTAACTATTCATGAAGACCAAAATAGTCATTTCACATAATAATTATTTAATTATTAAATAATCATAATATCTCATTTAAATATATTATATTATTTAATAATATTATATATATTAATGCATGATAGTTGTCATGCATTTATAAATATAATATTATTTTCATTATTTTATTATTTAAATTGCCTTTGGTGGCTAATTTTTATTATTTTGATATATGATATTATTATTTTAATCGAAATGAGATATATCTATCTATCTATATATATTTGTGTGTGAAACGTGTGGGAGGTTGAAAGAGGTAATTATTGTTTCTTTTTCCATTTTGATATTTGAGAGAAAAGGAAAGAAAGGCTATCGGCCATTATAGTTTAAGTGTTAAACCTCACGCTAGATTAAAGGAGCTATTGTTCTAACTCGTTATGCCCACCAAGTTGGTGACTATGGCTGCCTACGAGTAAGACTCAGGGCAAACTCCTAAAAGACACGTGTAAAATATTACACGTTTTGGACTCAAACTTTACATTTAGTATATTAATTTGACTAATATATATTTCATGTGTTTATTGTATGATTTTATTATTTCGCTGCTAAATGTGTATGAGATACTTATATTATATAATGAACACTATTACACATGCATACACTCACGTATATTTGATCCCAACAGTTCTCCCTTTTGTCCTCGAAGTATTACCTAACTTAGTTGACCACCAATTACAAGTCACTTTTGATGAGGATTTTTTTGTTACGAGTGCTCACACTCGGCCTCATTATTGGACAATGGAAATTTGAACTTGACTCTATAGCTGAGTTTGTCTCCTTCCAAACTAATGAGGATGACTTATGCATTGCATCCATATGAGTTAGATGTTCTATTAGTGTAGAGGATCTATGTTGATGACTTGGAGTTCTCGATTGTTTATGAGTACTCGGGGTGGTCTACTTTTTATGCCATGACTTCTCGTTGTGAACGCTCAGCTATAAAATCTACTAGTGCTTGCTCATTGATAGTTGTCTGTAACTTATATTATATATCGAATTTATTAAGCTCAATAACCTACTTAACCAGTCTCATTGAGTGATTAGGTTTGTGTAAGATCTATAAGAAAGGTTGAATGGTTTGGATTATCATAGTATGATTATATAAATAAAGCCACAACTTTCTTTGGTATATGACTAAGGTGAGGGTTAACTTTTCGACTGATGGCTACTAGATTTCAAGGTCAATGAATAAATTTCTAGCAAAATAAATTAGTTTCCGAGCCTCTTCTTTTTCTTTGATCAATACCGAGCTCACAACATAGCATAAAATGACAAAGTATGGAAATAACTAGTTTATAGTTTTCAGTACAATAAAGTTGATGGATTGTGCCAAATAAGCCTTCAGTTGTTGAAAGGCTTCTTCATATTGGGCATCCCACCTAGTTTTCTCCTACTTCTTAATCATTTGAAAAAACTCAAAGCACTTGTCAATGATTTTGAAAATGAACCTACTGAGGATGGTAACCTTGTTGATCAACCTCTAGATCTCTTTGGTGACTTCATCTTAAATATGACTTTAACATTGTTTGGATTGGCTTTGATTCCCCTCTCTTAAGATTTCAAAAGTCTTCTTAAGATCTTCTATATAGTCCTTAAAAGAAATGTATTTTGGTGGTCATGTCATTCACATAGTCTTTTATACTCTTCTTAATCGGTGGTCTGAATAGTCAGTTAACAAGTATTTGATATGTGGTTCTGACATTCTTCAGTTCGAACGACATGACCTTATAATAGTATATTCTTTAGTGAGTGATGAATGAGGTCTTCTCTTGGCTAGGGGAGAATATCTTAATTTAGTTGTATCCCAAAAATTCATTTATAAAGTTAAGGAAGACATGCTCGACTATAGAATTTACTAGCTAGTTGATATTTGACAGAGGAAAACTATCCTTTGAGCAAGCCTTGTTTATGTTAATGAAGTCTATGCACATCTTTCCCTTCCTATTGGCTTTCTTCACCATTACCATATTAGCTAGCCACTCGGGGTTATAGCTTCTAATTACCCAATTGAAGAGAAGCAATTCTCAAATTATCCTAACTTCCAATTACTTCTTGATCTCGAGGGCTATAACTTCGTTAATCTCTTGGTTAAAAATCCACCTCTTTTTATTTTATAGGTTTAATAATTGAAATAATTGCTAACCTATGAGAGATCAGTTTAGGGTTGATGCCTGACATATCCTTATGAGACCAGACAAAAAAATTCAAGTATTCCCAAACGTTGAACTCAGGTCTTCTCTTCAGTTTGGGCCTTATTTGAGTCTATCTTTACCATCTTCTTAGGAGAGTTCTTTCTTAGCTGAACACTATCTAACTTACCCACTGACTCTTAGGATTTAATTTTTATTCTTCTCTTAAGTTTACTGAGTTGATGCAATAAGTTATCTTAGTTGAGGTTGCATAGCAACTCCTTTCTAATTTATAATCTCCCAAAAGAATTCATACTTTTTCACCAATTTGGAACTTAAGCTTCAAATAATGTATGACATGACTACATTAGAATTTCTTATGAACAATTGTCTCATAAGAATTTTTATAGGAACGACTGCTCGACTACTATGAAGCTTATCATTATGGTTTTTATATAAGGTCTTTCTCCTATAAACACAAGAAGAGGTACCACTCCCAATGACATAATGCAATTTTTCTTTAAAATATAAAGTGGAGTATGCGTCCCCTCCATTTTTAAGTTCTTGATGCTGATATCATCTATGGCTTCTTTTAAGGATAATATCTACCAAGCTCTCTGGATTAATGAAAACTAGGTTTGTGTCAATCTCTGCCACTTGTACAGTGATCAAGAGTAAATCATTATGTGGGTAGATAACTCCCTAAATATCTTTCTCAGTGAACATAATGTGTATAACTTGCATTCGGGATTTCTTTGCAACTAGGTTGTTATACATCATTTGATGTCTAACTAAAACGTACAAAGAGTAATTTTTCCTCTATTAGTTAGAGTCGTCAACCAATGTCAACCTCTTAACAATTATTATAGTATTATCTGGTTGAGATAGGGGTTTAGGATCTCCTTTCAATTTGCTGAGCCTTCTTTTACTATCGATCAGCTGTAAACTCATTCAAGTACTTATTTCGAACTAACTGGTCTACATGCTCTTTGAGATTGTAAAAATTCATAGTTTTGTGGAACTTGCACTTCTTGTCCGTGTTCCACTTGGATGCTGATGTTTAGCTTATTGAGTAGCCCCTTGTCTTTGATTATCTAAAAAATGATCTCCAAAGAGACTGTGAAGAGAAAGTAGGATTCACCATCTTGGATCTTGGCCATTTTGGGCAATAAGTCCTTTGACCTTACATGTTACCCATATTTCTTAGGCCTATCTTTTTGGGGTACTTACTTGCTTTGGGTTGAGTTCTCTCTCTTCTGTCTTCGTATTACCTTCTCTCAGAGGATCTCTTAAACTTTAAGGATCTCATAAAATCCCTCTCACGAGTTCTTTATTAAACATCAACTATTGTTGACCTCTTTAACTCCTCTTATTCCTAAATCTTGATGTAGCCTAGAGCTCATTCATAAAAAATACCATAATTGATGATATGTTTCTTATCCAGGCATTACTGGAATCTATTCAATTACACAAAGCCTGCAAGCAATAGGAAGGGCAAAGGCCCTCACTTAGATCACCTCATTGTGAAACTTATTTATAAACCTTATCAAGCTCTCCATTTAGCATTGCTTGATCTTTCATAGTTACTGATAAAAGTATAATTAGATAGTATATTTAGTACCCTAACTTAAATATTTTGCTTTAAATTATTAATATTTGGTCATTTATTCAATTTTTTTATTATCTTAAATAGGTGTATAAGGGAGAATATGATGAATATAAGCAAACAGGAAACAAATCGAACAAGAAATGAGTGAGGCACGCTCAAATTATGAAAGTGTAAGAGATTAAGACAGGGCATTACAGTGCCAGGAGTAGGTGTTGTGGCATCCATTTGCAGAGACTACAGTATCGCCAGTGCCGCAGCGCTGGTTTGAGAAGAGTAACCTAGTTCTCAATGTCGCGGCACTAAGTCCCTAGAACCACAATGCTAAGTCCCTAGCACTACAGTACTGGTGTGATTAATGAGAGAAAGCCTTTCTTTTTGTTCTAATTCAAGTGGGATTCGAACGCCCTCAACCTTAGGGTTTCAAAACACATATAAAAGCATACTTTTCAAAGAAAGAACAGGAGAATGAGAGAAGCAAATATAGGCAACGGATTCACATTCAATTTAAGAGATCAAAGAAAAATTATTGAAGATTGAAGAACAAGTTCTTGTGCATTCAAGTCAAGAAAAAGGAGAACAACTCAGGGCATCATTTGTGTTATTTCATTTCTTCACTTAAATAGATGATCTTGTTCATGATGTACTTTTATTCTTGCTTTGATACTCTTATTTTAATCATGAGCTAAACTCTTTTGATCTAGAGTTAAACGTTTTGAATCTAGTATGTAGTTGAATTTTATAAACTCTTAGTTATGAACTTAGTACAATTGATTTCTTCTATCTGATCTTAATGTTTTCATTATACCTGATCACTATTTTGAATGTTTAAGGAACTATGATGAACTGGACAGAACTTTTCATGTATTTAGCCCATGATAGATTGACACATTATCATAAGGTAAGAACTATGAGTTTCACCTATGATAGACATATACCTAGGTGGCATATATAGTTTGATTTAGACTTATTCTTAATGAGTTACATCTTATTCGTATTATCAAAAAAGTTTTCGAACAGATTCATGTGCCTTGAGTACAAAGTGTAGCACTATTTCATAGCTGCTCGTCTTATGCCAGTGTGGCACTTAAGTTCCATTACAACATCCTGAGTTGTCCTCCTCTACACTATCCTAATTGGTCATTCTATTGATATTGGCAGAGTGATCAAGGACAATATACTACACACTGTCAATAATACAAAAATGGGTATTTGTTGCCTTTCTTTGATTATTACATTATGTGCCTGAGCGGAAGTCAAGTGGGCACCTTCTGAGGAATTACTCCATCCCGCGCACATTTTTTATTACAGAGTGATCTCCCATATGACAGATGGATAAGGGCCAAAGCAACCATAACCTGAATAGCCAGAAAAATAAAGGTTACCTTCGGCATCTATCCCACCAACTACATCCACCATTGACGAGTGCCTTAGTTGCATTGAGTCTCATTTAAACTATTTTCAGACTTATGTCGTCCATCAAGATTAGGTTCTAAGGCTTACACTAGTAAATTTAAGGAGGGACACTAACGTGCTACCACACTTCCTACGTTATGCTCCTCCCTAACCTCCTGTTGCTCCAGATGAGGATTATGATGAGGATACTGAGGACGATGAAGATGATGACTGATTCATACCCCACAAAAACAAGGAAGTGTTTCAATTTTCAATTTTTTTTCCTACTGCCATGAAGACATAACTTATTTTAAGTTTTCGGGTAGGGAAAACACTTCCTAGGTTTAGATTTATTTTGCATTTCTATGCTTTACTCTTATTTTCAATTTTTATGTTATAAGTTGTTAACTTATTTGTTTATTTTATAATTATCTTTTGTATGGGTCTAAAAGAATTTGTAGTCGATAATGAAAAGATAAGTTGAAGAAAAGCTATAAATTTTTTAGACTTGATTATTATGATGTTCTCTTTATATTGTAATTAGACGTACTTATATTTAGCCTATAATTGATCACGTTATATACTTTTGCACATTAAGAGCTATTAAATATTTATTAGTTGTATTATAGATTATATTTATTCTTATAAAGGAAGTAACTAAGGTTGCCTAATGTCTAAAACTTGTTTGATTAGCTTTCAAGGTAAAATCTTAAGACATATATAGCCAAAGAGATGATTTTAGGCCATGTTGGGATCAATTGAACTTTTTTAGTCAGTATTGAAATATTTTTAATCCTTAGTTACCCTTTTTGAGCTTATTGAATATATTTTCTTGTTAATATACCACATTAAAAGCTTTAACCTATTAATTCTATTACTTTTATAAATACCCTTCGCACTATGATGTATAATTTCTTGTTATAAGGGTCATGAAGTGATCCAAAATTATAAGTGAAAAGAAGAGAAAGCTCTGGAATTATTTTCTTTCAATTACAAGAAGTGAAGGGATTCAAAATTATAAATACCCTTCGCACTATGATGTATAATTTCTTGTTATAAGGGTCATGAAGTGATCCAAAATTATAGGTGAAAAGAAGAGAAAGCTCTGGAATTGTTTTATTTCAATTACAAGAAGTGAAGGGATTCATAGAAAAAAAAAAGAACTACATTATAACCTCTGAGAAATACAATAGAGAATAACAGAGTTGCTATAGAATAGGTGCAGAGAAAATAAGTTTAGGGGGGGAATTAAGAAAAGAAAGAATAAATTGATATAAAGACAAAAAGATTATGGTTATAGTTATAGTGCGATTTGAACTTCAATTTTTTTTCCCGACTTTTCAATACCCTAACCTAAGCTTTTCATACCTTAATGAAGCCCTATTTGATCTCTTATTATATAATTGTTCTATATTAGTAGGGATTGCTATGAAAAATAAGTTGGATAATTGTTTTAGTTTTGATCTTTTTTTGTAAAATAAGATAGTCGAAAATACATTTAATGAGCAGATAAATAGCTCAACACATACTTACAAAATGGATAATTATAGGATAGATGTAAGCATGATAACTAGAGTATACAATGATCATAAGTAATTTTTGTGTCTAAAGATTTTATGAGTGTAATTCATTCTTTGAGACAATTTACAAATTTATGATTGATCTATACATTCATTGTTTTAAAGTGAGTAAGAGTTATCTTATATATATTTTTTAGTGTGCTTTTATTTTGCTTGAGGACGAGCAAGATCTTAAGTTTAAGAACATTTGATAAGGGAATAATTAGATAGTTATTTAGTACCCTAACTTGCATATTTTACTTTGAATTATGAATAGTTATCCATTTATTTATGTTTTTAATCTTAAATAGGTGCACAAGGGAGAATATGATGAATAGGAATAAACAAAAAATCAAATTGGGTGAGAAATGAGCGAGGCGCGCTTAAATTATGAAATCATAAGAGATTAGGATTGGGCACTGCAGCGCCAAGAACAAGCGCTACAGAGTGCATTGGCAGAGACTATAGCTCTGCGACATTGGTTCGAGAAGAGTAACCTAAGTCTCAGCGCCACAGCATTAGTGCTATTAATGAGAAAGCCTTTCTTTTCGATCTAATTCAAGTAGGTTTTGAACACCTCAAACCTAGGGTTTCAAAACACATATGAAAGCATACTTTTCAGAGCAAGAACATGAGAATGGAAGAAGCAAGCATAGGCAATGGATTCACATTCAATTGAAGAGATCAAAGAAAATTTATTAAAGATTGAAGAATAAGTTCTTGTGCATTCAAGTCAATGAAAAAAAGAATAACCCAGGGTGTCACTTGTGTTATTTTCTTTCTTCACTTAAAGAGATGATCTTGTTCATGATGTTCTTTTAGTCTTACTTTGATACTCTTATATTAATCATGAGCTAAAATCTTTTGATCTAGGGTTAGATATTTTTTAACCTAGTATGTAGTTGAATTTTATAAACTCTTAGTTATGAACTTAATACAACATAATTGATTCATTCTATCTGATCTTAATGATTTCATTATACCTAACCACTATTTTGAATGTTTAAGGAACCATGATAAACTTAACAAAGAGATTCATATGTTTAGCCTAAGATAGATTAATACATGATCATAGGTAACAACTATGAGTTCCATATAGGATAGACATATACCTAAATGACATGTATGGTTTGATTTAGACTTATTTTTAATGAGTTACATCTTATTCGGATTACTATAGTCATATAGGTATTTGTTAGGGTGTGATATAATCATTCGACTATAGACAGAGCTTATAATAAAATCAATGTCTAACCAATCAATTGGTAGTAAAGAAATATCTAAGGGATTAAGGAATTCAATGAAATACTAGTGGATGCGTCGAAACCCTAGATTACTTCTCAATTATTAAATTCAACTTTGAGTGTTTTTTATATTTATTTAGGTTTAATTTGATAGCAGTAGTATAGTTAATTAAAATCCATCTTTAGAATTTTCTGGATAAAGGTAAAATAAAGTAATTTTAGTAATTGATTCAAGAAATATATATAATAATCTCTATGGGAATAACAATCTAAACTTAACTCCTATACTACTTGATACGATAGTGTGCACTTGCACGAGGATATTATAGCATACATCAATTACCGGGGATATTTTTCTAATAGAATCCTTTAAAGTGTTCTACAAATCAGTTGGTTAGCTTACTATATAAGGAGATACTCTTTTACTTGAGCCCTAAATATCATAGAATGGTCTATCATTCTAGTTTTATATGAAATAGTCAACAAATCTAAATTTATTTGATCTTAATGATAGATAAGAGGTCACTTACTTTATCCACATTATAGTTGGAGTTCGAGGTCCCTTTGTAAGACGAGACATTGAGCATTTTGAAGCAACAAACAACTCTATTTCCCAAAGCTCGTCAATAAGTGGTGACTTCATCTCTCTATCAGTTATCCTTAGTAAAGTTTGTATCTTTGCCTTCTTCATTCCATAGGCTTTGTAATATACTACTTTAAATCATTGACCTTTTCTTTTAAGGCCTTATTTAGTAATCTACCCTTGACCACACTCTTCTCTTGGCTCTTCTTTTTTACCCTTAAGATTTGTCAGGCATTATACTCATCCAGATCATCATTTTTGTCACTTTTTTGGACATGTCTCCTTGTCTAGTAAAAATCACCTACCTATGATCTAGTTAAAGCTGGGTCATCTTGCTTCCCCTATAGCCTTTTACTCCAACGTCACCTTTTGAGCTTTATAAGGTTTCTTTCTTATACCCATTTGTTCTCTTTACAAGATAATCACATGCTAGTTTTAACTATTCTGATTAGTAGAGGATCGTTGTGATCACTGAATACCCTTACTAATTGATCTATTTGTTCATGAGGTCCTTAACCATCATCCAGTCTTTGATGGGAGCCTGAAGACAACTGCAAAAGCTTATTCATCTTCTCCCTCTTTTGTTTGGCTAACTTTAATTCTCTCTCCAAAACTTGCCTCTAGTACAGACCATCTTTAGATCTCTCTTAATGGTCAGAGTCTTCCTCCTCATACTCTTATTCTTTCATATCTTGATTTTCAAAATCAATGTTTAATGTTGTACTCTGATTCAACTTTTAATCTCGTACTTCTTTCTCCTACATAACCTTCTTACTTAGTCTAGGATTAGAGGTATCCATGACTTGTTCACTATTTTCATAGACGGCGCTAACCTATTTGCCATGATTTTAGTTCTCGACTTAAACGTTAAGTCCTCGGTCAAAAAAATAAATTTATATTCTAAAAATGGTTTGAAGCTGAGTTAAGGTTGTTCTTCTTGAGCTCTCCTAATGATTTGAACCTTAGTTGCTATAATCACAAAAATAGTTAAGTCCACATCGATGGTTGTTTTTTCCAATAACCCTTCTATACTTAAGTTAAAATCTCTCATTAACATGAGAATAAAATTTGAGTTATGTGTATAAGAAATCACTTGCTTGTCCCCGTATGCGAGCAGTAGTTTATCATTATATAGGTTCTTCGGGAAATAGGGTCACGTCATGGGTTCCTCATTGTTTAGAGGTTGTTACAAAGTCTAAAATTATGGAATTGATGGTTAGTTACTCTATGCCCTGCTTTTTATTAAGGGATGTGGGTGGTGTGCCTACCTAGCCTGGATTCTTCGATGTTATAGGCTAAATGACATAACTTCTTAGAGTCTTAGGTGTTCCCCAGGTTAGAATAGTCCTTGAAGTATGAACAGTCCCTAGTTAGATTCCTTATAGGAGTGTGATGTATTATCAAGCTTGGCATCCATCAGGTAGGCGAGGACTTGCATAACAAGATTAGGAATCATGCTCGACTCATCAAGAATTAGGTTCAATGGTCACGAGTTGAACAAAAAAAACTACAAACTGGGCTCTATACCAATCACTATTAACTTTAAGCCGAGCTCAGAAACTTTGGCTCTTAATGAGTCTAAACTTGACTACATTGAACTTTTTAGTGGGTCAAGCCTAGGATCTTCAGGACAACACTATTTAAAACATATGTTAATACTCTTAAATAATAAATATTATTAAATTAATAATATTATATATACTAATTAATCATACAAATTTATTCATTTTAGTTGATGAGATATAATATGATTAAAAAGATAAATGCAAAAAAAATAAAATAAAATACTAAATAAAATAGATAAGTAATAATAATTTATCACTTATCTTATCATATCATGTCAGTTATGTAGTATGAATGACGTTTGTATGTTTTAATTTATAGAGGTAATATTATTTTTATTAAATTTGATAAGGAACCACAAAGGAGTTTTTGAATGATCTAACTCATGGTTTGTTATATCCTATGAGATTAAGTTAAAATCCTTATAGTTGTCTATTCTTTAATTAAGAGTAATTACTTCTTATTTATTCTAGAGGTACTATGGTTAAAAAAATCTAAAATTTAAAAAGAATAATATTAAATATATAAACTATTTATATAAATTGGCATGGCTTAATATAATTGGATGTTTACTTTTATTTCATTTATTGTATTAGGTTACAAACTATTTATATAAACTCATCTATATAAATTAGCATGACTTTAACATGATTAGATATTTTATTTTATTTCATTCATTCTGTTATGTTATTAATTCTTTCATCCAATCATATTAAGCTCAATTTGTATGGATGAGTTTATATAGATAGTTTGTATATCTAATACTACTCCTTTAATAAATTTAAAAATTTTGGCTTGAATTTACTGACTCCCACAGGATGAAAATTTTGAATCCAAGTGTGAATTTTCACATGCCCCTGTAAACCCGCCTAGAAACCTAGGTTTATGTAACAAGCTAAGGCAACCAACAACTTTGGTCTTTTCTCTTTTGGCAATTAGCACTTTGCTTTGTTTGAGTTTTTAAGTTTTAATTTTACGAAATATATAAAAAAAATCTCTAACAAAAATGATAAGTTATAATTTTCAATAATTATTAAGTGACTCACACATATAAAAATTAATAAAGAAAAAAGGACATCTAAATTCTCGTAATTTAAAAAAAAAAGATATATGTAAACTATCATAATTTTAAAAATTTCTTTTACACCTTTATCAGGTGATCAAAACTAGTAAAGTTAATGCCTAAAAATGTAAAAATAAAAAATCAACTTATTTTAATTAAAAGTTAGTCAACATTAATCAACACCAATCAACGGTTAGTTAATGTCATCAACAAATAGTTAATGATTGGTCAACGCCGGTCAATAACTATTCAACGTCAGTTAATATCGATCAACAACTACTCAATAATTGTCGGACAACAATGATCAATGATAGTTAATGATCATGGTCAATGACAGTCAATAGTAGTCAATGACTAATCAATGTTGGTTAACACCAATAAATGCCTCCTTTCTTGAATAATTAATTAAAAATAATATCTCTAATAAATTTTTAATTATATTTAAAAAATATATAGAGTAATTTAATTAGTTAAAGTGTTTACTACTATATTAGAGGTTAAAAGTTCGAATATAACTTTGAATATTTGAATTTAAATTTTTTTCAGCCATAAAGAAGGATATAATAATAATTTTACTGATTTTAACAAATTTTTTTTATTAAAGTCAACTGTTTCCGTCACTCATTTTCCTTAAAATATGGGGTTCATATATCTTTCTTCCTTTGGCAAATTATAAATATACAAGTATTCATATTTATGAAATTCATAATTTTTTATAAAGATATATACATGGATATTTGTAAAGTTGCATACACAAATCTTAGAAGATAAATTAATAACTACTCACTTTTTTAAAAGGTTTAGATAATGAAAAATTAATACATCTATTTAGAAGATTAGATGATAATGGAATAATTATTCTCACATATCAAAGAAAACATTATCCATTATCTTAATGGAAGGAACTGGTGAAGTCTATTATAAATATTAAGGAATAAGGACCCCTGGACTATCCTTATAATTTTTGCCTGTGATTCATCTACTTAAAACACTATTAAGTTGGAATAGGCTAGAAGATCTAAAGTGTTTTAAGAAAATTCTGAAACGATAATAACTAGAGATATGTATGTTATGAATTGTTTATTTCATATTAATTTTAATATGTGGTATTATAACCACCTTCAAATCTTGTTGTTCATTGTATATAAATATTTATTCTGCACTTTGTATTCAATTCAAGGCAATTTTTGTTATGAGATCATGTCTTTATAATAATATTACAAGAAAAAAGTTGATAACTTCATTAGAAAGATTTTTCTAGTATATTTTAACCATAAAAGGACATTTAATAAGCATGTGCATTTATGTTTATTATTTTAGGAGGTGTTATCAATCCATGGGAAAAGTCATGTATTAAAGGTTTGGTTAAAATTTTCTCGTTTATATGTATGATATAAATTATGGATGATATAATTATAAATAAAGTTGTGTATATTTTATAATATATTAAAATATTATGGCTTTCATACGGATTTCTTTTTTTCTTGTACTCTAAATCCATTTATTAATCACACATAAAAATTTGTTGTAAAGAGATATTATTAAATTTCTTTTGCTTATCATATTTGTGCCATAATTTTTTATAGCATGATAAAATGAATTCATTAAAAGTTTGTAATATCATTATATCTTGAAAGTGGCCACAACATTTTAAGATATAACGATATTAGTACATAATATATATCATTAATTTTTTATTTTTAAAAAGAAAAAAAAATTATATACAATATATATATATATATGACATCAAACAAACTGCACTTAATCCATTAAGTAATTATTTGGCCCTCAAAGGGAGATAATTATTTTAGTTGTTTAATTGAAAATAGCGGTTTAATTGAAATAAGATGGTAAATTGCGCATCAAAATTGAATTTTTCTAGGCTCATAGGTCTGAAAATTTCATATTATTGGTATCTTAAATTATTTATCAATTTTATTATTAACGATTTATGCAAATTTAATAAGTGAACTACCCTTACCCATACCCACAGGAAGGTTTGAATTTAAAATTGAATTTTCCCATTGGTAAATTCAATACTAAGGTTTAAGTTTCGTAACATTAATATGAATTTTATTTTTAATACAGTGGTTCTTAATTTCTATAATAATTATGTTCATATTCCAATGTAGTGCAGTAATAATTTTTCTAATTAAAAAGAAAAAAATTTCTTAACTTCGAGATGCATGGATTTTGATTTAGCATTATGTAGGATAACCACTCATTCCTACGAAATCAAGTACGTGGAATGAGAAAGTTACTTATGAGCGGTAGGAGCAATCTAATAGCTTGAGTATACTATTTATTAGTTATCATGTTAGCAAAAGTGTCAGAGGTTCAATCCCATAATGCACCAAGGTTAACGACTTCATAAAAGGTTGTTAAAGAACAATTTATAAGTTTTAATAAGGCACTAGTTAGTACTTTAATGAAGAAAATTTTAGGCATAAACCATGACAATTCTAAAGTGTACGTGAATACATAATAAAGATGAGAGACATTGCTATTCAGCTAAAAATCACTTGAGTGCGACATCTGAGTCATTTTTAGTACTTTTCATACTCAATCTCTTCTTATGAAATATATTCCATTCAAAATATCGGGTAACTCTAATACACATAAGAATAAACAATCATAAATAAACTTTTGATCATGTGTGTTTAAGAAAAAGAAAGATTAAAATATGAGAAAAGTTAGAAAGTGTTCATTTAATAACTCATGATCAAAGAAAAGAATAAAAGAAAAAGGTGTTTCAAAAAAAAGAAGCAAACATTTCAAGAGAAATATAAAAAAAAAAAATCAATGCTTCTTTTGTAAGAAAAAAAGACATATAAAGAAAATACTATTAAAAAAATAATTTTATTAACACCATTTTATAATGTTAATATTGCTCGAGCAAAAAATTTACTGACACCATATATGATATCAATAAATTATTAATATTATAGTATCAATATATCTCTAACACTATAGTATCAGTGATTTTCTAATACTACAGTATTAGTGAATTACTGACACTATAGTATCAGTGAATTTTTAACACAGTGACATCAATAAATTTTTAACACTATAGTATCAGAAAATCATTGACACTTTAGTATCAAAGATTTTGTATTTAATTTAAAATATTTTTTTGTTATAATTTCAAATTTGAATTTATTTTAAAACTACAATTCCATACATAAATAGCACATTTAAATAAATATCAATTCATTTATTTATAAATAAAACTACAAACATCCAAACTAAGTTTCATAAATTATACAAAATATCTCAAATTCAATCTTAAAAGACTAAGATAATTCCATAATGAAAACAAGGAAATGACATATGTACATCATGGAGTATGTTTTCCAGCCAAATCCATAAACTAACAAAGCACATTTGGTGGAAGAAACTTTATCTAGCAAATTTTCATAAACATTATCAAACAATGTAGTAAGCATTTCACAATTTTCTTCGGACATAGTCTTGCACCCCAACACTTTAGAAACAATTAGCATTGCCACATTTTTATCACCAAGGATGACCAAACCAAATTCCTAGCCTATACTGGGTATAGCATAATCTACTTTGATGGTAACTTCCTGCATATGACATTCATTGATTTAGGTAAAAAAAAAAAAAAGCTATTGCAAAGAAACTAATGAAACAATTAAAAATAATCAATAATTACAAAATAAGAACCTTTAAAGCAATTATTATTAAGGAGAGTGAATGACTCTAGAAGAACTATTCTATGTTGATCTATTAAATGAGAACCTTTCCTATGCAAAGCAATTATTTCTCGGCTTATAACATTGGGTCACATTTTGAAATTATTATGTACTGATCTAGAAGAACTGAGCCTACAATCTATATGTGGTTTGAAAGTTCTATATGTCTAGTTTTAGTAGAATTTTGCAAAAGTGAATTTGGAAAATCCTACAAAATGTTATTTTAGAAATACTGCAAGAAGGTTAAAAGTAGTGTGAGCCTACCAATGTAAGTACAAGAGCTGAGACTTTTCGAATTTGACTTCCGAGTATAAATCATAAGATTATACTAATTTCTAAATATCTTATCTGCCAAACTCACACGAATACCATAGGCGAAACTAGTAAGTGTTAGGAAGAAATCCATTTGTCCCTGCAAGAATAAAACTTCAGCAAGTTAAATATCGCAATTTCAAATCAATGATACATATAATCACCAACAACACCAAGAGAGATAATATACCAACCCATGCATTCCTTTCTTTGCACTATAGTAACCATCATGGCTGGGTGCAATTGAGTTTAACTGTCCCTATATATTAAACCCCAAATCTTAAATAATAAAAAATTAGCCTCCATTGAGTTGCACTACACTGGACTAAATAGCTATTTTCTTTTATTTTTATACTAATTCACATACCAGGCCATAGTAATTTTCACATGTTGGTGCCATTAAATTAAGTTATACATGCGAAATAGTAATGCACTATATCCATTAAATAAAAATACAAATATAATTTGTGTATTATCATAAAACAATGAAATGAATCACATCTTACCATTCCTTGCACACCTTGTTGTATGCTGTAATAGCCATCTAGGGTCACTAATCTTGAGTTCAATTTTTCCAACAAAAATTAGAGTTCCAATTGCAAAGAGACCATCATAATCTAACCCAACAATTTCTTATAGATACATAAAATTTTCCTATCCAATTTTAAATGATTCAATTATTATTTTGAATAGCAACCTCCTATGTGCCCACTGAATAGCATAAAAAATATTATGGGGATAATGCCATTTGGCTTTAGGGAGTCCATATTTTCACAGTCAAGTTTAAGTCACAATTTTATTGGACAAATCCAAATAAAAAATAAGTTTCTTATTGACTATTTATAATATAGCACAAACCATTTGCTGCAAGCTATCTTATGTCCTTACATTCATAACCTCCTGCTCTGAGATCACCTAAAATGCATGAAGGAAATCATTTTAAAGAATTTGGACTAGTGCATAACAAGGATGTAAATCACTATGCATAATACCTTTTCTTTTCTTCGTCGGATTCTTTATTTTATTCATCTTGCTTATACTTCTTTGGTTATCTTTTTCAATGCAGATCAAACCATGAGTTGGTAATGTGACAGCTTCCACCAGACTCTGGTTAGAAGTGTTTACACTCAAATAATTGCCAAGTGCTTCTTTTAGTGCATGAAATGCAATACCGTAACTCTCTTAAGACAATGACCCATTTTCACTCAATTCTATAGCCCACTAACATAAATCATTGTACTATTGCTACTAGGAACAGTTTTACATTTGAATTAACATAAATTATTGTATCGTTGCTTTATTACACAAAATTTTTCAAAAGTCTTCTAGAACACCTTAATGGACGCTACTATGAACAATTTTAAATTTAAATTAACATAGTTGATTAGTTATAGGCAAACTTCAGAACAAATTAAAAGAGGAAAACCAAAAATTTAAGAAACATTAAGCAGAATCAATAACTGAAATTATATATGAAGTAGCTGACATAAACCTCATAACTAATGGAGAAATAGAGAAGTTTTTCATAGAGGATTCTCTATCCATGACATACAATTTTGATTTGGCTTGATCTATAATCATAAGCTAAAAATTTTAGATTTAAAGATACAAGTCCAACATTCAAAGAACTCTAATGATGGAAAATAAATGAGGAAACAATTAGCTTACATATTAAAGTTCGAATTACATACACTAACCACTGACATGTTCCTTTTTTTCCCCAACAAAACCCTGACTTCAATTGCCTTTCTCTCATATATAAACTGAAACTCAGTCAGCATTTATCTACATAATTTTACACAATTTACGTACCCTTTAAAGAACACTCAAGTTTGATCCCAAATACCTTGGCTTCAAGCTGTCAGATCTTGTACATACTTAATTTCTAGTCAATGGATATAAACAATAAACCTGATTCATACCTTTTTCTCCAATAATGGAAATACTAGCAAATCAACAAGAAATACCAGTTCACAGTAGACTATTCAGCAATAGAGTAAAGACTGATAAAAAATAAAAAATAAAAAATAGCATCTTGACTTTACCATTTTGACAAAAGCAAACACAAGATTCATCAACTTTTCTCCTCCAATTTCTCAGTAACCAAATTATACCAAACCCATGTTTCAAGTTCGGAATAAAATACCTAAAAATAATATAAAAAAAACATAAAGACAAATTCTTGCCTCTTTAAGTCGACACAGAACCTCTTCTCTTCTCGCCGCTTCTTCTTTGCTTTCATAAAGCCCAACTTCCACCAAAAACATCAAAAATGAAAAAGAAATAATTAAAACCAAGAAAGACAATAATTAATTTTAATTCAAATAAGATACAAGGACAAAAAAACCTTTTCTAATTCACGGATTCGCTGCAAATCTGCCTCCATGGGTCTCACCACTAATATCAGCTTTGTTAGTCCGAACTGCTTCGATGGCAGCAATTTCATTAGAGTTGTATATTAGCTCTTATATTATAACTTCGATTCTAATTTCAATTATGTTAAATGTTATAACTTTGATTCTAATTCTAATTTGATTACGTTAAATGTTATAAATTTGATTCTAATTTAATTTTAATTACGTTAAAGTTATTACATTTTTAATTATGATTACGATTTCAATTCTAACTCTAATCATAATTCAGTTCAATTATAATTACATTTATAATTATTAATTATATTTTTCATTAATTAATTTTTTTAATAAAAAATAACTTTCTGATACTATAGTATCAATAATTCACTGACACTTCATTTTTGGATACTATAATATAAATAATTCTTTGACACTTCATATTTTTGATACTATGGTATCAATAATTTATTGACACTTCTATTTACTAAAAAGTGTCAGTAGCATGGTGTCAGTTAAGGCCATTTTTTTAGTAGTGAAAATTATCTTAAATACTAGAAATGGCTCAAAAATAAAGGTATTCTACTTTTTTTTATATGCCATGAATTTCATTTGGTTGATGCTTCAAATACTACATGATGAATTGATTTTGGTACTATCATTCATATTACCAATATCATGTAGATTTTCTCAACTTAAGAAAACTACAAGCAAATGAGCGCATCTATTCAAGAAACATGATGCATTCTAATGTTAATATTGTGAGAACTTTTCAATTAGTTTTAAGATCTAGCTTTTATTTGGATCTTGAAAACACATTTTATGTTCCTTCATTTTCTAGAAATTTAATATCTATTGCAAAATTAGTACCTTTAAATCTCATATTTGTATTTGAAGTTTAAACTTTTAATTTATTTTAGAAAATTACTTTGTTGATAATGTTGTTTTGTCAAATGGTTTATATAAGTTAAATTTGGATCCTACTTATAAATATAGCCTAGACTTTGCATAATGAAAACGTTGACATTAAAAGTTCTATTATTAATGAGCATTCTTCTAAATTATGGCATATGGGATAAGGATATATATCTATAGAGAGAATTAAAAGATTGATAAATAATAAAGTTTTAAAAATTCTTGACTTTACTAATTTTAGTACTTGTATAAACTACATAAAGAGAAAGTAGACTAATAAGAACTCTAAAGGTGCTAAGAGAAGTGTTAAACTTCTTAAGATCATATACAGACATTTGTAGACCTTTTCCTATCCTTGTCTAAATGATCAAAGATATTTTATCTCATTTATAGATAACTATTCAAAACATATGTATCTCTATCTTCTAAACCATAAAAATAGGTTTTTGATGCCTTTAAGATTTATAAAGCAAAAGTAGAAAATTAGAAAAAAAAAAATTAAAATAGTAAGATCAAACAAGAGTGGTAAAAATTATGAAAGGTACACAGAACAAGGTTAAATATTAGGTCCATGTGAAAATTTCTCAAAAAAGAAGGCATTATTGCAAATTATACATTGTTTGGTACACCACAACAAAATAGTATTGTTGAAAGAATAAATAAAAAACTTATGAACATAGTAAGAAGTGTGATCAACAACTCTAGTCTTTCTTATACATGTTCTCTCAAATCATCTATTATATGTCAAATCAATGAAGAAATCAAATTATTGATTAAATAAGTAAAATAGAAAAAGAATAGAATATATGAAAATATTAGGAAGTGCAAGGAGTATCTGTTCAACAGAATTATTGAACTCAGCATAATGATTTTGTGCAATACTTGTAGATGTTTCAGTTTGCTAAGTTTGAAAAGTTCAAGCTTATGTTTGAGGAAATCCAAACTAAATGAACAGATGGGCAACCTAAAACTCCTAGCTCAAATCTTGTTGTTATTTTTATGGAGTAGAGCCCTAGAAACTAGTGTGTATATCTTAAATAAATTTCCATCTAAAATTGTTCCTACAATAATGAAAGCCTAGTTTAAAACATTTACACATCTAGGGACATCCATTTGAAGTTATAATATATAATCCCTAACTAAAGAAACTAGATCTAAGAACAGTTAGTGGATATCTATCAGTTATCCAACAAATTCCAAGGGCGACAAATTTCATTGTCCTTCACAAGCTCCAAGAATCGTTGAAGCTAGAAATATAAAATTTCTAAAAGATTTTGAATCAAGTAAGAGTGAATTTCCTAGAAAAATTAAATTCCTAGAAATAAACAAATCTATTAGTTTGTCTTCTGTTGGTCTTTTCTATATTAAGTGCAAGTGCACGCTATTGGAAACAAGTAATATAGAGTGAATAGAGTGTCGATCCTACGAAATTTTTTTCATATTTTTAACTAATTACTAAAATTGTGTCCTCTCACTTTTATTCAAAAAAGTAAGTTTTTTATTTGTTTGATTAAAATTAAATTAAAAAATATCTACGTTACCCACCGTAATTAAACAATCAAATTAAATAACAGATCTGCATATAAATGGTGTAGATCTATAACTATAGCTATCACTTAATATGATTTTTTAATCAATAGTGCTTCGATTATTAATCCCTCATTTTAATTATTGGTCACAATGCGAGTATCACTACAAGTCTCTTCCGATGGTCAAGTGATTACACCAAAATTTATTAATTACCTATATTTCTATAGTAATTAAATAGATCAAGATTTATTAAGCATAAGTTGTATTAACCATACATGCTTTCTAGATATATTCCTATCCTAAATAGAAACTCACAAATGCTACTTTGCAATCATGTATTAATTTGTCATGGGCTTAACAATTAAATTTTTTTTTTCCAAGTTTATTCAATTGTTATATAATTATTTAATATATGTCCAGTATATCAAAAGCATTAAAATCCAACAAATTGAATAAGAATTGGGTTCAAATAATTGGATCCAACAAATCAATCCATCATATTATGATCAAAACTATAATCCTAAAAATTAAACTTAGATCAACATGATAATAATGTCAAGATCAATTAAAAATTAGATATAATATAAGCTAATCAAATCAGATCAAACCGGTAATGACTAAAGCCAATGAAGATCAAGTTCAAGGATTGATCAAGAATTGATCCTTTAAAATAATCTTGATTAGGTTGATCTTGTGTAATTTGTCCACCAAATGCGTTTGATTATTTTTTTTTAGTATTTTATTGTCAAATTTGGATTGTTTTCTAGGTTAAGAAGGTGTTGAAGTTGAGAGAATTTGAGATGTTTAGAGAGGAGGTTCGGAATTATTTTTTAGGGGCCAAAATGTAAGTTTTTATCATTTTAACCAACGCTGGGGCGTTACATTTATGAGCATTGGGCATTCTCAGTACTGCAACATTATTACTCTAGTGCTAGGGCATTGATCCAGATCTAATTTTTGCCACAATGTTAATATCAGCGTTCTGATGTATAACACCCCAGCATTCATGCATTTAATTTTTGCCCTAGCGTTAATATCTGTCAAACGCTAGGGCGTTCATATTAAACGCATAAACGTTGGGGTGTTATACATCAGAACATTCATCATCAGTTTTGTATTTTTTGCATTTTTGTCCTCATTTTGCTAAGTTACATTTTGGTCCCCATTTTGCCTCCAAATCATTAAATTCTCTTCCCTATATACTCCATTAATTTTCATTCACATCTCATTATGATTAAAACCTGTAAAAATAACAATAAATGCATAAATAACTCTGAATTGACCAAAAAATGAACAATTATTAAAATAAAAATGGGGCTATAATATGTATCTCTATAATATGTATCTAAATTGCACTCATCATCTCCTAAAAAAAAGATAATTGATACAAATTAATAATGAACAACTAATAGGTGAACAATTAGCTCTTATAGAACATATAAAATCTACTACTCAAGAACACAAAGTGAACTAGTAGGCTAAAAAAGGTCTTTAAGAATCAAGAAACCAACAATTTCTAGTTATTATATAGTGTATGTTTAAGAATCTGAGCCTAATATTGGGCTTAATCAAGATCCGAACAAGTTTTCACAAGTCATAAATAGAGAAAATTCTAACTTTTTGTATGATGCCATAAAAGAAGAAATGGAATCTATGGCTAATAATTAACACTTGAAATTACACATTTAATAAAAGTTTTACATCATTATTTTGTATTACTAGTGTCATTAACCTCCCTAACTTAAGCATGTTTATAATATTATACCTAATTAGCTTTTTAACTATTTTGTGGTAGGTTTGATAAAATGAGAATAACTTTCTACCTAAGAATCCAATAAGAGTGATTCTTGATGCTATAAAGAGCTGCCTTAATGGATAAAATAGTAAATTTCACAAAAAAATTGTAATTCGGGCATTTGGAGGGTGAAAAATGGTCTAGAGGAGAACTAATTTGCAGTATAGACCCAGTTCAAACAGTCATCAATATTTAGCCCATAACTAGAGAAATACGTATCTAATACGTATGATAAAACTCAATTTAGAAAGATAAGAGAGTTATATACAACATTAATTATTTGAGTGAAAGTTAATTCAAATCACATCAATTCTAATTAGACAATCAAATGGGCGCATTAATGATAAACAATACAAATTACTTGATTCTCTCCTTGACTTTTATCATCCAAGTGATTCCCTCCTCATTTGTCTTGTATTATCCATATTTTTTTTATAAATTGGTGGTCTATTTATACCCAACGCATGTAATTAAAGAGCTAGATTTTAGTTTAAAATACTTGTCTTTTGTATTATCTCTTTATAGTATTATTTCTTTCATTTACTATTCTAAAGTTCTTGTTATCTCTTCTTCTATCTATTTCCTTTAATTTTATTATGTCTAAGTAATTTTTATTTTACTAAGATAAAATGATGAAACTCTTGATAAGGTAATAAGATACACTTCAACTTTTATTTTAGAATTTAATGTTCTATTCTTAAGTTAAGCAAATTTATATATGATGTATTTATTTTGTTTTACATATTGATACCATTTCTTGCAAAGTGGTGTATCTTGATTTATTATAGACAATCTCTATAGTTGGCATAATAAAAATTTGAAATTATTTACAAGATTTGGCGTAGATACCTTTTTTTGTAAAGTGAGAGTCGTGATTTATTATAGACAAATATAAGGATTGACATAATAAAGACTTGAACACATTTACAAGATTTGGTGTATAATAATTAAAAGATATAAATATAAGTTAATATATAAATGATGATGAACCTTAATTGTTATATCTTATTATTTGAACCTCTTTTGTGTAAAGATTCCAATTGAATTATAAAGAAAGTTGAATATATTCTTATTTCATATGCTAAGAGTGGATCCCTCTAACTTTAGCATTCATTTTAATTGGTTATTTAAATTATTATTTGTAAATATCTTATATTGCTTTATTTATCTTTAGAGTATTTATAGTTTGTAATTTTAATTCCACTTTCATGTGGATCGAACCTGTTCTCACCAGGTTGTTTATTACTTTGACAATCTTACACTTGAAAATAAACTCATATATTCTAGACATGTCAGCTAAGAACCGAGTTTAGGATCTCATTGAATTACCATTTGGGCATTTTAGCCATTGGCTGTAAATTGGTCTACAAGATTAAAAGAAATGTGTCTAGTAATATTGAACAATACAAGGTTAGACTTGTAGTCAAAGAATTTATACAAAAGAAAAGTATTGATTACCAAGAAACATTTTCTCCGGTTTCAAAGAAAGATTCGTTTAGAATCATTATGGTGTTAATAGCTTGTTTTGATTTAGAATTACATCAAATGGGATCTTGAAGAGGAAATGTACATTAAATAGCTTGAAGGATTTTTTTAATGATAAAGAAAGTCACTTTGTTTGAAAACTAAGAAAATCTATATATAGACTAAAACTAAGTTCTCGTTAATGGTATTTAAAGTTTTACAATATTGTTACTTCATATGATTTTGAAGAATTATTGATCAATGTATATACCTTAAGGTCAATGAGAGCTAATATATAATTTAATTCTCATATATAGATGACATTTTACTTACAAGTAATAATTTAGGTTTGCTACATAATACCAATATTTTCTTACCCAAAACTTTGAAATGAAGGATAAGAATGAAGTCTCTTATGTCATTGGCATTAAAATTCATAGAGATACATCTAACATTAGGGTTATCTCAAAAAGCCTATATTGAAAAGGTTTTAAAAAGATTTAGAATGAAAGATTATGGCCCTACTATAGCACCTATAGTTAAAGATGGCAAATTCAATCAAAGACAATGTTCGCAAAATGATTTAGGAAAAGAGCAAATGAAGAAAATACCTTATGCTTCCATTGTGTGGTAACCTAATGTATGCACAAGTATGTATTAAGCTTGATATTGCATATGTAATAAGAGTATTAAGTGTGTATCAAAGTAATCCAAGATTAAAACACTAGAAAACTACCATAAAGGTGATGAGGTATTTACACGGAACTAAGGACTATAGACTTACTTACAGACATTCTAATTATCTTGAAGTTGTTGGATATTCATATTCAAATTTAGTTGGTTGTATAGACACAAGGAAGTCTACTTCAAGATACATTTTCATTTTAGTTGGAGGAGCTATTTCTCGGAGAAGTGCTAAGCAAACAATAATTTGTTTGGCCACTATAAAGATATAATTCATTGGTTGTTATAAAACTCCATCATATGCATTATGGTTAAGATATTTTATCACAGGCTTAAAAATTGTTGACTTTATAATAAGACCATTAAAAATTTATTGTGATAACTCAAATCTAATATTATTTTATAAGAATAGTAAGTCAGGAAGCAACAACAAATATATGCATATAAAATTTTTCATTATAAGAGTTCATATCAAGAAGCATAATGTATCTCTAGAACATATTAAGATTGAGCTCATGTTAGCAAACCTTATGGCTAAAGGATAACTGACTAAGTTGTATAAAAGTTATGTGGAAAATTTGAGGTCTCTTGACTAAATTAATATGTTTTTGTTTGACTTTAGAAATTTCAATATGTGAAATTATGTTTTTTGTGCACATAAAGTTTGTTAGTTTTAATCCACCAGGGTTCTTGATTTGGACTTTGAATGACTTATCAAAAGTTCCTTCATAAAGCACTAAAATACTTAAATAGAAAGAATCATATATTTATAATACATGTAAGAAAATGTTTATTAGAAATTAAACAAAACTGCCATGATTCATGAGAATTTCTATTTGAGTTAATAAAGATTCATTAATATTCAATTTGAGTAGTTGTAATTTTCTATGGCCATAATCAAGTTTAAAGTTTATCTTCAATAAATTTGTCATGCGGAAGAATGTTAAATCATAATTTTTAATCACTATTAAGTGATCCACATGTATGGAAAATAGCAAATTATGAGTATACATGTATATATATTTATTAAATTCATAATTCTTATGAAGCTATGTATTTAAATATTTGTAAAGTTGCAACTCAAATCCTAGAAGATAAATTAATAACTACTCACTTTTCTAAAATATTTTGGATAATAAAAAATTAATTATTCACATCTATTTAAAAAATTAAAAGACAATGGAAGAATTATTCTAAAATATCAAAGAAAATAATTATCCATTTTCTTAATGAAAAGAAATTGTGAAGTCCATTATAAATACTAAAGGTCCCTATCCAAGTCTAATAACTTTTGAATGTGATTTATCTATCTAAAAGACTATTAAGCTAGAATAGACTAAAAGATCCAAAGTGTTTTGAGCAAATTTTTATTTGAACAACAATGATCGGAGGAATTATTTTATGAATTATTTATTTCAATTTTTTTTTTTACTAGAAACATTTTTCACATCACTTAACTTAGCTCTCATTCACTGTCACAATCACACACATGACCACCATTTCACTAGCAGTAGTAGTCTGCATCCAATTGTTGGCATAAAATGAATTTTCCATTTAATAAATAAATATAATGAAATTTAGATCGTTTTATTTATAATTATATGTATAGGGTTAAAAAATATCTCAATTTTTCATTTGATAAATTTTGATTTGAATTGTCGCAATCTTTTTTATTATTCTTAATTTTCAAACTCACGTGTATAGACAAGTGGATTTTTCTTAATCTTCAAACTCGCGCATACTTAAAATTGATAAAAGATGAGTAACCTAATTCTTTCTCCACTTAAAAATATATAAAATAATTATTCTTATTATTATTTATTGTTACTACTCCTTACCTCTTCTATATATAAGTATCTTTATTGAGAATTTAGAGTTTGATTAGGATTTGAGCTTTCTAACTTTAAGATTTATGAGCTTCTTAACTCTAACTTAGAAGTTTCAATCTAAGTTATTTCATGATCTACCAATTATTCTAAGTTAATCCTAAACTATTTTACTAAAAGTTAAAGACTGTACTCTAATAACCCATGTAAAATAAATAAAAATTCATTTTAATTAAAACTCTTTTAGTTTAATTAGGCTTAGCCTTAAACTAATAATAATAGCTTAATCGATCTTCTAACTTATGTCCATAATTAAAATTAGACTATGAAATAATGTATCGCTTTTTTAATTATTTATTTATTCTTAAGTTACTGAATACTCTAATGATCATTTTTCAATATGTATAATATTTGTAGTAGGTTTATAAATAAATATTATTATTTAATAAATAATTTATTTAATAAATCGTGGTTAATAGATTTAAATGATCAATTTCTCCAAACAGCTTAGGTAAACATCACTAAGTAAATTTTTTCTAGTAAATATATATTTTTATGACCCATAAAATTATATCTCCAAGCTATCAAAGTTTTGACCGTTTATATAAATCTTACTCCATAATAATTTAAAAGATACAACATATTATTATAAGTTCATTACTTGATCTAGAGTAAGGTCAATTAAGCTTATTAATTTTTTTTGTAAATTAAGATCAATGACATTTAATTAACCAAATCAAACTTCACAATAGTCTCATTTAATGTGTCATATACACTAGTCATTCTACTCGAAGTCTTTACTTTAATAACTAAATAATTCATATACTATAAAAAGTAGAAAATTACCATCTTACATAATGAATTATCATTTTCATTTATAATCGTGAATTAAATTTAATTTATAAAAAAATTATAATTTATATTTTTTATGTTAGCATCATATGCTTATTATATTAATTACATACTTTATAAATATAAACTCATTTATATATACTTACTCATATGTGAATAAATTTTATTAATTACAAAATATTTATTATCCAAATTTTAAAAATAAAATATTACATAAATATGTCTTACACCAACCATTCTCAATTGTGATTCTGCTTAACCGCCTAGGCCACTCTAGTCAGGTTATTACAGCTTCAGCCTTCAGTCACCACACTCGAGCTTGGCTCTCCTCATGTCACCAGGACGCCGATTGCTCTTGTCATGGTCTGTCTGCTTCCTCGATTTTGTCAACAATTAAAAAAAAAAAACACTCAAATTTTTTTTTTAAGGAGTTCTAGTACCCGGACTCGCACTAAAAAACCACTCCGATGAAACTCAATTTTTGAAAAACCATTCAAAATTCAAGTCTGATTAGGCAAAACGGTTTGAACCCAAATTTGGTCTTCCCTAACACATAGATCGAACTCAATTTTGACCAAAAGTTTGGATTTAAAAAATCATATTTTGAACTAGTGCCCACGCTATTTTGACTAGAATTATTATTAAAAACTCTTAGTTATAAATATAAAATGTTTTAGATAATGAAATTTTAAACTTAATAATAGAAAAATATATCTAATGTAAAGGAGAAGGGAGTGGATTGAATTATCCCTCATTTTAAGACTTAAAACAAAATTGACAGTCGTTGACCCAATTAGTGGAAGATTGAACCCTATCTTATGTAATGTTACTTTGCTTTATCACTGTATGGCCATTCATCACTCAAATTTTATATCATAAAATTCTTATCAAAGTAACCATAATATCATATTATCGTGCATTTCCTAAAAATCGTAATATCTTGTAATGTAAATAGCTAAACAAGTGAGACACTGGTACAACTTAATGTAAATAATAATTTTTCTTCTTTTGAGATTTCTCTTCTCTTTCGATCCAAATTTTCATATGATAAATTGAAGAGGCAAAACAAGTATGGTTATAAATGTCTGGAATGGTTAAACCATAGCTTAGCCCACAAAGAGAAACTATATTGAAGTATGGAAGGCCTTGACCCTAGGCACTAGAAAGTATTTTAAAATAAATAAGTATGTCTGTGTCTTTTTATCCTCATAGGTCTAGTTCGAATCTCTATATGTGTCTTTATATTAGTTAAGTAGAGTCTATTATTTATTATAAAGGTAGATTGGATCCTTTATTAAGGGTGGAAAAAAATTGGGAATCAAAAAAATTAGTTCGGTCTAAATTGAACCCGACGATTTCGTTCATTTTATGAGCTAAAAAAATATTGTTGGTTACTTTAAGTTAAAAATTTGAATGGTTTGGTCCAATTTTACGTAAAACCAAAATTTAACTAAAAAATCAGTTTTTAAAATAAAAAAATCAACCATATGGCAATACATCATTGGCCATAACAAAATTTTACACTAAGCTCGCCCGAACCGGATTATTTGTATATAAATAAATAAATCTAACGCTAATTTCTAATTTCGTTTCACTCTCTCTCATCTCTCTTTGAAATTTTTGATTTGAATCGTGACAATCGTCTCTCTCTCATTTTTCTCTCCTGTTTGTCTTCAGCCGACTCTAGGTCGCACCGTCGCAAGCTCGCAGCTCCCTCTCACTCTCATCTACGATTCTCTCTATCAATTTGGTAAAATTTAATTTGCGTAGTTATGAATTGAATCAATTGATAAATATTGACGAATGATGCTGATTTGTTGGGATTTTGTTGCTGACTTGCTAAGCTTCTGATGTTGTTGAGAACTGTTGTCGAGTTTGTTGTTGACTTGCTAGAAATTAAACTAGCATGACTTGCTTACATTTTTTTTATTTTTACATGTTATCAATTTGGTAAATTTTTAATTTTTGTAGTTTGAATTGAATCTTTTGATCCAAAAAAAAATAGTTATTTGGGTCAACAAATTTTAAAATTATTTGTTAGTAGGAATCGATACTTGAGTCTGTCTTGGTTGAGTTTACTTGCGTAAACTCGAATATTTTCTTCGTCATTAATTATGACAACTTGTAAAATACTAACACAATTATTGTTATGGTCTCGCTGAAATGAATTTTGGTAAAAACTCTCTGATATTTAAGTTGGAAAGAGTCTCTGTGATTAGAATCTGATAAAAAAAGTAAGTAAAGATATGTCAAAGAGAAATGAAAGGAAACCTTATGTTTTTTGTGTTCATTTTTATGCTATTTGGGCATCCTTTAAAGTATTTGAATGAGTATTTTTCATTATCTTTTACTTCTTTGTCCTTATCTTCTTTTATAGTACTGACCCTCAGAGAATTTTTTGGGCATTCTCCTTCTGCTGTGCTTCTCTCACACGCTAAATATCATTCTACAGATCTTCTGATATACTTGACTCTGCTCCTACTGTGTTTCTGTCCCACGCCAAATATCCTCATATAGATCTTCTTCTGATATACCTTTGCTACACGCCAAATATTTTTCTAACATCCGCTTAAGTATATTCTTGACATATTCCTTATGCTTGTCTTCGCATACGGGTTTGGTTAAGTGTGAGGCTGAGGCTAAGCTTGATCTATTCGGGGTCGGCACCCTAGTAGTCTCTTCTTGTTTGGCTCAACGGTGGTCCAGAGCTGTCCTAAATGACTGGTCTTTTGGTAACTACCTGGTTGGCTCATCCGTCATAGAGCCGACCCAATTTCTCCATCAATCTATAGGTGCTAAGGCAAACCGATCTAGTTAGTGTATAAAGGGTGATCTTGGTCATATCTTGGCCAATTCTTTTGAGCAGGTGCTTCAGGTTGCTGATCAGGTTCACTGAATCCGAATGGGTTCTACACTGTCTAGCCTTACTAAGACCTAGCTCAAGGGTTATCACTATGGGCTTACCTGCAGAATTAGTTGTCCCGCAAAGAGTGATGGGCTCTGAGAAGGGCTGTCCCTTACGAAGACCTCTAGTTAGGCCCTAGGGGGCCGACTTTTTCTTGGGCCTAGGGGTAGTTTTCTAGGGGGAACAGAGGTTCGTTAGTTTCTAGTTTTGATTTATTCAAAATTGAAAACACTATTTTGTCCTCCAAGTTCAGATTGTCCCTGCCAGTTTGGATTATCCCTCTGATCTCTGTTAACTCCCCTCACTTCTATCGGTTTGTCACCTGTCCGAGCTAGTCCGAACTGGTTTATGGACGTGTTATATTGTCAAGTGTTTTAGTTGTGATTTGACGATGTCAGAGCTGGTCGGCTTGGTATGATGATGTCATGGTTGTTCGTTGTGCTACCGTCATGTGATTTAACAAGGAACTAGCTCTCATATATTGATCTACTTCTTATCGTGTGGCTGGGGATAGCTAAGACCCAAATGTCAAGTCTTTTCTATTTTTTTAGTGACGTTTGGTTAATAAAAAAAAACTGGGCCATTCGATTTGCTGCATCTGATGGCCTAGTTCATTGCTCCTTAAAGAGACGTGCATTTAATGCGTCTAGGAACCTGAAGCATCACACTTTTTTATCCGAATAAGTCTCTTTGATTTTTCTGTTGATCTTGTCCGTTCATTTGATCTAGACGGTCTTGATTGCTCTATTGTTGCATATAATGGTTTACCACCTTTTTTAATAATCTATTTATTCTTCATTTTTCTTTATTAGTGTTGTTTTGCTTCGTTGGTGCCATTCTATTTCGTTGGTGCGAATGCGTCTTCCCTATTTGGTGGTTCTTGGCTGCTTCTATTTTCGGTTTTTAATTTCTGCGCATCCCTCTGGTAAGTCCTTTCTCTTTTTGCCTCTCTTCTTCTATAGTTTCTCTTCAGTATTCTAGTATCGGGGGTTTATGTATTTTGTAATGGCCAACTAGAGACTGAGTTTTATATATTTTATTTTGACGTATATAGCCCATTTATCTTTGTTTAGCATTTCCTGAGTGTAGTTGGTTTGCTTTTGTCCTTATCCTATAGTGTATATAATTTTTAGAAAATATCTATGTTCCAATGGCGTCTAGGGATAAATTAGGCATTCCAGCTATAAACATGACTAGGGAGGAGGAGGAAATGACCCAAGAGATTTCGCTAGTAAAGAGGGGTAGTGGGGCCAGAAGTAGTGGAGGGGCGTCCACCTCAGTAGTGACGTTCCTTCTTCTTTATGAGTGGTCATTACTGAGGTCAAACCGGTCTCAATAATTAAGGAGGGGGAAGGTACTGACCTAGAGGACCCTGAGGGGGCTGATGATATAGAGTAGAAGGGCTCAAACTGGACACTAGGTACCATTCATCTTATTTGAATGAGGCCGACCTAGACCTCATTAGGTACTCCTATAGCATCCCTGAGTTAGTCACCTTTAGGCTACCCACCGAGGAGGATTACCTAAGCAGCCCTATCAATGGTGACATTGCCATCCATTTGAAGTTCTTAAGGCTGGGCCTCATACTTTCTATGCAGCGCTATTTTACCAAGACGTTGGTCCGCCTAAGAATAGCTCTATCCCAGTTAGGGCCCAATTCTTATCGAGTTTTGGCTGGTTTGTACATTCTATAGGCAAGGGCAAGGCAGAGCAGTCCCCCTCATTTTTAGGAACTATACTACTTGTACCACTTCAAGAGTAATGCTATGAGCAAAAATGGTTTCTACTACCTCTCATTCCACGGCCTCCAAAACTCAATCTCTGATTGACCTACCTCTATGAAAGACTAGAAGGGATAGTGTTTCTTTGTTGGGGAGAGTAGGGTTAGAGGGTCCCCAAGAGAAATGGGGGAGAGTAGGTCGTCCATGTTAGTTTTTCTGTGCATGTAGGTCATCGCCTTTTGGTACTTAAGAATTCTTTTTGTTACCTTGTACTGTTCGGTTGATATTTCTGACTTTCTTGTAGTGACTTGGGCTACTGCCATTGAAGTATCCGAGTAAACACTCAATCGGATAACTACTACTTATCTACCCCGTGCAGAAGTTGCTATCACCGACCAACCTAGTTGGGTCGGGCCTTGTTACTTTTGTGTTGTCCCTGCCCCGTATTCAAAGTAATTTCTTATCTTTTTTTTCCTTAGACCAATCCTTCTTCAGCACTACTTGAGCTCACACTATATGCATTATGTAGGGATGCTTGAACAAGGCGACAGTGAGAGAAGGATGCAGAGCCAGACCGAAGGCTCCTCTGTTTCAGGTAGCCGGGGTTCTCTAAACCCTGATAGTGTCATATGGCTGTTGTTCCACCCTAGCTTGGGAGGAAGCCGATAGAGGAGGGTGCCCTATAAGAAGGGGTTATCTAGTCATGTTGTTGGCAGGCGGGCCCTCGAAGAAAGAACCACATAGAGCTCAAACTTTTCGGGATGAGGGACAAGTTCAGAGCTCTTCAGGGAAAGGGCGAGCTCTACTTAGACTCCTCCTCAAGTATAAGATACATTTACCCTCTAAATGTAAGGCAGGGGCGGGGTTTATCAGCTTGGCCCTCAACACAAAAATTCTCAACTGGCCAAGCCATGAGGGCGTCCAGCATCAGAAAGTGGGCGAGGTCGTTATCTAGCAAAGGGTCTCCCCTTCGTATGTCCACCTCCATGCTGGTCCCAAAAGCAAGAGAGAACCTAAGGTTCCTACTCCATCATTATGCGAGAGATGGAGAGGTACGTGACCCCAACCTGGGCAGGTTAGGTATATTCCCTGGACCTTGTCACGGTCTTTAATGTTGCAATGGGGTCTGCTATTCACGTAAATACTTCCTTTCCTCTGCCGTTCTGTTCATCATGTTCGTACATTCACCTGTTTTGACTCTTTTAATATTTCATATAGTTTGTCTTCCTTCTTTCTCGATTCTGAGCCAAGATACTCGACATGGTAGCTCGAGCCTAAAGGGCTAAGGATGATCTTACTTGGTCCAGAGTTAAGACATAGCGGATAAAGAAAATTACCTAGTAGGAGAAGAGAATTGCCAAGCTAAAGGAGATGGTGACCTCTCATGCTAAGGCAAAGAGCAAGCTGTTGGAGCTTGATCACCAAAAGAGGCTGGTTGAGCAGAAGATGACTGTTTACGCTCAAAATATAACGCGGCTATCGCAGTATAGATTGAGGTGTCGATCCCACGAGGAAGCTCTTGGCAAAATAGGTTAGTGAAGTAAAATATTAAAGCAGTAGCAAAGGGTTAATTGATTTAAACGGATGAGATAGAATTGTCTATGAATTGAGAAAAATGTCTTATGATGATTTAAGCAAGGCTTTGAGAATCACAATTATGCTTTATAAATCTACTCTATACTTTGATTCGATATTTATAACTCAACTGAAAGTTTCACATCCCAAACATTCAATCGGAAGGTATGTAATATATAGCACATTTGATAACACACGTATTTGATTTAGTTAAACTCTTTGCAAGCATTAACACACATCATGTTATTTATACAAGTTATCTAAGATCGACAATATATCATTTTGACAATATTGCAGTAAAAGATTAACTTGAATATCAAACATTTATTGCCCTTACATGTTATCCAAGATCGACAATATATCAAATTGACAATACTGCAGTAAAAGATTAACATATAAAACAATATAACCAGTAACAATTATAAATCAACATGAATCACATAAGAAAAGCATGACTGAACATATATGAGACATGAGAATTATAACTTCTGGATTATAGAAAATAAAATAGATAAGAGTTTAATCAAAACCAAACTTACAACATTTATAGCTCTTGACACCGAATCAAAGCATGAAAGTAGATTTACTACACATAAAAGTTCATCTCTTAGCCTTGCTAGGAACTCTAGCCTAAATTACAATACATGTTAATGAGAATAAAAGAAGAGAGAAAAATTGTCTTCTTAAAAACGTCCTAAGGGTCTCCTTATATAGGCAATGAATGGACATATGTCATGGATGACATCAATCTTCAATAATTTTAAGTCAATAACTCGTGTATCCACTTGCAGCACGTTTTTGATAATGTAAATGATCAATTCAGCTTCTGCGGCTGACATGAAAGTTGTAGAATTTTGACTCTTCTTTCCATAGGCACTGATTTCATGCAAATTGGATGAGTGTCCAATGAGATATGAGCAAAATTCCAAAGATACACCAGAATTCGGCCAACAACCATTTTACCCACTTGCAATGCGATTTGGTCCATGATAACGGCTGATTTGGACTTTACCATAAACATACGAGTTGTTGATAGTTAAGTCAAAAATTCACAGCTTCAAGAATTATACCAATTGAGTACGTATTTTGGGAGATACGGTCCAAATACGTGAGTTGGGTCAAGCTGGGTAAGAGTTGTAGTCCGATTCTGTTGTATCTCAATTTTTGGCCCATAACATGTTGGATTTGGCTTTTCCACTATTCTTCAAATTTGTGTAAGATTGAGTCATGTTGCACCCGGTTCAAGAATTTCTTCATTTTGATTTCTACATTGAGAGTTATGTCCAATTTACCTAAACCTGTCCAAATAACATTCATTAATCACAATTTAAGGAGAACACTTTATTTCAAGCTAAAAATACAGAAAATACTAAAATTGGTGACATTAAATGGTGATTGAATCTTTTAACAACATGCATTTTCATGTGTTCATCACAGCCCCCAACCAGCTTATTGCTAGTCTCTAGCAATTCAAGCGTAAATAGAATATGCAAAACTACCTAAGTACTTCAATCAAAACGTCAGTTCGAGATCACTGTTGCTATCATGGTTTTTTCAATTACAACTTCCATAATTTGTGTGTGTGTGAACTAAGCCATAACCATCTAACCACAAACCACAATAGATATAGCCTTGAGAATTTATCCAAGTAAAAGCCTCAACTCCATATCCTCACAGGTGTATGACTGTTTAAAAGGTTAGGACTTCTCTTATGGAGTTGGACAACAGTTAAGCACTCAAGAAAAAGTCAATTTTAAGGACAGACATATAAACTAACATTGATCCGAAGATAGGAAAATTATTTGTTTAAAAATCAATTATTCATATCATACGCCAACTTTAGAACTTTAATTGGCTTGTGAGAATAATACAATTATAACTTGGTGAGAAAACTGTTTTACAAGGTATTTGTCTTCTAAAATTGAATGAAGACTTTATTAAACTGAATTGCTTCTTTTTTTTTTTTTTTTTTCTCTTGTTTTTGGTACTTTTGTGTTTTTTTTTTTTTTTTTTTTTTTTTTTTTTGTTTTTTTGAAGAATACAAGGAAGCATTACAAAGGTTTCTCACCAAATTATATTATGCACAAATGTAACCAACTTATCCCTTAATTCAAATAATATCATTCTAAACAAAAATTAACCAATTCAAAGGATCAATGAAAGTTCATAAGCTGTTTTCTCAACCTTTCCACTTACTCACAAAAGATATGCGAGATTAGAAAAATATATACTTAAACATGGGAATTCTCTTGGCTATATAAATTGAATCATCCATCTTACCACAAGGCTTAGCATTGTGCTCAAAAATATTTTGGAAGTCATTCTTTAGTAACCTAGATAGAAACAGTGACTCAACCTAAACAATTCTGAAATCATACTTAGGCAGAAAAGCAAATTCCTTTATACAAGAATTACCAAGACTACAAGCAATAAACGACAATGCATGAAATATAAAACAAAATAACAAAAAGTTAGTTAAAATGCATTTCAAAAGTTAGTACTAAAACTCCTTACTCTGCCATTCTAATTTGACCTAGAATGCGTCTCAAGAGTTCAAGAATGAACTCTTTACTCTGCCATTTTAATCAAATGTCGGACCACAATTTTTTTTTTTTTTTTGTAAAATGCAACGTATGTCTACTATCCTCCCCCCAAACCAGATGAAACATTGTCCTCAATGTTTAAATAGAAAGAGATAAAGTATAGGAGACATTACCTGAAACGCCAGTTATTTGAAAGAAACAAACCTGAGAGACACTTAAGCAAATATAAACTAAAATGATGGTACTGATAAATAAATAAATAAAAAGAAAAATTTACAAACGGAGTGTTAGATCCAATTTTCGCTTGTTAAGGCCCACTGACCAATCGATCCGAGTTATTGCTGGGTCAGGTTCGTAGGTAACTGCCTGTAATTTGTTAATCAATTCATCCGCCTCAGTAGCAGAAACCAGGATCTGTCGCGCCGAATGTGAAATAAAATTCTGTTCCACAGCTTGATCAAGAAAACAAAGTAAGCAATCAAAATAGTTATTAACATTCAACAAACCTATGGGTTTTCGGTGGATATTCAGTTGGGCCCAAGAGACAATTTGAAAAATTTCTTCCAAAGTACCAAAACCACCTGGTAAAGCAATAAAAGCGTCTGCATTGCAAAGCATTCTGGCTATACGTTCATGCATGGATGAGACTTGTAATTCTTCCCCTATTGTTTTCCCGGTCAGGTTTCCCACGGCCAAAGCTGTAGGAATAATACCTAAAACTTGACTTCCTCCTAAATGTGCAGCTGTTGACACACACCCCATTAGCCCAAGGCTACCTCCTCCATAAATCAAATGAATTTTTCTTGCAGCTAATGTTTTTCCTAGATTGTTTGCTGCTTCTACGAACACTTTACTCTCCCCAGGACTAGATCCACAAAATACACATATATTTCGAAATTGTCGAACTTGGGTTTCCTCCATATCTACTCTCACCTTTATCTCAATATATGAAAATGAAGAAACTGAGGTGCTGTATTTATAGAGTGCCAAATGATAACAATGATTATGGTAACCCGACAGTTTGTCAAAAGAGAGTTAAAAATAAAACACAAATATTTAAACATAATGACCCGCATGCATTATTGAACAAAAAGATTTGAATTTAAGACATCTACATGAGTAGCCCTACTATTCATAAAGTAAAGTTTGAAATTAAAACACATGTATTTACAAGTAGTTGTGATTGTGGCTCACATCTTCCTCTGGTTTTACGTCCAGTAACGGCTTAAACGCCCTCTATGGGTCGGGGATAGGCTTCCCATCCAATTTTCTTATAAATTGGCAAACAGGGTCTTTTAGAGTCAGATTCCCGAGACTATACCGTTGATGTTCATTTTTGAATTTGTTCCATAAATCGAGAAGTTCACGTTGCACGAGCCCACAGGGATGCGTCTCAAGAGTCAATAGGATATCATCCAAAGACTCCTTACTCAGTCCATCCTTAATGAACTGAATTTTATCTTCTCGATTTCTAGATACGAATCCTAAAGAACGACAACTTCGATTACAATTCCATCGAGCACATTTATGACAGACTTGTAACCTTTTTGCTCGTCGCCTTTTGGCATAAGAGCTTCTTCCAAGACCAGGCATATGAGAAACAAAATCATTTTCAAACTCACCAGACAACCGAACCTTGGCTTCAATTAACCAACGAAGGTCCACAGGGATATTACCCATCATCAATAGCCTTAGTCTTTCACACCGTGCTTTGTAAATCTTAAGTAGAGCATTTTGAGGAAATGAAGGAAAACGTTTTTTAAGGTTGGCAAGAATGCGATCCATTTTGAAAGAAAGAAAAGAGATGAATACACAGTTTGAGGGACAGTTTTTAGGGAACTGAGAAACCGACTTTAATAGTCACGGAGTACCGTATCCGCCACTTGACCGGGAAATAAAATCACACTGAAGAAAAAATAAAAAGAAGAAAATAAAGTAAAATAAAATGTGCAGGAAAATAAAAGCAAAAATACAAAGTCAAAAGATAAAGTATAGACAAAATATAAAATATGGTACAGATAGATTGAACCTGATCAATCACGATAGACAGGATCCACAAGAGGGATCTCGCCTAGGTACATAGAGTCGTTTACCTTTTCCACGTAGCTTTTTAGCCGCTGTCCATTCACTTTGAAAGTCCGTCCATCAGTGGGGTCTTCTATTTCAACAGCACCATTAGGAAAAACATGTCTTACCATAAATGGACCAGTCCATCGAGATCTCAACTTTCCAGGGTGTAAATGCAATCGAGAATCATAAAGATAGACCCGTTGATTTGGCTCAAAGTGTTTCCTTGAGATCTGTTTATCATGAGCTACTTTCATTTTAGCTTTGTAAATTCTGGAGTTGTCATATGCGTCATTTCGTAGCTCTTCTATTTCTGACAATTGTAACTTTCTCTGGAGACCTGCAGCATTCAAATCAAAGTTAAGGGCTTTGACAGCCCAATAAGCTTTATGTTCTAGCTCAACAGGTAAATGGCAAGCTTTCCCATAAACAAGCCGGTATGGGGACATTCCTAAGATGGTTTTGTATGCAGTACGATATGCCCATAATGCATCAGAAAGGCGTAGAGACCAATCTTTGCGATTCGGGTTAACCGTCTTTTCCAAAATCTGTTTAACCTCTCTATTTGCTAGCTCGGCTTGTCCATTTGTCTGTGGGTGGTATGCAGTGGAAACTTTGTGAAGAACACCATACCTGCGCATCAAAGCTTCAAAAGAACGATTACAAAAATGTGTTCCTTGGTCACTAATGATGACACGTGGCGTACCGTACCTAGATAACACATTTTCTTTTAAGAATTTTACCACAGTTGTATTATCATTAGTACGACAAGCTACAGCCTCCACCCATTTTGATACATAGTCAACAGCTAAAAGGATGTAAAGATAGCCAAAAGATGAAGGAAATGGACCCATAAAATCAATACCCCAACAGTCAAATATCTCGATAACAAGAATAGGGTTAAGAGGCATCATATTTCTTCGAGATAAAGCACCTAACTTTTGACATCTTTCACAGGAACGACAAAAATTATTAGTGTCTTTGAACAAAGTGGGCCAATAAAGACCACATTGTAAAATTTTCACAGCTGTCTTCTTCATAGAAAAATGGCCACCGCAAGCAGCACTATGGCAAAAATTTAAGACACTAGAAACTTCACTTTCAGGAATGCAACGTCTCATGATTTGGTCAGGACAGTATTTGAAAAGATATGGATCATCCCAATAAAAGTTACGTACCTCAACCAAGAACTTACGCTTATCTTGTGCACTCCAGTCAGATGGAAGTTCACCACAAACCAAATAATTTACGATATGTGCATACCAAGGTATTTGGCTTATAGCAAAAAGATGTTCATCTGGAAAATCGTCTCGAATGGGTGGCAAATCAGTAGAGTCAGTGAACTCAAGACGGGATAGATGATCAGCAACAACATTTTCAACGCCTTTCTTATCTTTGATGGTTATATCAAATTCCTGCAAAAGAAGAATCCACCTAATTAAACGGGCTTTAGCATCCTTCTTAGAAAGAAGGTACTTAAGGGCTGCGTGGTCAGTAAAAATAACAATAGGTGAACCAATCAAATAAGAACGAAATTTATCTAAGGCAAAAACAACAGCTAGTAGTTCTTTTTCAGTAGTAGTGTAATTCATTTGAGCATCATTCAAAGTCCTACTAGCATAATAAACAACAAAGGGTTTTCCCTCCCTCCGTTGCCCAAGAACTGCTCCTACAGCATAATTACTTGCATCACACATAATTTCAAATGGGAGGTTCCAATCCGGTGATTGCATGATAGGAGCGGTGGTGAGTTTGGCAATGAGTGTTCGGAATGCCTCCTCACACTCTTGTGTCCATGTAAATTCTGCATCTTTTAGCAAAAGGTTACACAATGGTCTAGATATGGCAGAAAAATTTTGTATAAACCTTCTGTAAAAGCCAGCGTGTCCAAGAAAGGATCGGACATCTTTTACCGTTTTAGGTGTAGGTAATTTAGAGATTAATTCAATTTTTGCCTTGTCAACCTCTATCCCTCTTTCAGATACAATGTGCCCTAAAACGATTCCTGAAGATACCATGAAATGACATTTCTCCCAATTTAGCACAAGTCCTTTTTCTTCACACCTACTCAAAACAGATTTCAAGTTAAGTAGGCATAAATCAAAAGAATTACCAAAAACAGTCAAATCATCCATAAAAACTTCCATGCATTTTTTAACCATATCAGAGAAAATACTCAACATGCAACGCTGGAAAGTAGCTGGTGCATTACATAATCCAAATGGCATTCTACGAAAAGCATAAGTACCAAAAGGGCATGTAAAAGTAGTTTTTTCTTGATCTTCTATAGCTATCTCAATCTGGTAATACCCTGAATACCCATCAAGAAAGCAATAAAAAGGATGTCCAGCTACACGTTCTAAAATTTGGTCGATAAAAGGCAATGGAAAATAGTCTTTCCTAGTGGCTGTGTTTAACTTTCTATAATCAATACACATTCTCCAACCACTTACTACCCTAGTTGGAACAAGTATCCCATTCTCATTTTCAACAACAGTAACCCCAGATTTCTTCGGAACTACTTGAGTTGGACTTACCCATTGACTATCAGAAATTGGGTAGATTATACCCGCATCTAATAGTTTCAAGACCTCTTTCTTCACTACTTCTTTCATTGTTGGGTTAAGTCTTCTTTGTGGGTCTCTACGAGGTTGGGAACCTTCCTCTAAATGAATTCTATGGGAGCATATCAATGGAGAAATACCTTTAATATCAGCTATGGTCCAACCTAATGCAGACTTATGTTCTTTTAACAATTTTATCAATTTTTTCTCTTGTTCAGCACTAAGTTCAGAAGAAATGATGATAGGAAAGGTATCACCTGGTCCCAAGAATGCGTGTTTCAAACCTTTGGGCAGTGGAGAAAGCTCAACTTGTGGTGTCTCGAGGTTTGATGGTTTCGGTCTCTCCCTCTCTCGTGGCAACTCTTCAAAGTGTGGCTGCCAAAATCGAGTCCGTTTATCCTGTGAGTCAAAAATACTAAACACATCAGTTGTTACATCAGGATAATACAATTCTTCAAAATCAAAATTGAGAAGGTTTTTCAAAGAATCATAGCCATGATTTTTATAAGCTTCCTCCGCTACAAGTGTGTCTATCATATATGAATGATAGCACTCGTCTTCTTCTCGTGGTTGTTTGCCAATGTTGAAAATGTTCACCTCAAGAGTCATATTCCCAAAAGATAATTTCATTAGACCATTTCTGCAATTAATAAGAGCGTTAGCAGTGGCTAGAAAAGGTCTCCCCAAAATAAGAGGGATTTTTGACTCCATGTTAACAACAGAATGAGTATCTAAAACAAGAAAATCAACAGGATAGTAAAATTTGTCAATTTGCAACAAAACATCTTCTACTATTCCCCGTGGTTTCTTGATTGATCGGTCAGCTAATTGTAGGACTACAGATGTTGGTTTAATCTCACCAAGTCCCAACTGCAAGTAAATAGAATAAGGCATTAAATTTACACTTGCTCCTAAGTCCAATAAAGCTTGACCAAACTCATGTGTCCCAATTTGGCAGGAGATTGTGGGACATCCTGGGTCTTTATACTTGGGTGGTGTCTTTTGTTCAATCACTGCACTTACCTGTTCTGCCAAAAATGCAGTTTTTTTCACATGGTGTTTTCTTTTGATAGTGCATAAATCCTTGATGACTTTGGCATAAGTTGGAACCTGCTTAATCAAATGTAACAAGGGAAGATTAATTTTAACTTGTTTCAAATGTTCCAAAATCTCACCTTGAATTTCTGAATTTTTCCCAACCGGTCGAAGAGCTTGAGGAAAAGGCACTGGGATTGAAAACTTACTTTCGGGCTCTTTTTCCATTGTGGCCTCTTTTTCAAGGGGGGCATCTTTACTACTCGTAGATGTGTTAATTTCAGGAGTAGGCTCACTTACAATCTTACCACTTCGAGTAGTAATGGCATTGAATTCTTTGAGATTTTGAACATCAGAAGTAGAAGCTTGTGCCATGAATTGTCCTTTTGGATTGGATTGAGGTTGAGATGGAAACTTACCTCGCTCTTGTACAGTTAAGGCACTAGTCAATTTTGTGATTTGACTCTTGATTTCTTTGTTTTCGTCCACCACCTGTGCAAGAATTGTTTCAAATTTTTGATTAGTCTTACTTTGTGCCTCCATAAATGCTTGTAATGTATCCTCTAAAGAACTCCTAGTTGGTCGTGCATTATATTGAGGTGCAACATAAGACTTGGGTGCTTGTTGTTCTTGTTTCCATTGGTTGTTGGCTTGTTGGTCCGATTTCCAACTGAAATTTGGGTGGTTTCTCCAGCTAGGATTATATGTTTCAGAGTAGGGTGAATAAGGCTTCTTGTACATCCCTAGGGCATTACATTGTTCCTCATATATCCCTCTCATCTCACTATACGTGGGGCAATCCTGAGCTAAGTGTTCTGCTCCTCCACAGACAAAACAGACATCGTGTGACTCAACTCTAGCAACCGTGTGAGTGACCCTTCTATCCTTGGATTTCAAGGCCTCTAACTCCCTAGTTAAGACCTCTAATTGGGCTTTGAGGTTATCCTCTTCCTTAAGATGGAAAACTCCATTGGGTCGTGACCTATTTGTGCTTTCAGCAATGCTAGGTCCAGTCCATGTATGGGCTTTTTCTGCTAAGTCATTAAGGAATTCTATGGCTTCCTCAGGATCTTTGTGAAGGAACTCCCCATTACACATCATCTCAACAAATTGGCGCTCTCTAATTGTGAGTCCCTCATAGAAATAACTAACCAAGCGCCAATTTTCATACCCATGGTGAGGGCACAGATTTAGCAACTCTTTAAACCTTTCCCATGCTTGATATAAGGTTTCACTGTCTTTTTGGGAGAATGAAGAAATTTGTCTTTTCAGGCCATTAGTTTTGTGTTGTGGGAAGTATTTATTGAAAAATGCTTGGGTCATTTCTGCCCAAGTTCTTATAGACCTCGGCCTCAAAGAGTATAGCCAACTCTTTGCTTTGTCTTTCAAAGAAAAAGGGAAAAATTTAAGCCTAACAGTGTCTATGGCTTCAGGTTGGCTATGGAAGGTGGCAATTACCTCTTCAAATTCCCTAACATGTACATAAGGATTTTCACTATCTAGACCATGAAAAGTGGGAAGAAGTTGTATCATTCCAGGTTTAAAATCCGAATGTGGTATGTTAGGTGGAAATATAATGCATGATGGTGTGGCTGTGCGAGTAGGATGTAAGTAATCTTTGAGAGTTCTAACGGGATTTTCTTCGTGTTGGCTCATTGTGTTAGAATTACAAGATGAACTAGAAGGTGAATTCTCTTCACTTACAAATTGTGGGAGTGGTTCTAGTTCTAGTTCTAGTTCTCTCACAAATCTTCCTCGTTTGTCTCTAGGTCGATGCATACATCCTAATTTTTTTTTTTTTTTAGGAAAGAAATGCTTAAGGAAAATTAAGAAGTGGAATAAACACAACAAGAAATAGAAGTAAGTTAGGTGGTAAGACCAACCATGAAATATAAATACAATAACTAAACAAAAGACTATAAAATACGAAAAAAAAGTACAATAAATAAATAATAAAAAGAAAATACAATAAGTAAATAAATAAAAGGTTAGGCGGTAGAACCGGCCATAAAAAGAAAATACAACATATTAACTAAAAAAAAATAAATTGCAATAAATATGTAAAAGAAAATGAAAATAAAGTACAATAAAAAAAAGTGCAATAAATAAATAGAGTACAATACGAAATAAAGGAACTAAGTTAGGCGGTAGAACCAGCCACAAAATAAAAAGAAAATACAATAAATTAACTAAAGAAATAAAGTGCAAGAAATAAATAAAAGAAAGTGAACAAAGTTAGGCGGTAAAACCAGCCATTAAAAAAAAGTGCAATAAATAAACTAAAGAAAATAAACTAATTAGGCGGCAAAACCAGCCATTAAGATAATATAAAATATAACAAATTAACTAAAGAAAACAAAATAAATTAGGTGGTAGAACCAACCATGAATAATAAATAAATCACAACAAAGGAAATAAAACTAAGAGTTTACAAAGAAAAGAAAATATACAAAGTTACCACTTTAGTATTTATAATCGCAACCAACTTTCGCTTAGTGTGCTTCCCCGGCAACGGCGCCAAATTTTTGTTTACGCTCAAAATATAACGCGGCTATCGCAGTATAGATTGAGGTGTCGATCCCACGAGGAAGCTCTTGACAAAATAGGTTAGTGAAGTAAAATATTAAAGCAGTAGCAAAGGGTTAATTGATTTAAACGGATGAGATAGAATTGTCTATGAATTGAGAAAAATGTCTTATGATGATTTAAGCAAGGCTTTGAGAATCACAATTATGCTTTATAAATCTACTCTATACTTTGATTCGATATTTATAACTCAACTGAAAGTTTCACATCCCAAACATTCAATCGGAAGGTATGTAATATATAGCACATTTGATAACACACGTATTTGATTTAGTTAAACTCTTTGCAAGCATTAACACACATCATGTTATTTATACAAGTTATCTAAGATCGACAATATATCATTTTGACAATATTGCAGTAAAAGATTAACTTGAATATCAAACATTTATTGCCCTTACATGTTATCCAAGATCGACAATATATCAAATTGACAATACTGCAGTAAAAAATTAACATATAAAACAATATAACCAGTAACAATTATAAATCAACATGAATCACATAAGAAAAGCATGACTGAACATATATGAGACATGAGAATTATAACTTCTGGATTATAGAAAATAAAATAGATAAGAGTTTAATCAAAACCAAACTTACAACATTTATAGCTCTTGACACCGAATCAAAGCATGAAAGTAGATTTACTACACATAAAAGTTCATCTCTTAGCCTTGCTAGGAACTCTAGCCTAAATTACAATACATGTTAATGAGAATAAAAGAAGAGAGAAAAATTGTCTTCTTAAAAACGTCCTAAGGGTCTCCTTATATAGGCAATGAATGGACATATGTCATGGATGACATCAATCTTCAATAATTTTAAGTCAATAACTCGTGTATCCACTTGCAGCACGTTTTTGATAATGTAAATGATCAATTCAGCTTCTGCGGCTGACATGAAAGTTGTAGAATTTTGACTCTTCTTTCCATAGGCACTGATTTCATGCAAATTGGATGAGTGTCCAATGAGATATGAGCAAAATTCCAAAGATACACCAGAATTCGGCCAACAACCATTTTACCCACTTGCAATGCGATTTGGTCCATGATAACGGCTGATTTGGACTTTACCATAAACATACGAGTTGTTGATAGTTAAGTCAAAAATTCACAGCTTCAAGAATTATACCAATTGAGTACGTATTTTGGGAGATACGGTCCAAATACGTGAGTTGGGTCAAGCTGGGTAAGAGTTGTAGTCCGATTCTGTTGTATCTCAATTTTTGGCCCATAACATGTTGGATTTGGCTTTTCCACTATTCTTCAAATTTGTGTAAGATTGAGTCATGTTGCACCCGGTTCAAGAATTTCTTCATTTCGATTTCTACATTGAGAGTTATGTCCAATTTACCTAAACCTGTCCAAATAACATTCATTAATCACAATTTAAGGAGAACACTTTATTTCAAGCTAAAAATACAGAAAATACTAAAATTGGTGACATTAAATGGTGATTGAATCTTTTAACAACATGCATTTTCATGTGTTCATCAATGACCAACTATTTAGTCGTAGTGGGGACTCATATCGCCTAGCTGACACGCCACCGCGAAGAACTTGAAACACACCTTGCGGTGGCTTTACAAGAATAAGACCTGATCGAGCAAAGCGGGATTTCCTTGGTGGCTAAACTTAAGCAGCACATGAATCATTGGTCTACTAGTTATGAGGGCTTCTGTTGAGAAGCAATGAAAGGTTTCTTGAGGTCGATCGACCTCTTTGAGGGGCACTACCCAAATATTCACCTCCAGTGGTTGTGGAACCTGAACACTAAGGGCTCATATCATGAAGAGGAGACCTCTAGAGTCGGGGACGCCAAAGCAGCATTAGTTCCTTTTAGTAGTGGTTTAGATGAAGCTACTCTTGCTAATGCAACTGCCGCGGTATTGGTGTTGCAATTGCAGGCACTAGCGAGGCTGCTCTTCCTACTGACCAGGGCCAAGCCATTGCCGCTCAGCCTCTTGGGCCAGTTAAAACTTGTCAATCCTCATGCCTCAGCCAACCCTCCGATTGAAGCCAATCTCAATGCAGTGTCTGTTATGGATTTGGAGGGGTTTAACGTGTCTCCAGTAGCATGAGCCATTGCCTTCTCTTCTACTTTTTCCTCTTTCTCTTCTACCTTCTCTTTATCTTCCATCTCCTCCTCTTTCTATTTTTGTAAAGATTAGACTTCTTGTAATAGAACCTCTTGTAATATCCTTTGTTAATGAATGTAAGTATATTTTTTTCTTCCAGTTTTTATGCGACGTTGTTCTTCTCATAATTATTTGCAGTATTTTCACATAAGTAAAAAGTAATATAGCATAACCTAACAACTCATAATATTGAATTTGCAATGTTAGAATAACCGTTTTGCCAATAAAACTGCTAATGAGGGTATTTTGGTACAGTTGAGCTGTTTGGAATAATAAGATTTATAATAAAAGCTAATCGTAATGCCGAACCGCTTACAACGATCAAGTAATAGCGGAGGTTTATAACTTGGAGAGCTTTTGTTTGTAGAACGAGGAGTTCCTCAAAGGCTATAAAGTATTAAGCTCGGTCATTTTGAGTGCCAATAATAACTATGCAAACTTAATCTCCCTATAATAAGTAGATATAGAGGCCCACTCTGAGTGCCTTATGGTGATAGCCAATCTGGCAGGCAGGTATGGCGAAATAGCCAATAATAAATGCCATAAAATAACTGGATCGGTGAAGAGACAAAAGCACGCACCCAAGTTTAAAAGTTTCTCTTCTACCTTTTCCTATTTCTCTTCCACATTCTCTTTATCTTCCATATTCTCCTCTTTCTATTTTTGTAAAGATTAGACTTCTTGTAATAGAACCTCTTGTAATATCATTTGTTAATGAATGTAAGTATATTTTTTTCTTCCAGTTTTTATGCGACGTTGTTCTTCTCATAATTATTTGCAGTATTTTCACATAAGTAAAAAGTAATATAGCATAACCTAACAACTCATAATATTGAATTTGCAATGTTAGAATAACCATTTTGCCAATAAAACTGCTAATGAGGGTATTTTGGTACAACTGAGCTGTTTAGGATAATAAGATTTATAATAAAAGCTAATCGTAATGTCGAATCGTTAACAACGATCAAGTAATAGCGGAGGTTTATACCTTAGAGAGCTTTTGTTTGTAGAACGAGGAGTTCCTCCAAGGCTATAAAATATCAAGCTCGGTCATTTTGAGTGCCGATAACAACTATACAAACTTAATCTCTATATAATAAGTAGATATAGAGGCCCACTCTAAGTGCCTTATAGTGATAGCCAATCTGGTAGGTATGTGTGGCGAAATAGCCAATAATAAATGCCATAAAATAATTGGATCGGTGAAGAGACAAAAGCACGCACCCAAGTTTAAAAGTTTCTCTTCTACCTTCTCCTATTTCTCTTCCACATTCTCTTTATCTTCCATATTCTCCTCTTTCTATTTTTGTAAAGATTAGACTTCTTGTAACAGAACCTCTTGTAATATCCTTTGTTAATGAATGTAAGTATATTTTATCTTTCAATTCTTGTGTGGCGCTGTTCTTTTCATAATTATTTGCAGTGAATTTGTATTCTCACATAATTAAAAAGTAATATAGCATAACATAACAACTCATAATATTGAATTTGCAATGTTAGAATAACTGTTTTGCCAATAAAACTGCTAATGAGGGTATTTTGGTACAACTGAGCTGTTTAGGATAATAAGATTTATAATAAAAGCTAATCGTAATGACGAACCGCTTACAAGGATCAAGTAATAGCGGAGGTTTATAACTTGGAGAGCTTTTGTTTGTAGAACGAGGAGTTCCTCCAAGGCTATAAAGTATCAAGCTCGGTCATTTTGAGTGCCGATAACAACTATACAAACTTAATCTCTATATAATAAGTAGATATAGAGGCCCACTCTAAGTGCCTTATAGTGATAGCCAATCTGGTAGGTATGTGTGGCGAAATAGCCAATAATAAATGCCACAAAATAACTGGATTGGTGAAGAGACAAAAGCATGCACCCAAGTTTGGAAGTTTCTCTTCTACCTTCTCCTTTTTCTCTTCCACCTTCTCTTTATCTTTCATCTTCTCCTCTTTCTATTTTTGTAAATATTAGACTTCTTATAATAGAACCTCTTGTAATATCCTTTGTTAATGAATGTAAGTATATTTTTTTCTTCCAGTTCTTGTGCGGCGCTGTTCTTCTCATAATTATTTGCAGTGAATCTGTATTCTTACATAAGTAAAAAGTAATGTAGCATAACCTAACAACTTATAATATTGAATTTGCAATGTTAGAATAACCGATTTGCTAATAAAACTGCTAATGATGGTATTTTGGTACAACTGAGTTGTTTGGGATAATAAGATTTATAATAAAAGCTAATCATAATGCCGAACCACTTACAACAATCAAATAATAGTGGAGGTTTATAACTTGGAAGTAATGCCACATAATAACTGGATTGGTGAAGAGACAAAAGCACGCACCCAAGCTTGGAAGTTTCCAGATGATAGTTAGCTCGGTGTAAAGATATAACAAGTTGGAAAAGATTAAAATAATAACTGGTCTGTTGTTGTGATGAAAATCATCTCGCAGGCTTGGGCTTTGTATGAACAATAATATCTTGTTTGGCTGAGGCACAACTAAGTAGTCGTTAATCACCGGAGTCGGTGAGATACGAAAACAGGTGACCATTTTGAGGGGCTGCTGAAAAATAGTTGCCAACTCGGAGCAATAATGCTAGCCAAGCAGTTTTCAGCATCTTTAGAGACCAGCTCAGCGTAATAACGCTGAATAGCATGCCATGGATGTTGTGAAAATTCTATAGTGATAACGTGGAAAGGCCATGGTCAAATCCTCTTTAATGGGCGTCGTGAAAAAGGACACAATGATGCTGTAGAAATGCCACAGTTCTTGTTCCACCCCACCGAGCCATCTCGATTGTCCTCGCCAAGCTAGTAATGGTAATGTGCCCCGTAGGAATCGATCCATGTTGTGAAATGCCACGTGAGTGTCGAACTGGTGACGATAACGTGCTCTGTAAGCATCGAATCAGTCATGGCAAAATGATTCATGAGCGTTAAACCAATTACTGCCGTGAAACCAATTATATTGGGCATCGAGCTGATGATGGTGAAATGCTCCGTGAGTGTCAAATCGATCAAATGGAGGATATCGAGTCTCCGGGCTGGTGAAGGCTTTACTTATGTAATATATTGGCCACTGCACCCCTTCTTCTTCTTTGTCAAACAATGAGCTTACAGTTTGTTCTGAGACTTCCAGGTACAGTACCAATACGTCCCTTTGTATAGGGATGGCTAAGTGTACCAGTTTGAAAAGGTAGGCCTTCAATTATAGAAAACGTGTTCACATTCTTTCATCCATCTATTCTTTTCCTTTTTCTTTATTGCCTGAAAGAAGGTAAAGCATTTATCTGTAGCTTTAGAAATGAACCTATTCAAAGCCGCGATCCTTCCTATGAGTCGTTGGATCTCCTTCACCGTGCTTAAGGACCTCACGGAGCATTATCTGGGTTGTCTTCTATCCCTCTCTGATTCACTATGAAGCCCAAACATTCTTTGGACTTTACCTCAAAAGCATATTTCTCTAGGTTCAATTTCATCTCGTTCTCCCTCAATATCACAAAAACTTCATTTAGGTTAGCCATATGGCTCTTTACTTTTACGGACTTGGCTATGATATCATCCACATAGACTTGCATATTTCTGCCGATCAGGATTTTGAAGAGTTTGTTCACCAATCATTGATAGGTAGCTCTAATGTTCTTTAATCCGAATGGCATTACCTAGTAGCAGTATACCCCATGGTAGGTGATTAACTATGTTTTCTCCTAGTCGGAGGAAAATATTAGGATCTTATTATAGCCAGAAAAGGCGTTTATAAAGCTCAGTAGCTCGTGCCCAGCTGTGGCAGCCACAAGCTAGTCGATCTTAGGTAGGCTATCCTTTAAACATGCCTTATTCAGATCGATGAAATCCACGCACACCTTTCACTTTCCACTGACCTTCTTTACTATTACTATATTGGCCAGGCAGTCAGGGTAATGGACTTCCCTGATAAAACCTGATGCCGACAGTTTCTCCACCTCTGTCTCTGCAGCCTCATTCCACTCTCAGTTAAAGATTCTCTTTTTTTGCTTAACTAGTTGAGACGTGGGATTGATGGTCAGCCTGTGAGAAGCTAGTTTTAGATTGATTCTAGGTATGTCTTTGTGGGATAAAGCAAAAATGTCTAAAAATTCACGAACCAACTGGGTTAACCCTTTTTTGACCCCTAGCTCTAGTTAGGTTCCCATCTTAACCGCTTTCTCAGGTTCCTCAGTCCTAACTACACATCCTGCAATACCTCAATTGGCTCTAAGGATTTTTCGACTTATTCTCTCGAGTCAATAGTAGAAATATAGAGTACCATCCTTGTTGATACTGCATAATAATCCTAACCACCTTTTGATCCCCTGACACTACTCTAATTCCCTCCCAATGAGGATCTTGTATGGAAATGGCTGATTGACCACCACAAATTTGGTCATCATGATTTTCTCGTAGGGCTTCTGTCCTATAGTGAAGGGTAGATCCACTACTCCTATTGGCACCACACAACTGTTTACGAACCCCTGTAACAATTTCTATCCTATAGGATGTCTTTGAAGATTATATTGATTGAGCTACCCGGATCGATAAATACCCTATTTATCTTCTTTCTTGCCACCAGCACTTCTATCACAAGTACGTCATCGTAAGGGTATCTAACTTTCTATGTGTCCTCTTTTGTGAACATAATTGGCACATTCTGTCGCAACCTAGTTTTTTGGCCAGAGAAGCATTGCACATAACTCAGTGCACCACCATTGAGTACTTGGAGTAGTTTTCGTTGCTTATTTGATTCTTCTGCTAACGTGGGTTAACCAGAAATAATCATGACGAGTTTGGGATTCGATCCACTGGGCTGGTCAGTAAACGTGAGTCATCGGTCAGTTCGAAACTCTTCTAGGTACCCATTCCCTATTAGAGTGTCTACTTGCTTCCTCAACTAGGAGCATTCCTCCATGGTATATCTTGTCCCTTAATGTGTGTTATACCACTTCTTCGGGTCTGCTTGCTGTTTTACTCCATTCCTTTTGAAATTTCTGTATAGCAGACCATCATTTTGAATCGCTTTGTAGATATCTTCAAGTGGGCTAAAGGAAGAAATTTTTTAACATAAGCCACTATTCTCTCTCTAACTGAGTGTTCATTATGGTTCCTCGGGCTTCGAGGCTTCCCGAAAGGGTTGCATGAATGAAACCTATTTAGCCAATCTCTTTGATTTTTGGGCCCATTGTTTGGCATATTATTCCTCTAACTGTTCAGCGCATTATGCTAGTTCGTGATATTTTCCCTTTACAGAGGATGGTATTCATTATTCTGCTTCTAGTATTTCTGTGGAGGGGGTAGAGGTCTTTTCCTTCCCTTATATATGATTTCATCTCTAGGCCTGGCCTGTTCTCTAGGTGGTTCGGTAAGGAATCTCTTAGCCTTTTTGTCTTCTTCTATTGATATATACTTCAGCGCCTTGTTGTACACCATCGCATAATTTATATCGCTACTTTCCGCCAGGTAGTACGAGAATCTATTTAGCCTTAGCCCTGACTTAAGGGAGTCCAGGGCAATGGGCTAGTTGAAAGCTCTTAAGGCTATTACCTCATTGTGAAATCTCTCGATGAAATTCTTAAAGCTTTCACCTTTGCCCTGTGTAATCTGCTTTAGTTGCTTCGAATCCTTAGCTACCTCACACGAACCTTGAAAGTATTGCGCAAACTTTTTGATCAACTCTTGGTATGAGGAGATACTACGCTGCTTTAAGCCCCTATACCAGAGTAGAATAGGTTCCTGTAAGTTTATATGGAAGATTCTGTACATCTGGTCTTACCTCACCCCGCAATTGACAACAGGTCGGTAATCTAAACAACATAGTGGTTAGAATCGGTGACTTCTCTATAAGTGGGCAGATTTGAGAGTTGAAACCGATTTGGAAGCTTCGCATCTCTCAACTCATCTGTCAATGGCAATCTTCTCTCCCTTTTTATCTTCTTCATAGGAGGTTAATCTTTCTTCTCATTTTTCGCAAAGAGGCTCTTCACCTTTCCTTCTGAATCGCGAACCTTGCTCTCTAGGCCTAACTCACCCTGTTGATGCTGTCGTTGTTCAGTAGACAGCTTTGTCCTTGCCACCTACTCAAAATCTCCTACCTGTGTCACTTCTCTCTTGGAGGGTACTTGATTTTGCCTGATTGCTCTTGCCAAGTCGTGCAAGGCCCCTGACCTATTTCCTCAGTATGTTCACTCCTGAATATCCACCTGAGATTTATTCCTGTTGTCGTTCCTTGCCTCATTTCTTCTACTTTTGATCAACTTAGCCATGAGTTGTCTCAGTTATTTCCTTTCTTACCTCAAGATTCTCAACATTTTCTGGATTTTGGGTGCTAGATGACTGCCTCCATTCCTATTTGGGTTCAGGCCTCGCTCTTCGATGGGGAGATTTCTACTGGTAGATGACTGCTCCACCATAACCGGCTGTCATCTTCTTAGACAAAGCTTTTCGTTTCGATTCCCACAGACAGTGCCAAAACTATTGACTGAAAAAAATGGTTCTTCAGCCAACAAGCTTTAAATTTATTTGTTGGCGGGAATCTGCACTTGGACCCCATCTTGGTTTGGTTTGGTTTGGTTTGCTTGCATGAGCTTAAATCTTCTTTTCATCATCAGTTATAGTGGGACCTGTAAAACACTAACGCAACTATCGTGATGGTCTCGTCGGGGTGGGTTCCAATGAAAACTCTCTGATGCTTAAGTCAGAAAAGGGTCTTTGTGATCAAAATTTGGTAAGAAAATAAAGTAAGGATATGTTAAAGAGGAAGGAAAGGAAACCTCATATTTTCTGTGTTCGTTGTTCTGCTATTTGGGCATCCTCTAGGGTATTTGAATAGGCATTTTTTCAATCATCCTTTGCTTCTGTATCATTCTCTTACTTGATAGCACTGACCCTCAAAGGACTTTCTGGGCATTCTCCTTCTGCTATGTTTCTGTCACAAGCCAAATATCCTTCTACGGATCTTCTTCTAACATACCTCTACTACACGCCAAGTATCTTTCAAACATCTGCTTATGTATAGTCTTGGCATATTTCTTATACCTGACTTCGCTGGTGGGTTTCGTTAAGTGTGAGGCTAAGCTTAATTGGTTGGGGGTCGGCCCCTTGGTAGTCTCTTCCTATTTAACTTCGCGGTGCTCCGGAGTTATCCCAAATGGCTGGTCTTCTAGCAACCACACTAGCTATACTAGGTCGGCCTATCTGTCATAAAGTTGACCAGATTTTCTCGTTGAACTGCGGGAGCCGAGACAAGCTGATCTAGTTAGTGCACAAAGGGTTATCTTGGTCATATTTTGGTCGATTCTTCCGAGCAGGTGCTTCAGGATGTTGATTAGATTCCCTGAATTTGAGTGGGTTCTGCACTGCCTAACCCTGCTAGGATCTAGCCTGAGGGCTATCACTATAGGCCTGTTTGCGAAGTGGGTTATCCCGTAAAGAGCAGTGGACTCTGAGAAGGGTTGTCCCTTAGGAAGACCTCTGGTTGGGCCATTGGGGTTGACTTCTTCTTGAGCCTAGAGGCTTTGGGCCCAGAGGTGGATTTTTGGGGGAGGATTAGAATCAATTATAAATATTGATGCTGACTTATTGGGATTTTGTTGTTGACTTGCTAAGCATTTAGTGTTGTTTAAGATTGTTGCTAGATTTATTGCTGACTTACTGGAAGTTAAACTTGATATTAAAAATTGTTATGAACTTTTGTAACTGGGTTTTGTTGGAGCAATTTGCTCAATCTCCTTTTAGTTTCCCTATAAAAGTTAGCAAACACAATAAACCATATTCACGAGCCTTATTAGTAACTAAACCACATTGATTTTGTCTTATTGATTAACCAAACATTCACTTTTTTTTAAACCCACGTCCATGGGCCTTTCTATTTGGTGCATTTTAAAACTCAATCAAAAAGTTTTTGATGAAAATTTATATCAATGCATATGCTTTGCTATTTATATATAAATAGAATTGAATTCATACATATTCTATTTTGTTTATTTTTTTCTAAAGTTGGTGTAATTGTATTGTTGTCATTCTTAATGATTTTGAATGATAGTGTTGTTTTTTAATTTAGTTGGTATAGAATGGATCATAATTCAAAAAATTCAAGATGAAGGGTACAGTGTCGCCAATAGTAGTAGTAGTTAATTGAGATCACAAATTTTCACCAAGTTACCGAGTGGAGAAAAAGTTAAATTCAAGTACTATAGAATGAGTTATGCATGTCATAGTACTAACAGAGGAGCTTCAAATATGTGATCATATTCAAAGATATGTGTTACTTATCAAAGCACACAAATTGACGATAAATAATAGGCGTTAGCGCTAGAAACAACTAAATGTGAATGTGGGGGGAAAATGAAAAGTAAAAAAAAAAAGTTGTTGGAAATGTTGTGGTAGTTGAGTTTAATAAGTAAGAAATAAAAAAATCATTTATTTGAATGATCATAAAAGATGAGTTACCTTTTAAGTTTGTGGAAGGTTAAAGGTTTATTCAATTTATGAGAAAAGCTTGTCCAGGATTTGATATGCCATCTTGAAGAACAATTGCAAAAGACATCCTTGAGTTGCATATGAATGAGATAACCTTGTTAAAAAGAAGTATTTTTAGTGATAATAGGTAGAAGATTTGTATCACAATTAATACTTAGACGTTAATCTAGAATAATAATTACATAGTAATAACATCTCATTTTATTGATGAGAAGTAGAAGTTTTATAAGAGAATTCTCAGTTTTGAGATAATTTCAAACCATAAAAGAGATAGCATCAAGAAGTTGATAGAAAATTATTTTCTTGATTGAGGTGTTGAAAGCGTGTTTGCTATTATGGTGGACAATGCAAGTGCTATGATGTTGTAGTGGGTAATGCCAAAAGAAAATAAAGAATTGGAAAAAGGACTCATTGGTTTTGAATGGTAACTTTAAGTATTTGCAGTATTTTGCACAAATTATTAATATAATTGTGCAATATGGGATGAAGGATGTGAATGAGTCTATTGTTAGTACTTAAAATGTTGTCAAGTACATCAGGTCTTCCCTCTTTAAGATTGTAAAAATTTAAGCAATGTGTAGAAAGAAAAAAAGTTTCCATTCAAAGCACTTGTCCATCTAAATGTACCAATTAGGTGGAACTCAACATATTTTATATTAGATTGTGCTTTCAAATTAAGAAAAACATATTATTGAATAGAGGATGATGATGGTCTATATCATTCTTATTTTTTAGAGTATGAAAATGATAAAAGAAGGGCAGGGCCATTAATAGATGAGGATCAAGATACTGATCAAAGATTGGTCAAGTTTCTAAAGACATTCTATGATATGACTTTAAAATTAGTTTTGGATGGTGACTTTAAGTATTTGTAGTATTTTGCACAAATTATTAATATGATTGTGCAATATGGGATGAAAGTGGTAAATGAGTCTATTGTTAGTATTTAAAATGTTGTCAAGTACATCAGGTCTGTTAGGGTCGGTGCTTATATGTCATTCCTGAATGTACATATACTTGTATATTTATACAAGTGTACATTCTCATTAAATCGCTAATACCCATTTATATGGTACTATGCATATAACATTGCAGACATTGTACGATTTAAAAGAGTTCAAATCAGATTTAAAGGAGTTTAGATAAGGGCTCATAGTTATGTTGGGTGTTTATCATAGAGTGTGTGATTATACGGGTGTGTGCGTAATTTTAAAAATTACTATATGCGAAGCGGAAGCATGTTACAAAATACACCCATTTTAACAAATTCAACATATATCACATATATGCATAAGTATAACAATTATACAATTATGAACATGATGAACAACATATATCACATATATGAACAAGTATAACAATTATACAAATATAAACATGATGAACAATATTGTATTATAACACATAATGTAAAATACTCACCTAATGAAGGTAGCTTTACAAATTCTTCAAGTTCTTCAATAATCCATGTGAAGAGCTCATCTTGAAGTATATGTTGAACAATTCTAGTCCATAACTTTTGGTGGGATTAAGGAGCTAGAATGGTAGCTTAGTATTTAGAATTTTGAGCACTTGTATTCAAACTCTTTTGAATACAATTTTTGTTTCTTAAATGGAGATGGTAAATATTTTCTATACAACTCTTGTATTAATTAAAAATCTTTAACATACAACTCTTGTATATTAATATTAGAAACAATTTCTACATGATAATTATTTGAACAACTCTTTGCAAAATAATTATCTTTTTCTCCATTTATATATCATTCATTTTTGGCCATCCATTAAAGAAGGAGATGAAGAGAAGTTTGTTTATTTTTCAACACTTGAAAGAATAAAACTCAAAGAACTCTCTCTTACCTCTCTTCCTTGCCATTGCCAAATTCTTCTCCCAAAATTGAATGAATGAATGAATTCAATTGTTTTGCCAAAATTCATTTTGTTTATTCAACACTTTGATTAAACAAAATAAACAAAATGAAGTGCTCCACCAATTTTATTGTTGGTCTCCCATTCAGAATTAATTAAACCAAGCACTAGAATAATGGCCACCAAAATTAATCTTTACCTAACAATTATAATTACTTTAATTATAATGGGTAATTAAATAGCCAACATCTAGGCCACTCATTGTATTAAAATACAATGCCATGATTTATATATATTATAATATTATCTAATAATATAATAATAATATATGATTTAATTATTCAAAACAATTTTGAATAATTACTTTTTACCTTACTAATTTTTACTACCATGGTTAAATGGTAAAAAGGTAAAATCAAATCATGGAACAAATTTTGTCATTTGTCAATATTTTATTAATTAACAACCCTTGTTAATTAATTAAGTGATGTACTTAACAATTAAGTCTTGACAAATGTATAATCCGAGGGATCCTTAAACAATCGTTCTCTTTTGCTGAAATTTATTGGATCGAACTATTCAATCCAATCCGCTACCCAGTGCACAACGAGTATACTTCATATTGTGAGACTCTCTAGGTCCACACCTAATTTGTCATATAGAGCTCCTCCATACATCCGTGAACAATGTCCCACACACACGTTACGGATATTACAAATTAGCATGTTAGACCATACAAGTTGAGGTTATTACATATTCGTATAATCCTTCCATCATTTATATCCTTGAAGAGCAGAGATATAGATCATCACCGTCAAATCTCTATTTGCTCAACCACGAACTTATCTCCAGATTTATATTTCATAAAACAATATCCACAAACACTTTTGTGATATTGTTTATTCCTCCGGAATATCTTTTCCAAGGTTTATGCTTGTGGCCACAAGACTTTCTGAAATACAATCTCAGAGCATTATGATATACAACCCACTCATATGAGCTGATGGATCCCATATCTACGCACACCGAACTCCATGAGCATCGGACCATACCCAGCGACACCCAGTGGTCAGACCATAAAAGGTTTCTGACATGTGTGGAACCAAAGCATGGTGGATCACTCATAAGCCCACCGTGGCGCTTAGGTCAAAGGACCACAAATACTACTCAACTCGGAAGACCTTCCATTGACGGCTTTATGAGATGTCTATTGGATGTCTTCGTGAGTCTGTTCAATATCCAGTCCTTACTGAATACCTGTATCTCTATACAAGCTTCCTACTAAGCTCATGGTTTGCTAAGACTAACCATCTGGACCATCCAGATATAGACATACACTAATCTATATTAATGGGTTCCACCGATAGACCCACATCGATGAAATTAGATCAGGAACATTATGTTTGAGAACATACTTGCATAATGACATTTCTTAGCACCATCTGCAACTCATTGCAGCTATATCATTACTAATATATTCTCAGATCATTGTCCCATTTCAGACAAGGCTCTAACTCATTAGATTTTGCTAACTCTTAGTACCACTAACTCTTAGTGTTTATAACTATTAGCATTGCTAACTCTTAGCCCTGGTCTAAACTCTTTTAGACCAAATCTGAACTCCTTCAGATTATATAATGTCTAAAACGTTACAAGCATCTTACCATTTAATAAAAATAATATGAACGATTTTATTAGAAATAATAATTGTATAAATACAATCACTATATATTTATACATTATGGGATGGCACGTAAGCACAAATCCCAACAAGTTAACCATGTTGAGATATATAAATGCCAAATATTAGCATAGTTAAGTGTTAGCTGGTTATAATACTCAACGAAAATTCAAGAGTTGGAGCCTTGTCTATAATGGGACATAGACTTGGGAATATACTAGTAACTGCATAGTTGTAAGAGTTACAATCGGGTGCCAGGAAATGCTAGTTGCGCAAGTATATTCTCAAATAATTGTCCCTGATCTATTTTTACTGATGCGGGTCTATCAGTAGATACCTTTATATATAGATCAATTAATGTCATACCTATAGGGTATAGATGGTTGTTCCTAGCCAACCGCGAGCTTGAAGCTCGTATTGACATATGGGTATCCAGTTAAGACTAGATATAGGACAGACTCACGAGGGCCTCTGATAGACACCCTATGTAAGCCGTCAACGGAGAGTCCTCTCGAGTTGAGTAGTATACGTGGTCCTTCGACCTGAGTGCTATGGTGGGCTTATAAGTGATCCGCCATACTTTGGTTCCACGCATATCACAGACCTTTCATAGTGTGACCGTTGGGTGTCACTGGGTATCATCCGATGCTTATGGAGTTCGGTGCATATAGATGTAGGATCCGTCAGCTTGCATAGTGAGCTTGATATCCAGATGCTTTGAGATTGTATTTCGAAAAGTCTTGTGGCTACAAGCATTAATCCCGAAAAAGAGTTCCGCCAAGGTAGAACAATATGGCAAAGGAGTTTGCGCATATTGTTCAGTGAGATATGAGTCTGGAGATAAGACATGGACGAACACTAGAGGATTTGACAATGATAATCTATATCCCCACACATCCAGGATATCATGATGGAAGGACTATACGTATGCGTTGTAACATCTGCTTGTATGGTTCAACGCGCTGATTTGTAATATCTGTGACGTGTGCGTGGGACATTGCTCATGGAATAATTTCATTTGACGAATTGGGCGTAGGACCTAGGGAGTCCCGCGATATGGAGTGTACTCGTTGTGCACTGGGGCAGCGTGCCGGATTAAATTGTTTAATCCAGCAATATTCAGCACTACTACGAGAATGCTTGTGTGTCTGTATTTAAGTGTTAAATACAATAATTAGTCAATAATTGTTATGTACTAATTATATAATGACACATGATGCATTGTGGACCCTCGATTGAGTTAACCCAAGTGTGTGTTTGGTGGGACCCACTAGAGGGTAGACTTGATAACTATTTATGATGGGTAAAATAGTTATTTCACACTTTGATTATTTAATTGTTAAATAATCAAAATATCTCTCTTATTATATTATATAATATATTTTTATATTATATTATATTATTATATAGATATAGATAAAAAGAGAAGAGAGAAAGAAATGAAAATGAGAGAATTGTGTGTTTTGATTTTACTGAGAGAAGAAATGGAGAAAGAAGGAAAAGAAGAAGAAAGAAAAAAAAGGAATGAGAAAAACGAAATTGTTTCATTTTTCTTCATGATTTCAATTAGAGCAATCATGAATTGCTTCAAACTCTTCATTTCTTATCTTTTTAAAGAAAAGGATGAAAACACACCCGACCATTTTGGGGTTTAAGAGTTAAACCCAGTGTTACATATAAGGCTGTTGTTCTAGCTTACCAAGCCTACTGTGTTGGTAACTAGAACTGTCTGCGAGTTGGTCTCCATGCAGACTCTGAAAAAAATACGTGTATAACAATACACGTTGAGATGAGTTCTCTATACTACTAATATATTAATGTGATTAATATATTTTATTTATTGTGTTTATTGTAATTTACACGCTTCCGCTGTGTAGAATATGTATAAGATACGTATTTTAGGTAATATACGTAATTGCACATGCATATACCCACATGTATTAGATCCCCAAACAACAATGGTATCAGAGCCATTTAGGACATATATAGGTGTTATTTGAGTGAATGGATGCAAATGGCCCAGTGTAAATGACGCATTTCAAGTGTTGAAATGGGTATGCCGAAGGGGAAGCATGGGGTGCTGCAGCGCCAATGGGCTGGGGCTGCAGTGCTGGGGGTTTGACCTCTCAACGCTGCAGCGATGACATTTGGCGCCACGACGGTGTACTGTTCACTTGAACATTAGCACATGAATAGCATTTTTTATTGTTCACAACTACAATATTTTTAAATAGTGTTTCAAAATTAGTTTCGCATGTGTGGATTTGTGAGATGTGGTGATAACAGTTATCAGTCTACATTATAAATCGGGGTTTATGAGATGCAGTGACAAAGAGTTATCGATCTGCATTATAAATCAGAATTAATTTTTTTGTGCTAGTAACCACAATAAAAGCCATACTGGTGGGGGTTAGTTGTGCTTGCATAGATAAATTAATTAATTGAGAATCACCATTCCTAGGAAAATGGAGACCAAGGATATAAAAATCTCTCTTAATCAGATTGAAGAATATTATATTATGAGATAATATTTTATTTTTATCCGTCTTGTCAATACAGTGTTAGATAAGTCACGTTAGCCTTTTTCCAATATTGCTACAGTATAAGAGACTTGGTCGGTTGAGCTTTGACTATATTGGTTAAACATAAGATGAAGCAAATATATGAGAAAGTATTGCCCAATATTGCTACAGCATGAGGGTAGTATCGATAGCATATATTTGATCATTGACAAGTTAATCTGGAATACACTTATCCAATATTGCTACAGCGTGAGGATAAGGTGTATTCAGGATTAAGTGGTGAGAGTTGCATGAGATGCAATCGACAAATGTTGTCTACCTGTTGGGTTTACAAAGGTCAATATTGTTATAGCGTGAAGCCTGAGTAAATTGCAATGAGATCTACTTCCCGCTGTATAGTTTAAAAATGTTTAAACTATCGCCTTCCCGTTTGAAAGATTATCAAGATTATGTCAAGCAGTGGGATGGCGTTTTAAATCGAAAATGTATAACTAATATACTCATGATTTAAAATATTTTATTAGCGATTTAATAATTATTCCGCTCACATCTCCTGTTATTTTGGCCTGTTAAGTCTAATAGCCACTACGAATTAGTTGGTGTGCATAGTTGATGCAGTCCAACTTTAGGGTACTAGGAATTACTCTGACCAGTGGATGAATCTCAGAAGTGTTCTGGATTCAGTAAAGTTTAGATTATTGTTCATTAGAGTTTGCCGTAAGGTATTTCTGATAATACCTCTCTAGAGGATTGAATAGAGAGAGTGTGACCCTCTTTGCTCTGGGTGCTTCACCTTTTACTCCAAGTATATTTGGTGAGACCAGATGTGTAAGGAGAAAAAGATGAGGCAGATACCCAACATCAATCCTCAGAGGCAACATTTATCCAAAGATCAACAAGAGAATGTGTAGATAGAAAGTGTTTCCACTACAGTAAGGTTGGGTATTAGAAATCCCTCTACCTTAGAAACATTATAATTGTCAGGAAGACTCCCACAGGTTTGTGCTTGATAAACATAGACATTTCTAGGGCATATGATGCTAGCTCAAGCTGGGTATGAGATACCCACGTCCCTCTTATATCTGCAATATGTTGTAGGGATTGAGAGATGCTACAATGCAACAGCTTATAGAAGTAATATTAAGAGTAAGAAATTGTGATTTCTTCTAGGTCCAATTTGTTGGGCAACTTGACTTACTTCTTGTATGCAATACAACAGTTGTATTGTATAATTAGTATAATGTTTTATTAGCTAAATGTCAGTTAATAAATAAATATTATATACAATTAAAAATGTTTGCAGATCAGAATCCTTAAATGATACAGAGTTGTGGTATATAAGCTTAGGTCATATAAGCATAAGACACTTATTCGTCTGGTTAAGGATAGTTGGATTCCTAATCTGACCATGAAGACTTAACCAGTTTATGAATAATGTATTCACGAAGATGACCAAATATACCAGAATGTACATCACATCCCTTTGATTAGATCGAGGTAGTGAGTACATTAACAGCAAGTTTTCATTTGTTTAAGGAGAATGAGATTCTCACTCACTATGGTCCTCCAGGTATTTATCAACATAATGATATTTAGAAAATGAGAAATTGAACTTTATTATATATGGTCCGATTGATAATGAGTGTTACCGATCTATATATGTGAGTATTATGCTCCAAAGACAACTGTTTATTAAGTAGAGTTCCATTAGAAGTTGTTCATTTCATTGTGTATGAGATACAGAAATGAAGGAAGCTATATCTTAAGTATGTTAAGACTTGAGGCTGTCATACTTATGTAAGAGTTACATAGCAGGGTATCTTATTTTGTAAGAGTTACTCAGCAAGATAAATAGTCTCAAGAGGCACAAGTGTAGGTTCATTGTGTATCTTATTAATACAATAGGATACTAGTTCTATGATTCAGAGAAGCGAAGTGTGTTCGTTTCTTGATATATCGCTATTCTAAAGAAAGATTTTCTCATGAAACGTAGAAATCATAGAAAGATTAAACTTGGTGAAGTTAATCTAATAATCAATGAACCAAGGATGGGAACTCAGACTCAATTAAGCAGTGACCTTTTAGCACATTCTCTCAATAGGTCGGAAAGGATGTCTAGGTCACCTATTAGGTATGTTTGTTGCTTAAAGGTGTTGCTTAAAGGTGAACTTTGAGTTTTCTTAGTAGAAGAAAATCATTCTTGACCTACAGCAGTCGATGTAAGACATCGATTCGGGAAGCAGCAAGAAACCATAAAAACAAAAATTGACTCTAAGCATCAGAATCAAGTCTAAAACTTGGTAAAATTACCTGTGGGAATTGTTGTCATTAGTTGTAAAGGGTTTACAAAGGGGTAGTGGGATCCAAATAGAAGGTAGAGACCTTCTAGGCCCTATTTTGGTTTTAGAAAGGTAATTTTTAGTGATCTGGGATCAACTAAGAGGAAACATGTGGACTAGTATAAATGCTAAAGTCGATTAAGAATTTTATTGGCTCTTGCAGCATATTATGACTTTGAAGTTTGGCAGATGAATATAGGACGACATTCCGAAATGAATATCTCGAGTAAGAGATATTCATGGAATAGTCTGAAGATTTTATGTCCAGCCAGACTTCTAGTCAAGTGTGCATGAAAGGTCAGTGGGAGCATGATAGTCTTCTAGATGCTATTTTTTTATAACATACTAGTCATTAGGAATGATGTCGGTATATTATAGTTGGTCAAAAAATAACTCGTAAGAATTTCTCTATAAAGGATTTGTGAGAGGCTTCCTTTATACTACGTATAAAGCTTTATAGAGATAGAGTTAGGAAGCTGATAAGATTCTCCAAAATCATTTCACATCAATAGTGTCTTGAAAGATACAGTTAATCAGCTATGAGATAATTAACATATTGATGAACACATGAAAATGCATATTTATTAAGAGATTCAGTCACTATTTAATGTCACTAATTTTAGCATTTTTATACTTTTAGCTTGAAATAAAGTGTTCTCCTTAAATTGTGATTGATGAATATTATTTGCACAGGTTTAGGTAAAATAGACATAACTCTCAATATAAAAATTGAAATGAATAAATTCTTGAACCTTGAGTAACATGACTCAATCTTACACAAACTTGAAGAATAGTGAAAAAGCCAAATTCGACATGTTATGGGGCAAACATTGAGATACAATAAAATCGAGCTACAACTTCTGCCCAGGTTGACCTAACTCACGTATTTGAACCGTATCTTACAAAATACATACTCAATTGGTATAATTATTGAAGCTGTAAAATACTGACTTAATTATCAACAACTCTTATGTTGATGGTAAAGTCCAAATCAGCCGTTATCATGGACCAAATTGCATTGCAAGTGGGTAAAATGGTTGTTGGCCAAAATCTGATGCATCTTTAGATTTTTGCTCATATCTCATTGGATACTCATCCAATTTGCATGAACTCGGTGCCTATGGAAAAAAGAGACAAAATGCTACAACTTTTATGTCGACCACAGAGGCTATGGTCATTTACATTATCAAAAATCTGCTGCAAGTGGGTGAACGAGTTATTGGCCTAACATTATTGAAGATTGATGTCACACATGACATATTTCCATTCATTGCCTATATAAGGAGACTCTTAGGACGTTTTTAACATTAGATAATTCTCTCTTATTTTCTTCTCATTAACATGCATTGTAATCTAGGCTAGAGTTTTTGGCAAGTCTAAGAGATAAACTTTTAGGTGTAATAAATCTACTTCTATACTTTGATTCATTGTCAAGAGCTATAAATGTTTGTAAGTTTGGTTTTGATTAAACTCTTATTTATTTTATTGTCTATAATTCAAAGGTTATAATTCTGATGTCTCATATATGTTCAGTCATGCTTTTCTTATGTGATTCTTGTTGAATTATAATTGTTACTGGTTACATTGTTTTATATGTTAATCTTTTACTGTAATATTGTCAATTGATATATTGTCGATCTTGGATAACATGCAAAGGCAATAAATGTTTGATATTCAAGTTGATCTTTTACTGCAATATTGTCAAAATGATATATTGTTGATTTTAGATAACTTGTATAAATGAACATGATTTATGTTAATATTTGCAAAAGAGTTTAGTCATATCAAATGCATGTGTTATCAAATGTGCTATATATTACATATATTTCGATTGATTGTTTAGATGTAAAACTGTCAATTGAGTTATAAATATTGAATCAAAGTGTAGAATAGATTTATAAAGCATAATTGTGATTCTCAAAGCCTTGCTTAAATCATCATAAGACATTTTTCTCAATTCATAGACAATTCTATCTCATCCACTTAAATCAACTAATTAATTTTATCCTTTACTACTGCTTTAATATTTTACTTCACCAACCTATTTTGCCAAAAGCTTTCTCGTGGAATCAACACCTCAATCTATACTGCATTAGCCGCGTTATATTTTGAGTGTAAACAAAATTTGGCGCCGTTGTCAGGGAGGCACACTTAGCGAAAGTCGGTTACGTTTATTAATACTAAAACGGTAACTTTGTACATTTTCTTTTCTTTGTAAAATTTTAATTTTTAAATTTATTTCTCTTGTTGTAATTTATTTTATTGTTTATGGCTGGTTCTACTGTCTAAATTAGTTTTTATTTATTTATTATTACACATTATTATTTTTAGTAAATTTTTCGTATTGTATTTTATTTTAATAGTTAGTTCTACCTCCTAACTTAATTTATTTTTATTTTTTTATTGCACTTTAGTTTATTTATTGTACTTTATTTTCTTTATTGCACTTTATTTTCTTTTATTTATTTATTGCACTTTTTTATTGTACTTTATTTTTATTTTATTTTATTTATTTATTGTATTAAATGTTTTTTAGTTAGTATGTTGTATTTGTTTTTATTTTAATGGCCGGTTTTACCGCCAAATTTTTTTCTTATTTACTTATTGTACCATTTTTTATTGTAATTTATTTATTTATTGTACTTTGCATTTTATTTTCTTTTATTTATTATACTTTATTTTCTTTTATTTACTTATTGTACTTTTTATTTATTTATTTATTGTACTTTTTTTTATTGCACTTTATAGTTTATTTCTTTTGTTCATTTATTGTATTTATATTTCATAGTTGGTCTTACCACCTAACTCATTTCTATTTCTTGTTGTATTTTATTTCACTTCTTAATTTTCCTTGAACATTTCCTTAAAAAACAAAAATAAATAAAATTTGTTAGGATGTATGCATCGACTTAGAGACAAACAAGGGAGATTTGTGAGAGAAGTATAATTAGAATTAGAATTAGAATCACCACCACAATTTGTAAGGGAAGAGAATTCACCATCTAGTTCATCTTATAATGCCACACAATGAGCCAACACGAAGATAACCCCGTTAGGACTCTAAAAGATTACTTGCATCCTACTCGTACATCCACACCATCATGCATTATATTTCTACCTAACACACCAAATTTAGATTTTAAACTTGGAATGATACAACTTTTGCTCACTTTTCATGGTCTAGATAGTGAAAATTCTTATGTACATGTTAGGGAATTTGAAGAGGTAATTGCCACCTTCTATAGCCAACTGGAAGCCATAGACACTGTTAGGCTTAAATTTTTTCCTTTTTCTTTGAAAGACAAAGCAAAGAGTTCGTTATACTCTTTGGGGCCGAGGTCTATAGGAACTTAGGCAGAAATATCCAAAGCATTTTTCAATAAATACTTCCCATAGCACAAAACTAATAGTCTGAAAAGATAAATTTATTCCTTCTCCCAAAAAGACAGTAAAACCTTATATCAAGCATGAGAAAGGTTTAAAGAGTTGCTAAATCTGTGTCCTCACCATGGGTATGAAAATTGACGATTGGTTAGCTATTTTTATGAGGGACTCACAATTAGAGAGCGCCAATTTGTTGAGATGATGTGTAATGAGGAGTTTCTTCACTAAGATCCTGAGGAAGCCATAGAATTCCTTAATGATTTAACCGAAAAAGCTCATACATGGACTGAACCTAGCATTACTGAAAGCACAAATAGGTCACAATCTAGTGAAGTTTTCCATCTTAGGGAAGAAGATAACCTCAAAGCCCAATTAGAGGTCTTAACTAAGGAGTTAAAGGCCTTGAAAACCAAAGATAAAAGGGTTACCCACACAGTTGCTAAGGTTGAGTCACACGATGTCTGTTTTGTCTATGAATGAGTGGAACACTTAGCTCAGTATTGCCCTACTTATAGTGAGATGAGAGGGATATATGAGGAACCATGTAATGCCCTAGGGATGTACAAGATGCCTTATTCACCCTACTCTGAAACCTATAATCCTAACTGGAGAAACCACCCAAACTTTAGTTGGAAATCTGACCAATAAGCCAACAACCATTGGAAACAAGAACAATAAGCACCCAAGTCTTATGTTACACCTTAATATAATGTACGATCAACTAAGAGTCCTTTAGAGGATACATTACAAGCATTTTTGGAGGCACAAAATAAGACTAATAAAAAATTTGAAACAATTCTTGCGCAGGTGATAAATGAAAACAAAGAAATCAAGAGTCAAATCACCAAGCTGACCAGTGCCTTAACTATACAAGAGCGAGGTAAGTTTTCATCTCAACCTTAATCCAATCCGAAAGGACAATTCATGGCATAAACTTCTACTTCTGATGCTCAAAATCTCAAAGAAGTCAATGCCATTACTACTCGAAGTGGTAAGATTGTAAGTAAGCCTACTTTTGAAATTAACACATCTACGAGTGGTGAAGACGTCCCCCTTGAAAAATAAGCCACAGTGGAAAAAGAGCCTAAAAATAAGTTTTCAATCTCAGTGTCTTTTCCTCAAACTCTTCGACCGGTTGGGAAAAATTCAAAAATTCAAGGTGAGATTTTGGAACATTTGAAACAAGTTAAGATTAATCTTCCCTTGTTACATTTGATTAAGCAGGTTCTAACTTATGTCAAAGTCATCAAGGATCTATGCATTATCAAAAGAAAACACCTTATAAAGAAAACTGCATTTTTGGTAGAACAGGTAAGTGCAGTGATTGAACAAAAGACACCACCTAAGTATAAAAACCTAGGATGTCCCACAATCTCCTGCCAAATTGGGACACATGAGTTTGGTCAAGCTTTGTTGGACTTAGGAGCAAGTGTAAATTTAATGCCTTATTCTATTTACTTGCAATTGGGACTTGGTGAGATTAAACCTACATCTGTAATCCTACAATTAGCTGACCGATCAATCAAGAAACCACAGGGAATAATAGAAGATGTTTTGTTGCAAATTGATAAATTTTACTACCCTGTTAATTTTCTTGTTTTAGATACTCATTCTGTTGTTAACATGGAGTCAAAAATCCCTCTTATTTTAGGGAGACCTTTTCTTGCCACTGCTAATGCTCTTATTAATTGCAAAAATGGTCTAATGAAATTATCTTTTGGGAATATGACTCTTGAGGTGAACATTTTCAATATTAGCAAGCAACCACGAGAAGAAGACGAATGCTATCATTCATATATGATAAACACACTTGTAACGAAGGAAGCTTATAAAAATCATGGCTCTGATTCTTTAGAAAATCTCTTTGATTTTGATTTTGATTTTGATTTTGAAGAATTGTATTATCTTAATGAAATAACTAATGTATTTAGTATTTTTGACTCACAGAATAAAGGGATTCGATTTTAGAAATTAGGCATTGAAGAATTGCCATGAGAGAGGGAGAAACCAAAATCATCAAACCTCAAGACACCATGTGTCATCATTAGTGACCAAAGAACACATTTCTGTAACCATTCTTTTAAAGCTTTGAGTGCTGCAAGTCTTCAAAGAAAGTTACAATTGATAGAAATAGAAGAGCTACGAAATGATGCATATAACAACTCCAGAATTTACAAAGCTAAAATGAAAGCAGCTCATGACAAACAGATCTCATGGAAATACTTTGAGCCAAATCAACGGGTCTATCTTTATGATTCTCGATTGCATTTACAACCTGAAAATTTGAGATCTCGATGGATTGGTCCATTTATGGTGAGGCACGTTTTTCTTAATGGTGCTGTCAAAATCGAGGACCCCACTAATGGGCGAACTTTTAAAGTGAATGGACAATGGCTGAAAAGCTATGTGGAAAAGGTAGACCACTCTTTGTACCTAGACGAGATCCCTCTTGTGGATCCTGTCTATCATGCTTAATCAGGTTCAATCTATCTGTACCATATTTTATATTTTGTCTATATTTTTTGACTTTTTATTTTTGCTTTTACTTTCTTTCACATTTTATTTTACTTTATTTTATTCTTTTTCTTTCTTTAGTGTGATTTTATTTCCCGGTCAAATGGTGGATATGGTACTCCGTGACTATTAAAGTCGGTTTCTCAGTTCCCTAAAAACTGTCCCTCAAACTGTGCATTCATCTCTTCTCTTTCTTTCAAAATGGATCGCATTCTTACCAACCTTAAAAAACGTTTTCTTGCATTGCCTTAAAATGCTCTACTTAAAATTTACAAAGCACGTTGTGAAAGACTAAGGCTATTGATGTTGAGTAATATCCTTGTGGATCTTCGTTGGTTAATTGAAGCCAAGGTTCGATTATCTGGTGAGTCTACAAATGATTTTATTTTTTATATGCCTAGTCTTGGAAGAAGCTCTTATGCCAAAAGGCGACGAGCAAAAAGGTTACAAGTCTGTCATAAATATGCTCGATGAAATTGTAATCGGAGTTGTCATTCTTTAGGATTTGTATCTAGAAATTGAGAAGACAAAATTTAGTTCATTAAGGATGGATTAAATAAGGATTCTTTGGATGATATCCTATTAACTCTTGAGACGCATCCCTGCAGGCTCGTGCAATGTGAAGTTCTTGATAAAGACTTTATTTGAAGGAATAATTATGGATGAGATGAATGCTTCTATCAAACAACTGTTGTTTAGGTTGTTTGATAGTTATAAGGCATTTAGAGCATATAACGGTGGGGATGAATCTAGTATTAGCCAAAACCAATCTTGTAATAATATGCAGTTAAGAGGTCGAGTAGATGAGGTGAGCGAAGAAGAAGACTAATAAGAGTTAAATAAGTCTAATATTTTCTTATTTCAAAATTAATATTTATTTGTAGAAATTAAGATTATTTGAATTTTATATATTTTATTGTTATTATATAGATTTGGAGTCAATAGAGCAAATAGGGTCGAAACTATAATAAAAATAAGCCAAATAGGATCGAACCTCTACAATAAATGTTACAGTGATTTTCTGTCGTGATTTGTACCATAGCGCCCAGAAATGAGCGCTATGGCACCCAAAATAGTGTTTACAGTGCCACGTCTCATAAACAGTAACTCGTTAACAGTAATCTTGCTACAGTAACTCGTTAACAATAATCTTACTCTTCCTTGTATTTGATGTTTAACCCTAATTTGAAAACATAAACCTATAAATAAAAGGCCAAAAACTCTAATTAAGTGGGAAGAGAAAAAAGAAAATAGGTAAAAACTTAGAGAAAGAATTCACAACACAAAATCAAATATCAAAACCAAAGATTGAAAAACCAAAATCAAGATTCAAGTTTCAAGTCAAAGAAGAAAGAGAAGCACATCAAGGAGTCACTTTGATTAGTTTTTCTATTCTTTCTTTATCATAATGTTCTTGTTCTTGTTAATCTTTATGAATTAGTTTAATACTTTTAATTTTGTGATGGGTTAAATTATTCATCTAGGGTTAGACTATGTAAACTTAGTATGGATTTTGATTTTGTTAATTCTTAGTTTATGATATTAATACAATAGATTGATTCATTCTATTTGAATTTAATGTTTTCATTTTACCTGATCAATATTTTGAATGATTAAAGAACCACGATGAACTTAACAGATGGATTCATATGTTTAGCCTATGATAGTTTGATGCATGATTATAGAGTGATCCATGTAGGATAGACATATACCTAGATGGCATGTATGAAATTATTTAGACTTAATCTTAATGAATTACATTCTGATTTGATTACCATAGATATATAGGTGATTGTTAGAATGTGTAATATAGTCACTTAACCATCGATTGAGGCTTATGATGAGATTAGTGTTTAAGCCAATCAATTGGTACTAAGGGATTAACTAAGATATTAATAAGTCCAATGAAATATTAGGGAATGAGTCTATACCATAGATTATAATCTTTTGGTGAATTTATCTCTTGTTTGTTACTGTTTAAGTTGATTTAATTGATAGAATTAGGTTAATTAATTAAATTTCATATTTTAATTTTCTGAATAAAAGTTAAGTAGTTATAATTTTAGTACTTTGTTGAATGAACTAGATGACTTAATCCTTGTGGGATCGATACTTGGGCTTAAAATTCTATATTACTTAATACAATAGCGTGCGCTTGCGCTAGGCTATTATAACTTACATCAAAGACACTTAAGATGCTTTGTCCCAATTCAATAAAGAAAAGAAAAAAAGAATTGTAGTTAAACCACAAAAAAAAAAATTGAAAGGTATTTGTCAATTGAGAGAGATAAGTCTAAAAATGCATACTTTGATATTTTAAGTTGGTGAAAATTAAACTAGACAAAGTATCTAGTTTTGTCTTGAATTGTTAAAGATGTTTTGGTAATTTCAGTGTCTACTGTTGCCTCTAATATTACATTTAGTATGGGAGTAGGCATTCTTGATGCATTTAGAATTTCTTTAACTCTTAAAACTATGAAGGTCTTATTTTGCACTCGAAATTGGCTTTAATCTACTTTTCTTGAAAACCAGATAGACATTCTTAACACAAAAGATACTGAAATTTGTAAAAGTGTTGAAGTAGGTATAATTATTACTTATATTATCATACTATAATTAATTTTTTTCAACTTTGTTCTTTACTTATATTTATTTTTCTGTAGAATTTTTTTAACCTGATGCAAGCAGCAGAGCATGTTATGATCACTAATTGATATTTTTATTCGAGGTAATAATTTTAATATTTATTATGTTTCTTATATCTAATTTACAATTTATAGTTCATTAATATAGTTTTCTTTTCTTATAATTATATATTTGTTGGATTTTTATATTATAGTTTATCATTAATGGTCATGGAGTAAGAGTTAGTCATTTTGGACTTCGAGTTTTAGAAGTTGAATTTTAGATTTAAGAAGTTGGATATGTAGATTTAAGAACATTTTAAAGTTGTTAGCTATGTGGTATATTTTTTATCTTATATTGAAGTATTGAACTATAATGGACGAATTAAATTTTCATAGATAATTTAATTTTGATGGAAAATTTGATTTTCATGGATATATTTATGTTTATGGGTATTTTGATTTTCATGGATAATTTGATGTTGATGGACAATTTTATTCTTATGGATAATTTTATTTTGTTGGATATTTTTATTTTCATGGATAATTAATTTTGATGGCCAATTTTATTTTCATGAATAATTTGATTTTGATGGACATTTTCATTTTAATGGATAATTTTAATTTTGATGGACAATTTTATTTTGATGTATTGGATATTGATTTTTCGTAGATGATAATGATATGATGTCTATTGTATGTAGTTTTATATTATTTTATATAAAGGATAAAGTTCTAAATTATATGTTTTTTAATTTTGAAATATTTATGTTGAATATTTTTAAAATACAAATATTAAATAAAATTGTTAGTGTTTAGGATATTATTAAATATTAATAATTTAAAAGTTCAAATTAAGCAAATAGTAATTATATAAATATGAAATAGGATATTAAATTTTTTGATAAAAAGAATTTAAAAAAGCCCACATTTTAAAAGAATTTTTTTAAAAAACAAACCACATTTTAAATAGGGCTAGTTGGGCCATAACTGAAAAAATTGAAATGAACCAAACTAAAAAAAATCAGTTCAATTTTGCCCCTCTAATTTAGTTTATTCAGTCCTTTTATAAGAGAGAACCAAATAACAACAGGCCAATTCGATTTTAGTTGAAATCGAACCGAACCAACCCGTGCCCACCCTTACCCTTTATAACCTATAAATTGATTCTATCATGAGCCAAAATTTTGCATCACGCCATTAAGATCTTATTCTAAATTATATGCATATAAATTAACGAAGGCAGACTTACATTGAAGCAAGAAAAGGCCCATATCCTAAATAGTAAAACGTTTTTAGAAAATAAATAAGTATTTATGATTTAACCTTTCACCCTTATAACTTTTCAATTTTGATATTTTGGCCCTTACAATATTAAAAGGAAAACGGACATCTTTGTCCCTCAAATTTAATCTTATACCTAATTTTGTCCCTCTTCTTTCAAATTACCTAGATTTGTCCATCTCCATTAGTTAGTTGTTGTTAAGTTTGACAATAGAAGAGCAAAAGAGTAATTTAACACGTATGACAAAAAGTAACATGTTTTTACAGAGCCACGTGTCGAATAAACAATGGTGAAACAACTAAAAAATTATGAAGTATTTCACGCTAAAAGAAACAAGCCCTTCATCTTCCACCATCGCTCTTTCTGTTTGAAATAGCCCTCCGTAAAAACCATCTAAGAAAACCACAGTGAAAGTCAACAAAACCATTTTAAACCACTGTTAAAAATGCAAAGATAGTCAACCACTACCACTAATGAAGGAAACTATAAGCAAAGACTCTCCCCTTTTGTTCATGGTGAGTAATCGATCTCAGTTTAAAATAAATTTCATAAAATATTGGATTTAAGACATTATGGAGTCCAATATGATTTCTAAGTTTTATGATATTTATACTATTTTTTGGAGTGATTTATTGGTTGTTTGATATATAGGTTTCGAATTTTATTGATGATTTTGGTATATTTTATAAATGTCCATCCCATAAAAAAAATCTTAACATGAATAGTACTATAATTATTAAAGTACAAAGTCATTATCTTGTCATTGCACCATTGACATGTCTTTTAATATAAGATTGTTGGTCTAGTATATAAGCATTAGAAGTGTCTTTCTCATACGAAATGTGACTGCTTTCAAAATAAAAAATTGTATTTGCATTAAAATCTTCTAGTTTGGGCTTCCTTAACTTATAAAAATTGCATCTTCTATGTATGCATCTGAAATATAACTTATTTGAATTTTCTTCAAATTCTAATATACCAACATATGTCCTTTGCATTGACAAAATTTATCTTTAAATTTGATCAAGTGACCATTTACTCGATCAAAGTTGCTTCATGACCTCATTAATTATCTGTTAGAGTTCCAACTTTGCTGCATGGTTGAATATTTTGGGCAAAAACAATATTCACGGATTTTTATTTCAAATGGTTAGAATTTTATGTTTTATATTGTAGGCTACTTGAATATTTTTGTGTTCTATAAATTAGGTGGAATCACTAGGATTTCTTTAGATTCTATGTTGTTGGGTAGTTTGTATTGAATTTTTTTATTCGAGTCTTTTTGGTAATGGACTGGGGCATTGAAGAATTAAGCTTGTTGTAATTTTCTTTAGGTTGATTTTTCTACTTTAAATAAAGTGTTTTCAGACTATTTATATACCCCAAAAAAAATCGAAGGAATAATGCCCATGTTATCAACGGATAAAAACAATTCAAAAATGACTAACAAATGAGGGTAAAATTATAATTTTATGTCGCCATTAGATGCTAAATATTTACGTATTGTTTATTGTCTTTTTTGTTAATTTAAAATTTTTTTTTTAGCCACGTGTTAGTCACTTTAAACAAAACAGTACATATGCATAACCATTAGGGACAAATACAAATATTGTACTAAAATAATTGCATTTCTGTCAAATGCAATGACAACTAACTAATGAAAAATAACAAATTTGAGTAATTTAAAATAAGAGGGATAAAAACATTCTTTTTCCATATTAAAACTCGTTACCTAAGGTCTAGATTCAAATCTTTGTAGGTGTTTTTCCTTTAACTAGAGTAATTTTTTTATCATTTGTTATGAAGATAGATTGTACCTTTTGCAGCCCATAAATGAGTTTATTATACTAAATTAAAATGTTTTCATCGTAGAGATGGCAATTGGGCTAGTATGGCAAAAACAATAGTCATGTTGTGCCATTATTCTAGTGAGCTGTGCTATGAATCGTGAATTTGAGTCAGCTCACATGAGTCAAATGAGTAACTTTTAGGTAGGCCTACTAAATTTTATATTTTTAATTTATTAGTTGTTATTTTATTTATTAAATAATATTTATAAAATTAAAATTAAAATTTGTTATTTGGTTAACAATTGTGTTTATGAGGGCTTGATATTAAAAAATAAATGATTTAACCACTCAACCAATACAAACATATATTACTGGTTTACAATTTTTAATATATAACGTCATTTTTATTTCTAATTTATTTTTTTAATTGAATCAATTTATGCGAGATATATAATTAAGATCATTATTCTGAATTCAAAAATATTTTTTAAAATTTTTATTGAAATATGACACTATCTTGTCTCCCCCTATTTTATGCAAAACGACGCCATTTAAGGTGTCAATAAATTTGTTTTTAAATGACATTTTTCTCTCATAATTATAACACCAAAATGGCACTGTTTTCCTCTGTCTAAATTACAATATAGGGAAAATGACACTATTTAAGGTCCTTCGTCAACATTATCAAAAATAAGTTTAATTTTTTTTTTTATAATTTTCATGGAAAACCAGAGTCGTTTTCTCTAAGAATCACTTTAAAAGAATCACCCAAAACGATGCCATTGAAGAAGAAAAAAATTAGATAAAAGGATGGTAATTATTTTCCCTAAATTTATAACACCAAAATAACGTCGTTTGTCATATAAATTACATAAATAATATTATTTTGGTTACAAAATAACATGAAAAATAAATTTTCACATCATGAATATTCACTAAAAATGGCATTGTTTAAGGTCATTATTCTGAATTCAAATTTTTTTTTTCTTTTTTAATTTTATGAAAAAACAATGCCGTTTTGCCTCCCTCTATTCCACACAAAAGGCAACCGTTTAAGGTGTAAATAATATTTTTTATAAATATCATTTTCCCTCCTAAAATTATAACACCAAATGACATCATTTCAATTAAAATTACCTAAATAGCACCATTTTCTGGCAACGAAAAAAAAATCTTACATAGAAAAAAATCTCCACGTAATGAAATTTCAACAAAATATTGCCGTTTCATTATATTAATAAAATACATCACATGACTCTTTCTGTCACAAAATAATTTTTCTAATTCTATCACAAAATTGTGATATTCTTTATCATAAATTTATGATAATTTTAGTTCAAGATAGAAAACGTCACTATTTTATAATAGAACACTACATTCAGAATAACCACATAAATTTGTGATAAAAATCACCATAACATCCAAATCATTTTTCAAAAATATTTTTTACAAAAGGCTTATTAATTTAAGGGAAATTGACCAATTTAGTCGTATTTTAAAATGCATAAGTTATTTTGACCGAGTCAAAATAACTTATGTATTGTTAATCAATTATATTTTTTTTTCTTATTTTACCCTTTTATATTAAATTATAAAAAACAAATAATTCTTCATTTCTTATTTTTCTTCTCTCCACCGACACTTTCCCATTATCTTTTCACTTTTTCACATTTTTCTCACAGTCACTCTCTCTCTCATGGCGCGGCGCTCCACCTCTCACGGCGGTCCTCCTTTCTCTCTCATGGCGGCAGAACAAAGTTGGTATGTATTTATAAATTAATTTTTTTATTATTTTTGAGTATTATAATTTATATTAGTTAACAATATGTAGAAATGTGTAGATTTAAACGGTAGAAAGTTAAAAATGTGTGTAGATTGCATGTAGATTGTATCTGGCATATTTTTTGCGTTAAGATGCGGCAGCACATGCGTCTACGCACTGTTGGGGGTGGTGAGTAGACGCACGCGCCGCCGTATCTTAGCCCAAAAATTTCCATTTTTAAAATTTTTTTAATTAATTTATGTTGTTTATGTTTATTTATAATTATTTAATGTAATAATTTAATTTGGTTAATAATTATGTAAATAGTCTAGGTTGTTAGTTATAATTAAATTAAATTTTTATTATATGTTATGTTGATTATTTTTTTATTAATATTAATAATTTTTTAATTTTTTCAAGAAATAGAATGTCACGAAAGAATATGTAATTGCCGAAATTTGTTTCTACCGAGCAAACGTACATACGTACTCGAAGTTATGGGTTATACGAAATATAAAAAATAAATTAACTTCAAGGCAGGTAGAAATATTTAGAACCACATGTTTTGGTAGTTTATTGGATGTATCAAATATTCCATTTTCAGGTATTTTAGCCCATGAGATTTTATTAAGACGTGTGCATACTAAAAGTTAGTATGAAGAATTATGGTTCTACATAGGTAAAAGACGTATTAGATTTTTTCGTCAAGATTTTTATTTGATTACTAGTTTGAGGATAAAGGATTATCCTGTAGTAAGTGGGTTAGGTGATAGACTTTGTCATAAATATTTTTCGGGTAGAAGTCAGTTGACTTACAAGGATTTGGATCAGTGGTTCGGCAACGTTACATTTGACGATGATGTAGATGTAGTACAAATGTGTCTATTTTATGTATTTCATAAATTGATAATGCCACGTGATCGAAATAAAATCATACAATATTTTGTACTTCATCTGGTAGATAATTTAGATGAGTTTAATGTCTATCCTTGGGGCACAATTGCATGGACTGTACTCTACAATAGTTTATGCACGGCTCCAATTAAAAAGTTGGCGAAGGTAAAACAAAACAGGCGCTGGGGATATAGAATCATACAACTTATACTCATTTTGTCACGCATTCTTGGTAAGTAATTCTATCTTTTTGATTCATTATGATATTATGATAGAAAAAAATTTATTTTGTTGGCATTGTAATTTAAATTTATTATCATCTTAGGTGTGGATCTACGAGACGATCCGAGGTGTGGGGAGTTGTTTGCCAATAAGAATGGAGATTATTTTTCTCGTATTCTAAATTGGTCTGGCACGAGTACCCCATTAAACAAAAATATCGTAGATGTCCTCTTTGATGGTGTTGGGGTATGCTTTTATGTTCAACAAAAAATATATATAACTTACTTATAATTTGTGTTATATTTTCTAATAAAGATTAATAAATCTAAAATATTATAAAGGTTTTGGAGGTTCATAAGAAGTTGGTACCCCGCAAACATTAGAAGACTGCGGACTGTTGCGCGGCGGTAAACTTTTGCATTCCATTGGAAAAATGGGGAGGGAGTCTTAAGTTGGAGACAGCTGATATCCCGGACACCCAATTCACCGATAATCTGCAGCATCTCGACGAATTTCAAGCCCTACCAGCGACTGAATCAATGGTATAATAATTTAATTTTTTTTTCCTTGAATTATCTGATGCTTTTGTTACTCGTTAGTATTAGCTTGTGAAAATTGATTATAATAACTTATGTATAGTTTCAATCCGGCACGTCAACATCACAGTATGAAATCCTAGAGAAGAAGATGGAGAAGAAGATAGATGATCTTAAAGAAACAATATTTACCAGGATTGATAAGGGTAACGCAAAGCTTTCAGCCAAGATTGATAAGGGTAACGTAAAGCTTTCAGCCAAGATTGATAAGGCTAAAGAAACTATCTTGCATCAGATATCTCTCTTGATGCAACAGCTTGATATCTCTCTTGATGCAACAGCTTAAATCAGCCAATATCTCCGAGGATGTAGAGTAGAGTATGGTACGTTTTAAATCTAAAATATATTGGACACAAAGTTTAACAAGTCAATATATTAACCGATATTTTTTGGTTTTGTAAGGTGCCGAATTCATGGCTGCTGACTTTCATACATTTGCTTCTGCCAGCGAGTCTCAGCATCAGTCATTTGCTCCTGTTGTTGATAGCCCTACAAGCTTAAAAATTATATCTGCTCCATTGGGTGAAAACATAAGTAGCTATGGGCGCCTTTGCAAGAAGGCAGCAGCCCAAGTCAGTCCATATACTAATCCGTTAAAACAGCCTGCAAAGAAGAAACTTGTGGAATTGCAAATAGAACCTACTATTGACATAAACGGGCAGCTGATTCCTATTGATCAGAGTAAATATGCTGAGCTTCTGCATTGGATACAAAATAATGACCCAACACAACGGGTTCATTTGCACAAACTCGATTCGAACAATACATGGTTTAATGAGATACTACAAAATTGGCTTGACGATTCGGTGAGGATTTATTTTAACTTTTTTTTGTTTTGTGATTTGTCTAATAATATCAAAACTTATACATATTCTGTGTGTTTTGTAGCATATAAATGAATATTTGAAGGTTTTGCGTTTACGTCAAAGAACGTTTTCTGACATGTACTTACAGGATTGTACAACTGCAGATGCATATTTCTACGTAAGTTATTATATTACCCGTTTATTGTGCATATAATATTATTGACTTTAACTATTATCGACTTTAACGAGTATCTTTTATTTGTGTTTAGGAGTACATTCGACAAATGTGAAAAACATCCTTCAATGCCAATCCTCCAGACAACAATGACTAGCTTCAAATGTTGTTGGCTTATGCACTCGGAACAAAGACCGAGTTACTTGACGCTAAACCGTGGTCATCGGTCAATAAGGTATTTTTTAAGAATAATAATGACTTTTTACTGTGCATGTAACAGCATTAAGTTAAAAATTATACCATAATTATTTTTGTAGGTATATAGTCCTCTAAATATGATCAAGAACATTGGATTGTAGCGCAACTCGACCTTGCTCAGTTTGTAATCGTTCTTTATGATTCCAGCGTGAACAGCCATTCAGACGAGTCCATCATGAAATTTATAGAGCCTCTGTGTGTTGCAATGCATTTGTACCTTCAAAGGTGTAATTTTATAGTTTAAGGGGCATAGAAAGCCCAAATTTATTTCCTTGGCCAGTAACTTGTATCCAGGAGAATGTGCCGCAACAAAATGTCAGGAGCGAAAACTGTGGCGTCTTCGCCTGTATGTATATTTAATATCTTATGTTAGGTCGGTCATTTGACTCGTTCCTTGACATTGGTACCTTTTATAGACAGAAGATGACCGTTGATTTGTGGACTACAGCTTCATAAATATTTAGTACTATAATTTATTTATATGCATTTATCTGGGTGTATAATTGATATACCATAATTGTTTTGGATGTATGTATGCGGAAGTATTTTTGTAATTTGATAGAAGCGTGATTTAATCAATATGCATTGATTTTGGTGTATAATTATTTGTGGGCGTTGATTTAGGTGTATGTATGCGAAAGTGATTTTGCAGTTTGATAGAAGTGTATTTATTCAATATGGCAGGTTTGGGATTGTCCATATTATAGAGGAGATTGTGTCAAAATTTTTGTGAAAATTATCAACATTAATACTAAAGACAAGTGCATTAAAATAAAATAAATATGTAATACACAGTACAAGTGCATTACAAAATAAGTGAATTATAAATTAAGTGAATTACAAAAAAGTGCATTACAAAATAAGTAAATTACAGAAGTGATGAAACTCGATTCTCATACATAATTAAGTCTCATGGTATAGCTCTTTCTCTTATTTTTTTAGATCCGTCTGAAATAAAAAAAATATTTAAATATTAGTCTTATATTATACATAATTAAATATCAATAAGGTAAATGTTTATAAATGAATATACATCACCTGCTCTGTAAAGGTACAGGGTTTCGACACGTTTGTCGGTTATGTCCATGTTATCTACAACGACTACATATATTCTTTGATGGTTCCTCTCCTTGAGATAGAATCCGATTCATCCGACGTCTGCCTGACTAACAACGTACTATCGGAGGTTGAATGTCTATATTTTTCAAATACTCTTGGACTATCCAATCTGACACTTGACCAACCGGAAGTATTGGCTCGTTATAGGCACGAAATAAAGTCTCAGATGTGTAATAAGTTGAACAAAAACTCTCGTGCGATAATTGATGTATCTGCATGCGGGGAGTGCATGGGAACAAGGCAGTTGCCAATAATCAAACTTTCGACAGCTGCATATTCTTTCGCCAATGTCTACAATCCAGTTTACTCTACCATCCATAACTATAAATCGTAAATCATCAACAGGAGAAATGGTCATTCGACTTACCTTATCATTATGTTTCATGACCTTATAATGTGCCCAGTTCGTCAAGACATTGGTCATATTTTGTGATGCCAATCGTCTATGGTAAAATCACAATTGCATTAGCTCTCACATCCACTCCACCAAATTAGTCACCGGAAGCTTTCTTACTTCTTTTGTAACTGCATTAATGCTCTTAGCGATATTAGTTGTCATAATATCATATCTTCTGAAAACACCAGATGATCGTGCCCATCTCACTGTACTAACATCTTCCTCCAAATACTTCGTAACATCAGGTCTCATTTGTCACATTTTGTTTAATTGGTATTGAAAATCATGGACACGATAAGCTTTGGCAGCAGTGAAGTAGGTAGATAGGTATACCCATTTTTTAAACTTATCTGATGGTAACTTGTATTTTGTCATCAAATTTCTTTTCAAATGAATATGAAGAACCCATGATATGCATGAGGAAACACACCTCATATAGCCCTCTCAATACTAGCATGTCGATCAGATATAAAAATAAGATTCTGATGATCTGTAATAACTCCTCGCAGTTTAACCATAAACCACTTTTAAGAAGTATCATTTTCTGAGTCAGCAATTCTCCAAGCCAATGGATAAATCTGATTGTTTTCATCTTTACAAACGACCACAAACATTGTACCAAGATAGGAACCTTTCAAAAATGTTCCATCCACGGCAACTACCGGTCGGATTAATGAATTAAAACCTCTGATGCAGGGTCCTAACGCCATAAAGAAATACTCAAAGTGATTATCCGCGTTAGTTTTCAAATGAGTTACCGTACCTGGGTTATTTTGTTGCAACACATAGCTATATGCAAGAAGCAATCTAAACGAATCCTCAGGAGTACCTTTTATCAATCTTAATGCACGCTCCTTAGCGCGCCAAGCATTAGTATAGGTTATCTGAACACCGAATTGTTCACATATGTCTGCTTGAATGCCTTTTGGCCTATAGTTTGTATTGACCGATGTAAACTTATTTTTTTATTATTTTAACAATAATTCGACTCTTGGCTTGCCGGTGACTATCCTTTAATTGACTCAAAACACAAGTATGCCCTGTATCTACTCGCCTAACAACAAAAAAATGTCGCCCTTCTATCGACACTGCCCATAATCTCTACTTGCAGCTGTCATCATCGCATTTCAACCCCAAACAATCTTTGGTGAATTTGTAAACTCTAAAGCTCTATTTTCCCTTCAGTGCAACCATACTTATAATTTTATAAATTTCATCTTTGCTGTTATATAATTTTCCTACAAATACATCACCAATCCCATTATAAGAAAAAAAATTCGATACATTCAAGTCGAATGGTAGTATTTCAGGCTGAAACTGAAATGGATTTTCTACCTTAACCCTTTCTTCTCTACCATAACCCTCATCATCATTATCACCCTCCTCCTCATCATCATCCTCTTCATCATCATCATCACCAGCATCATCATTTACATCCTCATTCTCTTCATAATCATCATCATAGTCATTTCTACAATCATCATCAACCTCGTAACCATGATCATCATTTTCGCCAAGATCATACCCAAGATCAACGCCAACATCTTCATATATCTGACCATGGTCATATGTGTAGCCTTGTTGTTTGTTGAGCATCGAAGGAGAATAATGATAATCCTCTGGAGAATTTGGAATATACATAGGAGTTGTCGATGAGAATTGCTTAGCATAACCTTTTTTTTGCTCCATTGATGCTTCTGCATTACTTTCAGGTCCTCTAGCATCTACTGTTACACAAAGCGATGTAGCCATATTATTCTGTAAGCTCAACCACAATATTGCATCATCGTCATTTTTAAGTGGAATGGGTCTCAACTTTATAATACTTGAAGGAATCTCAAACTTCAAAGTTACTTTATAATGCACCTGATTAACTCCTAAAAGATGACAAATTCTTCTCAATAATGCTTTGTATCTAATATTTTTTAGAACAACCATATGCATATTTTGATATCCAATGTATCTTTCAAAACCATCGCTACAGCTCTCCCATCTCCCCCCAAAACATATAATGGTTGAAATTTGTGACATATCTGAAAAAAAATATAACATAATTTTAATTTAATTTTATATTAATTAAATTAAAAATATATAATTGAATATATAACTATATATATAAAATATATTTTTATTTTAAATATATAAAATAAATATAATATGCAGGTTCAGAAAAATAAATGAGAGCTATTTGGTGGTGGTGTTATAACGTTGCGATAGTGTGCAGGAGCACCTTATTACAATCGGTGCTCATTAGGACGGGTTATACATGAGCACCTTGTTGTTACTTGTGTGCACACGATGGCGGCCACCAACAATAACTATATGTGCAGTCACGCGCAGACGCATACCAATCGACCACCAGCAACAATTATATATGGCGCAGCCACAACTCAATCATAAGCCACAACTTAATCGTAACAGATATATATCTAAACACTTTAATCATTTATTTCAATAAATATAATAATACTATTAATTAAATTAAAATAAACAAAATCTTACTTGTTTTAAACTTCAACTATTTTTCTTCTCTGAATCTTTGATCTTCGCGTAAAGATGAATCAAGAGATATGAGTTTTGAGAGCAAATCTGTGAGTTTTGAGATCACACCAAATCTGAGAATCGTATAAAAGGAGAGATGATATTGTCAGGGGTAATAAAAGAAAAAAATATAAAATTACGATGGTTTATATATTTAAATAAAATAAAAAAATATAAGAAATATTTAATATATAATTATTTATTTTATTTTTAAATTTATTTTTTAAAAATACAGATAAAATTGTCGCTGGGCACGCGCCCAGCAACCATTTTGTGTTTTTTTAATTTTTATTTTTATTATTTTTAATAATTATTATTATAAATTTACAATCTTTTTATAATTAATTTAAATTTTAATTATTTAAAAATTTATATTCTTTAGTAATTTATATAAAATAAAATAAAAAATTAAATAACAATAAAAATTATTAAAATTATAATAAGGATAAAATAATAAACATAACGTATATTTAATTAATATAATTTAAAATATTTAACTTTGGTTAAAATAAAAATTAATATTAAAATAACAATCAATTCAAAAAATTTCTCTTTTTTTAATAATGATAATTTGAAAATCGTCTAAATGCGTAGTTGGAACATGAATACTATTCTATTAATTAATATATATATATATATATATATATATAATTATTGTGGTCAGAAGATATAGTACACTAGCGAGGTAAAATGGATAATAATAGTTCTTCTAAATGTAAAATTTACTTTTAAGACATTTAAAATCAAACTATATAATACTGAGTGCTTAGTGAAAAGTCGTCAAAAATTTTAGATTTGTCTTTAAAGAATTACTTGATTAAAATTTTTGGGATGCAGGTTAAGTTACAATTCTTAACTTAACTAAAGTCACTAATAATTACTAGGTATGGATTATGAACTCTTAGAATGGGAATATTGGTGCATTTCATGTAAAAAATTAAAACTGAAGTTACTTGCGTAATAAAGTATTCATACATGTGCGATCAGAAATATGGTTTAAAGTGTGTACATATAAAGTCTATAATCATATTTTGATTACCATGCATTTGATCAAGTGGGCGATTTAAAAAAAAATGATGACATGCATGATAACATGTAAATTATATAATGTCACACTTATATTACAAAGATAATATAAAGTATACATTATTCAAGGGTTGTGTCCCTTGTATAAAGATGCATGTCTATCAAGATATACATCCCTTATAAGAGATATAATCCAATCAAGAGTTATATTATTTTCAAGTGACATAACACTTGATTGAAATTGTTTGAGTGTTTATAAATAAGATCCAAAACAATTTTAAAAAATGACTCAACATTATTATGAACTTACTAGATTAATTTATCTGGAGAGATTGTAAGAATTCTTGCATTTAACAACCAACCTCATGGTGATTACGATCCGCTTCAAAAAATTACATAGGAACCTTACTCAGCAATCTTCTCTGTTCTTCCTGTTTCCATCTACATTTCCCACTTCACTGCCTAAGGCCCATGCAATTTTCTTGCTCGGACCCAGTATAGGAATGTTGTGTAGTTGGATCCGAGTGTGAAAGTTTGTTTGGAAATTTCCCCAATCCCCACTAGCTCAAATAAACTACTAAACACCTTTCAAAATGCCATGGTCCCAGGCATCCTGAGCTCCTCCAAAATTCACGTTCACATTTGGGAATCCTCCCTTCTTTTAGATGGTGCGTAAAATGAAATATATTATAATCCTCTTTAAAAAAAATGCCATGGTCCGTTTTCAATATTATATTTTTGTCCATGGCAAAGGACAAATGATGTACAAATCTGTTGTCACCCATGTCATCCACTCTTAGAGCGCGGACAGTCTTCCAGGCTGTTTACATGTTTCTCTAAAAGCCTCTCGATTTACAACTTTGTTAGATAGAACTTTTCTTACTACGCAGAATGCTGCTACTTTTGTTCCTTCCTCCTTGAAATCCCCTTCAAGAATGACCACGTCCTCTATTCTCCGTAGTCTTATCAACTCATCACTATCCATAATAATTGAAGCGGTCGATTAATCCATTTAGTGCTCGCCATCCAAAAAAATCTAAATAAATAAGTAACAAATTGAAAAGACAAGTCAAAAATAATTTTATTTATTTTTTACCAAATTAATTTATTCTTACTCATAAATAGGATAATAAAATTTGAATTCGAATTTAAATTTTATTTATTTCAAATTTTTATTTGATTTTTTTATATAAATTCAAAATTCGAATTTTATCTAAAAAAATTTGAGTCGGGTCGAATTCAGATAATTTAGCCCGAATTTAAACCCTTTTTTTAAAAATAGCTTTTAATTTTTTTACAATTTTTTAAATTAACTTTAAACTTTTGAAATATTTGTTTGATATAATAATTATTATATTTATATATATTAAATATTAGGCATTTTAAGAATTAATTTAAGTCTTTTCCTTAAAAAAGACATTTACTATTTACATAGACCTTAAAACTTCATATGTTGGGGTATTAGGCTAGGCTTTTCAATCCGACATCATTTAAGCATCAATTTAGCCACCGTTCTTATAACAGTTTGTTGAGAATTCTTACACGCTCTAATACCTATTAGCCCATTATTTAGCACCTTAAAACTTTTTTGCGCTTTGTGGAAGCTTTTTTTCACAAATAAAAATAAGAATAAACAAAGATCAACCAAGAAAATAGAGAAAATAATCACACTAGACACAAGAATATACGTGGTTTAGAAAAATGGCTTACAACTACAGTGGATCATAGATCCGGCTTCTTTTATTTCAATTTTTTAATAGTCAAAGAACCCCTTACAATAGAAACCTAAGAAATACAACAATAGAAAAACTCTTAAAAGATCCACCCAATGTTTTCTTGTGCTTAACGTCTAGTACTCAACCACTCAATGGTACTCTTCCATACTAGCGCCTAGTGCCTTACAGCTACCCCAATCCTCTATTCTTTCTTTTGTTGAAACGTTGACAATTCTAAAGAATTATAAGGGTTTATATAATGTTCACAAAGTTCTTATAAACCCTATTCTTTCTTGAAATAAGAGTTCATATAAAAGAAAATTCCAAACCTGACTTAAAAATGCAATTATAACCAAAATAAACTTTCCCAAAGAGGCAAAGCCGCGTAAACAGTATTTATAGAACAGTAACCATGGTGAACAGAAATCGTGTGAACAGTACCCACAAAATGATAACTGCATGAACCGTACCTATATGAATGGTATCTTTTTTCTGGCATCCCATTTCGCATCTCTTTTATCTGCCTATTGCGTCCTTAACCATATGTCTGATTCTCCCTTAGTTTTCAACTCAAAATCAATTTATCCTTGATTTTTGAATCACCAAAATTCAAACAAACCCCTTATAGATTCAAAATCTCTCCAAGAAGCTTTCTTAAGAAATCATCCACTCCTTAGCCAATGCAAAATCACCAAGCATTGATTTCAATTAAGTTTCATGTTGGAGCTAGTGCTTATGTGCCATTCCAATATTGTGTGAATATTAATTGTTTAATATTCATACAATATTGGAATGTATGAATATTAATTGTTTAATATTTATACAATAAATATTTCAAATAAAATTTATTAATATTATAATCATATAGTATAATGCTTGTAACACTACAAACATTGTATGATCTGAAGAAGTTTAGATTTAGTCTGAAGGAGTTTAGACCAGAGCTAAGAGTTAACAATGCTGAGAATTATAAATAATAAGAGTTAGTACTGTTAAGAGTTAACAGGTTATAAGAGTCATCAAAATTCTAAGAGTTAGAAATATTGTCTGAAATTAGACAAAGAGCTAAGAGTATACTAATAATGACATAGTTGCAGAAAGTTACAATAAGTGCTAGAAAATGTCATTGTATAAGTATGTCTCAAACATTATATTCTTGATCTATGTTCACTAATACGGGTCTGTCGGTGAATCACTATAATATAGATCAGTGTATGTCTATATTTGCATAATACAAATGGCAATTTTTGTTAGAATTTGTGCTCACATGCCATCCTATTATCGTATGAATATTTTATTTTATAATATTTATCTAGTACACTATTTGTTAAATTGCTAATTATTATTATTAAATAGTTCAATGCTTGTGACGTTACAGATATTATATGATCTTAAAGGGTTCGTATTTGATCTAAAAAAGTTTAGATCAATGCTAAGTTAATATCACTAAAAATATGGTTGTTCTTTTACATAAACTAGTGTATACTATATCTAGATGGTCTAGATTGTTGTTCTTAGCTGACCATCAGCTTACTGAAAGTTCGTATAGCATGTAGGTGTTCAGTAAGGACTGAATACTGAACAAACTCAACGAGAACCCCAATAGACATCCCATGAAGCTGTCAATGGAATGTCATCTTGAGTTGAGTAGTATACGTAGTCCTTTAACCTGAGTACCACGGTGGGCTTGTAAGTGATCCATCATACTTTGGTTCCATGCATGTCACAGACCTTTCATGATGTGACCGCCAGGTGTCGCTGGGTATGATCCGATGCTTATAGAGTTCGGTGTGTACAGATATGGAATCTGTCAACTCACATAGATGAGTTATATATCCGGATGCTCAGAGACTGCATCTTAGAAAGTCTTATGGTAATAAGCAACAAACTCAGGAAAAGAGTTTTCTACAGGGTTAAACAATATTGTAAAAGTGTTTGCATATATTGTTTATTAAGATACGTATCTGAAGATAAGTTCATGGATGAGCACATAGGAATTTGACGGTAGTGATCTCTATCCTTGCTCTTCTAGGATATAATTGGCGAACGGATTATACATATGTGCTATAACCTCAACTTGTGTGGTCTACTGCACTGATTTATAATATCCATGACGTGTACGTGGGGCGTCGATCTCGGACCCATAAAACGTGCACTGGGGCAGTGTATCCGATTAAATAGTTCGATCCAGAAAATTTCAGTAAACCAAAAATTTACTTCGGTCTCCCTCTGGTCGTGCACGTGTTAAGACTTAAGAGTTAAGTATATCAATTATTTAACAATTAGTTGTTAACCAATGGGATGTTGGCACATGGCACATTGTGGGCCAATTATTGTTTGACTTAGAAATTATCAAAATACCCTTATTTGTTAGACAAATAATATTATTGTTTTATTCATTAAAATATTTATTAAATAAAATAATAATGATAATAATAATAATATATGATATTATTATTTAATCAAAGTCAAACAATTCTTTTTTTATTTAAATTGGCATGTGTTTTTACCATGATTTAATAAGATTAAATCATTTATTTACTGTTGATTAAATATTATAATAAAAATAAATGGGTGGCACTTGTAAATAATAGGCCTTAAATGTCACTTGCAAATGAAAAAGAGTTTTCATTTTGGCCAAGATTTTGGCTAAGTTCATCCAAGTTATTTTTTATTTTATTTGTTTTCATTTTGTTTATTATAAACAATGATAAACAAATTACTAGTGGCAAACATTGACCATTATAATGGATGCCATTATGTAAAATAATGGAAGAAAAATGATAAGTAAATTACTAATGGCAAACATTAACTATTATAATGGATGTCATTATGTGAAAAAATAAAAAGAAAATAATAAACAAACAAAAGAGCAATATGTTGCTCAATATTGTAAGGAGAAAATTAGGCCAAAGGATTAGTAACAATTGTAGAGAGAATTTGAAAGACTAAGTATTAGAAAATTCTCTCAAGTATTGAGAGCAAAAATACATTCTCTCCATTTTTCTCTTCCATTTTTGTCACTTATACTATAAGGTAGAAACAATGATTCAAGAGTTGAATCTTTTGCTGAAAATGTTTTTATTCTAGCTTCCCCAATCCCACTGTGTTGATGAACTAGAATTATGAATGGGTTGCTTCAAGGCAGGCAAACCGGTTCGACCAAATATCAAAGGCTTGACAATGTAAATTTCTCAATCTTGATATATTTACATTTATAAGATAACATATAAAAGTTTATTTGTGTTTATCATTGAGTAATTTATATTCCACTCATCCGCTGCGCATGTATATATGTGATACATATGCTATATTTGAATGATAGACACAAACCCACATGCATGCACCCTAAGTTTAAAATCACTCACAATTTTTAGCTGACCATGATCTTAGAGCTTGTATATGCATGCGGGTATCTAGTTAAGACTGGATACTAAATAGACTTACGAGGATCTCAATAGATATCCTATGAAGCCGTCAAAGGAAGATCATCTCGAGTTGGGTAGTATTTGTGATCCTTTGACCTGAGTGCCACAGTGGACTTATGAGTGATTCATCATACTTTAGTTTCATATATACCATAGACCTTTCATAGTCTCACCATTATGTATCGCTGGGTATGATCTGATGTTCATAGAGTCTGATTGGCGTAGATATAGGATCCGTCATCTTGCATAGGTAAGTTGTATATCTGATACTCCGAGATTATATTTCATAAAGTCTTGTGGCCACAAGCAAAACCTGGGAAATGATTTTTTTCACAGGGTTAAACAATATTACAAAATTTTTTGTGTATATTGTTTATCGAGATACGAATCTGGAGATAAATTCATGGATGAGCAAATAAGGATTTGACGATGTTGATCTATATCCTCATACATCTAGGGTATAAATGATTGAGGGATTATATGTATGTGTAGTGACCTCAACTTGTATAGTCTAATATGTTGCATTGTATTATCCGTAACGTGTGCATGGCGCATTGATTACAGATTTATGGAATAGTTTCATTTGACAAAACGGGTGTGGACCTAGAGAGTTTTGCAATATGAGATATACTCTTTGTGCACTTGGGCAGCGTACCGTATTTAATGGTTCAATACAGTAAAATCCAATAATTTACTATGGTTAAGTTAACTAAAGTATATGGTTAAATAGTGGAACTCACTTTAGGTTAACTTGGTAACCTAGTAATGACATAAAAGTAATTTCACTTAATAATTATTAAATAATTAAAATAAATATTTATTTAATAGTTAAGTAAATAATTTAACTTAACTATGGTTAAAAGTTAACCATATAGTTAAGTTAAAGTTAACCTTACTTAATAGTTAAGTAATAGTTAATCTAACCATAGTTAAGTTAGTTAACTAGGGTTAAAATATTTAAATATTTATTTAACTTAAGAGTTAAGTTAAACTAACTTAACTAGGGTTAAATATTAACTATAGTTAGGTTAAGTTAATGTAAATTCAAATTAAATAAAATTAAATTAAATTCATTTGTATATATTTGTAAAATGAAATGAAATTTAATAAGTTAAGTTTTATTTTTATTAAGTATATTTGGCCAGCTACCAAAGAGAAAAAAAAAATTATTTTTCTTATTATTGAATTCAATTGTTGAATTCATCATTAAAATTTCTTTTTATTAGGCTTAAAACCAATTTAAAAAAATAAACGTTTAATTTATTGATTAAGTGTTAATAAAAAAAATCGAAAACTTACATTTAATTTGTTAAATAATTGTCGGATTAACATATTGCTATTCTAGACAATCAATCCCACCATTTGTTGATTGCTAGAATTGACAAAGTTTACATTTTAGGTGGATTTCAAGCAATTTAATCTAAAGGCTTCATGGGTTAAATTCTCAATCTTATTTATTAATTTGATAAATATGTATTTATTGTGTTCATTGTAAATTTTATAATTTCGTTGTGCAGATATATGTATGAGATATGTAAATTTTGTATGATGACACATCCCACATGCATACACCTTTAAAATAACACCCAACATTTTATGCACAGACTTAACACTTTTAAGGCTCATTACTTTGGTCTGCAAAGATTCTGAATGTATCTCTTTTCGATAGCCATCTTATTATGATTTTTTTGTATCTCTCAAACACAATCATAATATCTCCATGGCTATATCCTTCATTTGTTATACATTCTCTTTTAACCTTGGCATTCTAGTGCGATAAACTCCAATACTTCCCTTAATATACATCCCCTCAACACAAATTCATGTTGAGACCCCTACAGCATTCTGCCAAGCACATAGCCTCAATTGTGCTTCTCACTCAAAAACCTTTAGATTATCCATATTCCTTTTTCAAGAAGCCATTCTGCAACTCCAACTCCTATTCACAAACTTATTGCAGCACCTTCACCCTTCCTTGCCTTCATTTTCGATTGCTTTTCCATCTCTATTCTTAGCCTTGCAATCATACTGCTGCACCTTACGCTCTTGATCTTTTTCCCTATTCTTCCATCTCTATACTTATGAGTTGCATGGTTGAACAACCTATGCTCGACCATTAACCTCAACCATAGCTCTAATAAAGACCTTAACCTGGCTTCCAATCGCGACCTAGCTCTAAATCCCCACCTAGCTTTGAATCCCCACCTGGCTCTAAATCTAAACCTAGCTCTAAATCTGAACTTGGCTCTGCATCCAAATCTGGCTCTAAACACAACTCTCTATTCTTTCTCTTATTGATGCATTGACAATTCTAATGAATTATAAAGATTTGTATAGTAGTTACAAAATCCCTACAAACTCTATTTCTTATTGAAATAAGAGTTCACATAAAAGAAAAATAAAAAATTGACTTAAAAATACAATTAGAACCAAAATATGACTTTTCCAAACAACCAAAGTCGCATAAACAGTATCCATGGAATAGTAATCATGTAAACAGTACTCACAAAATAGTAATTGCGTGAAAAGTACCCCACCTTCCGTGAATATTTCTCGTGTAAATAGTACCTTTTTTTGGCTTTCTATTTTACACCTTTTTTGTCCGTTTATTGTGTTCTTGTCCATGTGTTCGACTCTCCCTTGATTTTTAACTCAAAATTAAATTATCTTTAATTTTGAATCACCAAAATTTTAACATCATATTTCTTATAAAGAAGAACTTGCAAGATAAAAGAATTTTGTGAATCAATTTACAAAAAAAGATTTTTCATCAATTTTTTACTTCTCAAATTTTGGTTTTTAGCTTCAATATTCAAGTATCATAATATAAGTATTTGATCTACTGCTTTTAAAAATAATTTTTGAGAGTGATGATAATTTTGAAATTTGAGAGATGATAACTTTAAAAAGAGAAACAAATAACTTGAGAGTTTAAAAGATAATATAATTTTAAAATTTTAAAATTTTTGTGGTTAAAATTATTTTTCTTATTATTTGTTGACTATAAAAATATTTTTATTAAAAAAATTACACTATTTTTAAACAATTCCCTTAAATTTTATAGTGAACAACATGGTAATGGATTAGTACCTATGGATAAGATTTTGTGGAAGATTTTGTTAGAAAGTAATTTAGCTTTACTAAACTGTATCTCTAATTTCCAAGACAATTTGGAAAATTTTGTTAAAAAAGTAATTGGCTTGACTTTACCATATCTCCACTTTCCATGGTAGTTAGTGCGATAAGACTGTATGGAAAATTTTGTTAGAAAGTAATTGAGCTTGACTTCACTATAACTCTAATTTCCATGGTAGTGGGTTAGTGGCATTTGCTGACTATAATTCATTAACTTGGTGACATAATTGTACAGTAAAAGAATATGATTTTTTTTTTGGTAGAAACATAATGGATAAAACTGATGTTATCAAACAATTTAATTTTTGCACTTCTAAAATCAAATAAAAACACCTCTAAGCCAAACGAATCCTTAAGGTTTAATTTTGTATTATTCTTAATATGACCTCACCCAAGTGTTGTCTCTATTTTATATCTAGATAAACTATCAAATACTCAAAGTAGAAGTCTGAATATAGGTTTAAAATAGCACCCTAAGAGGAGAGGTGAATTAAATTTCTATACTTTAAGTCAACTTATTAATCTACAACTCAAATTATAACAAAATATGATTTATGCAAAAAAAAAAAAGTACAATAACACACAAGTAATATAGAATACACAAATTAAAAAGTGCAACATAAAAAAAATTAACATATAATATTTACGTAATTCTACTCATATTTCAGTTTACATTTACCTTTTGAAAAAAAATCGTGCTTGAGAAGTTTATTAACTCAATTTATCTCTGAAGACTCTTTGATTAACTTTGTAGATGTTGAATAAATCCTAACCAATTAGTTTACCGAGTACTAATTACATCCTTTGATAAAAACTCTCTCAATAAGTTAATATAATAGTTTTAATACAAAGATGAGTATTTATATTTTTTATAAATAATATAAAGGTTATATAGCATTTCTCTTATATTTTGAGCTTGAATGAGATTTGTATTTATAAAACAATTGAGAAACTAGCCATTTCTAACCGTTATAAATCTTTTCTCATTGAAATTGGTTTATCGCTTTGCCTAAACCAACTAATAACTTTAAGTATGTTTGATTGTACAACTACCGACTCAAAAACACTTAGTAATTGGTTTGATGGTTAAACTATCAAATCACTTTAACCAAATCGGTTAACTACTTTACGTCTTCATGTTGTACATACTCAAATGATTAGATCATAACTTATCATAAAAAATTTCAAATTGATTTTTATAAAGTGCTTGAGATTGATATGCTTTTATAGATTGTAGATTGATATACTCTATAGATTGAGAATAAATAATTTTGCGAATCAATCTAAAAAATAAAATATGAAAAATGGAAAAAAAAATCGAGGACAAAATGATAGAAGAAACCTAGAATTATGAGAGGTGTAGGATGGGGCCTTGCACCGCACGTCGGGCGCGGGGTGTGGCTTGAAAGCCCAACTCGAGCCATGCCTCACGTGCAGGGAGTGGGGCGACGCCCCAACTTGCACAACACCCCGTGCACGGGATGTCGTGGGAGCCATTGCATGAGACCCAACTCGCGCCATGTCCCGCGTGCGCTGCGTGGTGCTAGTTGGGCGCAAGGCCTATACTTCAACTTTCTTCTCCAATTTTTTTGTTCGATTTTACTCATTTTTTATAAATTTTCAATTATTTTCAATCAAATTTACTAATTTTTAATCTATTCTACTTCAAATTTACTAGTTTAAACTAATTTCAAAGTGTGTTTTGGATCAAAATCTCTAATGCTTATGGAGAGAGATGCAAATACTTAAGGGGTAAAATGGTCTGAAAATTAAGTGTGTGGCTAATAAAGTTCATAAATTTATTTTGTGGCTTAAATAAAGTTTTACTCTAATTTTAGAAAATTTTATAAAATCTATCCAAGTCCTAAGTACTACAAGAAACAATGTTTTTTGCTATGGCTAAATAGCTGTTGCAAAAAGATATATACAATGACTTTGCGACTATAAAAAGGAGTTGCAAATGCGTCCGACATAACTTTTTGCAGCTACTAAATAGCCACGAAAAATATATAAACCTCAAATTTTGACAAAAGGGATTGAAAGATCCTCAAAGTTTTAAAAAAGTCATAAAAATCCTTGTCATATGACGAAAAATGTTTAAGTTAACAGTCAATTGATCAAAAACGAGTAAAATACCAAAATACATATATAATTGATTTTATGTAACATGTGTTATCATATAATTAGTTTATATTTTAAAATAAAATAAAATAAATAATAAATAATTAAAAAAAAGTACCGGCCCACCATCATTGGAAAAGGGCAACCAACTACTATTTTCTAAAGATGGTGGGCATTAAAAATGTTAAATTTTATATTGAAGTCATTTTTAACTAAAAAAAGACTAGAAACTGACTAAAAATAGTGGTGAAGGGCAGCGGCTACAGCTACCTACGGTCAAACAGAGGGATAGTGACTTGCACCACCCCTACCTATGGACAGATTGACAATCGATCTGTTCATAGATGGGGGCAGTGCAAGTCACCACCCCTTTACTTGACAGCAGTGGCCGCCGCTCCTCACCACCATTTTTTGTGATCTTTTGATTTTTTTTTATAAAAAATAACTCTATCATTGTGTAGATCAGAAAAAATAAAATTCAATAATGTAAACGTTAGTCTTTTATAGTGCCCCACCACAGGAAAAAAAATGGCGACCAGTGTTTCAACGAAAGTGAGCCAGTTCTTTTTTAATTAATTTAATTTATTATATATATTTATTAAAAATTTAGTGTTATTAAAGTGTTGTATCTTAATAGTTAACGTGCTATCTTTTCACCCAAAGGTTTTGGGTTCAAGTCTCACTAAATTTATTATTTTATTATTCATTTAAAAATACATATAAAGATATTTTGATATTTGTAACCTATTTTACAGTCAAAAGACGATTTTACTTTTTTAACTGTTAATTCTAATAATTTTTGTTATTTGACAAGGATGTAAATAATTCTTTTAAAATTTTAAAAATCTTTCAATCCCTTTCATTAAATTTTGAGAGTTTATATATCTTTAATCTTTTTTTTTTCAATATTAACGAGAGTCATATACAAAATTAATAAAATGATGGTAACCGATAAATCATATATATTATATTTACTTTAATGGAGTACTTTTTTATTTTTGAGTGTACAACACACACACCTCTATAATACACACACATTTACAAATCGCCAATATGCGAATTTGAACCTCTGACCTAAATGAGCATCACAATACGGCTAATACTCTCTGCTCTACCCTAATGAAATACTTAAAGGCGTATAAAGAGCATTCTAGTTAGAGAACCAAGGTGGTGGTTCTAATTTGAAGAAATTAAGTTTTTAACAATAAAAATAAAGATTAATAGTAGGTCAAAGAAGAAAATCCTTGACAATATTTTCAAACAAATCGTTCATCATATTATTTTAGTACAAAACACTCGATCATCATCATTTTAACAACCATCTCAAAAGATTTATCATATATATGAAATATTTAACAAAATGGACAATAATATATATAAAAGAATTATCTGAACCACTATTCATATAAATCCACATACTAATCTTGTTTATTTTTTGATTCATAAATCTCACTTGAGGATGGTAGCATTACACTTAAATATGACTAGAAGCCATAAAAGTTAAAGAACAACAATTTTAAGTCAATGTCTTGGTATCATCAAGCATTACCAAATTCAATTTAAAACATAATATTGCCAAAATGGGGAAAAGATGAGATAATATTCCCTTTTAAAAATTAGTAAAATTGTAGAATAAGTACCTTATCAAATATCGGAAACTCAGCCTAAAGCAAGTGAGCAAATTCTAAAATTTGTTCATTGTTTCCTGGCTCGTGAGCTCCAAACCTATTATATGGAAACGTCAGAATCTCCAAGCCTGCACTAAGACAAAAGAAAGTGATCAAGGCAAATAAAACATAAATAAAAATTTCAACTGCTACAATTTCTATTAGCAGGTAATTCTTTATGCAACCTTACATTTTATTAGAGAAAATCTGTCTGGTTTTGCTTAATTACTTTGCTTTTAATTTTAATTTCAAGTAATTGAAATGGAATTTATTTATTCATTTATTGGATGAAATTTATAATTTGTTATGTTTTGCTTTTTTTTTTTTTACATGAAATCACCTAAAGTAGCTCCTGTAGTAGAAATTTCTTTTGCCACTGATCAATCTTGTAATTAAGAGTTAAAAAAACATGAACAATGCAGAACCAAAATCACAAATGCATTATTTGATATCATAGCTCTCATAAATCCTAAAACACACTAACCAAAATCAGCAGTCAAATCAGTGACACATTCACATGGCAATACTCAAATTAAAACGTCTCATTTATTTTCAAAATTGTTTCAACCAAGACGTAGAACCATTTTTCTCATCAGCAATGTAAAAAAATGTTAAAACAAGACAAATAATTTTTCTCAACAGTAGTTCATCCCAATTACTTTCTAACAAAAATTTCCACACTATCTTGGAATTTTGAGAAAATTTTGAAAATTTTCCACGCTATCTTGGAAATTTGAGAAACAGTCGAGTCAAGCCCACTAACTTTCTATCAAAAAATTTCAGTCTTATCCATGTGTACTAACCCACAACTATGTTGTTCACTATAAAATCTATCCAACCCCTAGGCAAGACCCACAACTTACTCCATTTTTCCTTTGAACAACATGAAGTTTTTCACGTACTTCTCATTTTCATTCCTCTTTGTTTGCCTGATTTTCACATCAACTGATGGAGCCACTTTCGAGATCCGAAACCAATGCCCTTATACGGTTTGGGCAGCGGCCGTCCCGGGTGGCGGTCGCCAACTCAACCAAGGCCAAACATGGACCATAAATGTCCAACCAGGCACGAAACAAGCTCGTATATGGGCTCGAACCAAGTGCACGTTCAATGCAGCCGGCCAAGGCAGTTGCGAGACTGGTGATTGCGGTGGGTTACAATGCCAACGCTTTGGCAGACCTCCCAACACCTTAGCTGAATATGCCCTAAACCAATTCAATAACTTGGACTTTTTCGACATCTCTCTCGTTGACGGGTTCAATGTTCCCATGGACTTCAGCCCAATATCAGGCCGATGCCGAGGGATCAGATGTGCAGCTGATATTAACGGGCAGTGCCCAAATGTGCTCAAGGCCCCTGGTGGGTGCAATAATCCATGTACAGTTTTTAAGACAGATCAATACTGTTGCAATTCTGGGAATTGTAGCCCAACAGATCTCTCCAGGTTTTTCAAGCAGAGATGCGGTGATGCTTATAGTTACCCTAAAGATGATCAAACAAGCACTTTCACTTGCCCTGGAGGAACTAACTACAGGGTTTTGTTCTGCCCTTGAAGCACATTTGATTATGGCTTCTAATAGCAATATAAAATAATGTGAATAAGGCATCCTTCTATTAGTGAAACTGAAGGTGCAATGTAATGTTAATGTGCTTCTGATAATAAAATTTACAACTTACAATATTGAGAAGACTAATAGCTTTATTTTCTCAAGTGATTTGGCTAAAAGTGCTTCCAACACTTCTTTCACGAGCTTGAACACAAGAATTTACTGTTTGCATACAAGTGCTTGAATGCGCGGATCATTCAAAACAGCTCCAACTTCAAACGTAATCACGTGCGTAGATGCCTGCAAAATATTATCACATCTTTATTTAGTATCGGAGAAATTGAAAAAGCAAGCATTATTCTTATTATATATCGCTACAGAGCTTTGAACGAATCTCAAGCCACCAAATTAATGGCCTTTTCTTTTTTAATTACAGAATTTTTTATTTTCCGTAACAATACGAAGTTCATCATTTTTTTTTTATTTTGTAAAATCTGGCCTTGGAACCCCAACATCAAAGCTACAGTTTTCCCCCCAGCGTGTAGTAAAATGGAGAGCCATTGTTCCACTCAAAGTCGTATAATAAAACACCCGCCCAGTTGCTTTTGCATTAGACAGAAAGAGACCTGTTAATGAACACGGTGTTTGCACACTGATTCCGACTCCTCGTATTTAGCTTGTAAATCTTTGTAAAGATAATAACGGATATAACACGGTATGCTGGAGACCGAACCTAAGTGCTCAGTTTGCTCACAGAAGACTAACAACAAAAGAAACCATGAACATTCAACCTACATAATATTACTGAACTTGAACCCCAATTCTTGTTTGGATTTACATAAATGTGATCAAATTTTGGGTTTCATAATAAACCTTGGACATGTGAAGATATGAAGGGAAAGAAGAATAAAGTAGATTATGTTAAGGCATCTCTTCGTTCAATTACCTCGTAAGATTTATCAAAACAAAAACACTTGGAATAACTAAAATCAAGGAAGCCCTTATTTATCAAGTGATCCGAACCAACAGAATCAAATTCCTTGCTCCAAAACAATATTTTCAAGAATCAAACTCTTTCCTCCAATCGAGACTTCATTCCCTCAATATGTAGAATGAAATCCATCCAAAATCAGCTCACAAATATTAGTTAACTTGTACTCGTTATGAAGGAAAGATATGATTTCAAGTTAACTAAGCAACTAAACATTTAATGTCAATAACATAAACAAGTATACAAGTTCTTTATAATAGCCTGAGGTAGATAAACATGCAATCCTATGCCGCATAAAACGACCCATTCCACCAAAGAGTTCATTGAGTGAGTTGTCACTTCAATTTGCCTCCCTCTCCCTCTATATTTCTCTTATTGGCATGCTTTGCTTCAGTGCTGCTGCCACTACAATGCGGATTGGAATATCATCTCTGCGAGTTCCTGCAATATTGCACAGAGTTTTCCTTCAGATTCAATCCAGTTGCATTTATCAGCAAGAGTTAACAAAGTTGAGTCTATATTTCAGTACGTAATAGTATCATGAGAAAATTTTGCAAGAAAAAGGTTGAGGATATTGAAGAAAACATAGTGAAGTATTTAATCAAGTGAAATGAACTCAGAAAGGGTAGGCTTACAACGAATAGACTGGGAAACAGTATAGGCTTTACAACTCAAGCACTTCTTACATTTAATATTTAGTTTCTAAGGCCAGTTGGGTAGCAGCTCTCTGAATTTTTATGAAAGAACAGAATTATGTATTACCTGTTTAGCAGAAGGAACCTTGGGTTCTCCCCATTCCATGACTTTTTTCTCAAGCACTTCAAAATCAGCCTTACCAGCCTGTTATAAGACGCCAATATCATGCATTAGCTACAGAGATATTCAAGTGAAGTAAAAGAGGTGAGATACTAGGAACATCATACCTCTATTTGTGACCCAATTTCTGTGTCAAAGCTCAGGTATCGCTTGCTGACAAGCTCAGCCAAAGAACCATCCTTTTATTTCATGATGAAAGAAATCCATTCAGTATCATCAATTACAAATAGATATGTCATTATATTAAAACTGGAATGGCTTTTATGGAAGTGAAAAAGACTGAACAATATATTTACCTCAATCAGCTTGGCAGCATTTCAAAGTCCGCGAGCCAGGGTATCCATGCCAGAAATATGAGCAATGAACAAGTCCTTAACATCTGTGCTCTCTCTTCGTCTAGAATATTATGATGTAAAGTTGGCAATATTAGAAGGCATAGAAAAAGTAAATAAATTGGAGCACAGACATAAACATCTGTCATGTAAAGCAATGAGTGAAAGGGAATTAAGATAGAATATAGAGATTCATAATAAAAGATTAACTTACAATTTCGCATCAAAGTTGAAACCTCCTGGGGCTATACTTCCCTGCAAAAAGAAAAAAAAAAGTGAAGTTAACTACATAAACCCTGCTCATATTTCATGGGAACTTGCACAGTAAATTGACAAATTGCATCCACTACCTACATTTTTTATTACGCTGAGCATAACCATAGTAGCCTCTCCAATATGTGTCGTGAATTGATCTGTATCCCCACCTGTAGAAGGGTAACAGCTCTATATTACAACCTAGACTCAGGACATCTTAAGGTCGAGTGGTAAAACTTTGAAAAGAAATCAATATAAAACTGAAAACACTAAAAGCTTCAATTATTCACGTTACCAACTTGAGGGTCACCCTTGTTTCCATCAATGTTTCCTAGCAGACCATTGATTCTTGCAGTTTCAAGCTCGTGATGACAGCTGCAAAGCAAACAAATATTCAAGGGTGCCAAATAAGCACTAGGGATAACAATATGAACAAGTATTACATGAGATCTAGAGTTACGAATGATATGACACACCTGTGACCAGATAGGGTAGCATGGTTACACTCGATGTTTAGTTTAAATTCATCTAGAAAAATAATTGAAAGAAAAATGTTTAGATGCTGCTATTACACCCAAAAAACACCAAATATAATCAGACAACTATATTAAAACACTTCTTCAAAGCCAAGAATTGCAGGGTGTGCCACATTAATCCGATTTTTAAACACATCGGGATGGAACAGTGGATATGCAAGTGGAGACTGTATTTTAATACAACTTCTATGACAAATAATTGCAAACAGAGACCGACTGATACAAAATTTGCACTATTTATGCCTGCAACTGAAGAACAAGCCAATTCCATTGCTAACAGCCTTTGTTGAATGAACTAGAACAGAAATAAGATTCTCATGGATTCAAATCCATCACAGCTGCAAACAAGCTGGTTGCCTGTCATATGCTCTAGACCCCAAGACCATTCATGAGATGATTAGAGATTTCCTGAGCATCAACATGCTATTAATATAGTACCAAAATCTCAACGTTCACAGTGACGCCCAAATACATTTGAACAAACAAGGAAGAATAGTAATACTAACTAACTTGCATGTCAAGTATATCAGCAGTCTTAAAAAGTCTGTTCCTTGCAGAACCTCAAAAAAGCACATAAATTAAAGATGGCATAATCATTATTAATCCAGAATAGAAAATATATAATACTTGAGACCAAATGCAGATCGAAAGTTGCAAACAGCTAGGTTAATAAACAGTAAGATTTCACTTTGCCACTTGGTTCATTAAAATAATTTTCAAAAATTAAAAACAACATGGTTAAACTAGCATTCAAGAACAGCTCAAACTTCGTTGTAAAATATAAGGAAAGAGAATTGCATATATTACCTATGAGGCCATACTTTCGCAAGAAATTAGCTGTCGTTGCAGCATCCCAGTCGTACCTGAAAATTATGACCATATATGAAGATCAAGGGGATCATATGCCAAATTAAACAAATATTAAATAAGTAAAGAAGCATACTGGTGTTTGGTAGGTTCAATCAACAGAGTTCCTGAAAAACAGTGAAGCAAAAACTAGGTTTCTATAAGAATTCTGGTCCAGTGAGAATACAGATTAAGAAGAAACAAGAAAGATTTGAACAATAAAAGGGAGGGAAAGTAAATTTATTCCTAATAAAATTTTCGTGAAGGGAAACAATAAATTAAATGCACTAGTATTTTGTATCCCATAACCATTTCATACAACAAATGCATTGTAATAGATAGAAAAAAAAAAAAACCATTGAACCCAATCTTCTTGTATGCAACAGAAGCTTCGAGGAACCTTGCCTGAGAGTGGGTAAACTCAGTCTCAGTTCAAATAAGAAGCCAATACATAATAAAATATAAAAGGAAACAAAACATTGAGATGGTACACAAAATAACTCAAAAGTGACAACAGAGCATTCCACTTAGAAGGATATGTTTAATCAGCATACCATGTGATCAAGCTCTTTTCCCATATCTGAGTTCAGGAGGGAATGATAACCTTCACGGCCACCCCAGAACACATCATTTTCACCCCCTAAATAATGTGTGACATGTGGGATTTGTGAATCAGAACGCTCAACATATTAGAATGACATTGTATCAATCCTAATTTACATGCAAAAAACTACCCTTCTCTAATAAATCATATATGCAAATGATCCACACCTCCGTGGCCTTCTTGACTTGAGCTGCAGCATATGCATATACACCCAGTTCAGAGCTGTAATGCAAGTTGTCAAAAATGTTGAGTTAAACATACTGATGACATTCAGTTGAGGTAAATTAAATGTTACAACTCAAAGCTTGATATAATTACCTAGTTGCAGCACCATGCATAAAGCGAGGATGCAAAAATAACTGAGCTGTACCCCACAATCGATGGATCTTGGTTCCCTGAAGATACAACCAAACATTAAAGAACATAGAGGACTTCTTAAGGATTAATAATCTGCTCCATTTAGTATGATTAAAATATGATGATATCAAAGTAAATTCAAAAAACTATTTGACATTAATTTTATAAATTACCTGAAGATATTTTGCAAAGGGCCACCGCTTCATCTAAGTTTGCATTAGTTTCCTATTAACATTTAACACCCCATTTGAAGTCGCATGAGCAGGGTTATGAAATATATAAACAACATATAAGAATTAGAAATACAAGGACAATGCACAATAAAAAAATTAAAAGAAATACTTCACAATAAAGAAACAATTTTTAACAACAATGAAACTTAGCAAGAAATTTAAATGAGGAACAATTCATCCCTAAGGAAATTAAAGCAAACATGATAACAGTCAGCACTAAATAGCCACCTTAAGGGTTTTACCATCAGGGGCTATATCCTGCGTGGAAACACCAAAAATCTACTCCGAGCTTGTTTATGAACTCAAAGTTGGCTCTCACTGTAATATGCATCAAAACATGGTACATAGAAAAAGTATTTATAATTCAGAACCAATAATGCAATAATAATCAGTAGATATCATAAGCACATTATCAATATTACTTCCTCTTTTGGCCATAGCCACTGAATTGGTGCCATCCATGCTTTTGTAGGTGCACCAAATGGATCAGCTCCTGTTCCACGGAATGTGTGCCAAAATGCAACACTGAATCTCATCCAGTCCTATGGTCATTAATTAACAACTTTTCAGCAATCACAATATACTTAATAAAGCCAAAACAACATTGAGAAAAGAAATCAACCTTCATTTTCTTCCCAAGAATCACTTCTTCAGCATTATACCATTTGAATGCAAGTGGATTTTTGGAAGACGGACCCTGTAAAACATCAAATACAACAACCATAATATGCACACTTGGAGACCATAATCAAAATAACTGAAATTATCTTTTTTTTTTAAGGCAAGGCATTCATCATCCATTTCATTAATAAATGTAACCAATTAACTAACCAACAAAACTACTTGTTATAAATAACATCTTGTTGTTGCAACGAAATATATAAATGTTCACTAATTTGGCTAAACATTGAACTTGGTAAAATGAAATAGTTGAATAATTAACGAATTGAATCTCAGGTAGTAGATCAATAAACAAAAAAGTGTTTATTACCCAACATTAACCACACATAAAGACATAATGACCAAGCAAAAAACAGTACAACCAATTGAAGTGAAGACACAGAGTGATCAGCATTCTCAAGGAAAATACAACATGTTTACATTTAAAAACAAGAAATAAATTACCTCATACTTAATATTGGGAATGCCAAGGAAGAACTCCCCCTCCCACCCATCAGAGTCGGCACATTTGCTGTCGAGATTAGCAGCACATGTTGGCGGGGCAGCAATCTACACAACACAATCCAACTCAATTATCAAATAAACGCACACAAAACATATACAAAATAAAGGTAATAGCAAAACATCATAGCAAAAGAGTGCATATCCACATAAAAGCACTCTCCACAAAAGCATAAAAAGCGCTTTGCAGAAAGCCCCTCTAAAGCATTTTTCTACATGCACGTCATATGCTTCCCCACATCGAAAAGTTCGTTTTTTTAAATTCAAAATAAACATGAAGGCCATTTGATTCTTTACCACAAGAGAAGACACCACGCTTAAGCAAAGCAGCAGCAGTAAAATCTTCTTAGCTTCCATCATTACTTTTATCTCATGCAAGTTAAACTCTGGTACATAATGAACAAACCATCATCATTCAATCACGGGTTAGTAAAAAAACATCTGTCCCCAATTATCAAACAAACCCAAAATAAAATAAAGCAACACCGTGAATATCTGAAAAAAAAAAAAAATCGAAACAGTCTCTACTGAAACTGTCCTCAAACAACGAAAATGAAAGCATATTGTTTATCTAGTCAAGATAGAAACTATTGATGAAACGGAGAGAGATAGAGAGACTTATAGATTGAACTGGCTTCTCGAGTTTGATGACACAAACAAAAAAGGGGAATGATCATAAATACTCAATTTTTTAAAATAAAAATTTAATTTAATCATAAAATAAATTCTTGAATTTGATTAATTATATACTTAATTTTCTCATTATTTTACTTTGAAGTATTTTTATATTTTTTTTATAAATTATTTAAAATTTTGAATGAGATATAATTTGAAAATAATTAAAATGAATAATTTAAAATAAAATAAATTGAAAATAGTAAATTTGACTAAAAAATTATAAATAAAATAAAATAAAAATTGACAAAAATAATAAAAGAAGAGAGTAGAGATCAGGACCTTGCGCTTTACTCATAACCAACTTGTGGACAACTCGTGCAATATTTTACATGTGAGGCGTTATGCAAGTTAAGGCCTCGCGTCATATCTCGCATGGGACGTAGTACGAGGCCCCTTCTTACGTCTTGGGTGCACAGTGTTATGTAAATTAGGGCCTCACACCACACCTTACGCGCAAAGTGTTGCGCAAACCCCCCAACTTGCGCAATGCCTCGCGTCTGGTTGAGGTGCGAAAATTATGACTTTATTCACTATTTTTGTTCTTAATTTTATTATTTTTTATATATTTTTTTTACATTAATACACAAAATTACTTTTTTTTTAATTTATAGAGTATTTTTTCATATTTATTTAGATAATAATATTATTATTTTGTTAATTTTATGGTTTAAATTACAAAAAAAATTGAATTATATTATTCATAAGGGTAATTGTATTTATTCATTGTCTTCTTAATTAATAAAGATTTATTAAATAATTATTTACTATAAAAATTTATAACATTTTTAAAATAACTATTTCTTTACAATTCCCAACAAAAAGAGTAATTTTGTTTGTTTGTAATTGAATTTATTTTTGTCATTTACACGAGCTTGCCCTTTTTCTCGTATTATCCTTAAATTTATCAATTGACCAATTTATCCTTTTTTTCGCTTTAGTTGTTAATTGATCAAAATACACTAAATTTTCCCACGATTGTTTCATTTTGAAATTAATTTTTATCAATTAAGATTATCAAAATTTACTTAAGATAAGCACAATTCGATTCAGTTCAATTTTTGTTAAAATCGAATTAAACAAATTTGGTTTAATTATTTAAAGAAATAAAACTAAATTAAATTTTTTAAGAGTAAATATTAAACCAATTTTTTTGGATTCGGTTCAATTTAATTTTTTTAATTTTTAGTGTTAATTTAAAAAAAAAAATAAAGAATGACCAGAGATAAAAATCAAACTCATGCCCACCAACTAACCACTAAGCATCCCTTATCAGCGTAGCCACGATGCCTTTCAACCTTAAATATAATTAAATATTTTATATTACCACTTTCATATATTAATAATTAAAAAATAAATTCACAACACATGCCCAAATCAAACCCATGCCACAAATAATTAATTTAGGTGCTTACCACCTAAGCCAATGTGACTTTTAAACTTAAGTGTAATAAGTATGTTATATTTTTTTATTAAAAATTAAAAAAAGTCCCAACAACGCACAAGTGAAAAATTGAACATTTAACATAAATAAACAAAATATTTACTTTACTAATTGAGCCAAAGATGAATTTTGAACCGCAATACGTTTAATTTTATTTTATACAATTTTAAAAATATTAATAATTTAAAAAATACAACTTTAAATTCGATCCATAGACATATAAAAGACATAAACACACCTTATTAATTGAGCAGTTGCTAATTTTGATATTAAAAGTATAAATTTTTTTATTTTATACTTTAATTATTAAATATTAATATTTAAAAAATCAATTTTCAATTATTTTCACCTAAACCAAACTAAATACAAACTATTTTTTTTTTGGTTTTCTATATTCAAAAATCGATTGATTTTTTAAAACAAAAATCAAATTAAATCAGTCAATTCGAGTCAATTTTTTAATTTTCAAAATTTTTACCAACTCTTAATTTTACTAAAATTACAGTTAAAAGAAAATTGACAAGAAGTCAACAACTGTTTGACCCTTAAATTAGTGATACTGACATCTTTTTATGATATTAAAGAGAGGGATTCTTTGTCATTCAATAACGAAATTACTTTTTTATGTCAAAAGATTTTCGGGACAAACAACTCCGGTTACGCTCTATCTTAACAAGATAGTCAGTCACAAGGAAGAAGTTAGGATCACCTGTTGTTGACTTGAGCTAGTAATCTCGTTGACGGACGGAATTTAGTTGGATCTCAAGCAAATAAGAGAGCACAAATTTCATTCACTGTTTGACTTGAATTGTCTTCAATAAAAAGTAAAATTAATTGATATCATTGGACGGTGAGAAATTCAATTTCTGAGGTGACGGAAGCAAGTTTTCCTAGCCGGAAAATTAGAGATTTTCGAATTAAAAAATGAGACGAGAATGAGGTGGCACCTCATGATTTGGCGGTGATGAACAGAAACAATAAATGGTTTTGTTTGAAAAGCAAGCAACTAGATCAGTCTTTTCTCTTATTTTTACTTTTTAAAATATATATATATATATATATATATATATATATATATTCCCGAAATTGAGATGGCCAGTGGATTTTGAATTGTAAAATTTTTAACACTACCCCAATAATTTTTATCAATTTAACCGGCTAATACCAATCATTTGGATAAGGATACACTTGAGAATATTTTTTTAAAAATTCTTTTTTTATATCAGACATCTTTATAGTCAGATGATTTGTCTTATCCATAAAAATTTGTATATCATCTAATTTAAATTTTAAAAATTTTACTTGAGTTATTTTTTATTTAAAAAAATATAAAATTGAAATAACTCGCTCAAATTTTTTTTAAAATATTATACAGTACAATTGAATTGAATAAGTCTTTATAAAATAAATATTCAACCGGTTGTGAATCTTCAAGTATTATCTTTTTTAATATTTATTTAATTATTCTTTTATTCGCAAATATAATATAAGTATTAAGTTTTACAATAATAATATCTTTCAACATATCAAAATTAGCTATTATTCCACTAGTCGTAGAAGATGAACAGTAAAAAATTAAAAAAATTTATTCTTCCAATATTTAAGAGGTAATTTATTAATAATTTAAGAGACCGTTATTGTTTAACAGTTTTAGTTATATTTTTATAACTATTATTTTTTGAGATTTGAAATTTATATTGTCATATTTATATTTGTATTTAAAAATATGTCATATATTTTTATATTACATGCTGACAGTAAAGTTTTGTTTTTTAATTTTAAAATTATGTTTTAAAAATTAACACTGAAGTTTTTAATTTTAATTTCAACTTTTTTTATTTTGAGTAATGTACCAAGAATTTATTAAATAATATAATAGATACTTTTAAAACTCACAAAAATTAATAGAAGGTTTATCGCATCACTTAAACTGAAAAATATTAAGATGGATGTTGAGAAATATAAAATTTTTTTTTTAACACAAATATGATATTGCTTTTAAAATGTAAATATGGGCCAATTGTGTTCAACGAGCATTACAATTTTTTCTTGATCTCAACAAGTGCTTTTATATTTTATTTTACTGAAGAAAAAGGAATTTTAAAGTGCTTTTATATTTTAATTATTTTTGAAAATGATGACTTTTAATGCCTTGGTTCCTTTTTGAGCTCTACTATATACTTTCTGCCCTCACTTATACCAGTAAAAGTTACATTGGTAGTTAGCTTCGACAAGAACGTTCGATGCTTAAGTTAGTGTTATGTTAGTATTTTTAAATAGAGTAATTGAAAGTAAGTGAGATATTTTTTTTACTTTTTTATTTTAATCTCTGTTCTAATCGTTTTTATTCTCTTCACAAGTGACTCCCCAACTCCCTTTTATAGGTTCTTTGGTTAGGCGGTTACCCTCCTTATTATGGCATAGGCAAAACACTAGGAAATCGGGGCATGATATTGTAAAGATCTTCTATGTCCCTAATTTTTAGGGAGTATGAGCTTAACGGTGTCTCTCGTGTGTTCTTCAAGCATTGTGAATTTGATAATGCATTTAGGATTCTTGAAATTCATAATTTATTATTATAAAATTTGTCGATCGTGCTAGAACTTAGGATTGTATAATAATGACAATATGCAGCTTTTGAGACAATCTTAAATCAATATATATTGAGATTGAGTTCTCTTCTTTATTAGTACAATTGAGGATTCTAGTCATCGATGTAACACTGAGTTGGTTAGTAATTGACAAAAATTGGGTTCAGTTTCGTTGGAATTAAAACTAAATTGAATATGATCCGATCAATTTTAAAGAATGAAATTGATCGATAGAATCCTAAGAGTCAGATTCGAATCGAACCGATTCAGTTTGAATTCGGTTCTCTTGTTCGGTTTAATAAAATTAGGCTTTTTTATTTTTTTCAAATTTAGGGTGAATTTTTAGACTTTTGAGTCTAGACCACTTGAGTTTAATGTGAATTTTAATTATTTGGCATCAACAACTAATATTTTTGGAAATTTTTAATGGTAATATTTTTAACATTTACTCCAAATTAAAAGTGTCATTGTAAATTGTATTTTTTTGAATTAATTATTTAATTGATTTATATTAATGATAAAATTACTAATTATACAATTAAGTAAATTAAAATTAAAATTTAATTATGCAAAGTTCAATTTATAATATTTATTAATTTAAATTTATGTGATAAATAATAAATCATTAATTGTAAAAGATTTCAATTTCAATTTCAATCAATTCAATTAAATTAATTGAAATTATAATTCAATTGATTAAATTGAAATTAGAAATAAATTGTATAAGGATTTGATTTCAGTTATGAATAATTTGTATTATTCATGAGATAAATCTATTAATTCAATTGACAAAATGGAAATTATAAATAAATTTTACAAGAATTTGATTTCAATTGCAATTAATTTGTATTATTCATGGGATAAATCTATTAATTCAGTTGACCAAATTTAAATTATAATTAAATTGTACAAGGATTCAATTTCAATTGCGATTAATTTGCATCATTCATGGAAAAAATCTATTAATTCAATTGGCTAAATTGAATTAGAATTAAATTATATAAGAATTTGATTTCAATTAATTTATATTCATGGTATAAATCAAATAATTTAATTTAGTAAATTTATTATTTGTCACCCAAATAAAAAATTCAGTAAAATCTCTCATAAAATACGAACATTCTAATATTTATAAAACTTGTAAAATAATAAGACACTCCAATTTCAAATTAAAACCACTCCATCATCCATAATCCAATTTAACAATTTCCACAATATATTTTAATCAGTAATAAGTACAAAACATAAATAAAAAAAATCCAATAATCTATCATTCGTAAAATATCACAAAAATAAATTCAAATCAAAAGTCTATTATCTCATCATTATTAACTTTTTATTTTTCATTTTTTAAGTTCCTAGTTCATCAATAAACTTGTAAAGTAGCTATGAATAAAATAATTCAAAAAAAGTTAAAATCCAAATGAATTATGAATTATCACAATATCATTAAAATAATTCAAATATTTGTACCAAATTTCAATAGTTTTCACCTTACCATAGTTATAGGCCATGCTCTTCAATCTTCATGTTTGACTTTCGTGGTGTAGTAGTGATTTGTGATATTCTACATAATAATTTACAAAATATTAAATAAAATATACAAAGTACATTTAAAAAAATAAATGTAAATACATAAAAAAATTAATCACTTATTACCTGCCTCAAATATTATAGTTTCAATACGTTTGGCTTTATTCAAGATAAATGATTATCATATTAATTTTGTGTGCATATTAAAGCCTCCACTATGATAGTAGCCAATGAACTCCTACATGTATCTAATACACATCATCTGGTACTTAATGCAAGCTCAGATGCCACAGTAGAGATCGGTATTACAAATACATCTCAAGCTATATACACTAAAATTAGATACTTGATTGCTTTCACTTTCCACCTAAGCAAGATTTTGAATTGACAGTTGTGAATACTATCACATTTGCCCATTAAATATCTGTCCACACTTATAATCTCTGTCTCGTATTATCATTAGAAAGCCTGTATCTTACCTAAGGGTTAACCTATGGAGCATAATATTTTCTCATCCACCCTACCATATCAAACAAAGTTAATGACCCACTCCCACCAAATTGTTGAGAAGCCTTGTTGATAATAGCACTATAAATTTTACTTTCTTCTTCAATTGATTTTTCATACCATTTATTATACTCCTCATACATTTTGTATAACGAATCTTTGGTAACTTTTTTTCATTTCATCCACTTTTGTATTATCTTTTTCAAACAGCCTTTTATAATATAAGCTTATAAAATTTATTTTACATTGTGGGTCAAGAAGGGTAGCCAAAACTAATATCTTGTTTATCTTCCCAATAGATTCTCAATACTTATCATATTTCAACTTTATACTTCAAGCCATACTACCCAACAAAGGATCATCGCTGAAAGTCGAGAAGGCCAAGGTGAAATTGACTTTATAAATCTCATTAAAAGTAATATTCAATGTCACACTTAGAGATGCATTGAATTTATTGGTTACATCATAAAAAGTCTATAAGAGATTAACAAATCTCTCTACATTTTTCCAATCATTATTTAGGGATGGTCTAAATGTTCTTTTCCTACTTTCATCTTCCAAATATATGCCCCATAATGACCATCATCATCAGACATGGAGTCAAACATTTTTTGAAACTTCAAAGTAGTTTCCAACATCAAATAGGTGGAATTTCACCTCGTTAGCATATCTAAGATCACATTGTCTTTCGACTCAATATTTTTTTACTATGTACATTTTGTTAAAGGTTGCAATCGAAAAATCGAAGACCTTGCATACTTTATAGCATTTTGAATTCTAATTATACTATCATTTAAGTCTTTTAGCCCATTACTCATAATTAAATTCTGAATATGTCCACAACAACATACATGTATAAACTCACCATTTGACACTAAGGCATCTCGATTCCAACTCCTTATCTTTCTCTTTAAATACCCAATAGCAACTTCGTTTGCACTAGCATTATCAACTGTAATAGTGAATAATCTCTCAATCTCCCAATTAATCAAACATGACTTCAAAATATTCCCAATTATTTTTTCTTTATGATTAGGCACAAGAATAAAACTCAGAATTCTTCTATGCAAATCCCAATCACTATCTATAAAATACCCAATGACAACTATATAACTGGCGTTTTGAATAGAAGTCCAAATGTTAGTAGTCAAACAAACTTTTTGACAACTGATAAGGACATATTTGTCATATATTTTATCATATTTTTATGTTGATATTTTATTATTTTATGAAAATAGATGGCTAAAATGCAAAGTTTTCAAAGTATGAGTTCATCGCCCCAGCGCTGGAATAGTGATTGAAATACGAAAGACGATCTATTTAAATCGCAACTGGCACCCCAGCGCCATACCTTCATCGCGCCAATGACAGACCAGCGCCTTAGCATCATCTTCCCACTGCTCCAGCGGTGAAGCCTTTTTCCTGTTTCGCCCCAGCGACAACTGCATAGCGCCCCAACGGTAGTGCGAGTCCTATTCTGACGAGAATTGAAATTTTCAAGCTCATATCAATTCTTATAAAAAAGCCACTCGTTCCCAGCCTTTAAGAATCAATCAGAGATGACCTAGAGCAATTTAAGAACACCAAAAATACAGAATACGATTCTTGGAGAGTAATAAGAGTTTAATTGAAGCAACTTTAGAGAGAGATTTAAGGCGTTCTTCGGTATCAAGAGTATCTTAGGCAGCGCAATTAAGAGCAATTTGAAGTCTATATCGGTTTGCTATTGATTGTATCATAATTTATTATTATATTTTACTGGTGTTCTCTTGTAGCCATGAGCTCAATTTATTTTCTAGGGTTAATACTTGAACTCAATATGTGTGCTTAATTGCCATATATTTTGAATATTTAATAAACTTAATTCTTTAATATTCTAATTGCTTGATCTTAATGCTTCAATATATCTGACCAATATATGGTGAATGAGTTGGTAATATTGTTGATAAACTCGGAAGAGGAATCATAATATTTAGACATACGTAATTTGATGCATGATTGTAGAGTAACATTCAATGTTGTATATGCAAGTTTCAATTTAGGGTAGGAATATACCTAATTGGCATGTATGATCAATAAGACTTAATCTTAATTAATCTTAGGTTATTACAAGTACCATAGGAATATAGGTATTTAGTAAATTAAGGTATACTTGCATGACCTTGGAAGAGGCTTGTGAATACATTAGTGTCTTGATCAATAACAAAGACTAAGGGAGTTAAATATTAGAGATTAATCATTAGAAAGCATATTGAGGGATAGTATTAATCCTAGGTTTTCTCTATATTGCTACCACTTAAATCTCTTTGCATTGTGTTTTTTCCTTTATATTTTCTACATTCATACTTAGATTTTTATTTATTTGAATAATTATTAGAAAGATATAATTTTAGTAATTGGTTAAAAAGAAGAAATTATCCCTGTGGGTTCGACATCCGACTTATTTAGTCCCTTTATTACTTGCATACGATAGTGTATACTTGCACTTAATTTTAAAATATAGAAATATCGCATCAACTACCTCCATTAAAGATACTCTTCAACATTGCCTTATCATTAAAATACAACTACAAAACATCCTTAGTAATCATTATACATGAAAGGACTTTAAATCTAGCGACCGCCACACTACAAAAATGATGAAACTCTTATTCTTCATAAATTGAAAAGGCATCTCATTTATAATGATCATTTTCACAGCTGCCTTTGTATAAGCCTTATAATCAAAATCTCATATCATCACAAGACTAACGTCTCCCTCCCTCAGTGTGACCACCTTCTTTAGCCATAATATTTTGATTTTCTTCTTCAATTATTTTGGCCTTCAAGTATTTATTACATTTCTTCAAGTATGCATTCATATTATTTGTCCCGTGATAAATGGAATAACATTGATACTATTGTCGAGGATCTAATATATGTGAGTGTATGCATGTGATATTGTGTCTATTGCCTAAATACGTATCTTATACATATAAGTCTGACGGAAGCGTGTATATTAAACAATAAATACAATAAATAAAATATATTAATCGCATTAATATATTTATAGGATAGAGAACTCACCAAAACGTGTAACGTTATACACGTATATCCCTAGAGTCCGCATGGAGACCAACTCACGGGCAATTCTAGTCACCAACACGGTGGGATTGGCGAGCTAGAACAGCAGCCCCATATCCAGCACGGGATTAACTCTTAATCTCTAAAATGGCCGTTGTGTGTTTTTCATTCTTTTCTCCAAAAGAATAAGAAATAGAGAATTTGAAGCAATCTACCATTGCTTCAATTGAAAGTATAAAAAAAAATGAAACAATTTCATTTTTCTTTTCCTTTTTTCTTCTTCTTCTTCTCCTTCTCTTATTCCTCTTCATTTATTTTTTCTTTTTCTCAGCCAAATTTTGGCCACCAACACACACTTTTTCAATTTTCTCATCTCTCTCTCTCTCTCTTTACATATCTAATATATATATATATAAAAAATATAAAATATAAAATATAAAATATAATATAATAATAATATACTATATATTATATAATAATTATAATAATAATAAAATAATACTAATGGGTGCCAACTATTTGGCACCGTAAATATAATATTATTATATATATATAATATATAATATAATAAAATATAATAATATATTATATAATAAAATAAGAGAGATGTTTTGATTATTTAATAATTAAATAATCAAAGTGTGAAATAACCATTTTATCCCTCACGAATAGTTACCAAATTTATCCCCTAGTGGGTCCACCAAATTTCACATTTGGATAAACTCAATTGAGTCTCCACAATACGCCACGTGTCCTTATACAATTAGTAAATAACAATTATTGAATAATTATTGTATTTAACACTTAAATACAAACACGCAGGCATTTCCGTGATAGTGCTGAATATTGCTGGATTAAACACTTTAATTCGGAATGCTGCCCCAGTACACAACGAGTACACTCCATATCGTGGGACTCCCTAGGTCCACGTTCGATTCATCAAATGGAATTATTCTATGAGTCCGTGAGCAATGCCTCACACACAAGTCACGAATATACAAATCAGCGCGTTGAACTGATGCGATATTTTTATATCTTAAAATTAAGTGCAAGTATACATTATCGTATGCAAGTAATAAATGGACTAAATAAGTCGGATGTCGAACCCACAGGGATAATTTCTTCTTTTTAACCAATTACTAAAATTATATCTTTCTAATAATTATTCAAATAAATGAAAATCTAAGTATGAATGTAGAAAATATAAAAGAAAAACACAATGCAAAGAGATTTAAGTGATAGCAATATAGAGAAAACTTAGGATTAATACTATCCCTCAATATGTTTTCTAATGATTAACCTTCTAATATTTAACTCCCTTAGTCTTTGTTATTGATCAAGACACTAATGTATTCACAAGCCTCTTCCAAGGTCATGCAAGTATACCTTAATTTACTAAATACCTATATTCATATGGTACTTGTAATAAATTAAGATTTATTAAGATTAGGTCCTATTGATCATACATGCCAATTAGGTATATTCATATCTTAAATTGAAACTTGCATATGCAACATTGAATGTTACTCTACAATCATGCATCAAATTACCTAGGTCTAAATATTATGATTCCTCTTCCGAGTTTATTAATAATATTACCAACTCATTCACCATATATTGACTAGATATATTGAAGCATTAAAATCAAGTAATTTGAATATCAAAGAACTAAGTTTATTAAATATTCTAAAGATATGACAATTAAGCACACATATCGAGTTTAAGTATTAACCCCAGAAAATAAGTTTAGCTCATGGTTACAAGAGAACACCAGTAATAATAATAATAAACCATGATACAATCAATAGCAAACTGATATAGATGTCGAATTGCTTTTAATTGTGCTACTTAAGAACTCTTGATGCTGAAGAACGCCTTGAATCTCTCTCTAAAGTTGCTTCAATTACACTCCTATTACTCTCCAAAACTCGTGCTTTGTAATTTTGGTGTTCTTCAATTGCTCTAGGTTGCTCTTGGATTATTCTTAAAGGGTGGGAATGAGTGACTTTTTATAGGGATTGATATGAGCTTGAAAATCTTAATTCTCATCGGACTAGGAATCGCGTTACCGCTGGGGAGCTATGCAGCTGTCGTTGGGGCGACACGTGAAAAAGGCTTCACCGCTGGAGCGGTGGATTGATGGCACTGAGGCATTGGTCTATCGCTGACGCGGTAAAGGTCTGGTGCTGGGGTGCTAGATGCGACTTAAACAGGTCATATTTCTTATTTCGATCACTATTTCAGCGCTGGGGCTATAATCCTTGTGGCACTGGGGCGATGGACACATACTTTGAAAACTTTGCATTTTAGTCCCTGTTTTAGCTCCTTTTGCATTCTTTCTTTAAATTTTATTCAAGTCCCTATAAATAATAATAATGCACATAAATATCCATTTATTCTCATAAAACTATAAAATATCAATAATAAAAATATAAAAAAATATATGACAAATTTGCCGTTATCATGAACCATGCAAGCTAAGGTTACAATGCATACGTATAGTCTTTTCGTCATGATATCCTGAATGTACAGGGATATAGATCATCACCGTCAAATCCTCTAGCGCTCATCCATGTCTTTCCCGGGATTAATGCTTGTGGCCACAGACTTTCTAAGATACAGTCTCGAAGCATCTGGATATCTAACTCCCTATGCGAGCTGACAGATCCCATATCTGTACGCACCGGACTCTATAAGCATCGGACCATACCCAGCGACACTCAACGGTCACACAATGAATGATCTGTGACATACGTGAAATCAAAGTATGGTGGATCACTTACAAGCCCACCGTGGCACTCAGGTCAAAGGACTATGTATACCACTCAACTCGAGAGAACCCTTCATTGAGGCTTACATAGGGTGTCTATCAGAGGCCCTCGTGAGTTTGTCCCATATCCAGTCCTAACTGGATACCCATATGTCAATACGAGCTCTAAGCTCACAGTCGGCTAGGAACGACCATCTATACCTATAGGTACGACATATGTTGATATATATAAAAGTATCCACCGACAGACCCGCATTGACAGAAATATATCAGGGACAATTATTCGAGAACATACTTGTGCAACTTGCATTTTTTGGCACCCGATTGCAACTCTTACAACTATGCAGTTACTAGTATATTCCCAGGTCTATGTCCCATTATAGATAAGGTTTTAACTTTTGGATATGCTGAGTATTATAACCAACTAACCCTTAATTGTGCTAACATTTAGCATTTATATCTCTCAGCGTGGCTAATTATGAGCCCTTATCTAAACTTCTTTAGATCTAATCCAAACTCCTTCAAATCATACAATATCTGTAACGTTACATGCATAGTACTATAATAATGGGTATTAACGATTTAATGGGAATGTACACATGTATAAATATACAAGTATATGTATATTCAGGGATGACACATAAGCACCGACCCCAACAATCTCCCACTTTCTTTAGTGTCATTCTTGATGACATCTCATACACAACTACTTTACATGTTTCATAAATACTTTTAGAGTCATGGCCTTAGAATATGGGTCCGCTAAATTATTTATAGAGCATTTCTATAAATAATCACATCTCTTTAATCCAAGATCCATCTAGTCATGTAAGGCTTCTCTCAAGATGATTAGAGTACTGGTGTCCTCTTGGCACTTCGGCTTGTAAAATGGCCTTATTTTATCGCAAACTATGGGATAAGATCCATCTGTCTTGGAACTCTTCCAAGTCCAGCGATAAACCTATGAATTTTCACTGTCGTTTCTGCTACGTCAATATAGGTCTGCAGTGAATCCCAGTTTGGTGTAATTCCAACTTACTTAATACTAATGAGAATGAGCACATTCTAGAAGTAGACTCTCTATCATCTAAGTCAAGCTAAAAGTCTGACTTCGTGTGTTTTCTCATTTGTAAGTTACTTTCTCCATATTTGAGAAACTTATCCTTTATAACCTCAAGGTACTTTAGGATATGTTTGACTACCATCAAATGATGGTGACCTGAATCAAACTGAAACCCGGTTCGTAACGTTTACAGCCAAACTGATCTGAGGTCTTAAACACATTATAGCATATATCAAACTCTAAAGAGCTGACGTATCTAGTGAGTCAGACTCTTTAAATTTCTCATCTTCCATTTGAAGAGACACTCTCCTCAAAAGATGAACACCAGGTCTACTAATGTGAAATAATTTGGGAGAGTCTTATCAGCTTCTTAACTCTATCTCTATAAAATTTTATACCTTGTATAAAGTAAGCCTTTCCTAAATTCTTTATGGAGAAATTCTTATGAGTTACTTCTGACCAATTATAACATACTGACATCATTCAGTATGTCATCAATAAAGAGCATCAAGAAGACTATCATGCTCCCACTGACCTTTCAGTACATTGGAGCAGAAGTCTGACTGGACAAAAAATCTTCAGGCTGTTCCATGAATATCTCTTACTCGAGATATCCATTTTAGTATGCCTTTTTTACATTCATCTACCAAACCTCAAAGTCATAATGTGCTGCAATAGCCAATAAAATACTAATCGACTTTAGCATCAATACTGATCCAAAAATTTCCTTTTAGTTGATCCCAGATCATAGATGATTACATTTCTAGGACCAATATAGAGCCTAAAAGGTCTCTACCTTCCTTTCAGCTCCCATGACCTCTTTGTAACCTCTTTACAACCAATGAGAACAATTCTCATGGGTAGCTAAACTAAGTTCCAGACTTGATTCTGATGCATATAGTTAATATTGTTTTCATGACTTCTTGTTGTTTCCCGAACCGATGTCTAACATCGTCTCCCTGTAGGTCAAAGGATTATTTTCTTCTACCAATAAAACTTCAAGTTCATCTTCAGGCATTAACCATACCTAAAATGTGACTTAGACATTCTTTTCGACTCATTTGGAGAGTGTGCTAAAAGGCTATTGCTTAACAGAGCCTGAGTTCCCATCATTGGTTCATTGATTATTAGATTGACTTCACAAAGTTCAAATCTTTTTATGATTCCTACGATCTATGAGAAATTCTTTTCTCTAGAATAGTGGTAAACTAAGAAACGAACATACTTTGCTTCTCTGAATCATAGAACTAGTATCCAATAGTATTCACAGGATACACAATGAACCTATTCCTATACCTCTTGGGGGTGTTGTTTATCCTGCTAAATAACTTTTACAAAACAAGATACCCTGCTTCGTAACTCTTACGTAAGTAGGACAATCCCAAGTTTTAACATATTTAAGATATGACATCCTTCCTCTCTGTATCTCATTCAGAATAGAAGGAACAGCTTTTGATGGAACTCTACTTAATATGCAGTTGTCTTTAGAACAGATACTCTCAGATATAGATCGGTAACACTTATTATCAATCGAACCATATCTAATTAAGCCCGATTTATTCTTTCCAAAATATCATTATGTTGTAGAATACCTGGAGGTCTATAGTGAGTGAGAATCTCATTTTTTCTTAAACAAACGAAAAAATTTGTTGTTTATGTATTCACTTCCTCGATCTAATCGAAGGGATGTAATATACATTCTGGTATACATTTGGCCATCTCCGTGAATACGTTATTCATAAACTGGTTAAGTCTGTATGATTAGATTAGGAATTCAACCATCTTTAATTAGACGAATAAGCGTCTCATGCTTATATGACTAAAACTTATATACCACAACTCCGTATCATTTAAGGATTCCGATCTATAGATATTTCTAATTGTATTTAATGTCCATTTATTAACTGACATTCAGCTAATAAAACATCATACTTATTATGCAATGCAACTATTGTATTGCATATAAGAAGTAAGTCAAGTTGCCCAACAGCTTGGACCTGTAAGAAATCACTATTTCTTACTTTTAACTTTAACTTCTATTAGTTGTTGCATTCTAGTCTCTCTCATTCCCTGCAACATATTGCAGATATGAGAGGGACGTGCGGTATCTCATACTCAGCTTGAGCTGGAAACATATGCCTTAGAAATGTTTATGTATGTCAAGCACAAGTCTGTGGGAGTCTTCCTGACAATTATAAGGCTTAAAAGGTAAAGGAATTTCCAATACTGAACCTTACTGTAGTGGAAACACTTTCTATCTATACGCTCTCTTGTTGATCTTTAGATAAATGTTGCCTCTGAGGATTTATGCTGGTTATCTGACTCATCTTCTTCTGCTCACACATCTGGTCTTATCGATATACTTGGAGTAGAAGATAAAGCACCCTGAACAAAGAGGGTCACACTTTCTCTATTCATATCCTCTAGAGAAGTGTTATTAGAAATATCTTATGACAAACTCTGATCAACAATAATCCAAAATTTTCTAAATCTAGAACATTTCTGAGATTCATCCACCGGTCAGAGTAATTCCTAGTACCCTAGAGTTGGACTACATTAATTATGCACACCAACTGGTTCGTAGTGGTCATTATTCTTAACAGGTTAAAATAACAGGAGATGTAAGCAAAATAGTCATTAAATCGCTAATAGAACGTTTTAAATCATGGGTATACTAATTATATTTTTTTCGATTTAAAACGCCCTCCCACTGCTTTACATAATCTCGGTAACCTCTCAAATGGGAAGACGATATTAAACTATACAGCGGAAAATAGATCCCATTAAAATTTACTCGGACCTAACGCTGTAGCAATATTGGCTTTTGTAAACCCAACAGATAAACAACATTTGTCAATTGCATCTCATGCAACTCTTATCACTAGATCCTGAATACACCTTATCCTCAGGCTGTAACAATATTAGGTAAGTGTCTTCCAGATTAAATTATCAATGATCAAATATATGCTACCGATACTACCCTTACGCTGTAGCAATATTGGGCAATACTTTCGTATAAATTTGTCTCATTTTATGTTTAACCGGTATAGTCAAAGCCCAACCGACCAAGTTTCTCACGCTGTAGCAATATTGAAAAAAGGCCGATGTGACTCGTCTAACACCGTATTGATAAGATGGATTTGAATAAAACATTATCTCATAATGTAATATTCTTCAATCTAATTAAGAGATTTTTGTTACTAACCTTGATCTCCATTTTTCTAGAAATGGTGGTTCTTAATCAATTAATTTTTGTATGTAAGCACAACTAACCCCCACTAGTAGTGCTCTCATTGTAGTTACTAACACAAAAATATTAATTTTCGTTTATAATACAGACGGATAACTCTTTATTACTGCATCTCATAAATCCTGATTTATAATGTAGATTGATAACTTTTATCATTACATCTCATAAATCTACACATGCAAAATTAATTTTGAAACACTGTTTAAAAATACTGTAGATATGAATAGTAAAATTTTCACTGTTCAAGTGAGCAGTAGTCCCGCAGTGCAAATGTCATCACTGCAATGCTGAGAGGTCAAACCCCTAGCACCGTGGCGCCAGCGCCCAGTGCACACCCATAGGCATACCCGTTTCAACACTTGAAACGCACTATTTACATTAAGCCTTTTGCATCCATTCTCTCAAACAACACCCAAATATATCCTAAATGACTCTGAAACCATTTGTTGTCGGGGATCTAGAACATATGAGTGTATGCATGTGCAATTGTGTCTATTGCCTAAAATACGTATCACATACATATTATACGCGGCGGAAGCATTTAAATTAAACAATAAACACAATAAATAAATATATTAATCACATTAATACATTAGTAGGGTAGAGAACTCACCTCAACGTGTAACGTTATGCACGTATTTCCTCGGAGTCTGCATGGATACCAACTCGTGAGCAGTTCTAGTCACCAACCTGGTGGGCTTGGTGAGCTAGAACAACAGCCCACTACGCAACATTGGGTTTAACTCTTAAACCTCAAAATAATCGGTGTGTGTTTTTATCATTTTCTCCAAAAAGATAAAAAATAGAGAATTTGAAACAATTAAAAATTGCTCTAATTAAAAGCATATAGAAAATGAAACAATTTCATTTTTCCTCCTTTTTTTTTCTTCTTCTCTTTTTTCTTTTCGTTCTTCTTATTTTCTTTCTTCTTCTTCTCTGCTTCTCTCGATCAAAATTTGGCCTAAACACCACACTTTTTCAAAACAATTCTTATCTCTTTATATATATATAATAATAATAATAATAATAATAATAATAATAAAATAATACTAATGAGTGCCAACTATTTGGCACCCAAAATATAATATTATTATAAAATAATATCTTATAATATAATATAATAATATATTATATAATAAAATAAGAGAGATATTTTAATTATTTAATTATTAAATAATTAAAGTGTAAAATGACTATTTTATCCCTCATGAATAGTTATCAAGTTTATTTTCTAATGGGTCCTACCAAATTTCACATTTGGATAAACTCAACAGAGCGTCCACAATACACCACGTGTCCTTATACAATTAGTAAATAACAATTATTGAATAATTGTTGTATTTAATACTTAAATACAGATATGCACGTATTTCCGTAGAGGTGCTTAATATTGCTGAATTAAACACTTTAATCCAGTACGCTGCCCAAGTGCACAACGAGTACACTTTATATCGCGGGACTCCCTAGGTCCACGCCCGATTCGACAAATAGAATTCATGAATCCGTGAGCAATGCCCCACGCACACGTCATGAATATACAAATCAGCGCGTTGAACCATGCAAGCTAAGGTTACAATGCATACGTATAGTCCTTTCGTCATGATATCTTGAATGTGTGGGGATATAGATCATCACCGTCAAATCCCCTAGTGCTCATTCATGTCTTATCTTCAGACTCGTATCTCACTGAAAAATATGTGCAAACTCCTTTGCCATATTATTCTACCCTGGCGGAACTCTTTCCCGGGATTAATGCTTGTGGCCACAAGACGTTCTGAGATACAGTCTCGAAGCATCTGTATATCTAACTCCCTATACGAGCTGACGGATCCCATATTTGTAGGCACCAGACTCTATAAGCATCGGACCATACGCAGTGACACCCAGCGATTACACCATGAAAGGTCTGTGACATACATGGAATCAAAGTATGGTGGATCACTTACAAGCCCACCGTGGCACTCAAGTCAAAAGACCACGTGTACTACTCAACTTAGAAGACCCTCCGTTGACGGCTTACATAGGGTGTCTATCAGAGGCCCTTGTGAATTTGTCCCATATCCAGTCCTTACTGGATACCATATGTCAATACGAGCTCCAAGCTCACAGTTGGTTAGGAACGACCATTTATACCCTATAAGTACGACATATGCTGATATATATAAAGGTATCCACTAATAGACCCGCATCGGTAGAAATAGTTCAGGGACAATTATTCGAGAACATACTTGTGCAACTTGCATTTCCTGGCACCCGATTGTAACTCTTGCAACTATGCAGTTGCTAGTATATTCTCAGGTTTATGTCTCATTACAGACAAGACTCAAACTCTTGGATATGCTGAGTATTATCACCAACTAACCTTTAACTATGCTAACATTAGCATTTATATCTCTCAGTGTGGCTAACTATGAGCCATTATCTAAACTCATTTAGATCTGATCCAAATTCTTTCAGATCTATAATATCTGTAACATTACATGTATAATATCATATAAATAGGTATTAGCGATTTAATAAAAATATATATTTGTATTAATATAAAAATATATATTTGTATTAATATAAAAATATATGTACATTCAAAAATAACACATAAACACCGACCCTAACAGATACACCTTCTCATAATATTTGCACTTCTCGTAGTATTCAAGTATATGTATATTTATTTTGATCTATACTAAAACATAAATGAAAAAAAACATTAATTAACATCTTAATTAAAATTAAAATTTTAAAAATCATTATAACATGTCAACTAAACCGTTTACCAATTAAAAACTCATTCCAGCTTGGACATGAGGTAATATATATATAATATTATGTCTTAGGTATAGCCTGTAAGTAATTAATAGTTTATATTAGTTATCATTTTTCAACAAGTTATATTAGCAATTAAAAGTCATTATATTCTAACATGTCAATTAATTGCAATTAGCGTTTAGGCTTTAGCAATTGCAATTAGCATGCACCGAATCATTAAACATTAATCATGAATTCATTAAACATTAATCAGTTAAAAGTCAATGCATGCACTGAATCTAAAAGAAAAAAAAATTCAACATTGCTTAAACCAGGTAATCAAAATGAATCATTACAACAGTCATTAATTAGTGAAAGTGTGAAACTACAAACTCAATATTAGTGGGCAATTATACAACAAAAGAAAAAAAATTGTTTGTACAAAATAAAAAACAAAAACTACTAAACTTAACATTGCTTAAACTCAACAATTATATAGAAAAATAAAATTAAAAAAATAGTAAAATAAAAGTTAAACTGCAAATATCGTTAAATCAATATAAGTCAAAAAGTACAAGTTTGTGGCTTTGGCCTTTGGCAAAACAGGAGCAGCGGTGGTCGTGGCGGGCAGAAAGGGCAGTCGGCGTAGCAGGCGACAGCAGGAACATCAGTAGGTGTTGGACAGCAACACTCATTTCGATACAACCAATGTTTTAGCAATCAGCAAATTTCAGACCAGTCGCCAGAGAAGTGACAGCTGATGGTGGACGAACTGGAATCTTCACAGTGAGAGAGAGAGAGAGAGAAAGAGAGAGACGACTCAGACGAGGGAGAGACCAAGAGAGTTTGAGAGTGTGAGAGAGGCTATAGTACAAAAGGAAGACAAGTGAAAAGATTAATTTTGTTTTTTGAATGGAGCTGCTCAAAATGCAGCGGTTTCAGCATTTTAATTTTTTTTTTTTATTTTCGATTCGGGCCGGACCAGATTGAAAACCGAAAACCAATTGATTCTAACTCTAAAATTTGAACAGAACAAAAACTTGTCGATTCGGTCTGTTTTGTTGGTTAATTCGGACCGACGCCTACTCCTAGGGTTGGTTGTCATCTTTCTTGAGTAGCATAAGTTATTGGGCTCTAAGATGGTCTTTTATGGTTAGGCTTTAAGGCCCTAGATAAAATCCATGGTACAACACCAGTTCCTCAGTTTCAATATTGATGAATCAGAATTAGAAATTATTTATGTAGTCCTCGGTGCAATAGTTCTCTGGCACCCTCGTTGATTAAACCTTCTATTTAAGAAAGGGTTATCAACCTTTAAAATTTTAAAATTTTGAATTACGCCACTTTATCCATCCCCTTCTAGCCACTTAACGATCAGATATCAATAGTCACTGGCTACATGGTTCTCCTAAATCCATTTGATTCATCTAATGGCTGAAATCCCTCAAACACTATAACTTTTATTAGGTGAAATGATGCATCGCACGTGAGTTAAACTCAACCCTTGGATTTCTATAAATGACTGAGATCTATTCTTATGTATTTAGTAGCTTTTGGTCGATTCTTCATTTTGTTATTGTTGCTTCACATTTGTGGAGATAGCATTTTTAAATTTTAGTTAGAGAAGTTCTTGTTCTAAGGAATTTATAGGCTTCAATCCATTCTCAAGCACACCATTTTCGAAAATTTTCTAATCATTAAGTATCTTTTTCTGTTTCTTCACTTTTGTTTGGCTTTAGTTTATTCAAACTCAATTTTCGAGGTTGTAACTTTGGATGTGTTTTTGTGTTTCTGGGTTTCAAGTTATTATTCTTCATGAATTCATTATTTTCTGCATTTCTATGAAGTTATATTAGATTTTTGTTATCAGAGTTTTTTGAGTTGTTTGGATCTGACTTCCTAGGCATTACAGGCTATTAGCATAAAATATACAACTCTAAGAAAAGTTTACGAAATGACTCCTAAGACATATTAGGGCAAGGCATTGATTTTATTATATGCGATTCTAATGCTGATAATAGTCTAGTTAGACAAACTCGCAACTAAAGAGGATTTAGACATTGTTTTTTTTAGGATAAACTTAGGTCGAATTAGGAAGGATGAGGTAGAAATAGTTGAAGAGAGGCTAACTTTGAGAAGATTGTTAGTGAGAGGTTTAGAGGTGAGGTCTCTACGAGTGCTCCTCTTTTAAAAGAGAGAGTTAGTCAAACAAAATGAAAGGAGAATAAGCTCACCCCTCAAGATTCCAATACTCCATATGAGCTTCACACCATCATTTCTCGTACTATCGAGAAATATTCAGAGGATTTTAGGGCCAGATACAAGATCCTGTTCTCTATGACTTATGGGTTCCTAAACCTAGGAACTTGCTAGCGAGCCTCCGAGGGTGAGATCGTCTTACATCCTTAGGCGATTATCTAAAGAATAAAAAGATTCAATCCACAACTATCCTGATAGGGTTAGGCTTCCCTTTTAACCGTATTTTTGTATGAACACTCGTATAGTTGAACCTCCCATTATATAAATAAATTTGAATGTCTAGCAAGTGTTGATTGGACTATATACCATATAGGCAAGATCTGATCAATTTGAGCCCACATTTTAAGAGTTGTAGTGTTTATACCAAATACACTCCAACTTGAACAAAAATAAAGGTTGTCTTTATTTTATCACCTATGAAGGTTGCCCAACCACTTTCTTAAAAAAAAAATTGAAAATATTTATGGTTTTTTGTTGGGGAGAGTAGAGTTAGACAACACAAGGCATGTTGGGCAAATTCATATGCTTTCGGAACCTTAGTACAATAAGTTTGGTTTGTTATTGACATAACTACCTAATATAGCTTATTTAAGTGATGAGTTTTCTTTGGAGCTAACATCTATCCTCTTGCAATCTCTTAGAATGAGAAGCTTAACGTTGACCATGAGACTGAAGCCCGAATAAAGAAAGCTTTAAATTTTGTGAGACTTCAAAAGGAGCTCTTATGTGAGGTCAACATCCATAATTTTGGGCTCATCCTCAAAGTAAGAAGCAACAATACTGAGCGAACCACTGAGAAAGGGAAAAGAATTAAGTGCTTCTTTTTTTCCTCTTATTTTCTTTTCCCTTTTTCTTGTATTATATCTTTATTTAAGGTCCTTTGCAGAGATTTACAATTCTGGGGATTAAAAGTAGGAAAAGACCTCAGTGGGCCAAGGAATGTGCCTTAGCAGTTATGTTGGCATGAGGTAGTCAAAGAAAGCTCCTTAAAATCTTCAAGAAGGAATTGCCACACAAAGGGCCGTTAGAAACCCAAAGGGTAATAAGGTAGTCAGGCCTCTTCCTCCTCCTTCACCTTAAATTCAATCGATAGCTAGGTGTTGGTGGGGTACTCACAGTATCTGACTTACTCTTCTCCAAAAGGGCTAAGCATGAACACATCCTCCCTTTGATAAGTGAGGAATAACAGTTTTTTTAAGGCAATGCACTAAAAAATCACCTCAAAAGTACGACGAGGTTAAAGGATTTTTAAACAAATCTTGATAAATATTTGTTGAAGGCTAGTCCCTTCGACTGATTTTTTATCTCTCTCGAAACTTATATATAAGGTTTTTAATTTTTTGCACTTCTTAGATGAGCTACATGTTAGGGATAGTGTCTAAAAGCATATACTTGTACTCTTTTTATGAAATTAATAGAGTTGTAATTTTATATTTGAAAAGTGTTTATAATTTTATGACATAAATATTAGAAAATCTATTGTTTATTTATGTAACCATAACTTTAGTATATAATTGTTATATATATAAGATGATTAAAGTTATGGATAATAAATAGAAAAAGTTTGTAATAAATTAATTAAAGTTTGAGATATTTAATTAAATATTACTAGTGCGGTTCATAAATATTTAGAATGTAATAATTTTATCCGGATCACTAATGTAGTGACATTATGGTGGAGACACTTTATATAATATGATTATATAAGACTAGACCATATATAGTTTGAATTCTGATATAAAATACCATTGTTAATTAAGAATTTAAATAACGTCAACTAATGATTATATATAGATTAACCTTAATCTTGAGTGATCATAAACTCTTATTTTTGTCATTATGTTATTTGAAATACTTGTTATAGTTTGTCTAAAGAACAGGCTAAAAACTTGTATTTTGATGGCATAGTGAGATAAGCAGTTGGGAATATGATTTACAGATATGAAATCCATTCCTTCTTAACAGAAGTTAAAAAGAAGGTTCTCTTAAGGATTAATTTTAGAACTGAACAGTTAGAGCGCTCAATTTGTAATAATATTACAAATTTATTGTTCACTGGTGAATTAATGGTACCTAAGAAAAGAGAAGTAATTAGAGGGGTAAAATAGTAATTGACCTAGCTCTAATTACGAATCACCTATAGAGGGTTGAATTGCTTGTATTGATTAAATCAATGGACTGCTATAGGTTTTTTGAGTAAATTATATCTACAATTTTAAGAGTACAATTTCAAGTTTTTAGTAGAATAACATTGAAATTAATAAATTGAAATAATTAATTATTTAAAATTTTTTGGAGCTTGAAATTGTAGGTCCATGGGTCCTTAACACCACATTTTTAGTTATTACAATGAATAATTAAAAATAAATTGTATTATTACACAAATTATTTTTATCCAGAAAATAGTTTTCAAAATACGTATATTTTACATTTAGATAAAATTAATTAATTAAGAATTAATTAATATAGATAATATCTTATCCAAAAATAATTAAATATTTAATTTAAGAAATTAAATAAATAAAATCTTAAGAATAATTTTTGAAATTATCAAAAAAAAATATTTTAATTAAGTGTTTTTCTTTTATAAAAGACTAAAAATCCATTAATTTTATAAGTCTAATAATGCTCAATTATTGTGTATTATACGTTAACCACAAAGAGTAGGACTCTATGTGGTTTACATTAATTAGTTTTTTTTTTAAGAGATAATAATTTAATTAATAAATATTATAATTAAATTATTATTTTAAAAGGAGAAGTTAGTTTAAAAAGAGAAACATACAAATACATATTTTTTCTTTAGAGAAAAAAACAAATTGGGAGCCTACTCTTTCTCTCACGGTAGAATAAACGGCTTAGTTTGAAATCTTTTGATAGAAGAAAACTTAGCGTGGATTTAAAGTATATTTTTGTTCTTATTAATTTGTATTTATTTTAACATCAAATTCATATATTCGTAAGATCCTAAGATAAAAGGTTTTTTTATCTGATGAAAAAAAAAATTAAAAAAATTTATTTTATATTTTACTAAGTTATAAATGTCATAATGTTCGTCACTACATCCTCTCCCAACACTTAGAAAGCATCTTATCCATATGTGTGTGCTTTCGCTTCAACAAACTTGTATCAGAGTTAGGTTCTAAGCAAACATAGCCACACCCAAGTATGAGATAGAGAAATTCAATGGTACGAATGACTTCAATCTATGAAAGATGAAGGTAAAGGGGTTGTTGGTGAGCTAAAGGCTAGGCTCAGCATTAGAGGAGACTGCAGCTCCATCTAGTGAAGAAAAAAGACACAGAGTCATCTAAGGTTGAAGCAGAAAAAAGGGACATTCAAGAAAGAGCTCACAGTACAATCGTTCTATAATTAAGCGATGAAGTACTGAGGAAAGTAGCAGGTGAGACGATGGCGATTGATCTTTGAAACAAGTTTGACTCCCTTTATATGCAGAAATCGTTGGCCAACAGATTGCATATAAAGAAGAGGTTGTATTAACTGTCCATGTCAGAGAGGACACCGATGAAAGATCATATAGACGTCTTCAATAAGACCATTCTTGATCTTGAGTCTATTAACATCAAGATAGAAGATGAAGATAGTGCAATTATCCTACTGAGTTCACTCCCCAAGAGTTATGAGAGCTTTGTTAATACGCTACTCTACGACAGAGAGAGTTTAACAATAAGCAATGTGAATAATCATTAAAATCGAAGTTATTAGGGAAGTAGATCAAGGGCAATGCAGAAAGTTTATCTGTAAGAGGAAGACCCTCATATAGAGATGGAAGGAAAAAGGGCTCAAGGTCAAAGTTTAGGACTCCTAGGAAGTGTTATTACAGCAAGAAAGAGGGACACTTCATAAAGGATTGTCCAGAGAAGAAAGCACAAGATAAGAAGAAAGCGGATGCTGCGCTAGCCTATGATGACAGCTATGATAGCGCAGAGACACTTGTCACTACTGATGTAAGCATGCTGAGCAATGGATTCTTAATTCTAGTTGTACTTTTCACATGTACCCACACAAGTCTTAGTATGTAAATTTTCAACCCATTAGTGGTGGTAAGGTGTTAATGGGTAATGATGTTGCATGTCAGATGATAGAAATTAGTAGTGTTAAACTTAGGCTGCATAATGGGTGAGTGAGAGAGTTAACAGATGTTAGGTATGTTCCTGACCTCAAGAGGAACTTGATCTCACTAGGGACATTAGACCAGAATGAATGTTTCATCAGGATCGACAGAGAGATTTTGAGAGTGTTGAAGAGTTCTATGGTGGTGATGAGAGGAGAGAAGCATAAAGGCGTTTATATGCTTAAAGGTGAAGTTGTAAGTAGTTTTACATTATTCTCTATAAATGATGAGAGTATGCAAACCAAGTTGTAGCATCTTAGACTGACACACCTAGGTGAGAGAAACTTGAAGGAGTTATTTAGTCGAAAAGAGTTTGGTGAGGATAAGTTCTAGCCCTTGGAGTTCTGTGAGCATTGTGTACTTAGGAAAACACATAGGGTGAGGTTTAGTACCAGGGGGTACAAGACTAAAAGGATTCTTGACTATATGCACTCAGATCTTTGGGGACCAGCTCAGACAGCTACTCGTGGTGGTGCTAGGTATTTTTTCAGTTTGATTGATGACTATTTAAGGAAGCTGTGGGTCTATGTATTGAAGAGTAAGGATCAAACGTTTAATGTGTTCAAAAATTGGAAGGCTTTTGTTGAGAATCAGACTGACAAAATGATGAAGAGGTTGAGAATTGATAATGGCCTCGAGTTTTGTAATAGAGAGTTTGTTGGGTTTTATATCAAGCATGAGATTGTATGGGTATAGAACGGTAAGATCAACACCACAACAGAATGACGTAACTGAGAGGATGAATATGACCCAACTTGAAAGGGTTAGATGCATGCTTAACAATGCAAAGATGTCCAAGGTATTTTGGGGAGAAGCTATAGTGACTGCAACTTATTTAATTAATAGATGTCCCTTATTAGCAATCGACTTCAAGACGCCAAAAGGTTACCCTGCCTTTGTACATGTTAAAGAGGGGAAGTTGGAATCTAGAGCCATCAAAGGGGTATTCATAGGATATCCCAAAGGAGTGAAAGAATACAAGATGTGGTGTAAAGACTTGCCACTACCAAAGAGTATCATAAACCGTGATGTGACGTTCGATGAGACGACCATGCTGAAAGCCTCCCAAGAAGATGAGAAAGAAGAACTTGTGCCGAAGGAAGACTCAGCACCCAAGTCAATAGAAATTGAAATGAAGACTGATAGTAGATCTGATATGCCCCCAGATTAGCATTTCAACAAGGAGATCCTTGAAGAAAAATTAAGAACACCGGCGAGTTTCTCCAAGTCCACCCAAAGAAAGATTAGGACTCTTGAGATAGAACTGAAAGAGTACCAACTAGCTAGAGACATACTAAGGAGAATAATTAACCCACTAGTCGGGTATGCACAAACAGATCTAGTTGCTCATACTTTTAATTCTGCTTACACTCTTGAGTATGATAAGCCTAGAATATATGGTGAGGCTATAAAAAGTGAAAATAAGAAAGAATGGCAGCAGGTTATGGAAGAAGAGATTAATTCTCTTTGGAAGAACAATTCTTAGAAGTTGGTGGAGAGACATCAAAAGAAACTAGTTTGGTACAAATAGGTGTATAAAGTGAAGGAGGGGATACCTGAGATAGAGCCTACAAGATTCAAGGCTAGGTTAGTTGCACAAGATTTTACTCAGAGAGAGGGAGTTGACTTTCATAAGATTTTCTCTCCAGTTGTCAAGCACACATTCATTAGGATTTTGTTAACCATGTGTGCAAATCTTGATTTTCATCTAGAGCAGATGGATGTAAAGATAATTTTTCTACATGAAGAGCTTAAAGAGACGATATACATGATACAGATGCAAGGGTTCGAGAAGCCCAGAAAAGAATATCATGCTTGTTTGTTAAATAAGTCATTATATGAGTTAAAGTAATCACTTAAACAATGATATATGAGATTTGATGAATTTATGATGACTTATAGCTTTAGTATAAGCAAGTATGACGGATGCGTGTACTACAAGAGCATAAGTTGTAAGATGATTTATTTATTTTTATATGTTGATCGCATGTAAGAATATAAAAGAAATACAGAAGCTTAAGAAACAGTTGAGTGGCGAGTTTGAAATGAAGGATTTGGGAGCAGTAAAGAGAATATTATGTATAAATATTGTGAAGGAAAGAAGAGATGTTATCTTCTTGTGTCAACAACGATATATACTCAAAATTCTAGAGAAGTTTAGTATGTCTAATGCAAAGACTGTCTCTACTCCTTTGGCCATGCATTTCAGACTTACAGCATCATAGTCATCGATATCCGAAGAGGAAAAACTGCAGATGAGTAAAGTACGGTATGCAAGTGCTGTAGGGAACATTATGTATGCAATGGTTTACACAAGACCAGACATAACATAGGCTATGAGTGTGGTATGTAGATACATGGAGAATTCGGTTAAGGATTACTAGCTTGCAGTAAAGTGGATTCTAAGATATTTCAAGGGGAAGTCGAATCACAGGTTAATGTATAAGAGGGACGAGGACAACAGTAAAATGATAAAAGGATATATAGACTCAGATTATGCAGGTGATTTAGACAAGAGAAGATTGTTAACGGGCTAAGTATTTACAGTGTTTGGGTGTAGTGTGTGTTGGAGATCAGTTCTACAACATGTGGTTGCACTATCTACCACAGAGGCAAAGCACATAGCTGTTGATAAAGCTATTAAGGAGGCAGTGTGGTTGAAAAGCATATGCGCGAAGATATTGGCTAGTGAAGATGTGAACACTGGTGTATATTGTGACAACCAGAGTGCTATACACCTAAGCAAGCATCAAGTGTTCCACGAGAGGTTGAAACACATTGATGTGCCGCTCTATTTCATTCGAGAAATTGTCCAAAGTGGTAAAGTTAGTCTAACAAAGATAACGTCGTCTAAAAAGCTGACATATTGCCTAAGACACTACCCTCGGTTAAGTTTATCTTATGCAAGGACTTAACTAGAGTCATTACTTTGTGAGGGTGACCGGAGATGTGGAGATGAGAGATCGAGTTACTTTGTGGATGATTTTGAATCAAAGAGGGGATTTTGTGAGAACATTGATTGAAAATCATCGGAATATAGTTTGGAGAGCAAACCAATTGCATAGAGTACGCGAGGATCATATACGGATGTGAAAAGAGGTGAAAGACGAAGTTGTGGCGACTAGGTGTTTGGCGCTGCGGCGACTAGGCACCCAGAACAGAACCTGAGTGCTACGGCGCCTAGGCAGGAGCACCTGTGCCGTGGCGGCGAGGGATGAGCCCCGCGGTGCCTAGGTGGAAGAACCAGTGCCGCGGCGGTGAGGGATGAGCACCGCGACGCTAAGCACGATGACAGGTTTCTTATTTTAGTTCAACTTATTTCATCTCTCACTTGCTTCAGGACTCCTTAATTTGATTCTCATTCATTTAAAGTAAACCTAAGGCGTCCTAAAGCCTATATAAAGGCTCTCTATTGGCTTATAAACACATTTAGTGATCATTAAAGAATTATTTGTGATTCTTAGTGAGAGAAAATCCCTAGATTACAAGAGAGAGTGTTCTTTGTGAGTCCTTCTTGTAAAATGTGTACTTTGTGATTCAATAATAAAAGGAGTGATCTTGATCCGCCATGGAAATAGGTAAGTTGCTAAACCATGTAAATTTTGTGTGTGTTCTTTTTTTACCTTCCTCTCTCTTTAATTCTTTAATCACTTGTTCTGCACTATTTACTTGGGTGATAATACTTGTTTGTGTGCTTTCGGTTCAACAACAATCATGTCTGATATCTTCTTTACAAGAGAACTCAATAAAATGTAAGACAGTAATGTACTAGGACTTTTAACTTACTAAAATGTTTTGTAAGTATGGATTGCTAAGACTTCTCAACAAATTTGAGTAAAATTTGTCTTCATAAGGGACAAAACAAGGAATATAATGAATTATTCCTGAGAGGTTTTTAACCTTTCTTTGAACCACAAACTTTTTTAAAATAAGTATAGGAAAACTCCTTGGTGTATAGACTTATAAATGATTGATACTTAAAAAGACTTGGGGAAATTTTCAAAGTATAAAGAGGGGGGACCTTGATGAAGGTCATGGTGATAACTAATACTTATAAAAAATTTAAGTATAGGAAGACTTCTTGGTGTATAGCATGAGAATGACTAGTAAAAATTTCTTAATATGGAATGACTTCTTAGTGAATGATATAATTATTGTCAAAAAACATGAACTCTTAGTAAATTGTTCCATTGGCTTCTTGTGATTATTACATTGGTCTAGATTGACTATTGCCTCAAAAGATACTTAATGGGTAAGGGTAGAATGAGTTTTGGAAGGGTCAAATTATAACATAAAATTTTAAATTTAATGAAATAAAATAAATTAATATTTTTATTTCATGTCATTGAAAAAATATGTTGTTGAAAACTTTAGTATAATCTTAAGAATTGATTATGATATACAGATTTTTAAATTTTTAGTATTTAATTTTAAAATTGATTAATTATAGATGGCTTTCCTATAAAAAAAATAAAATATTAAACAATAAGCATGTATTATATTATTCGTGAAAATAAATTTTATATCTTACAATTAATAAATTTAAACCAAAAGAATAAAGATCAAGATCTATAAAAAAAAAACCTAATTATAATATTGAGATATTAAAAAACTAACTAATATATAAATAAAATTATTAAAATTCAAAATATTCTAACTTACTTATTTCTTGGAGATTTGTTTTTTTCTTAGATTTTGAGTTTAGAAGAAGAGTTTGACACAAATTTGAAGAGAATATAAAATCACTAACATATAGCAATCCATAATTGTGAAACTATTTATATAAGTTAAATTAAAAAATTCTTTTTCCTATAGAAAAGATGTATCCGTCTTCCATGAAGGAAAATAATTATAAGTATAAAATTCTTTTATATTAAGGACTACATATAAATATAAAATTATTTTTATTAAGATAAAAAATTAAAATTGAAAAATGTAAAAAATAAGGGCCACTTGTAAATTAAAAATTAATTTTTATTAGAAAAAAGCCATTGAAGTAGAGAAAGATAAGATATTGTTAAATATTAAATAATGTATTAAAAAAAGCTAATCTTTAATATTAATATGAACCACATTTTTAAATTAACAATTTAACCCAGTAAGTACAAAATTTTTAAAAGATTTTGAGAGGCCAAAATAGATATTTTAACATTAAAAAAATTATACGTACCTAATATGTATACAAATTTTAGGGGAATAGTTGCAGAGCGAGGAAGGTGGGGGTAGCATGACCCCTTGAGGCCTTGTTACAGTTCCCCATTGTTAATGGGTATATTACTTAGGAAATATTTCTAAGCATAATCAGCTTAATCCCAATAGTTGTAAGATTCTCATCATGTAAAGGCAAGTTCTCTTATTTTTTTCTTAGAAGTCTTTCCCTAATTGTGAATCATTCTTAAACATCCCCCAAACCTTTTCAAGTTCTCAAATAAGAAAGTTGATCCTTCTTGGAGGAATAGTTTTAATTCCTAATCAATAGCATGATTCAATGCATTTTGAAACTTAGTTCTTGAGTTAACTAAAGTGGTAGTGAGCTTTATGCAACTTGAAAAATTGAAATAAAATAATAAATTAAGTTAACATGGTAACATCTCCGCAAAATATATCACATGGTGCAAATTACATAATTAATAAATAAGATGACAACCATTTTCGAGATATTTACAAAAATAATAATTTAAACATGGAAACATCTCAGCAAAATATATCACATGATGCAAATTATATAATTAATAAATAGGATGACAACCATTTCCAAGATCTTTACAAAAAAAAAAACACTTCTTGATTAGTGGTTTGAAGAGTTTGTTCACTAACATCCATGTCTCTATTCTTAGGATGAAAAGGCATACCATTATTACAATACCATTATAACAATAGGTCTTTTAATGTGTAATGAAAAAGGTCTTCTATCTGTCTATAGCAAATATCTTAATCTAGTTGTATCTTGAGAACACATCTATAAAGTTAGAAAGCTTATGCCTTATTATTGAGTCCACCAACTATGAAATTTTAGATAATAAAAATCTATCTTTAAAGCACGCTTTATCTAGATTGGTAAAATCCATATACATGCATCATTTTCCATTTGTCTTATTAACTGTGCCACATTAGCTAATCATTCAGGGTAGTTAGCTTCTTTGATGGAACTATAAATAGTAACTTCTCAGCTTTTTTGCCACAACTTCATTCCTTCTCTGATTAAATACTATCTTCTTCTGTTTCACTAGTTGAATATTGGATTAATAGCTAACCTATGTGAAATTAGGAATGGGTATATATTTTCTTGGAGTTAGTGCTTACGTGTCATTCCAATGTTGTATGAATATTAATTATATAATATTATTACAATAAATATTTCGAATAAAATCGTTATTATTAAACATATATGGTATAATGTTTGTAACATTACAGACGTTGTATGATTCAAAAGAGTTTAAATTTAGTTTAAAGAAGTTTAGATTAGTGCTAAGAGTTAGTAGCACTAAGAGTTATAAATGCTAAGAATTAGCACTACTAAGAGTTAGCAGGTTAAAAGAGTCAGTGAAATCTAAGGAGTTCGAGCCTTGTCTATAATGGAACAAAGACTTGAGGGTATACTAGTAATAACATAGTTGTAATAAGTGCTAAGAAATGTCATTGTGCAAGTATGTTTTTAAACACTATGTTCCTGAACTATTTTCATTGATATTGGTTTGTCGGTGAATCCTTTTTATATAGATTAATGTATGTCTATATCTGTATAGTACAGATGGTTATTCTTAGCTAACCATAAGTTTAGAGCTCGTATAAATATACAGGTATTTAGTCAGGATTAGATACTAAACAGACTCATGATAACCTCCAATAGACATCTCATAAAGCCATCAATGGAGGGTTTTCTTGAGTTGAGTAATATTCATGGTCCTTTAACTTGAGCGCTATGATAGGCTTGTGAGTGATCTATCATGCTTTGGTTCTATGTATGTCAGAGACCTTTCATGGTTTGACCACTGGATGTTGCTGGGTATGGTTCAATGCTCATAAAGTCTGGTATGCGTAGATATGGAATCCATCAGCTCATATGAGTGAGTTGTATATCTTTATGCTCCAAGAATTATGTTTCAAAAAGTCTTTTGGCCAAAAGCATAAACCTCGACAAAAAGTTTTCTTTAGGGTTAAACAATTTCATAAAGTAATTTGCAGATATTATTTTACAGAAATACAAATCTAAAAATAAGTTCATGGTTGAACACATAGAGATTTGACGGTTATAATCTATATCTCTGCTCTTCTAGGATATAGGTGATTTAAGGATTATAAGTATGCACTATGACCTTAACTTGTATAGTTTAACGCGGTGATTTATAATATCTGTGACGTGTGCCTAGGGCATTGATAATGAACTTATGGAATAGTTTTATTTGGCGAATCAGGCGTAGACCTAGGGAGTCTCGCAATATGAAGTGTACTCGTTGTACACTGAGGTAGTGTATCAGATTAAATTGTTCAATCCAGTAAATTTCAACAAAATTGAATATTTGTTTTTTGATTCCTCGGGATGTGCACGTGTCAATATTTAAGAGTTAAGTATATTAATTAGTTAAAAAATTATTTTTGACCAATTAAATATTAATACGTGACGCATAGTGAGTCATCGGTTAAGTTGACTCAAGTGTATAGTTAGGTGGGACCTATTTTGGGTTAACTTAGTAACCAAGTTAAGGGTTTAAGTAATTTTACTTATTAAATAATCAAGATATTTATTTATTTAATAGTTAAATAATATTTAACTTAACTATGATTAAAAGTTAACCATGTGGTTAGGTTAAATTAGATATTTATATTTATGTAATTGTTAAGTAAATTCTAACTCAACTAAGGTTAATTATTAACTATAGTTAGGTTAGATACTTGATGGCCAAGTAAAATTTAACCTAACTAAGATTAATTGTTAACTATAGCTAGGTTATATACTTGATGGCTAAGTAAAGTTATTTTAACTAAAATTAATTGTTAACTAAGGTTAAATAAAAAGTGAAACATAAGTTGAATGAAATAAATATTATATTAATGAATTTGGAAAGTGGTCAGCCATTTTTGGTTAAAAAGGGAATGAAAAGTTCATTTCTTTCAAATGGTTAATTAAATGCTTACAAGGGTGGTTTGGTAAGTGGGAATATTGGTGAGAGAAAAATTAATTTTCTTTATTTACAATTGTTGAAAACATTATGTCATCTTCTTCTCTAATACGCTAGTCATAGAAGTTTTGAATTTTGGCTTTTTTCTATTCAAGTGTTGAATAATACAAAGCTAAGTTTGTTGCTTAAGAATAGTTTAAGTGTTAAACTATAAATTAAGGGTTAATGTAAAGGGTTTAAGTGTTAAACCATTGCTAGATTTAAAGCTGTTATTCTAGCCAATCAATCTCATCTCCGTTGATTGCTAAAATTGTCATCAAGTTCATTTCAAGTGAAACTCTAGCTTAATCCGTTCCTAAGACTTGTAAGGTGAATTCTCAATCCTTAATTTGTTTATTATTGTAATAAGACAAAAATTTAATGTGTTCATTATTTTAAAAAATCAGTTTTCTAACTTCCACTACGTATTTTATGTATGAGATGCATAGATTATATTTATATAAAATAATGGACACACACCACATATATGCACCCTATAGTATTTATCAACATCTAATAATATCTTCATAAGACTAGGCTAAAATGTTTGAGAACTCTTTCAATAGAGAATTTAACTCCTTACTGATCTTTGGACTAAATTAAAGCCAATTTTTACAACCTTCTTGAAGAAGCCCTCTTTCATTTGCACCTCTAACAACTTTTCTTACCCTCTTTTAATCCCCTGAGATTACTCTAATTCTATCCCCAACTAGGAACTTCAACTTTAAGTAATGGATTGACATTACTGTATTTGAGTTCCTCAAAAATAGCTACCCTAAAAAGATCTTACAAGGAAATGGTTGTTTGAAACCTATAAAGCTTACCATTATGGTTTTAGTAGATGGTTTCTCACCCAAGATGAAGGCAATGTTACCACCGTAAGAGACATTACATAGTTGTCCCAAAAATTTGCTGGGATTTATGCTTACATGCTATCCCATTTGTATGAATATTTAATTTTAATATTTATACAAATGATATTTTATTTAATCGTTAATTATATTTATTAAAATGGTAAGATGTTTGGAACATTTCAAACATTGTATGATCTAAAAGATTTTAGATCAATGCTAATATTTAGCAATATCTAAAGAGTTAGAGCTTTATCTGAAATGAGACAAAGACCTTAGAATATATTAGTAATGACATAATTGTAAAAGGTTGCAAATGGTGTTAGGAAATGTTATTATACAAATATGTTCTAAAATACTATATTTCTGGTCTATTTTATTGATGCAGGTTTATCGGTGAAACTATAATATATAGATAAGTGTATGTCTATATCTGAATGGTCCAGACAGTTAATCTTAGCAGACTATAAGTTTAGTGGAAGCTTTTATAGGCATACGAGTATTCAGTGAGGACTGAATATTGAACAGACTCATAAGAACCTCTAATAGACATTCTTTGAAGCCGTCAATAAAAGGTCTTCTCGAGTTGAGTAGTATTCATGGTCCTTTGACCTGAGCGCTACAGTGGGCTTATGAGTGATCCACTATACTTTGGTTCCACATATGTCAGAGAACTTTCATGGTCTAACCGCTATATGTTGCTGGGTATGGTCTGATGCTTATGGAGTTAAGTGTATATAAAAACGGGATCCGTCAGCTCACAAAAGTGAGTTATATATCTAGATGCTCCGAGATTATATATCAGAAAGTCTTATGGCTATAAAAAGTAAGCCTAAGGAAAGAGTTTTTTGCAGGGTTAAATTGTAAAAGTGTTTACATATATTGTTTATCGAGATACAAATCTAGAGATAAGTGTACGAATGAGCAAATAGAGATTTGATGGTAAGAATCTATATCTCTACTCTTCTAGGATATAGATAACGGATATAGTTAACCTCAACTTGTATGATTCAATGCATCGTTCTGTAATATCCATAGCGTGTGTGTGGGGAATTGTTCACAGACTTGCAGAAATGTTTCATAAGATAAAAGAGCATGAACTTAGAGAGTCTCACAATATGAAGTGTACTCATTAAGTACTAGGGTAGCAAGCAGGGTCGAACGGTTTGATCCAGGAGATTTTTGGAAGTAGGATTCAATTTGAAGACCTCTTTATAAAGTGAAAAACATAGTTTGTAAATGTTGTAAATATGTCATTTTTTTTCTTCTAGAAAAGGTACTCTCGACACATGTCATTAAACTATTAGCTATTGAATTAATTGGATATTATTTTATTTAAATAAACATATAATGTTTATTATATTATTTTTTAAGGCATGTGTTGGACACTTGTCTTGAATAGACATGTGATGTTTATTTTATTATTTTTCATGTGACATGTGTTAGACACTTGTCTTAATAGATAAATTAAATAATTAAAATTTGCTTTTTTGTCTTATATTGTTAAGACATAATATGTATTTTAATATATTATTTTAAATGGTGTTTAGACCATTAAGAGAATATTTATCTTGATTTAAATTATTTATTTAAAAATATTTACATTGAAATAATTTTAATATTTATTAATGTAGTCAAACAAGAAAAATATTTCATTTTGTTAATTTTAAAGAGACAAAATTGGGCCAAGCATTTATTTAATGAAATAAATATTATTTTAGTATTTATTAGTTCATTTGTAAAAACATTGTCCAAGTAAATAAAAGAATAGGCTTTTGGAATAATTCTTTTTATGGAAAAGAAAGATAAAAACGTGTTTAATTTTTACTTAAGGGATTTTGCATAATGGTTATGTGTAGAGAGGAAGTAAAATTCGGCCAAGGCTATTCTTTCACTATTTAAAAGACATTCAAACATAATAAACACCACTCCATCTTTTTCTTTCAAGTGAGTTTTGTTCCAAGAGTAAAAAATAAGAGAGTTTATTTTGCTTAAAAAGTTTAAGCACAAGAACAAAAATTCTACACTATAATTTAAGTTACCATTCTAGTTTCTCTAATCCCACCAAGTGTTAGAGACTAGAATTGTTCAAGGAATCACTTTAAGGTGAGCTCTAAAAATTTTTTTATCATCACCGAATCGTCGACAAAGGTATGTTTCAAATTACCCTAATATTATGATTCGGTTTAATTGATGCGTTTATCATATTGAGAAATATGATTTCTTATTTCGCTGCCAAATTTTGTATGTATGACATGCGTTTTACATTATGATGAACACATTTCACATATATTCACCCTAAAATAATAGCACTCAATAAAACTTTATAAAGAGCTTTATGCTCTCTCTATCTTTAGATATTTTATCTTGGGATCGTCTAAGGCCTCCTTAAAAATAATATTTATTGAGCTCCCAAGGTCAATAAATGCCTTATTCACATTTGTTCCTACCACTTTCAGATTGACCACTAATGTGTCATCATAAAGGTAACTGACACTTCTCACATCCTTTGCGGTTAACATTATAGGCTTCGCTTCATTTTAAGCTTTTTCAAAATGGGCATATTACACAACACCTTATGCCTAATCATTGAATAATGAAAGTGTTTCTTCTTTTGCCTATTAAAGTGCCTTGCAAGAGTTGGCCCACCCAATGATTATCATTGTGGTCTTGGGCAGCAAAGGCTTTCTTCCTTAAGTTATGTGGGTTTTAAATTAACTTTGAATTCCTGTAAGTATTCATTCCTTATCAGTTGATCAAATTACTTCCTCAAGTTTATACAGTCCCTTGTTGTATGCTCATAATCTTGGTGGAATTCACACTTCTTATTCTTATTAGGCCAAGATGTAGAAGTACAAATTATATCTTATTTAGTGAGTATCCTCTTCCTCTTAATCACTTCCTAGATTATGTGTAAGGGAGTGAGATGTAAGTCTCTTATTCTAAATCTCACCCTAGGGGAAGACCTTTAAGGTCTATCATTTCATCCTTCATCCTAAGGTTTATCCTCTTAATCGCTTATGGATGTTAGACAATGAGAGGTTATCTCCCTTCACCTCTCTTACTCTATTTTATTTATAGACCTCTTAAATTCCTTTTCCCTTACTCTCTCTAAAGCTTCACAATTGTCAAACTAAGAACATGGTTCTTTATAAGATGATACCACAATATGATAAGATGTTACCCATTCTTCAAAGCCTCCAAATTGATTGTCTCACTTTGACCCTGTTCAAATTTCCTAAGTTTTTGTGTATATTTAGTTGATTCGCAAGCTCTTTGGAATTGTTGAACAAACTGGTATGTTAGTTGGCTATAAAAAGCAATGCTTATCTACTTTAGGCTCTTATAACATATTCAAGTTTATCCTTCTAGTCCTATATGGAACAAATAACACATCTAAGGTTTTCAAAGTCCTATAATTATTACGAGGTCAAAAATTAATAATGATTTAAATTTATGGTTCCATCATAGACGGGGAGTGTGGGCATCTTAAAGGCTATTTAGAGCTACATATCCCTTAATTCATTAATTAGTAGTGACTTTTGTTGCCACTCCAAGAATTGTCTTACCAAAACTTCGTGTTGCCAAATTTCTCAATTTATCTCTTACAACTTCTACTCTAAATTATTCTGCCTTCTCCTTTAAGGCAAGTTCTTGGCACTTTCCTCTTTGCTTTTTTCCTTTACACTCAATAGGCAATACATGTCATTTCATTCAAGTCATCCTCATCCAAAGGAATGTACCTTCGCTCGTCCATAATCACCAATATGAGATTATGTTGGGGTTCTCTTCTCTAGCCCAACATGTGATCTATTACTCCTCAACATGACTCTGGTGGTTCTCAGGGTGCATTTGCTTATGGACATTTTTGTTTCTCTTACTAACCGTATCTGTTGCCTGTTCAAGGTGACAACTCTTCTTTATTAAAGGATCAGATGGCTGTAGTGGGAAGTATGGGTAGGAACAAGTGTTTGATAAGAAAGACGTTTTCTAATTCTTTCAATGGTCTCGTATCGAGCGAAGGAACAGTTCGATTCTGTCTTTCAAATTGAGATAAATACTTCGACATCCTTAATAAATTTATGAGCTTTCTCTTAGCCCTAGGTTGGCTCGGTCATCGAATCATCCATATAATATACAAAAAAAAAACTCCAGATATTTGATATCTTTTTATTTAAATAAGATCTCAAATCTAGCAATGGTTTCATTAGATGTCTTATAACTAGAATCCCTCTTTTGTTTTAGCTAGTTCCTCCACCACCGTGAACCTTAGTTAGATTTAGGTATAATACACTTTTTAATTATTGGGAGAATCCAAGTACTCTCTTTTGGATTTAGGAAAAAACTCTCAAATATTTTTTTTTTGGAATATATAAGAGCGAAATAATTTATCTATTGATATTGGAAGACCCAAAAAATTCTTTCAATGTATCATTTCTGGGTTTAATAGAATTTATAAATAAAAAAAGAAGTCCTTCAAATAGAGATTTTTTTCTTCCTACAATATTTCGATTGTTAATATGATATATCTACTCTTGCTCTTCGAACTTATACTCCTCCAGTTGTCCGTGTCTCTCATCTATCAAAATAATATAGAAATATCTTTCTTAAAGTTGTTTGTATATCTTGAACTACATACGGATCCTCGTATAGATTCTGAATGCTTTCATAAGACTACCCGACAAGCTTCCTTAAGACTAGACCATTATAGATTTGGTACCTCGAGTCTATAGTATCTGTTGGTAGTTTCACATTCTTGGCTCGCAAGGGAATGACGAGCGAATCTTTGACCTCCTTAATTCAACCTCTATCCAATTTCTGCCAAGCTTTCAAAAATTCCTCCAATAGTTCCCTCATTGCTTCCTTGTCCTTTCTCACTTTCTCGAGCTTTTTCTTATTTTCTTATAGCCCTCTTTATAAAATTTGCCTCCATTATGAGTTCTGATAGTGATCCTTTTGATGATCCTAATAATCTTCCCCTGCTTTTGGCTCCTCCAAGTCTTGGATCCTGAGCTTCTCGTAGTGCTCCAATATTCTTTTTGGGAATGCATCGCGACCTTCCCTTGAGTTAACTTCTTACTCAGACTTGAATTTATTGTCACAATGGCTTTTCACACTATTTTTCATAGACGAGGTCAATCTATTAACCCCATTCTTAGAGAAATTTGATTCTCAAAAGTAGAGTTAGGCCTCGGTTGACAGATAAAGTTTCTAGAAATGATGACTTCTAACACCTGGTTCTTTCCCAAATCTCTGTTGTGTACTTTTTGTGTTCACTTACGCTACTGAAGCTGCATCGGTGGCTGTTACGGCAAGAATCTTTCAATGTTTAAATTAGTTTTTTTTATTGGTGTTTTCAAAAAGGATAATTGAAAGTAAGTGAAAGAAATTCTTCTTGCCTTTTTTCCTTTTCTCTTTTCTACGTGTTCTTATCCCTGTAATGCTTGATTCCCCACCTTCATTTTATAGTTTCCTTAGTTAGGCGATTACCTTCTTTATTGCGGTCTTATTAAATATATCTATTATAAAAAGTGTAGCCAGACCAAGCTTTTTGCTTAAGAGAGTTGGTCGTAGAATTGACATCTAGAGGCTTAGATCCCCAACTTCATTGAGTTAGTTCAATCAACAACCCTGTTAGTTGCAGGTGTTGCTGCAAAAGTTAGCAATACCTACCTAGTAGAAAGTTGTTCCGCTTGGAACCCCCCTGGAACGCGTGTGCGTAGGTTTTGGTGAATTTGTGTCACCAGATCGGCCACTGCGGCGTGGTTCTTAAAGGAAAATTTTCATCAATCATGCAAGTCAGAAGAAAAGGCAGTAGGAATATGCGAGAGGCTGGAACATTAGGACATGTTGTCGTGGGCTTGCTTGCGTGTATGCATTTTTAGGGAGTATAGACTTAGTGTAGTCTCTTCCATGTTCTTTTTGCATCGTGGGTCTAATAGTGCATGTAAGATCCTCAATGCAAAATTTCATAGCTTATTCTTGTAAAAGTTGTCTTCATTGAGAACTTATGGCTATATAGTGCCGAGAACCCTATAGCTTATAGGACAATCTTGAATTTGATGCATCTCAGGATTGGATTCTCTTCTCTGTGACTGGAATTGAGGCCTTCAATTGTTAAAGCAATACTGGGCTGGTTGTCATATTTCATAAGTGGGTTGTTGCCATTGGACTTGTTCGGCCTTGAAGTGGTCTTCATGGTTGGGCTTTATAGGCCCTATATAAAATCTAATGGGCAACAAAATCTCATCAAAGTTTCAAAATATTACATTCTAATAAAAAAACACAAATTAGTCAAGATTCCATGAAGATTATCTCTTTTTTTTGGGTCCGATAAAGATTATATATATTTATTAGAGTGACGCAATAAAATCAAATTTCGGATATCTTTCCAGGCACAAATTATAATGAAAATCGCATTGGGGATAATCTCCTGTATAACTTGATTAAGATTTTTTTTTCTCCTTTTGTCAGTTTGAATAAGAGTTGGAAAACTATTTGGAACTTAGGGTACTTTGTGGGCAAGCCCAGTACTTGCATTGAGTTGCACTGGGCCATTCTTGCGTATCTGGTTCATATTATTTACAACTTCGGTTTTTCAACAAACGGGTTTGTTGGGCTGATATAAGTTCAAACCCATGCCAATTTCCATATGATTCAGTTCAATGTCATTGTTTATTTGATTAATGGTTTTTATTTTTTTTTTAATTTTAAATTTTATATAATAATAGTTGTTTATCTTGTCCATAGTACCTAAGATAACTGTTTATATTGTAATTATTAGCAATTGCGTTTATAATAATGTTTAAAGTTTTTAAATTTTAGTTAAATTATATTGTCCTTTTATCACATTTAGTCATATATAATCTAAAATTTATTAGACTGTCTTTCAAATGTACACTATTAAGTCTCTAGGTAAAAATAACAGGGAAAATTTTTAAGTTTACCATTAATTTAATATAAATTTTTTTTTTATCGAAGTCAAATATTTTAAATTTTATTAATCAAATAGATGTTACGTTGATTATTTTACCCTTATTATAATTTTAATAATTTTTAAATTAATTATAAAAAATATTATTTATAATGACAATAATAATTTTTAAAAAATAATATAAATTATTTAATATTTTATTTTTTATTAATGAATTAAAAAGAATTAATATAAAAATAAGCGACAATTAAAAACATAAAGAAAAAAAATGCTTATTGGGCTCACGCCCAGCAACTGGGCAAAAAAGTTGAGCACTTTTATTTTTAAATAATTAATATATTTAAAATTTTAAAAAAAGAAAAACTTGAGGCGCATGCGTGAGGCGCGCGCCCCACGCATGCTCCCCAAGCAAATTGCTTGTGAGGGGGTGGGCGCATGTTGCGCCCACCGTTGGGCGTAGCATGCACCCAAGCAAAGCTTTGCTTTTTTTAAAAAAAATTTAAATTTAAATTTATTTTTATTTTTATTTACATTAATTATTTTTAATTTATGTATTAAAAAAGAAAATAATTAATTTATTAATTATAAAAAATAAAAAGTTATTTAATTAAATAATTTATATTATATAACTAAAATATAATTTTTTCATTGATTTAATAAAAAATTTAAAATTAATTGTTTTATAAAAACTAAAAAGTTATTTTATTAGATAATTTATATTATATAATTAAAATATAATTTTTTTTATTAATTTAATAAAAAGTTAAAATTAATTATTTTAATAAAAAGTTATATTTTAATAATATAAATTATTTAGTGGTAAACTTGAGGAATTTTCTAAAATAACATGTCTGTCTCTTTTTTTTTATAATTAAAATTTTTGATATATTGTTGGTAAAGATTTCTTTGAAGCATGCTTAGGGTTTCTTAACCGAGGGGATGCAGTCGACTCTGTTAATGAAAGTGAAACATCAATTACCCCGATTCCAAAAGTTGATGATCTTTGGTTGTGCTCTGATTTCCGTCCTATTAGTCATCTGTAAACAATCTTTGCCCCCTAAGTTTGAGGTTCTCTCTTTCTATTTAGAAGCAATTTGAAGTGATCAATTACTGCCCTAAAAGAGAGAATATTAATAATTATTAAAAAAAACAATAATAAAAATGCAAAACCCTAAAAAAGTGATTAACAAATTCCTTCGGACCAATAACACATTATAAAGTATATATCCTGAAATTAAGAATTATCCACAGGTTCGGAAAAAGGCTTGAATTCAATGATAAGGTCTAATTCAATCAAGTTGTTTACCTACTCAAACAAATCTATACATATTTAACCTTGCGTAAAAGATGATGTTAATTAATCCTCGATGACCAATTTGAAATTAAACATTTTCATTTGTCGATTTGCTGTGAGCTACTCATATCCAAGTTGGTGGGAAAAAAAAAAAAACTACTTATTTTGATGCTAATCAAGCAGGGAAATATTAGTTGATGTCAGAATTCAAGTGATCAAAATACAATGGTATCAAAGTTCCCTATCCTCCCTTTCCTCTCCAAGCACCAATTTTATAAGCAGCATACAATTTGTTAACTACTATTATGATACTAACTTAACCTAGTATCTGTAAGTAGAAATTTCTTAACTAATTAACACCAATTATATTGGATTTTTGAGATTTCGACGCAATTCAACGAATCACAATTTTTTTTTTTTATTGAAATTGGATTTTAGACAAATATTAATGTGGAGGTGCGAAATTTTTGTCTTTCCAAAATTCTAGCTATTATTTAGGACTATGAGTGACATTGAAAGGATTTCATAGAGAAATTATTATGGTGACAAGTGTCAACTGTGGCTGGCTAATAATTAATTTCAAAATAGATTAGTCTAATTTTAGTGAATTATATTCGTAGCTCAATTGGCGGTTCTTAAACACATTTTTACTGCAGTTGAACTTTTTTTTATTTAAAAGAGTTTTTTTAATATAAAAAATTATTTTTAAATTTTTTGATGACATTTAATTGTAATTAAAGAAAAAATTTAGAGATTAAAAAAATTATTTTGTCTCTATTTATAAAAATTTAATTTTTTAACTTTTGAGAGTAGAATTTTTTTTTATATATATTTATATAATGTTACATATACTCTTATAATATTTTCTTTTTTTTTATAGTGTACCATTAATAAAAATAAATTCTATCCAACTTACATATTTTTAATAATTTTTAAAAGTCATCATATTTCTATATCTCTACAGTTATCATATTTTTATAAAAATTTATCAATTTTTTTTTATTTTTTAATTAAAAAAGTATTATTTTATTTTTAATCTTTGTACCAAATACAATAATTTATACTAATTCATTGATTACTATGAATTAATTTTATTTGATTATTGTATTTAAAAAAAATGAATTAGAGAAAATATATGATAAATTTAAATTTATATATAAAAAATAATAAAATTATTTAAAAATTGAATATAAAATTTATTCAGTGTCATTTTTAGTAATTTAATAATAAATAAATACTTTTAATATTGTATAACTAAACGATAAAATTCAAAAAAAAAATTTAAGTAATAATCAAATAATCAATGACTTTGTTCTTAGAAAAATCTATTTTAAAAATTTTTGCTTTTAAAATTTTTTTAAAAAAATTTAACAAAACGAACTCTTAATCATATTGTAATAAGCTCTAAATCTCTTCTATATTTGATTAAAGAGCAGTCATAATTGATTATTGACTGAATTAGTCATTGTTCTATTGAGTTGCAGTTGCCAGTGTCAGGTGACCCATTATCATTAGTTATGGGTTATCATTATGTAGCTAATATTTGGTGATCATATTCATTATATCAGGGTCTTAATTACATTCAAAAGAATTCGGATATATGATAATCCAGTGAAAGAGCAAACAAGCTGCAGGCCAAACGTGCACAAGCAATCCATGACGTAGAAGAAATTAAAACTTTAGGCCAATCCAAAAATCTGCACGCCAAACAAGCTGCTTCCAATGACATTCGTACATAATCATAAATATTTGACGAGGCAGCACTAGACAAAAAGGTAAATCAGCAGCCTAAATAAGACACGAAACGATGTGTCTATTATTTGCAAAACAAGGCAGCAACTGGACCAAAACTTAACGGATATGCCGATCAGCAGCTGTTGCTCTCATTCTCGTTTTCAAACTTTAGATGCTAAGCAATGTTCTTGGAAAAAATAAATTTATACACGCCACTAACTTTTAAAGCAGCTGCTTTTACTATAATACATATTTCTGTTGAATGGGAAAAAGAACAAATTAAGCAAAAAGATATACGCACTCTTATGACACAAGTTTAATGAATGATTAAAGAAGAAAAAAGAAAATCAAAACATTCCATGCAATCCATGACGTATAAGAAACAAAAATGGAGAAATGATCGACTTTTCTGCTAAAAGACCAAATCAATGGGTAAAGGTTTAGGTCAAGACTCAAGTTTAAAGCAAACATTAGCAAGTATGATCAATCTTTTTCCCTTTAATTTCTTCTCTTAGTTATTAATCTGCTTACTGCAATATGTATAATTTGCTACTCATTCTTTATCATATGAATTTGTCTATCAAGGCCAAATTAAATATTGCATCCTCCAAGACAAATGAATTAATTACTCTCAATCTTGATCCTAATTTTATTACTTTATAGATTTAGTATAAAAGTTCTTAAATACAAACGTCCGAGAGAGCTGTCATAAGATTAAATATTTAGATAGTTGGAAAAAAAATTGTTTTTTTTAGTAACTTTCTTTAAGAAATTACATATTCGGATCTAAACAAAGAGTGAAAATATTAAATGTTCAGATAAAAAAAATGTAGATATTTGCACTAAAAGACAACTTTAGATATGTTTAAATATTCATCAAATATATTTAAAGGCATTGATATTGTTGGAGGAAAAGCATACAAACAAGTAAAACATTCATTCAAATAATATAATAATACAGAATAAATTATTAAAAAATAAATAGAGAAAGAGATAAAAGAAAAATATACAAAGAATTACGTGGTTCGGTAACTTGCCTACGTTCACGGTGGATCACACTCTTCCCTTATTATGAATCACAAGATACTCACAAAGTATGTCTTTTACAAGAAAAATCACAAAAAAAAACTCTATCTCACACTCTAGGAATTTTCTCTCACAAAAAATCACTAAGATCTCTTGTTTATCACAAAAATTGTCAAGATGTGTTTACAAGCCAATTGATAGCATTTATATAGTCTTTGGGACGACCTAGGTTTACCCTATATGTGTGAGAGTCGTATTAGGGAGTCCTGAAACAAGTGGGAGATGAAATAAGGAAGTTTCCTTATTTCGGGATACTGTTCCCGTCCCCAGCGCTGCGGCGCTGGCCTCCTGGCGCCGCAGCGCTCAGGTTCTATTCTGGGCTCCGCTGCGCCCACGCCTGGTCGCCGCGGCGCTAGCGCCTGGTGCGCCCTTCTTCATTTTTCGCCTCCTTTTGCGTCTGTCTTCGATCCGTGCGCACCCTACGCACTTGACTTGATCCCCAAATCATATTCCGATGATTTTTAATCAATATTCTTATAAATCCCCTCCTTAATTCAAAATTATCCACAACGTAACTCGATCTCTCATTTTTGCATCTTCGGTCACTCTCACAAAGTAGTGACTTCGGTTAAGTCCTTGCATAGGACGAACTTAACCGATGGTAGTGGCTTAGTCAACATATCAGCAGGGTTTTTAGATAACGCTATCTTTGTTAGACTAACTTCACCACTTTGGACAATCTCAAGAATGTAATGGAGCCTCACATCAATGTGTTTCGACCTTTCATGGAACACTTGATGATTGCTTAGGTGTATGGTACTCTGGCTATCACAATACACACCAGTGTTCACATCTTCACTAGCCAATACCTCTGCGCATATGCCTTTTAACCACACAGCCTCCTTGATAGCTTCATCAACAGCTATGTACTCTGCCTCTGTGGTAGATAGTGTAACCACGTGTTATAGAACTGATCTCCAACACACATTACACCCAAACACTGTGAATACGTAGCCCGTCAACGATCTTTTCTTGTCAAGATCACTTGCATAATCTAAGTCTACGTACCCTCTTACCATTTCATTGCTGTCCTCATCCCTTTTATACATTAACCCGTGATTCGACGTTCCCTTGAGATATCTCAGAATCCACTTTACTACAAGCTAGTGATCTTTTCCTGGATTTGCCATGTATCTACTCACCACACTAACAGCCTGTGCTATGTCTGGTCTTGTGCAAACCATTACATATATGATACTCCCCACAGCGCTTGCATACGGTACTTTGCTCATCTGCAGTTTCTCCTCATCAGATGTCGGTGACTGTGCTACTGAAAGTCTGAAATGCATGGCCAAAGGAATAGAGACAGCCTTTGCTTTTGACATACCAAACTTCTCCAAAATTTTGACTATATATCGCTGTTGGGACAAGAAGATAACATTTCTTCTTTCCCTCACAATATCCATATTCAAAATTCTCTTCGCTACTCCCAAATCCTTCATTTTAAACTCGTCATTCAACTGCTTCTTGAGCTTTTGTATTTCTTCCATGTTCTTGCACGCGATCAACATATCATCGACGTATAGAAGAAAATACATCATCCCACAACTTATGTTCTTGAAGTACACGCATCCGTTATACTTGCTCCTACTAAAACCACAAGCCATCATAAACTCATCAAATCTCTTATACCACTGTCTAGGTGATTGCTTTAACCCGTACAATGACTTATTTAGCAAACAAGCATGATCTTCTTTTCTGGGCTCCTTGAACCCTTGCGGCTGTGCCATGTATATCATTTCTTCAAGCTCTCCATGTAGAAAAGCTGTCTTTATATCCATCTGCTCTAGATGTAAATCAAGGTTTGCACACATGGCTAACAAAATCCTAATAGATGTGTGCTTGACAACTGGAGAGAATATCTCATGAAAATCGACTCCCTCTCTCTGAGTAAAACCTTGTGCTACTAACCTAGCTTGAATTTTGTAGGCTCAATCCCCGATATCCCCTCCTTCACCTTATACACCCACTTGCACCTGACTAGCTTCTTTTGAGGTCTCTCCACCAACTTCCAGGTATTGTTCTTCCTAAGAGAACAAATTTCTTCTTCCATGGCCTGTTGCCATTTTTTCTTATTTTCACTCTTCATAGCCTCACCATATGTCATAGACTCATTATATTCAAGAGTGTAAGCAGAATTACAAGCATGAGCAACTAAGTCTGCTTGTGCATACCTGACTGGTGGGTTAATCGTTCTCCTTAGCATGTCTCTGCAAGCTGGTACTTTTCAAGTTCCAACTCAGGAGTTCTAGTCTTCTTTTGGGTGGACTTGGAGGAACTCACCAGTGTTCTTGGTTCATCTTCAAGGATCTTCTTGTTGAAGTGTTGATCTGGGGGCATACCAAATCCATGTTCAGGCTCTACTTCAACTTCTATTGACTTTGGTACTGAGTCTTCTTTGGACATAGGTTCTTCTTTCTCATCTTTTTGAGAGGTTTTCAGCATCGTCATCTCATCGAACGTTACATCACGGTTTATGATACTCCTTGGTGGTGTTAAGTCTTTACACCACACCTTGTATCCTTTTACTCCTTCAGGATATCCTATGAATACCCCTTTGATAGCTTTAGGTTCCAACTTCCCTTCCTTAACATGTACAAAGGTAGGGTAACCAAATATTCTGAGGTGGTCATACTTTGGAGGATTGCCAGACCATTTCTTTTCTGGCGTCTTGAAGTCAATTGCTGATGAGGGACTTCTATTAATCAAGTAAGCTGCAGTCACTACAGCTTCTCCCCAGAATGTCTTGGACATCTTCGCATTGGTAAGCATGCATTTAACCCTTTCAAGTAGGGTTCTGTTCATCCTCTCAGCTACCCTATTCTGCTGCGGTATTGATCTTACTATTCTATGCCTTGCAATCCCATGCTTGGCACAAAACCCATCAAACTCTCTGTTGCAAAACTCGAGGCCGTTGTCAGTCCTAAGCCTCTTTACCCTTTTGCCAATCCGATTTTTAACAAGAACCTTCCAAGTCTTGAATACTTCAAAGGCTTGATCCTTGCTCTTCAACACATAGACCCACAGTTTTCTCGAATAGTCATCAATCAAACTGAGAAAATACCTAGCACCACCACGAGTAGCTGTCTGAGTTGGTCCCCAAAGATCTGAGTGTATGTAGTCAAGAGTCCCATTACTCTTGTGCTTGCTGGTACTGAACCTCACTCTATGTGCTTTCCCTAGTACACAATGCTCACAAAACTCTATGGGCTGGAACTTATCTTCTCCAAACGCCTTTTGACTATATAACTCCTTTAAGTTTCTCTCGCCTAGGTGTGCCAGTCTAAGATGCCACAACTTGGTTTGCATACTCTCATCATCTATAGAGAATAGTGCAGAACCACTCACGACTTCACCCTTAAGCACATAAACACCTTTGTGCTTATCTCTTCTCATCACCACCATAGAACCTTTCAAAACTCTTAAAATCCCTCCGTCGATCCTGATGGAACACCCATTCTGGTCTAAAATCCCCGGTGAGATCAAGTTTCTCTTCAAGTCAGGAACATACCTAACATCTGTCAACTCTCTCACTCGCCCATCATGCAGCCTAAGCTTAACACTACCAATTCCCATCATCTGACATGCAATGTCATTACCTATTAAGACCTTACCACTACTAATGGGCTGAAAATTTGTAAACCAGCACTTGTGCAAGCACATGTGAAAAGTACAACCAGAATCAAGAACCCATTGGTCAGAGTTCTTACCATCAGTAGCGACGAGTGTCTCTGCGCTGTCATAGCTCTCATCATAGGCAAGCGCAGCGTCCGCTTTCTTCTTATCCTGTGCTTTCTTTTTAGGACAGTCTTTTATGAAGTGCCCATCTTTCTTGCAGCAATAGCACTTCTTAGGAGTCCTAGACTTCGACTTTGAGTCTTTTTTCTTCCCATCTCTATATGAGAGCCTTCCTCTTACAGATAGACTTTCTGCACTGCCCTCGGTCTACTTTTCTAATAACTTTGAATTTAATAATGATTTCACATCACTCATCGTTAAACTCTCTTTACCGTAGAGTAGCGTATCAACAAAAATCTCATAGCTTTTGGGGAGTGAACTCAGCAGGATAATTGCTCTATCTTCATCTTCTATCTTGATGTTGATAGACTCAAGATCAAGGATGATCTTATTGAAGACGTTTATATGATCTTTCATCGGCGTCCCCTCTAACATGGACAGCTGATACAACTTATTCTTTATATGTAATCTGTTGGCCAACGATTTTCTCATATAAAGAGAGTCAAGCTTCTTCCAAAGACCTATTGCTGTCGTCTCACCTGCTACTTCCTTTAGTACTTCATCGCTCAATGACAAAAAAATTGTGCTATGAGCTCTTTCTTGAATGTCCCTTCTTTCTGCTTCTGCTCTAGATGACTCTGGCGTCTTCTCTTCATCACTAGATGGAGCTGCAGTCTCCTCTAATGCCGAACCAAGCCTTTGACTCACCAATAACGCCCTAACCTTCATCTTCCACAGATTGAAGTCATTCGTACCATTGAATTTCTCTACCTCATACTTGGGTGTGGCCATGTCTATTTAGAACCAAAGCTCTGATACCAGTTTGTTAATGCGGAAGCACACAAACAAGCAAAAAAATTCACCCAAGAAATATAATAATGCAGAACAAGTTATTAAGAAATAAATAGAGAAAGGGGTAGAAGAAGAACACACAAAGAATTACGTGGTTCGGCAACTTGCATACGTCTATGGCGGATCAAGATCATACTCTTCTCTTATTATAAATCACAAGGCACTCACAAAGTATGCCTTTTACAAGAAAGATCACAAAGAAAACTCTTTCTCTCACTCTAGGGATTTTCTCTCACAAAGAACCACTAAGATCTCTTGTTTATCACAAAGATTGTCAATATGTATTTACAAGCCAATTGATAGCTTTTATATAGGTTTTGGGATGACCTAGATTTATCCTATATGTGTGGGAGTTGTATTAGATCTTGGAGCAAATGAGAGACGAAATAAGGAAGTTTCCTTATTTTGGGATACTATTCCCGTCTCCAGCGCTGTTGCACTGGGCTCTCGTCGCCGCGGCGCCAGTGCGCATTTGCTGAGCGTTGCGTCGCTGGCCTCCTCGTGCCGCGACGCTCAGGTTCTGTTTTGGGCGCCGTGGCGCCCACTCTTAATCACCGTGGCGCCCATGTCTAGTGCGTCCTTCTTTATTTTTCACCTCTTTTTGCGTCTGTTTTTCATTCGTGTACACTCTACGTACTTAATTTGATCTCTAAATTATATTTTGATAATTTTTAATTAATATTCTTATATGAGTAGGTGAAATGAAAAATATGAAAGAAAGGTCAAATGCATATGCATTTTGTCATCTTCACAGTTTCCAAGTTTCTCTCGGTCTTTAGCCACAACATACATGATACATGCACGTGGATATATAATTCACTACACAAATAAATACGTTTACCCATTTCAAAATGATTTTTATGATCTTTTTCTAAATTCTGAAGTCCTACTTAATCCTTCAAATTCCTGTGATTTTCCTTTTCCATGCATTTCATAATATATATTTAGAAAAACTTTTGTCCCTGCTTTTATTCTAATTTATATAGTAAGTTTTAATTTTTTTTAAATAGTTAATTACCTCATTTTAGAGAAGCAATTGGAAATTTTTTAGGATAAAAATGATAAAAAAGTAATTAGTTAATCACTAAAAAAATAAAAAACCTAATAAATAAATTAAGATAAAAAGAAAGTTGAAAGTATGAGAAATCATTTTTTTCAATTCAATCCGGGTAAAAATACTCTAGTTTTATCACTACTAAATTGGAACTTTAGCCCTAATTTTAGAAACTGAAAGCACATCAATATTAATCGTAAGCCTTCTTAGATGCATGCCATTTTCACGGTTTTGAGATTCATACAGGGTTTGGAATTTTACATTAATATATGTGCTTTTTCGTCAATTACTTTATAAGAAATAAATTTAAAAGTAACGAACAAAAGATTATTATTATTATTATTGTGGCTTGGAAGCAAAATAATCACCGCCAGAAATGAAATGAGTGATGTCTTTCAATTATTGCACCAAAATTTTGTTTTACATGATACTCAACAACCAGTTAGTGGAAGTGACAACTCGTTCATGAAAGTGACAACTCTTGAATAGAAATTTCTTTCAATCGAGAAATTCTTTAATACATACACATATTTATGTATTGTAACTATAAACTTGTGTGTTACTTAATTTTATGCATACATGACTTGATGTTATTGATTTTTTCTACAAATGGTATGATACTTGCTATTTAGGAAAAATATTTCTCTAAAACTCACAAAGTTATTTATTTTTTTATACAAATATTACATTTTAAAATATACAGTTCAAAGAATTATAACTGGTAACTAGAATAATTGTCAATGAATTACAACTGTACATTTTAGTCAATGAATTACAAATGTACTATAATTGTCAATTGTACATTTGAAAGAATTACAATTGTTAACTGGAATGAATCTGTCAATGAATTACTACTATATTATAACTGTTAACTGAATGAAAAAATAAAAGAAAATGAAAACTTCTTATTCTCCTCCCAATACTTGAATCTCTAAATTAAACCAGGAGGTGAATAGACATTTCCATTTGAGTAATGTAATTGGGTGCACCACTAATTAAAGTAGTTTAATGATATTGCAAATACATTATTGCGGAAACTTGCAACTGCTTGCTTGACGCTCAAAAGCTAACTTAAATGATAAATCTTTGGTTAAGCACTTAAACGATTTATTTTATAACTAAAAGAAAAATTGATAGTTTAGTCTTTATATTTTTATTGAATTATTTACTTAGTCTGTAATATTTAAAAATTATTAATTACATCCTTTAAAAGCATTATTATTATTATTTTTATCCTAAAATATATTTATGAGCTAATGTCCAATTTTATCTCAATTATTTTAAAATAGAAAATATTGTCATAATTTGTTAGTCATTTTTGTTAAATTTAACAAAAAAGATGCTTTTTTTATACAATAATGATATTACTTTATTAAAGTCGATGTGGCATAATTTTACAAGACACGTGACATATAAATAAGATTAAAATATTTTTAAAAAAAATGTTAAAAATTTTATTTTATAAATTATAAATAAATAAATAACATCTCCAATGACTTGTCGCTAGTTGTCATTTTTTGACAATTGTGAATATCGTAAAAAATACTAAATTTTATATCATTGGCCACAATTCTTGATTTATATAATAGTAAGTTATTTTTGATAAAAGATGATAATAAGATGGTAAAAAATGGCCAAAAGGTGCAAAGGGGGCCGTGGCCACCGCTGGCTGCCACCCCCTCTCCACAATTTTTGCCATTGCCGCCCGCCGTCAAACGGCAAGTCACCGCCTCCATCATTGGACAAATGGATTTAACTTATCCATAAGGAGGGTGCCACCCCCTTTCCACAATTTTTTTCATTGTCGGCCGCCGTCAAACAGCAAGTCACCGCCCCCATCATTGAACAAATGGATTTAACTTGTCCATAGGGAGGGGTGGTGTCCTCCCCACCTTTTTGGCAATGTTTTTTTTTTTTTTGCAAAAAATAATTTTACTATTATGTAGATAAAGAAAATAGAGTTTAATATATAAAATTAATTAATTTTTATTATTGGAATATTGTCAAAAAATGGTAGTTGGCTAGTCATCGTTTTTTGACGATGGTGGACAGTAAATGTTTTAATTATTTATTATTTATTTTATTTTTAAAAATATTTATTAAAAAATTAACCAATTACACGATGACAAATATCATTTGTAATTAATCATATTATGATACGTGTCTTTTTATTAAAAATATTTATTAATTTAATTTTAAAAATATTTATTCCTTAAAATTATGTTTATTAGATATATAAACCAATTACATGATGACAACTGTTATTTATAACTAATCATATTATAATATGTCTTTTTATTAAAAATATTTATTAAATATGTACTTATTAATTTAATATTAAAAAATTTTATTCCTTAAAAAAATATATTTATTAAACATATAAACTAATTACATAATAACACGTGTCATATATAACTAATCATATTATATTATGACATGTGTCTTTTATTTGAAATAAATATTAATTAATTTACTTTTCAAAATATTTATTTCTTAAAAATATATTATTAAAAATATAAACCATTTATATGATGACGAGTATCATATATAACTAATTATATTATGACACATGTCTTTTTATTTCAAATATATCTTTATTAATTTACTTTTAAAAATATTTATTTCTTAAAAAATATATTTATTAAAAATATAACTAATATATAATAACACGTGTTATTTGTAATTAATCATATTATAACACGTATGTTTTTAAAAAAATTAAAAATATATATTTATTAATTTACTTTTAAAATATTTATTCATTCAAAAAAATATATTTATTACAAATATTAACTAATTACATGATGACACGTATTATCATTAACTTATTATATTATGAGACTTGTCATTTTATTATAATTTTTTTTATTTTATTCATTATATAATTAATAAATTTATCTTTTTAATTTTTTAAACTGATATTTTAATAACTTTATTCAGAAATGACAAAAGTACTTTTCTTGCCCTTCAAAAAAATTCATTTAATAGAATTTTTCTAACAATAGAAATTAGCATAATAGTTAGTGAAATATGAAGAATTAAATTGATATATATTTATAAAATTAAAGATTAAAATGTTATTTTCTTTTTTTTTTTTTGGCATGGAAGCAAATAAGCACCGCCAGAAACGAAATGAGCAATCACTTTCAATTATTGCACCAAAATTTGACACTCAACAACCAGTTAAGGGAAGTGATAACTCCTTCATGAAATTGATAACTCTTATAATAGAACTTTTTCAATCGAGAAATTCATTAATACATATACATATTTATGTATTGTAACTATAAACATGTTTGTTACTTTTATGTATACATGACATGATGCTACTAAATTATTTTAGAGATGATATGATACTATGCATTAAAATATTTCTCTAAAACTCACATAGTTATTTTTTTAAATATAAATATTATATTATAAAACATACATTTTAAAGAATTACAACTATATTATAATTGTCAATTAAAATAATTATACTACAATTATCAACTGAAAAAAAAATTGTCAACTGTTTTTAATAATTGGAGAATCATTCTCCTCTCAAGACTTGAATTCCTAACTTAGGTCGCATTATTACTGAGATAATGTGATTAAGTGTACCACTAATTAAAATTGTTTAATTAGATCGCGAATACTTTATCTCAGAAGCTTGCAACCGCTTGTTTGACTTTACAAAGTTAACTGAAATGATAAATTTTTGGTTAAGCGCTCAAGTGATTTATTTTATAACAGAAAAAAAAAATTAATAGTTTAATCTCTGTATTTTTATTCAATTACTCACTTGGTCTTTAATGTTTAAAATTATTAATTATGTCATTTAAGAGATTTTTTTTTCTTCCTAAAAAAAAGATGTTTTTGTTACAATTTTTATTTTAAAATATATATGTTATTATCATTTTATTTTTAAATATGACTATTTTCATTCTTACAAGACTTAATTAATAATTATTAAAATGTTAAAAACGTCATGAACAATTTAATAAAATATAGAAATTAAAATAACAATTTCTATAACAAAAATTAGAAAGGAGGATTAGGTTAATGCCTTAAATGGACTCAAATGGTAACGTGAAAATTTATGTTGGGTGATCATAACGGTAAATGACTTTGAAAAAAGAATTCATTGGCCATGTCAATTACTACATCAAAGTCACTTCAAAGTTTTGGTTTTCCCATTCCTTTTTTGCATTTCCTTTCTTACGCTTTCTTTTGGTTGAATTTCAAGCTCAAATTCCGTGATATAGTTTTTTTTTTTTTTTGTTGTGAGATTATGGAATTCATTACTCCAAAAGGGCCGGAAAATTATCCGCCCATATATGCGTACAAGAATGGCTAATGGCATATTTAGCTAGCTCATGAGTTATGCATGACAGAATCTAGATGGAAAGACAATTCTGTTTTTATGGTCCTTAATTAACAAGGTCCCTAATATTTTGGATTAATCATTCAATGTCTGTCCAAGATGTTAGGGTGCTTGTGATCAAGCTAACAACATTTTTAGCATCAGCGGCAATGCTAACAGGCCTTAGATTCCTATCACACCCAATTTGGAGGCCAGATAAGATGGCTTCAGCTTCAGCCCTCTCCACGTCCCTACAAAAGGACACAACTTTTGTTGCCATAAATATAACTGAAATGCGTTATTATTTTTTTATAGGACCTAAAGAAAATAAAAGTTTATAAAACCCTATTTCTCTCTTTTAATTAGTAAATTAGAGTTTATTATTAAAAAAAATTATTTCTTTTAGAGCTGTTTTGCTGAGAAATAGGAAATGTGAGTTTCATAACTTTTCAATCTTAATTTCTTCATTCATTTTATTAGTTTAAGTGTGATTATGAGTTAGTATATTGTGGATAATGTTTTAAAGTGCTAAGATTATTATTAGAGAGAAATTTAAGTATTTAAAATTTTAGAGAGAGAAAACTAGTATGAGGAAGAGTGTCAAGATTAGGGAGCAAGACTATTACTTTAATCGAAGGTTTTCATTGATATATATGTTGGAGTGTAGGATTTCATGGAAAGAAATGAATTTGAGAAAAATCATAACCTTTTAATTCACTAAATTAGTAGTTTAAATTATTATTTTTTTTATTTTAGGACCCGTAGAAAATTTATAGAATGAGTTAAACCTCATATTACAAAGTACGCATCCGTTCAATAAGTTGGTAAGTATATAAATCGTTATGTTATCGTTTTGTGTAATAGATTTTTGTTTAAAATCGTCAATTTGGATATTAATTTTTTTATCAATAAATAATTACGCACTTTGTCTCATATAGAAAGATTTTTAGATGTGACGTGTCCCGATAACGTGTTTTCAATTAGTGTCATCACTTTTTATGAGTGAGATTTATGTTATATACTTATATATACATATATGGTTTATTTTTCATATTAAAGATTTTATGTATTATACATCATTCTATAAATTTCATGAAACATGATGAATATTTAAGTTTTAGTTAAATTTACTTGTTTTACGTAATTAATTAAATTTTTTGAACGTATTTAATTTAATTATTTATTTTACATTATGAAAAACTCATTTATATTATAGTTTAACTCATCAAACATTTGTAAGTGACCTTATAGATCATCTATATTGATAAAAATATGTTTAAATGATTTATAAATTTAAAGTATAAGGTTTAAAATAAGATTCTATGAGTTTATAATTGCATAAATAGAAGTGATTTTTATACCATTAAGTAGTACCTCTCCCACTTTTGAATAGAAATATGAGATTCAAAGCTTTAGGGCTCGTCTATACACACACATAGGTTTTGAGCAATGTATATGGGCGCTTTACTCTTTAGGAGCCAGTTTGTTATGCACATAAGTAAGAATAGGATATGAGATGACATAAAGATGAGTATATCCAACACTCTACTAGAGAGATATTCTGGGTATGATGAAGTTTTTTCCGAGTACTAGCTTAGTGTAAGATTTTAAAAAAATATTTAATTTTCATGACATGTATTGCATATGAATTGATTTTGAAAATCATTTATAAGATCATATCAGATCTTGTAGAACTTCTATATGTAGCATGAATAAAATGAGATCTAATGATTCTTATGACGTTTAGAAATATTTATATCATTTATGTTAAGATTGGTTTCTATTGTATAAAAGTTTAATATTATTATTATTATTATTATTATTAGAGTAAAGGACATACAAATCCCTGGGGTTTGGTGAAATAGACTAAAAGACTCCTAAAATCTTAAAAGGGTCATAAAGACCCTTATCAGATAACTGAAACCGTTTGAATTAACAATTAAAAGAAAAAAAATCGTCTTTTAACTATCAAATAGGTTAAAACTACTAAAATACCTCTATTAAATGAAATAAAAATTATGAACCTGATGGACTTTGAACCCATTACCTTTAAGTTAAAATATGTTATCTTAACCATTAAGATACAACATTTTACTAATTATAATTGTCAATATTTTTTATATATACAATATATTAAATAAATTAAAAAATTTTAAAAATAAGTAACAAAATTGATCGCCATTGTTAGAGAACAACGATCGGTAGCCGGTTGCTATTTTTTGACGATACTTTGATGATTAAAATGCTCAGATTTTACATCATAGACTCTATTTTTCATGATCTACAAAATTATAGAGTCATTTTTAGTAAAACAAACCAGAAAATGGGCAAAAATTGTTGGTGTTCTGTGTGTGTGCACTTGTATATATAATTAAATAATTTAATAATAATATCATAACACAGGTGCAACACAACAGAATTAATATAATAATTAAAATAATATCATCACACTAATGAGATTAGCAGATTCACCCTTAAAGCGTGATATAAACAATTTTAATTAGAGATGTGGTGGACTTTTTCAAATTAAAATAATAACTTTTTTTTTAAAAATATTAAAAATAATTTTATTTCAAATTTATTTTAATCTCTCGAATTAAGGTTAACACTTAACCTTATGCAACGAATATAATTCAAAACCTTACCTTTATGTTTCTCGGCTTTTAAATATATAAGCAAACTTGCTTATATTTTAACAAATGAAAAAAAACAATATTACACGTGCTCCTTTATAACTCAACAAAACAAAATGCTAAGTAATGTATCAATTTTACGGTGGCAAATTGATAGAAAAATTGGTGGTAATGAATATGTATCTTACTGCCACATCCAACTTTTGTGATTGAATCAAATTCAATTACAAAAGCATAAATTCATTTTAACCAATAGAATTATAACACACTTTATTTGTTTTTGTTCAATTTAATAAAAAATAAATAAATGTGAAATGAATGAAATAATTTGAATACTCCAAATTGCAAATTTGAACGAGTACATTTGCATTTGATCCTTTTACTGCCAAGATAAAAAGACAGATTACAATGAATTAATATATCCATTCATAATGAAACAAATGCCAAAATTCATGCAAATGAATTTATACGGCGGAAATGTTTTGTATATATATATATATATATATATTTATTAATATTTAAATTAATATTCGTATAAATTATTAGTACAATTTAATATATATATTAAAGAGATAAAAATATCAAATCTCACTTGATATAATTTTAAATTTAATAATTAAACTTTAATTATTTTTTGAGATTTTAAAACAAATAAATAAATAATTAATTTAATTTAAATAAAATAATAATTATTTTATTTAAATAATAATTATATTTACCAATATCTAATTTAGTATTTATACAAATTATTGGTACAATTTGAGATATACATTAAGTAAAAAAAAGTGTTAAGTCTCACTTGACGCAATTTTAAATTTAACAATTAAACCTTAACTACTCCCAGAAAAACTCTAAAATAATGAGTAAATAATTAATTTAATTTAGACAAAATAATAATTATTTTATTTAAATGGTAGCTATATCTGTTAATGTTCAATTTAGTACCCATATAAATTATTTACACAATTTGAGACATAAACTATATAGATAAAAGTGTCAAGTCTCACTTGGTACAATTTTAGGTTTAATATTTAAATTTTAGCTACTCCCCGAGAGACCCTGAAATAAATTCATATTTTTTAAAATTTTTCAGATTGAACAATTTGATTTGGTGCGCTACCCACGTACTCAACGCGTACACTTCATATAATGAGACTCCTTAAGTTCACACTTATTTTGTCTCACAAAATATTTTCATAAGTTCATAACCGATGCCTCCCACATACACGTTATGAATAATACAAAATGACGAGTTAAATCATACAAGTTAAGGTTAATCCATATTCGTACAATCCCTCTATCATTAATATCATGCAAGAGTAGAGATATAGATCAATAGCGTCAAGTCCCCTATTACTCAACTATAAACTTATCTCTTTTGATTCGTATTCCAATAAATAATATCTGCAAATTTATTTATAATATTATTTACTTTACAAGAAACTCTTTCCCGGGTTAAATGCTTATGGCTATAAGACTTTCTAGAATACAATCTTAGAGCATCTGGATATTTAACTCACTCATAACAGATCTTATATCTACACACACCGGACTCTATAAGCATCGGACCATACCCAGCGACACCCAGCGGTCAGACCATGAAAGGTCTCTGACATATGTGGAACCTAAATATAGTGGATCACTCATAAGCCCACTGTAGTGTTCAGGTCTAGGGACCACGAATACTACTTAACTCGAGAAGACCCTCCACTGATGAATTTATGAGAAATCTATTGAAGGTCTTCATTGAGTCTAGTTCAGTATCCAGTCCTTACTAAATACATGTATATCTATACGAGCTTCTACTAAACTCATGGTTTGCTAAGATTAACCATCTGGACTATCCAGATATAAATATACACTGATCTATATTAATTAATTCTATTTGATAGACCCTGCATCGGTGGAAATAGATCAGGAACATTTAATTTAAGAACATATTTACACAATGATATTTCTTAGCAACCCTTGTAACTATTTACAACTATGTCATTGCAAGTATATTCTCAGGTTTTTATCCCATTTCAGACAAGTTTCTAACTCTTTAGACTTAATCTAAACTCCTTCAGATCAATACAATGTCTAAAATGTTACAAACATCTTACCTTAATAAAAATTAATTAGCAATATAATGAAATATTTATTTATTACATAAGTATGAAAATATAATATTCATACAAAATTAGGATGGTATATAAGCACAAATTCTAACAAAAATGGTAGTGAGGACGGAGGCCACTGCAGCGCTGCTGTTAAATGATGAGAGGAGGAGGGTGCAAGTGGATAGATTGGTGGTCGATCTATCTATAAGTGAAGGCGATGCAAGTTACCACTCTTCTATTTGACGGTGGTAGAGGCCATCTCTCACAATATGTTTTGCCTATTTTTTGGTATTTTTTTTTGATGAAAATGGCCCTACCATTATATAGATCATAAAAAATAGAGTATAATGATATAAAATTTGAAAATTTTTTAGAGTTAACCGTCGCCGGAAGACTGCAGCTGGCCAGTCACCATTTTTCAACGACGATGGCTAGTTAATTAAAATATTTATTTATTAATAATTTTATTTTATTTTAAAATATAAACTAATTAAATTTTAACATGTGTTGCATATCAAAACAATTATATAATCTAAGAGTATTTTAGTACTTTACTGATTTTTGATCGGTTGACCGTTAATTCAAACGATTTTCATCATTTGACTGATGTCTCTGTAGTCCTCTTGAAACTTCGGGGGTCTACATGTCTTTTACCATTATTATTATTATAATGTTTCTTATTTTATTTTAAAACTATTCCACTTAATGAGTCCATAAAAACTCACCCTTATCACTTTTTCTCGTCTTAGGAGATAGTTAACTTCTTTAGCTCAATGATTAGTTAAGGTGGGTCACATGGTGGTTCTTTAGGTCACATAATGGTTCTTTAGTTGAGGTGGGTCACATGGTAGTTCTTATTTTATTTTAAAACTATTCCATGCATTGAGTCCATAAAAACTCACCATTCTCACTTTTTCTCATCTCAGGAGATAGTTAACTTTCTCAGCTCAGTGATTAGTTAAGGTGGGTCACATGGTAGTTCTTTAGGTCTTTTCGTGAGCCATATAAGATATATAAACTTTCATATTCTTTTTGGACCTATAAGAATTTATTGTATTAAACTTCTTGACCTTAAATTATGTATTACGCTAATTTTGGGCATTTAATGCCATAATCTTGTTAACTCTCTCCTAGGTACTTGGAATATATTGATGTATGAGTTATAGATATATTATTTTTTATTTGATGTTGATGGTTATGAGTTGTGGATGAGACTTGAGAAATTTGGAATGATGGTTGTTGGTATTAAGTTTGTAGAAGTGTTATACTTTAAGTTGCATGTATGAGAATGTCCATAAAATAGGAAAAACTCTACCAAAATTTTTGATAGAATTTCTACTGCAGTGAGCGCTTATGAATGTTCACATGATAGAAATTCAGATCCATTCTAAAGTTTATAAAAAAAATGCGAGGTAGGTCATTTCAATAACTTCCTCAGATAGTGTATTGATTTTGATCCCCAAACCAGCACAACCTTTATTACTATTAGTGGCTGTATCTGTATTGATTCTAAACCAAAAAAAGGATTCATCCTCTATGATGCTGTTGATCTTTGAGAATTCTTTGAATGTTTGGTTACCAGTGGATTGAATTCCCTTTGTCTTATTGCTAGAGGTAAGATAAGCTTCCACCTTAGCAATGAGAGAAAGAGAATTAACTGTAACACCTTTCATCAGTTGGCTGTTTCTGGCCTGCCAAACTATCTAAATTACCATAATCACAACCTCCAACACTTCTTTTGAGATAATTCCTGGCATATAGTAATTAAAGTCCCAGAGGTTCATCTTTCTTAAGCCTTGAACTACCTTTGCAAATTTGGTACAATGCTAGAAGGGTTTGTTTGCTTTGCAAGTAACTAGAGCATGATAGGTTGATTCATCTTCTTTAAAATATATCTGACAAATAGGATTTATAAGGATTTGTCTTTTAAATAGGGCGTAGGCTATTGGTAGCAAGTTGGAGAGAGCTTTCCATAGAAAAATTCTGATTTTTGATGGGATAGCTGATTGGATGCTATAGTAGCTAAGCGCAAGCACACGCTATCGTATCAAGTATTATAGGATTTTAAGTCTAAGTATTGATCTCAGAGGGACTATGCGATCTAATTCTATAAATCAAGTACTAAAATTGTACCTACTTAATTTTTATTCAGAAAACTAAAATCTGAAATTTATTTAACTAATATAATTATCTCAATTAACTAAACAAAAGTAAATAGTAGAATTCACAAATAAAGATAATCTAGGGCTTTGACTCGTCCCCTAGTATTTCATTAGACTCATTAACCACTTAGTTAATCCCTTAATACCAATTAATTAGCTTAGACACTAATCTCATCACAAGCCTCTGTCGATGGTCAAGTGACTATAATAATCTCATCACAAGCCTCTATCGATGGTCAAGTGACTATATTACACATTCTAACAACCACCTATATGTCTATGGTAATCAAATCAAAATGTAATTCATTAAGATCAAGTCTAAATCATACTATACATGCCACCTAGGTATATGTCTATCATAGATAGAACTCATAGTTGTTATCTTATAATCATGCATCAAACTATCATAGACTAAACACATGAATCCCTTTGTCAAGTTCATCATGGTTCCTCAATCATTCAAAACATTGATCAGGTATAATAAAAACATTAAAAAAAATATCGAATGAATCAATTGAATGTATCAAGTTCACAAACTAAAAATTAACATCATCCAAATTCATAGGTTCACATAGTCTAACCCTAGATGAACAAATTAACCAATCACAAAACTAAAAGTATCAAATCAATTCATAAAGATCAACAAGAAAAAGAACATAATGATAAAGAAAGCGAAGAAAAACTAATCAAAGTGACTCATTGATGTGCTTCTCCCTTAATCTTGACTTGAAGCTTGAATCTTGATATTGATTCTTCAATCTTTGGCTTTGATCTTTGATCTTGTGTTGTGAATTTTTTCTCAAAGTTTTTGCCTATTTTCTTCATCTTTTTCCTTTTTTCCTCTTAGGGGTTTTGACATTCTATTTATAAATTTTTATCTTCAAATTACTGTTTATAAGTTACTATAGCAAATAATGTTCACGCGTTACTATTTTGGGTACTGTTTACAGCCGCGGCGTAGTGGCGCCTAGCCCTGGCATCACTTTCGTATTTTAAGCGTAATTTCTTTATTTGATGTTCGATTCGCCTTCCGTTTGTTTCTATGGGTCATATTTTCTGTTGTACAGCTATTTATGATCAGAAGACACAATTAAATAGTCAAATATTTATGATTTAGAGCAAAATATAAAAGTTGGGTACAAATCATAGTAGTGCTTTTATTCTCCTATCAATTACCCCTAAACTTAAGACTTTGCTCGTTCTCGAGCAAAATAAAGAAAAATATTCACAACTTATTCTTGACTCAAAAATAAAAACTATAAACTAAAAATAAGCTTCGGTTGATTAAACAATCATCATCATAGTCTCAAATTAAGGCTGTTAAAAATAGCACAAGGCTCTTCAGAAATCAATAAATAACTTTCAACAATTCTCATACTATTGATCAAGTACTTCATTCACCTTTGTAAATAATCACTTGTGCGTGTGTGTAATAAGGAAGTAATTAGTTAAATAGAACATAGATTTACTCAATACTTAAAAGAAAGTACATAAAAATGATATCTCGGCATATTTTCAATTATAATACTACCATAAGCTTACTTTTCGTACTACTCTCCACTAATGTAAAAATACACATGTCTAAGGATCTATTTAGAACTTTATTTAGATTGTAATGTAAGGCTAAGGTAAAGGTGGATTATGAAGATATATATATATATATATAAAGTGCAAATTACACCATTAACACTTGGACTTTACTCAGAAACCTCTTGATTCATTCTTCTCTTTGATTATTCATCTCTTCCCCAAAACTTATGATATTCCCAATTTTCTTTTAATCCCTTTTACAAAGAATTTCTTCTTTTTCTTAAGCTGGGGGTATTATGCATTTAAACATTTTATTTTCTTTTATGTACCCCCAAACTTATAATGATATGCACCTTCAAGACTTATTACTTTTCATTGCAGTACCCTTCTTTCATACATCCACAACCTTCTTCATTTTAAGAATATTTCTAAGTACACTCAAGGTTTATGGTGCTACCGGTAGATTTTAGGATAAGTAAACTCAAGGTCTTTAGGTTTGTAATGTGGTTAAATGGGAAAAAAATAGGTAATTAGGCTCAAACGAAGTGACTAGGGATAAATATACATATAAGGTAGGTTCGAAAAGGTTCAAACGGTCCAAAGATGGCCTAATGTCATTTTTCTAAGTATGTTAATTCTAGAATTTTGCCTCAAGTAATAATCAAGCAAGTTCTACAGTATTGGTCTTTGAGACTGTGGTGTACTACTTAAGCATGAATAACTTTAAGCAAAAAATTCAACTAATACATGCTTATTTCAATGTGCTCAAGAATAAGTGATCAAAAATAAGCTTGAACTTAGTCCAAGAATCATGATATAAGAGTTATCTAAGCATCTATTATTTTCTAAAGACTTATGAAAATAAATTCAACCAATATTTTATTTCATATCATAGACTAATGATCATCATCTCAACTAAAACTAGAAAAAAAGAATTAATTCACAGGACAACCAATCAATATAACCCCCAAACTTAAATTAGACATTGTCCTTAATGTCTAAAAATAAATTTAAAAGTAAGAGAAACTCCCCTAGTAACTAAAGTTGAAGCAGTGCATCGTTATGTTCTAATGAATATGAATACGGTTCTCTTTACTTCCAACGCTTGCACTTGCTCATGCTGCTTCATTGAATGCTTGAATTGCTGATTTATTCCTATAAATAAAAGAAACCAACATAACTAAAACTGAAAATAAACTAATAAAAATAAAAATTTACTTGGGTTATCTCCCTATAAGCGCTTGATTTAACGCCGTCAGCTTGGCGGGGCTATTTATACTCTTATGGAGGATGAAAGTCAATAGTGAAAGCATCTTTATATGTGAACTTGTTAGGCTTTCTTTCTTTTAGTTTTCACATCTTCTTTATTTGATCTTGGGCAGTAACTTGTTCCTCTTTCTCTTTGTGTTTCTCCAGAAAGACTTGAATCTTAGACCGGTGAAGTGTCTCTTTTGTGTCATTCTCTTCGATCCTATCATTGTACTGCTTCTTTTTCTTTTTCTTCTTCTTTTTCTTTCTTCTCTTTTTATGCCTTAATAGCTTCTCTGTTCATGAGTTACTGTAGTACAATACTGTTCACCATAGCGGGTGCCGCGGCGCTCAGCTATTGACCTGGGTGCTGCAGCGCCCAACCCTGGTATCCCTTTTGTATTTTGAGCGTAACTTTTTCGTTTGATGTTAGATTCGCCTATTATTTATTCCTATGCATCACATTTTCCATTGTGCAACCATTTATAATCAGAAAACATAATTAAATAGCCAAATATTTATGATTTAGAGTAAAATACGAAAGTTGGGTACAAATCATACTAGTGCTTTTATACCTCTATCAATAGCCATGGATTACAATTGCTTCCATAACTGTAATTAAGGACATGATGTACTTGGTTTATCTGTAAACTTATCTTCAAAGGCCACATAGTAGCCATTCTTTAATAAGTAAACTACTTTTTCTAACATGGTGCTGGCATAATTCATCTTCACTTTTACCATTTGCTAATAGGATGCTAAGAATTATCTAAGCATCATCAGCATTGAAGTTTCTAGAAGTAAGGAAAGCTTTTTATCTATTTTTTGCATTAACTAGGATCTCTACTTTATTGTCTAAAAGAAGTTTGTAGGGAGGAAAGGTTTCATCAAGGAAGGCTTAGGAAGCCAATTGTTGCTGTAAATGCGCACCTTATCACCACTGTCAATAATCCATTTTCCTTCATTCTCCAAAAGTAATTTACCCTATAGTAAACTTCTCTACATATATAAAGGGTTGTGCCCTAGTTTAGCATCCATAAAATGTTTCCCTTCGAAGTACCTAGCCTTGAGAACTCTACTAACTAAAGAATCTTGATTTTAGAGGATTCTCCAACCTTGCGTTGATAGAAGGGCCTAATTAAAATAACTAATATCCTTGAATCTCATCCTCCACTCCTCTTCCATTGACTTAACATATCCTACCTAGCCTAGTGAGTTTTTTTTCTTACCTTTATCAGAAGATTCCCACCAAAACCTTGCCAATGCCATTTGTATTTCTACAAAGAGCTCTTGGGGGATTTTAAACACACTCATGGAGTATATGGGGACAACTTGGCCAACAACTTTAATAAGGATTTCCTTATCCCCACTTGAAACATGCCTCTATTCCCACATTGAGACCTTAGTGTACACCTTAAACTTCAATTCATTAAAGAATAACTTCTTATTCCCTCTCACTATTGAAGAAAGCCTCAAGTATCTCTCATGTCTTGATACTTCTTTAGGGTGAAACATTTAAAGGATTTGCCATTACCCTGCTAATATTTAGACTAAAGAAAGTTGAGAAAATTTTTAAAATTAAAAACCTGTCTTGAGGCCTTGCTATAACAGTCAAAATATATATTTGATAGCTTTACTCTCATCTACATTGGCTTTGATGATGACAAGGTTGTCATCAGTAAAGAAAATATGAGAAACAGATATATCAGAGTTGAACCTCAAGCCTAAAATCTGATTGTTTTGTTCTGCCCTATGCATTGTTGCTAAGAAGGCTTTAGCTCTAAGAATAAGGATGTAAGGGGACAGGAGACAAGGGAAAGCTTTGCCTAAATCCCTTACTGATCTTCATCTTGCCACACACTATCTCATTTAGTTTAAAAGAGAAGAAAAAAAGTAGAAGCACATCTATATATCATATCAGTCCAAGAGTCATCAAACCCCATTTTTCTCATAATATCCCTCAAGAAATCACACTTTATACGATTATAAGCTTTGCTTATATCTAGTTTAAGGGCAATATACTTGTTCTTCCTTTTTTTTCTTGTTTCTAATTCTATAGAGACACTCATATCCCATAATTACATTGTCACTAATCAACCTCCCTAGAATGAAGGCACTTTGACTTAATGATATAAGGCTCATTAAGACTTTTTAAAACCTATTTGTAATGGCTTTTGCAATGAATTTGTAGACAACATTACGAAGGCTTATAGGCCTAAAATCTTTTGGTGTTTGGGGGTTTATAGTTTTTGAAATCAAGACTAATAGAGTTTGGTCAAATAAGAGAAATTACTTATATGGTTCAGGGTATGTAGATAGGCTTGGATTGTGGCTTCCCCCACCTAGTCCTAATGATTGTGATAGAAACTTGCTAGCACTCCATCAAGGCCTTGAGCTTTTGTGGGATTTGTTTGCCATACAGCTCTTATCACATTCTTAGTAGAAGTCCTATATAACTCATCATTTATCTCTCTGGATACTCTTTTCTTAATTCCTTCCAAAGTAGCATCTCTTTACGTTTTGAGGGACTTGAAGACTTGAAAAGATCTCTGAAATACTGATTAATTACTTCTTCCAGCTCTGCCTCATTCTCCACCCATATTCCTACTTTATTAAATAAGCCTTTAATCTTTTTTTGCTTTTTCCTTTTATTTTCCCTGGCATAAATATACTCAATATTCCTATCATTTTCTTTAAGCCATGCCATTATTGATTTTTTTTTGTTTCAAAACACCTTATCTTCTAACAAAATCTTGTCAATTTGAGCTTCTAAGGTCTTGATTTATTATGGTGATCATATTATCAGTTGGTCTTAAAATAGTTCTCCAGGTCAGTTGACAGCTTCTTTATTTTCTTCTGCCTGTAACCTAGCTCATTTCTGCTCTACTACTTTAAGGCAATACTGGTATTGGCAATGCTCATAGTGAAGTCTTCCATTAGATCATGACTTTCAATTCTTTGAAGGCCGTAAAGCTCTGAGACAATTTCTTTGCATTTGTCATAGTTCTTCCAATACACCTCATAATAGAATCTATACTTCTTTTTGTTGCCTAGCAAACCCTTCACTAGTTCTTTAAGCTTTTGTAATAATTGGCATGGGGTTTGAGACAGTTGCAACAATATAGGATATCGGATACCTATAAAAACAATCACGCCATTTTTTTGTTACAAAAATTCTGTTAATTCTCTCATTAACAAGGTAGGGGCAATATCTCTTATTGGACCATGTAAAGGGGTAGTCCCTTGACCCCAAATCTTCCAAATTACAGTTCCGAATTGTGTCCCTAAACATTTTAATTGCCCTAGTACATCTCAAGTTACCTCCTACCTTTTTCTCCTAGAGAAAACACTTCATTGAAGTCCCCCATCCCCCCAGAGCCAAGGCAATTCATTAATTTGGCTAAGTCTTCTTATAACTTCCTAGTGTGCTATTTTTGGCCAGCTTTAAGTCTATTATAAACCCTTGTAAACCTCTAAGATATCTATTATTATCCTTAGTTAAGCAATCTCGGGTTTGGCCTACTGAACTTCCAGAAGGATTAGCCTATGATTTGATCCCTTAAAATTCAAGTTTGTCACCCTATAATACTTGAAAATGGCCCTTCATTTTTCTGTTGCAAGAAACCTATCCAGTCTCTCTTCTACAAAGTCTCCAATATACCTATTGTTTGACCAAGTAAATTTAGAACTTGACCAACTAAAATCCTCCAAATGATAGTCCTTTAGAGCTATATTGAAGTTCTCTACTACCTCAATTTTCCTCATCGTCCTACTCTCTTCTCTTTATTACTTAAGATTTTGTTAAAATCTCCCCCGCATATTGAAGAGAGAGAAAATAACCCTACTAGTCTTCTTATTAAAGTCTAGAAGCCTTTCCTAAGTTATTGTTCAGGATTTTCATACAGATATGTAAACCTTCAAAAGGTTCCCCTTTTATACTGGACAAAAGTGTCTATATAGTGGTGCTATAAGATAGTATTTTGGTCTCAACGTTAGCTTTCCATAAAAGGGCTAGCCTTCCTTTAAGACTCTATCTGCTAATCACTGAGCAACCTTCAAATTTGAGTTTTATTCTGATACGCTCTCTTTGTAAACTTGTATATTTTGTTTCACTAAGGAAAACTACACTAACGTTATAGTTTTGGAGAGTTCTTTTGAAGGAGATGAACTTCTGAAGGTTCCTCAGCCCTTGAACGTTCCAATATAAGACATTCAGGTTCCCCGTGGGACTGGCTTCTAGCCTCTGTCGATTCAGAGAAAATAGCTTCCTTAATGAGGGGGTTAATGGTCGTCTATGCTAAACAACTCAAAGAGAGAAGAGGTATCTGTTACTAGTGCCTCAATTTTACTTCTTTTTAGTTTGGCAGCTCTTTTTCCCACAAGAGGCTTTTCTTGGGCCTTTCACTGTAATTCACATCAATCTGGGCCTTCGACTTCACACGAGCCCTTCTCTATTATTTGGCTTGTTGGTAAGTGTTTCCTATTTCCTACCTCATTATTTTTTAAGCTTGAGAGGCCTTTTTTGGTGTTGGGCTTAGATTGTCTCCTGGGCCTTCTTGGTTATCCTTTGCATACATTAGGATTTTGTTAATACCTGATCCCTCTAAAAACGTTCCTTTGAAAATTCTAGAAGCTACATTAGAATTAGATATATATTTTTTATCCTCTCCTGTCTCAATCATTAGGGTCTCCCTATCTATACCATCAGCAGGCTTAGGTGAGGGTTCTCTGACATAATGTCTTGAGGTTTGTGGCCTTTCAGCCATACATCATTCCCTTAGCATATCTGCTTTCCCAGCTGATACAACAAGGTTTTGGTCAATCTTGTCATTTGTTGATTTTTCTTTCTCGCCAAAATCCTTATGTTTTCCTCTCATTCTAACCTTACTCTATTTTTGTTTCTCCTTTGGTATGGTGACTCTCATCCACAGTTCATATTAGGCTTTTACTGAGGATGTGACTAGATTCATTCGGTGCAACTGGGCAGTCTTTAACTATATGTTCAATGCGCCCACAGTAGAAGCAAAAGTCTGATAATCTCTCATATTTAATGATTAAATCAATTGGTTATTCCCTTTGTTTCATATTGACCATATCTTTCGAACTAAAGGTTTAGAAATGTCTATGTTTAATTTTGACGTAGGAATTTCCCTAAATATGACCCACTTAGACCAGAATCAATTTCTTCAACTCTGCCCAATTGTAGTCCAAACTTTCTTGCTATATTTTCGTTCATACATAGAATTTGGATATTGTGTATTTGTACCCAAAATGAGGCTATGTTAAAATGATTTTTGAGATATCTCCAATTCCTATGGGTTTTTCCAACACCACCAATTAGTTGTCGAAACTCTATAGTCCATTTCTTAGCACTCTCCGTATATTTAGCTTACACCAAAACTTAAAAATGAAAGCGTTTCCTGCCATATGCTCTATTTGGGCTTCTTTACTCAGTTTTCAGACTTGTTGCATGACCCATTTGAAGGCCTCCTTATTAACTTGCTTAGGAGAAAGAACTTTCCCTACTAAACTACACGATATGATCTTCTTGTCTTACTCATTTATCCAATTTTTTAGCATTAGCACTTCACCATCTTTTTCTAATAAGGTGAGCTGTTTGCGTAGGTTTTCTATGTCTTATATGAGATTCTGAAGGTCAAAATAAAGGATTGGGGTGTGGGAGGGTATTTGGGTTTAGAAGATTATTTTGTTTTTGGTAAGGTCCATTGTGGTTTAGAGGAAGAGTATTTTAGGTTTAGAAGATTGTTTTAAAAAGGTGAGTGGGAAAGATTAGGGTGTGAGAGGGTCAAGGTGAGTTTGAAAATAGGTTGGATTTAAAGAAGGGTGATGTTAAGCTAAGGGGAAAGGCGAAGACGCAATTGAATGCTATAGAGTTTGATTAATAAAAGAGAGAAAAGACAGAGATGAGGATAACACCCAATTTGCTGATGCGATATTTTTATATCTTAAAATTGAGTGCAAGTATACACTATTATATGCAAGCAATAAAGGAACAAAAGAGTCGAATGTCAAACCCATATGGATAATATCGTTTTTTAGCCAAGTATTAAAATTATATTTTTCTAGTAATTATTCAGGAAAAAAAAAATCTAAGAATGAATTTAAAAATTATAAAAGTAAAGACACAATGTAAAGAAATTGAAAGATAACAATATAGAGAAAACCTAGGGTTAATATTATCCCTTAATATACTTTCTAATGATTAATCCTCTAATATTTAATTTTCTTAGTTCTTGTTATTGATCAAGACACTAATATATTCACAAACCTCTTCCAAGGTCATGCAAGTATACCATAATTTACCAATTACCTATATTCCTATGGTATTTGTAATAAATTAAGATTCATTAAGATTAAGTCTTATTGATCACACATGCCAATTATGTATATTCCTATCCTAATTTAAAACTTGCATATGCAACATTGAATGGTACTATACAATCATGCATTAAATTACTTAGGTATAAATATAATGATTCTTCTTCCGAGTTTATCAAAAATATTACCAATTCATTCACCATATATTGGCTAGATATATTGAAGCATTAAGAACAAGTACATTGAATAACAAAGAACTAAGTTTATTAAATATTAAAAAGATATGACAATTCAGTGCACATATTGAGTTTAAGTATTAACTCTAGAAAGAAAAATTAGTTCATGGCTACAAGAGAACAGCAGAAAAAATAATAAGAAAACATAATACAATCAATAGCAAACCGATATAGATGTTGAATTGCTCTTGATTGCGCTGCCTAAGAAACGTTTAATGCCGAAGAACGCATTGAATATCTCTTTATAGCTGCTTCAATTAAACTTTAATTGCTCTCTATAACTTGTGTTGTGTATTCTTAGATGTTCTTGGATGCTCTCTAAAGGTTGGGGAAGAGTGGCATTTTATAAGGATTGATATGAGCTTGAAATCTCTAATTCTTGTAAGGTTAGAAATCGCGTTGTCGTTAGGGCGCTATCATGTTGTCATTGAGGTGCTGCATGTAAAAGGCCATATCGCTGAAGTGGTGAAGGTCTTGCGCTGGAGCATTAGGCTGTCGTTGGCACGATGGCAAGCTGGCGTTGGGGCGATGAGCTGCGACTTACACAAATTATTATTTTTATTTTGATCACTGTTTCAGCACTGGGGCAAAAATCCTTGTGGCGCTGGAGCGACAAGTTCATATTTTGAAAAGTTTGTAATTTAGTCCTTGTTTTTTGTCATTACATTAAATTTTGTTCAAGTCCCTATAAATAACAATAATGCACATAAATAGTCATTTATTCTCATAAAATAATAAAATATCAAAATAAAATCATGAGAAAATATATGACAAATATGTTTTTATCATTAGACTACACTAGAGACTGTAGGGCTATGTTTCTACTGATCATCAGCAAAGTGCTAAGTGAGAGAAGAGCTCTCGCTACTTGAATCTTGTTGTTAATGGCTTCTGTGTATGGTTAGCTAAAAATATGTTTGAATTCAAAGTTATGCTCATGTGTTACATAAAAGCCTCAGAGTTAAATACTGATTCAGTTATCATTTTATGAAAAATATGTGAGCTATCATGTGTTGTCATATTTAATTCTTTATGAATGTACCATTTATGAATCCGAGTGTTCGCTAGTTATTTGTTCATTTATTAGGACAAATTGTCAAAGCATACTAGAGCATACTCTAGGTTTGTAATAGTTATATTTTTTTAAAAATAATGTTATATTTATCAAATTTTGATTTTAAAATACTATTAAGTTAGTTATGGCATCTTAAAATTTAGGGCAAAAAGGCATCCCAATTATCAACAACGAAAAGGGTCCTAGTTTTAATAATAAAAAAAGGTTTACCATTGTATCCTTCACACGTTGAATATCTTTTAACTCATGCTAAAGCTTGTCAACCTCCCTCAAGAGCCCGGTAGCCATGTTGTTTGCCTCCATCTCATTGCAAGCCAAACGTTGAGGAAAACTTAGAGGTCACCTTTGAATGATTTCTTTTGACCAAGGTTCTTGGCTTTTTCGGATTCGTTTTTAGTAGTGAACTTAAGTTCTTTACTAAAATAAGTGTGGAACTTGCTCTCTTATCTATTACATTGAACTTTTGCGAGTGATGACTCTTAGATATATCCTAGTGCGTATGGGTAGAAATTGGCCGAGTTTGTCCATCAACGCCTTTCTCTTACCACCAACAATGTTGGTTATCATACTGTGCATCTCTTGAATGAACCTTTTAAGTTGCCTCATAGTGATTTGTACATCACTTTTGGTTTGACCATTTGGTGCTCTAGAGGTATTATTTAAGCATGTTTAAGGAATCTCTACACATGCTCGTCTAAGTCCTTAATACTTTCTTTATGGGAGGATTTCTAGTTAAGGACCTCATTTCTCTTAACATCTTAGACATAATGAACAATTTTCATTAAATTTTTGGTTAGTCAGACTAGGCAAAATGCATGAGGTCAAAATTGGTTCAGTCTTCCAAGGCCTTTAAACTTTTAAGAATTTGTTGGGTATGAAAAAAATAGAATTGTTAGGATTGTCCTTTTTAAGAGATAAGCTTGGACTAGTTAAAAGATGATAGAGAATGAAGTGTTGAGTTAAAAGTTGCTGAAAATAGATGGGGTAAAAAGCTGAGCTACTTAAACCTACAGTGCATAGAAAATACTTAATTAGAAGTAAGCGTTAGAAGGGTGGCAATTAACAACCTTTTGTCGCTCAAGTAAGATGGTAGTTTTAGTGATAAAGTTTCATTGAGGTTTTGTCATAAAGATAGTTTGGAGTAAAAAAAGAGACATAGCACTAATGATATTCTAACATGACAACACAATAGTGACCCCTCAAGATTATATTCTTTGGGGTATTATTATTTTATCCAATTGTCCAACAATGAAATTTTTTTTAATATCCTGAGGTGAGGCACAGTAATAACGTAAAGAATAACTTAGCTTTGTTGACATATTCCTTAGTTTTAGGGCTTAGTAATAATGTGAAGAATGACTCAATCGTGCAAACATATCTTTTAACTATAGAATTTAGTGGTGACGTAGATCTCCAAATAGGTTCCATTTGACATCCCCATGAATCAAATGATAGAGGCCAATGGATTTACACTTTACTAAGTCTGGTAGCATGGTCTTAATTTAAGTTGAACAACCTTCTAAAGATGCGGAGTTGAATGGCTAGGTGGTTTTTTAAGAGCGACCTGTGTCATCTTAATTTCCCCCAGCAATTTATATATTAATCTCAAAATATGTCTCCTTAAGTTACTTAAAAATGTTTAAAAAAACTCAAACTGTCAAGTGTTATAGATGATACATCTAATGTGCTTTAAACAAATTGTTATCGCGCTAGACAAAGTGTGTGATGTGTTTGTGCTAGAAAAATCCAAGAGATATTTGTTCAACTAAACTTTTTTTTGCTATAAATTGTAAGACAAATCAAGAGTGTTACAAAATTAAATGACCCATAAAAAATATTATTTATTATAATTTTTTTATAAAAAATTTATGTTCAGTCAAATTATACATACGGATTTTTTTAATTCTATATTTAGTTTATGTTCGAAAAATTGCTAACTTCTTTTTTTGTAATTCTTTATAGTTACCACTTACCTTTATAATTATCTTAAATTACTCCATTACCTCCTTGTCATTAGAAAGTTTTTATTAAATAGTTGTTTTTTATAAAAACATTTCCTACTTTGCCATTGAGGTGACGAATAAAGTATAAAAAAGCAACGTATAACTGCATTTTTTGCTTATTTGTAACATATACACTTGTCCCTGCTATAAACATATCGAATTTATAAAATAAGTATAATTAGTATTTTAAAAATATAAATATTATTTATTAACTTAAGCAATTATATATTCTTTACCTCTGAAATTTACTTTTGGTCAATACCCTTTTCAATTCTTGTATTTTTTAAATACAAATATTATTTCAAAAAGAGTATTGAAGGTAAAAGAAAGTAAAAATTTTGACTTTTTTTTTTAAAACAATGTATACTATGTTGATTCAAATGAGTATTTAAGTTAAAAGAAAATATTCTTCAAAAAAAAAAATTAAAAGAAAGTAAAAATATTGACTTTTTTTTAACAATGTGTATTATCTTAACATACAAGATCTGAAACCAAATATGTAAATATAAAAATATATATATATAATGTTTTGATGACTTAAAACATATTAAATATAAAATATATTCTTTATTATGATTATGGTAATATCTTTTTTATTACTTTGAAAATGAATATTCATACTCATAATCTATTTTACCAAATATAAACTTTTCTTTTTTCATTTATTTAAATTTAACATTAACTAGAGAGCAATGAACTTACCATTATTTAAAATTTATGGATTTCAATATTCATTTAATAAGTATTATGTAATTGATTTAATTATTTATATGATATATATATATTAAAGTATACTAAAAGTACTTGATGATATATTTCGTTTAATTTTTTTATGTATCAGTATTTAGTTTTTTTATAACAGTATTTAAGTTTTAAAAAAAAAGATTTGAGTTTCAACTCCTAATAATTATACTTTTATAAATTTTAACAAATTATTAAAATATTAAAAACCAAAATGTTCAATAAAACATTTATTGAAATATTAAAAGTCCAAAATGCAATAAAAGCCATAATGCACTAAAATAAAAAACAAAACTAAAGTAAAAATGCACATATTTAAGGTATTTTTAAATTTTTAAAAAACAAAATAATTATGTAAAAGATAAGTATACACCTAGAAAGTACATTTACTCCATTAGTGTAGTAATAAGAGAGTACTAAATGATAAATAATAAAAAATAGTCTTAATTACGATACAAACTTTGTATTTCATCTTATTAATATGTCACCAACCAATGACTATCATTTATTATATAATTATTAATTTTTATTATTATTAATGTATTAATTATATAATATCAATTAATAATGTATGCATTAAATATAACATTAATTGAGATGCAAAATGTACATCCCTATTTCTTCAAAAACGTTATTGATACGAGAAACTACAAAGGAGAAAGGGCAAAATTTTCTCTTTCCTTTTTTTCTTCATTTTCATTTATTTTTCTTGTTGAAAAAATTCAACATAATGATCTATTAAATTCGGTAATTGAATTGGAAGTGGTCTGTTTTGTAGGCAAGTGTTTTAACTCCACGGGTAAATCTGCGGTTCAAACCCCTAGCGTATGGAACGAGTAATAGCTTAGTGGTAGGCATTGGGCTTAACTATCTAATTCCTTACAAGTCAAAAGCAGCTAGAAGCAAACTTGTGTATGCTCCAATTGTTTTTAAAGAAAAATGTGAAAGACCAATAATTCTCTTATTATCAAGATTATAAGCAGAGGCTACAATATATGTCTAACCCATACACATGCTTATCAACTAATCACATTCACATCTACCCATCAATCAATTGCAAAGAAAGGTCAAAAACCCATGAAACTTCTTAGAGGAAACTATTAATCAAGAGCAACTTACAAGTAATAAAGTATTAAAATGAGCACGAGATACTTACAGTTACAACCACAAGGGTTCTGTGTTTGACTAGGTCAAATCCAATTAAGCACGTGATCAAATAAAATGCTACCTCCTCCCTCGATCATGGGAAGATGAATACGTGGCGACCTGTTGAAGAATGTCATTGGTTGGAGTAAGTGCAAATGTTTAGATGCTTAACACGTACGATGAAAAACAATTTTAGTTTACAAGTAGTACGTGTACCTCTTCTTCTATTTTTGTTTCCTCAAATATTCCTAAAGTAAAAAAGAAATACAATGGCCAAATTTCTGAAAATTCAAGGTGCCAAATACCGATCCAAATCCACGTAGGCTCCACTTTACACCGACTTAAAATCGATGCCGAAGAGGCGAAATATTATTGAGCCAGATGGACTTATTTATATTAATTTTATAAAACTTAATGCAACATCGTAGCGTATTCGAAGGTAGTTTCTGAGGCACAACATCTAACCACCCTTCAAAACACAAGATCCTCAGCTCACCAACCAGCCAAAGAGCCAAATAGTCTTCTCCTTACCCTTAAAACACATGACACAACTGCTGTGAGCCTTTAAAATTCATCATATGTGTCCGAGTGCGACTTTTAAATGTGAGATTCAAATTCACTCGGAGATGAGAATCTTATGTGTGACAGTTGCGTGGAAAAATCACGTGAGGTCCATCCATATTGATATAATCCAACTTGATTTTGACAAAGTTTCTTTACAGAGAGGATATAAAGAGCATCTGCAAGGGGTCTAGAAAGCATCATTAGTTCTCTACTCGGATAAAACAAAGAACAACAACGAGGACAAGAAGAAGAAGAATAGATATTTATACATTTCATTTGTGTAAGAAGATGGGGTATGCAAATAACATAGGCAAGTATCATCTTGGTCGGACAATTGGAGAAGGCACCTTTGCCAAGGTTAAGCTGGGAGTAGATACCACCAATGGCCAGTGTGTTGCAATCAAGATCATAGATAAGCACATGGTCTTGGAAACAAACCTCAAGTGTCAGGCGAATTTCTAACCCTTCTTTTTCTTCATGCTTCTTTACATTTTTCTTGCAAAGAGAGAAATTCAAGATAGCAACATAGAGGATTACTTCATTCTAATATTTCTGAAAAAAATACAGGTACAGAGAGAGATAAGAACAATGAAGCTCTTGCATCATCCGAATATTGTACGTATACATGAGGTATGTCAGCCAGTCTCAGTTAAATTGTTTAAATTTTTCATTTTCAATTCATGTTAGTTACTTGATGCAGGTAATTGGCACAAAGACAAAAATTTATATAGTAATGGAGTATGTATCAGGAGGACAACTCTCAGACAAGTTGGTAAGCTTCATCTAATTGCAGTTCAGATTCAAAGGCTCTTGAAGAAAGGATTTGATTAACATCTTTAATCTTTGACCCGTCTACTCAGTCTTATGTCAAGAAATTGAGTGAATCGGAGGCAAGAAAACTCTTCCAACAATTGATTGATGCAGTTGACTACTGCCATAACAGAGGAGTTTATCATAGAGATCTGAAGGTCCAAAGAACTATTCTTCAATCTAATACTCAATTCTCAATGTAAAAGTACAAACCAACAAGTGATCTTCATATCTTCCTACAGCCAGAGAACTTGTTTTTAGTCAATTCTCAATGTAAAAGTACAAACTAACTAGTGATCTTCATGTCTTCCTACAGCCAGAAAACTTGCTTTTGGATAGTAAAGGAAATCTTAAAGTATCTGATTTCGGATTAAGTGCATTGAGAAAGGTAGAACAAAATTTTGCAATTTCATTCTATTAATTTATTACTATATTTACTCCACATCGAAATTTATTAATTTATTTCAATCTTAACAAATTCTTGGACTGAAAATCTAATCAATGACAGCCTGGCGATATGTTAACAACGGCTTGTGGCTCTCCATGCTATGTAGCGCCTGAAGTAAGCAGTTAGTCTTTCATGTTTGAGGCTAGCGGCAACTTGAAATAAATCAAATAGCTGAAAGGGAAAAAGCAAATAACTTAACTATTGACGTAATTTTTTCTTAAACAAAAAAGTAATGCCTGAATTCTAAATTTTCATTTAACTAAATAGCCGATGGCTCGTTTACTGGCCAACAGCTGCTAGCAAGCAAGGGCTATGAAGGAGCGGCTGCGGATGTTTGGTCTTGTGGAGTAATCCTTTTTGAACTACTTGCTGGTTATCTACCATTTGACGATCGTAATTTAATGGTTCTGTATAAGAAGGTATGCTTTATGCAAAGAATACAATTTGTTCTTTCTCCGGATCAGTAACCTTCTCTGTTAAATGTTTCCACAAACAGATATCTAGAGCAGATTACAAGTTTCCACATTGGTTTACAGAAAGTCAGAAGAAGCTAATCTCAAGGACACTTGACCCAAGCCCAGCTAGGGTATAAATCCAAAACGTGCTATGTATACATAAACTTCTCAACTTGGGATGGCTAACATAATAATTTTTTTCATCACTACAGAGAATAACAATGCTAGAGATCACAGAGGATACATGGTTTCAAACAGATCACAAACCTTCTTGTGGATATGAATGCCATGAGAAAATATGCTTGGATGATGTTAATGCTGCCTTCGAAGCAATGGAAGTAAGCACTTTACCCAGTAGCAAGGCACAGCTTTTCATGATTTCATTTAATATATAAGAAATTCTAAACAGGAGAATGTTGCTGAGTCAAAGATGCCCAAATCACCAAGTTTTATAAATGCTTTCCAACTGATAGCAATGTCACGTGAGCTAGATTTATCAGGTCTCTTTGAAGGACAGGTAAGCTTATAAAATCAGAACAAGATTTGTAAAAGCTCCCTTGGTTCTTCTGTAAAAATTTCAATACCACCGTTTTCTTTCAGGATGACAAGAAAGAGACGACAAGGCTTGGATCCAAGCTTCCAGTTAATGAAACCATTAAGAAAATAGAAGCTGCAGCTTTGGGTGTGAGTTTGTCAGTTGAAAGGATGAACAATTTCAAGGCAATATTCTACTTCCATTCTTGATTCACATTGAGTGTGGATTATTATATTCCTCCGCAACTAATTTCTATATAACCATGTTAGATGAAAATGCATCCAAAGCAGAAGCAGAAGATGACTAGATGTGCTCGATCATATTATGACCTCTTAGCAGAGGTAATTAACTTTCATGCTCTTACCAATAGTCTTCCAGCAGGTCAAGTACCAAATAGTCTCACCATAGTATCTATCCACATCAGGTTATTGAGGTTGCTCCAACTAGTTGTGTCATAGAAATATCAAAATCTGCAGGGGAACTTAGAGTGTACAAAGAGGTATGTTAAATTTTCTTGAGTTTTATTGATTACGTTGTGAATTAACTAATGAGTACTGATGTAATAAACAAAGAAGCAGTTCTGCAAAAGTTTATCAGGTTTGCTGATCGAGAAATCAGATGTACCACCTCAACTACAAAACTCCAAGGAACTCCGTGCCAACAGCAAAAGTACCCAACAATTAGAATGGTAAACATTAGATCTACTTTGCAATGTTAATTGTAGCATAAAGTAATTTCAGGCTCCTAAGTACCTCATTATGCAGTTCTGAAGAAAGAAATGAAAATGACAATAAAGATACCCGTGGCTATTCATCCTCTTAATAATCAGCTTAGGACATCTATGTCTCAACATATCTTTGGCCCAGTTCCTGAGGGTTCCCCAAAGAAAGTGAAGAGCAAATCTTGCTAAAAAGTCCTTTCAAGTGCTGAAACATGTTAAGGAGTATGAAGAGTACTCTACCCATGGCTTATCCATGAGTCTCAAAACTCTTGATGTTCAGAAAACTAAGCTCACTTGAAATGTATTTCTTGCAATTCTTTTTGCTGCTCTTTTTCCAGAATGTATATTAGAGGTCAGAATTTTCATTATTTTTTCACTGAAAGATAAATGAAATGTAAAAAAGTCCAAAGGTGTTTTACCCTGTCTCAGCAGAATAGTTTCTTTTCTATAGCATGTACTATTTTCATATTAAAACATATCTCCTATAGCAATCTCAATCAAGTATCCTAAGCAACAATACTCTTATTTATTTTCTCTGAACTGGATTGCAGCACTGGAATAACATTCATAAATAACAATCTCTCCATCAGGGATTGCCAGAATAAATCTTGCACTATCATTCCAGCCTGTTAGAAATCCTACTTGAAATTTCAACAGTTTCCTTTTAATTCCTTCGGTTTAGTGGGTCCATTCCTTCCCGTCCCTTTGTTGCCATATTCAACCTTATTTAGTAATAATGACTCAAAACATATTTCCACATATCTTAGAAAATAATTCAATATAGAGAAACAGTGAATTAATGTTAATAGGTCAGACGTATGGACATTTTCTACAAGTCAGGGTCAAGAGTGATAGAGAGACAACATATCTTACAGAGCCTTGGCACTAAAAATTAATATATTATCATCATCAAAGAAAATGTAATAAGCTTACCTAAGAAACTACCTCAGAATAGACGAAACCATTTCAATTTATTAAAATCAACAATTTCAAAAAGATCATAGTTGCATAAAATTTGGCTTTCCAATTTATATATTGATCAATCATTTCACGTACAATGATATGCAAAATCTTCTAGATTTTTCTGGAAGTAGTAAGATTCATCCACCTACCTTATTGGAAGTCAGTGCTTTACCTTGTATGAACTTTCCTGATCGGATGGATTCTTAGCTTCACCTGAAATTTAGAAAGTCAAAAACTTGAATATCATACCCTGTAAAATTTTGTAAGACATGAATCCCTAAACCTCCAGCAGCAGTATAGAAAGATAAGAGAGAAATTGAGCAGAAGATGTATACTATTCCTTGAAAGTTAACAAGAACTTAAATATACATGCAGTTTTAAGAAAATTGACCAGTACTGGCTAACATGAGAGAATACAGACTCATTTTAACCAATAACAAAAGTTCCTGATTTTGTGCAAGTAAAACAACAGTTGGCTAGAAATTGATATATATCAAAACATCATAAAAACATTATCATAAGTTCAAAAAATTTATAATGCATCCAATCTTTGCTAATTCACAATAAATGTCACACATCAAGCCCTACAAAAACTTTTATCCCAAACATCCAAAAGTTATAAAAAAAAAAATTGTGAAAGATAATTTCTCACCTTAGAATACAAACCTCAGCAAGAGGGCAGAAAGATTCTGAGTGGGGCAACAAAGATTTCCAGATTTATTCACTGCCTGAAATTGACAATGACAGAGTAGTGTCTGTGGTAGCAAGAGGATTACAGTGGTTATTTAAACAATGCTGTTATGGAAACTCATTATTTTCTGTCTCTATTCTTTTGCTTTGCTAGACAAAGAGTACAAAGTATGGAGTGAAAGGATAGATCATGGATTGATCTCTATTCTACCTGAACCTTTGCCATTAGGGTTTAACGGGGAGTCCGATCACAGCATTTCAACACGCTAGCAAGAATTTCCAGAAAAATGATTTTCTTTGTTGACGAAGAAAAGAAATTAAACAATTGGTATTGCATTCTGATATATGATACATAAAACTTCAATGACCAAACAGTTCAACTACTGATGCAGTGAGGAAGGGGAAGCAGATAATCATATTGTCAAACGCATTAGCATTCCTTGACGAAGTGTAAGATGATTGGTGTAACAGACCTCGTTCTAATAGAATGTTGAATGCATTTTAGATCTATAACGATTCGACACCATCTAGGCTTAAAATATTCCAAACACAATACTTTAGATAGTCTATCTAAAATCTACTGTGTCGAGTCGTTTTAGGTCTAGAATGCATCTAGCCTTGTTCGTTAGAATGAAATCCAGCCAATCCGAGTTAACCATGTCTATCTCAGTGCTAGACACAATTTTTTCTACGCCATCAAATGCAAATAACACTTCTTGACTTCCTGAACCATCCTACATCAATTGGGACCAACTTCTCAAAATGACAGTTTCAAGAAACACACGGACCAACTTTTAAAAATGACAGTTTCAAAAAACACATCGCTTAAACATGAATTGGCATGTAGAAAGACATTCACATCCTAATAAATATTACTTAACCATAGAAGTTCAGAAACCATTCAATATTCTCCATCAATAACTGATAGACAAAAATCTCTAATACCAGAAGTTAGCAGCTGTTGCCAGACAACACGGTTTTTTCATAAAGATTAGAATTCCAAAATGCTGTAAAAGAGAATAAAGTTTAAAAATTAATATTATACACATCTGTAGTACATATTTCTTACGAAGCATAACTAGTCAGCAGAGTAGTCAATAAAAAAGCAACTTATATGTAACTCAGATCTCAAGCCAGTGAATTAAATGTATTCTCAGTCTTGAACTTAAAATGATATAGAATTAGATTGTACAGATTGGTAATCTGACTCATTATTCTGCACCATATCATTATATCTGCACGACATATGAAATTTCATCCGATAAAGCACTGAGAACTATTTATGAAAAATCAAGTTCCATTTTATAACTAAAATACGAGATTACGCATAAATATGCCAACAAAAAGAAATAAAATATCATTATTGTCTCTTAGATGACACAAAATAATATACAGAGCAATATCTTCATTGGCGACAACCTACATTTTACACCAAAAATGAAGTAATCTAACCGGCCAAGTCACAAACAAGGGGGCTCCAAACATATAATCATCTAGAGAAGGAAGTTATCTATCATATGGAAGACCACATCAGCACCATCAGAATTCAACCAATAGCTCTTCACCTGAATGCACAAGTAAATTACAAAAATGAGACCATACAATAACATAAGCATTCAATGACCATTAATTTTCGGAGCATAACTTTGAATAAACTATTCTAAATAACACATCACAACCACAGCGTATTAAATTATCCTCAGAATGATAAATGTGCTTTAACCAATTCCAATAATTTATTATTCTCTACTGGAGACCACTAATTCATTCATTTTCCAAATGCTAATTACCTTGACTCTGTCACATTTTCAACTTTTCAGCTACTCCTACTAAAATCCAGTACAGATTTTAAACATTTTCTTCACCTCTACTCTTGAGGGTAGAACTACAACCCATCAGCAAAGCCAAGGGAGTGCTGGTAACTAAAGTAATAGAATGATTTAAAATACTGCACTTTGTAATAATCTATGTTAGTAAAATAGAAAACGTTGTAATGATTTGTGATATTAAAAAAATTATACTTTGGGTTCATCTATAGTGCTCAGGCTGTACTGATGCCACCGAGAGTAGTATTATCATAACAATAACAGGTGCCTTGTAATATGGGAATGAGACTTTGATGTTGTAACCTGGGCTTGATGTATTCTTGTTGTAAGTCTTAGGTTTTATTTACAAGTCTTTGGTATGTTCTAACAAGTCTCACTTGTGGCGTGTATGTCTTCCCAGTAATTTAGCCAGTTCCTCAAACATTACGATAATATTCTGTTCAAGGGTAAATAGTGCTAAACTTTATGAAGTTTAAAAGTAAAAGCAAAAAACATTTATAGAACAGTACATTCTTCTCATTATTTTATGTTTAGTTGGTCACCCCCTCTCTCAAAGAACTTGGTAGCCTCACCAAAAGAGAAAACAAGAAACATAACTTGCCTGAATATAGAGAGTAGAAAATCAAGTAGCTGAATAACTTGCCTGAATGGTATTGTGAGCAACATATCGTTGCTTACTTTTGTGAAAGCTAACATCCACACGTTCCCAGGGTACTTGAGTGAGGCCTCTAATCATCTCCTCTACAGTTATTTTTTGTTTTTAAGCGGAAAGAAAAAAAAACCTTCTTAATAACATGAAAGATATAAAATCAATTAGCAAAATACAATAAGGAAAAGTTGATATGATAGGTACAAGATGATCAAACACAATGATTGTGAAATTACTCTATGAAACAAGGATGGAAAACATAAGAAGAAAAATCAATAGTGCAATCTAACTACAAATCATACCAACTGATGCTGTATTTTGGTAGCAACTAATAAAAAGAAAAATGAGGAGGATATCCAACAAATATGCAACTCCTTATATACAATTAGAAATCACTTATACAAGATTTACAACAATAGCAGCCAATTGGAAAATGAATTGAGCAGTTTCAAACAGAATTTAATTGCAACACACCTTGATTAATAACTGCAATGGTTCAATCATCCACAATATTCCATTCTCAACTTAGAATTTACCCTTCTGATGTCACTACAAGAAGTGCACCTCAGGTACAGAAGTCAAATGAAATACGAGAGAAAACTAAAGACCACAAGAGGAAACAGAAAATACATTATAAAACCTAAAACTATGTTACCGGACTCCTGAAAGAAACAATAAAGACTGAGAGTAGTGAACGCCATAAAAATAATTTTCACATTTCAATACGTATCAAACTGTAGAAGAATCTAGCACAAATATAATACAATGCACTAGTATGGAGAGGTATAGCTTCTATGAAGTCCTTAGCAACTTTACCTTAACTCCATGTCTCAACATATAAATACCAATCTCCAGTCAAGTCCAAGCATGCACAATGTACCCATGGTTGTCAAAACTAAATCATATTATTGGCTTATTTACTTTCAGTGTATCAACAAGATAAGCCCAAATATTATTTGAAGGGCAGGAATTATCATGGAAAATTCAGGCATTGCATTCAACGAATTATTTTACTAATTCTCAGATACATTTAGCTGTTCCTAGACCCTTTGACCACAAATGTTTGATGGTTTTGCCAAATAATTTACAATACATCAATAGTTCAAAAGTATAACATACCTTCCAAGTCAAATGGTTGGTCACAAACAACAGAGGATGCCTTACTGCGAATGTGGTCTATAGTTTCTTGTTCAATGTGTACAATATGAGGATATTTCTCACCACTTATGAGAAGATTGGACTGGAAACAACGAGGAAGAAGGAAATACAGAATGTTAGGTTATATTAGAGAAAGGAATCACAGTAAAAAGGTAGATAAGAAAAGGAAAACAAACAACACCTTTGGTGGAAGTTCATGTTGACGCCGGATTGATGATGTTCGCCACCCAACAATATCTTAAAGATCAGTGAAGATATAACATAATTTAGCATAGAAGGCAAAGTAATGCATAAATAAGATACTGATAGATTGAAAGCCAACATCATTTCCGGAAAGGATACGATCATAATTGGCATTTGCATATGCCACTCGACGCTTAAATGCACGTAGAGATGATCTACACATTAAAAAAATTATGTAGTTACTAAAATTCACTCAATAAAAATTTTTACAGAAGCATTGTAGATTAAATAACACTCACATGAATTTTAAGTTATCAGAATCATTAACCATTTGAAGGAGAAGGGGAGGTTTTCCATCATCGTGATCATTGAGGAACAAATGCTTTCCAGTCCTCCCAGCGACTAAGTGAGCCGTTTGAGACGCTCTTCTCTCAAGAAATGGAAGACCACAGAGAAGGGGAAGCTGAGGCAATTTTAAAAAAAAAATGGAAACATTAAAACACTCTTTCTTGATCTTTATTTACCCACGTACAAAAAACATAATAAAACAAAATGGCTAAGAAAAATATGCATTAAACAACAAAAAACTGAAAACTCTTCAAGGTCCAGCACAACTTGGTGACTCAATGTCTTTCACTTATCATCATATTGACAGCCATGCTAAAGTTGAATCCACAAAGTGATGACTTCATAGGCATTGATATATATGGTAAGAACAAAAGAGGACAAGCCTTTGCCCCATAAACAGAAAAATAATGTTTGTCCCATCATTTTAGGCATCTCGGATAGTGCAGAAAATGAACATCATTTTACGATAAAATTAAAACCTTAATGCAATAGAGAAGGAAAAGGATAGACCACAAGAATATTGTTGTAGATAACATGTAAAAAGTGATGCAATATCTACCTGTCTATGTCCCTTTGAACCAAGATGTGGAGTTGCAAATGTTATGAAGTTCATAGGTTCCAATCCAGCAATTCTTGCTTTGCAAGGATGCTCAAGGGACTGTGTGGAATCATTTGTATGCTCTTCACTAGAGGCAATCCTAGGAATACCCGTGGGATTGTGTTGTAAAGAATGATCATATAGCCTTCCAATTGCATACCTTGCAATGAGACCCCCTAACGAATGAGCCACAAAGGATATCTTTTGCACCTCAGGTCTATGTCTGACCACAGACAGTACCTGCATTAAATATTAATCAGGAACTCAAAATTCACATGAAATGTGACATAAGTAACACAAAACTAACTGATTACAGAAACAAAATTTCCAAGAGATTACTTGAGGTAAAGTTCAACAAATTAAGCATGCCTTAGACAGATGAAAGATCAAAACTGTTATTACCAAATACCTCAGCAGCTAGCCTTTCACCCATCAAATCTATGCCATCAAATGTCAATTTTGAAGTGTTACATTCACTGCCTGCTCACATTACATTAAGTAATAAATAATTAAGTCTACTTATCAGAAAAAAAAACAGACAGACACACATATATTGCAGGCATGTATGACAATCAACATCAAAATTAACTTGTCTACAACAAAAGTTTGGCGTCATATACAGAAGAATGAACATATAGCAGAGTTGAGGATTAAAATTGGCTTTTAACTTTATTGGTCAAAGTCAGAGACCAGATAACATAACTGAATTCATAATACTAAAATCAAATTGACTTCTCTTTGAATCTACATCTGTTCAAATTGTTGAACTTCTGCAATAACTTGAAGAGGCTATGTTAACAAGATTATTTATTCAGCCAAATTAAACTGTATTTTCCATACATTATCCTTATTTATTCAGCCAATTTAAACAGTATTTTCCATATATTTGTCTCGATGCTTTGATGCAGTTGATAAAAGTATATTTATGTCAAATTTCTTGATTTACTAGCAAAATGATTGGCAGATTCAATTTAATTTGTTTCCAGACTAAAGCATTACAACTCTAACAGGCCTTGGCTATCTAATCTCAACCATGCATATTTTACAAGACAAAGAAGAGATGATATGCAACATATAGAATTAAAGTTAGAAATCCATTTTCTTATGCCTCTAGGGGAAAAAAACAAATAGCAACCCAAAATCAGTAATATGTTACTTTTCCTAGACTTTTTAGAGATCCATTTTCTTTCTTATGCTTTCAGTAAAAAAAAAAATCAAATAGTAACCCAAAATCAGTATTATGTCTCTATTCCAAGAATTTTTCCTTTTTTCTCAGAAGAACTTATGAAGCAAATGACTCATATTATTGATTACCAAAATGTCAGTTTCATGCGTATTGTTTTATGGCAACTACTTACCAAAAAAAGTCCCTATTAAATTAAATAATTTCAATTTTCTAATATTAACTGAAAGCTCATATCATTATAAATATATGAGAAATCAAGTAACCTAAAATAACATTACTAAATTCTTGTCTTGCAACACGCAATCCCTAGTTATCTTCCATAAAGCTCAATTAAGAAAGAAGAATTTACCAAAAAGATTGAATAGAAGAATTATTAAATTAATCAGCCATGAATGCTTAAAATGAATACTAAAATATTTAAGCAAAACTCATTCAGATATTAAGATCACTCACGGTGAACAATTACTTTATCAGGAACCTTCTTCACAAACTGCTCTGCAGCAAATCTCCAATCTGCTGCACTGAACACAGTGAAAGATAATATTATTTTGACCGAATATAATTCCAATAAATTTAAGGAAAACGTTTTAATTGATTAGGATGCTTTTGGTGTACTTCTGGTATAATCACAAGCACTTGAAAATAATCAAAAGCGTTTTTGTCTATTTTTCACTTTCAGAAATTGAATTGCTTTCGGGTTGGTGCTATTTGGAAAGGTTTTCTTAGGGACCAAAATAGCACTTCTTTAACATTGAAAAATATGTTTTCAAATAGCAAAAAGTACTTCTCTTTATAAGTTGTAGTGTTTGGATGAATTTAATAAAAGTGCATTCTAAAATAAACCTAGATAATTTTTTTTGTTCAAATAAAGAAAGAAAGAAAAGAAATGCTATTCAGCTTAACTTTTTGAAGCGCTTTCAAATGCTTGGTAGAAAGCGAATTTGAATAAAGCGACTTTTACAAAAACACTACCAAAAGCAATTCTCTATACATCATCTAGCTTTCAAGTGCTTTTGCAAAAGGCGATTTCACTGAAAAGCTCTCCTAAAGAATCAAATCTAAACGCAGCTTCACAATTCTAACCTGCCAATGAGTCCATTGACCATAATAACAAGATGCTCCGGCGGAGGCTTGGCGATGGCACTGAAGAAGTCTTCGCCGCCGCTATCAGCCTCCACTTTGAGGACTTTATTACCACTACTCCGTTGATCCTTGAAGCAACCGCCGGCAAACTTCCGGATCCAATCCATCTCACTCCGATCCACGGACAACAGAATTACGCCGTTCGATTTCTTAGGTCTTGACAAAAAGGAGACTAATCGACGATTACACGGACGATTGCGATTCGAGATCGGGATCGCTATTTGGATTGGAAAACTATTGGCGGCGATCATGCGGAGGCAATTGGAGGGAAATTGAAGCTAGGAATTTGGAATTAGTAAAGTAAACGTGAAGAGAGAGTGTAATAAACTGAATTGAGTATATTTTTTTGACTGAAAAGGAAGCTTCTAGGGAAAGGCGTGTTTGGTGTGGCAATTTTTTTTTTTTTTTTCTTCTTTGCTTTAGAAGTTGGAAAAGGGGCAGCGAGGGAGGCGCCAAGAAGAGAGCCAACAGACAAACGGGTCCTTCAGATTTAGGTTTTTTTTTTTTTTTTTAAAGTTCTAAGTTGAAAACAAAATCAAATAACGGTTAAATTGCGTGGGAAAATGGAGAGAACGTAGAAAATTGAAGAAAATGATTTTACCAACTTCCGGTTTTTGGTTTACGAACTTTAAAAGCACGTGCAAAATGTGCTCACTAGTATTTTAACTTTTTATTTTTGGTATAAAATAAAACAATAAATGAATGGCATAGATTTTTTTTTATTATTTTTAATTATATTATGATTTTAAGAAAAGAATTTAAAAAAATAAAAAAATTTCACGGTCAACGTTATTTAAATAAATAAGAGTATTTTTTTTAAAAGTAGTGATGCATACAAACATTTATATAAATTAATAAATATAAATAATTATGATATACTATAATTAAATAAGTTTTTAAAAAATTGATATAATTATTCCCTAGCCCAATATTGAAGCTTAATCTAACTAAGTCAAAGATTAAGAACACATTAGCCCACGCTTAAATGTAAGGAACTTTAATACAAAAAGATTGAAATTTAACTTAAACTAAATTACAAATGGGCCAGGAGCCAAAAGTCCATCTACATATACTTAGCAAAAACTTATTTAGTATCTATGTTTAATCCCAAAGAGGTTATCTATAATTTTCGAGCACAACAAACCCTAAATAGCTTAAAAGTTAGCATTAATGTTGGGGTCTCGTGACTTAAGTGTTTCTCATTAATCATCACTTGATAAGCCTTAAAAATTAAGAGATCAAGATCAATCCTATCAACCCTAAGTCTATCGTAAATCACAATAAAGCTACAACCCAAATTTCTCAGGACGAAACGTCAAGCACCAACTATAAAAAAAGGAGTAAAAGTCACAATAAATAAAGGCAACGATAAATTTTCACTCCTTATACTTTTTAGTTTTTGTGCTCACTCTGTTGGGTTATGTTGTATTACTAGAGTGTTTGCATGTGGGTAGTGTTCATCATACAAAACAATATACATATCTCATACATATATGAGCACAACGGAAGATTAAATACAATGAACACATGTAATACATATTTAATAAACTGAAAATCGAGATTGAGAAATATCACTCATGAAGCCTTTGGATTTATTTGTTTTAAGTTCACCATAAAATGAATCTTTGAACAATCCTAGTAATCAACAAGGATGGGTTTGATTGTCTAGAATAGCAGTATGTTAATCCAGTATTTTGTTTAACACTTAAACTTGATTCAAAGTTAAACTATTTAACTTGATTAAATTTGTTTTTTCTTTTATTCAACTCTTGAATAAATAAAACAAATCTCCTTTTTAGTTATTACATTTAGTAACTATTTGTCTAATTTGTTTTGTTGTTCTAACACTTAAAACACAAAACAAAGAATTTCAATTTCTCAAATTGAAATAGCTCCCAAAAATACAAAACTTAAAAACTAAAAACTTATGAATTTTGAATTTCATTTCTCTTTATATACTAATCCATAAATTCCAAACTCATTTGCATTTTATTTAATTTAACATAACCTTAATTAACATTTAACCTTAGTTAGATTATTTTAACTTAACCCTTAAGTTAATAAATATTTAATTATTTTAACTATAGTTAACTAACTTAACCATGGTTAGGTTAACCTTTACTTAACCATTAAGTAAAGTTAACCAACTTAACCATATAGTTAACCTTTAACCATAGTTAAGTTAAATCATTTATTTAACAATTAAATAAATAAATATTTATTTTTATTATTTAACAATTAAATAATCATAAAGTGAAATTACTTTTATATCCTTACTAGGTTACCAAGTTAACCTAAAGTGGATCCCACCATTTAACCTTATACTTTAGTTAACTTAACCTTAGTAATTGCTTAATTATATTGTATTGAACAATTCAATACGGTACACTGCCCAAGTGCTCAAAGAGTACATTTCATATTGGGACTCTCTAGGTCTACACCCAATTTGTCAAATGGAGCTATTCCATTAATCCATAATCGATGCCCTACGCACACGTTACGAATATTACAAATCAACATGTCAGACCATACAAGTTGATGTCATAACATATACGTATAATCCTTCCATCAATTATACCCTGAATGTGCTGGGATATAGATCAACACCGTTAAATCCCCATACGTACATCCATGAACTTATCTCCAGATTCGTATTTCGATAAAAAATATACGCAAACATTTTTGCTATATTGTTTAACCCTGTGGAAAACTCTTTTCCCAGGTTTATGCTTGTAACCACAAGACTTTATGAAATACAATCTCGGAGCATCGGATATACAACTTACCTACGTAAGCTGACGGATCCCGTATCTACGCACACCGAACTCCATGAGCATCGGACCATACCCAGCAACACATAACGGTCAAACCATAAAAGGTCTCTGACATATGTGGAACCAAAGCATGGTAGATCACTCACAAGACCACCGTGGCGCTCAGGTCAAAGGACCACGAATACTACTCAACTCGAGAGGACCTTCATTTGACGGTTTCATAGGATATCTATTGGCGTCCTCGTGAGTCTGTTCAGTGTCCAGTCCTGACTGGATACCCGCGTACCTATACAAGCTCTAAGCTCATGGTTAGCTAAGAACAACCATCTGAACCAGTCAGATATAGACATACACTAATCTACATAAAGTGAATCACCGATAGACCCGCATTGGTGATCATAGATCAGGAATATTATGTTTGAGACATACTTACATAATGATATTTCTTAGCACCTATTGCAACTCTTTGCAATCTTATCATTACAAGTATACTGTCAGGTCTTTGTCCCATTATAGACAATGTTCTAACTCTTTAGACCTCGCTGCCTCTTATAACCTACTAACTCTTAACATTTATAACTCTCAACTTTGCTAACTATTAGTTCTGGTCTAAACTCCTTCAGATCAGATCTGCATTCTTTCAAATCAAATAATGTTTGTAATGTTACAAGCATTATACCATATAAATATGATATTAACAATTTTTATTCGAAATGTTTATTGTATAAATATTAACAATTAATATTCATACAATATTAGAATGGCACGTGAGTACCAGCTCCAACACTCTCAACTCTATTTTACACCTACTAACTTAAGTATAGAGGATCCTTACTAGGACAACTACCGGTGAAACCTAATATTACATTTATTTTTTGTTGTAAGTGTGTTAGAACCACTAAGCATACCCTATTTCAACGTAACCCACTAGCAAAAGGCCCAATTTTGTCCCCTTTTTTCCTAAAACTAAATTTCAAACTTGTTGGTATAAAAAATTAGTCTTTTGGGTCAACAGTTTTTGGTATTGTCTATAAAAATAAGACAGAAATCCTTAAAAGTGTTCATTAGTACTATCTCTTCAAAAGTCCTATCTTGATCTATGCAGCTACTTATGATCAAGCACCCAAATATATTGTTAATGAGTAAGAGAAGGAAGTCAAAAGGGCGACTGCAAGCAACAGATACTATTTAGGGGCAAATGCACTATTCGGAGATGGGAAGGATAAGGTCTCTAGAGAGGAGATCCTTAAAGAGAGAAGGAACAAAACTTTACTACAAGTTACTAAGTACCTGCGGATGGATTGGCCACGTAATATGAATTAGAGAAATAGAGCATAAGCGTTCCACCTCAATTGGTAAGGGATAGAGAAATTTGTTCCATTGGCTACTCTTTTAAAAGTTATCTTTGAGGCCATTAAAGATTGAAGCTCGCTAACCATATCTCTACTTAAAAGTATTCTTAGACTGATGCAAGCATATGAAGAGGTGTAGTTTCTAGCAGGACGCTAACCACCACATAGGGAAATGTCATCACCTTTGAGAATAAGTAGACTAGGTAATCAAGAATGGTTATATACATGAGTTCTGAGCCAATTGCTGATGCAAAGATGACCAGTGAACACCCCAAATGAAGAGTCTATGTCGTCAGAAGCAACTATAATCATCTCAAAGGAACCTATGTTGGTAGGAGATTCTAATCAACGAAAAAAGAACTACTTTAAGTACTCCATGGTGAAATACCAAATGATGTATAACATCTTGATCACCAAAAAGCTATGGATGCAAGTTGTCCCAATATGTTTATCGATGAGGACACTTGAGAGGTAAGCTACCCATATGATGATGCACTGGTGATCAAAGTGCAGATAGCTAGTATAAAGGTAAACTGAGTGTTTATTGATCTACGAAGCTCGGTAGATAGGATAGTTGCATCATGCCTCTAAGGGTTATACATTTTCCTATCAAGACTATTATAACTAACTTTGCAGTAGTTAACTAAGCCTTCTTCTACAAAGTTTTACTTGGGCTACCCTTTATGAGAAACACCAATGTGGCTCTTTTCATTCATTATTTGAAGCTTAAGTTCCTGATAAGGAAATGAATATAAGTTGTGGCCAGGGATAATATGATGACAATGAATTGTTATGTAGTGTTAGTTAAAAGAACTTACTGCATTTTTATTGTTGATCCACGGGAGAAAAAAGTTGAGTCTTCTAAACTGGTAGAAGAGCTATACCCAGTGCAAGTGAAGCCAAGCTCGTTTGAGAAGGTGATACAAATCATTTTATAGTTAGAACTTAAGATTAAGGATGGTTTGACTGCCCTGGTAAAAGAGTTCTCAGATATTTCGCCTGATCTCATGAGGACATGCCTGGTATATATTTATCTTTAGTGTCCCATGCATTAGTTGTCACCCCATATTTCAAACCAGTCAAACAAAATAGGAAGGACTTTAATGAAGAAAGGAATAAGGCAGTGGCTACTGAGGTGGAGAAATTGTTAGTCACATATTTTATACAGAAATTCAACTACCTTGAGTGGTTAGCTGATGTAGTGATGGTAAAGAAGGCCAATAAAAAGTAAATAATATACATTGACTTCACTGGCCTGAATAAAGCTTGTCCCGAAGTTAACTTCTAGAGGTACAATCGAATTATGATGTTTTTCCTTGACTAGACAAAAAAAAATGTTCATCAAGAATGCTGGGGCTGCTTATCAGAGATTAGTGAACAAGTTGTTTAAACCTTTGATAAGAAAAAAATGCCATGTAGATGACATAATTGCTAAGCCTATGAAATTAGAGGACCACGTGAGAGAAATGAGGGGAATAGTTGAGATACTAGAGAAGTATAACATAAAGCTGAACCCAAAGAAGTGTTCTTTAAGGTAGAATCAAGAAAGTTCGTCTAGTTGATGGTTAGCAAGAAGGGTATTAAGTAAACCCAGAAAAGATATAGGCCATCTTAGAAATTAAATCTTTGAGCACTATGAAAAAGATTCAACAGCTAATGGGCAGAGTAGAGCCCTTAACAAATAGATCTCCAAGGCAATTGATAAATGCTTTGAGTTATAGTATTCTAGCAAATTAAAGGTTACCTTGCACAACTCATTCACCTATTTACTTCATCAATCGGGGATTAGCTAATCATATACCTTGGGGTCTCAGCTTAGGCAATAAGTTCAGTCTTGGTTAAGAAAGAGAAAGGAATTCAAAGACTAGTGTACTTTATTAATAAATCTTTTATGAATCCAGAGAAATGATACCTATTAATAGAGAAGCTATCCTTAATACTGCTCATATCGGGACGGAAGCTATACCCATACTTCTGGGCCATACCATAATCATGCTCATTGACCAAACCTCTAAAAAAAATCTTACATATGCTCGATCTCTTAAGATAATTAGTTAGATGGGCCATTGAGGTTAGTGAGTTCAACATACAATATAGATTGAGAGTAGCCATTAAAGGCCAGGCCTTTGCAAACTTTATAGCTGAGTGCACCTTAATAGAAGTAATAACAGAGGTTTATTCAGGGAAACCCTCAAAGAATGCCTAGAAGCCCCAACCTAGACCTTTTACATTAACAAAGCATCTAACTTACAAGGATGCAGAGTAGGTGTGGTACTTATTAGTCCTATAAGGGAAGAGATTTGGTATATGGTTTGCTTTCGATTTTTAGCTTCAAACAATGAAGTTAAATATGAAGATTTACAAGCTGACTTGAAGATTACCCGAGCTCTCTTAACTAAGAAGATCCCGATGAAGAACAATTTTCAACTGATTGTAAATCAAGTCAATCAGGATTGTGGAGTACAACGAGAAAACATGGTTGCATACCTTAAGAAAGCTCAAGAATTAGTTATTCAATTTGAAAAAGTAAAAGTCTAGTTAATACTAAGAGTTAAAAATCATTGAGTTTATGTCCTAGAACACACAACTTCCACTGATAAAGCTCGAATACCTCGATTGGTGTCTCTTGAACTTATCCAAGCACCAATATAAAAGAAGCCGAGCTGATAATGCAAGTTGATCCTCAACCTAGCTGGATGGATTAACTTAGGGAATATATAATAATTGGGGGCATTTTCAAAGGATAAATAGGAAGCACGACAACTTCATATATAGAGTTATTTGGTACACATTAATAGATGAAGTACTATACTAATTATGATTTTTCATCCATACAAGGCATTTAGGGTCTAAAGAGGTAGAATATGTGCATAGAAAAATTCATGAGGGCATATGTAGGAATGACTCGAGAGTAGAGGCCCTAACTCACAAAGCCTGTACAACCTATCAGAAGAAAGTGGTTCAATATTATAATAAAAATGTTTGTGCATATAAATTTATAAAGGGAGACTGGGTGTCTTGAGCCAATAGATAGAGTCTTTAGCTTAACATAGAATGAGCCTTATAAGATCGTTCGAAAAGGTTTGAACGGGAGTATACGAGCTTAAACATACAATGACATGATGGTAAGGAAACCATAGAATGTCGAGCTTCTCAAAAAGTATTATCCCTAAAATTATTTACTTTCCCTATTTATTTTTATGAAAAAATATGTCTACTTTACTTATTTCTCTCATTGTAAAGTATGCCATTATAAATTTTGAATAATAGAAGTCTAGCCACCATTGGCATCCAAATATTTTTATTGACATGAATCTCAAGCCTACCTAAGGCAAAGATAGAATTTTTATAAAGTAACATAATTCTGAGTTCGCCTAGGGGATGGATGGAATTTCTATATAAACATAAATCTTAAGTCCACTAAAGAAAGGGAAAGGTTTATACATCGACATGAATATTGAAGGCATGGATAGAATTTATACAAAGTAACATAAAACAAAAGCCCGCTTAAAGCAGAAAAAGTTTATACATCGACATGAGTCATGATGCCACCTAGGGTAAGGATGGAATTTCTACAAGGTGATAGGAATCTCGAGCTCGCCAAAAGCAGGGATGGAATTTCTACATTGACATAAATCCTGAGCCTTTATAAGGTAGGAAACATTTATACATTGACATGAATCTTGTGATCGCCTAGGGCAGCGAAAGTTTATACATCGATATAAATCTCAAGACTGCCTAGGATAGGAAAAGTTTTTAGATCGATATAAATCCCTAGCCTACCAATAACATGGGAAGTTAATACATAAACATAAAATTTGACACACCTAGGGTAGAGACAGTTTATACATCGATATAAATACCAAGCCTGCATAGGGTAGAGAGTTTATATAGCAACATAAATCCTAAGCTTACCCAAGGCAGGGATGAAATTTCTGTTAGGGATCTTTTATACATGGGTGTATGCATGTGCAACAATGTTCATTGTATAAAATATGTATCTTATACATATTTAATGTAGTGAAATAATTAAAACAATACAATAAATAATATATTAATCACATTAATATATTGAAAGGGTTAAGAAATCACCGAAATGTGTAACATTTTATACGTGTAACCTGGGAGTCCGCCTAGAGACCAACCCGTTGACGGTTCTAGTCATCAACTCAATGGGCTTGGTAAGCTAGAACAACAGCTCCAAATCCAGCACTAGATTCAACTATTAAACCCTTGAGCTATGTATTTACCACTAATCAACTTTTAATTAATAAAATAATAACTTATTGCTATTTAATGGCTAGGCTAATAAGAGAAGATTATGAATTATAATTTCAACACTTGAAATTTAAGAAAAAGAAATAATTTCTTTGTTCTTTTCTTCTCACATGGCCGCCACCCCTTTAAAACCAAAACAACAATTGCTTTGTATTTCAAAGAAACAAAAGCAAAGCAATTCACAATTGCTTCTCTTGGTTCACACACTTAACATCTCAAAATATATATTGTAAAGTAATAATATTATATTAATAAAAATACAAGACTTGGCCACCAAGTCTATATAAATAATATTATTATAATTAATAATAATATAAAAAGAAATAATGCTTGACAACTAAACATTAATATAATATACTAATATATTATAATATATAATAATAAGATATTTTGATTATTTAATAATTAAACAATCATTGTGTGAAATTATCAATTTACCCCTCATGAAGTTACTAAGTCTACCCCTAGTAGGTCATATTATACTCACACTTGGGTAAACTCACCGAGGGTCCACAATGCGTTATGTGTCATGATACAATTAGTAAACAATAATTGTTAACTAATTATTATATTTAACACTTAAATACGAACACGTGCGCATTCTCATAGGAGTGTTGGATATTACTAGACTGAACAATTCAATCTAGTATGTTGACCCAGTGCTCAACAAATACACTCTATATCGTGGGACTCCCTAGGTCTACGTTCGATTCGTTAAATAAAACTATTCTATAAGTCCGTGAACACTGCCCCACGCACGCGTCACGAAAATATAAATTAGCGCGTCTATCATCCGAGTTGAAGTCACAACGTATACATATAGTCATTCCGTTATGATATTCTGGATATGGGGGAATATAGATTATCACTGTTAAATTCCCATGTGCTCATCCATATTGTATCCCTAAACTTATATCTCACTGAATAATATGTGCAAACTCCTTTACTATATTGTTACGCCTTGGCGGAAACTTTTTCCCAGAATTAATGCTTACGGCCACAAGACTTTCTGAGATACAGTCTCGAAGCATCTGGCTATCTAACTCCCTATACGAGCTGACGGATCCTATATCTATACACACTAGACTCCATAAGCATCGGATCATACCCAACAGTCACACCATAAAAGATTTGTGACATGCGTGGAACCAAATTATGGTGGATCACTTACAAGCCCACTGTGGCACTTAGGTCAAAGGCGCATGTATACTACTTAACTTAAGAGGACCTTTCATTAATGGTTTATGTAGGGTGCCTATCAGAAGTTCTCGTGAGTCCATACTATATCCAGTCCTAACTAGATACCTATATGTCAATACGAGCTCTAAGTTCACAGTCAACTAAGAATGGCCATCTATACCTTATAAGTACGACATATGCTGATTTATATAAAGTAATCTACCAACAGACCCGTATCGGTAGAAATAAATCAAGGATAATATTCGAAAACATGCTTGCGTAACTTACACTTTTTGGCACCTGATTGCAACTCTTGTAACTATGCAGTTACTTGTATATTCTTACGTCTATGTCCCATTATAGATAAGGCTCTAACTCTTGGATCTTCACTGAGTATTATAACCAACTAATAATTAGTTGCACTAACACTTAGATCAGATCTGAATTTCTTCAGATCATACAATGTCTGAATTTCTTCAGATCTTCGCTGAGTAATGTTACATTGTATGGTACCATATAAATAGGCATTAGCGATTTAATGAGAGTATACACTTGTATAAATAATAAGTATATATACTTTAGGGATGACACATAAGCATCAACCCTAACAATTTCTATATCAACATGAACCTTAAACCTATCGAGGATAGGGATTACACCTGAAGACCTAAGTCAGCCTAGGTCATAGATAATCCCAATCATTCTAGCCTACCCAAGATAGGTGCACTAGGTAAAAATCGCAAGTAGTTTTGAGAATAACCTAAAATAACAAAAGATTAGCAAACAAGCAATGTTCATGAAAAAAAAAAACCCCTTAGGCAAAATAAAAGCACCCGAGGAGTTTATATAAAAAAGTAATATTAATCTAAAAAAAATGATTGTCTAAAAGGGTATATCCACCTACAATTATTCAAAAAGGGCATTCCTGCCCAAGAAAAAAAGCAATATATAAAGTAGTCAAATTTAAGCAATCCAAGTAGCAAGATCTTTAACATCCAAGACGGCCACATTTTTTAGTGGTATAGTAGCAGAAAGAGCAAGAATCTCATTAGTAGAGGGAGAAGGAATATCAATGGCAGAAGCAAACATATTAGGGTAGGAGTGGGAATAACCTCAACTGGAGAAGTATTAGTGGGACCTTCTCAAGAAGAGTAGCATCTTGAAAAGTCAAGGCAAGATCCTAAGAAGAATCAACATGATTTATAATGGCCTCATGAGAATTTAGAGTTTAGTCCTCAGCTACTTTAGGATGACGACTCACAAAGCATTTTAGCCATTAAAGGTAGAGGTTAGGATAGTATTCTTTAAAAACTCACACACCTCAAAAAACCTTTAAAACCCTAGATCGTCATCATTCACCCTAACCTTCGACACAGGAACCTTCCACGTCTTGAGTTAAGTTATCGATCCTCCTAGCCATTTTCATTCCGATCAGCTCGAGGGACTCTAGCTCTAAGCTCTCTCAATAAATTTTGGCCTTCACAAGACCATTTATTAGTTAGTTTAGATACCCGACTCTCAATAGTTACCATCGAATAGGATGCCTCTTATTCTAACACAACCTTCTGTCTCTCCAGCTCAGAGACTTTGCTTTTCACCTCAATTATCTCTATCTTTACAGCATCAACCCGAGCTCTTAGGTCTTTGGATTCCTTATTAACCTATTAAACCTTTTGCCTTGCCTTGGCCAAATTCTCTTTAAACTGTTGGATGCTTAACAGCCTTTGGATGACATCCGTTCAACATTTGGCAAAAGCATAAGTAGCTTGACGTGAAAAATAAAGGCATTAATAATTCAAACAAAACTAAAATAAAAATCGATAAGTGTGAGAGATTAAGTCTATCAAGCTTCAACGCTAAGGTGGATTGTGGTGATTAGATCCCAATCAACTATTTTTTGGGCCTGAGCAAGATTCACATACCATTCCCTTTGTCACAACAACGAAATTAGGTACTTAAGTTAAAGGCAACTATTAAAAACAAAGTCCGAAGGCATAATCATAACTAGAGTCCTAGACATTAACTATTATAGCTCCTCCCGAGAAAGTGTAAAGAGCTTAAGGCCATTGACATTTGGGGAGATCTTGGGGAAGGAGTAAGACCTTGGGTTTTAGGGGCAATCAAAGAAGGCCATACAAGTACTTGGTAAGATTGATCTCCTTTCTTTTCTGCCTTAGCCTTGGAAGCTGATCCTAAGGATATGCATGTTCTCAAGATGGCCATCGCGGAGGTAATCCCCATCTTTAGCTTCCATAACCTTTACCTTGGGATCCTAATCCAAATGATCTTAATACGGGAGAAGCTCCCAATCCACTTAAAGCACTTAAGTCAAAATAAGAGGTTAAAAACCTATTAGGATCCATTCCTTAATGTCTTACTCATGAACTTAAGCTTAATCCTTTATAATAAGCCGCTTTTAACTAGGGTTATCTCTACGACCTTGCACTCCTAAAAATGAAAAAAGTTAACAAGATTAGAAATGAAATGACATATAAATTAAAGATCGAAAATTGGATAAACCTTACATATTTTTTTAGGAACAAAGTAAGATAATTAAGATATAGGATTTACGTCATTCAAGCTACCTTCAGATAGTAAACTCATATAACTATCAGTATGGGCTAAAGCACTTTGATTAAAGCTTTATGCACTTCGAAGAGATCTGGCCTAGTAACCCAAGTACTTATACAAGGTAGCTTGGAGGATAATAAAAAGAGGAATAACCTACGTCCAAAGAAAATGGATTTAAGATGGACTAAGATCCTTATCGAGGTTGAGGAATTTCTTGACCCTGCTTCTCTCTAGTAGAGAACTAGAACTATTTCCACCACTTATTTGTAGAAGATGGATTTTGAATGGAAATAAGAGGCCCTTGGTTTGAGAAGTAGTAGAAACTTTTATTCTTAGCTACGCTATGCCTAAATTGGTATAAATATTGTAGCTCTTAAAAAGAAGACTAGTACGATCCCATCCTCGCTCATAAGACAAACAACCTTGACAACACTAGCCAAGAGTTAGGACCTAGTTGGGATAAGGTGACCTTTAAACAAGCTAACATTCTTCTGAAGTGTGACTATATGGGGAGTTTGAGCCTAAGCTTAAAGAACTAGATACGCAAAGCTACTTCTTTTATTTAGGAAAGCTAAAGAAATCATTGGGATTGGGGACACATAAAGACATCGAGGTAGGGATGTTATTGTTGGAGCTGGTGCTCACGTGCCATTCCAATATTGTATGAATATTAATTGTTAATATTTATACAATAAACATTTCGAATAAAGATTGTTAATATTATATTAACATGGTATAATGCTTGTAACATTAGAGACATTGTTTGATCTGAAAGAGTTCAGATCTGATCTAAAGGAGTTTAGACCAGAACTAATAGTTAGCAAAGCTGAGAGTTATAAATGCTAAGAGTTAGCACTGTTAAGAGTTAGCATGTTATAAAAGTCAGCGAGATCTAAGAGTTAGAACCTTATCTATAATGGGACAAAGACCTGAGAGTATATTTGTAATGATATAGTTACAAAGAGTTGCAATAGGTGTTAAAAAATATCATTATGTAAGTATGTCTCAAAGATAATGTTCCTGATCTATAATCACCAATGCGGGTCTATCGGTGATTCACTTTATATAGATTAGTGTATGTCTATATCTGACTGGTTCAGATAGTTGTTCTTAGCTAACCATAAGCTTAGAGTTTGTATAGGCATGCAGGTATCTAGTCAGGACTGGATACTGAACAGACTTATGAGGACCCTAATAGATATCCTATGACACCGTCAAAGGAAGGTCCTCACTAGTTGAGTAGTATTCGTGGTCCTTTGACCTGAGCGCCACGGTGGTCTTGTGAGTGATCCATCATGCTTTGGTTCCACATATGTCAGAGACCTTTCATGGTCTAACCGCTATGTGTCACTGGATATGGTCCGATGCTCATGGAGTCCAGTGTATATAGATACGGGATCCGTCAGCTTACGTAGGTAAGTTGTATATCCGATGCTCCGAGATTGTATTTCATAAAGTCTTGTGGCCACAAGCATTAACCCGGGAAAAGAGTTTCCCACAGGGTTAAACAATATAGCAAAAGTGTTTACGTATATTGTTTATCGAGATACGAATCTGGAGATAAGTTTATGGATAAGCAAATGGAGATTTGACGGTGCTGATCTATATTCCCGCACATCCAGGGTATAAATAATGGAGGGATTATACGTATATGCTATGACTTCAACTTGTATGGTCTGACACGCTGATTTGTAATATTCGTAACGTGTGCGTGGGGCATCGATTACGGATTAATGGAATAGTTCCATTTGACAAATCGGGTGTGGACCTAGAGAGTCCTAATATGAAATGTACTCTTTGAGCACTTGGGCAGTGTATCGTATTAAATTGTTCAATACAGTATAATTCAGCAATTACTAAGGTTACGTTAACTAAAGTATATAATTAAATGGTGGGACCCACTTTAGGTTAACTTGGTAACCGAGTAAGGATATAATAGTAATTTCACTTTATGATTATTTAATTGTTAAATAATAAGAATAAATATTTATTTATTTAATTGTTAAATAAATGATTTAATTTAACTATGATTAAAGGTTAATCATATGGTTAATTTAGTTAATTTTACTTAATGATTAAGTAAAGGTTAACCTAACCAAGGTTAAGTTAGTTAATTATGGTTAGAATAATTAAATATTTATTAACTTAAAGGTTAAGTTAAAATAATCTAACTATAGTTAAATGTTAACTAAGGTTAGGTTAAGACAAATGAAATGCAAATGAAATTCAAATTAGTTTGGAATTTATGCATTAATATATAAAGTGAAATGAAATTGAAAATCATAAATGTTTTAAGATTTTAGGTTTTGCATTTTGGGAGCCAATTCAATTTGAGCAATTGAAATTGTTTGTTTTGTGTTTTAAGTGTTAGAACAACAAAACAAATTAGATAAATGGTTTCTAAATGTAATAACTAAAAACATGATTTGTTTTATTTATTTAAGAGTTGAATAAAAGGAAAAATAAATTTAATTAAGTTAAATAGTTTAACTTTGAAAAATGTTTATGAGTTAAACACATATGCTGGATTAAGATGCTACCATTCTAGACAATCAAACCCACCCTTGTTGATTGCTAGGATTGATCAAAGATTCATTTCATGATGGACTTCAAAGAAAATTAATCCAAAGGCTTCATTGGTGATATTTTCTCAATCTCGAATTTCAGTTTAATCAAATGTTATTTTGTGTTCATTGTATTTAATCTTCCGCTGTGCACATGTATGTATGAGATATGTATATTGTTTGTATGATGAACACAACCCACATGCAAGCACCCTAGTTAATTTGTACAACCCATAACCCAACAGTTATATCATAGATTAAGGTACTTTAAATCTTCCTTGGTCACATGTGGCCTTTAGTATCTAAGATCTAATTCATACTCAAGTTTCTTTGGTTCAACTCCCTCATTTACCATGAAATACGATAGCTAGGGTGTTCTTAGGATTTTTTATACACCAAGAAGAGAAAGCTTCACCTTTAGGATCCTGCTTTTTCCTAATCCTTATGTTCCTCCTTAACGTCACCCAGTTATAACCTAAAGTCTAAATTACTCTCATTTTTAAAAGCCATTAAAGTTTGGGAAAAGTATTCTATGAGCAAAAAGGCAACAAAACACAATCCAACTTACAATCAAAACAAAATAGGAATATTTTAGAAAAAAACAAAAAACTCCCAAACACAAGCAACTAAAAAATATCAGAAACCATCCAATGAACTTTGACAAGGTTGGAAAAAGTGATAATTACAAACAAAACATATGAAAAAGAAGATAACAAATAAAGAAGAAGGATGACTAACCATGAAAAAGAAAATACGTTGAAATAGTAAAAGATCCTTATTGAAACAATGATGCACGAACCTTTGGTCTCCATTTCTCTTGCCAAATTTTTTGGGTAAAGCAAGGGTATTTTTATAGCCTCAAGCCTAGTTTGAATCTTAATTGTTCATTCGAATGGACGAATCAAATCATAATGCACCAAAAAAAGTCCTTTCAACTAACTAACACGATAGTTTGAATGACAGGGGCCACAAAATTCAAAACACAATACTTAGGATCATGACATGTCACCGACGACTCTTTAGTTCAAAAAACATTTTTAGGGCAGCAAAACGATGGTTAGTAGGTGGTACACAACTATTGAAGAGATGGTGAGAAAAGATAGTAAACAAATACACGACTATCAAAGAGATGCTTGCATTTAATGTAAAGATAATAGAGTATAAAACCTCTTCATAGCCAGTAAAAGACCCAAAAAAAATAAGAAAACGCAAGAAAATCCTAATTAGGTGAATCTATAAGTAGTAAAAATAAGTAAGGCACTTCAAATATTTTCTTGTTTTGACAAGATAAAATTATAAACTAGATGACCGCTCTTTACCTATCATGCATGCAAGTTGGCCCAAATATCAAACGTCAAGTCTGGCATGAATCTTACCTAGGTGGGCTAAAAACCTAGGACACGCTTAGTTAAATATAAGGGTAAGACTTAAAGGGAACCAATGCCCAACTCTAACTCAAGCCCATCGAATGACCTTTTGATGCTGAAGGCTTATTTACACCAAGAGGTCTTTTTGGTCTCTATATCTAAAACTTGAAGAGGTCACCACAACCTTTTGAGCAACTCACATTGAGCAAACCTTACAAGGTTGTAAAAACCAAGAACTACAATGAGTTTTTAGTTTTGATAAAATAAAACTAAAAACTAAGGGACTCATGTTCCTTCATTAAGAATTCGATCCAATATTAAGGCACAATCCAGTTGAACCAAGGATTAAAAGCACACCAACCCGCACCTTAGAGTAAGGAACTTTAACCTAAAAGGAGAACGAAGGCCAAATTTGCTTGAATTGATCATAATTAGGCCAAAAGGTAAAATCCATCTGCATATATTCGACAAAGTCTTACTCAATATCTATGTTTAATCTCAAAGAGGTCATCCATAATTTCTTAAGCACAATAAACACCAAGGAGCTTAAAAGTTCTCACTAATGCCACAGTCTCGTGACTTCAAGGTTATCTGTAACCATCACTTAATAAGACTCGAAAACCACAAGATTAGGATCAATCTCATTAACCCCGAGTTTACTGTAAATCACAGCAAGATAAATCTCGAATTTTCCATGAGAAAATGACAAGGATCATTTATAAAAAGGTAAAAGCCAAAACGAAAAAGGTAATGAAAAATTTTCACACGTACACTCTTTGGCTTTTTTGCCATCTCAACCACATTATACACCTACTAACTTAAGCATCAGAGGATCTTTTTCAAGATAGCCACAAACGAGATCTAACCTTACTTTTATTTTCTATTGTAGGTGTACCAAAATTACCAAGTAGGACCCATCTCAACACAGCCTAATGATAGAAGGCTCAATTTCGTTTTTTCAACAAACAAATTTAAAATTCATTTACCCAAAAATTCAGTTTTTTTTTATCAACGATAATAAAAAAAAATAAAAGGGAAATTTCTATAGTTGACTAGTTATTTAAAATATAATTTTTATTTGACCGAAGTCAAATTTTTAAAGTTTTTTTAACCAAATATATGTTACACGACCATTTTACCTTTTTGTAATTTTAATAGTTTTTTGTCTTATTTTATCTTTTATTTTATTTTTTATAAATTAATTAAAACAAAAAATTAAATAATTAATTTTTTAATTCATAATGAAAAATTTATTTATAATAACAATGATAGTTTAAAAAAATATATTGTAATTAAATAATATAAATTATTTAATTAACTAACTTTTTATTTTTTTTATAAATTAATTAAAAATAATTAATTTAAAAATAAGTTAAAAAGTAAAATTTTAAAACTTAAAAATAAAAGGAATTAAAAAAAAAAAGTAAAGGGCGCATGTGTGAGGCACGCGCCCAGGCATGAGCGCCCATACATGCGTCCAGCGTAGCCAAGCCAAGCTTGGGCACATGCCTGCGCAATATGAGCCCAAGCTTTAGTTTTTTTTTAATAAATTTAAAATATAAAATTTTATTTAAAATAAAAATAAATTAAAAATAATTTTTTCCTTTTTCATTAACTTAATAAAATACCATATTGTAATTAAATAATATTTTATTTTTTTATAAATTAATTAAAATAATTAATTTAAAAATAAATTAAAATTTTAAAAACAAGTTAAGATATAATAAAAAAAAAAACAAAGCCTTAAGGCGCATGAGTGAGGTGGACGCCCCACGTATGCACCTGCAAGTTTTTTTATTTCATTTTATTTTATTTAAAGTAATATATATTAAACCAAATATATTAATTTTTCTCATTTTACCCCTCAAATAATATCTCGTGCTATTTTTTTTCACTCTCAAAACTCTTAAAGCCGACTCTCTCATATTAAAAACTCTCATCTTAAAAGCTCTCTCTCTCAACGCAACTTACACCCATCTCTTTTAGATTTGTTACTAATTTTGAAGATATTTCTCAGATCTGACGATATTTTGAAGATTTAGCTGAAGTTAAAAACTAATAAGTTTATTTTATTTATTTTTTAATTAGTAGTGATATTTATATTTATATGAAAATGAGTGTAATAGATGAGAAATGAATGACTGCAATTGAATATTTATATAAAACATTATAAATTTAAAACTCCACGGTTATTACAGGCGATGCGTCAAAGGGCTCGTGGCTGCATGCGGCTTTTGCTAGGGCACCGCCTGGTGCTCATGCGCACACCAGGGCACAACAAGGTGCTCATGTAGGATGGGCAATAGGTGCTCATGTAGGGCACGTATTGTTGCTCACCGTGGCACCACCACTAAATTTATTTATTTATTTATTTTATATATTTATATATTCAATTTTATTTTAAATTTAGTTGTATATATAATTAAACTAAAATTATGTTGTATTTTTTCAGGTGTCGCTGATCATGTCGCAAATTTTGACCATTATATGTTTTGGGGGAAGACATGAGAGCTGTAGTGATGGTTTTGAAAGATACATTAGATATCAAAATATGCACATGGTAGTTCTAAAAGTACTAGATATAAAGCGTTGTTGAGAAGAATTTGTCATTTTTAGGAGTTAATTCAGTGCATTATAAAGTAATTCTCAAGTTTGAGGTTCCTTCAAGTACTATAAAGTTGAGACCTATTTCACTTAAAAATGACGATCATGCAATATTGTGGTTGAGCTTATAGAATAATATGAATACATCTCTTTGTGCAACAGTAGATGCTCGAGGACCTGAAAGAAATGCAAAAGCACCTATGGAGTAAAAACAAGGTTGTGCTAAGCAATTCGCATCGGCAACTCCTGTGTTTATTCCAAATCCCTTGGAGGATTATCATTATTCTCCTCTGATGTTCAACGAACAACCAGGTTACATATAATACTCAAATATATGGAGATATTGACATTAATCTTGGCTATGATATTGGTTAAGATGTTGCATATAATGTAAGTAATAAAGGAAAAAAATAAAAACGGTTATGAGAATGATAATTATGATTACGATATTGGTTATGAGGTTGATGATGATAAAAGAAATGATGATGATGATTATGAAGAGACTAGGGATGGAAATAATAATGCTGGTGATGATGATGATGATGAGTATAATGATAATGATCATGATGATAATAATGATTATGGCAGAGAAGAAAGGGTTAAGGTTGAAAATCCATTTTAATTTTAGCTTGAAATACCACCATTTAACTTGAAATATATCGAAAAAAAATATCTTTTACTAAAATTTGTGATATATTTATAGAAAAATTGTATAATAATAAAGATGAAATTCATGAAACTATAAGTATGGTTGCACTGAAGGACAAATGGAGCTTTATAGTTTACAAATCTGCCAAATATCGTTTCAAGTTGAAATGCAATGATGACAGCTGCAAGTGAAGATTACGGACAACGTTGACAGAAAGACGACATTTTTTTTATTGTAAGGCAAGTAGATACAGAGCACACTTATATTTTGAGTCAATTACGGGATGGTCACCAGCAAACTAAGAGCTGAATTATTGCTAAATTAATAAAAAATAAGTTTACATCGGCCAATAGAAGTTTTAAACCGAAAGACATTCAAGCAGACATACGTGAAGAATTCGGTATTCAGATAACATATACTATATCTTGGCGAGCTAGGGAACGTGCATTAAGATTGATAAGAGGTGCTCTAGAGGATTTGTTCAGATTGCTTCCTACATAGAGCTATGTGTTGCAACAAAATAACTCGGGTACAATTACTCATTTAGAAACTGACGTGGATAATCACTTCAAGTATTTTTTTTAACATTAGGATCCTACATCAGAGGTTTTAATTTATCAATCCGACTGGTGATTGCAGTGGAAGAAATATTTTTGAAAGGTTCCTCTCTTAGTACAATGTTTGTGGCTGTTTGTAAAGATGGAAACAATCAGATTTTTTCATTGGCTTAGGGAATTGCTGACTTAGAAAATAATACTTCTTAGAAGTGGTTTATGGTTAAACTACGAGGAGTAATTGCAGACCATTAGAATCTTGTCTTTATATCTGATCAACACGTCATTTTTAATAGGGCTATATGGGATATGTTTCCTCGTGCATATCATAGATTCTATATCTATCATTTGAAAGAAATTTTGATGACAAAATACAAATTACCATTAGAAAAAGTCTAAAAAAGAGGTATACCTATCGTAACGATGTATTTGGAAGAGAATGTTGGTACGGTAATATGAGCCTCATCAGCTTGTGCTTTCAAAAGGTATAATGTTATGACTACTAATATCACTGAGAGCATTAATGCAGTTGTAAAATAAGCAAGAAAGCTTCTAGTGATCATTTTGGTGGAGTGGATGCGGGAGCTAATGCAAATGTGATTTTACCATAGACGATTGGCAGCACAAAATATGATAAATATCTTGACAAAATGGACACATCATAAAGTTATGAAATATAACGATGACGTAAGTCGAATGACAATTTCTTCTGTTGATGATTTACGATTTGTAGTTATTGACGATGGCATGAACTGGATCGTATACATTGACGAAAGTACATGTAGCTGTCAGAAGTTTGATTATCGGCAACTGCCTTGTTCCCATGCACTCGTTGTATGCAAATACATCAAATTATTGCACGAGAGTCTTTATTCGACTTATTACACATCTGAGACTTTATTCCGTGCCTATAGTGAGCCAGTACTTTCGGTTGACCAAGAGTCAGATTGGATAGTCCTAAAGTATTTGAAAAATATGGACATTTAGCCTCTGATAACACGTTGTCAGTCAGGTAGACATCGGATGAATCGAATTCTATCTCAAGGGAAGGAACCATCGAAAAATATATGTAATCATTGTAGACAACATGGACATAACCGACAGACATGTCGAAACTCTGTCCCTTTATAGAGTAGGTGATATATATTTGTTTATAAAATTTACCTTATTGATATTTAATTTTACTATAATATATGGCTAATATTTATTTTTTTTAATTTCAAACGGATCTAAAAAAATGAAAGCATACAAAAACGAGCTTTACTATGAGGCTTAATTATGTATGAGAGTCGAGCTTCGTAACTTTTGTGCACTTATTTCATAATGCACTTGTACTTTTTATTACACACTTAGTTATTTCGTAATGCACTTATCTTTAGTATTGATGTTGACGATTTTTATGAAATTTCAGCAGAATCTCCCATATTATATGGACATTCTCAAACCTACCATATTAAAAAAATACATTTCTATCTAATTATATCTCACCTCCGCACATATACACCCAAACGCAACATTAAAATAAATAATATGACATAAATGGTTATAAAAAATTATAGTACTAAATATCTATGAAGCAGCGGTCCACAAATCAACAACCATATTTTATCTATAAAAGGTACCAATATGAGGGAAAGAGTCAAATGGCTGACCTAACATAAGATATTCAATATACATATAGATGAAGGCACTATAGTCCCCGCTTCCAACCTCTTAATATAGCACATTCTCTCGCAAATGAATCACTGGCCAAGGGAACAAAGTTAGGCCTTATATATCCCTTAAACTATAAAATCTACACCTTTGAAGGTACAAAGGCAGTGCAATACGCAAAGGCTCTATAAATTTCATGATGATCCCGTCTGAGTAACCGTTCACGCTGGATCATAAAGAACAATTACCATCCAAACAAGGTCGAGCTCTGCTACAAACCAATGTTATTGATTGATATTTAAAGGGATATATACCTACAAAAATAATTATTGTATTATTTTGAACTTACGTTGTTACATGTACAATAAAAGGTCATTACTGTTCTTAAAAGTACCTTATTAACTAATGCTGGTGATTTAGCACCAAGTACCTCGGGTTTTGTTCTGAGTGCATAAGCCAACAACAGTTCGAGACATTGATCGTCATCTGGAGGATAGATGGTGAAGGATGTTCGTCACATTTTTTGAATGTACTCCTAAAGATAAATAAAAGATACTCATTAATAGTTAATATATATAACAATATGATAATCTTATATGCACAATAAATGGGTAACAAAATTGCTTACGTAAAAATATGCATTTGCAGTTGTGCAATTCTGTGAGTACATGTTAGAAAACGTTCTTTGACATAAATGCAAAACCTTTAAATATTTATTTATGTGCTGCAAAATAAAGAATATGTATAAGTTTCGATACTATTAGACAACTCACAAAATAAAAAAAAGCAAAAATAAGTCCTCACTGAATCGTTAAGTAAGTGTTGTAGTAGGTTATTAAACCATTTATAGTTGGGATCGAGTCCATCCAAATAAACCCGTTGTGTTGGGTCATTGTTTCTTATCCAATCCAGATTCTCAGTAAATTTAACTTGATCAATAGGAATCACCTGTCTATTTATGTCAATTGTAGGTGCTACTTGCAATTCTACAAGTTTCTTCTTTACGGGCTTTTATAACGGATTGGTATATAGACTGACTTGGGCTGCTACCTTCTTGCGAAGACACTTATACTTGCTCATGTTTTTACCCAACGCAGTAGGTATAATTTTTACACTTGTAGGGTTATCAGCTACATGTTATAAATTTATTGTCATAGGCTAATGTTGAGACCCACTAGCAAGAACAAATGTCTAAATGTCAGCAGCATGAATTCAGTACCCTACAAAACCAAACAATACCAATTAATGTATTGACTTGTTAAAATTTGTACCCAATGTAATTTAGGTTTAAAACGTACCATACTCTGTTCTGCATCCTCAGAGATCTTGACTGGCTTAAACTGTTGTACAAAGAGAGATATCTGATGCAACATATTTTCTTCGGCCTTATCAATCTTGGTGGAAAACTCTGAGTTAACCTTATCAATCCTGGTAAATAACCTTTTTCCAAGATCATCCATCCTCTTCTTCAGGACATGATATAGTGATGATGACGTGCTGGACTCAAACTATACATAAGTAATTATAATTAATTTTCACAAGTTAATGCTCATCAATAATATAAATAATTTTAATTCAAGGAAAAAAAATTAAATTCTTATACCATTGATTTAGTCGCTGGTGGGGCTGAAAATTTACAGTCAGGTTGAAGATCATCGGTGAATTAGGTATTCGGAATATCAACTTTCTCTAACTTAAAATTTCTTCCCCATTTTCTTGATGGAATGCGCAAGTTTGTCGCCACGTGGTAGCTCACACTCTTTTCATGTTTGTAGGGCACCAACTTCCTATAAACCTTTAAAGCCTTTATAATATTTTAAAATTATTAATCATCATTAGGAAAAATAACAAAAGTTATAAGGAAATTATATCTATTTTTTGTTGAACATAAAAGCATACTCCAAAATTATTGAAGAAAATGTTTACGATGCTTCGTATAATGAGATACTCGTACCAGACCAATTTAGAATGCACGAAAAATAGTCTTCATTCCTGTAGGCAAACAGATCCCCACATCTTGGGATCGTCTTGTAGATTCACACCTGAGATGATAATTAATAAAAAATTACAATGTCAACAAAATAATTTTTTCTATATCCCAATATGATAATGAATCGAAAAAATAGAATTACTCACAAAAAATGTTTGGCTAAATTAGTATAAGTTGTATAATTCCTTATGTAGAGCGCTCGCTTTTTTGACCTTTACAAACTTTTTAATTTATAAACTATTGTAGAGTACAGTCCATGCAATCGTACCCCAAGGATAAACATTAAACTCATCTAGATTATTTATGAGATGAAGTACAAAATATTGTATGACTCTATTCCGATCATATGACATTAATAATTTATAAAATACATAAAATAGATACATTTTTACTGTATTGACATCATTGTCAAATGTAACGCTCACGAACTATGGATTCAAATTCCTGTAAGTCAACTTACTTTTACCAAAAAATTATTTATACCATAATCTATCACCTAACCCACTTACTACGGGATAACCCTTCTATCCTCAAACTAGTAATCAAATAAAGTTCTAGACGAGAGAATTTAATACATTTTTTATTTATTTAGAATCCATTCTTCATATAAATATTTGGTATGTACGCGTTTTAAGAAAATCTCATGTGCTAAAATATCTGAGAATGAAATATCTGATACATCTAAAAAATAGCAAAAATTTGTGGCTCTAAATATTTCAACCTGCCTCGAAGTCAATATTTTGTATAACCCATAACTTCAAATAAATATATACATTCGCTCGGTAGAAAATATTTTCGACAATTACGTAATCTTTTGAGACATTCTCCTTTCTAAAAAAATTAAAAAAAAATTATTAGCATATAATATTCATAAAAATATTATTACAACATATAACTAACTATTAAATAAAGATAAAAAATTACAACTAATCAAAATAATATATATAATTTTGACAAAATAATTTAAAATTATAAAATTAAATAATTATTAACAAATAAACAGATATATTTTTAAATTAATAAAAAAAAATTAATTTGCCACGTGGCACTTTGCCTTGGCACTACGTGGCAGCCCACACTCGTCGTCTGGTGTGCGCAGCCCACATTGTCGGCGCTTGTCACTCCGTTGGACTTGCGCACCCAATGGTGTGCCATAGCGTGTGTGGCACGCCGTTGGCACATGCTTCTACGCGCCTGTTCTGTGAAGCATATTCACCTTGCGTAAAAGTACGTGCTTGTGCGTCTCTCACAAAAAAATGGCCAGAATTCACCATTTTCAGCCATTTTTAATTTTACACATATTTTCAACTTATTTTTCATACTATATCTATACATTTCTAACGATTAACTATAAAAACCACTCAAAATCATTAAAAAAAAACTAAATTTAAAAAACAAACTTGTCAATTTTCTTCCATTTTTGCTTTTTTCAACTTTGTAATAAATTATTTTAACTTTAATTTTCAAAATCTCTTAATTTTATTGTCGATTTGAAAAAAATTTAAGAAAAATTTGTAAGTTATGAGAAAGAGAGAGCAGGAGTGTCGGTGTTAGAGAGAAAAATAAGGTTTTAAGGGTAATGGTAAGGGTAAAGTGGTAAAAAAAAAATTTAATTAATAAAGTGTGACGGATTTTAACTTGGTCAAAATAAAAGTTTTATTAGTTTTTTAGGTCAATTACGAAAATTTCTCAAAATAAAATGATAACATTATTTCACTCATTTAACTATACATTATTAATTTATACAAATGAATTTGTGTCAATAATTTTTATATGAATAGTATTATTTTGTTTTTAGATAATATATTACGCACAAATTGATACGAAATTATATATTATTCTTATATAATAATTTATCTCATGTATTTTTATATTGGGATATTATTGTAAATATCTTTAAAATAATGCTTAATTTTAATAATATCCACTAATTTACGAATTGTGCAACAATGCTCAACCATTAAAAATTTTGTTTTGTCAAAAATAATAAAATTTGTGTCAAATTGTATAAAATAATTAAATTGTCCTCTTAGACATTAAAAAGAAAAGATATAATTATTTTACCCATACAAAGTAAATGAGAGATACCAATTTTCATTAAAAAATTAAATTCTGATTCTTTAAATTATTATATTTTTACAAGGAATAAACATTTAGTATTAAATAAATATTGCTCTCCTAATCATCACAAAATTCATTATTATTTATTACTAAGAAAAAAAATTATTAAAAAAAGAGAAAATTATATATTTGTTACTCATGAGATCAAATTATTGCTAAGAAAAAAAGAAAAAACTACAAAATTTCAATTACAGAGAAAACTTCCAATCCTGTTACACTTCCTAACTGAAATTTATTCATCATCTTTAATCTTTCCCATCTAAATCAAAATTTACAAGATGATTCAGCTCCCAATAAAATCCCCAAAATAAATTCACTTTTTCCTCTTAAAGTGGGTAGATCCAAACCCTCGATGTTTGGAGTGATTCTAGAATGTCTCTCATTATTTTGGTAAGAAATTTTTTTCTAACCATTAGGTATCCCATTTCGCTCACCTAAACATGAAAAACAAAAGGCAAAATATAAATGTTAGAAACTGGTATACAAGAAAAGCTCAAACAAACAAATAATAAAAATCTAATTGGAAGAAAAATCCCTAAAAAAAAGTCAAAAGGAGACATGGAATCTGATTGGTGAAGGGCGGAGAGAGATAGAGGAGGTTTCCATGACTGAAATTAGGGCTGGGAGAGTTAGAAACAAGCGGTAATTAGGGTCCTTGGATTTGTACTTCAAAGGGCATGATGGACGTGAAATATTTTCAGAAAGTTCTTTTCTTTTTTGTTTCTTCATATTCAACCAAGCATAGTCACTGCTACAACAGCAACTAAGTGTGGCCGCTGTGGCTAAAGGGCGATAGTAGCCTGCAAAAATTAAGGTTTAAAGAATAAAAAAAAAATGTTTTTTAAAGGTTTTTAGAATGATTGTTTGGATATAGAGAAAAGGGATATTTAAATACGGAGATAAAAATATTTGAATACAAAAATAAAAGTATTTAAATACGAAATAAGGGGTGTTTAGTCAACAAATAAAGAATGAAGTTAGACATAATACTAAAATGACAATACTTTTATTTTTTCTGTTAACTGTGACAAAATAATGCCTAATAATTTTATATCTATATATTTTTCAAAACAAAAAGATATTTATGATAATATCCTTTTATATTTTACTCTATTTAATTATACTACATCAATTTGTTTACAATAATTTGTACCTAGAGTTAGCAGATGTAGTCCTTTATGGAAATTAGTAAACTATTATATCTTTTGTGTTAAGGGAGTAAGTATGTTGATTCAATTAGTATTTTGATCCTTATTAACTGAAGTTTCTTTTATTGATTGAAAGGAATACAGGAAGAAATTAACAATTCTTGGACATAAATTACAAGTTCACTCACAGTAATTCATCATAATTGGGCTTAGTTATAGGTCACTGGGTTGAAGAAGAAGCACAGGCCTAGCTCGAAATCAATGGAGTACATTGTATAAACTATGCTGCTGAACTTTACCGCCTGTACATGCTTTACAACTTCCACATCATTGCTGAATAAACTCTCACTCCTTCCATCTATAGCCTTGCATTTTAATTATTTCCTCTCGAATAGGTCTCTCCTATATTCTTTCACATTATTTACAAGCATAAAAACAAAATATTGTTATATTTTTAACCTAACACTTTTATTTGATATTACAAACTTCAAAAAGTGTTAATATAGAATGTGAACTTGGTTACATAAACATTATATCGGATAATGTGAATGGTAACATAATAACATAAAATAAGTTCGGGCAATTTATTAACGAGAATTATGGAATCACGAGATACTTTTTATCTATTAGTTAATGTTACACATGTCGAATAAATTTGTGCCACGTTATTCTCTAGAGTGATCCATGCTGGCCACAAACAATAGTCCAATAATACAAACAATAGAGTTTCACGGGCGCAACATAAACCAGCTCACGAGAGGTCTTCAACTTCAATCATAGATCATGCAATGCCCAAAAAAAAAGCCACCCCCACAAAACATAAACCTACTTTGTACAACACTCTACAATTCACACCACCGAAAATAATTCGATTTGTGCACTCATTGGAGCTTGCAATTTACACAAATTAATGGCGTTTGGTCTCACTCTCACATTCTACCCCACATTAAGACAACCGTATCTTCTACAAATTTATATAAAGTAAAACAACCATTAAAAGTTGGTGCCACAAACCAATTACCTAAGACTAAAAGAAAAATGAAACCCCAGGTGCAGCTTCTCTTCGTAATTCTCTTCATCGCTCTCACTTTCACCAGTCTTTCGCTCACTTCTCAATCGCCTTCTGCACCCGAAACGCACCGTTTAAGACCCGACAACGACAACACTACCATTTACAACGTGTCCAAGCAACTCTGCTGGGGTTGCATTGCAGAGTCACTGCAATTCTTGTTTGCTCACAACTTGGTTAGGGCAACAAAATGGGAGCAGCCATTGATGTGGGATTTCGGCTTAGAACAATACGCGAGGTGGTGGGCAAATCAAAGGAAAGCAGATTGCAAACTCCAACATTCATTCCCGGAAGATAACTTTAAGCTTGGAGAGAACATATATTGGGGCAGTGGATCGACGTGGACCCCAAGCGATGCAGTGGGTGCATGGGCTGGAGAACAGAAGTATTACACGTACGCCACGAATACGTGCCTAGAGGGGCAGCAGTGCGGGCATTATACGCAAATTGTGTGGAACAATACGAGAAGAATTGGTTGTGCTCGCGTTGTTTGTGATGATGGGAATGTGTTTATGACTTGTAACTATGATCCTCCTGGTAATTATGTTGGTGAAAAGCCATATTGATATGTTGGGTTACGGTAGTTTTGATTGTGGGCTGTCTATGATTGGTGCTATAAATTTGTGATATAGGAGACATAGCTTAGTTCAAGATTAATGTATAATATTGTAATAGAGTATATTAGAAAAACTATGCATAAATTTAAGATATAAAATTTATATTTTAAGTAATATAGTATTTGATTTGTTTATTGTTAATTAGTATTATATAATTATTTTATTAATAAAAAGTAAAAAATTAACAACTATTTAATAAATGATAGCCATTAATTTGTAACATATTATTTAGGATATAAATTTTATATTTCACTTATATATGTAGCGCTGTTCAGTACATTATTGTTAGCAGAAATTGTCGCTAGTCCATAATGGCAAGCTTGACAGTCGTTAATTACCTTTATTATGTGTATTTTTTTTGAAATTCTTATCAAAAAGAGTTTTAATCGACACTCTTATAATTATAATAAATTTCTTGTCGACAATTATCTCCGGTATCGTTCGTTGTAGATGTAGTGAACCACACTAATTGCTCCATTGCCCCACATTCTAGCTTTATTTTTCGTATTACATATATCTAGAAAGGAAATAATTATGATCTATTACGAGTGGCTGTTGATGAGGTCTCTTTATGGCATGAAGTTATTTGAGCCTGTGGGAACTTGTTAATTTAGTCGTCAGTGAAACCAAAATACTTGTCTGATTAAAATTAGTAACGGATTAGAATTAATAAAGAATTTTGTCAAATGTTAACTGATTTACTAGAGTTTCATCTAAATATTTTTTAATCCAATTAACCAAATCAGTTTGTTACTATTTGTAGATAAAATCTAATTCTTAAAATGATATTGAAATAGATCAATATCGTTAAATTTAAGACAATTATCATCTGACTACTAAAATTTTGGTTGAAATTACAGTCAACTGTAATTTCAACTGATATGATCTAATTATAAAATCAATACTTATGTTAAGCAATCCGCTTAATAAACTTTTAAATTTCAATTATATCCGTACATATAAATTAAGGATATGAATGAACTATTTAACCCTAAAACAAACGATTAACTATTTTTATTTTACTCTTAACTCCTCTCCTCTAAAATATAAAAAAATCTCAAATTAATAAAATTCAAGCTCAATGCATCCAGTTACTGGCTCCGGCGGTAAAGCCCGTTTATTCTCTAATTTAAATTCAAACCCTAACAGAGTCCACGGCAGTTGTTTAGTTCATCCAATTATTTAGAGACTAATTTTAATCCCCCCAATTATTTGAGATGGTTATATAATTGATTGTATTTATAATTAATTGATTGAAGGTTAGTTTTAGTCTCCCCAGTTACTTGGAAGAGTTATATAATTGATTGTATATGTTAAAAAATTAGTGATTCAATAATCTTAATTGGACAAGAATTGAGATGAATACCAAAATGGAGAATCACAATAAGTCTAGAACGTATGAGATACGTATGGAGAAGTCTAGGACGTGTGAGACATGAAGGGAGAAGTGAAACGGGACTCAAAAACGCAAAAGAAAAAGAAAATCGCAAGGAGCTTCCAGCGCCGCGGCGCTCAACACAGAAAATCAGCGCCGCAGCATTGGGTCATCAGCGCCGCAGCGCTGGACGCGAGAAGGGACAGCGTTGCAGCGCCCAGGGATGAGCGCTGCAGCGCCAGAACGAGTGGAAAAGTCCATTTTGACTCGGGATTTCAAGTTTTGGGAAGTTTTGGACTTCCAAAATAAGTGGACTCTTACTCCAACAAGGAATAGGGTTTGTAGGCACGAAATACACCTTATATAAACACTTGTAAACCCTTGTTTAAGATTAAGCATCTAAGGTTTCAAGATGTAACCATAAGAGAGAATAGAGGAGCTAGGTAGGCACTAAGTGCGTGGTGTACTAGGGTGTAACCTTGGGGGTGTTTTCTTTTTTATTCTTTGAGTGAATAAAAGAGAAACACCATAAATTCTTTTAGCTTAGATGCTCAGACTATTCTTGTGTTTCTTGTAAAAATCTCTTATGAGGAGATACGAAGAGGTCTTAGGGAGTCATAATGATCAAGGGTAGATGTTTAAAGGTCTCTATGGGAGATACTAAGGGGTCTTGTGAGATTATTGATTATGTAAGAAGATACTTTGTGATCTATTTCAATGGTAAGAAGCTGGATCATGGATTCTCCGTGGACGTAGGCAATTTGGGCCGAACCATGTATATCTTGTGTCTTGTGATTTGTTTGTTTTTTTTTATCTTTATTGGTGTGTTAATCTTATGTGTTCTTGCTTATGGTGTGAGTTATGATTTTTCGCTGCGCATAGGGTATCAAGGTTGTGGCTTAATTGATGTTATAGGGGTGTCAAATTGAAGTGCATGACTTGATATTCCTCAACAGTATATGTAATTAATTAATTGTATTGATAATTAATTGATATTTAAACTGTAATGTTATAATCATTTAAAATTTGAGATATAATATTTGTATAAAAAAAAAATCAAGTTCAAATGACAAAACTCAAAATAAAAAACAAATATCACAATAAACCTTTCCTCACTTCAAATAAAAAACAAATCAATGGAAAATTAAAAATAAATAAATAAAAAGTTAGATTTTTCAGTTGCAAGTGATTAATGACTGTGAAATTTACTGGCGCCATTTATTTTTCAAAGTGTTAAAATTAATACTAAATTAAAATTTCTTATTTAATCATTGTCAATTTATGATATTTCTCATTGTGTTAGCTGTCGTATTATAATCATAGTTTAATATATTATTTTTTTTCTATATAAATTAGAGATTTAATGCTTATATAAAGATCATCTTTTGTAGTTATTATTTAAAGTGAAAATACAAATATTTTAATTTCTCTAACTAGAGCTTCGAGTTCAAATTATCTAACATGGTATTAAAGATTTAATTCTCAAATTTTCTAACATGGTACTAGACTAATTTTATTTTTTCACTATCTGATTGCAATTTTCACATCAACGCATTTATACTTGCAATGATTATTTTTAATTTTTTTAACAACGTATTTATATTCATAATGATTATCGTTTACAACACTCTTATCATTCTATAATAATGTTGTCATTCTCTAATAATGATTGCCTCACTTCGATGACGGTTATCTTTTACGCATGCCATTATAGATTTATTTATTCAATTATTTTTTTTCTTTTGGTTTGCTTTATAAACTTAAGTTATTTTTTTCATTTTAAGTTTAAGGAGAAATGTTAAAGTTAGTACTAAATTAGGATAATTTATTTAATTATTGTCAATTTATGATATTTTAATTAATGACATTTTTTATTGTGTTAATTTTTGTATTATAATAGTAGCTTTTATATATCATTTTTTTCATATAGATTAAGGATTTAATATCTACATAGATGCTATTTTTTGTAATTATTATTTAGAGAAAAAATATAAAAATTCCAATTTTTTAATTAAAATTTCAGTTCTAAACTATTTAATATGATAGCAAAACTTCAAATCTTAATTTTTTTTAACACAAATTTAGAACATGACATACTCAATGATAGTGGCACTTTGATCTAATTCATAATGATTTGATGAGAAAAGCGAATTTAAGGTGGTGGCTCGCGATGGCTTTTGTTGTTATTTAATCCATTTTCAATATTTACATGCAGCGACGACCCATGAGGTTTGACACCTAACCTTTGTTGATTCTAATGGAAGTCTTTTATTGTCGAAACAACGATTGGTGATGAAGTCAAGTGGTATTGGCCCGCAGCTAAGCCTTCAATTGACAGTGTTAAATGCTATTTATTGGTGACGAATAATTAAGGTTTGACTGCAAAATATTACTGGGCGCGGTCAACCGATAATATTTAGGACTAGAGTGGCAGCATCGAGGGGTTTTTTTTATGGTAGATTGTGTATTTTATTTTACAAATGGTTTGTTTTGTAGGTAAATAAGCTTTGCTTTTTGTAGTATCATTTTATATTATTACAATGAAGAATATAATTAAAAATTATGTAAAAAATAGTATTAAATCAAATTATAAAAAAAAGGAAACATACAAAATCGAGAATAAAACAAAAGGAAGTTAAGATTAAAGTTGAAAACTTAGAATTGAAAATTATTTCTAAACATGAGTATTGCAACACTAGCTTTTCAATGTCGTAACACTAAATTGACAATGCTGCGACACCACCACCTCAAAAGCAAGTACAATGACACTACAAGCACTACAAAAAATTTGACTTTAATCCACCAAGCAAATTTGGTGGCCTATAGTGATATTTAGCCACAAAAAATTAATTTTTTGTGGCTAAATAACACAAGATATTAAATAATCATTATAAGAATTATTTAGTCAAAAATATTTTATGATTAAAAGATACTTTTAGTCACGAAGTTTTCATTCATGAGTAATTGCTTACTCACAAAAAAAATTAGATTCATGCTTGAATATTGCCTACGAGTTTAACTACAAAAATTCTGTGATTAAAAGAAGTCACTAGTACCCACAAGCTTTTTGTAGCTAAATTGATACTATTTCACCGTAAAACTTTTAGGTTGTAGCTAAATGTTACAATTTTAACCAGAAGCTTGAATTCGTAGTTAAAGGTAGTGACATTCAACCACAGAGATTTTATTCGTGATTAAAGGTAGTAACATGTAGCCATGAAACTATAGTTTGTGGCTAAACGTAGTGATATTAGTCATGCAATTTTATGCGGCGGCTAAACATAGTACCTTTTAGCTACAAAATCTTAATTTGTGGCCAAAGGTAGTGTTGTTTAGCCATAAATCTTTATTTTGTGGTTAAAAGTATTATGTTGTAGCCACGAAAGGGTAATTTGTAGCTAAATATAGTATTATTTAACTACGAAATCTTAGTTCATGACTAAACGTAACAATATATAGCTACAAAATCTTGATTCATGACTAAAAGTGGCAACATTTAGCTACAAATTTTAAATTCATGGCCATTACTATTAGCTACAAAATATTAATGGTTAAAAGTGACATTTAGTTATGAACATGTGATAATACTTTTATTGTAAAAAAATTTTAAATTTCAGATTTAATAATCATTAATATAATTATAACTATAATATTATGCAATAATTAAAATTAAATCTATATTAGAAATGTAATAATTATTAATTTAAATTTAAATTTGAAATTGTAATTGTAATTATATGCCATTGCTTGTAGTTGGAATTTACATTGGAATTGAAATAGTAGTTATAATTAAAAATAAAAATATAATTATAAATGTAATTTTAATTATAGTTATATGTAATTGCCTGTAATACATTAGTATTAGAGTTGAAATCATAATTATAATTGAAAATGTAATAATTAGAATTCAATTTTGAATTAGAAATGTAATAATTAGGATTAAAATTGAATTGGAAATGTAAAAATTATAAATATAATTAAAATTAAAATTATATTTATTATTGTAATTGTATTTAATTGCAATTAGAATTGAAATTGTAATTGTAATTGCAATTGAAAATATATTAAATAAAATTATAATTTGAATGAAAAATACAATAATTATAAATATAATTAAGATTAAAATTGTAATTGTAATTGCAATTGGAAATATAATAATTACAATTTGAATGAAAAATATAATAAATATAAGGGTAACTAGAATGGAAATTGTAATTATACGCAATTATAATTAAAATTAAAATTATAATAATTAGAATTAAATTTAAATTGAAAATATAATAATTACAAATGTAATTATAATTATAATTATAATTGTATGTTATTGCATGTAATTAGTATTATAATTAAAATTATAACTTTAATTGTAATCGGGAATGGGCACGATTCAATATACATTTAATTAGTTAATTCGATTCGGTTCAACTTTTTTTTTATGATTTCTAATTTTTTGCTTCCACTCCTAATTGCAAGTTGAAAACTAATTTTAAGTCAATTTCTTAAGGTAAAATTATCTTTACCCTTAATTAAATTATAATTACATTTAGTGTAAATTTCAATTAAATATGTAGTTGAACTTAAATAAAAGTAATGTTGAAATTTATTTATTATTTTCGTTAATTAGTATAATTTATAATTATTATAATGATACTTGCACCTATCATATAATGTCGCATTGCAACTGTGTTGCGTCTTACTTAATACTAATATAGTCATAGACAATCATCAATATGACTCAATTTAATTTGTCATAATTATGTAAATGATGTCATTTTTTCTTGAGATTCTAATTAATGGCCACACATGCTACTATATTTATTTTATATTAAAATAAATATAGCTACTATAGTAATGATATTATCTCGAAGACAAGCTCATATTTAAAATTGACACTAATAATCAAATACATTTTAAATTGTTCAAGTTCCTTTCAATCTTTCTAAATTTCTTTCACATCATAATGCCAATTAGATAACTCATGAACTTGTTCCTTTCACATCATAATGCCAATTGGATAGCTCATGAACTTGTGAATGCTACTTTAGTATCTTAATTTGATGTTACTTGAATTATAACTTTTTTCAAATTTCTTGGAACAATTTATTGTAGCGAATTTGAATCCTTGAGTTTCTAACTAAATAAAATTGTATCATTTATTTGAAATAATAATAACAATAACAATATTAATGAGTAAGTAAATTTAATATTGTAATTAGAAGTAGAATTAAAATTAAATGATAGTTAGAATTGAAATAATAATTATAATCATTATTGATGAAATTGTAATTACAATTTTATTTTTAAATAAAATTGATATTAGATTTATATACAATTATAACAAGAATTCGAAGTGAGAACATATATATATATATAACTTTAATGAGATTATAATTGAAATTGCCATTAAAAATTTAAATTAAAAATTGTAATGTAATTGATGCTATAAGTATAATTATAATTACAATTTAAAATCAACCTATTAATTAAAAGATCATAATTATTAATTATTAATTATTATATACAATAAATACTGAAATTTCAATATTTTAAATGACATCGGACTCCAACCTTTTCTTTATCATATCAAAATAGTGATTATGAACTCTTTTTAATTAAAAATACAACTATTATTTTTCAATTAAAAATACTACTACTATTTTTCAATTAAAAATACTACTGCTATTTTAATTGGGAATGCTATTGCTCACTACTCTTTTTAATTGGGCGAAACTCTTTTTTCAATTTAGGATACTTTTGCTAGTTTTCACTTGGGTGGAACTTTGTTTTTCAATCAAGAGTGTTACTGCTCTTATTGGATTACATTTTTAATTAGGTAGATTTTTTTTTCAACTAGGAGCGTTCCTACTTTTTTTCAATTAGGCGGCTGCAAGGAGCACCTCACTCACCAAAATAGTAAAAAACAAAAACTTTTTAATATTTATAAAATAAAACCCTTATTTACTTGAACAAGTTTCAATTCCATAAAAGGATAAATATCTGAATTTATAACCCCTTTAAAAACCCTTACTTTCTCTCTTTTATTGCTTCACTTACTTTCTCTCTTTAATTGCTTGAAAGATTCAGTCCTTTTTTTCTCCTCTTTAACATAAAATCCCATTTTCTTCAATAAAATCACCTTTCTTTAAGTCTCGAAATTCTCCTTGGTAAGCATACTTCTTTAAAACTTTTATATTATTCTTTTATAATCAAATAAAAAATTTACCCTATTATCTAATTACCGTATTATGTATCAATTTATTTTACAGCATCAATTAACTTCAAATCAGAGAATTAACTCAAAATCAAAGTTGCTTATTCTACAATTAAAGTTAGAATTTATATTCTATTCTTATTTTTTAAGTTTGCAATTAATTGTATTGTTTTATATCATGCATCTTACTTTAAATTTTTATTATTATTTGAGTGTTGTTCATTATTGTAATTCGAATTTCACATTAATCCTTCAAAATTGAATGAAGAGTAATGAATATTCATATTTGTATCTAAAAATTAAGAACTAGCTAGGGTTTATGTTGTTTTAGGTGACAATTTAGAAGTAGGCCTTTCATATCTAAAATAAAATATAAATCTTCACCAAAAAAATACTAAATTAAAATACACTCTTATCAATAATACATATGAAGTCAGATAGTGAAACCCATATTATATTCAGTTGACAATAATTACCACACCAATTAAGCTTCAATATTAGTAAATCAATTAAATAATAAGCACAACGTTAGATAAACTTTTCTGCCTTCGCATAATACAAATTAATACTAAATCCTAAATTACATGTGCAAAATTATTAAGCACCAAATCAATTTGATTTGTTTGTCTGTATATAATACAAATTAACAGTAAATCATAGATTAGATATACAAAACAAAATTTAATAATAATAAGCATTTCTCTATTTGTCCATAGTAAAAATTATAGTAAATTAAATATTACATGTAAAAATAAATAAATAAGCACCACTTCCAATTTAACTTCTCTACCTGCAATATAATTTAAAAAGTAGAACATTCAATTTTGATTTTAAAAAAATACACATCAAAAAGCCAAAATTTCATAAAACACTAAATCAAAATAATTATTAGATTTCAGAATTGAAACTCATTTGAAACATATAGTTTTCAAATCAATTACAGTGGTGGCCTTGGCTCTCTTCTGAGAAGTGCTATTGGTTGATATACTACCATCTTTGAAATCAATGGAAAAGCAACTAGCAAGTAGTAAGCCAAGAGATCAATATGAAGAGTACTTAAACTGAAATATAATCACCTTGAACTATGACCTTTGCAATCAAGCTGACGGAGCCAATAGTTTATGTCTTCAAGTATTTGATGAAGCGAAAACCTGGAATATGATAAACTAAGATAAAATTTTATTTACAGTATAAAATCTAAATAATAAACAAATTTTTTAAACTTTTTTATACTCAAAATTAAATTGCCAAAATTTAATGAAACACCCAAGTTATTTAATCATTCAAATTTTAGAATTGAAACCCATTTCAAACATACACATTAAATAGACAAAATCTCATGAAGCACCCAAGCCAATTAATTATTGCATTTAAAAAGATAAAAAGTTAGTCATTAAAGCAAATTAAAAATTTGATTGCTAACCTGGTGAAATGATTTAATCAAGAGCTTTTCGGTGGCTTCACTTGAACAAAGTAAGAACGTGTACAAAAAATAGAAAGAAAAAGATCGTGTAGATAAAAGAGAAAAATGCCAAGACATAACAAAAACGCCCTTTTGTATTCAACCTAAACATATTTTAACTAACCAAAGCCAACAACAACTAACATTAGTTAAATCTTATCTATCCGTGCAATGTGCCATATCCTTATGCAATGGAAATCCTATCTATAACATATGTCCAAAAAAGACATGGCCTATCCTTATGCAACGTGGTACCCACTTAATTAATTTTAATGTCTAATCAATCTTTAATTATTATTTTTTGCTAAAATAAATAGACACTGCCTTGTTATTAAGATTTCTAAGTGCACAATTTTTTCTCTTTCTTTATGTTTTTACTTTCTATTTTTTATTTAAAAAAAAAATTTAAATATTATAAGATTCAAGTGCTTATTTATTTTGTCTCTTGTGAGATCATCCTAAAATGATACTAAATATTTGAAGAAGAACCAAAATTGAATATTATAAAATTCAAGTGCTTATTTATTTTATCTCTTATGAGATCATCCTAAAATCATGTTATACTATTTTATCTCTCATAATTATGAACGTGTGTACTAATTAACTTAAGGAATGCTTTACATTTCTTCTAATTAATTTTAAAATTGTATTCTTAAAGTTTTATTAGAATTTGAGATCTAAATATAGACTAAAATATATAAATAATATTATGTTTATATAATTAAAATACAAAATGTATATTTCAATTAATATCGTATTTGATATGTCAGTTATTGATTAGTATTATATAACTACTATATTAATAACAAATAAAAAGTAAATAATTATCTAGTATGTGCTACTAAAATTTCTAATATATTAGAATAGTTATGGATCAAACTATCAATAATGTAGAAAGTGCATTTTTAGGATAGGGCCATATTATTTAGTGTTAAAAGACAAATAGATTTTATTATGCTTGTTATTGGGACATTAACTTTAAAAAAAATAATAATATTCTATTGTTATGTAGTAGGAGGTAAAGAATGGATAAAAGTTGGATGCAACTTTCAAATAGGCTTCCTAAAGAGTATAATGATGGTGTTAAGTCACTTATGGATGTTGCAAAAAATCATTTAGATAAAAATGATAAGGTTTGATGTCCCTGTATAAAGTACTATAATATTTTTTTCTCATCCTTTAGATGTAGTTGAAGCTGATTTGTATAGGCCAGGTATATTGTCTAGCTATAAAAAAATAGGGTTTCAAAGGGGATGAATATGAGGCTGCTTCTAGTAATAGAACAAATATATCAATAGAAAAAAGATATTACTAATGATGAAATATTGAGGAGTTAGAACAAGATGTCGAGATGTATAATATGCTACATGATATATATGGTCCACAAATATTTACCTCAAAATAAGTCGATGAAGGAAATTTCACTTCTTCACATAACATGGAAGAAGGAGAAATAAAAAATCTAGTTGGTTTGTTAAGCGAAGCACAAAATGTGTTATTTCCTAGAGCTATGTTATCAATATTAAATTTTATTATCAAGTTAATGCCTTTAAAATTCCTTAATAAGTGGAGCAACAAGTCAGTGGATTTAATTCTTAATTTATTGAAAATAACCTTCCTTTAAAGGTCACATTTGCTAGTACAACTTATGAGGCTAAAACGATATTGAAGGATTTAGGACAGGGCTATAAAGTTATCCATGTGTTTAAATATGACTGTGCTTTGTTCTGGAAAAAGAATGAGTTATGTGATAAATGTCCTGTATGTGGTGAACTACGATATAAACCATATATTGGTAAAGGAAAAAAGGTCCTTGAAAAAGTATTACACTATTTTCCTTTAAAACCTCGTTTACAATGGTTGTTTATGTCGCGGTATACTACAAAGGACATGAGATGGCATCAAGAAAAGTGTGTTACCGTAGAAGGTGTGTTAAGACATCCCGCTAATAGTGAAGCTTAGAAGGCATTTGATATGTCACATTCTTGGTTTGCACAAGACCCACATAATGTTAGATTAGGACTAGTAAATAATGGATTCAATCCATTTGCTAACATGTACAATCCATGTAGTTTGTGGCCTGTAATGCTTATGCCTTATAATCTACCACCATGAAAGTGTATGAAAGAGCCATATTTATTCATGTCCTTGCTTATCCTTGGCCCACAAGCACCAGGGAGAGATTTTAATGTATATTTGAGACCTTTGATAGATGAATTAAAGGAATTGTAGAACATTGGTATTGAGACATATGATGATTTAACAAAATGTAGTTTCATATTACATGTAGTAGTGTTATGGATTATTAATGATTTTTCTGCTTATGATAATTTATCTGGGTGAAGTATTAAAAGTTATATAGCTTGTCCTGTGTAATGAAAATACTTCTTCAGAGATGTTGCATGGTAAAATATGTTATATGGGACATCGTCAATTCTTGCTATATAATCATCCATGGCGAAAGAGTAGACTGCATAATGGTAAATAGGAAGTAGGAACTACTCCAAAATAGTATTATGGGTATGATATTTTAGAGCAGTCTGATGTGCTTCCAAAACTTATACCTAGGAAGAATTCTAATAATAAAGATATGAAGAGGAAACGAAAACCAGATGAGTTAAATTGGACTAAAAAAAAGCATCTTTTTTGAATTAGAGTATTGGCCAACCTTGAAACTTCATCATAATCTTGATGTAATCCACATTGAGAAAAATATATGTGAAAGTCTTGTTGGAACATTATTGAATATTAATGGAAAGACAAAAGATACTATTAAGGCAAGATTAGATCTTAAAAGGATGAAAATTCAAAAAGATTTGCATTTGCAACGCGATGGTGATAAAATTTTTAAGCCTCATGCATGTTACAATTTAACTTCGTCTGAAAGGGTAGAGTTTTATCAATTCTTAAAGTCCGTTAAATTTCTAGATGGATATACAATAAATATTGCCAAGTGCATAAGCATTAAGGATGGTAAATTATTGGGTTTGAAGAGCCATAATTGTCATGTATTGTTGGGGCGGCTACTCCTAATAGGAATATGTCTTTATCTGGTACGGAAGGATGTGTGCACAACAATTTTAGAGTCATGCAATTATTTTTGGCAACTGTGCACGAAGATAATAACCACTACTGATTTGGATATTATTCAAAAGGGAAGTGTCACAATATTGTGCAAGCTTGAATGTATTTTTCCTTCTATATTTTTTGATATAATGTGTACTTGGCAGTGAATCTACCATAAGAGGCAAAATATGCCAGCCTTATTTCATTTAGATGGATGTATCCAATTGAAAGGTTATTTCATACCTTAATATTTTTCTTAAATTAATTTTATTTAGAATATTAAATTGAATATTATAATTGCTAATTGTTATTCAATTATAATCATTACTAATTGATAGGGCTTTGGGAAAATATAAGACATATGTAAAAAACAAAGCTCATCTTGAAGGGTCAATTGTAGAAGCATACATTGCCAATGAGTCATTGACTTTTTGTTCAATGTATTTTAGACAAATTGAAACAAAATTCACATAGTCTAAGCAAAATGATGATGGTGGGAATCGAATTGATGGAATATCAATTTTTGCTTATAATGCTTAATCGATTAGAGGAGTTATATCAAAAGATTTTACTGGCCTAAAGATTAATAAAGTTTATTGGTATATATTAAATAATTGCGAAGAGATGCAACCATATTTACAGTAAGTAAATATTAAATTCTAAATATTTTATTTTTGATATTAGATAATACATTTTTAATATTGCATTTTACAAATAGAAAGCATATGGCCCTGTTGCAAGCGGAAAGGATTACAAATATAAGCGAAAGACAACAACAACACTTTCCAAAATCGTTTGCATCACATGTGAGTAAATTTTGTATATATTATCTAAGCAATATGTTAAGTATATAGTGTTATATAATATAATATTAATTAACTTAATTTTATTATCATTTAGATGAAGTACTTGCATAGTGAAGGTTGTGAGGAAGCAACTGACCAATTATATTCCTTAGCATGTAGGCCTGATTTAAGGGTTTTTTTTGTTATATTGGATGCAATGTTAACGGAGTTCAATATCTTGTGGAAGAAAGGGATCGTAGTTGAATAACTTAAAATAGTGGAATAGTAGTATCGAGTAAACATGACACTAAAGAAATTGATTTTTATAGTGTTTTGACAAATGTCATTGAATTGCAGTATATGTTTAGTTATCGAGTTGTTCTATTTAAGTGTAAATGGTTTGATAGTGTCCTTAAAAGAAAAAGGATACGGCGAGATTACCATCTTATCTTTATTAATGTCAATCGAACATGGTATAATGAAGATCCTTTCGTGCTTGCAACTCAAGCACGACAAATAATGTATATCAATGATCCTAAACTTGGTGAAGGGTAAAGGTAGTAAAGCAAGTACAACAAAGGGGTGTATGGGATATTCAAGAGAAAATTGACGGAGATGTTGATGATGGTGGTGGTGACATATATGAACAAGAAGTGTATCAACAATATGAGCCAATTGATTATAATGTTCTTACAATTCAACAAGAAAATCTTGAAGACTATTCGTTTGTTAGAGATAATATTGCTCCAATTATGATTGATAATGAAGTTGTGAACACTGAAAGAAATATGCCTGATAATGAAGTTAATGATTTTAATTTTGATACTTTAGATGATGACTATGATGATGAAAATATTGTGGATAATCTTACTTTTGATGAAGATAGTGATTGTGACTCAGATATTCAATTATAGTTTATAGTATCATTTAATGTTGTTATTATTGTTTAATTTATTTTAAGTCTCATTTTGCATGTATTTTAATTTGTTAATTCTTAAATCTAAAATACAGATAATTAATAATATTACTTTATTTTTAGATGGCTCCAAGTGGACGTAAACGATCAAGATGGCTACTTTTAACGTCATCGGATAATCTAATTGTTGATGTGGCTCCTATGTCTGTTTCAGACTGTGGTAATGGCACGAGGAATATAATATATTCTTATATTTAATTGTTACATGTTAGTTTATTGTTCTAATTTTGTTGTTTTTAATATTTGTAGACTTACATCCACCTAAGAAAAATGGTCACGGCCCTACACGTGGGTTAGGTTTAGATTATATTGTGAGATTGTCAGGATGGATAGTTTTAAACATTTTAGCATAACATCAAAAAGCCACAGGACCATTGGCATCAAAACTATCTAGCAAGTATGGCTATATCGTTCAAAAGTTTGCTCCCCTTCATATTCAATCTTGGAGCCATATATCATGGAGTGAGAGGATGGTGTTATTAAAAAAAATCTCGGTATATATTTTTGTTAATACTTATTTTTATTTTAAAATGTTGATGTGTGTTTTTTTTTACTTACAAGTATTGTGATTTATTCATAAATACAGAATATAGTAGATTTGGATTTTGAGGAACACCATGTAGTTATGTGTGTTAATGATATTATGGTTGATTGTAGTCATCGATACAAATTGAAAATAAATTATACTAATTTTTAGTCATATAAAGAGGCACTTAAACATCCTCAAATAAGATCTCCACTGAGGATTGAGAATACTTATGCAATCTTTGGTCTGAGGAAAAGTATTAGGTATTAATTTTATCTTTTAGTTTACTTCTTTTAGATGTGTTAATACTTTAATTAAGTATTTTAAAGAAGAGGAAGTTTGATATTGATGACGTGAAATTGTTTTCTCTTGAAGTATATTATGAATGGATGAGATGCGATTTTGATATCTCTGTTATGTATTGTGAATAATATGAAGATGAATTAGTGGGGTATGAGATTTCAATATCTTTGTTATGTATTGTAGATATTATGAAGATTAATTGGGGGAAAATATGAGACTTTGATATCTTTGTTGTGTATAATTTTTCGTGTACTACAAGGTGTTTATATTTAAATATATGAGAGATATTGTCAAAAATTCTTTATATTAATTTTATTTTATTTTTGAATTTGTGGAAGATTATTATTTTATTTTATATTGAAATTTTCTTTTTTTAGGCCAAGTGTAAGAAAAATGCTGAAAATAGAAAGAAACTCCTATACAATTATCGTGGTGGATCTAAATCATTTGTGGCTCATCATGAGGAGAACTCTAAGGTAAAATATACTTTCTATTCATATTTTAGCAATATTTTACATATTTTACTAATGTATTATATATTTGATTTAAAAAGCAGAGTGAAAATGGTGGTATACAAAAGTTTCTAGATTTCTTTCGTGCTACCCACTATAGTGCTAGTAAAGGGTGGGTGAATTTTGAGGCTCAATTAAAATATGTAAATTATTTTATTCTTATTATTTATTTTAATTTTATATCCTTGATATTAATTGTTTTTAAACTTAATTGATTTGTCAATGTGATGAGGTTATTATTTTAATTTATAGGAGAAGATGATGCAACTTCTAGAGCAAACTAATAATGAGAAAGCTGAACAATTTAGTGATGAGCAATTATCTCAAGAGGTGTTCGAAAAGAAAAATGGTTATTATTTGAAACTTAGAGTACGAAGGCCACCATCACGTTTAAAGGAAACATCCTGTCAAAATGAGTCAGCATTACACAATGAGCTAGAAGCAACAAAGACAGAGCTGTAGTAGATTAAAACTCATTTTCAAGGTATTGTACAGTTACAACAGAGTATTATTGATGATTTATCTACCTTGTTTAAACAGTTCGAGTTTGTTATAAGTAGAATTCTTTCGGGTGTTATAATTTCATCATTGCAGCCATCCCAATAATGATTTTTGTTTTTCTTTATTTGTGTTTTGTAATAAATTACTATTCATTACTTTTGTTAATCTAGTCAATTGCTTTTTTTTTTTTATGTATACTTTTACACAATTATAATATGTGTTTTATTCATAATAAGTTTAAAAAGTTTGATAATTTGTTTTTCTATTTTATTGTAAATAAGAAAATACATCAATTTTAAATTATAGAATAAATATTAATTTTAAATTATGATAATTATAATATTATATTAAAACATTAAATGTAAATAAAATGGCCACAAAATTTTGACAGGGCTAAAAATGTTTTTGTGATTAAAAGATTTTATCCATGTAAAAATATTTTTAGCCACAAAATATATTATATTCTGCAACAAATAATATCATGGCAAAATAAATATTTTTATGACTAAATATTTGAACACTTTGCCACTAAATTTTTGTGGCTAAATAGTTAAATATTTAGCTACAAAATTTTTTTGACTAAACAAGAAAATATTCGGCCATGATAACATGACATATAGCCACAAAATGTTTGTGGTTGAATATTCTCATATTTAGCCACAAAGATTTCGTGGCTTAATAATATGACATTCAACTATGAAGATTTCGTAACTGAATAGGAAAACATTTAACCACACGTATTTCGTGGCTAAATAATATCTTTTTAGTCACGAAACTATTCATGGCTAAAAAATATTTCTTTAGCCACAAATAATATCGTGGTGAAATAGTGTATCTTTAGCAACGAACATTATTTGACTATAAAATTTGCAACAAAATATGTGTCTCAAATAATGAAGGAACAAACTATTAAATAGTATTTTTACCACGAAATTTGTTTATGGCTAAACAGTTTTTCTTAAGCCACAAAGACATTCGTGGATAAATAATGCATCTTTAGCAATGAAAATGATTTAGTCATGAAAGTTTGCAACCAAAATTTTATCACCAATGATGAAGGAACAAAGTATGAAATAGTATTTAGCCATGAAATAATTTTGTAGTTATTTATCTTTAGCCATGAAATATTTATTTTGTGGCTAAATTTAATCTTTCACGTACTATAGATGACGACATTTGCAATGAAAATTGTTCGTGAGTAAATCTATTTAGCCATAACATTAATTGTGGTTAAAACTCGAATTTCTTGTAGTGAATGAGAGCGCTAGGTTGTCAATGTGACTGCCTTATTTCAGATTTTTTTTTAAAATTTTAGTTTGTCTAAACTTTCTTTCTTTTTACAACTCAAACTAGAGTTTGTATAGGACAAGAAAGACTATAAATAGGCCACTATTTTAGCTCAAGAGCTATCACCAAATAAAAAGAGTATTTATTGTATTTCCAAGAGAGATATTTATGAGTGATCTTTGTGATTTGTGGTTCTATAAAGAGGCTAAGATCTTAATCAACTAAGGATGTAAGCAATTTTTGAACCAAGTAAATATTATCTTATGTACTTTGATTTTTTTTCTTTTCTATTCTCTTTATATCTTTATAATTTCGCATTCTCAATTACTTTGTGTGAAGAATCTTGACATGTGGTATCAAAAATTTAGTTATGGCTACTTACAAGTATGATGTTGAGAAGTTCAATAGGCAAATTGACTTCAACACATGGAAGGTCAAGTAATAGCTTTGTTGGTGAGTTAAGGCCTCGACTCTACCAATAGTGAGAAAAAGAAGCTAGGGACATCAAATTCTGACCTAGATCATGATTCCATATAAAAGATAGCGCATAACAATATAGTTCTTTCATTGAGTGATGATATCTTGAGAGAGGTTACTAGTGAGAAGATGGCAATAGGCCTTTAGAAGAAACTTGATAACCTTTATATGATAAAGTCACTGACAAATCTTCTATATATAAAGAAGCTATATTAGTTATCCATGGTTGATGGGACACTAATAAAAGACCATATCGACATATTCAATATGATTATAACGGATCTTGAGATGATTGACGTCAAAATTAAAGATGTCATTATAAAACCATAATCTTGTTGAGTTCGCCCTCGAGTTATGAATACTTTATTAATACTTTACTCTATGGTAGGGAGCATTAACAATGATAGATGTCAAGGCTTCTCTAAAATCAAAGGAACTAGGAAAAATATTAGAGACCATTGCAACAGATGAATTAACTGCATGAGAAAGATCTAATAAAAGAGAAGGAAAGAAAAAGAAGAATTGTAGATCAAAATCAATGAGTAAACCTAAGACTTTCTTTTACGGGAAGAAGGAAGGACACTTCATAAAGGATTCTTTAGATAAGAAAGATAAGATAAAAGACAAGAAGAAAAAAGGCGATGCTACAATAGTCTACGAGGAAGGCTATAATATTGCAAACCCTTGATTGCCTCTAATGGGAAGAATGCTAGTGAGTGAATACTTGATTTTGGCTACACTTACTATATGTGTTTGGATAGAACCTTCTTTATCAATTATTAGCCCATTAATGAAGGAAATATATTAATGGGTAATGACATGGCATGTTAAGTCATTGAGATTGATAAAATTAGTTTGAGACTACATGATGGTATGGTGAGAAAGCTATTACATGTAAAATATATTCTTAACTTAAAGATGAATTTGTTATCTCTAGGAAAACTAGATCAAGTTGGATATTCATTCAAGGCAAAGAATGGAATACTGAGGGTGATTAAGGGTTCCATGGTAGTAATGAAGATTAAAAAATGCAATGGGTTATATATTTTGCTTGGAGAAGATATCATTATTTCTTCATCTATTAGTGTTAATGTTAAGGATATCTAGACAAAGCTATGGCATATAAGATTAACATACAGTGAGAAAGGTCTCAAGAAATTATATAATTAGGGTATTCTTAGCAAGGAAGAGATTTAGCCTTTGGGGTTTTTTGAAGATTGTGTTGGAGATTGTACTTATGTGCCATTTTAATTTTGTATGAATATTTATTTAATTAATTTATACAATGAACATTTCAAATTAATCATTAATATTTAATTATATGGTACTAACCTTGTTACTTTTCAAATATTATAAATCTAAAAGAGTTTAGTTCAGTACTAAAATTTGGTATTCTAACAGTTAGAACCTTATCTAAAATAGTAATAACATAGTTGCAAGGAGTTTCTAATAGTGCTAAGAAATATCATTATGCAGTATGTTCTCAAAAACATCATTTCTAATCTATAGTTGCCAACACGAGTTGATTTGTATACCCCCAGGATCAATGTATGTATATCTAGATTATCTAGATCGCAGGCTTAGCAAAAACTCTTATAGGCATACAGATATTTAGTAGTAACTGGACACAAAACAGACTCATGAGGATTTGCAATAGATATCTTATAGAGTAATTAGTTGAGAGTCTTTCTGAGTTGAATAGTATTCATGGTCATTTGACTTGAGCACTACGGTGGACTTGTGAGTGATCTACCATGCTTTGATTCTATGCATATCAGAGACCCTTTATGGTTTGACCTTTAGGTGTCGTTAGGTGTGGTACAATCCTCATAGAGTTTGGTGTGCATAGATATAGGATCTATCAACTTATATAGGTGAGTTGTATATCATGATGCTTTAAGATTGTATTTTAAAAAGTCTTGTGGCCACAAGTATAAACTCTAGAAAAAGATTTTTTTTATAGGGTTAAACAATGTCGAAAATAATGATATATTGATAACATATCAAGAGAAAAAAAGAGATACAGAAGTTAAAAGAGCAGTTAAACAGTGAGTTTCAGAGAAAATACTAGAGGTCAGCTAAGAGAATCTTAGGTATAGATGTTATTAGGGACAAGAGTGATGTTATATTCTAGTTAAAGCAGAGGTATATACTCAAGGTTCTTAATAAATTTAAAATATCTAATGCAAAGGCTATATTGATTCTATTTTCTATGTATTTTAAGCTATCAACAACACAATCACCAGAAACTAAAGAAGAGAAACAGATATGCATAAAGTGCTTTATTAAACCATTGTGGAATGCATCATGTATGCGATAGTATGCATAATGTATGTATAGTTCAGGCAGTGAGAGGATAAGTAGATATATGACTAATCCAAGTGAGGAGTATCGGATTACTGTTAAATGGATTATGAGGTACTTAAAAGAAATGTCAAAGCATGGACTGTTATACAAAAGAGCGAGTACAAATGGTGAAATAGTAACAAGGTATATAGACTTAGATTATGTAGCTGACTTTGACAAAAGAAGCTCATTAATTAGGTTTATATTCACAATATTTCGATATAATGTGTCCTGAAAATCGATTTTGTAGCATATGGTATCACTATTAACCATAAAGGTTGAGTATATAGTTGTTAGGAAAACTACAAAAACGACTATATGGTTCAAGGATTTATGCTTAGAGCTAGTAATAAAAAGAAAGTGAAAACTTGTGTTCATTGTGATAGCCAGAGTACCATACTTCTAAACAAATATCAAGTATTTCATAAGAGATTAAAACACATTGATATAAGACTATATTTCATTAAATATGTTGTATAAAGTTGTGAGGTTAGTCTAATGAAGGTATGAATGATAGAAAACCCATAGATATATTGATTAACCCATTGCCCCTCAGTTAAGTTTGGTTTGTACAAGAACTTAACTAAAATTACCGCTATGTAGCGAAGCGTATGATATGGAGAGGATGGATCTTAAGAAATTCTAGATTTTGAATTAAGGAGGGAATTATGAAGAATAGTGATTAAGAATTTGTTGAATTTGTTGAATTTGGTGCTTACGTGCCATTCTAATATTGTATGAATATTAATTGTTTAATATTTATACAATAAATATTTCAAATAAAAATTGTTAATATTATATTTATATGGTATAATGCTTATAACACTACAGACTTGTATAATCTGAAGGAGTTCAGATCTGGTTTAAAGTAGTTAGACCAGAGCTAAGAGTTAGCAATACTGAGAGTTATAAATGCTAAGAGTTAACACTATTAGGAGTTAGTAGGTTATAAGAGTCAGCAAAATTCTAAGAGTTAGAAGTATTGTCTAGAATGGGACAAATACCTAAGAGTATACTAGTAATGACATAGTTACAAAGAGTTTCAATAAGCATTAGGAAATGTCATTGGGTAAGTATATCTCAAATATAATGTTCTAGATCTATATTCATCAGTGCGGGTCTATCGGTGAATTATTATAATATAGATGAATGCATATCTATATCTGATTGGTTTAGATGGTTTTTATTAGCTAGTCATAAGCTTAGAACTTGCATAGGCATGTGGGTATCCAGTTAGGACTGGATACTGAACAGACTTATAAGGACTCTAATAGATATCCTATGAAGCCGTCAAAGGAAGGCCCTCTCGAGTTGGATAGTATTCATGGTCCTTTAACCTGAGCACCATGGTGGGCTTGTGAGTGATCCACCATACTTTAGTTCCATGTATATCAGAGACTTTTCATGGTCTGGCCGCTATGTGTCTCTAGGTATGGTCTGATGCTTATAAAGTTTGGTGTACATAGATACAAGATCCATTAGTTTATATAGGTAAGTTGTATATTCGATGCTCCGAGATTGTATTTCATAAAGTCTTGTGGCTACAAGCATAAACTCATAAAAAAGATTATTCCACAAGGTTAAATAATATCACATAAGTATTTGCGTATATTATTTATTGATATACGAATATAGAGATAAGATCATGGATGGACAAATAGGGATTTGACGATGCTGGTCTATATCCCCGCACATTTAGGGTATAATAGATGAAAGGATTATACGTATACGTTGTGATCTCAACTTGTATAGTCTAACACGCTGATTTGTAATATTCGTAACGTGTGCCCGGGGCATCGATTACGGACTCATAGAATAGTTCTATTTGATAAATCGGGTGTAGACCTAGGGAGTCCCGCATTATGAAATGTATTCTTTGTGCACTTGGATAGTGTACTGTATTGAATTTTTTAATACAATAAAATTCAGTAATTTACTAAGGTTAAGTTAACTAAAGTATATGGTTAAATGATGAAATCCACTTTAGGTTAACTTGGTAGCCTAGTAAGGACATAAAAGAAATTTTACTTAATGATTATTTAATTATTAAATAATTAAAATAAATATATTATTTATTTAATTGTTAAATAAATAATTTAACTTAACTATGGTTAAAAGTTAACCTTTCCTAATGGTTAAGTAAAGGTTAACTTAACCATGGTTAAAATAGTTAACTAGGGTTAGATTATTTAAATATTTATTTAACTTAAGGGTTAAGTTAAACTAACTTGACTAAGGTTAAATATTAACTATGATAAAGTTAAGTTAAATGTAAATTCAAATTTAAGTGAAATTAAAATCAAATATATGTGAAATTAATTGTTAATTAAATGTATTTAGTCTATATTAGTAAAATAAATTAATTTTCATAAGTGTTTTATGGTTGGCTGGAAAATTAAAAGAGAATTAGAGAATGAAAATTAAGATGTTTTCAAGAGTTGAAAACATATTTTATTAATCATCTTTTCTAATTAATTTAGCCATTAAAATATGAATTAAATTTGTTTTTGTTCAAGAGTTGAATAAATGAATAACAAATTTAACTAAGTTAAAGAGTTTAACTTTGAATTAAGTTTAAAAGTTAAACTAATTGCTGGATTAACATACTACTATTCTAGACAATCAAACCCACCATTGTTGATTGGTATATTGATCAAAGTTTATATTTCAGGTGGACTTCAAAGAATTTAATCCAAAGGCTTTATGGGTTAAATTCTCAATCTCGTTTTTTATTTGATTAATATGTATTTATTATGTTCATAGTAAATTTTTAGACTTCCTTTATGCATATACACGTATGAGATATGTATAATATTGTATGATGAACACATACCATACGCAAGTACCCTAGAATAATCAACACCCAACAGAATCATGTAGAAGATGGTACTGAATCAAGCCATAGAGAAGGAGACAACATAGAGTTGAGAATAATGAGAAAGCACCAAGTTAGGACTAAGTTGAAGGCTTAGAACTTGAAGCTATTTCCAAGTGTGCACACTGCAACACCTAAGATAGAACCTCAAGTTTCGCTACGCCAGTACCTGGAAAGCCAACATTATGGTACCAGCACTTAGAAAACCATTACCATAGTGCCAATGTGATTGCCTTATTTTAGTTGGTCTAAACTTCATTTCTTTATATAATTCAAATTAAAGTTTGTATAGGACAAGAAATGTTATAAATAGCCACTATTTTGGCTTAAAAGGTATTATCAAACAAAGAGAGTATTCAAAGTATTCCTAAGAGAGATCTTTGTGAGTGATCTTTGTTATTTGTGATTTAATAAAAAAAGCTAGGATTTTGATCCACCATAAATGTAGATAATTGTCAAACGTACATATTTTTTTTTGTACTTTGCTTTCTTATTTTCAATTCATTTTTTATCTTTATAATTTAGCATTTTTAATTACTTGTGTGTAAAGGATCCTATCAATTACAATATAATTAACTTTATGTTTAGTGCTTTAATTTTTATATTCTACATAATAAGTCTTCATAGTTTGGGTTTTGGGTTAGGTCAGATGTGGGTTTTCTTGAAACCATTAATGTTTAATAATTTTTGAAGTATTAGCTTTTAATAACTTTTGAAGTAAAAAAGACAGTTGAAAAACCATTAGCTTTTAATAGTTTTTGAAGTAAAAACACAATGTTATCTTTTAATTGTTAAATATATACTAACATAGATAATAGAACTGAGAGTTATATGAAATATTTCTAAAAATATTAAAGTGTGACATTCTTATATTTTTGCAGTTAGTTGTGATTTAATAGTCATATAATAATTAATTATCCATATGAAATATTAAAATTATCACTTCTTTTTTTATTAAAAAATATTTAAAAAAAATATGTGGTGATTATAAAATTTCATAAGGGATAACAAGTCATATCTCATGTGATTATTTTTTAGTTTCTACTATTTGAATTTTGAATAAATGTACACATGTTAACATAAAAAAATGTAAAATTTTTATTTCTAGTTTCAAAATGCAAATGATCATTTAACCTCAGAATCAACAAATATTGTTTAGATCCATCACCAATTTATATACTTTTTATTTTTAATAAATGAAAAATATATTTGTTGAGTCCAAAATTCAGTCAATTCCAAAGTTAACGAGTTGAAATTATTGATTGTTAAGAGTTGAGATTAATAAAAATAAAGATAAGAAACATAACAAAATAACGAATTTATAATGGTTCAGTTTAATAGGAGTATACGTTTACTTTACTAAGCTTGATGAGCTCATTCACATGACACTATATAATAATGATTTAACATCATAGATACATGAGTTAAAGCCTTTATAGAATGAATAATATGCAATTTCCCTTAAGAGTAACATACTTACTACTCCCTCTTTTCGATTAATGGAGAGAATTAAAAGTGAGATTGATTAATTGATGGAGAAGCAACTGGTCACTCATGTCCCTCTTCATGGTTTAGCCTATTTTTTATAAGGTAGTAGGTCAGAAAATTTAAGTAAAATTATGATATAATAGTTTTTTTTCCTAATTGAGATTTGTTTGTTAGAGTCTTGCCAAAATAAAGCCGGTGGTTCTCTTATTTATTTGGGACTTTCTTATAGAGTCCTACTTATATAAGACAATTCTCTTTTTACTCATTTAGGACTCTTTCTGGACTTTTGTAATAAATTGGGCCTATGTTGAAATCCATGAGGTATAAAGGTTCTTCAATTTTCAATATTAACTTATTGACAGTAGAGACTTTTTAATTATAGTCCCTGGATTGAGAGGGCTCTTCGAGATTCATTTTAAAGTATGAGGATGGTCAGATTCCTATTTAACGACTTGATGAAGTGCTCTAACAACTGTAATTCTGGGTCCAGGGGTTCATCCTTAGGTTTGTTATCTCTTAAAGACATATGAAGTGAATATTTCGTGGTTCTTATTTCTTAGGTAGCCTTTGAGGTCATTGAACGAAGTAAAGATTGTCTTTTATGAGAGTTTTCAAGTATTTCGTTATATCAAAGGTTATTGTATTCTAATAATTCTACCCCTCATAAAGAAGTTTTTCAAGTAATTAGTAGTCTTTGGAGATGAGGATAAATTAAGTCTTCGGATGGTTCTTTAATGGTTCGTTCAGCCAAATCAAATTATAGAATAATGCTGATTTGAGGACATTATTTTAGGGACCAAGAACTGTGATTAGCTCGTGGATGTTCCTACGCTTGACATTGGGTTTTATCACGAGTGAACCAAAGCCTGACGTGCTGGTGTCATCGGTTAATGGGCCTCAGTGTTACTATATTTGTTATTTCTATGAAGGTTCTCAGAACAATGCTAGTTGTTATCAGAGCTTTCATTTTGTCATGGCACAATGTGGTTGATCTTGAGTTGCTTCATAAGTATAAGCCAAGAGCTAGAAGTCGATCACCAAAAACAAAAAAGAACTCAAGCACAATGAGTATAGGTATAAGTATAATGAAATAAAAAATTATAACTTGAACACTATAAGGTACCTTATAATAATAATTCGAGCACCATGAGCTCAAATTTGAGCACTATATGCTAAAATAGAATGATAATTTAAGCATTATGGGCTGAAATTTGAGCATCATAAACTGAGAGAGAATAATAAACTGAGCACTAAGAGTTAAAATCTGAGAACCATGAGTCGAAGGAGAAAAATACTAATATGAGCACTATGAGCATAAAGAGGTCTAGATCTTCAAGTAAGGACTTATGTAGCCCAGGATGAGGACTTACGTGGCTTGGATGAAGACTTATGTTGCCTTTAATAGGAACTTACATTGCCTTTTAATAAGGATTTACGTTGCCTTTTAAGAGGACTTACGTTGTCTTTAATGAAAATTTATATTGTCTTTAATGAGAACTTATATTGCCTTTTTTTAAGGACTTACATCGCCTTTAATGAGGCTTACGTTGCCTTTAATGAGGATTTGCATTGCCTTTAATGAGGACTTGTGTTGCATTTAAATAGGACTTATATTGCCCTTCAACAAAGACTTATATTGCTTTTAATGAAGAGTTATGTTGCTTTTAATAAGAACTTATATAGCCTCAAAGAATAGTGTAATTTTTGTGTTTCTCACCCTATTAATAGTATATCCAAGTCATTCACCTCTTTAGGTCCTCATGAGACAGAGGAATTTTTGTGTTGTCTACTTTATTAAGGGGATATCAAAGTCATTCGATTATTTAGGTCCTTAAGGGACATAGGGATTTCTTTGTTATTCACCCTATTAGGGGAATATTTGAGTCGTTTACCTCTTTAGATCCTTAAAGGACAAAGAGATTTCCATGTAGGGAATATATGCACTGGTTAGTGAGATTCCTCTTTGTTTATATCCTCGTAAGGGATAAATGCACTGATTAGTGAGATCTTTTTTTGCTAAGGTCTTCATAGGAAATGTATGTAATATTTAGTGAGATTCCCCTATGCCAATGGCTTTGCAAGGGAATGGATGCATTGTTTAATATTTTCCTTAACGAATGTTATGAGGACTTATGTAACCTCGATAAGGACTTATGTTACCTTGATAAGGGCTTAGGTGGCTTTAAAGAGGGCTTATGCTGACTTGATGAGGACTTAGGCAATCCCAAAGAGGATTTAGGCTACCTTAACTATAAGGTTCTCGACTTTGATGATGAGGTTCTTGAATTTATGGAAGCCCAATTTCTGTCAGGGGCCTTTTGCAAAACTTTGCCAAATTTTAATCACATAGAAATTTCCCAAAATTAGGAAGGGCCAATTAAAAAATGTATATGCCTATCTACAATATATTTAAAGCATCTAGGCATAATTTGAATTTCTTAAAAATAATGGACCTTAGTGAAAAAATTAAGTAGATCTTCTACGATATTCAAAATTGGAAAGGGGATGAGTGAAAAATTTTGAATGTAGCCTTAATTCCTTCTTTTTCTTCTTTGCGCCATGCAACCTTCTCTTTTCCTTAGCCACTGCTTGTCAGTTTGAATGGCAGTCCAAATGGTGAGGTTTACAAGCTAGCTGCAATGGTAACCTTTGACTGTGATAGTGGCGTTAATGACGAAGATGGTGGCCAAACTTTAGGGCCTCCATCTAGAATTTTTTTAGAGATGATAGGTGATAATGTAGCTTGAGTTCAGGTTGTTAGAGGTCAATGAGTTGATCATCGAGTTCTACAGTGTTAGACAATGATTAGAGCGGTAGTGATGAGTAGAGATGGCAGATTGTGGTGGCTAATGTTGCAACTTCAATGTTTCATATTTTATTGCTTACATGTTTTGACTGGAACAAGCCTGCTGCACTAGTAGTCCATACACCACACTTTACTTGAATTTCTTTCCAAGGTCACAAGTTCAATCTTTGTGAGCCTCTTCTTTCTCTCTCTTTTTTTTAAAAAAAATTTCATGTTGGGAAAAGGACATTTTTGTCCTTAAAATATAGATTAAATGCCAAATATTTCCTTAAAGTTTCAAATTACCTAATTTTATCCATCTGTTAATCAATAATCATTAAATTTAATGAAAAAGTTCATTTTTTTGCACCATGACACTTTTGCCCATGTTAAAATTTAAGTGTTAATTACTGTTTTTACATATTAACAAATGATTCACCATTGATAAAGAAAGGACACGTGGCACATTTGAATAGGATCAATTTTAATATTTATTTTTTAAAAATAAATTATTTAAAAAAATAGAAGCAGCGCCACTGCTAACCACCGGACTCCAACTATAAAAATTATCAAAATTTATATCATTGAACTCCATTTTTCATGATCTACACAATGGTGAGGTTTTTTTTTGTCAAAAAGACTAGAAGGTGGCAAAATATGGTAGGAGGGCGATGGCAATCGCGGTTCTAGTCAAGTAGTGCAGTGGTGACATGTACCTCCGCCCTTATTTGACAGCGAACACTGTCTAGTGGTGGAAGGCAATGACCACTGCTATCCGCCGTAGAATGAGGCGATTGTGATGTGCACCACTACTGCTAGTGGTCGCGATATACGTTACTACTGTACTATTTTATGGCAATTGCCATCCTGAGGTAGAGGAAAGCAGCCACCGCTATTTTTCGTAAATGAACCGGTGGTGAATGGCGGTGGTGACATACACCACCGCACCATTTTACTGTAACTACCATCCTATAATCAGTCATCGATCTATTGAATTGTACGCGGCGATACAAGTCACCACCACTCTGTTTGACCTTGAACGGTGGTAGCTGCTGTCCTCCCACCATATTTGGCAACCTTCTGATCTGTTTTTGATAAAAAAAAATGACCTCATTACTGTGTAGATCACAAAAAATAGAGTCTAATAATATAAATTTTGATAATTTTTATCATCAAAGATTGGTGAGCGGTGATTAGCGACCAATAGTGGCTTGCCATTGAGCTAACTATGGTAGAGTTTTATTTATTTATTTAATATTTAATTATTATATGACACATGTTAGAGTGTCTGAATATCTTCTTTTTAAGTTACAATTTTGCCATTTAATAACCAAATCTAATGGTCACTGGCCTAATAGAAAGGGATCAAATTGGGTATATTTGAAACTTTATGGACAAAATTGAGTATTAGGCAATATTTTAAGGACAAAAATATCATTTTTCCTTTCATGTTTGAATGAAATCGGTGTTGGTTGGCTTCCTTGATGGTTCATCCAGTAGATAATGCTTGATTTGTTCATGATCTAGGTTTGATCCTCTTCTTTAATGCCTCATCTATTTTTTTTTCCTTTTTTTTTAATTCTATTTAAATGCTTGTTGGCTTTCAAATTATTAATCTATGTGGTTCCTTGTGTCGTTATGACTTTTTATATGGTTACCATAGACAACACTAAACTATTGACCTAACAAATTAGCCACATAGATAATGCTTGATTCATTCATCCAGTAGATAATGCTTGATTTGTTCATGATCTAGGTTTGATCCTCTTCTTTAATGCCTCATCTATTTTTTTTTCCTTTTTTTTATAATTCTATTTAAATGCTTGTTGGCTTTCAAATTATTAATCTATGTGGTTCCTTGTGTCGTTATGACTTTTTATATGGTTACCATAGACAACACTAAAATTGAGTATTAGGCAATATTTTAAGGACAAAAATATAATTTTTCCTTTCATGTTTGAATGAAATCGGTGTTGGTTGGCTTCCTTGATGGTTCATCCAGTAGATAATGCTTGATTTGTTCATGATCTAGGTTTGATCCTCTTCTTTAATGCCTCATCTATTTTTTTTTCCTTTTTTTTTAATTCTATTTAAATGCTTGTTGGCTTTCAAATTATTAATCTATGTGGTTCCTTGTGTCGTTATGACTTTTTATATGGTTACCATAGACAACACTAAACTATTGACCTAACAAATTAGCCACATAGATAATGCTTGATTCATTCATCCAGTAGATAATGCTTGATTTGTTCATGATCTAGGTTTGATCCTCTTCTTTAATGCCTCATCTATTTTTTTTTCCTTTTTTTTATAATTCTATTTAAATGCTTGTTGGCTTTCAAATTATTAATCTATGTGGTTCCTTGTGTCGTTATGACTTTTTATATGGTTACCATAGACAACACTAAAATTGAGTATTAGGCAATATTTTAAGGACAAAAATATAATTTTTCCTTTCATGTTTGAATGAAATCGGTGTTGGTTGGCTTCCTTGATGGTTCATCCAGTAGATAATGCTTGATTTGTTCATGATCTAGGTTTGATCCTCTTCTTTAATGCCTCATCTATTTTTTTTTCCTTTTTTTTTAATTCTATTTAAATGCTTGTTGGCTTTCAAATTATTAATCTATGTGGTTCCTTGTGTCGTTATGACTTTTTATATGGTTACCATAGACAACACTAAACTATTGACCTAACAAATTAGCCACATAGATAATGCTTGATTCATTCATCCAGTAGATAATGCTTGATTTGTTCATGATCTAGGTTTGATCCTCTTCTTTAATGCCTCATCTATTTTTTTTTCCTTTTTTTTATAATTCTATTTAAATGCTTGTTGGCTTTCAAATTATTAATCTATGTGGTTCCTTGTGTCGTTATGACTTTTTATATGGTTACCATAGACAACACTAAAATTGAGTATTAGGCAATATTTTAAGGACAAAAATATCATTTTTCCTTTCATGTTTGAATGAAATCGGTGTTGGTTGGCTTCCTTGATGGTTCATCCAGTAGATAATGCTTGATTTGTTCATGATCTAGGTTTGATCCTCTTCTTTAATGCCTCATCTATTTTTTTTTCCTTTTTTTTTAATTCTATTTAAATGCTTGTTGGCTTTCAAATTATTAATCTATGTGGTTCCTTGTGTCGTTATGACTTTTTATATGGTTACCATAGACAACACTAAACTGTTGACCTAACAAATTAGCCAATTCCAAGTTTAACGAGTTCAATTTATTGATTATTGGGAACAAGGTCAAGATTAACAAAAATAAAGCTAAGAGATATAGAAAACACCAAATTTATAATGGTTCAATTCATTATGAGCCAACATCCTCTTTACTGAGCTTGATGAGCTCACTCACATGACACTATATAATAATGGTTTTACAATAGAGATACATGAGGCAAGGCCTTTACATAATAAAAAATACGTACTCCCCCTAATAACAACAGACGTGTTGCCTCTATCCATTTGCTAGTTTATAGAGAGAATTGAAGGTGAGAATTGATTAATTTATGGAGAAAAACCTGATCACTCATGCCTCTCTTTATGGTTTAACCTCATTTTTTAAAGGATAATAGTCATGTGAGGGTTGTAGAAGCTGAGTTAAATTAGGATATTATAGTTCCATCCTAATTAGGTTTCACTTATTAAAGTCTACCAAATAAGGATAATAGTTCCCTTATTTGTCTAGACTTTTCTATAGAGTCCTGGTGAAATAAGACAACTCTCTTTCATCCAGCTAAGACTCTTTTTGGGTTTTGTAATAAATTAGCCTATGCCAAATTCCAAAGGAACAATATCATTTATTGCATTCATTGTCTCCTTCCTTTCCCCGTGTTTTTGTTTATCTCACTTGATAATATTTATGAATTAGAAAGATAATAACAAAAATGATTGTATAGAGAAATAGTTATAAGCTGCCAAAGAAAAAAAGAGAGAAAAAAAAAATAGAAAAGAAAGGTAAATGATAATATAATATGATCCTTAAAAACCATTATTTGTTTGTGCAAAAATATAAACCATCATTTGTGAGGAAACTCAAGATTATTGTTCAAACTATAAGGACTCAAGTTAGTGACATCTTGAATAAAAGATTGGCAAGAAAGGCATTTTCAAGTCCAAAGTTTACTCGTAAGAGGCTTCAACAAGAATCTTACTCACCAAATAAAATAAAAGTTATTTGATATATGAATAATACTACACTTTTTAAATGTTGATTCTAATTTTCATCCTAAGTTATGTGTTAAATATTTATTGGATGATTAATTTTTGTAACATCTAAAATCCCCTATAATTCTATTTAACAACCCATTGTTGTGGAATAGAAATATTAATATCAAAATTTAGAAAGCATATTATTATTCTTTGATATATAAAGGGGCATGTTTAGTGAATTTTTTTATATAAACAAATAAGTTTATACATAAAAGGCTTAGTGACATCAAACCTGATTGAAAGACTCCCTCATCCCTCCCTTACACGCTGCACCCCCTCCCCCCTTCAGGCATTAGTATTTTCTCTTAGTTTTAACAAAAGTGTCATTAATCAATGTACAATTACTATTTAGGCCTTGTTTAATGGACATTGTATCAAGTGACATTTTGATTAGGAAAAGTATACATGTGTAACTCATGTATAAATGAGAAAGAGACACATATCCTAGTTTAGGTCTCGGCATTACCCATTTCATCATCATCTTCCTTCATTATTTAGGCATTGTTTGGCAACAATTTCAAAGGTCTTATCCCAAAAGCATGTTTTGAACAAATTCCATCTTGTTTCCTCATTAAAAATTAGACTAACCCATTATTTCACCACTACTTTTCTTTTTCTTTTCATGGAGAAAGCCTTGATTCCTAAACGTGACCACATTTGGTACCCTAAGTAGGGAACCATAAAGTTATTTTCTAGAAAATCTTTCACCATGGAAGATGCTAAGTAAGGATTGAATTTGAAGAATAAGTCTTATCTCTTCTAAAAGTAATTGTATATGTTTTTTGGCTTTGCATTCAACTTTTGGCAAGGTAGCTGAAAATTGCATATAGATCTAGCACTGAACTCATTAATTGTGGTCAAATGTAATGTCTCCACAACCGTCATAAAAAAACCCCCCCAAATGGGATTTTGAAACTCAATTTCAGAAAAAGTCGGATTCGTGGATCTAGTGGCCAAATTGGGGAATCGGAGGGGATGAGAAGGAGCACATTGAGGATGGTAGTGAGGTAAGTGTGGATCTCTTTGGGAGTGAGGGCATCAATAGTGGCGACAGTCTTTTGGAATTCGACAGTGACAAGTGGTAGTTTCTAATTGGGTGGCAATGTGGAAGCAGCAGCGAGTCTATAAGTGTTGATGAGTGAACACGCACCTAAGTAAGGCCATTGGAAATAGTATAGACGGTAGAGGAAGCGAGTGATGAGCCTTTGCCTCCCACTGTTATCATGAGAAGAGTGAAAAAGCCTTACTGTTTTAGACCGGTAATAATGGCACTAAGAGAGGTCAAGAAGTACTAGAAGAGCACCAAGCTTTTGATTCGAAAGCTTTCATTTTATAGACTTGTAAGAGAAATTGTTCAGGACTTTAAGACTGATTTGAGGTTTCAAAGCAGCACTGTCACAGCTCTTCAAGAGGCGGCTAATGCTTATCGTGGGTCTATTTGAAGACACTAATCCCTGTGTTATTCCCTACCAATAGTATTTTTAATTATATTAAATTAAAACTCTATGTATTTTCATTAAAGTTTTTATTAGTTTCATCATATTTTTAATATCAAGACTTGGTTAAAGTTAATTAAATTAAAAGGAAAGCACGGAAATATATTGAGATTGAACTTTATTCAACCAGCCGTAATATCTATTGATTAACTATAGTTCCATTTTACATGCTTTCACACTGTTTTGATTGTGTTTATAATTCTTTGTATGTTAAAGAACTATATTCCCTTATTTATATTAAAACTAATGGATGGGAGTGTTTGTAGGCTTTTTTTTTTTTATAAAAAACAAAAATGGAGAGTCTTTCAATTAGTTTCACAAAACTTTGGGAATCTAAATATTAAAAATCCGATATAAATTGTAGTTCTTAGATTACAATCATTTTAAAGATTAAGATTAACGCCAACATGGATATTATTGTTAAAGAAAATGTTAATGAATTTTAGATTCACACTCAATTTGAATTTAATGCTGACATGGCTTTTTGTTATTAAAAAATGTTAATAAATTTTGCACCCACACTAAATATTACTTATTTATTTTCTCTTTTCTTTCTCCAACAATTAATACATTAAAATTAATTTTAGCGTACCTTTTCTTTACATAATTTTTTTTGTCATTTTTATTTTGATTTGCAAGAATATAAATCTAAGTAAAATAAATAAAGGAGCTCAAAATTGACTAAACTATAATTAGTACAAATTATTTACTTAAGTACAAAAAAAAAACTATAGAAAAAAAGAATAGAGAGATGGAAATTTTTTTATTATGATTTAATATGAAATTACTTTAAAGAGAAATAAATAAGTAATATTGGGTATGGGTCTAAAAATTTATTAATATTTTCTTTAAAAAGTATGTCAACATTAATCTCATCCCTATGTAAAGATTATGATCTTAGAGCTAATATTTTTATGTGGTGATGTTTGATAAAAAGACGTCTAGAGATGGAGCTAGTTCGAAATGGATTTTGAGGTTGAATTTTAATGATATTGGTTTTGGTGGTTCTATTCAGTTAGATGCAACTAATGCAGTTGAAGTTGTCCTCCTGCAATCCATATTGGTGCTCTTGCTTTGCAGGATGGCAAGCAGCCATGAATTGCCTAAGTTGGAACGTCCAGAGACTGGAAAGCCTTGGTATGTTGTAGGCACTAAAGGAAATAATTCAGAGGCATAACCTCGAGATTATATTTTCGACTGAGACTAAATCCACAGTAGTATAGCTAGACAAGCATGATTGATACTAGAGCTTTTAGTATGACTAGAAGAGGTTTGAGTGGTGGTTTAGCATTACTTTAGAAGGGTAAGGTGGATGTGTTGATCAGCTCCTATACCATGTCTTATATTGATGCCATAATTAAAAATGCAATGGACAGATGTGGAGATTTATTGGATTTTATGGGTTGCCAAAGGTTTTAAATAGACATTAGTCTTGAACTCTTTTTAGACGATTGACTAGTCTATCTCAGCTCATTTGGTTGTGTTATGGTGATTTCAATGAAGTGGTGAGAGATAGCGAAAAAGATGGTGGAAATTATCGCCCTTATGGCTATATAAGGATGTTTCAGGAAGCATTGAATTTATATGGTTTTATGGATTTGGGTTTTAATGGATTCCTTTTTACGTGGTGGAATAAAGAAATTTTGGGAGATAGTATTCTCAAAAGGTTGGACCAGACAGTATGGATATTAAAATTGCTTTATCTTTTCTTGAATTCTATATTGTTCCACTTGAAAATATGGAAGTTGGCCTCTTCTAATCTTAATTAATGGTAGCTGTTTTAAGGAGAGGCACGTACTCAAAAGGAATCAACAGTTCATGTTTGAAGAAGTTTGGATTGGTAATGTGGAGTGTAAAGGTATCATTAGAGAGGTTTGAGATTCGGGTATAGTAGCTAGAATAGTGGCTGATATGCAAGTGAAGTTGAATAGTTATGGCAGTGTGTGATGAGTATAATTTAGATACATATTATAGCCCTATTTTATCTTAATAATTATTCATTTTCAAGTAAATTAAGAGTTATTTATGCATTGATTGTTATTTTTATAGGTTTTAATTATAATAAGACGGGAATAAAAAAATAATGGAGGATATAGGGAATAAAATTCAATGATTTAGAGGCAAAAGAAATGCACAGTGAAATGCTACTGCAAAATAGGGGCCAAAATGAAAGAAATACAAAACTAGTGATGAATGCCTCAGCGTTGCAATTTACAATGCCCTGGCATTCTTGCATCAACGACAAATGCCCCTATATTCGGTTCATTAATGCTCCAACATTCACGCATCAACAGGAATGCCTATGCGTGGTAGACATCAACGTTAGGGTAAAACTTTGGATCTAGATCACAACGACTTAGCTTTGACAAAGAAACGTCGTAGCACTAGTAACACCCTTGCATTTAAGTATTATAACGCCCTGACATTGGCTCAACACCGAAGTATTATTAAGGTAATGCCCCAACGTTTGATTACAACTATAAAAACCTTGCATTTTGCCCACTAGAGAGAATTTTGGACCTCTTCTAAAAACATCTCAAATTATCTTAGTTCCAACACCTTTCTAACTCAGAAAACAGCCTATAATTGACAATCAAACACTAAAAATAACAATCAAACACATTTGGTGGAGAGATTACATAAGATTAACCCAATCAAGATCTTTTGGAGGATCAATTCTTGACCAATCCTTAAACTTGTACTTCATTTGCTTCAATTCTTACTGGTTTGATCTAAATTGACCTGCTTATATCATGTTTATATTTGTATACGATCTTGATATTATTATCATGTTGTTCTAAGTTTAATTTCTAGGATTATAGCTTTGATCTTAATATGATGGATTGATTTGTTGGATTGATTTGTTGGATTTGATTATTGCGAACTCAATTCTTGTTCAATTTTTTGGATCTTAATACTTTTGATATATTGGCCATATATTGAATGATTTGATAATAATTGAATAAACTTAGAAAAGGAATTTAATTGTTAAGCTCATGACAAATTGATATATGATCACAAAGTAGCATTTATGAATTTCGATCTAGTATATGAATATACCTAGATGACATGTATGGGTAATACAACTTGTGCTTAATGAATCTTGATCTATTTAATTACCATAGAAATATAATAAATTAATATATCTTGGTGTAATCACTTGATCATCGAAAAAGGCTCGTGGTGAGATTTGAGTTGTGACCAATAATTAAATTGAGAGAATAATAATCAGAGCACCATTGTTTAAAAAATCATATTAAGTAATAACTATAGTCCTAGATCTACATTACATATATTCAAATCTATTGTCTAATTTAATTATTTAATTACAGTTGATAATGTAAATAATTTTTAGTTTAATTTTAATCAAAACAAATAAAAAAATCAATCTTATAAATAAAAATGAGATTATACAATTTTAGAAATTAATTAAAAATACGACAAATTTCTCATGGAATTGACACTCTATTCACTATATTATTTGTTCTCGATAACATGCACCTACGCTTAATATAAAATTTTCACAACAGTATTCTTTAATCATGTGGAAAAAAATGCGTTCAAGGAGACTAAATGCCAAATTCAATCTCTTAAACAGTAGCTTGTCGAGTTGATAGAGACATCTCCTACGACTAATATGGATGCTGTAAAAAGAATTAAAACGGACTTGTCTATATTATATGAGCATAATGAGACATATTGGCGTCAATGTTTTAGAGGTTTGTGGTTAAAAGGCAGGGATCATAATTCTAAATTTTTCCATATAAAGGCTAGCCAGAAACTTAAGAAGAGCGAAATCCAAGGCCTATCTGATAAAAAGGAACGGGGGAGAGATGATTCAGGGGATATGTTCCAGTTATTTTTTAATATTTTGCTGATTTGTTTGCAACAGATCAGGTTGCTGAGGAAGCTTTGGACGTTCTAGGTGCTGTTGAGGCAAGGGTGGATGCGAAAGATAATTCACTATTAATGAAACCATTTGGAGTGGACGAGGTGAAGAGTGATCTTGATCAAATGTATCCAGCTACATCCACAGGCATAAATGGTATGCCTGCCTTATTTTTTTAGAAGTATTGGCATATAGTGGGCAGAGAAGTTACTCAGGCCTATTTGGAAATTTTGAATTTGGGAGAGGATCTAAGTGCTATCAAAAAGACTCTTATTGTTTTAATGTCAAAGATTAAATCTTCGGAGAGGGTGGCTGACTTTAGACTTATTAGCTTGTGCAACATGCTTTATAAAATAATCTCTAAGTGTGTACCCAACAGAATTAGACCTTTATTGTTGAAATTATTTTCCTAGCTCAAAGCGCATTTATTACATGGAAATTAATTATTGACAATGCTATGGTAGCCTTTAAATGTATTCATTATCTGAAACGACAGTTGAATGATAGTGAGGGTGGGTGTGCTCTAAAGTTGGACATGGCTTAAGGTGTATGATAGAGTTGAATGAAAGTTTATAGAAGCAATAATGGATAGATTGGGGTTTTAAAAGGAATGGGTAGCGAAAGTCACGAGGTATATTACCATGGTTTCTTTTTTTTTTTCTTGGTTAATGGAGAGGTAACACAGATTTACAGCCTTCTAGAAGTTCAAGGTAAGGGAACCCGTTCTCACTTTATTTTTTCCTCTTATGTGTAGAAAGGGAAGTGTTATCGAATCTCCTAGCTCAGGTCAAGAGTAATGATTCCCTAGTTGGGTTATGTATTGCCCTTTCTTGCCTGCCTATTACTCACTTATTTTTTCAGATGACAAATTTTATTCTAGAGGGGAAGGTTGGAGAATTGCGTGGTTATGAAGCAATTATTATTGTGTTAGAAGAAAGCTTCAGGCCAGATTGTTAATTTTCCAAGTCGGTCATGGCTTTTGGAGGTTCGATGAGCTAGGTCACTAAGGCAGATATTTTGGAGGTCCTTGAGTTTGCGGGGGTGGAGTGCCATAAAAATATTTAGGACTGCCAGCCTATGTGGGTAGTATCAAGAAGGAAATTTTCAATTCAGTTAAATCGAAAATTTGGTGAGTTCTTATTAAGGCTATTATCCAAGCTATCCCAACCTATGCTATAAATTATTTTAAGCTTCCAATGTCCCTATGTGAAGAGATTTCTAAGTTGTGTGTTAGGTTCTGGTGAAGGGAATCGGAGATGAAAATAAGATTTATTGGACTATGAGGGACAGTTTATATAAGCTAAAGGAGTGGGGTGGGTTGGGTTTTGCTATTTGATAGCTTTTAACCAAGCTATGCTCGCAAAACATTGTTTGTGAATTGCCACGGATCTGACCGCTTTGGTAGCAAAGGTTTTTAAGAGTAAGTATTTTGAAAGTGAGTCATTCTTAGATGCCGGAGTAGGATCTCATCCTTCTTTTATTTGAAAGAGTCTGTAATAGGGAAGGCAGGTGATCCGAAGGGCGTTGAGATGGTGCCTAGGGTCAGGTGAGAGGGTTAGTCTATCATGATCGATGGCTTCTTAGACTTATGTTATTTAAGCCCTTCTTTTTGCTCCGTTTCTTCAAGACGATTCTCGTGTGGTTGATTTGTATCTGTTCAATGGAGATTGGAATGAGCCGTTGATTCGGGAGGCCTTTGTTGTCGAGGATGCCAATTTTGGCTTGCCTAGGTTGAAGCCAGATCGACAAGACCATCTTTGTTGGCATTTTGATAGAAAAAGATAATATTCTATGAGAAGCGGGTATTGGGTGGCTATGGAGGCTAAGCAGATAGGGCAGGCCTTAAAAGAGGAGGACATGATTTTGTGGCGTACGCCAGTTTTGAACAAATGAAGATCTTTTTCTGGAAACCTTACTTCAATTGGCTCCCAACTCCGGCTCAACTGTGAAGTAATATGGATGTGGCTGATAAATGTCCAGTTTGTTACCGTCGAGGTGAGTCAGTGCCTCATGCATTATGGACGTGTAAGGTGGCAAAGCAATTTTGGAGAGAAGTGGCTGTTTTGATGAAGATCGAGGTGACTACGGACAGAATTATGAGTGGGGATTTTAGCAAGTTAACTTACAAGTTGCTTGAAGGAGTCTCGGTGGAGCAAATAAAATGGGCGGTAGCTAGCTGCTAGGCGTTGTGGAATAATCAAAATAGTGTTCTGCATGGTGGTTCGTCGAGAGGAGCAATAGATTTGGCTGGTTGGTCAAATTTGACGTAGCAAATGCTGTAACAGATAGTGTGGAATGTGATCATGTGTCAAGAGAGAAGCTGAAGTGGGTCCTCCTGGGTAGAAGCGGTGAAGATGAATTATTAAATTGTGATGCGTCCTGTAATGTTTCATTGTGTAAAGCCGGTACAGGAGGAGTTATTCGAAATTATTTGGGGGTTGTGATGGCGATTGTAACTACTCCAAAAAGGTTTAACAAATCAGTGGAAGTCTTGGAGGGTATGGCCTGTATGTTGGGACTCAGATGGCTTTGAATGCTAGATTCTCTCACATTATTATTGAAAGTGACTCTTAACAAGTTATCAATACGGTGAATAAGATGGAAATCCTGCGTTTAATAATTTATTTTCCGATTAAAGATATCAAAGAGCATTAAATTCTTTCACATCTTATTGTTAATAGGAAACCCAATAAAGTTGTCCGTGCTTTTGTTAAGAAATCGTTAAGTTGAGATGATACTAAATTTTGGTTTCCAGATTTTCTGATCTGTATTTCAACTCTCGCGAGCTATACTAAATTTTTATTTCTTGTTTCAAAATAAAAACTTGTTCTTATATGTAATAAAAAAAACCAAAAGGAATTTGTACATAACCTTAAGAAAAGCTTTATTACAAACATTGCCAGTTGGCAGTATAATTGCTTTATAATTATAGTTCAAACGAAATAAGCTTTTTGCTTATTTTTTATAAGCTCAAATATCAAATTCCTTTACATTATTTTATTACCATAACAAAACATAATTAAAGGGAATAAAGTCTCATAAAGACTTTACATCCAAGACACACTAGTGAACATGTAACACATCTCCATGGAAAAAAAGAAAGCAAAAAGGAAAAGAAAAAAGAAAAAATTAAATACCCACTTGCAAAATTTTCATGCAAAATAATCAATAATCAATATCAATATTCAATAAGGCCTTTCTCCAAGATAGTTACCAGGAGGATCATAGTTGCAAGTCATGAAAACACCTCTCCCATCATTACAAGTCACACTTGCACATCCAACTCTCCTTGTTTTGCTCCACACAATTTGTGTATAATGCCCACATTCCTGCCCGCCGTTGCATGAATTAGACCAATAATCGTACGAGCTCTTCTCCGAAAGCCACGACGCCACAGCCTGCGCCGGCGCCCAGCCGTTCCCGCTTCCCCAGAAAATATTCTCCCCATAAGGGCCATTGGAATGCTTCAAGTCACAGTCATCCCTCCTTTGGTTGGCATACCATTCTGCATAGCTTGCCAAATTCGGATCCCACTGCAGTTGCGGCATTCTAAGAGCAGCACGAGCAACATTTTGAGGAGCCAAGAACTGAGCGGCCAGGCTGAAGTAATCGTTATTGCTCGGTCTTATGAGAGCACTGGTGCCTGAAGTTGAAATGAGCAGCACAAAAATGGCGATTGTGGCACGGAATATTGTGAATGCGCTCATTCTGAGATGTTGTGATGAGCCAGCCTTCATCAGCAGGGAATTGAAATGTGATAATTGGGCTGTGAACCAACTTACAATGTAGCAACACGTATTTATAATAATTGTAAATTCTGTTGGTGTCTTTTTAAGAAGTGGTCGGATTAGGAAGAGGTAATAAGTGTCAACTATGGGGTGGCACGCATGTTCGATAATGATTGCCACATTTGTTATTGTGGGGAGACAAAGGTACTCAAAGACCAAACTACTTTTCTAATATTTCATAATAAAAGTATATGTGCTGGCCCTATCTTCATAGTTTATCATTTGATTCATCCGCATAATAAACAGAGACGATGAACACACATTATCTATAAAGTCCGAATTTTTACTAGATTATAGAAATCTTTTAATTAGTTATTAGTGTATTTTTCATTTTCTTCTTTGAAAAAGAAAAAAAATAATTTCTTGATTTGAATTTTTATCCAAAGGTAATATCATCAAATACAAAGATACATATTTAACATAGATATATAATTTGAACTACTCTATCAAATTTTTATTTATGATGAAAATTAAAGATAATTTTTGTTATGGTTCTATAATTAACCTAGCATTTTTTTATTCATCCACTACAATGTAGGGAGAAGAGAACGCGCATAAAGACTGATCAAGTTTGGAGTGGAAGCATTCAAAATAGGACAGAAGGTTTAAAATCTAAATTTCATTATTGTTGGACCAAAGTTTGTTCAACGCCATAGATTATAGATTTGGAGTTACTCAAAGTAAGCTTTGGACTTAATTAAAAAGAAATAAAAATATTAAATTATGTGAAATCCAACCAGATCATGCCACGTTGAGAAAGATTTGCAACCATAGTACAGCTTGCCTGATTAAAATAGCTTTCAAGTATGCTAGTACTGTTCCTTCCACATATATATATATGCTAGTATTATAATTAATAGAGAAATTGACAGTTTAATCTTGTGCTTATATTTGGTCTCTAATATTTTAATAATTACCAATTATATTTTTTAGGAGTGTTTTTACTATTATTTTCATTATAAAATATATTCTTTTGTTATCATTTTTATCTCTAAGATATAATTATTTTTATTTTTAAGAGGCTTCATTGGTAATTTTTAAAATATTAGAGACGTCGCGGATAATTCAATAAAAATGTAAAAATTAAAGTGACAATTTTGCTAACTAATAATATAAAAAATATATCTTTTATTCCTAAATTGTATAAAAATATTTTAAGAAATCAGGTACTAATCATCTTGCATTCCTTTTGCGGTGAGTGTAATTTATATTATATCATGATTGTTTTATTTATTTTTTCCTCTAATCCTATGCTGGCGTAATCTGAATTTTATTTTTAAAAACACATGTAAAAGAAAAGACATGGAACCCCTGTACATTGCACAACTACTCCAAACTTTACAATTGTCAACCATATTTTATTAATTCTGGGGGCATATTGATATTCTTGTTGTGAATGTAAATGAATTTTGATATCACAAACTTCGTTTGTTCCATGACAAGAAATCAAATACTCCAAATGATGTAATTCATTTCAAGTAACTTCAACATCAGAATTTTGACACTATCGAGAAATATGATAGATATACTTCTACGGAAAAACAGATTTATTTAGTATGGGTAAATTTTTAAAAAATCAATGGCATTAGTTTCTAGTTAAAAAGCTATTAAAGAATCACTTGAAAACGCGTTTTGAATTGTTCCTTTAAGAGTATTTAAAAAAAAAATGAAAAATTGATTAAAAAATTCAAAATCTATTTCCACATCAACAATGCATTTTCATGCCCTCTTTACACATTTGCAAGATCCTTTCTTTCTTAAAAAAGAATTACCATAAGATGATTTTAAAAGCTTCACATAAAAGCATTTTTTTTTAAGTAATCAGTTCTTAATTACATAAAGATTTTTTATTTAAAGAAAATACTTGTAAACGCATCTATATTTTAGAATAAAATTTTATTTTAAGTTAAATTTTTACATAAACAAACACAAACATGTGATTGATGATTATAAAAAAATAAATTATTACCATCTATGTATAAATGCTAACACGAGTCATAAAATTTTTAAAAATTTAAATAAATTTAATTTAAGAGATAATTTTAATTCCTGTATTTTATCTAAAAGAAATATAAATATGGTGTGTAGATTGGCTAAGTCGAAATAATAAATGATGATTAATTAATTAAGAAAAACTACTCTATCTCTCTAAAAATTTTCATATATATTATTTTTTTATTTTTAAAATCATTTATTATTTTTGGGTATTTTTAAAAAAATAATATTAAAAAGACTAGTTACACATATATATATATATACACACCTTTTTTTTTTTCTAAAAAAGTGATTAATAATTTTAAAATTTTCAAAAATATATATATACACATAAAAACTTAGAGGCGCAATAGTTGTCTTCCCATTAATTTAAAATGAAGGCCAAAATTACTCTTGGTTATTATCAATTAGAAAATAGATTTGTTGCACGAGTTAAAATAAGAATCGAGAAGATCTTAATCAGTACCGGCAAAATCCAGGAATTTCTAAAAATAACATCCTAAATCAATGGAGATACTGTGCAATATTACCACCTCAATCAACGGAGTGGCTTCTAGAAGATTTTATTGCTTTTTTGTTTTTACATTTTTTTTCTTATTTTTCGATTACCATATATTGAAATTTAAAACTTAAAATTTTCAATAAAAAAAGTTATAAGTTTATAATGAAGATACCTCCCAAAAAAAAATCAAATTTTAGCAGTTATTCATAATTTTAATCAATTCAATGAATTTTTAATTTTATAGTTAAAAGAAAGGTTACTTCTATCACTTTTATTTTAGAGATGAAAACAATTTCGACCCTATCCATTCTAATCTAAGTTGATTGAGTTGATGTAATGTCTAATGTATTCATTGTTAATTGTTATTATATATCTACCCTTTCATATTAATAAGGAAAAAAATTAACAACTAATTAATAAGTAGTAGTCATCAAATAGTGACTGTTTGACTCATTCACAACTAACTTAAACAACTCAAGCATTGCCCAAATTTCCTATTTACTCAAAGAAATCTATGTAAATGCACCTACGAAGGCTTGGACAAAAGCCAAAATTTCCCTCCAAGTAGATAGAACCTGTTTCCGCAACTTGCAATCTTCATAAATGGATTGTAGATATCATGGGAAGATGATAATAAATTATATAATAGTAGTTTGAATATGATTTTAATTACAAATCTCATTTGAGCTATTAAAAAAGTTTTTCAAAAGGAGTTAGTTGATTCCCTCTGAGAATCCTCTTACAAGCAAGGATAATAGGAAAACACCATTAAAAAGAAATTAAATTCATTTAGTCACTATTAAATTAAACTATACATTCACAATTAATATACTTGGAGAAGGATTTAAATTCCTTATTTGTTAAAAAAAATTGACGTAAGAAGGCATCCAAGTTTGAGAGAATTATAATAATACAATGATTGATTTGCTTATATTTGCTTGTTATACACTCCACCACTCATATCACTCTTTTTTTCTTTAAAACATTAGCTTAAGCATTTGAATGTTTTCTTTTACATGAGGATGAAGGGTGCTTTGGTTAATTTGAAAGAGTAGAGCGAGGAAAGAAGGTAATATATGTGAAGGTTTTAATTCAAGAAACTTCAATGGTGTTGTTTATGAGAAGGTTTTAACCAAAGACAACCATTTATGAATAAAGAGCTAAGCAAAAAGGAAAGGGAAACAAATAGTATAAACACAATAATTCTAAGAAGAAAAATTCATGTTGCACTAACAAGTGCTAATGAAAATCCTCACACAAATAGAATAAATGAGAAAAGAGAAAGACTAATTGAGAGAAAAGTTGACAGAAGAATATGAAGAATTGAATGGCACTTCAAGGGATATGCTATATGAGCAGTAGTAAAAGAATAGACCGAGAAGTACAAAACATGAAGGATTATGGGAGAATGAAACAAAAGATGAAGTACCTCGGAGAGTTATGAGAAAAGAAACAAGTAAGGGCGAAGAAAGTAGATAGTGAAGAAGATATAAGACCTTCTATTATAAAAGAAGTTAAGGAATTATATAGAAAAATAAATAAACACAAAATCACTAAGGGCATAGTATTCCTAGCAAATAAGGTGAACCAAGATTCATTCATAGATCCCATCTAGCAAGCTGAAAAGTTTACATTTTCTCAATGCCAAATTTTCAAATGTACGTGAGACTAGGGACCCGAAAGAGCATATCTTAACTTAAAGGTAGAGAAGATTATACATCCACGTGATAAACACTTAAAATGTTTTACATTCCTGTCAAGCTTAAATGACCCAAGCAAGCGTGGTTTTATAGATTGAATGAAAACTCAATAAAGATTTTTGGCCCATTTTATTGCATAATATATGCAAAACCACAAGAAGAAGAAAATCACATCGGACTTATTCGTTGTGAACAAAAGGCAAAACGAGACCATTAAAAGCTTCCTTAATCAATTTAATTAGGAACTCAATAAAGTAGGAACCTATGACATCGAAGTTGTTGTCCAAACCTATTAGAAAGTCGTAAGGACATCCACCCAATATTACCATTACCTTGTTCGCAAAAATTTAACTTTGTTTGAAGTAATCAATTAGAAATATGAGCAATAGATTTGTGAAGAGAAAGATGAGGCAACAATAACAAATGAAACGTCTATCATCATAACTAAAAAAGAATGAGGGATGCCTCAATAGAAAGGTTACAAAAAGCGACCTTTAACTACAAAAGGTAAACATTCCAATAATTAATCTTGATCAACGTATCGACAGAGAAAATCTAGGTAAAGTATAAAGGCACAAGACACTTTAGGAAACCTAATATCATACGAGATGATCAAAATATCATGCTAGAAAAAGAACTCTAGAAACCTTCTAAACTAAATAAAGACCCAAAGATAAATAGAAAGGAATTATAGCTATAAAAAAAAAAAATTGGCACCAGTATTAAACATGATCCATAGATCACTATTCATTTTTTGTTATAGAAGAAAGGAGAAAAGAAGTACATAAGAGTGGGAAGCATATGGAGAACATGACTTCACTTAGGGAACACCTAGTAACCTCAAGGATATTAATATGGAAGGGAAAGGAGAATTGGATAAACATAAAGTAGTCTTGAAAGGATTGAAAAAATGCAAAAATCGTGCCGAAGAATCCATAGAAGTTTTATGAACAAGAATGGTTATGAATCAATTCTTTATAGCAGTGTTGTAAGAGAGGCCACTAGATAGAAAAAGAATAAATAGGAGATAAAATCCACTATTTAAGAGAGCATCTAAAGTCTAGAAAAATAGGATTAAAGAGACATCTGTTAATTTAATCATGTCAATGAGCATGAGTTAAAGGAGATCATTTTCTCCTAGTAGGACCTAACCTGCCTATTACTTCCACATTTAGACCCGTTGGTAGTATGTAGTAAGTATAACTATTGCAAGAATACTAGTTTAGAAAGTCTTAATTCATAGAGAAAGTAGCGAAAATATTATATTCTGAGATGCATTCCAACACATGAAGTTGGATGAAAAAGACATCAAGGGGTGCAACATTGAGCTTATTGTGCTCGAAGGAGGAAAGGTACAATTCAAAGGAATTATCACATTACTCAAGGAAGCAGCTTTCTGAAATTGGAATAACTAGTGGTTAATACACCCTCTACTAACAATGCTATAACAGAAAAATATTGGCTACACTTTATAGAAGTTGTTTCATCCATCCTACGCCAGCTCATGAGATGTATCTCAACCAGCAGAAGGAGGACAATAGATATTAATAGAAAACAACTCCAAGCCAAACATTGCTACACCAATGCAATCAAACCATAAAATTTCAAAAGAACGGAGGTGCCAAAAAAGACTGTCGTACCCACAAAAAATAAGATAAATGAGAAATAGAGACCGAAAATGAAAGATGACACCGCTTTGTAAGCCCATACGTAACTTTCACTTCCACTCAAGGTGAAAGCATTTAAAGATAAATAATAATTACAAGATTGGTTTCCAAAGGGGCTTCCTCGAGAGAAAGAAGAGTATATAACACCATGCATCAAGAAAATAAAGGTAGTTCAATTAAACCCTTCTACCACCAACAAAAAGGTGCTGTTATGCACCAATAAGACTAGATAAGAGAAAGCAAACATGATCGAGTTATTTAGAAAAAACCAAGACATTTACACTTAATCACACGTAAATATAATTAGTATAGATCTACAAGTAATATGCACGAGCCAAGCATTAACAAAAACCACACCTTAGTTAGACAAGTACAAAGTAATTCTAACCTAAAGTAGAATAAGATCTTTTATGATGAAATAAACAGTCTATGAAAGTCTGTTTCATCCAAGAAGTCTAGTACTCAGAATGACTTTCCAACATGGTGGTTATAGGAAAGAAGAATGGGAAGTGACGAGTCTGTATATATTACACGAAGCTTAATAAGGAAATTGTTAAAGACTCCTTCCTCCTTCCTCCTTCCCAAGGTAGATAAGATAATAGATGCTATAACATGCTCTAAAATATTGTCTTTTTAGAAGCCTACCATGGACATAACCAACTAAAGATAAACCCAAAAGGTAAAAAGCAAATGAGCTTTATGACTGAGCGAGGGATTGATAAGGGTTTAATTATACTATTATATTTATCTCTCTGAACTTAAGTTTTGCTTTAAATTATAAATATTTGTCTATTTAATTGTATTTTGTTGTATCATAAACAAGTGTATGAGGTAAAATGTGAAGATTCAAGACAAACCGGAGGTAAAACGGTAAAGAAATGGCAAAGATACAACGAAAATTGGAAGGCCTCCATATGTAGGCCTGGGCGTTGTGGTGCCCAATCGGCTTCCCCACCAGATGCGTTTCTAGGTTTAAGCACCATGGTGCTCAGACCCAAGCACCGCAGAGCCTGTGCAATAACTAAAACACCTCATCAACTTTTCTATTTCGACTTGGATTCAAAGGCCTTGCCCCTAGGGTTTCTTAACCTATAAAAACATTCTTTTCAGAGCCAAAACACAAAATTTCAGGGAGGTAAAACTTAGGGAAATATTTTACAACAAAAATTAAGGATTAAAACCAAGAATTCAATATTCAAACTTCAAGTCAAGAAAAAGAGAGAAGTAAATCAAAGAGTCTTTTTGACTAGTTTTTTCTTCTCTGTTCTTAATTATGATGTCTTTGTTCTATTGCTTTGATACTCTTGAGTTTGTGATGAGCTAAACTCTTTTGATCTAGGGTTAGACACTTAAACCTAGTATGTGGTTGAATTTTATTAATTTTTAGTTTATGAACTTAATACATTATAATTGATTCATTCTATCTTATGTTTAATGCTTTCATGATACCAAATCAATATCTTGAATGATTAGGTTACCATGATGAACTCGACACAAGAATTTATGTGTTTAACCTAGGATAGTTTGATGCATGATTATAGGGTAACAACTATAAGTTTCATGTAAAATAGATATATACTTGATGGCATGTATAGTATGATTTAGACTTGTTCTTATTGAATTACATTCTATTCAGATTACCATAGATATATAGGCAATTGTTAGAATGCACAATATAATCACTTGACCATCGATAGAGGCTTGTGATGAGATTAGAGTTTAGCTAATCAATTATATTAATGGATTAACTAAGAGATTAATGAGCCCAACGAACTACTAGGGGATGAATCAAAACCTTAGATTATTCTTAAGTGGTGAAATCAACCATTTGCTTGCGGTTGATTAATCTTAGTTTTAATTTAATTGTCTTAGTTTAATTAGATTCAAGCTATCTTTAGATTTTTCTAGATAAAGGTAAACTAGAAATAATTTTAGTAATTTATTGTAAGAAATAGATTAATAGTCCCTGTGGGAATGATAACTTTGACTTAAATCCTATATTATTTGATACAATAGTGTGTACTTACGCTTAGCTATTATTGTATACATCAAGGATATATTGCTATAAAGTAATACCATTCAAATTGAAGAACGAGGGAGCCACCTTCTAGAGTTTCATCAATAAGGTTTTTAGGAAGCTAATAGGAAGAATAATGGAAGCCTATATCAACGATACAATAGTCAAGAGTAAAGAAGCAAAAGATTATATGACAGATTTACAATAAGTATTTGATATGCTAAAAAAATTTCAAGATGCATTTTTAATGTCTCATCGAAAAATTTCGTAGGACATATTATAAGCATAATAATGATCGAGGACAACATTTCCTAAGTCCAAGCTCTGTGAAACACCATAATCCCTAGAACATTAAATGAATTGCAGTTTTAACTAGAAGAATGGTAGCATTCAATAGATTCGTCTCCAAAATGTTTAATAAATGTAAACCTTTCTTCAAGCAATAAAAGACAAAAATAGGAACTTATAGGGACCAAAATAGATAGAAGCCCTACAAAATCTCAAAAGTACCTAAAGGAATTTTCAATCTTATTTACATTACTTTCTAACAAAACATTATTTCTTTATCTTGTAGTTTTCAATATAACGATTAGTGTGATGCTGCTTAGGGAAAATGAAAGCCAATAGAAAGCAATCTTTTATACTAACAAAGTGCTAATCGATGTGAAAATCAGATACTCGATAGCAAAAAAGCTTATCCTCGCCCTCGTACAAGCTGAAGATAAGCTCTAGTGATATTTCGACGAGCACCCATTATAGTGTATGCATTTTACCTACTAAAATGCATCATATCCAGGGTAGATGCTGTAGGAAGGGTTACTAAGATGACAATAAAATTGATACACTTGGACATAGAATAGTGCTCGAAGACTATAATCAAGGGACAAGTAATAGTAGACTTTCTATTATAATACGATCTTGTTGTGGAAGATGATGCGCTGCTATTAGAGTAAAATGATAGAAAGGAAGCTTGATAGATAAACATGATGAATTTTCCAACCAAAAAGGTTGAGGTTTAGACATTAGGATCAAAATCCCAAATGATTAATAGTAAAACATGGAGTGACATTTGTTAGAGATGGTGCTTATATGTCATTCCAATATTATATGAATATTAATTGTTTAATATTTATACAATAAAGATTTTGAATAGTATCGTTAATATTAAATATATAAGGTAAGATGCTTGTAACGTTTCGAATATTGAATTGATCTGAAAGAGTTCAAATTGGGTCTAAAGGAGTTTGACTAGGGCTAAAAGTTATAAATGCTAAGTGTTAACACCACTAAAAGTTAGCAGGTTATAAAATTTAGCGAAATCTAAAAAGTTAAAGTCTTGTCTGAAATAGGACAAAGACATTGGAATATACTAACAATGACATAGTTGCAAAAAATTGCAAGTATTACTAAAACATGTCATTGTGTAAGTATGTTCTCAAGTTATATGTTTTTGATCTATTTCTACCGATGCTGGGTCTGTTAGATGGAACCTTTTTAAATATAGATTAGTGTATATCTATTGCTGGATGGTGGAGATGGTTAATCTTAGCAAACCATAAGCTTAGTGAAAGCTCGTATATATATAAAAATATTCAGTAAGGACTGAATACTGAACTGACTCAAGAAGACCTCTAATAAATATCCCATAAAATTATTAATTGAGTGTCTTCTCAAGTTGAGTAGTATTCATAGTCCTTTGACCTGAGGACTATAGTGGGCATGTTAGTTATCCACTATACTTGGGTTCTACACATGTCAGAGACTTTTTTATGGTCTAACTGCTGAGTGTCGTTGGATATGGTTTGATGCTCATAAAGTCCAGTGTGTGTAGATATAGGATCTATCGGCTCATATGGGTGAGTTGTATATCTTAATGTTCTAAGATTGTATTCCAGAAAGTCTTGTGGCCACAAGCATAATAAATCGAGAAAGAGTTTCTCGAGGGATAAACAATATCTCAAAGGTGTTTGCAAATATTGTTTATAAAATACAAATCTAGGAGATAAGTTTATGGTTGAGCAATAGGAGACTTGATGATGTTGATTTATATCTCCGCTCTTCTATGATATAAATGACAGGAGAATTATACAAATATAGTTTAACTGTAACTTGTATGGTTCAACGTGTTATTTTGTTTATCTATAACGTGTGTGTGTGGCATCGGTTATGGACTTATGAAAAAGTTTCGTAAGACAAAATAGGTGAGAACCTAGAGAGTCTCACTATATGAAGTGTACTTGTTGAACATTGGAGTAACACACCGGGTCAAACAGTTCGATCTGAATTTTTTTTTAAAAATATGAATTTATTTTAGAATCTCTCAAAGAGTAGTTAAGGTTTAAGTGCTAAATTTAAAATTGTGCCATTAATTTGTATATGTACTAAATTGGACATTAGTAGATAAAGCTATGAAATAATTGTTGTTTCATAATATATTTATACATTCGGCTATTATTATATTAAAATGAATTAATTTATTTTAATGGTTATCATTAATTATTTGTTAAATTCTAATTGGCCATTCAAAAGCAATTCTTTTGATTTGTAAATTACAAATTGAATGAATTTGGAAGCACTATGTGTTTAATGGTCATTTGAGAGACAATTCAACAACCAAAAGTATTTATCCTTGTCATGCTTAATTTGTAAGTATGAGGTGTCATTTATTAATGGCATTTGACAAGGTTTTTGCCACTAATCTCCCTTGTGCATGACTAGCACCAAACGCTCTTTGCCACCAAATAAATTGAAAGCATAAAATTGCTTTATTAAAGCCTTGTCATAATTCCAATTTTTAGGGCACTAATATCAGTTTTATTTGCCAAAATAGGTGGCGGGAATGACTATATAAGTGGCGGCATTATACAATTCAAAGTGTAGTTAATTTTGTAAACATTACAAATTCATTAAAGTGTTAGTCATTAGCCTGAGAGACAAAGAAACAAGAGTTACTTTCAGTAAATGGTTCTTACTGGAATTAAAACTACTATTTTAGCACTGCAATTTCACTGGAGTTGTAGACTAGAATTGCTCGTGGGATCACTTTTGGGTGAAACTCTAGAAACAGAAACTACCATGAATCGTCTAGGATAATTTTTTATTTCATTAATTTAATAAAATATATATTATGTGTATTAATTTTGCTGTGCACTATTGCATGTGAGACATGTAATAAAAATTAAAAGTGCTCATAATTACCTGATGTACAGCACACCAACAAAATTATTATCCCATCATCAAACAATGAGGCAAAATATAAAGCACTGATTGAGGGATTGACAATAGCCCACTAATTGATGATAAAAGGACTCTATATATATACCTACTCCACTCTAGTCACTTCCTAGTGGAGTGAAGATTACACAACAAAAGAAGAAAGAATGAAGACTTATCTCACCAAGGTAAAGAAAGAAGTCAAGTGATTACAAGAAATCATTATCACTGAGATACCAATGAACCAAAATGAAAAAGCAGATAAACTTACCAAGGAAGTAGCCAGACTTAAAAAAGGAATAGTCATATAAAAAATCGATTATCTCACTTTCGGGGGAGATGCATATGCCTCGATTTTAATGACTGCATCAAGAAATCAAAATTAGTAACTCATAATAGAAAGAGAATTATGGATATAAATATAAAACAATAACCTACTTATGTTGGGGAAGAATCCTTTGTAAGAAAATTGACTAAAGAAATTCTTACCATCGTCCTCGTTGAAACCTAGAGGAAACAATACCTCATCGAGAAGGAATTAATGTAGCAACACGTTGATCTGATATGAAGCAATGTCAAAACTAGCATGAAGATATTGACCTTGCTGGTCTAAAGAGGCCAAAGTTAAAAGGCCTTCCTCTATAGTTAGTGTACACAGTAAGTGTCATACTTTAGAAAAACAAGCATACCGTAGAAGAAGCTCAATCTTAAATATTTCTAAAAAGCTTCTTAGAAATATTTTCCTTGTTGGGATAGAATGGAGGGTTAAGGTATTCTAATGGTCAAAATAATAAAATTGGGTCTGCATTACAAAGGGAAGGTCGGATCTCATCCATTCCCTGCTTATTACTATAGAATTCTTATTAAAACTGACCATTTGGTCTTCAAAATCTATAACAAGTCTCCTCCCTCCCTTAGGGGCACAATAATAGTTGATTTTAGTGCACCAAAAACTATAGCTAAAAAAGACATCATAAATAATAAGAAGGTAAGGAAGGGGAATCATGTGGTTTAAAGTGGAAGCATATGGAATACATTTCGTTAAATCTATAGGGAGAGGTCCAATAACGTGTAGAATTTCATGGATCAAAGGTAGAACGAGTTATGAGCATAGGCAATACTTCTAAACACCTTCATTAAGTTTAGACCTTTAATGGTCTGACTTGTGGGCATAAATAATACTCTTAAACATCTTTATCAAGTATAAACCTTTGATGATTCGACTTGTGGGCATAGACAATACTCCCAAACACCTTTAAATAAAAGGCACAAGGTTTTCTTTCATTCTATGCTTCTTAAGGCATTTTTCCCTGCAAGCTTTTAGTAGGAGAATTGTTTATCAAATATACCGTACAATTAATAGCCTCAGCTCAAAATTATTTAGGTATGTTCTTACTTTTTAACATACTTTAGACCAATGTATGCAAAATTCTTAAACCTCTAGCCTAAACTAGGGTTTTCAAAATTTCCTTAATCGAGTTTTTTTGCCCTAAATTATTTATTTTTGTAAAAACGTGGACTACCACATTGACCTATGGGTCTTAGAATTTTTGTGATAATTATCTAGTTAAAAGAACCATTCGATAGCTTTTAAATAGTATATTATGTGTGAAATTCTGAGACTTCTAGCCTAAGTTATAGTTATATTTCTATTATGGGACCTAAGAACCATTAGAAGGTAGCGATACCATTATTTTCACAAAATTCAATAAATTATTTTGAGGTAAATTCACCGCATCTATAAGATCTCATGGTTTTAATATAGTGCTCACTTTCATTTTCAACAAGTGCTCTAAATTTCTTAAAAGCGCCAAATGCCACCGATTTATTTTTAAGAAAATATACCCAAATATTTTTCTTTAAATCATTAATAAAAAGAATAAAATAATTATTATGCCCAAAAGAGCTTGGGTGAATTGGGCCACAAATATTGATGTGAACAAGTTCAAGTGGCTTGCTTGCTCTTGATTTAGATTCTTTCAGAAAGCTATTTCCAAATTACTTTCCAAGTAACTATCCTTCACACAATTGATCTGAGTGATTAATAGAAGGCAATCCTCTCACCATTTGTTTATTAAATAATAATTTAAGGCCATCAAAATTAAGGTACACAAATCTTAAATGCCATAACCAAGATAAATTTTCAAAATAAACCTTTATGCATTTTGCAACATCATTTTGAATGTCAATAAAAACATTTTATTTTTAGTCATTAGCACCTTAGCTATTAAAGTATGGTTACCATCTCTTATTGAAAGGTTATTCTCTCTCGTATGAATATCATATCCTTTTTCTAAGAATTGGCCTATGTTTAAAATATTATTTTTCATTCTAGGCACATAATAAACATTAGAAATGAATTAATGCCTTCTATTTTTAATTTAATTAAAATTTCACCCTTTCCTTTCACCAAAATTTTAGAATTATCTCCAAAGATAACATTGCTATTTACCGATTCATCAAGCTCTACAAGCATGTCTTTATTCCCACATATATGATTGCGAGCCCTAGTGTCATGATACGTGAGTTCACTTTTTTCTCTAGTTATGATTTAGTTCTTAATTGAAATCAGTTGATAGCAAGTCCTTGTTATAGTACTAGTGAATGAATGACTTAATGTTTCATAATCGAGCTTACACATTATATTTTGTTTGCTTGATAATTTCTTAATAAGACTATTGCTTAAATCATTTGCAGACAAATTTTGATTACAAAAAAATCATTGATTCTGCAAACTAGAAAATAAAATAGTTAAATGTGTTGGGGATCAAATATATACAAGTGTATGCATGTGCAATTGTATTTATTGCAAATAATACGTATCTAATACATATTTAATGTAGCAAAATATTTAAAATATACAATAAACACATAAACATATATTAATTAAATTAATATATTAAAAGTAAAGTTGAGAAATTACTAATACATCTAACATTTTACACGTGTATATTTGGAGTCTGCCCGGAGTCACACTCGTAGACAGTTCTAGTCATCAACTTTATGGACTTGGCAAGATAGAATAGCAGCTCCTTAATTCAACACGAGATTAACCCTTAACCTCAAAATGGCCGTTCAATATATTTTGCTCTTTCTCTCCCATGGTTTAATGAAAGGAAAGGAAGCAACAATTGTTTCACTAATTTAAGAGCAAAAATGGAAATAGAAAGAAAACAACTCTTATTTTTTTTTTGTTTCTTAACATTTTCGTTTCTTAACACATTTATATATATCTCTATTTTGTTAAATAAATAATATTATATATTAAAATAATATTATTAAGCCATAAAGGGCAAAATAATAATAAAATAATATAAATATAATGTGCATGACAACTATCATGCACTATATATATTATATTATTAAAATATCTAATATTATAAAATAATATATTTTAACAGAGATATTATGATTATTTAACAATTAAATAATTATTGTATAAAATGACCATTTTACCCCTCATAAATAATTACTAAGTATACCTTTTAGCGGATTCCACCAAATTTCATACTTAGGTAAACTCAACCAAGTGTCCATGATGCGCCACCTGTCATTTTATAATTAGTGAATAATAATTATTGACTAATTTTTGTAGTTAATGCTTAAACACGGACACGCACATATTTTTATAGTAATGCTGAATATTAGTGGATTAAACAATTTAATCCAGTACGCTGCTCTAGTGCACAAGGAGTACACTCTATATCGTGGGATTCTCTAGGTCCACGCTCGATTCGTCAAATAAAATTATTCCATAAGTCCGTGAGCAATGCCTTATGCACACGTCGCGAATATTACAAATCAGCGCGTTGAACTATACAAGTTGAGGTTACAACGTATACGTATAGTCCTTCCATCATATATATTTTAGATGTGCGGGCACATAGATCAATACCATCAAATCCCCATGTATTCATCCATAAACTTATCTTCAGAATGTTATCTCATTGAACAATATAAGTAAACTCTTTGCCTTATTGTTTAACCCTACAGAAACTCTTTTCTGGGTTAATTGCTTATGGCCATAATACTTTCTTGAGATACTATCTTGGAGCATCCAGATATATCACTCCTTATGAGAGCTGATGGATCCTATCTCTATACACACCGGACTCTATGAGCATCAAACCATACCTAGCGACACCCAGCGGTCAGACCATGTAAGTTCTCTTACATGCATAGAACCAAAGTATGATGGATCACTCACAAGCCCACCGTGGTGCTCAGGTCAGTGGACTGTGTATACTACTAAACTCGAGAGGACCTTCTATTGATGGCAACATAGGATATCTATTGGGGTCCTCATAAGACTGTTCAGTTCTCAGTTCTAACTGAATACTCGTATGCCTATACAATCTCCAAGATTATGGTCAGCTAGGAACGACCAACTATACCCTACAAATATAGACATATACTGATCTATGTGAATTAACAGGATCTACTAACAGACATATGTCAGTAGAAATTGATCAAGCACAATATATTTAAGAACATACTTATATAATGACACATCCTAGCAACGTATTACAACTTTTACAACTATATCATTATAAGCATATTCTAAGGTCTTTGTCTCATTACAAACAATATTCCAACTCTTAGAACATTTGCTAACTCTTAACACCAATCTAAACTTCTTTAGACCATATCTGAACTCCTTCAAATAATACAGAGTCTGTAGTGTAACAAGTATTAAATCAGATTATTTTAAAATAATTAGCGATATAACAAAATATACTATGTATAGATATCAAATATTTGAACAAAATTGGGATGGCACGTAGGCACAACCTTAACAAAATAGACCAATGCCTTTACAAATCACCAACCATAACTAAACATCGCTCACCAATAGTAACTTTATTGGAACAAATATTTGATGGCAATTATTGTTAGAAACTTAGAAAATCAAATACAGCGACAAGATATAATAAAATTAAACAATAATAACCCATCAGTAGATTTTTAATAAAATAAAAATAGTTAGATTAAAGCTACAAAAACAATGTAAAAAAAACAAAAAGAAACACCAGTAACATGAACAAGTGCAATAGTAGTAGCAATAGCAAATTGCATTGTCCAAATTAAAACTAGATTATTTACCTTAAAAATATAATCCAAATAAATATAAGAAAAGAAATGTGGGCTGATTTTTAAGATAGAAAGATTGTTTCTATAGTAAAGATGCACTCAAAAGTACAATAGACTAGGCAATTATGTAATGTGCTTAGATGAAATTTTTAAGAAACAAAAACAAAATCAAAATGCAAAAAAAAATAATCATCAAAATCTTTAAAACCTCTCGAAACCTTTTATACTTGAAGTTCATGGAAATTAGAACCTTGCAAAAATGATCTTTTTATCCTCATAACTTTTGAATTTGCTGGAAAGCACCATCCTCTTGTAAAGAAGAATACTACGACACTTAAGTTAGTGTTTGACAAAAAAAAAAGGTATTGTGTGCGAGAAGTGTCTCTAAGGTAAGCAAGAAAGTGCTGAATGAATTGAATGAATGCTTATTTACTTCTAAAAGAACTCAAGTAGAATAGAGTTGATTGTATGAATTATAAGCAAGGTTGCATGTTTATTTATAATGTATAAATCTTAATATGTACCAAAGTGTGACTTAGTGCATGCATTTTATTAAACCCAAGTTAACTAGGAATTACAATTTATTTTAAACAGAGAGAAGAATTTAAGTGGATTCTTCAACTTGTGAAAAATCCTTCTTCATAAAAAAAAATTAATCAATTAAAATTTAATTGATACCCATAACCCGTTTGTGGGATCTATGAGTTAGTAGGCCCAATTTTCTAGCACATGGATCCAAACTTTGGGCTTTCATAGATTAGGCTATCCGAAAGCTAGTTAGGCTTACAGATAATAGTCTAATAAATCCCCTACTCCTCTTAAAAGTGAAGGAGTGGAAGCATTCTGGATGTACTCTTTCAATTTTTCTACCAGTAAGTGCTTCGTATTTTTAAGATTTTTTATGTTTCCCATTCATTTCTATAAAGATACTGTCTCTAATGGTTATGTCTTTTTAAAGATGTTTCTGGTGTAAAGGATAGATGTGTATTAGAGTGTTTTAGAGCTTTCAGATTTGCTTAGGAATTTTAGTCATTCCAATTTTTGTCAAATTGCTCTAAAAGCACAATATTTACTTTTATTTGTAGTTTAGTTCTTAAACAGTGTCATATGAAAGAATACTTCCATACACATGATGTAATCAAGTGAGAAAAATGATAAGTCATACTTCCTATGATAAACCTCATAGTATGATAAAATGTGAAACTGAGCAAGTATCAATTCTAAAAAACATATGGCAATCTCATTTTGATCTCCTAAATAGTTAGAGATAAGGTTTAGTGATAGTTCTTGAAGACTTTCTATGTTGATCTTGTCTATTGAATGTATCTATGAAGGGAATGTCGACCTTTTAAGTGTAGTGGTGTAGTCTTCTAGAAAGTTCTTTGTTAGATACTTTATGTTTCTAGAAGATGGTATTGAATCTTGGTGCTTCTTGTAAAAAATAGATGCTTTCGATTATGGAAATATTTTGTAATGTTGTGCTTCCTATAAGGAAAGTCTTTTGCATTTAATTTTAGAGAAGTTGATATGGTTCTTTCTTTTTCAAAGAAGTCTTTGATATGCTTACTTCAAAGGCAAATGCACTAGCACTGACCCTTCCAGAGACATCTTTCAATATTGTGTTTCTTGGCAAAGGTATTGAACCTTTCCAATGAAGTCTTTTCATATGCTTACTTTAAAAGCAGTCTTAAAAAATGCACTGAGCCCTTTCAAAGAAGTCTTTAGATATGGGTGCTTCTTCAAAAAGGCACTGGACCCTTCTAAAGAAGTTTTTTTTATTGTAAGTAGAATAGAAAATCTAAAAAGTATATACCATTATTGTAATAATATCAAATGGAATCGAAAAATAATTGTAATTGTATATACAATTTTTGGATTCATATGCTTACTTTAAAAGTAGAGGTATTAAACCCTTTCAAATAAGTCTTTTTATATATTTGGTTCTTGGCAAAAGCAATGGGCCATTCTACAAAGTCTTTTGATATGGGTGCTTCTTGGCAAATGCACTAAGCTTTTTGAAAGAAGTCTTTAAATATGGGTGCTTCTTAAAAAAGGCATTGGGCCCTTCCAAAGAAGTCTTTTATTATGAGTAGAATAGAAAATCTGAAGAGTATATACAATTATTGTAATAATATCAAATGGAATCCAAAAAAGTATTCAAATACAAAAACAAAAAAGAATCTCTTTAATTTAAATATGCCTTATGATATGGTGGTTTGTTTCTAGTTTTAGTTGGTTTCTTTAAGTCGTGCCTCAAATCTAAAGTCAACCAAGTGGTTATTCTTCATAAGAAGATTTATCTTACTTCTCAAGGATTGACATTCGATAGTGTTATGTTCATGTTTATTGTGGAAAGTACAGTACTTAATTTAGTCCATTTGATCTTTGATAAGGGCAAATTTGTCATATATTTTCTCATGTTTTTATTATTGATATTTTATAATTTTATGAGAATAGATGGCTATTTATGTGCTTTATTGTTATTTATAGGGACTTGAATGAAATTTAAAGAAAGAACGCAAAAGGAGCGAAAACAGGGACTAAAATGCAAAGTTTTCAAATTATGAGTCCAGCGCTCCCGCGCCACAATTATTGTCGCCCCAGCTCTGAAATAGTGATCGAAATAAGAAAAACGACCTGCTTAAGTCGCGTCTAGCGCCCCAGCGCCGAAGAGTTACCGCGCCAGCGGTGAAGCCGTTTTCATGCAGCGCCCCAGCGCCAATATCCCACCGCTCCAGCGGTAATAGCTTTTTCACGCGTCGCCCCAGCGACAGATGCATAGCGCGCCAGCGGTAGTGCGAGTCCTAGTCCGACGAGAATTGAGATTTTCAAGCTCATATCAATCCCTATATAAAGCCACTCGTTCCCAGCCTTTAAGGAGGAATCCAAGACGACCCAAGAGCCCCAAGAATATAGAGCACGAGTCTTGGAGAGCAATAGGAGCTTAATTGAAGCAACTTTAGAGAGAGATACAAGACGTTCTTCGGCATCAAGAGTTCCTAGGCAGCGCAATTAAGAGCAATTCGACGTCTATATCGATTTGCTAATAATTGTATCATGATTTATAATTATTTCTACTGCTGTTCTCTTGAAGCCATGAGCTAACTTATTTTCTAGGGTTAATATTTGAACTCAATATGTGTGCTTAATTGCCATATCTTTTAGTATTTAATAAACTTAGTCCTTTATTATTTAAATTACTTGTGTTTAATGCTTCAATATATCTGGCCAATATATGGTGAATGAGTTGGTAATATTATTGATAAACTCGGAAGAGGAATCATAATATTTAGACCTAGGTAATTTGATACATGATTGTAGAGTAACATTCAATGTTGCATATGCAAGTTTCAACTTAGGATAGAAATATACCTAATTGGCATGTATGATCAATAAGACCTAATCTTAATGAATCTTAATTTATTACAAGTACCATAGGAATATAAGTATTTGGTAAACTAAGATATACTTGCATGACCTTGGAAGAGGCTTGTGAATACATTAGTGTCTTGATCAATAATAAAGACTAAGTGAGTTAAATATTAGAGGATTAATCATTAGAAACATATTGAGGGATAATATTAATCCTAGGTTTTCTCTACGTTGCTATCTTTAAATTTTATTGCATTGTGTTTTTGCTTTTATATTTCTTACATTCATTCTTAGATTTTTATTTTTCTGAATAATTATTAAGAAGATATAATTTTAGTAATTGGTTAAAAAGAAAGAATTATCCCTGTGGGTTCGACATCCGACTTATTTAGTCTCTTTATTATTTGCATACGATAGTGTATACTTGCACTTAATTTATGATATAGAATTATCGCATCAATCTTCTAGTGTCAACATGAGCTTTTATTTTCTAAAGAGTTTGAACTTTTTATACTTAGCATATATCTTCTTGACATGGGTGTTGATTGGGATTATGGGTTAGATCATCTGATTTGGTCATTTTCATCTCTATCGCCTTCTTTAACAAAAGGTTGCTTCTTGTAATTTTCCCTTTATAATGAGCTTCTTTCTTCCCGCATTATAGTTAGGGAGGTTTTTCTCATTGATGTTGTCTTGTTGTCTTCCTCTCTAATCCATTATTAAGATTTTCAATTGATTAGTTCAAATGAAGTAAAAGTCTTCCTTACAAGATACCAGTAATATGATGTGGATTTCTTTACTATTTATTTATAAGGCTGGGCAGTTATCTCTATGTTATAGCTTATATGCTCATTAAGTTTTAAATTGAACCAATTCAAGAAGATTTTAATCAATTTGTTATCTTCTTGCTTCATGAGGAGCAAGTCTAATATTGTTTTCTTTTTCTTTTGATTTCACGTGTACTGGGTAATGAACTGAGTAGTTAGTTCGGAGGATTGTCCATCACTTGTATAATCATTTTTACATTGAAGTGGGAGAGGTTTTCCTCAGGATCCCTGATTCTGTCATATATTTGGAAGTTGGGAATGACACATTTTTTGGGCTTATCAACTCTCTTCACAGTTTTTGCGAATGGCTCTTGGTTCGCCTTTTGAGCTATATACATTATATCCTTAATGGTTGCTTTTTTTTTTTCCTTCTCTCCTGTATAGTTTTTCATATTTCTTTTATAATGTCCAATTTTAAATATTGCTCTCTATTTATTTTTCTTATCGTCTCTGCAGTTTCTCCATTTCCTCTATTGTCTACAGTTTGTTCAAACTGGGTTCCCCTCTGTCCACCATCATGATGAGATATTTCCTTAAGATCTTTAAACTTTTTATGTCGTTTAAGGGTCGTCAATCTAGCTCTCAAACTTTAGCTCTCTTTTTATTCTCTTTAACCTGCTTTAACATCTTCATTAGCACCTCTGTGGTAGCAATAAGGACCTCGTTCCCTCAAGTGATTGAGTATATTTTTGGCATCTTTGAAGGCTAGGGATGCTTTTAATTTATTGATCAAGTCTTGCTGAGTTTGAGGGACATCTTGGTCGATGTCAGTGGTGACCAAAATGTTTGGATTTGAAGGCATGACAACCAATCAAATTTCATTGTGTTTTCATTGATTTTGGCCATGGATGATAGTGGATATCATAGGGGTAAGTCGATCATTTTTTAGTTGAATAAAAATTTTATCTGCGACAAACTATGGGTAGGATAATGGGATCGAATGAGCAGTGGTCAATTCAAAGTTTGTCTTTTTTATAATTTTAGCATAAGATAATAATAGAGGATGCAAAGATCACTTGACTGGACTTTTTTGAGTCGACCGAAGTGCTTACTAGTGATTGACGACATTACATCCTAGCAACTGATGGTAGTAAGTAGTGGTTGTATAATGGCTAGGTTTTCATCTTTTATATTCTTATGAATTTTTTTATTTGTGCTTACAACTGAGGGGGTCTCTGAGGGCTTTTTCTCATATCTGCTCTTTAATAAGTAATAGACTATAGAGGTCATTAGGGCCCTGCCCCACATCCTTTCAATTCTTTAGGCATTTAACTGAGACGGTTTTTTAGAGGCCTTTCCTCACATTTTCTTAACTTTTTAAGGCATTCAACCATGAATGTCTTTATAGGCTTTCCCCTGTCCTTTTGGCTCTTTAAGGCATTCAATCAAAAGGGTCTTTAGGGGTCTTTCCCTATATCCTCTTGGCTTTTCAAGGTATTCAGCCAAAAGAGTCTTTACGGGGCCTTTTTCGTATCTTCTTGACTCTTCAATGGATTCTTTTCAAACAACAGTGATTTTGAGACACTAATATTTATGAAAAATGAAGCAATTATTAATTTATGATTTGATCAAGGGGATTAGAGCGCTCATATATGATTATTATAACAATAAATATTAGTAAATTCATAAGTAAAAGTCATTAGTAAATTTATAGCATCATTGGGTGCTCTTGGTGTCTTTTAGGCTTCTGGACACATTTTCACGTGTTAGAATTTATATATCAGCGACCAAACTCTTCTGAGTATCTTGTGATGGCTTTCTTTGACTGAGGTCAAGGACTTCTTTGGGCGTTAAGTGCCTTTATCCTTATTGATTCGTTTCTCAATCTTTAGAAATTCATCCATAAGCGGCCTGATAGTTGTCTTTATATTTCTTTGAATCATGACCTTTTATATTTTTTCTATATACAACACCAAACTGTTGACCTCAAATTTTAGGCAATATTAGGCAACGAGTTAGATTTATATTCTAGTGGGAATAACATTTGAGCCTCTTATTGGACTTTAGCCTAAATGACCATTAATTAGTGCTTTGTGGGTTTATGAAGTGTGTCTCCAACATTTTTTATGATGTTCTGCATGTAGGTGTGGGCGAATAGCCCGGTCCCAGCCCGACCCAGACCGTCCGACCCGAAAACTTTGGGTCGGGATGGGACGGGTCCCAAAATCGGAACAGAAACAGTGAGTCCCGGTTGTCCTGGTCCAGCCGGGACGGGACCAGCTTCAGTTCAGGAATGACCCAAACCGAACCGAATTTTTTTTATTTTATTTAGTAATCAAAACGGCACCGTTTTGAAATTGAAAACGGCGCCGTTTTGATAAGAAAAAAATCATTAAACATCGTCTGGCTCATTTCGTTTTAGTTTTAAACTTTCAATTCTTTGAAACATTTGAGTCCGACTGCCGCTGCTAATCTTCGACCATTGTTGTCACCACCATTCTGCCACTATTATCTGCCGCCATTCTGCCCCTGCTATCGCCTGCCGCTGCATGACCTGCCTTGTCGCCCTTTTTCATTCAACTATTGCCACTTGCTGCTAAGCGACCTGCCTTACTGCCGCCGCCGTTCTGCACCTGTTGCCGCCTGCCACTACGTGACTTGCCCTACGGCCTACTGCCGTTCTATCGTTATTGTTGCTGTTCCCCGTCCGAGCGTTGCTATTCTATAAGTGTCGTTCTGTAGGTGTTGTTCTGCCACCGGTGCTGTTCTGCCACCGGTGCTGTTCTGCCACCGTTGCTGTTCTATCGCCGTTGCTGTTCTGCAGGTGCTGTTTTATCGTCGTTGTTATTCTGCCGGTGTTGTTCTGTATCCTCCTGCTGCTGTTCTGCGCCTTTCATCAATCAAAACACACCGCTGCTAGCTCGCTAGCTCAAGTCTCAGGTAAACCACGCATCGCTGTCGCCGCCTTATTTTTTTGAAAAATGAAATATTTACATGAATGATTCGTGATTGTATTAAAATATGTGTATGTATTAACCATATGTTATACTTGAAAGTTGAAAGCTAATAACGGAAGCTAAACTAGTAGATTACTATCTCATAGTTAGGAGCTTGTGTATGTGTTTATATGCTTTATTTTGTTAGTATTGTCTTGTGTATGTATTTAGATGTTTAATTAAGTTTGTGGATGTCAGATGGGTTAACTAGTAATAATTAATTTATATTTCTAATTTCATCATCATATCAAGATTAAAGAGGGATTTGATTTATATTTCTAATTTCATGTAAGAATTTTGTTTCTATTATATTATAGATGAGTCGTGATTCAACTTTAAAAAATATTATGAATATTTGGGGATCTCATGATAATATGCAATGCAGCGTCGACGATACAGATGCATTGTTGCCTCCACATCCTAATACTAAGAAGAGGACGAGATCAATGGTGTGGAGTCACTTCACCCCGTGCAAGGACATAACAGATAAGTCGCAGTGCAATTACTGTAAAACGTTGTATGCGTGTAATTCAACAAAAGATGGAACAAATGGTATGAGAAAACATTTACGGGTATGTAAGAAGCTTCCACGTTCACTGTTGGATGATAGACAAACAATATTTGGTAGAGAACCCACATGAGGAAAATAGTAGTAATATTGTGCCTAAAGGATGGAGTCAAAAAGCATGCCGAGATGCAACTGTATAAATGATGATCTTAGATTAATTGCCGTTCAGTTTTGTAGAGAATGATGGGTACCAATTTTTTTACAATGTAGCATGTCCTCTATTTGATGTTCCGTTACGTAGAACTATAACCAGAGACATAGTTGAGCTATTTGCTGTGGAGAAAGCCATGTTAAAGAGTCTATTTAGCGTAACTAGGCAACGAGTGAGCTTGACAACTAATCTTTGGACTTTCGTTTATAATCAAAGCTATATGGTTGTTACTGCCCACTTCATAGATTCGAATTGGAAGTTGCATAGGAGAAATTTGAGTTTCTCTCTGATGTCATCCCATAAAAGGGATGATATCGGCAAGCAACTTGAATCTTACTTGTTGGATTGGGGTATAGTGAAAATGTTTACCGTTACAGTTGATAACGCAAGTGCCAATGATGTTGCCATCAATTATTTTAAGAAGAGACTGAAGAGTTGGAAAGACGAAGCACTGATATTGAATGGTGAGTTTATGCATGTGCATTGTTGTGCGCATATTTTGAATTTAATTGTGAGTTATGGGTTAAAGGATTTGCATGAGAGCATAATTTCTATACGTAATGCTGTGAAATATGTGAGATCTTCAACAATAAGAGTTCAAAGTTTTAAAAGTTTTGTGGAGAGAGAAAGAATTGATTATAAAAGGAGTGTGGTCTTAGATGTGCCAATGAGGTGAAATTTCACTTATTTGACGTTGGCGACTACATTAAAATTTGCAAAGGTGTTTGATCAAATGGCAGAAGAGGATGAGTCATATGAGAGTTATTTTCTAGAGGATGAAAATGGAAAGAAGAGATGTGGGCCACAAGTTATTGTGGATTGGGAGAATGCTGAACGGTATGTGAAGTTTCTAAAAACATTTTATGATGTCACATTAAAATTTAGTGCTTTATTGTCTGTTACATCTAACATTTATTTTAGCAAGATTTGTAAGATTAATTCTAATTTAGCAAAATTAAGTTGGAATAAAGATGTCTCTTTACGCATCATGGCTAGCAAGACGCAGGGAAAATATGATAAATACCGGGAATCTATGGAGAAAATAAATAAATTGTTGATACTTGCTACAGTGCTTGATCTAAGAAGCAAGATGCAATTTGCTGAATTTTGTTTTGGGTTTTTATATGGTGATGACAATGCCAGAGTAGAAGACATAAAGAGAATAAGTAAAGAATTATTGTATAGGCTTTACGAAGCCTATAATACATCGTATTGTAGAGCGGTTGGTGGGCCAAGTAGTAGTGCTGGTAGTGTTGGTGGGTCTGGGAGTGAAGTTGGGAGTAGCACTAGCATATATGGGTCACAATCACAATAGTTTGGTCCATCAAGTTTATATTTAGACGTAATACAGTTTGATGTAGGGGATGATGACCCTTGGGCAAAATTCGTGGGGTGTGTAGATGATGAAATGGATTTGGCTTAATCCAATGAAGTGGATAGATACCTGATGGAGAAAGTTGAGAATTTTAAAAATCAACGTTTTGATATTTTGAGTTGGTGGAAGGTAAATACTTCGAGATATCCAGTGTTGGCACAGATAGCTAGGGATATACGTGCTATTCATGTATCTACTGTGGCCTCTAAGTTGGCTTTTAGTACTGGGGGACGTATTCTAAATTCATTCCGTAGCTCATTAACTCCAAAGATGGTTGAGAGTTTGATATGCACACAAAATTAGATTAGAGCTTCAATTTTGCTAAACAGGTCGATGAAAGAAGAATTTTTAGAAGATATTGAATTTTATGATAAAGTTGAAGCAAGTAAAAAAATATTATTCTAGTATTTTATTATTTGTCCTTTTGCATTTTTTCTATTATTTCTTAATGTTTTATGCGAAAATTATTTTTTTATTTCTTTCATGTAGAATTTGCACATGTTATGTAACCGCCACCTCCACATCATTAAAGTAATTATTCAATAGTTAAATTAATGAAGTAATTAAGTTTTATATTGTAATTTGTAATATTTAATGTTTGTTATACTTTTGTTTTGCAGATTAATGAAGAATGCAAATTTTGATATTTTTGTATTGTGATTTATAATATTTAATGTTTGCTATACTTATGAACTTAATGTATTTATTACTTAAATGTTGCACTTTGTTGTTATTTTGTGAAGATGTTGGCAACTCAGCTTGATTTATATTAGCCATTGAAATTATTTTGGACCGATTGGTTTGGTTGGCAATGGGCCATTGCGAAAGCCATTATAGTATGAATGAATTGATTTGATATGGTAAATATTGAAGTGTCAAATTTGTGCATGTATATGTTTATGGAAATGTCCAATTTTTAGGGGAAGTTTTGCCGAAATTTTTTATTCAGATAATAAAAGTTAACATAATTAAAATTAAAATTGGACTTAAATTTGAATTTAAAATTATAACACTTAAACAATTAATGTCACTATCACGTTAGGATTTGCTAAATCAAAATTATAATATTTATTATTTAATGTAATAAACGTTAAAATTAGAATTATAACGTAATAGATGTTAAATTTTATTAGAATTAAAATTAATAATTATATTAATGATAGAAAATTAAGTTAATACAAAATTTATTAAAGTCTAAAATAATACGAAACTATATTTTTTAGGTTAAAAATATAAATTTGTAACAATAAGGATAATGAATTATAAATTAACCCAAAATAATTAAATAAATTTATATAATTTTAATAAAATTTATAAATTTAAAATAAATTAAGGACATGGGCAAAATGTACCCATGTCCTGTTCAAGCCGGGTCATGTCCCGTTCAAGCCGGGTCATGTCCCGACCCTATCCGATTCGGGTCGGGACATAGCCTGGCCCGAACGAGACCCGGGACTGGTCGGGTCGATCTCGAACCTGACCTGATCCCGGGTTGCCCAGTCCTACCTGCATGATGGGCTTAGTTATGGTTTGGCCAAAGAAATCAAGATATCGAATCGAGGTTCATAGGCCAAGCTGAGCCTTGAGAGAAACAAGTCTTGGGTCGAAATCTCCAAGGGGAAAAGAAGTTATATTTTATTTATTTATTTATTTATTTTGAATTTATTTGGTAAGTTGGTTATACTTTAATTAATTCTATTTTTGTAAATATATTTCTCTAATAAAATGGAAAAAAGTGAGTAACCACTCAATCCTTAAATAATTGGTCCCTAAGTACGTATAGGTCATGAGTTCAATCAACTTAAATAAGTTGGTTAATAAGTATGTGGTGTATAATGAAAGTAGTCATCAGCTAATGAAAATATTAGTGTTACATCTTACAATAATTATATATGTAGCACAAATGAGGTCCATCATATAATTAGCCTCCACAAGAGCTTGTAGTTGATAGACTCTAGATTATTTAGTTTTTAGTAGTTTGTAATTAGCATCAAGTCTAAGGCAGTACAAGCCAAAGTTTCCTCAATTAATTAAAATGAATAGAGATAAACAATACTGTATTTGTTAATAAGAATGCTAGTACCAATACCAACATCTTCATCATATTAAATATGTGCACAAGCCACACTTAAATTGAAAGTGAGTTGTGTATTGGATGACCGCGTATATTTTAATTTTTTTAATTTATACATCACATGCATAAATACGCAACGGAATATTAACAAGCATCTAATTACACTAATGAGATATTAGAGAACTCACCTTTGAAGCATGCTTTGCATAGTTTTAGTTTAGGAATAGGTGGGATCCTTTGAACTAAAATGGTAACTTCCTATTCTTGGGTGAAATATTTGTATTGAAGCAACTCTTACTTCAGAATTTTCGTCAGCCTTTTCTATATAAATTTTGCTTACAATTCACTTGTTTATTTAACAAATAAATTCGACCCCTATATAACTTGATAGTGAAATTACCATTCCACTTCTCAACTTATTAAGTAAATGAAATAAGGCTGATATATATAGTAATATCCATCATTATCTTAGCCAATAAGACTTCAATTAGTGGCCACTAAGAACAAGCATGACAAGACATTTTATATTCCCATTTCATGCTTTGCAAAATGTTTAGTGTCAGCTAACTTATTAGGTGGCCAGATATAAACAATATCGTTGGCCTTAAATTTATTCAATTTAATAATTATAAGGCAACTAGTGCTTAATAAAGAATGACAAAGATATTGCTTTTCTTTTCTCTTATAATAAATGGTCACCTCTTGATAGATGACAGAATATATATATATATATATATATAAAGCAATTGAAAAAGGCTACCAAATGGTTCTTAATGTTTTGGCCGAATATGTTTTATGCTACCAATTGTTTTGATTTGCTACTTATTTAATTTTGCAACATTTACAAATTAAATGTTAAGCCAATAAAATTATGTCATGTGTCATGCTATTATCAATTAATGGCATGACATGTGACATTCAATAGAAAAGTTAAAGTGGCAAGACTCACTTGCCAAGATCTCGATCTTAACACTTAAACCCTATGATCTTTTCGAGAAAGCTTGAAATAATTTTGATTTTTGGAGATTTTCTAGATTGAACTATTTAATTCGATGTGTTACCTCAACGCAAAATGAGTACCCTTCATATAGTGAGACTCTCTAGGTTCACACCTATTTTATCTTACAAAACTCTTCTATAAGTTTATAAATGTTACCCCACATGCACGTTATGGAAATAACAAAAATGTGTATTAAACCATACATTTTGAGGTTAATACATATTCATAGATTCCCTTTGTCATTTATATCATAGAAGAGCAAATATATAGATCATCACCGTCAAGTCTTCATATGCTCAATTCTAGAACTTATCTCTAAATTTGTATTCCAATAAACAATATCTGCAACCACTTTTGCGATATTGTTTCTTACATGGGAAAAACAAATCCAGGTGAATTACTTGTGGCCATAAGATTTTTTAGAATACAATCTTGGAGCATTATATACAACTCACCTATATAAGTTGACGGATTCCATATCTGCAAACACTAGACTCCATAAGTATCAGACCATACCCAATGACACTCAATGGTCAGACTATGAAAGATCTCTAATATTTATGAAATTTAAGTATGGTGGATCACTCATAAGCCTACCATGATACTTAGCTCAAGGGACCACGAATACTACTCAACTCAAAAGGATCATCTATTAACGACTTTATGGGATGTCTATTGGAGATCCAAATTGAGCTTGTTCAGTACCCAGTCTAGACTGAATACCTGCATATCTATACGAGCTTCCACTAAGCTTATAGTTTACTAAGACTAACCATGTAGACTATTTATATATAGATATACACCAATCTATATAAATAAGATTTTCACTAACAGACTCGCATAAGTGAAAATAGATCAAGAACATTAATGTTTGAAAACATACTTGTATAATGACATTTTTTAACACTATTTGCAACCTTTACAACTATGTCATTACTAGTATATCTTCAAGTTTTTGTCTCATTTCAAACAAGGCTCTAACTCTTTATATCTCGCTGATTCTTATAACCTACTAACTCTTAGCAATGCTAACTCTCAGTATATCTAACTTTTAACAGTGGTTCAAACTCCTTTAGACCAGATCTGAACTCTTTCATATCATAAAATATCTGAAATGTTATAAGCATCTTACCATTTTATTTAATATTAAGAATTTTATTCAAAATATTTATTGTATAAATATTAAACAATTTATATTCATACAATATTAAAATAATACGTAAGCACTAATTCCAACACAAATAACTATTGCCAACATCAAATATTTTATCTAAGTAACTAAGACAAGGAGGAACACACTATGCTAGAAACCAATACTACATAAAAACACATAGATGTGTTTGCTTCCCTTTTGACACCCATGCACAGCCCCTCCTTACCTTTATTCTGTATTAGACATGAACCTTTCATTCTTTGGCACTGCACAATCTAATGGTTCATTATTTTCAAAGAGCAGTGAGCTTGAATATAAAAAGATAAAACCTTATATCATCAAAACGACTTGCCTAAGTGTTTTAAGTTTAAGGGTAATCTACATGAGCCAGTGGAGCATTTTTTAAAGGCGACATTGAGAAATATTGAGAGGGCTTTCGAAACAGCAATGACAAAAAAAATGATAGAGATCAACTACTTGATCACAGATGTATTCCTTTGTTTTGAAATAGAGATGGCAGAGAAAATGTGAGTCCCTCGGATCTCATTATAGACGAAAAAATAGTTGTTGCAAAAGAATTCTTAGGACGGCAAATTAGACATTGCAAAAGATTCCTTGTGATGCTTAACTTTTTGCGATGGCTATTTTGTCGTTGCAAAAGATACTTGCTATTGCTAATTTGTCGTCGCAAGAATTTATGACAGCGGCATTTGCAATACCCTTGTGGTTGTCGTAAATGCCTTTTGAGTCATAAAAATACTATTTCTTCTAGTGATGCATAAAATTAATATTTTTGATGGTTTAAAAATAAAAATATAGCACTATTATTAGTACTAAAAAAAATAAAAAATAAAAAAAACAATTAGGTGGTAAATTAAGAATTTTATTGCTATGCAAAACGTATTTTCATTTATCACATAAATGTCAAATGACCAAGTGGGCTGTAAAAAATCATTAAATTCTTTAACCTTCAAGACATTGTCTACCACCCACTAACGAAGTGGTGAACGGAGAATGGTCTCAACTCGAGGGTTATGATTTTTTGTTTTTTTAATTATTTGAGTGTGGTAAGTGTTACGATTCGAACTAATAAGAGGCACTTATGAGTTTTACTTGAGTAATACAAACTTGTGATTGATTTTCAATAACATAAGAATTGGTAAGTTTTATTGACCAAGCCCCCTAGAATTCCTTCCAAGATTTTCTTCAATACGTGCAATAGACATACCCGAAGAAATAATCTCTAGACGCATCGATTCACCTTTGCTGGTAATGTTGCACAAAAAGTGAAAAACACTGCCAGAGGCAACAATTCTTGCTACAAATTCTTTCGAAGAACTAGACCTTACAGTTGTTTAAATTCTTTCTCAATGTTAGCCCCTTCACTTTAACATCTCCATCGTCTTCTGTTTCTGATCCTCACAATTTCTTGGAATGGATGAATGAGCGTGAAAAATCATCAGTTATTTACGTCAGCTTTGGAAGCATTGGTAACACTGCCACCAGGTGAGCTTACAACTTGCTGAAGCACTACAGGCACTAGGGTTTCCTTTTCTTTGGTCATTCAAAGGCAATGTTGAATAACAATTGTCAAAAGGGCTTTTAGAAAGAGCAAGGGCTTATAAGATATCCTCATTTCAGTTTTGCATACACCAGATTGTGTAAGGTTTAAAAGAACTGAACCCAATATAAAATTTCATCATTAGATTATGAGAGTTTCAATGGTAATGGTAAAAGATATGTTTGATTCTTTTTATTTTCATATTTGATCTAAATGTTATTTAGATTATTAAAGCATATTTAGATCGTATTTAGTTTCTAACAAAATTATTATGTATCCAGTTTGAAGTAGACCTACTTCAATGCAATGTTGTCTTGGACTGGAACTAAAAAAATTTAAGCCTCAAATACCTCGACTTTGGTCTTCGTAACAAGTCTCTTTGAGGTCTATCATGCAGAAAAAAAAAAACAGAAGAAAAATAAGCTTTGCCGAGTAAGATAGAAAAGGGAATGAAGTAACATAGTTAATTTATTAATAGTGAAATAATGTATAGTTAATTTATTAACAGAAAAATAATGTAACGAGTCATTTTAGAAGTTAAAAAAAAAAAATTAACATGCCACATCATTTATAAGGATGTAAAAAATAAAATAATATGTAAATATGCATGGTATAATTCTTAAATAATTTGCATAGGGTTATCTGTGAACTTGTATCCTTAGTATAATAGTATTTTAAAATTATATGAATCAAATTTCGAAGAGTTAATTTGTAGCGAAGAGTGAACTTAGTTCGTCAAAGGTAATAATAATCTTCTTCTAGATATTTAGTTGGGAGACTTCAGCTTTGGAAGTTTGATGCTATGCAAACTATTTCAGATGCCCTAAACACCCATTTTCTTTTTACAACTGTCGTAGAAATTCAAAACCTAAACTTTTACCCAACACACTTCTAAATTCTAAAACTAATCTTACTTAATATTTCATATCAAATAAGAATCGTCACCATCTTCAATAAAAAAGCCAACCCATCCTCAATGCTATGACTTCATGGCATGTAAATAAATTCCAAACCGGGGACAGCAACCATGCACTAGACTATGGCTTCTGAACCAGTTTCCTTCCAGACAACTCCTCGGCAATGAACGATGGCTCACTCTACGATCACATTTTACAATTGCATCACGTTAAACTAGAAGAGTATTCAACTTAATCCTGAATGAATACTATATCTAATATAATTATATAATGTTCTTTTTATCCGAAGGAATCTAAAACAGACACACAAAAGGAAACTAAAACAGACACAAACGGAAGAAGAAATGACCTAGTTATGGATTTTAATAATTATATTTAGGGCTATTTTAATAATAAAACTTATGAACCAATGGGTTGCACATAATATGCTATATTTTATGGGATTTCTAACTTGTTAAGTAAAATCTCTAAACTCGGAGCAAATAATAGAATTTCTGCTCACATCACTCGGGAAACAAGTTACCATAAATAATAAGCAATGCAAAAAGGCAGATAAAGTGAAACAACTATAACTATTGAAACAATTGAATCATGAAGTGAGTGCTAAGCAACAACAAAGTTGCACTGCCAACACGAGACAAATAAAAGGTTTTAACATCAAATCCATAGTGTTGATGTTTAAGTGTTACAAAGAGATATCGCATATAACCACAAAACTCTGTACTTCTGAACAATTGGATGCAAAAGCCATTTCAAAAATGAAAAAAAGAAATGAAGATTCCCAATTTCACATGATCATCATTGTCACATCTAAAGAATGTAATGTTAGTAAGGTGTAAATACAATCCCCCGCGGCTCAACATACAAAACAATATCTAGACTGAAAGAATTACTTGAATTTTCTGATGAATGTTTCTTCCATGCAAACCACTTTCTGGAGACTCCCCATTTTGGTAATTCAATTCTAATAAACCTGCACCAAAGACACTAAAAGAGAAAGAAATTAATTACAATACCGGCATTGGTTTCTGGCTATAAGATTGAACATTTTGTAGGATGCTAGTCAGTAAGTTACCAGAGAAAATAGAATAGACATGTACTCGAGGAAGGTGAACACAAAAGTGCAAGTAAAAAGAAAAAACTGGATGCGAATAAGCACCTTCTCTCCTGGTTAAAACGGAACCCTCTTATCTGTTGGCCAATCCAAGGATCCAAAGAAAGGTAATCCATAGTTTCATCATCCAACATAATAGAGAGGGGAAGACAGACTAGAAATATGTGGTCCTCTTCACAACTGGTTATTGCTATCATCACATTCCCTTACTCCTTCCCTCTTAAAGTAAAGGTTAAAACTAGAATTATATTCCAGCTTAAAATTTCTAAGGAATGATTCAAGCACCAACTGCATCTTCTGATTCATCACTTTTGACGCAGGACAAGCGCTAATGGGTCGTGATTTCGTTCATGAAGACGAAAGTTGTTGATATTATTCAACAAAAATGCAAATGGTAGAATACCAATTCACAAGTAGAGTTTCTTAATACTTGAGTTCTGAAATTACAAAACTTGAATATTTCCCCCCTCATTTCTCATGTATTTATAGAGACTTATTGGGATTTCTAGCATTTATTTCAGCAACTATTGACAACTTGCAACTATTAACTACCAACAACTAAGACATTTAGATACTAATACTTATTACAACACAATTAATAAAAACTAGCAATACTGAATTTTACTTCAAAACTAATTATCAAACTATTAACCACACCAATAAATGTAGTTGTAGGCTCTTGGAAGTTTCTCATCACATGGGCTGTTATCCCCCATCATTACAACTACATTTATTGGTGTGGTTAACAATTTGATAATTAGTTTTGAAGTAAAATTCAGTATTGGTAGTTTTCATTAATTGTGTTGTAATAAGTATTAGTATCTAAATGCCTTAGTTGTTGGTAGTTAGTAGTTGCAAGTTGTCATTAATTGCTATAATAAATGCTAGAAATCCCAATAGGACTCTATAAATACATGAAAGAAGAAGGGGAAAGCATTCAAGTTTTGTAATTTCAAAACTCAAGTATTAAGAAACTCTACTTGTGAATTGGTATTCTACCATTTTCAATTTGCGTTTTTGTTGAATGATATCAACAACTTTTGTCTTCGTGAACAAAATCACGACCCATTAGCGTTTATCCTGCGTCAGGTGGTATCGCAAGCGCTGATCGGTCGTGATTTTGTTCACGAAGACGAAAGTTGTTAATATCGTTCAACAAAAACGCAAATTGAAAATAGTGGAATACCAATTCACAAGTAGAGTTTCTTAATACTTAGTTCTGAAATTACAAAGTCTGAATGCTTTCCCCCTCATCTCTCATGTATTTATAGAGATCTATTGAGATTTCTAGCATTTATGACAGCAATTAATGACAACTTATAACTATTAACCACCAACAACTAAGGCATTTAGATACTAGCACTTATTACAATACAATTAATGAAAACTACCAACAACTACCAATACTGAATTTTACTTCAAAACTAATTATCAAACTGTTAACCACACCAATAAATGTAGTTGTAGGCTCTTGGAAGTTTCTCATCATATGGGCTGTTGTGCTGCTGTCCCCCATCATTCTCCTCCACTTGAAAAAAGCTCGTCCTCGAGTGACCATATAAGTTACCTTCAGGATGATAGATGGAGATATCTGCTACATTGAAAGTTTTTTATATGCCTATGTCATCGAGTAGGTTTATCACATTTGCATTATCATTGATCCTCTTCAAAACTTTAAAAGGACCATAACATTTCTGCTTTAGTTTCCCATGAACTCCCGCAGGTAGCCTCTCTTTACGTAAGTGTACCATCACATTATCGCCCACCTCAAACATTTGATGTTTCCGATGCTTGTCTACAACTGCCTTGTATTTAAGGTTATTCTCCTCCAAGGATTGATGCACCTCTTATAATATCTTTGAATAAGTATCCGCTAAAGCAAACGCAGCTACACTAAGACCTGCATTAGAAGGAAGTTTGACTAGGTCCACAAGATGCCTTGGAATTTTAATATAAACAATAGAGAAAGGACTCCTTCTGGTGGAACGATTGACTGAGTTGTTGTAAGCAAACTCAGCTTGTGCTAAAGCAAAGTCTCATTGTCCTTTATTGTTTCCACATATGCATCTAATCAGATTTTTCAAAGAACGGTTTACCACTTCTGTTTGGCCATCGGTTTGGGGATGTGCTGTGCTAGAAAATTTCAATGTAGTCCTAACCCTTTTCTATAAAGTTAGCCAAAAAGCTGTCAAGAATTTGTTGTCCCTATCCGAAGTGATGGAGAGTGGTACACCATGTAAACGAACAACTTCTTTAAAGAACAATTTGGCTACATGATGTGCATCTCTTATCTTACGACATGGAATAAAGTGTAACATTTTGAAAAATCGATCAACCACCACAAATACGGCATCATTGCCCCTCGGGGTCCTTGGTAAACCAAGTACAAAGTCCATAGAGATGTCATTGGTATTCTACCATTTTCAATGAGCCTTCTTTCTTGTGAAAGAACAGCTCTTATGCCAATCCCGCTTGCGTCACATTTAATCTCTAAAGTTTTGGCAAAGTCAGGCAGAGATAGAATAAGTGTTGTAGTCAATTTCTCCTTGATCAATTCGAAACTACGATCAACAGCTTCTTCCCATTGAAATCGTCCTTTCTTCAAGCAATCAGTAATGGGTGCCACAATGGTACTGAAATTTTTAACAAACCTATAATAAAAAGTTGTTAGGCCATGGAAACTCCTTACATCAGTTATAGTCTTCGATTTTGGCCATTCTCTAATAGCTTTCACATTTTCTTCATCCACATGAATTCCCTTACTACTTATAATAAATCCAAATAACACTAGTCTGTTTGTTAAAAATACACATTTCTTTAAGTTTACAAACAGCTTATTCTTTCTCAATACAACTAGAACTTGCCTAATATGATCAAGGTGCTCTTCTACATTTTTACTATAAATCAAAATATCATCAAAATAGGCAACAACCAAGTGGGATAAAAAAGTTTAAGTACCTGGGTCATAAGGTGCATGAATGTACTCGGTACATTAAACAACCCAAATGGCATGACTAGCCACTCATATAGCTCATTTTTTGTTTTAAAAGTTGTCTTCCATTTGTCTCCCAAACGAATTCTGATTTGGTAATATCCACTTCACAGATCTATCTTGGTGAATACTTTAGCACCACTCAACTGATCAAGCAAGTCTTCAAGTTTAGGGATGGGAAACCGATACCTTATGATTATTTTGTTGATAGCATGACTATCCACACACATCCTCCAACTTCCATCCTTCTTTGGAGAAAGCAAGGCAAGTACAGCACAAAGACTAATACTTTCTCGAATATGTCCTTTTTGTAGCAGATCCTCCACCTTCTCCTTCAAAATTTCATGTTCTTTTGGACTCATACGATAATGGGGCAGATTTGGCAAGCTAGCTCCAGTAACAAAATCAATGGGATGTACATTACATCAACAAATTCTGCCAATAAGCCTTGAATATGTCCTTTTTGTAGCAGATCCTCCACCTTCTCCTTCAAAATTTCATGTTCTTTTGGACTCATACGATAATGGGGCAGATTTGGCAAGCTAGCTCCAGTAACAAAATCAATGGGATGTTGAATATCTCGCATTAGAGGCAACTGTGTCGGTTTTGCCATTACATCAACAAATTCTGCCAATAAGCCTTGAACCTTCTTAGGTGTCAGTTGCATAGGTTCCTCCATTCCCTTCACTATTAAAAAAGAACAGGTTTTGTCACTTTTCATGTCCTCCACAAACTCATTCTCTCTAAGTGCCATGGACAATAATGCCTTCTCCTCTACTTTTGGCAAAGTGTTCTCTTGTTGGTTTGGAACCACAACTATCCGCTTGTGATTCCAAGTGAAGGTATACGTGTTGTCCCTCCTCTTGTAAGTTGCATCAACATCAAACTGTCACGGCCTGCCTAGTAACCATGACATGCATCCATCTCCACAACATCACAAGGAATTTCAGATTTGTAAGTCTTCCCCAAAGATAAAGGTAAATAGCATTGTTTAATTTTCATGCTAGGTCCATTTTTTATCCAACCAATGTTGTACGGGGTTGGATGTGGTTGTGTTTTAAGTTTAAGATGCTCAACAAGGCTTTGTGAAACCAAGTTCTCACAACTACAACTATCAATCACAAGTTTACACACTTTGTTAGCCACAGTGCATTTACCTTCAAAGATGCGTTTGTGTTGCGTCTCATCAGATTGTTTTGGAGTGTATAGCAACCTCCTTACAATGCATATGACTTCTTCGCCGTCTTCTTCAGCTACTTCGAAGTCACCATTCTCCTCTGCTGTTTCTTGTTCATCATAGTCCTCCTCAGGCTCGCGTTGGGTGACATTGGCAAATTTGCATCTAGGACAATCACTAGATCTGTGCCCTATCTCATTACACTTAAAACATCTAATACCCTTTGAGCTATCCACTATTTCCTTCCATTTTGTCTTAGGTTTCCTTTTGCTTACCTCTTTACCCTTAGGCTCTATAAGCTTGCTCTCAGATATAATATGGGTAGGCTTACTATTTGGTTCAATTCTGGAATAAGGTGGCGCCCTTGGATACCTCCTGATTTTTGTTAGTCTCTCAGCCCTCAATGCCAAGTTTTGTGCTTGATCTATTGACCATATTTGTTGTATGGCCAACCTATCTTAGATCCCATCACTCAACCCGTTGACATACATAGCCACTTGCTGATCCTCTATTTCTGTCAAGTTGCACCTAACTTGCAACCTTAGAAACTCTTCTGTATACGCTGAAACAGAATGAGTTCCTTGGATGCAATTTTGGAACTATTGGAAGAGAGTTTGTTAATAATCCAATGGTAGAAAACGCCCCTTAAAAGTGTTTTCATTTGGTGCCAATGACGGACAAATAACAGTCCTTTTAATCTTTGACCTTCTTGTTGGCGTTGCCACCAAGCACCTGCACCCCTACGTAGTTTGTAGGCCACTAAAGCTACCTTACGTTCTGAAGTTAAATTCATAATTTCAAAGAGACTCTCTACCTCATACTCCCAATCCAAAAGCTGTTCTATATCAGTAGCACCATTAAAGGTAGGCAAATCAGCTTTTACCTTATAAAAGTCATCATGTTGACGTTGTTGTCTCCCTCTTGGCAGAAACTTACCATCAAATTCTCCCTCGATTTCTTCTTCTCCAAAATCACCAACTGGAGGGGTAAAACGATTAGGCCTTCTTCGTGCACCTATGGCTGCTACTCTTGTTCGTAGTCTGACCTCAAACTCATCTTCAGCTTCTTCCATCAAATTGACATTAATCGGTGCAAATTGCGATTTTCTGCGTGGTCTTCTCCTTGCAGCCGTGTATTCTTGTTGTACTGGATCATTAACTATTGAACTCATAACTAGTTCGGTTAATGCTGCCATTCGTTTCTATAATTCTGCCATACGTGCTTTCATTCTTTGCTCGAACGCATTCAAACGATCTCCGTTCAAGTCACTAAGGCCTGCCATCTCAAGACAAGGCTCTGATACCACCTGACGCAGAACAAACGCTGATAGGTCGTGATTTCGTTCACGAAGACAAAAGTTGTTGATATCGTTCAACAAAAATGCAAATTGAAAATGGTAGAATACCAATTCACAAGTAGAGTTTCTTAATACTTGAGTTTTGAAATTACAAAGCCTGAATGCTTTCTCCCTTATCTCTCATGTATTTATAGAGACCTATTGGGATTTCTAGCATTTATAACAGCAATTAATGACAACTTGCAAGTATTAACTACCAACTACTACCAACAACTAAGGCATTTAGATACCAACACTTATTACAATACAATTAATGAAAACTATCAACAATTACTAATACTGAATTTTACTTCAAAACTAATTATCAAACTATTAACCTCACCAATAAATGTAGTTGTAGACTCTTGGAAGTTTCTCATCACATGAGCTACCCACATAGGCTGTTGTGCTACTGTCCCCCATCAACTTTTCACCAATTTAGCAAATGACTTTTTGGCATAAAAGAGCTTAAAATTGGATGTTTTGTGACTCCAAAGAAGTCTACCTAGTTTTAGACTTCTTCAGTGCATTTAAGAGAATAGCAGGTCAACTATCACAGTAAAGTATACTATAATATTTAAATCTACTAGACAGCAAGATTTCATGTAAGTTTCATGCGGAGAAAGCTGATTTATTCTATCGTTTTGATATAAATGTCAGATACTTTTGAAGGCCAGAATTTTAAATTGCAGACACGCCTACAGATGGCCTATTATAATTTCAAACAACAAACAATTACATTGTCATTTCTTAGAGGATTTTTATCACTGCAATTGCAACTTAATGATGGGAATTTTTCAGATCCACAATAACATGTCTACTGGTTTCCAACAGAAAGAAAATCCCGAAAAATAGAAGGCCACGTATTGCCAAATCTTTACCATTTGAAACATGGTGAGCATGAAAAAATACAGGTAGTTATTGGGGAAGAAAACACGATGCATCTACAGAAGATCTTACCTTGTGAAACATCACCCAGATACTAATTTTACAACAATGCAGATGGAATTGAGAAGGATAAGAGGAACTCTCATGTACTGGGTTGCATAAATGAGACCAATGATTTGTCCCTTTAATGACTTTGTCCGTGCCACAGAAAACTCTGAGAAGCTCCATCCCCTAGGTGCAAGGAACCGATCTTCATTTATTATTGCTAATGCATTTGCAAGAAGCAGAAAGCCTTCCAGCAGCGTCCATAAACCCATTTCCTGTACAACCAGCGCCTTATTAATGAAGTAAACATAACACAATTTTCTTTTCAGAAAGGGAAAAAATGTTAAACACAACATTCAATCAACGTTAGTTTGATGGAGTGCCTTGCTATACTGCCTTTATGACTGTATGCATTGAACAGTTAAGCATGACAGTCCAAAGTGATAAAAACTATTTACTGCACGTATTAAAAATAGAAACAGCATGGATACTCAGTTATAATGATTCTCTGAATGCTACAGTTTCATAAAGAACCCAATTGAGTTGCAGCAACAATTAGGAAAACAAAAATACTAATTCTAAAACCTCACAGGCTACTACAGCATGAAGCCATATGAAGCTTATTCACATATAAAAATGTCTTAGTGCAGCTAACGTGTTTTAAGCGTCTACTACTTGCCACCAAACCCCACCAACAGCACTTATTAATTATTCATTCTCCAGCAAGTGCTGCTGTGTGAGGATATAAATCACAAGGTTCACTCTTCAATTTCTAAATTTGTAAACTTAAGTATCTCATGTATGTGGGTAGTCTGTATGGCCAGAAACACATACTTAAAACAAACACCCATTCTTTGGTTCTACAGGTGAAGAAGTAAACTTCATGTCATAGATCCGAAAGTCCAAGGACATATTTTAGGTAGAATGTTGGATGCAAGCTATAGATACAGAGTCTGTCAACTTACATACTGCAGAAAAGATAGTTTATGGACACAGCATAGATTTGAATAATCCAAGTTTCAGGAAACATGTAGGCTAGTTACAACAACATTGCTGAGATTACATATTACTAATATGAATGTACTTTTTATATTCATATGAAACTATGGGAACAATCGTGATAAGTTCAACTGCTATGCTGAACTACCACAGCATGAAATTTCTGGCTATCTGAAATAGTCTTCAAGATACCAACATCAACCAAATTAAAATAAATAAAAAATGCAGCGCATTGTCAACTACAAAAAGACCAAGTATCAAGAAAGGAAATTAAAATTACCCATAATTTTTCAATAAAGTGAAATTAATACCGTCTTATTACAAATCAAGTCTATCCATTATATGCCTAAAACAAAAAATTTAAATTATAAAAAAAAAAGGTAAAACCCCAATGTGTAGCATATCAGTGAAATCTCATAAATTCTTCAATATCATAATTGTAAGAGATACCGATTACGATTCAGTTAAAAAACAATAAACCCATTTCATAAAAACACTAATTTAGAAGTTCCCTAGAATGTGAATAAAATATCCATTTGATGTGCAACAGAACAGTTTAACAGACCAGATCGAAAACCTAAAACTTGAGAAAACTTTAACTAAAAAAATGCAGAGGAAAAATGAATCGAAGCTGACCTTACTGTCTCAGATATTCGACCTCCGGATTCCTTTCAGTCTTAAGATGGAGCTCTGTTTTCACTTTTTTTTTTTTCAGAATTTCCCCAACACTGCCCAGCAAGTTACACTGAAAATGAGACTCGGAGCGATGAACTGCGAAGAGAAAAATGAATGGGCCGCGGGCCGGCGACTCGATTGAAATATGGGCCTAAGTTTTGATAACGAGTGTTGCTATAATAACTAATTAACTACTCTCTTTTATTTTTTATTTTTTTAAAGGGGATTACAATAATTTCGCACTCATCCAAGAAAAAGGGGTCGAACTTAAATGAGGATGTGAGATTTTGGGGGGTTCAGCCAAACCTCCGTACTTTTGACATTTTGATTTGCTCATTTTTTAGTAAGAGTAATTTTTTTTTTTGTACATAAAAGAGGATGATTTCAATAAATAAGGAATAATTTTTTGCATAAAATAAGTAAATAATTTTTGCATATAAACATAGTTTTTAACCGATTTGTAACAGGAATCTCCTTCCATCATAATTTAAGTCTTTTATCATTTATTATCCATGGGCTTGAACCCTCCCTTCCTAATAAGAATTTCTATTTTTTTTTTTAGTGTGATTATGGTGATTGAACTCCTTTCCTTCGGTGAGAGAAAAAAGATGGATACTACTAGGATTTAAAGTATTAAAAAATTTAGAAAAAAATATTTAAACTTTTAAAAATTAATTTAATAGATAGTTTCATTTTTTTATTTTTAATATTAATCAAAAATATTTATTTTCATTAAATTTTTTCATCTTTTTCATCAATTTTTGCTCTTTTTTAATATCATTACATAGATTATAAAATTTAAAATATGATAGTTCTAATGGTAAGTCCAAATTTTAATGTCGTCATCACTAAAAAAAAATTTTTTTGAGTAATTTAAAAAACAAATGGATGAAACTATCATTTAGATCAAATTCAAATTTTAGAAGGTTAGATGTATTTATCCCAAATCTTTATTACATAAAAATCATCACGTATTTTCTTTTTTAATTTTTTATCTTTTACTTTTGTTCTAATTATATAGATATATCCAAAATTGACGTAGAAATTTTTTAAAAATTATTTTTATACAACATAATTTACATAAAAATTCACATTAACATAATTTTATTAATTTGTATGACTAAATATTATATTACTTTTCAGATATTTTATTGTGAAATATTAAAAGAAATTATTAGAGAACATATAAAAGCATAAGTATTTGAAAAAACAATTTGTTAAAAAAAAGTCAACACATATATTCAGTTGTTAAGAAAAAAATTTATCTCATTAGACTTAAACATGTAAGTCTATTTAACTTTTAAATTAATTAAGATTTTAGATGAAAAAATAACTACTTACGTACACAAACTCTTATTTAATATACAAATTAATGTTTTAATATAACATATTGCCTTATAGGATAAAAGACATACAAATCACCGAAATTTGTCAAAAGAGATTGAAAGATCTTTAAAATTTTAAAAGGGTTATAGAGACTCTTATCAGATGACGAGAACAATTGAGGTTAACGGTCAACTAATCAAGATTCAATAAAATACTAAAATCCCTTTAGATTGAAGTAAATGGATTTGCACGCACCTATTAATTGTTGGTGTTGAATGAAATGGTTATTTTTCCCCTGAACTCTTAAAATAGTTATTCATTAAATATGCAACCTTTTTTACCATTTCATAGATTAAAAAATGACCGAAATGCCTTTATTTGTTACATTTTTTAATAATCGTTTGTGACCATTGGTTTTGTGTTTATATATGTAGATTTGAAGCAATTCGTCACTTGTACTTGCCTCAACCATTTCATCTTTATTTAAACAAATTAAACCAATTCATTATAAATCGTTGGTGTTTTTCGTATTTTTCTTTCAAAATTTCCAATAAATTTTTACCGAAAATAGTCATTATATTTCATTGATTTCTATCATCAAAACCAACAAATATACACTATAAAATAATAAAAAATGCAAAAAAAGAAAAAAAAACGTAGCACAACATCCTAATTTCAGCTTAAGAAACCCATCAATTTTTCATCACATCACAAAGCATATCTTTCAGTTTAAGAGCGGTACCAAAAATCTATCAAAACAGTATCCAAAATCCGTTAAAGCCTCGCCCAAAATCCATTAAAATAATATCAAAAAATCACAAAACATATCTTTCAGTTTAAGAATAGTACCAAAATTTTATTAAAATAGTATCTAAAATCTGTCAAAGCCTCACCCAAAATCTATTAAAACAACACCAAAAATTCAAAAATAATATGACCACCTAAAATCAAAGAAAACAGCACTTAAATTCTAAGTACCTAGCACCCAAAATCTAGAAAAAAAAACCACTTAAAATCCATTAAATATAACACCTAAAATCTAAGAAAATTCACCTATATTCTAAGAAAAATAAAACTGAATAGAACAATGCAGAGGCAAGGTATATCGAGATTCACTATGTTATATATCCGCAGCACAGGACATGCTCGTGATGTTGACTTAGGAACGAATTCAAGGTAGAGTGAATGAAAATTTGATAAAATTCAAGAGTCACTGGTGTCAATGCAATCAACAGGCATATGTGGACATATTTGAGTCCAAATATGAACTAGATAAGTTAATTTGTTGCATGACATGTAGGTGTGAATATTACCAAATATGGCAACTAGAATCAGATGAAACGTATCCAAGCATGAAGTAATTAGTTCCTCTTAATGAAATTGATGACATGGTGATAAAACTCAAACATAAGAAATGTGATTGCAACCTTAGAGCATTTGTGGAGATTTCACAATCATAAAAAATCCTTACATGCTTTACTATAGGCTTGTACAGAGATAGTGCTCATTTTACATATTCTAGAAGCCAACCCAATCGAAATTTAATGCAAGTGTTATAAATACATTTACTCCTTCCTCAAGCAGTGTTACGTTAGTGCAAGATGACCATAAACAAACATATGAAACTAAAAATGAAATCATTACCAATATTCATGCAAGAAATGTAAAGATTCAAAATAAAATTCATTATACAGTCCAACTAATTGTAATATTAATTGTTGTAATTGTAGGTTACTGCCTAGGGTTAGCTATAAAGAGTCAATATGTTTTTTTGTAGTGGTAAATGAAAAAAGTAGATAAATTGTATGCATCATTTATAAAGAAGAAGAATTCATACACTGTATTACAATTTGACCATGGTTTAAATATGTCCACAAATAACATTGTAACCAAAACTAAAAAACTATTGAAAGACATGGAATAAAGTTGTACCATTGTGGCAAAATGTCAACAACTACACAAAATACCTTGCAAAAGAACCTTCCTTATTGTACCATTGCAATAATGTGTAGCAAAATACCTTATGTATATTTTAACAGCATTAGGTGTGAATTTAAATAAAATCTTCTAAATTGAAAATGAAGTCGAGTTACCTTTAGTTTTAATTATAGTAGAACTTTGCTTAATGATGATTACAATAACTATCTTTGCCTTACTGTCAAACTATTTTCAAGAATCCCAACCAGCTCAAATTGTCTTTTGTTAGGCTATCTTGGTTGATCAAGTTGTCTTAGTTGATCAAGTTAACTTGGTTGATCAAGTAGAGAAGCATCTGATTGTGCTTGAACACTTGCCTAACAAATTGAGCTTGAAGTTAGTCTTGTTATTTGCAAATAAATGGATAATAATAAAATGATAAGCATTAACATAATCAAATTACCTGTGGTGATTATTATGTCCAAATTGACCACAATAACCACATTTCATTATTATCTGGCTTGATTTTCTGGAACCAGATCTATATTTACGTTGCACTCTCATTCTACTAATATTTGGCCTTCTAATTTTTGCTTTAACATTAAGAGGATTGATTGTAGGCCCTTCCTTAATAAGCCAAGCACTTTAATCTAGTAAGGGGTGGATAATGTACCTTTATCATCATTCCTTATTGTCCTGATATGCTTCATATGCAAGGTCTACTCTTTTTCAATTATGGTTCTAGCTGCTGCCTAAAATAACTTCTTATAGATAGTATGAGGACGTTTCTTTCTCAATTTTACGTATATATATCTACAGCAATGCCTGATTGTAGATTCTGGCTAGTGTCTCTATAGAGCAACAAATATTCCTTTCTGCTTATCAGTCATGAAAGTGACACAAGTCTAGTTCCCAATGTCCAACCACTCACTCAATAATGTCAGGAACCAAACCTAATTTCAGTATACTCGTAATCACAAATACCTATAGCTGGTGGGAATATACCACTATTTACATCCAAACTCACTACTAAAAGTAGCACTCCCTTATATGGCCTCTTTAAATGACAACCATCCAAGCCAATAAACCACTTGCAACCTCTTGTAAAATCAGTCTTCAAAGCAGGATAACTTAACATGAAGTTCTCAAACTTCAAAGATCCATCTTTCTCATCTAACTCTGTTTTGAATTTAACCAACACCCCTAGATTCATTTGCTATAAAAATTTATGCATAATCCCTCAGTTTTGAATAACTCTTACCATAACTCTCATACACATTCTTCAATGCTGCCTTTCTTGCTTTAGATATTTTCTTCCTACTTGTGTAGAGACCATACTTGTGAATCAATTCATAATGTTTTGCCCTAATAGACATTTTAGGTGCAATTCAGATGCAATTCACTTATAATGAGCCCTTTTTACAGACTGATTTTCTATCACAAGTGTTTTTTTTTTAAAACTCGTGTATTATAAATGTTGTTCTAAATTTTACAAGGGCTGCATATATATACCATGTATAGCTAGGGTGTGCGCACGTAGTCCTAAACCTTATTTTTGTCATTTTTAAGTCTTTAAAGCTCAAACCCTCCTTAACACAGTAACCAATAATAACTCTTCTGAAGTAGTCCATATCATCAGACTCTAAGCTTAATGTAGGTTAGTCTACCCATTTCACATCTATCAACACCTACACTATGAGTAGGCTTACAAACATCTTTATTTAAATCACTTATTGTCCAAGACCCATCTCCATCATCAAATGAGTATTTAGATAACTCACCCTCTTTTAGCCCTTTATTTTTCCCTTCATCCTCACTCTCACTTCTTCTGTGTTCATCTTTAACCTCAAGTACTGTGTTCTCACTATAAACCTCCTCCTCATTAGACCAATGAGCTTCATCAGTATCACCACTCTCACTTTTTAGGCTACTTGGTATTGGGGGGAGGGAAGGTATTTTCAGTTTACCTTTATATTTGTTGGGTGTTTTTTGGTGGGCTTGGTATATTCTAATCAACTTGAGATAAAAATTCTATTTGTGAGCTATGAGGTGAGTCAAAATTGGATTCTATATGAAATAGTAGGGTTTTCTTGTAGGTAATAGGCTACTTGATCAACTTGTGAATAGAAGTCTTATTCATCAGTTTTGTGGTTCATCAAAACAGTCCATGGGCTGTGATGCTAGTTTATTGGGCCCTTTAGTTGGGTCTTATCTTCTACCTAGGACATCTGTTGCGATATTTTTATATCTTAAAATTAAGTGCAAGTATACGTTATCGTAACAAGTAATAAAGGGACTTATAAAGTCGGATATCGAATACACGGGGATAATTTTGTTTTTCTACCAAGTACTAAAATTATATCTTTCTTGTAATTATCAAAAAAATAAATTTTAATTTTGCAATAAATTTAAGTAAACTAAAAGTGTAGAAAATACATGACATAACTCAAATAAATTAAGAAGATAACAATATAGAATAAGCCTAGGATTGATTACTATCCTTCAATATATTTTCTCCTTTAATATTTATATTCTTCAATTCTTATTATTGGTCAAGATACTAATGTATTCACAAGCCTTTCCTAAGGTTATGCAAGTATATCCTAATTTACCAAATATCTATATTCCTATGGTACATATAATAAATTAAGATTCATTAAGAACAAGTCTTATTGACCACACATGCCAATTAGGTATATTCTTATCCTAATTTGAAACTTGCATATGTAACTTACATTACTGTACAATTATGCATCAAATTATCTAGGTCTAAATACAATGATGCCTCTTCCAAGTTTATCAAAATATTACCAAATCAATCATAATATTGATTAGATATTATGAAGCATTAAGAACAAATAATTTGAATAATAAAGAATTGAATTCAAATAAATTTCAAAAAGTTATAACAATTAAACTCACATATTGAGTTTAAGTAATAACCCTAGAAAATAAAATTTAGCTCATGGTAATAAGAGATTTATGGCTGAAAAATAAAATAAACATGATACAACCAAAGGCAAACCAATATAGACGTTAATTCACAGTTGGTTGATACATCAATAATCTCTTACTTCATTGAATATTCCTTGTTTCTCTCTCTAAAATTGCTCTTCTTCAATGTGTTATACCTCTAAAAGCCCTAAATTATGTGTCTTTAGGTTTGAAATAAGAGGCTTTTATATAGGGATTGATTAGAGTATCGGAGTTGTATTTTTTTTTTACTGTAGCGCAATCATTGTTCACGGGGATACTGTTCACCGTTAGAGTGAAAAGCTTTAACTGCTAGAGCGAAGATACTATAGTAAAAATCATTAATAATATACTGTAGAGATTATTTCTAGCCAAATTTATTGTAGCATTTTGATGTTTTGCCTTATTTTCTTAGATTTTTATCTCTAATTGCTCCATTAAGTCTAAACATATAAAATAACAATAAAACATATAAAAAAAAACCTAATATTCTTATTAAAACGAGTAATTAATTAAGTTAATGGAGTAAAAATAATAGATATTTTCCCTTATCATCATTAAAAGGCTTCCTCTTTAGCCTAACAAGGTTATTTGGCTTGGGTGGTTTTTTAGGGTTAATTGGAGGTTTAGAAGGGGAGTCATTATATCTAAGGATAGGATCTCAAAGTATAAAATATCTTGATACAACTCCTTCCTCACATATTCTTGTAAAAAGCTAACCAGGTCACTATTTTTTTTTTATTAAAACCCTTTTCCCTATCCAAGGTATCCCAGCAGTTACCTTGAATTTTGCTGAAAGCAACAAACCCCTACCAAACAGTTTATTATAGACATATTTTCGAAGTGAAATCAAACTGCACGTATTTGGAACAACATACTTCATAATCTTTAGGACCCCATTACTCTTAGAGTCATTGTTACCACATCTCATTTTCTCTTATTAGCCATACTAATACTGTATCCAAAATCAACTCAACAAATTCACTTTCAACTCAATATATTCCAACAATATAACCAAAATTTCACCACAACATAAATAAAAAAAATATAATAGTCTTACAAAAATTCAACAACATCAGTGCATTGTTCATTCTTACCCAAAAATATTGCAATATCTCATTTATTCTCAATAATACTGTTAGGGTTTGTGCTTACATGTCATCTCTATTTGTATAAATATTTGATATCTATACAATGTATATTTTATTAAATCACTAATAACATTTATTATATGTTACAATGCTTGTAACTCCACATACATTATATGATCTGAATGAGTTCAGATCTTATCTAAAGAAGTTTAAACTAGGGCTAAGAGTTAGCAAAAATAAGAATTATGGCTGCTAAGAATTAGTAGGTTATAAGAATCAATGAAATCCAAGGAGTTGGAATCTTATTTGTAGCGGAACAAAGATCTGAGGGTATACTAGTAATGACATAGTTACAAAAGTTGTAATAAGGTGCTAGAAAATGTTATTTATGCAAGTATGTTCTCAAATATTATATTCATGATCTTCTTTCACCGATACATGTTTGTCAGTGAATCCCTTCTTATATAGATCAATGTATATCTATATTTGCAGGGTACATATGGTTATTCCTAACTAACCATGAGTTTGGAACTAATGTAAGCATACGGGTATTCAGTCAGGGCTAGATACTGAACAAACTCACGAGGACCCCAATAGACATCCTATGTACGCTGTCAATGGAAGGTCCTCTCAAGTTGAGTAGTATTCATGGTTCTTTAACCTGAGCGCCACTATGGACTTGTAAGTAATCCATCATACTTAAGTTCTACGGATTTCAGAGACCTTTTATTATCTGACCACTGCGTGTTATTAGGTATAGTTTGATGCTCATGGAGTCTAGTATGTGTAGATATAGAATCCGTCAGCTCACATAGGGAGTTGTATATCTGATGCTCTGAGATTGTGTCCCAGAAAGTCTTATGGCCATAAGCAATAAACTCAGTAAAAAAAGTTTCCCACAAGGTTGAACAATATAACAAAGGTGTTTGTGTATATTATTCATCGAGATTCAAATCTGGAGATAAGTTCATGGATGAGCTTATGGGATTTGACAGTTTTGATCTATGTCCTCGCACATCTAGGGTATAAATGATAGAAGGACTATATGTATGCGTTATAACCTTAACTTACATGGTCTAACATGCTAATCTGTAATATCCATAACATGTACGTGGAGCATTGATCATGGACTTATGGAATAGTTTTATTTAACAAATCGGACGTGAATCTATAAAGTCCCGCAATATGAAGTGTACTCATTATGTGGTAGTGTATCGGATTGAATAGTTTAATCCAGTAAAATTTAGAAAAAATTGAATACTTGTTTCAAAAACCTCAAGATACATACGTGTCAATATTTAAGAGTTAAATGCATTTATTAGTTAATAATTATTGTTAATCAATTAATTAATGACACGCGATGTATAGTGAGTCTTTGGTTAAGTTTACTCAAGAGTGAGGTTAGGTGTGACTCACTCGAGGGTTAACTTGGTAACCAAGTAGAAAGATTGAAGGGTAATTTCATATATTGATTATTTAATTATATATCAGTGTATGTCTATATCTACAAGGTACAAATAGTTATTCCTAGCTAACTACGAGCTTGGAGCTTATGTAAGCATACGAGTATTCAGTTAGAATTGGATACTGAACAAACTCACGAGGACCCTAATAGACATTCTATGTAAGTCATCAATAGAAGGTCCTCTCAAGTTGAGTAGTATTCATAGTCCTTTAACCTGAGTGCCACTGTAGACTTGTGAGTAATCCATCATACTTAGGTTTCATGGACTTTAGAGAGCTTTTATGGTCTGACCGTTGCGTGTCACTAGGTATGGTCCGACGCTCATGGAGTCTGATGTGTATAGATATAGGATCTGTCAGCTCACATAGGGAGTTGTATATATGATGCTCTGAGATGGTATCTTAGAAAGTCTTATAGCTATAAGTAATAAACTCGATAAAAGAAGTTTCCCACATGGTTGAACAATATAGTAAAGGTGTTTGCGTATATTACTCATCGAGATACGGATCTAGAGATAAGTTCATGGATGAGCTTATGGGGATTTGACGGTGTTGATTTATATCCTCGCACATCTAGAGTATAAATGACGGAAGGATTATACATATGCATTATAACCTCAACTTGCATGGTCTAATACACTGATTTATAATATCCGTAACGTATGCATGAGGCAATGATCATGGACTTATGGAATAGTTTCATTTGACAAATCGGACATGAATTGAAAGAGTCCTGCAATATGAAGTGTACTTGTTGTGCACTGGGGCAGTGTATCGAATTGAATAGTTCAATCTAGTAAAATTCAACAGAACCGAATAATTGTTTCAGGAACCTTGGGATGTGCGTTGTCAATATTTAAGAGTTAAATACATTAATTAGTTAATAATTATTGTTAACCAATTAATTAACAACACGTGATGTATATGGAGCATTCGGTTAATTTTACTTAAGAGTGAGGTTAGGTGCGACTCATTCAAGGGTTAACTTGGTAACCAAATAGAAAGGTTCAAGGGTAATTTCATATATTGATTATTTAATTAATAAATATGAGATCTTTATTTAATAATTAAATAGTCAAATAACTTAACCAAAGTTAAGGTGTTAACCAACATTAAGTTAATTATGTATATTTAAATATTAATCAATTCTTGTTGGATAAGAAAGTTGACTTAATTATAGTTAAAATGGTTAACTAAAGTTAAGTTTATTATATATTTAAATATTCTAAAACTTTGTGGCCAAGTTTCTAACCTAACTTAGGTTAATGGTTAACTTGGGTTTGGTTAAATTAATTTTATAATAATAAAGATTTTTATTATTTAATAGTTAAATAATAATTAACTTAACAAGGGTTAATAGTTGACTTTATAGTTAAGTTAAGTCCTTCTTATTTAAATGTGAAATTGAAACAAAAAATGAGTGTTTTTTTGCTTATGTACCTCTGCCATTAGAGAAGTAAAAGAGAAAAGGAAATTGTTTCTTTGTTATTTGATTTCAAGAGTTGAAATCACTATTTATTATCTTTTCCAACAAAGCTTGGCCATAAAAAAAGTATAAGAAATTTGTTTTATTGATCAAAGTGTTGATCAAGGGTGAAACAAATAAATAAAGGTTTAATTATTAAGCCTCTATTGAAGAAGAATTGCCATTCTAGCTGACTAAACTCACCTAGTTGGTTACTAGAATTGTGAACGAGTCATTCAATTTATATTATGAGTTATATGGTAGGTTTAAGTTACTGGTTCTATTAAAAGATAAAAAAAAAAGAATTGATGCTAAGATGGTTTTACTAAACAAAAGTAATTGTAATTTTGAGGCAATGACAATATTGAGATTTTATGCGCTTCCTCCAATAGTCAACCCTACGCACTTCCCTAGTTTAGGTCAGGGGTTCAAGCCCTAGTAAATATCAGGGCAATGTATTTATTTTGTTCCTTTTATGGGGATTTTATAGTTCGGATGAAATGTGTGTTGTTAGAATTTGTGTTTACGTGCCATCCCTTTTATGTATGAATATTTGTTTAATATTTATACTAATATTATTATTTTATTAAATCGCTAATTATATTTTATATATGGTAAGATGCTTGTAACGTTTCAGACATTGTATGATCTAAAAGAGTTCAAATCTGGTCTAAATGGATTTAGATCAATGCCAAGAATTAGCAACGCTGAAAATTATAAATGCTAAAAGTTGGCACTGATAAAAGTTATCAGGTTATAAGAGTCAGCGATATCTAAAGAGTTAGAGCCTTGTTTGAAATGGGACAAAGACATGAGAATATATTAGTAATGACGTATTTGTAAATAGTTCTAGAAAATGTCATTATGCAAATATGTTCTCAAATATTATGTTCCCGATCTATCTTCACTGATACTAATCTGTCAGTGAATACCTTAATAAATATATAGATCGTTGTATGTCTATACCTGGATGGTCAAGATGGTTAGTCTTAGTAAACTATGAGTTTAGTAGAAGCTTGTATAGAGATATAGGTATTCAATAAAGACTAAATACTGAACAGACTCACAACGACCTCTAATTGACACCCCATGAAGCTGTCCATGAAGAGTCTTTCAAGTTGAGTAGTATTTGTAATCCTTTAACCTGAATGCCACGATGAGCTTCTAAGTGATCCACTATACTTTAGTTTAACACATGTAAAAAACTTTTCATGGTCTGACCGCTAGGTGTCATTGGGTATGGTCTGATGCTCATAGAGTTTGGTTTGTATTGATATGGGATCCATCAGCTCATTTGAGTGATAAATAATTTCACAAAAGTGTATGAGAATATTATTTATTGAAATACTATTCTAGAGATAAGCTTTTGGTCGAACATATAGAGATTTGACAGGGTTGATCTATATCAACGCTCTACCCAGATATAAATGGTAGAGGGATTATATAAATATGTTATAACCTCAACTTGTATGGTCTAACGCGTTACTTTATAATATCCGTAACATGTGTGTAGGGCATCATTCACGAACTTATAGAGAAGTTCTATACAACAAATCAAGCATGGACCTGGAGAGTCTCACAATATAAAGTGTACTCGTTGTGTATTGGGGCAGCATTATGGATTGAACAATTCCATCCTAGAAATTTCAGCAAACCAAAAATATATTTAAGGGTTCCTAGGGTTATACATTTGTCTAGACTTAAAAGTTAAGTACATTATTTAATTAGTTGGCAAGAGTTATTAACTAATTAAATGTTGACAAGTGGTACAATTTTGTTCCATGAATTGTTTCACTATAAATTCACTAATTAACCATGTTAGTAAAATCAAATAAGGTAAAAAATTAATTATTCATATAGTTTTTGAATAATTGAATAAATATTATTTAAATAAATAATAATATTTATTTAGTTATTTATTATTTTGGTTTAGGTGGGAGACATATACCTAATTATGTATAATTGCCACCAAATATTATTTTTTAATTTTTTGGCCACTTAATTAATTTTGTGAGCACTTGTGAAGTGCTTAACACATAAACATCACTTTTGAATAATTGATTAACAAAATTGTGAAGCAAAAACTTTCATGATGAGAAGGATTTGAAGAGAATTTTTCTTTGAAAAAGTGTTGAGAGAAAAACTAAAAGGAAAGAAAAATAAATTCTTCTTATTTTTCTTTCAAAAAAAAAACTTTGTTGCTAGAAATTTAATTGCTACTATTATAACTTCACAATCCCACTAGATTGTTGTGAATTAGAATTAAATAATAGTGCACTTCAAGGTGAGCTCAAAGTTGGAGCCAGGAAGAATCCAAAATTAAAATCTTCACCGAAGGTCATCAAAGGTATTTTCTATAATCTTAAGTTGTTAATGCTTTAAGTTACATGTGTATATATTGATTACATGCTTAATTCCGCTGCGAAATTTGTGTATATGATACATGTATTTAGTTTTTTTAACATATACACAATCACATGCATACAACTTAAAACACGTTAATAAATAGTATCATATCATGTTTATTGTGTTTCTGGGTTGTTGAAGTGTTATATGAAGTGTTTAAAATGCCTGAAATAGTAAAAATTGTATTTTGAAGTGTTTAAAGTGTAAAAAAATAGTTTCTGTCAAAAAATGCCGCAGCGCTAGAAATCGAATGCTGAGATGTTCATGTATTAACACATGAACGCCAAATCGAACGCTGAGACGTTCATTAACACATGAATGCTGTGGCGTTCAATAGTTAAAGCATGAGCATTCTTTGGTGAACGTCAGGGCGTTAAGATTCTTAACATATGGGTGTTGAAATGGCAGAACACCAAGGTGTTCAAGTGTTAAATGCTAGGGCATTCTTAATTCTGAATGGAAGGGCATTCAAGTATTGAACCCCGGGGCATTCATAAGTCAGAAACTCAGGCCATTTAAGATTGAAGAAAAAAATATGAGTAAATGTTTTTTAGCCTTATATTGTATAATGCTATAACGTTCAACTTTTCATGTTGATCATTCTGAACAATATACTCTAATTTGACATTTTTACACATGAGGTTTATTTAACGCAATTATAATTGTTATATCATTGTATTAAATATTGTATATATATATATATTTGTTTATACTTATTAATCACAATAGGAGCCTTATTGGTGGGGTTAATTTTGCTTGCATAAACAAATATTCTAATTATAAATTAGATTCGTATAAGATGCGAAAATTTATTATAATAGTTAATGGTAATAATAAATATAATAATTATTAAAAATATATATATTAAATTTGAAAAAATCTCTATAAATCAAATTAAATAATATTGTATTATTAGATAATATTATATAATGATCCGTCTTGTCAATACGGTATTAGACGATTCACTTCAGTTTTTTCCAATATTACTACAGCGTAAGGGATTGGTCAGGGTGATTCGGGCTATGCCGGTTAAACATGAGATAAGGCAAATATATACGAATGTATTGCCCAATATTGCTACAGCGTGAGGGTTATACTAGTAGCATATATTTGATGATTGACAAGTTAATTTGGAATGCACTTATCAAATATTGCTACAGTGTGAGGATAAGGTGTATTTATGATCAGTGGTAAGAGTTGCATGAGATGCAGTTAAAAAGAGTTGTCTATCTTTTGGGTTTACAAAGGTCAATATTGCTACAGCGTGAGGGTAGAGTAAAATGCCAATAGGATCCACTTCTCACTGTATAGTGTAAAGAATCTAAAACTATTATTTTCCCGTTTGAGAGATTAAATGGATTATGTAAAATAGTGAGATGGCATTTTTAGATTAAAAAATATATAATTATTACACCCATGATCTAAAACGTTATTAATTAGCGATTGAAATATCCTACTAACATATTTTTTTTGTCTTGTCAAGATTAAGTAGCTTTAAGCAACCCACTAGTTTGTATCCTTGATGCGCACCAATTTAAAGGTGCAGAAAATTACGCTAACTGGCTTATAAATCTCAGAATAGTTCTGAATTATGAAAAGTTTGAATATGTAATTGATCAGTGTCTGCCTCGAGCCATTTCTGATGATGTTTCTTCGGAAGAAAAAGAGATATATTGAAAATAGTTGGATGACGATTTGAAAGTCAAATCATACATACTCAGCTCAATGTCTACAGAGCTCCAAAGAGAACATGTCCATATAGACAATATTGGGAGTATAATACTCTACCTGAAAGAGTTATTTAGTGACCAACCTCAAGTTGAAATATATAGGGTTGTCAAATCTCTCTTTTAAGCTAGACTATTCGAGGGTAGTCTAGTGAGCCCCCATGTCCTTAAGATCATATATCATGTTGAGAGGTCAGAAACCATGGATACTTGATTAGTGTGCTATAATAGCTAAGTGCAAATGCACGTTATCGTATCAAGTAATATAGGATTTTAAGTCCAGATATCGATCCCACGGGACTATGCAATCTAATTCTATAAATCAAATACTAAAATTATACATACTTAACTTTTATTCAGAAAACCAAAATCTGAAATTTATGTAACTAATCTAGTTCTCTCAATTAATTAAACAAAAGTAAAGAGTAGAATTCACAAATAAAGATAATCTAGGGTTTTGACTCATCCCCTAGTATTTCATTGGACTCATTAACCACTTAATTAATCCCTTAATATCAATTGATTGACTTAGACACTAATCTCATCACAAGCTTCTGTCGATGGTCAAGTGACTATATTACGCATTCTAACAATCACCTATATGTCTATAGTAATTAAATCAGAATATAATTCATTAAGATCAAGTCTAAATTATACCATACATGCCACCTAGGTATATGTCTATCCTAGATGGAACTCATAGTTGTTACCCTATGATCATGCATCAAACTACCATAGGCTAAACACATGAATCCCTACGTCGAGTTCATCATAGTTCCTCAATCATTCAAAATATTGATCAGGTATAATGAAAGCATTAAACACAAGATAGAATGAATCAATTGAATTTATCAAGTTCATAAACTAAAATTTAACACAATTCAAATTCATACTAGGTTTACATAGTCTAACCCTAGATGAACAAATTAAACCATCACAAAACCAAAAATATCAAATCAATTCATAAAGATCAACAAGAAAAAGAACATAATAATAAAGAAAGAGAAGAAAACCTAATCAAAGTGACTCTTTGATGTGCTTCTCCCTCAATCTTGACTTGAAACTTGAATCTTAATCTTAATCTTGATTTTTCAATCTTTGGCTTTGATATTTGATCTTGTGTTGTGAATTCTCTTTCTAAGTTTTTGCCTCTTTTCTCTCTTTTTTTTCTTCTCCTCTCTCTTAGGGTTTTTGACTTTCTATTTATAGGTTTTTGTCTTTAAAATACTGTTTACAAGTTACTACAGCAAAAATACTGTTCACTAGTACTGTAGGAAAATACTGTTTTTAGACACTGTTCACCGCCGTGGCGCTGGGTTATGGGCGCTAGTGCCCCTTTCGTATTTTGAGTCTAACTTCTTTATTTAACGTTCGATTAGCCTCCCGTTTGTTCCTATATGTCACATTTTCTATTATGCATCTATTTATGATCAAAAATCATAATTAAATAGCCAAATAGTTATGATTTAGAGTAAAATACGAAAATTGGGTACAAATAATAATAGTACTTTTACGCCCCTATCAATATCTCACTGAGAAATACATTGTGAGAGAGTTTGATTCTCCAAAGGGTCATTTGCACAATTTATCATGAACTTTAATATGTAAGGATTGACCTCTACTTATACTGATCTGCATAACATACTGAAAATAGCTCAAGAGAACATGAATAAAGCGAGCACGACCCTCTATGTTCAGGGTGCTTCATCTTCTGTCCTGAAGAATTCTAAAAAGTTCAAAGGAAAGAATAAAAAGAAAGCAAAATATGCACCCAAAATAGGTCCTCAAAAGTAACACATGTCCAAGCCCTAACATAAGAACAAAGCGAAAGGAAAATATTTCTATTGCAGCCAGGATGAGCATTAGAAACGGAACTGCCCAAAATACCTTGTCACGATTAAGAAGACACTCTCAGGTATGCACTTGCATATCATTGAAATTTCTTTAGCATTTGATGCTAATACTGGCTGGGTATTAGATACTACTTGTCCTTCTCATATCTGCAATGTATTGTAGGGTCTGAAGGAAGTTAGACTGTTACAACCTGAAGAAGTACAAGTTTGTGTTGGAAATAGATTTCCTACAGATCGAGGCTAGTGGATATTTTAATTTACTTTTTCCATGTAATAAAATTGTTGTATTGAATAATTATTATTATGTGACAAACATTATCTGGCAAATTATTTCCATTCTTGTATTGGACAGTGACGGATATCATATGTATATACAGAATTGTTCTTTATGTTTGTATAATTTGGATAATATTTTATTAGCTAAATGTTAGTTGATTAATGACCATTATATATTAGATATAGTAGAAAATGTCATAAATATACATGTGAATGCTGATAATAACAAGGAAACTTTAAATAATACAGAATTGTGACATATGAGATTATGTCATATAGGTGTGAGACACTTAACCCATCTGATTAAGGATGATCAGATATCTGATTTGAACATAGAGCCTTATCCAGTTTATGAATCTTGTATTCAAGAAAAAATAACCGAAGCTTAATTTATTGGTGTTGGACATCGCGCTACTAATTTATTGGAACTTGTATATAGTGATGTATATGGTCTAATGAATCACACTGCAATGGGTGGCTTTCGATACTTCATTATCTTTATCGATGATCTATCACGATATAGATACATGTTTCTTATAAAACACAAATAATTTTTCTTAAAAAGTTCAAAAAGTTTTGAATTGAAGTAGAGAAACAAATCGGAATGTATAATAATTGCCTTTAATCAGATTGAGGTAGTGAATACATGAGCAGTGAATTTTTGAATTATTTAACGGAGAATAAGATTATAGCTCAGTATAGTCCTCCAAGTACTGCACAACACAATGGTGTTTCAGAGATGAGGAATCAGATTTTATTGGATATGGTTCGATTGAGCTTCACCGATCTCCCTGAATATCTATGGGGTTATGCTCTAAAAACTGCTACTCATTTATTGCACAGAGTTCCATTGAAAGTTGTTCCTTCTACTCCTTATAAGATATGAAATGGAAGAAAACTGAGTCTTAAATATGTTAAGATTTGGAGCTGTCGTGCTTATGTAAAAGTTATGCAACAGGATAAACTTGCACCTAAAGTATACAAGTATCGATTTATTAGGTATCTAAAGAATTTAATAGGGTACTAGTTCTATAATCTTGAGGAACGAAATGTGTTCGTTGCTCAAAATGTCACTTTTCTAGAGAGACAAATTTTTTGGATCGTGGATATTATAGAAAGATTGAATCAGATGAACTTAATTAGGATGTAAATTAACCAACGATGGAACCTCAGACTCAATTGAGTAGAATACCTTTGACACACCCTCCACATAGGTTAATAAGGATATCAAGGCCATTTGAAATGTGTGGTTTAATACATGAAGGTGCTCTTGGCGTTTTCTTGATTGAAGAAAAGGATCTTTTGACTTATAGAAAGACGATGTTGGACATCGATTTAGGAAAATGGCAAGAGGCCATGAAATTTAAGATTGACTTAATGCATCAAAATCAAGTCTGAGACTTGGTTGAGCTTCTTAAAGGAATTGTTCTTATCGATTGTAAATGGATTTATAAGTAGAAGCATGAGCTTGATGGGAAAGTAGAGACTTTCAAGGCCCGATTGGTAGTGAAAGGTTATACTCAGAGATCTGGGATTGATTATGAGAAAACTTTCTCACCAGTAATGATGCTTAAATCAATTCAAATTTTACTAGCAATTGCTGCATATTGTGATTATGAAATTTAGCAAATAGATGTAAACCGACGTTCTTAAATGGATATCTCGAAGAAGAAATCTTTATGAAATAACTTGAAGGTTTTACATCTAGCCATTCTGGTTTAGTATGCAAATTGAAGAAGTCTATTTATGGACTTGAGTAAGCTTTCCGAAGTTGGAATCTTCATTTTGATGAAGTAATTAGAGAGTCTAGTTTCATTAAGAACGAAGAAAAATCATGTGTGTAAAAAAAGAGTTATGGGAGTATGGTAGTCTTCTTAGTTCTTTATGTGGATGACATACTCATTATCAGAAATGATATTAGTATGTTATAGTTAATTAAAAGCTACCTTAGTAAGAATTTCTTCATGAAGGATTTGGGAGAGGCTTCTTATATACTGGGTATAAAGCTTTATAGAGATAGAGCTAGGAGGCTTATAGGACTCTCTCAATCATCGTACATAGATAATGTCTTGGAAATGTGTAATTTCAATAACTGTAAGATAGTTAATATACCTTTTAGATATGGCATTCATCTTTCGAGGAATATGTGTCCTCAAAGTAGAGATAAAAAGGTTAGAATGTCTAACATACCATATGCATTAGTTGTACGAAGATTGATGTATGCCATGATGTGTCCGAGACCTGACATCAGTATGGATGTAAGTGTTACAAGCTGATATCAGTCTAATTTAGGTGAAGGTCATTGGATGGCTGTGAAACATGTCCTCAAATATCTTAAAGGTACTAAAGATAAGTTTCTGATATATGGAGAAAGTGACTTACAAGTGAGAGGATACAAAGATTCAAACTTCTAGTGACCTAGATGATAGAAAGTCTACATCTGAATATGTATTCATTCTCAATGGTACTACAATTAGTTAGAAGAGCAACAAACATTCGTCCACAGCTAATTCCACAATAGAGGCAAAATATATTGTAGCCTTAGAAGTAGTAAAAAAAGCAGTGTGGATACATAAATTTGTCGCTGAGCTTGCAATAACTCCAAATGCAATCGATCCTATACTATTATTTTGCAACAACAACGAAGTAATTGCACAAGCTAAAGAGCTGATAGCACACCAAAAGTCTAAGCATATGGAAAGAAAATACCATATCATTAGAAAAATCTTGACTAGAAGAGATATAATAGTTTGTAGAGTGATTCTATAAATAATGTACTGAACCCACTAACTAAAGCCTTAACTCCAAAAGTATTTGAAAGGCATATGAAGCCAATGGGCAAACCATCGTGAATGACACTAAAGTAAGTGGGAGTTATTGGAATTTGTACCAGTATTATCATTTCATTAAATCGCTAATTATATTTTATATATGGTAAGATGCTTGTATCATTTTAGACATTGTATGATATGAAAGAGTTTAGATTTAGTCTAAATGTGTTTAGATCAGTACTAAAAATTAATAAGGCTAAGAGTTCTAAATGCTAAGAGTTGGCACTGATAAGAGTTATCAGGTTATAAGAGTCACCGATATGTAAAGAGTTACAGCCTTGTTTGAAATGAGATAAAGACTTGATAATATATTAGTAATGACGTAGTTACAAAGAGTTATAAATAGTGCTAGGAAATATTATTATGCAAATATATTCTCAAATATTATATTCCTGATCTATCTTCACTGATGCTAGTCTGTTAGTGAATACCTTAATAAATATATAGATTGGTGGATGTCTATATATGGTTGATCCAGATGGTTAGTCTTAACAAACCATGAGTTTAGTGTAAACTTGTATAGAGATACAAGTATTCACTAAGGACTATATATTGAACAGACTCATAAAGACCTCTAATAGATATCTCATAAAGCTGTTAATAGAGTGTCTTTCAAATTGAGTACTATTCGTGGTCCTTTGACTTGAGTGCCACTGTAGGCTTGTGAGTGATCCATCATACTTTGTTTCACACATGTTAGAAACCTTTAATGGTCTGACTACTAGGTGTCGATAGGTATGGTCCAATGCTCATGGAGTCCGGTATGCATAGATATGAGATCTATCAGCTCATTTGAGTGAGTCATATATCCTAAATAAGAAGTAATTCCTGAGAAAAGAGTTTAACCCTATGGATAAATAATATTACAAAAGTGTTTAGGAATATTTTTTATTGAAATACAATTCTAGAGATAAGTTTTCGTCAAGCATATGGAGATTTGACGGTGTGGATTGATATTTTCGCTCTACCCAGATATAAATGATAGAGGGATTATAAGAATATGTTATAACCTCAACTTGTATAGTATAACGTGCCAATTTGTAATATCCGTAACGTGTGTGTGGAACATCGTTCACGAAAGTGTGGAGGAGTTTTATATGATAATTCGGGCATGGATCTAGAACGTCTCACAATATGAAGTGTGCTCGTTGTACACTGCGGCAGCATTATGGATTGAACAGTTCCATCCTAGAAATTTCAGCAAATCGAAAATATATTTCAAGGTTCCTCGGGTTATACACTTGTCTAGACTTAAATGTTAAGTACATCATTTAATCAGTTGACAAGAGTTATTAACTAATTAAATATTGACAAGTGGCACAATTTTGTTCCGTGAATTGTTTCATCATGAATTCACCCATTAACCATGTTAGTAAAATTAAATAAGGTAAAAAATTAATTATTCAAATAATTTTTTAATAATTGAATAAATAAATATTATTTAAATAAATAATAATATTTATTTAGTTATTTATTATTTTGGTTTAGATGGGAGACATATATACCTAGTTAGGTATAATTGCCACAAAATATTATTTTTTAATTTTTGACCACTTAATTAATTTTGGGAGGACTTGTGAAGTGCTTAACATGCCTAAATATCATTTTTGAATAATTGATTAACAAAAGTATGAAGCAAAAACATGCATGATGAGAGGAATTTGAAGAGAGTTTAGTTTTTGGAGAGTTTTTCTTTAAAAATATTGTTGAGAGAAAAATTAGGAAGAAAGAAAAATAAATTCTTTTTATTTTTCTTTCAAGAAATAAAACTTTGTTATTGGAAATTTAATTGCTGCTATTCTAGTTTCACAATCCCACCAAATTGTTGTGAACTAGAATTGAACAATAGTACACTTCAAGGTGAGCTCAAAGTTGTAGTTAGGAAGAATTCAGAATTAAAATCTTCACAAAAAGTCATCAAATGTATGTTTGTATAATCTTAAGTTATTAATGATTTAAGTTACATGTGTATATGTTGATTACATGCCTAATTCTGTTGTAAAATTCATGTATATGATACATATATTTAATTTTTTAACATATATATAATCACATGCATGTACCCTAAAATACGTTAACATGCGTAAGAATGTAAAATGATGTTCTTGATGATCCTAATTGTATAGTTTAATGAAATATTAGTGGTATGTCTAATGTAATATAAGTACCAATATGTTAAAAAAAAAAGAAAATTTTCATAAATGGCCATATTTTTAAGCCATTTTTTTAACCACAAATAAAATGAGTTAATATTTATTTGTAAAGAAATTGATAATTAGACAAATTAAGCCTTTGAATTATATTTTCTCTCATTTTCTCTCTCTACCAAATATTTGAATCATCTCTTTCAAAAAAATTTAAAGTTTTGAAATTTTTTGTGTTTATTTTTTAAATGAAGAAGTGTAATATGATGAAGTACATAAAAAATAAGGTGAACTTGGGAGAAATATGATGAATCATGGAAGAAATAGAATAAATAAAAAAAATAAGAACTTTGAAAATTGAAATTTGCACGCGAATTCAATGTTTGTTTTTAATTAATTTAATTTATTTTTGTTTACTAATTTTTGCTTTATTTAACTTAGGAATTAAATAATAAATGACAACTAATTGTTTTTTGGAATTTTTTACTTTTTCAATGCAATTATAATAAATAAATAATAAAATACTTAAAGTATGAATAAATTTAATTTGAAAAATTGTTTAAATAAATAAAAACTAATTAGATAAATAATTAATTGATAAATTATGTAATATTAATTAAATATTTATCATTAATATTTTTTAATAAGTAGATATTCATATTTAAGCTTTTTTAAATAAATAAACAAAGTAAAAAATAAAAGGAAATATTTTTTGAAAAAGAAAACATAGCATTTCGTGCATAACTTTTTTGCGCTCATGGAATGTATGTGCGGGCTGTGTGACAAGTGGCATGCACAAGACGTGCCTAATGAGAGTCTAAGCATGCACATCGCATGCACGTAATATATATATTTGTTTATATTATTAAATAATAGAAAATTTGAAATAAAAAAATAAAGAATGTTTTTCATTTCCTAATGTTTTGAAACAATGAAAAAAATGGCGCCTTTTTTCATTTATAGAAAATAGAATCAAGATATAATAAACTAAATAAAATAGATTGAATAACTAAATTAGACCCTTTTCTTCATCTTAAGTCGATGAATCTTCTCAATTAAAAGATCTCCTATATGGATAATACACATTTCAGTTGACTGAGCCTAATTTTAATTCTTTTGTTTCGAAGGAAAGATATCTATAGGGCTGTTCACCCTCTTCAGATATTCATAACTAAGAAGATGAAGTATTGAATTCATTAATTATATTTCTTCTTTCGTTTTCTTTTTGTTTGTTTCGAGAAATATATCGATTAGTTTCAACTCTTTCTTTTTTTATTGATTTTTTTTCTAATCAAGATGTATAAATCTGCAAATTTATGTGTCTATAAAGACCCTATTATGGATTAATGAATATGTGAAAAAGCTCTATTTTCCTTTGCTATACTATGAGTCTCTTTCTTTTTGCATATGACATCGCCACTCTCTTTGGTAACATCCATTTATTCGAAACTTAATTTGAAAGCCATTTTTCAACTCGGACATTTTCGGGATGCCCCTAATAATCAACGAACGACAAGTGCTTTTCTTTGTACAGATCCAATTTCAATTGAATCTTGATGAGTCGATCTGTTTACACGTTTTACTTTTAATGCTATGTCGGGAGTTACTCATTTATTTATTTATTCTTTAAACAAATAAATTATTTAATAATATTTCATTAAATAATTAATTGATAAATATTTTTTATTTTAATAATTTATTTACAATTTATTTTATTTATTATTATTTAAAAAAGAAAATTCCCTTAAAAAAATAAATGCAAGTGATTTATGCGTGCAAAAACCTCATGTTGATGCTTTTTTTAATTATAAAATTAATAATAAAATAAAAGTTTAAAAAATAATTTATTTAATAATTTAAACAACGAATTAAATAATTTATTAAAAATATATTAAAAGTAATTAAATAATTTATCTATTATTAAAATATTTAATTTAAATTTCAAATTAAATTTATTTATACTTTAATTATTTATTATTTATTTATTAATGATAATTTCATTGAAAAATAAAAAAAATTAGTTGTTATTTATTATTTAATTACTAAATTAAAATAAATTAGTAAATAAAAACAAATTTAATCAAAAAGAAAAGAAACATTGAATTTGTGTATGCACGAATCTCAATTGCCAAAAATTTTCGTTTTTTTTATTCGTTATATTTTTCTCTTGATTCATCATATTTCTTTTAGATTTACCCTATTTCTTTTGTATTTCATCACATTATATTTTTTATTTAAAAAAAATTGAAACTTTGATTTTCTTGAGAAAATTTGTTCAAATGTTTGGTGGAATGAGAAAATAAGAAAATATATAATTCAGGGACATAATCATTTAATTATCTATTTATTAATTAATAAAGATTAACCTGTTCATTTGTGATTAAAAAAAGAAAATAGTTTAAAAATATGAGTAATTTATAAAAATTCTCAAAAAAGTATTAAGATTTTGATTATTTTTTAATTTTTTATTTATAAATATCACAATATTTTTTTAATTTAAATCGATATGATTTTAACAAATTGGTTAACATAAATTCATAAACAATGCAAGGGCGGTTTCAAATTCTTTAATCCAATCTAATCCGTTAATGTATTAAATCGAATAAAAAGCATATAAATTTAGATCCAATTAAATAAATTATACGAATTAAATTTGATTCTGAACGACCTTATAAGCTCTTTAATGACAAATTTCAAATTTTTCCATCTAATCTAATCCACTAATCTATTGAATTAACAAAAAAATAATAATAACATATCAATTTGGATCAGATCAAGCAAATTAGACGGATGGAATTGGGCTCTCAACGCCCTTGTAAGCAGTCATGCAAGTACAAATAATTATAAAAATCCAAGTAAAATGTTTAAGTAATAGTAAGAGACCAAGTACATTATCTTAATATCTGTACTTACTTAAATGACCTAATAGCAAAAAAATTACAGCATATTTCTTTATTAAAGTAGAGTCTCAAATTTAATTCTCGTTCCCGAGTTAAATTTTTTTTTCTTAATATCCAAACAAAACATAATTAACCTACTTGGGAGTCGAAATGCTCATAATAAGATATGTTAATAATATTAAATAATGAAAAAGACATAAGTTTAAATAAATTAATATTTGATCCATGACTGAATCCTGATTGGAACACATAAAATCTAGTTATGTACACAATTAATTAAGGGTTTTTAACTATTTTACTTAATTATAAAAACACACTGTAGTGAAAAGTTTTTGGCTAACACTTTAACTAACAACTAATGATACCAATCCATTTATATTTATCAGTGCCTACTTCCTAGAACAACTATCATGGGTTGAATTTGCATTATATTTGACAGCTGGTACGTACAACACCACAAAATAAAGGTTATTGTTGTTTGTTGCAGAAGTTCATAGCTTATGCTTGCTTTTTCAAACTAAAATCATCATTATTATGACCTCTAATCATCCACATGTTGAATTTTTTCAATCACTTGTAGAACCGTCACATAGTTGATTTTAGGATATACAAATTTTCTACCATATTGTAAATTTTGTTTATAATCATCATCATCACAAATATAAGACAACCGGAGGAATATTAATTTTTGTATATAATCATCATAGCAAATAATCATATATGGCAAGAAACTGAGAATTACATGCATTAACATTATTATTCACATAATTTACAAAACTTTACATCAAATTCTCCGTCTCCCACAGTTTATGATCATGACAAATAAGCGTGCACAACTTCCTAATTTTATCTGAAACATTAGAGATTGTAACCTAATTCAAAATCTTGAAACATTCCCTCGGATTGAAGAGCTGGCGTCGAGTCCCAAGAGTTAGAGGATGCTGATTTTGAATCAAACTCATTTTTCCACCAAATCAAACTGTCCTTGGAGCCATTCATAGCATTGAAACTATTAAATTGAGCAATTTGATCATCCTGTGCTGTGTACCCAACTGCTTTATTGTTAAGAAATTCTTCAAGCTCAGCCTGAAAGTTAGAGACCTCCTGGGTTGTTGCGACATTGGACTGCTGAATTCCAATTACGTTCTGGAAAGTTGTTGAGTCCATTAAATTGCTCTCAGTGCTGATAGGAATCGAGCTATCTGATGAAGATATTCCATTTAAAGATTTATCAAATTCATTTAACTTAGGGTTGTCAATCTGCTGATAAGCTTGTGGTAGTGCTAGAGGAGCAGTGGATTGTTCATAAAGATCAACCTTTTGCTCATGCCCAAGTTGGGAACTAGGCATAACATTTTGCATGATATGGTTCTGGCTTCCGCTCAAAGATGGAAGATTTTGAATCATCTTTTCTTGAACAGGATGCAGCTTTGGCCAAAGGGCGGGATTGTTGTAGAAAGATAAAGGGTTTTGGAGGCTTTGAAGCTGCATATGAAGTTGCAATCTTTCGAGGGCGGAATTGCTCAAGCCCTGTGAATATTGATTATCATTTGCACCATTCGGATCTTTCCCGTTGATGTTAGACTGTTTGTGCCTTCCTAGCAATTTCTTTTTCAATCTGGTGTTCCAGTAATTCTTGATGTCATTATCTGTTCTTCCAGGCAGTTGAGCAGCAATTATGGACCATCTAGATGAAGAAAAAAATAAAAAATAAAAATCATCAGTATTCTCAGTTTAGTGAAAAAGGAAAAAGAACAAAGGAAACTGAAGACTTTAAGAGAAGATTTGAAATCTCTAGAGTTAATTAACCTAGAAAAAAGCTAGCATCAAGAATAAAGAAAAAGGACAAACAGTTAATGTTGAGAGAGAGAGAGAAACCTGCTGCCGATACTAATGTAAAGGCTGCAAATGATATTGTCTTCTTCTTCAGAAAATCCACCATGCTTGATGTTGGGCCTCAGGTAATTTAACCATCTGAGTCTGCAACTTTTTCCACATCTCTTCAGCCCTATATGGATTAATTATACGATACATAATTTAATCAGTATATCCACCTTTCCAAGTAGAAGTTAAAAACAAAACACAACAATTACATCAACACAACACAAAAAGATACAGCTAGAACATCTATCTATGCTTGTATGGTTGGAGAGATGTGAGAATTATATACCAATTTTCTGAGGAAGGGCAATCCAATTGCCTCCAGTTCCATACTTTTCAATATACTCCTTTAGCTTAGAGTCTTCTTCAGGTGACCATGGTCCCCTTTTCACGTTAGCCTTGTCGCAGCAAGGAGCTCGACCCATCTCTAGGTTTTCTTCTTCTTCTTTTTCTTCTTTCTTTCTCTTCAAGTAAAATGAAAGAGAAGTTTGTCTGAGATCGTTGGGGAAAAATGGGGAAGCAAGACCAAAATTTATAGGTGGGAAGAGTGGGTGATGTGATGCTTATGGGAGAAAATGTCTTTATGCCTCACTATTTCTTTACCAATATTATTTCTCTCTTCTGGGTATTTTAACTAAGTCTTACTCTCACTCTCTATCTCTCTCTTCCTTTTTGGATTAGTTTGGTCATCCATATTTAAATATTCAAGCAACTCGACAAATTGTAACACAAATTTCTTCTTCTTTAGCATTTAAAATTTCACTGCTTTTTTGTAGGTTCAATAGTTTATTATTTGAACCCAATGTTGCAGGTATTTGATCAAAAGAAACCTCTATCCTCTATCCTCTATCTGCTTAGTTTGTCTCAAACAATTGTTGGAAATGTTCCGTTCTCCGATTAGCATACATCGATCCCTTTGTTAGACTGTAGAAGATTTTATGTTAGAAAACGCTATAACAGGTGGGCATCATATGTAAAAACAACAAAAAGCTCAATTTAGTGAAGTAATTTGATTGAATGAAGCATGTTTTCTTTTGATTCAAAGCAATTAAAATGGACAATATTGCTTTATTAGGCTTATAAGGATTTGCACAAAATTCATGTATTTGGGTTTATAAGGATTTATATAGGATCATATATTCAACTTAAAAGATTAGCCTATTAGGTGAAAAGACTATTTCACTTAAAAAGTCAAGTATCAATTCTTATTCTACTTAGAAATTCAAGTATCAATACCATCCTACTTATAAATTTAAGTATTAACCTACTATCTTACTTATAAAATCAAAGTATCAACCCTTTTATAGCCCATGTAAGACAACCGACTAGGCGTCCAAAGATTAGCTTAGTAGATAGAGGGACCATTCTACTTATAAACTCAAGTATCAATCCTTTTATAGCTCATGTAAGACAACTAACTCGCTTAACAATTCTCTTCAAATAAAACTTTTGCCCGTGAACCAACACTGACCTTTTCATTTTATAATGAGTCCATCTACATTCTCTCTACTAGAGTTTGACTCTAATACTACTTATTGGGAAGCCTTAGACTTATAAGTGATTGTATATAATCAAATGTCTAACTCAAAAGACTAACTTGACAGTTGAAGAAATCAGTTTACTTATAAACTTAAATATTAATATTTTTTTATCTAATATAAAATAACCAACTCACTTAACAATAAAGTTACCAGGACATTCTTTGTAAGAATACCAAAACAATTAAATGGACAATAGATAAAAAATTTAAAGACGTAATACATTTGGCTACCTTATCTACTTTCCCCTAATCCCCTAATCTTTTCATTGAACCAAGTGATACATGAAGCAAAAGTTGAACTTTATTTATTTTTCCTGATTGCATGAATATATATCCAATCATACATTACTTTTGGATGTATTTTATTATTTAATTCTAAAAGAAAAGAAGTTGATATCAATTTACAACTCAATTTCGGCTTGTCAAGAGGTATACGTAGCCAGCTCAGGTTGAGGGCGGTTTCTGCAGATAGCCAATCCAAAAACCAAGTAATTATTTTGTGCTGGAAGAAGCTCTCTCAAACAATCTATTCTACATGTCTACGTCTCTATTTTTTATTTTTTGGGGAGATTTTACATGTTCAATCAATTATTACTCACATTAATTATGGAATTTTATATATAGAGTTGAACAAATCTTTATCTTTTTTTGCAGTTTCTTGTACAAAAATTTGTAGTTCAATTTTTAAAAAACAAATGTAGTATCCTCATGAGAGAGGGGCGCGTTGCTGTATACCATATTTTGAAGAACTATTTATTGTATACAAGAAAATGAATGTTCATTAATTTCAACGGCCATATGTGACCTATCACAGGAAAATGAGGCACAAGAAATGGTCGTCTGTCTACCACAGAGGAGAAAACCATTAGTGTTTGCAAATAACTTCAGTTTTTTCAATCACTATTGTTCTCTTTAATCATTGTTTATAACAAGCTGATTAATTTACTGGAAGTTCAATGGGAACAAGCCCCAAAGTCACACATATAACCAGCTTTGACTTTAGTGTAACGTTATATCCGCTGAAACATTGTCATAGTTGAGCTAAATTTGGCAGCAAAGGAAAATAATTCAAGTTCAATTCAATAAACCCTAAACCCGCAAGTGTTTGATCAGGTCAATTGCACGGATATAACCCTTCACAACCCAAAAGCAAGAAAAATGTGAAGAATAATGTTCATGTTGATGGAACAGAGATTTCCCAGATCACAAAAATGACCAGCATCTCTTTATTGTTAGAAAAATGGTGGTCACAATTATTATCAAACCCTAGTTTTGACAAGTGGGCTAAAGTAGTGGAGCATGCATAATAAAAAATTGGAGCAAGAAATGAATTTAAACAAGAAAAGAAGATAAATCCAAAAAGAAAGGCATGCAAAATTCAAACCTTTTTAGAAGAAGTACCATTCATTGACCTCGGTTTCCTAGTTTAATATTTTCTCATAAGATTATAATAATGAAATGGGAAGAAGAACCGCACCTTCGAAGAAATAACAAGAGGAAACTATCAAAAATTTAAAGGGCTCTCACTCCCACAAAATACTTGTAATTAATATTTTAATCATCAAATGGACTCAGATATTCAAGATGGAGAAAACATGCTTCTGCTTGTCTTTGTTCTAAACCCTAGAATCTATGCATTGAGACTGCTATATTTCATCATCAGTGAGACCAAACCTTAAGACTCTTTTGAGAATGAGAGCTGGTAAAGGTGTTTTCTTGATAAGATCAAGATAAGCTTGAGCAACCATTGGCTACTTATATATAAAAAAATTAATTAATAATTAATCATGTGGAATTATTGGTGCTAAGTTGATTGTTCTACCGAGATATATATAATTACTTGTTCTAAAGAAAATATTATTCAATGACTAGACTGTAAGGGTGTCCTGTTCTTGATATTAAATGGTACTTGGTCGATGGCTTTGAAACAGGCACGCATTTCTTGACTTTCTGCTGGGAGTTTATTAATCTTTTGTATCTTTTAGATTAACCTTGACTCGAGGACAAAAATTATTACTTTTACCAAGCTATTTCTTCTTCGTTAAAGAAAAAAGAGGAAAAGCTTTTTTTTTTTTAAAAAAGAACGGAATCAGTTATTTAAAAAACAAGTTTGTCCTTAATATAAAATAAAATTATGATCTTCTTCTAAGTTATGTTTTACCTATTTTTTCAAAAAAAAATTTAACACTTATTCTGTATTAAATATAAATATCCAAGATTTATTTTATTATTTTTCTTTTTAACAATTATTGATTTTCACTAATTACATATTAATAAAAAAATTAGATAAAAATTTAGTTTACAAAAAAATGTGGATCCTATGAAATATGGTATCAATTATAAGTAATGGAGGAGTTAATATAAATAAGAAAAGATTCATTTAGTTCGCTTCTTAAAACTTTTTTTCTATTGTAATTATAAATCTACAAATGAATATTCGCTTAATACGCGTTGCATTGAAACAGTATTAACTCCTACACTAAAAGCTCAAAACTTTTCATATCATAGATTTTTTTAGAAGTCTGAGAAATACTTTAAATATATTGCAGATTCATACAATTATCTATTGATATCATGACATATATATTTTTATTTATTATAACTATCAAGTATTTGTTAGATAACAAAAATAATTCATAATGAATTTTTTTTAGAAAGGTGAGTTTATGAAATGGAATGTCATTCTTCTAGTCAATTTCTAATGAAATAAATCATGACTAAGCATGAAATTTTCACCCAAAAAAAAATTAACAAGAAAAACCAGAGAAAGATCACCTGGCGTGTGACTTGAGGAGTTGAAAAAGATGCAATAAACAGTAAACATATGTTAATAATATTCCATGACTATGACTGCAATGACTAATAAAATGCACAACTTCAACGCTACGTAACACTAAGAGATATATTAATAAATGAACCGGTTACTATCTCCATGCACTTTATGTAAAATAATGAGCAGGATGCTACAAACAGATGCAGTTGCTGAGCTCAAATGGGTGGGTGTCTAATCTCTTAGCCTATTTATCAACAATTGTCAACCCTTGTTACTTAATTATTTTGTTTAATTTTCATTTTGGTAACAAACCCATGACAACGAGCATCCAAAAGATTGACTTGAATCATATACGTGGCGATTTACATCATAGTAAGGATATTTTTTGTTAAGTAATCACGGTCTGTGTAAAATTCAAAACGTACAGGACCTGTGCTAGAATTATATGAAGCACAAGTAATAATAATAGTGCGTTTGAGATTGTTTTGTACAAATAGTCTAGGGAGATTTCTAGAAAAACTTGGAAGCTCTTCCTAATGGAGTACCTAACAAATGCTTTTCTGAAAAACACTTCCAAGTCATTTTCTTTTTCGAAAAAGCACTCAAAAAGATTATCAAATTTGCCACCAACTCCCCTTTTTTCTCCCAAAAATAAACGCTTTAATGTTTATTCAACCGAACACTAGAAATTAATAGGCATGAAAGTCGTTTTAACATGTATTTGAAACATTTGCTAACTGTCTCAAAAGCACTTTCAAACATGTCTCTGTTTATCTTAAGTCAAGAGAGTAACATTTCACGTGAAAGTACACAGAATAGATAGATCACATGTAGTCGACTTTCAATGAATTAAAAACACAAATGACAATGTGAATAATTATTTAATTTTTGTCGCAATAAATTTCGAAAGGACAACAAGAGAGATCAGAGATGATGGTGTCAGGGAATTTGACCTAATGGATTTTTGTTATCTTAATAGAGTTGGTGATGCCATTATATTTAGGCATACCTCCTACTTCACCTTCATATATACTCTAATCAATCATTAGTAGACCATTAAACTAATTTCAATGACACGTTTCATACATAAGAACCCGAGGCAGTGGAATAAAGTCAACCGGCTATTTGAAAACATACTCTTTGCCATAAATTTAATTCTGGGTCTTCTTCAATTTATGATTAAATTTTAGGACTTCAGTCTTCCAATCAATCTAGAGTTGTTAACCATGGAACCCACCAATATTCCCCAAGAGCTTCGCTTTCATTTTAAAACTAAATAAAAACCCTAACCTTCTAGGAGACTAATGACCCAGAAGAAATTGATAATATATGTGGTGTGGTATAATCTCATAAAAGAAAGAAGGCCATGTACGATTTTTCTAGCTGGAGCAGTTTGGTATTCACACAAAATAACAGATACATTCACTTCACTAACGAGAAAGCAACAGAAGGATATGTAAAATATTCTGAGTTGTGGGGTTAAAATTTTGCAACCTGTTGTTCACACTTCAGAGTTGACTAACTTTTTTTAAAGAAAAATTGTCAGTTTAATCTTCAAGTATATGTTTAATATTCAATTTAAACTCTAATGTTTCAAAAATTACCACATTCGTTCCTTTCATAGAAAAATTAACGATCTTAACTTAGCTTAGAGAGCAATAATCTAAAAGAACATGATTGATTAACAAATTTAAAATAAATAAAAAATATTGTTTTTAATAAGATTGATAAGACAATTCAAATACTCTAAACTCAACGGGGACCAAAGTGAAATGTATATAACATATTATTTAGTTATTGGCCGAATTAATTATTATGTGTTGTACTTATTATAGTTATAGAACATTCAATATTTAGTGTTGATATCATAAAAATGAAGGAACAAATGTTCTTCCAAAATATTTTGATTAACAACCAGAAGTTAATTTGATGTATTGAATAAATATAATATAGTGATGTCCATTTGTGAATTATATATACATAAATTAAGTATTAAAATATATATTTGATGTATATGTATAAAATATATCTTTGGTTAATTAATTTTACTAACAATTATATTATAGACACTACTAAAAAATAAGTATTTCATGATAATTATTATCTATCACAAATAAAATTTTGTATTAAATTTTCTCTATCACATAAAGATTTTTAATAAATTTGTGATAACTTTTTTTTATCACAAATTTGTAATATTTATAATTTGTGATAGATTTATTATATCATATGTTAATAATTATATTTTAAATTTGTGAGGTGTAGCTATCCACGTGGTATCTTATTAATATATGGATGCTTTTAAGTGTCTTTAAATATGGTATTTGATGTGACACATGACATGGCGATGATGTAATAATGTAATACATGTGTATGTCTTATGAAAATTGTAGAACACGTGCCTCTCACATAAGGCATTTAACTATTATTTATTTTAGTTGAAGCATGTTAAAGATGTAATGTTTTTTTTTTTTGATGAATAATGTTCTTTATCATTGAATAACTTCAAAGACAATACATCAACGGACCTTTGATTCTATATCAAAGGATTACCAGGATATAATCGAAGGAGTGCATCTAGACATCTTCCTGAACCAAGCTCTTCCATAGAAGAGTACCAGTCATACCCATAATGGGTAAAGACAGCCCTAATCGGGAATACGAACCCTTTTGAAAAAAAAGGGTGAAATCTAGACCTTTCCGAAGAAAGGGAAATAAAGACCTCAGCGAGTGAGGGAATACAAAGACCTCAGCGAGTGAGGGAATACAAATCCCAACAAAGGGATAAATTATTACAAAACCCACCCTCTCCATACAAAAATATTCCAAGATACCCAAATCCTATCCTATAACCATTATGAAAAATAATATTTCATAGCCTAAATAAATTAGGACAAATGTATTGCACTGGCGTGGTTATAGCATCGAATGCGGGTTGGAATACAATGCAGAACAGAGCAGAGATACTATCGCCGAAACTTCACCGGAAGCAAGCGCCGGACCATGCGCCGGGAGACTGGCAAGAGGATGGGAGCCGTCGGAAAGGGCGGTCGGACACAGGGAAAGAAACACCGTCGGGGCTGGTAGGTTGGCCCGGTGAGACCGGCAGGAGGATAGGAGATGCCATGGTGTCCGCCGTAGGGGGCAGTGCACGTCGTTGGAATGCCAGCGGCAAGAGTCAAAACGGTTGTAGGCCGTGGCTGGTGCACCATGAAGGTTGGGGTCACGACGGTGAAATGTCGTCTCAGCCCCTGCCGGCCACTTAACATACCACAACATGCCATACAGATGTGCTTTCCAGCCACCGTCGCAGGTCACGGTCGAAGAGCACCGCTGCCTCGAGCAACCCGAGCAGGCCTGGGACCATGGCCAGATAACCGGTGAAGCAAACAGAACTTCCACCCTCCGCCGCTGGTCAAGGTCAAGGAGCACTGCGGCCCCGCAACACTCTGGAGACTGACCAGGGAACATGGCCCGATCGCCGGCGAAGCAACAAAACTCGGCGACAGATTCAGCAAAAAGCTGCTGGAGACTACCGAATGGCGAGGGCGAAAAGCCGAAGCAAGGGAACTATAACAGGGAAGTAGATCGGGATGAGGGGGGAGAGAGGGGGGGGGGGGAAGGTTCCACCGGAGAAGGGCAGTGAGGCCCCTCTCCGGTGGGATTGAGTGCTCGTGCGGCGCTTTTCTTTTCAGAGAGAATTTGAGGGATATTAGGGCAACTCTTGTGTTAAAGATGTAATGTTAAAGAGAGCTTCATGTGTATTGCTCTCGTATAAATGCTGCACATGGCTTGTTTTCATGCAAATAGAAAACCAATTAGTTGTTATTGCAAGCAAACAAGGGACACGCTAAGGGAGTTTCATCTTGCACCTTTTAGTTGAGCTATTTGGCTTTTCGTGATTGGTAAAGAGCGGCTGAAATCTATATAAAAGGAATTTTTTTCATTTGATTGAAATTTGAGAGCAAACGGAAGCTAAAAGAAAAAAAGAGAATTGGGAGGAAGGAAAGTAAAAGAAAAGAAAATAAAGAAAACCGAGAAAGAAAAAAAAAGATAGAGAAGAGGAAGAAGAAAATAGAAAAGGAATAAGAAGAGAAAATTTCAATAAATTAGTTTGTGTAGTTTCATTGGTATTCAATTATTTAGTAGGTAATAATTTTGTGAAATTAGAATATTGATGTTTTAGTTTTTATAATACGTATTGATATTAATGATATATTTTTACACCATATGATATAGGAGGAGTACCGATAGCTGGTAGAGATCAGGATTCAGATCCAGTTCAAGATTAGCGCAGTTTTATGAGTGGATAAATATATATTTTATTTATTTTTTATATAGCAGTTTATGATTTAATTACACGTTATTATATTTATTCATAATCTATTTTAGATAGATAAATATTTATACTATTTTTAGTATATTCAGAAATATTTTTAGAATTTATTATAGTATACCTTATGATTACATAAGTACAGAAATATTTATTTCAAAATAATTATACTTCTATGATATTATATAACAGTAGTTTTGAACCACCATATGCGTACCTTCTCCTTTAATATAATTGCTCTGTGCATGCATTAGATCAGTTTATTTGCCTTGTCTGAGTGATGCAGCTTTCCGCCGAATGAGACCACGTTCCCTGCTCTGCCTGTGCATGAGTTACTCTGCCAGGTGAAACCACATTTTTTTCAAGTACAAGATTTGTGTGATTTTTCAGTATGAATACAGTATATGTTCTCAGAGCTACATTATTTATATTTAGCTTCAGATCAAATTTCATGACAACCTATACTTCCAAATTTTGAGATTTTTAGTATTATGTTATAATTCTTAGTTTTAGCACAGATTTCATGACAACTCATATTTTCAGTACAAGTTTATTGATTACTTAGTATATAATTTTAGGATGATTTTATATTACATATTTACAAATATATATTACATATAGTATTATTATTTATTGTTAAATTATTATAGAAGCTATTATTTAAAGTACATATAGATTATATAATATTTTTAAATCATGTCCACTTATTAAGCCACAAGTTCAGCCTTTTTTTTTCTTATATTTTTCTCAAGTTATCGTAGAAATTCGCGTAGTGTGATACAGTCTTCACATTTTGAGGTTAGCCCATGACACACATAGTTACATGAGTTATTATGTTTTGTAATTTATGTACACGTATACATTTTTGTTGAGACATGTAGCCTTGATGTATAAGATGTATTATATGCAATGAATAATGTTAGTCTCATGTCATCGCAGGATTCGTCTCGATTTTCAAGGAGGGCTCGGGTCAGATTTTGTCAGTTTGATATCAGAGCACAGTTTTAGATTCATTAGACCATGACATAATGCATGCATGTTAGAGACATTTTATAGATTTTTATTATACGTCTATGTGGCTAACCTCGCACGAATCATGTTGCTAAACAGAGATTCCCTTTAATACCAGAGAAAGGTGAGGAACCTATTAAAGAGGAGTTAGCTTAGTTAGTTCTCTTTAACTCATACCTTAAACTTAGCTTAATCCTATTATAGAGTAAATGCACCCACAGCTAGTCCCACAACATAAGACACAACTTATACAGAAGCAGCCTTATAGACCTACCTTAGAGAAGTCTATTGAGAGGTTTGTCCAATTAATTATAGTTACAGTAGAGAGACAGATACCTAGGCAACACAGAAGAGAGAACACAGTAGAACATGTCAGAGTTAAAAGAATTGAAAACTCAGTTACAAGAATTGATAGATAAGTGTTTCATAGACCTGGTGTATTGTCATTGGGGGTACTAGTATTGTTTGTTAAAAAGAATGATGGAACTTTGATGCTATGCATTGATTATCGGGAGCTAAATAAAATCACTGTTAGCAACAAGTATCTACTTCCTCGCATTGATGATTTATTTGATCAATTACAGGGTGCAAATTTTCTTAAAGTTGATCTATGACCAGGGTATCATCAATTGAAGATCAGAGATGTTTATGTATCCAAGACTCCCTTCAGACCTCAATATGAGCATTATAAGTTCTTAGTAATACCATTTTGGTTTACTAATACTCCAGCTACATTCAGAACTCTTATGACCATAGTGTTTCATCCTTATCTAGATTAGTTTGTTATGATATTTATTAATGACATCTTATATATTCATGAAGTATATAGGAGTATGCACATCATTTAAGGGTAATGTTGCAGACTTTAAAGGATAAACAGTTATATGTTAAGTTCAGCAAATGTCAGTTTCGACCAGATAAAATTATATTTTTAGGCCACGTGATTTGAGCAGATGAAATTTATATGGATCCTCAGAATTGAAGATGTAGTAAATTAAGAGCGACTAGCTAGTGTGATAAAAGTTAAAAGTTTTCTCGGTCTAGCAGGTTATTACCGAGATTTATGAAAGACGTTTTTAAGATTACTGCACCACTTACAAATTGACCAGAAAGAATATAAAGTTTAAGTGGACATATGAACGTGAAGATAGTTCTCAAGAACTCAAGAAGAGATTGACTTTAGCTCATATGCTCACTCTTCCATATAGCATCGAAGGATTTACAATTTACAGTGATGCTTCTAGACAGGGATTGGGTTGTGTATTGATACAGCATGGGAAGGTGATAGCCTATGCTTCTAGGCAGCTTAAGAAGCATGAGTTGAATAATCCAACTCATGATTCAGAATTGATAGTAGTATTATTTTCCTTGAAGATTTGGAGACATTATTTATATGGTGTCACATGTAAAATCTTCACTGATTATAAGAGTTTGAAGTATTTGTTCACATAGAAAGATCTGAATCTGAGACAACAGAGAGGGTTAAAGCTGATAAAGGATTATGATTATACAATTGACTATCATCTAGGCATGGTGAATGTGGTAGTAGATGCACTCAACAAGAATTTTTCTTGCTCTATAGCTCATTTGAAGGTGACTTATCTTTCATTGTTAGTTGAATTAAGAACTATAAGAGTTGAATTGTCTGGAGTTCTTTTATAACATTTTCAAGTTAAGCATATATTGATTGATTAGATTCGAGGGATGTAATATCAAGATCCTAATTTAGTTAAACTTAAGTAAAAACTAAGGGATGAAATGCATATTGATTTAATGTTGAAAATTGATAGGACATTATTTATAAGTAACAGACTTAGTATAGAATCACTCAGAATTAAAGAAGCAGGTTTTAGAAGAAGCTTATAGTTTAACTTTATGCTACGCATCCTGGCAGCACAAAGATATATTATATTTTGAGAGAACACTATTGGTGATAGGGTATAAAAAAAGAGATTGCAGAGTTTGTATTTCACTGCCAATTTTGTCAACAGGTTAACGTAGAACATTAAAGGCTAGTAGGATTATCTCAATCACTTTCAATTCCTAAGTGGAAGTGGGAGTATATCACCATGAATATTGTTGTTGTGCTTTCAAATACTTAAAGTAGTCATGATAATGTTTGGATAATTCTTGGTTGATTCACGAAGTTTGCTCATTTCCTACATTGTAAGGTTACATACTCATTAAACAAGCTAGCTCATTTGTATATGAGTGAGATTATACGGTTGTATGAGAACTTAATAGCCACATTTATTTCAAACATGTATGTGAATTTCAAAGAAGAAATTCTTATAAAGGGAAAGGAATAGTAATACATGTGTACATCTTATGGAAATTGTAGAACGCGTGCCTTTCACATAAGGCATTTAACTATTATTTATTTTAGTTGAAATATGTTAAAGGGTGTAATGTTAAAGAGAGTTTCATTTTACCCTGTCATGCTAAAAGGTGTATTGTTCTCATATAAATGTCGTATATGGCTCATTTTCATGTAAATAAAAAATCCATTAGTTGTTATTGTAAGCAAACAAGGGACACGCAGAAGAGAGTTTCATCTTGCACCTTTTAGTTTTGGGCTATTCGGCTTTCCATGATTGGATATAAGGGGCGGCCGAGATGTATATATAAAGAAATTTTTTCATTTAATTACATGCAATTTGAGAGCAAACAGAAGCTAAAAGAAAAGAAGAAAAAGAAGAGAATTGGGAGCAGGAAAGTAAAAGAAAAGAAAATAAAGAAAATTGAGAAAGAAAATAGAAAAGGAAATGAAAGAAAGATAAGAGGAAGAAAGAAAATAGAAAAGGAATAAGAAGAGAAAATTTCAGAAAATCAATTTAGGTAGTTAGATTGGTACTGTTTATGCTCAAAATGTAATGTGGCTATTGCTATATAGATTGAGGTGTCGATCACACGAGGAAGCTTTTGGCAAAATAGGTTAGTGAAATAAAAATATTAAAATAGTAACAAATGAGAAAATTAACTAATTGGTTTATATGGATGAGATAGAATTGTATATGAATTAAAGGAGAAGTCTTATGATGATGTAAGTAAGGCTTCAAGAATCACAAGTATGCTTCATAAATCTACTTTATACTTTAATTCAATATTTATAACTCAATTGAAAGTTTCACATCCTAAACAATTAATCGAAAGATATATAAAATATGGCACATTTGATAATACATGTATTTGATATGACTAAACTCTTTACAAATATTATCACAAATCATGTTCATTTATATAAGTTATCTAAGATCGACAATATGTCATTTTGATAATATTGTGGTAAAAAATCAACTTGATTATCAAACAAGTATTGTATTTACATGTTATCTAAGATCGACAATATATCGATTGACAATATTGCAGTAAAAGATTAACATGTAAAATAATATAACCAATAACAATTATAGTTCAATAAGAATCAGTTAAAGAAAGCATGACTAAAAATATATGAAACTTGAGAATTATAACTTCTAGATTATAGAAAAATAATAGATAAGAGTTTAGACATAAGCAAACTTACAAATATTTGGAGCTCTTAATAAAGAATTAAAGTGGAAAAGTAAATTTGTTACACATAAAAGTTCATCTCTAGTCTTGTCAAGAACTCTATCCTAGTTTACAATGCATGTTAAATAGTAAAAATATGAGAGAATTGTGAAACATTGAAAAATCATCCCTTAGCCTCCTAAGAGTGTCCTTATAGAGGCAATAAATGAAAATATGTTTAGTGTGACTTCAATATTGAATAATTTAGGCTAACCACTTATTCACCTAATTGCAGCACCTTTGTTTATAATAGAAATGATCGATGTAGCCTTTTTATCTGATATGACTCCTGTAGTTCTAGATCACCAGCAAAGCACATGTCAACTTAGACTTACCCATGAAATCAATACTTTTCTCGTAAAAATTTCTTATTTTCTTTGGAACCCAAGCTAATTCTTTTAAATCTTTTCTTAAGACATCTTTTGACTTTCACTCTTCTATTTCTTATATCACTGAAGGAAGAACTCCCCTTAAGGAATTGGATATGGTGAACCAAAATCTCAATACATTTGTTCTGCCAGGAGTGTTTATTCAACTTCATTGATTGCCATTGAGGAGGGATCCGAAATTGTTTCAATAGTAGATCAAAATCAAGGAGCAGAGCCAATCACAGATTTGGATCCCGTCCCGCCTGAAAATTGCATTGAAACTGCATGTGGCAAAGGGTAAAGGTCTTCTTTTTCTGCGTTTGGGCAGGTCTTCAACCATCCATTTTTTGATACTACAAGTGTTCAAAAAATAAATAAAATAATTAGTAGTTTGCAGGTGGCAAAGGTTCAGTTTCTATTAGTATGCATTTACAATCTCTTTCGGGCAGTTTTATCTCTACTTTTGAATTAGTTTAAGCAAGGCACTTGCTCTTTTTCTAAAAAGTATGTGTTAGAGCTCTATAGTATAGCTACTCCGATTCCAAATCTTTCATTCTTAGAAAGAGTGTATTGTATGGTCCAATTGGTGTGGAAAGATGGGCCACTCTTGCATAATCTGTTTTATAAATGCGAGAGATTAATAAAAAAAACTTGATGTTCTATTTCAGCCTTGGTCGAGTCAAAACATCCTTCGATACTACTTCAACTAGAGTCCTCTCCTTTGGTTGGTGGTTTCAGTGCTATCCTCGATCCTTCTTTCACTATTGAACTATCTAGGGCAAGGAAAACTTCTTTTTTAGAGGCGATGAGTGAAGCTAGGATACTATACTACCTAGTATTGAGGGAAAATAGTTAAAGTAGCTAAAGACTAACTTTATTTCCTGTTCATCTTTATGATTCTTGACTAATGGCTCGAAAGGATGGGTTTTTTTTGGCTAGAAACACAATCCTAATGGGGTTGTAGTATTTCCTATTAATCTGTCTAGGGGATGTAAAAGAAGGATTCCTCTTCTTAAGGTAGGGGCGAGCTTTCTCACTATACAATGACCACTATGAACGAAAGATCAATGATGATCTATATAAAGAAAGTTATAGCATTTTGTCTCTTTTTTCTATAGCCGTAAGGTTCAATCAATTTGGATAAGTATCCAATGAGATATGGACAAAGTACCAAAGATAGGTCAGATTTCAGTCAACAACCCTTTTACTAATTTGCAATACAATTTGGTACATGATAACGGCTGATTTAGACTTACCATCAACATAAGAGTTATTAATAATTGAGTCAGTATTTCATAGCTTCAAGAATTATACTGATTATGTATGTATTTTGTGAAATACGGTTCAAATATGTAAGGTGGGTCAAGTTGAGCAGAAGTTATAATCCAATTTTGTTGTATCCCAAATTTGTCCCATAAAATGTTAGATTTGGTTTTTCAACTATTCTTCAAGTTTGTGCAAGATTGAGTCATGTTACAAATATAGCTTGGTGAAAAAATCGCCTTACAAAATATTTGTCTTCTAAAATTGAATGAATACTTTATTAAACTGATTTGATTGCTCTTTTTTTCTTTTCTTTTTTTGCTTTTCATTTTTTTTTTGTATTATATTTTTTTGAAGAATACAAGAAAGCATTATAAAATAAAAAAACAATAGTTTGTCACCATAATATTATACACAATTTGAAAATTCACTTTAAATCGTTATTCAGCTATGCAACCAACTTATTCCTTAATTCAAATAATATCATCATAAACAAAGATTAACCATTTCAAAAGATCAATGAAAATTCGTAAGCTATTTTCTCAACTTTTTTCACTTACTCACAAAATATATATGAGATTAAAAAATATATATACTTAAACATGAGAATTCTCTTGGCTATATAAATTGAATCTTCTATCTTACCACAAGGCTTAGCATTGTGCTCAAAAATATTTTGGAAGTTATTCTTTAGTTACCTAAATAGAAACAATAACTTAACCTAAACAATTTTGAAATCATACCTAGGTAGAAAAGTAAATTCCTTTATACAAGAAATACAAAAACTACATGTAATAAACAATAATGTATGAAATATAAAACAAAATAACAACAAGTTAGTTAAAATGTGTTTCAAAAATTAGAAGAAAAAAAATTCCTTACTCTGTCATTCTTAATCTAATTTGACTAGAATGCATCTCAAGAGTTAAAAACATAAACTCCTTATTCTGCCATTTTAATCAAATCAGTATGTCGGACCTTATTATCTTTTTTTTTAATGTAAAATACAACTTATGTCTACTATCCTCCCCTTCAAATTAGATGAAACATTGTCCTCAATGTTTAAATAGAAAAAGATAAAATATAAGGGACATTACCTAAAATGCCACTTATTCAAAAAAAAAAAAACCTAACAGACACTTAAGCAAATATAAACTAAAATAATGATGCTAATAAATAAATAAAAAAATAAAAAATTACAAACGAAGTATTAGATCCAGTTTTCTCTTGTTATAGTCCACTGACCAATCGATCTGAGTTATTGCTGCGTCAGGTTCGTAGGTAAATGCCTGTAATTTGTCAATCAATTCATCCACATTGGTAGCAAAAATGAAAATCTATCGTGCTAAATGTGAAATAAAATTCTGTTCCACAGCTTGATCAAGAAAACATAGTAAGTAATCAAAATAGTTATTAACATTCTACAAACCTATGGGTTTTCGGTAGATATTCAGCTAGGTCCAAGAGGCAATTTGAAAATTTTCTTCCAAGGTACCAAAACCACCTGGTAAAGCAATAAATTTTCTTACTATTTTTTGTATAGTAAAGCATTCTAGCTAAACGTTCATGCATGGATGAGACTCATACTTCTTCCCCTATTGTTTTTCCAGTCAGGTTTCCCATGACTAAAGTTGTAGGAATAATACCTAAAACTTGACTTCCTCCTAAATGTTCAACTGTTGACACATACCCCATTAACCCAAGGCTACCCCATTCATAAATCAAATGAATTTTTCTTGCAACTAATAATTTTCTTAGATTGTTTGTTGCCTATACAAACACTTTATTTTCCCCAGAACGAGATTCATGAAATGTACATATATTTTAGAATCATCAAACTGAGGTTTCCTTTATATCTACACTCACCTTTATCTCGATATATGAAAATAAAAAAATGAGGTGCTTTATTTATAGAGCACCAAATGATAACATTAAATTTTGGTATCCCGACAGTTTGTCATAAGAGATTTCAAAATAAAAACACAAAAATTTAAAGATTATGACCCACATACATTATTTAACCAAAAGATTTGAATTTAAGACATTTATATAAGTAGCTCTACTATTCATAAAATAATAAAAAAGTTTGAAATTAAAACATATGAATGTACAGTAGTTGTGATTGTGGCTCACATCTTCATTTGGTTTTACGTCCAATAATGGCTTAAACGCCCTTTATGGGTCGGCGATAGGCTTCCCATCCAATTTTCTTATAAACTGACAAACATGGTCTTTTAGAGTTAGATTTTCGAGACTATATCGTTGATATTCATTTTTTAATTTATTCCATAAATTGAGAAGTTCACGTTGCATAAGCCCACAAGGATGCATCTTAAGAGTTAATAGGATGTCATCCAAAGACTTCTTACTCAGTCCATCCTTAATGAACTGAATTTTATCTTTTTAATTTCTAGATGCAAATCCTAAAGAATGACAACTCCAGTTATAATTCCATCGAGCACATTTATGACAGACTTGTAACCTTTTTCTCTTCGCCTTTTAGCATAAGAGCTTCTTCCAAGATCAGTCATAAAAGAAAAAAAATATTTATAAACTTACCAAATAATCAAACCTTAGCTTCGATTAACCAACAAATATCCGCAGGGATATTCCTCAACATTAATAGCTTTAATCTTTCACACCGTGCTTTGTAAATCTTTAGTAGAGCATTTTGAGGCAATGAAGGAAAACATTTTTTAAGGTTCGCAAGAATGCTATCCATTTTGAAAGAAAGTGAAAAAGAAAATAGATGAATGCAAGGTTTGAGAGATAGTTTTTAGAAAACTAAGAAACCGACTTTAATAGTCACGGAGTACCATATTTGTCACTTGACCAGGAAACACAATCACACCGAAAAAGAAAATAAAAAGAAGAAAATAAAATAAAATAAAATACGAAAGAAAATAAAAGAAAAAATAAAAAGAAAAAAATAAAATATGGTACAGATAGATTGAACCTGATCAAGCATAATAGACAGGATCCAAAAGAGGGATCTCGTCTAGGTATATAGAGTGGTCTACTTTTTCCATATAGCTTTTCAGTCGCTTTCCATTCACTTTGAAAATTTGCCCATCAACAGGGTTTTCGATTTCGACAGCACCATTAAGAAAAACATGCCTTACCATAAATAGACCAATCCATCGAGATCTTAACTTTTCAGGGTGTAAATGTAATCGAGAATCATAAAGATAAACCCATTGATTTGGCTCAAAGTGTTTCCTTGAGATCTATTTGTCATGAGCTGCTTTTATTTTAACTTTGTAAATCTTGGAGTTGTCATATAAATCATTTTGTAACTCTTCTATTTCTGATAATTGTAACTTTCTCTGAAGGCCTGCAGCGCTCAAATCAAAGTTAAGGGCTTTGACATCCGAGTAAGCTTTATCCTCTAGCTCAACAGGTAAATGGCAAGCTTTCTCATAGACAATTCGGTATGGAGATATTCATAAGATGGTTTTATATGCAGTGCGATATGACCATAATGCATCAAAAAGGTGTAGAGACCAATCTTTGCAATTCGGGTTAACCGTCTTTTTTAAAATCTATTTAAACTCTTTATTTACTAGCTCAACTTATCCATTTGTCTGTGGATGGTGTACAGTGAAAACTTTATGAAGAACACCATATCTGCGTGTTAAAGCTTTAGAAGAATGGTTACAGAAATGTGTTCTTTGGTCACTAATGATGACACATGGTGTACCATACCTAGATAACACATTTTCTTTTAAAAATTTTACCACAATTGTGTTATCATTAGTATGACAAGCTACAACCTCCACCCATTTTGATATATAGTCAACAGCTAGAATGATGTAAAGGTAGCCAAAATATGAGGGAAAAAGACCTATAAAATCGATACCCCAACAATCAAATATCTCAATAACAAGAATAGGGTTAAAAGGCATCATATGTCTTCGAGATAGAGTACCTAACTTTTGACATCTTTTATAGGAACGATAAAAATTATTAGTGTCTTTGAATAAAGTGGGCCAATAAAGACCACACTCTAAAATTTTTGCGGCTGTCTTTTTCATAGAAAAATAACAGCCACAAGCAGTACTATAGCAAAAATTTAATACACTCAAAACTTCACTTTCAAGAATGCAACGTCTCATAATTTGGTCAGGGAAGTATTTGAAAAGATATGGATCATCTCAATATTAATTACGTACCTTAACCAAGAACTTACGCTTATCTTGTACACTCCAGTTAGATGGAAGTTTACCCCAAACCAAATAATTTACGATATGTGCGTACCAAGGTATATAGCTTATAGTAAAAATATGTTCATCAGGAAAATCATCTCGAATAGGTGGAACATCAATGGATTCAGTGAACTCAAGGTGGGATAAATTGTCACGCTCCAGACCCAAAAGATCCGACACATGACATAACTTACATTCATTCAATAATGTGCACTCATAAATAATATTACATAAAATTTCAAACTTTAATTCAACATAGGAATCCTTAGCACACATACAATCTTAATGTTTCTAGTATATTCCTAAATTCTTATTTATGGGTTGGTCTCATTTTTAAAATATAAACATAAACATTTATTGATAATATTTAAACATTCATTTCAATTTTTTTAAAATTATAACAATTAAATTATGACTGGGGTAATTAGTAAACCGGAGATACGCAGAGTTTTCTTAGAGATTAACACTCAACTACGTCACCAGTAACAACTTTATTATCAGAAGCCCAGAATATATTCATTGCAAATTCTTACTTAAAATCAACCTATAACCATACTTGGTGAAACTTAAACTAAATACAACCACACATAATAAAATAATACATAAGTATTTATTCAATAGGGACAAATCAAATATCTTAATCCACGTGTCCCCAAATGAAACACTCAGCAACCTAGCAACTTAAGGAACCCAAGGGACAACAGAAGCCCTGCCAAATCTGCTAATCACATATGTGCCTTATTTACCTGAAATCACTATTAACTATAATGAATATAAAACTTAGTAAGTATATTAATTTTTCATATATCAAAATATAAATACATATATGTACACAATATATGTGTATGATATGTTGTGATAAATCAAAATCATAATCTTATCAAATTATATATCAGGAAAGCGCTTACACATTCTTTCAAAATATATAATAGGAATATCATCACTCAACTACTACTTAGTAGGACTTTCATATCACATATCACATAACGAGCCAAATGTCACTCGTAGGTGACATACCGTATGAGAGGAATAGTACAAGTGAGGTTTTAAATTACACATATACAATGCTCATGCCCGAAGGTAAAAGCCAAACCCTCACCCTAATCATCGGTAAGTCATCTCACATGCATCAATACGCCACCACACGAATGTGATGACTCACTCTTCTTTTAGGCACCAATAGGATCCTCCCTACATACGAAACACATAACATATACCGATCATGAAGGAAAAGCCACACATAAAGGCTCTAAAAATCACATAAAATACCTACTAAGTCAACAGTGAGTTCAAGCATCCTCAAAACACAAAATATTTCTCATGGACATATTACACTTCAAAAGTTCTCTTTGTTAAACACATTTTATTTTGAAAGCTCACTTTCAAAAACACATATATGTCATGTATATCCATGCTCACATTCATAAACACATATCTTCACATTTCATAAACACATATCTTCACATTTCATATCAAAATATACTTTGACATAACATAAACATATTCCTAACTACATTTACAAATCATACATAACAATTACTATGTTTATTGTGATTTTAGTAAAAAATCTAGTATACTAACCTCTTAGCATTTTCGAGTACAAAACTTAATTCTTCTTAAACTATGAATGGAGATTAATCATTTTATAAGTCTCAACATTCACATAAAATAATTTAAATAGCTTACAAAATTACACATATTGCACTTATCATATCGAATTGGTCTAATTACTTAGTTTATCAAAACTTGTCATTTTGACCATTTGTACTTAACAAAATTTCCTTATACATCAAATGAAGTCTAATTACTCCAAAATCCAAATATATCATTCTTAACTCATATATCCTTCTTATATATGAATATTATATCATAATTCCTACACAAGCCATTCCATAAACACCATCAAATCCAAACTATTATCCTGACAGGATCAAGATATTTACTGAATAGTATTCAATCTCCTAATTTTATAAAATAATACACTAATTCAAAAATTATAAAAATCTTACATAATTACTCTTGACACATATTTAAATTCATGATAAATATTTTATTTCAAAATCACTGTCAAAAGTATTTTAAAACTATTTTATTCTATAACTTAAAAAATCTGTTACTCAAATACTGCAATGAGCTGACACTCTTTAGCAAATCATAACAATTTAATCACATTGATTTAAATTCTCAATTCTAAGTATATCATTTTAGATATATAAACTTATTATATTTCATAAATTCATAAATTTTTAAGATCATTCAGCACATCAAAAATTATTTTTCACTGTATCATACTGTTAACACAGGAAATTTCTAGAATTTTAGGGTCATTATGGTAAATTCACTAAAAATACAATTTTTGGAATTTGCAATTGATTCAAAGTCCCAAATGATTTTAGATATGTCTAATGTCATATACTTAAAATTCAAAACCAGAATCAAAGTACAACAATTTATAAAAGTTTCGGATCAAGAGACTATCAAGAAGAAATGAAGTTATCTACATAATCATCATCAATTCTCACAATATCATACTTAATTGTACATACTTCAAAAATCAAAACTTAAAGGAATTAACTAAATTAACACCAAGAAACTAAGAAAATGTTCTGATATACCTCTTAAAGCTTAAATTCTAACTTTCTTCTTCTTTTTTTTCTTCTTCTTCTCTTTCTCTCCCCTTTCTTTCTCTTTTTTCTCACTCTAATAGAGGTGGCTTGACCAAAATGAGTGAATTAGAGTTTCAAAAGTGTATTTTTATACTAAGAGGCTAATGTTTAGTATTTACGAATTAGCCCCTAAAACTTTCAAAGTATTACAATGTGGTCCCTAAAATAAATCTAAAGTCTTGCAAATAAACCCAATACTAATAGTATGTTCTTAATCTATACAAACAATACTAATAACAATACATAAATTAAGTATCATCCACATACAAATAAAATATGAATATTATACTTATATATAAATATTTATTCTTTTCGATGTTGGATAAGTGGTTACTACATAAATGATCAGTAACAACATTTTCAATGACCTTCTTGTCTTTAATAGTTAGATCAAATTCTTACAAAAGAATAATCCACCTAATTAAACAGGCTTTGGCATCTTTCTTAGAAAGAAAGTACTTAAGGGCCGCGTGATCAGTAAAAATAATAATAGCTGAACCAATCGAATAAGAACGGAATTTGTCTAAGGTAAAACAAATAGCTAATAGTTCTTTTTCAATAGTAGTGTTATTCATTTAAGCATAATTCAAAGTCCTATTAGCATAATAAACAACAAAGGATTTTTCCTCTCTTCGTTACCCAAGAACTACTCCTACAGCATAATTACTTGCATCACACATAATCTCAAATGGGAGATTCCAATCTGATGATTACATGATAGAAGCAGTTGTGAGTTTGGCAATAAATGTTCAGAATGCCTCTTCACATTCTTATGTCCATGTGATTTCAACATCTTTTAGCAAAAGATTATACAATGGTCTAGATATGGCAAAATTTTTTATATAAACCTCTTGTAAAAGTCAGCATGTCCAAGAAAAGATCGGACATCTTTTACCGTTTTAGGCGTAGGTAATTTAAAGATTAATTTAATTTTGACCTTGTCAACCTCTATCCCTTTGGTAGATACGATATGCCCCAAAATAATCCTTGAAGATACCATGAAGTGACATTTCTCCCAGTTTAGCACAAGTTCTTTTTCTTCACACCTACTCAAAATAGTTTTTAAGTTAAGTAGACATGAATCAGAAGAATTACCAAAAACAGTCAAATCATCCATAAACACTTCCATGTATTTTTCAACCATATCAAAGAAAATACTTAGCATACAACGTTGAAAAGTAGTTAGTGTATTACATAATCCAAAGGGCATTCTACAAAAAGCATAAGTGCCAAAAGGGCATGTAAAATTGGTTTTTTTTTTTTATCTTCTATAGCTATCTCAATCTGGTAATATCCTAAATACCCATTAAGAAAGTAATAAAAAGGGATGTCTAGCTACACGTTTTAAAATTTGGTTGATAAAAGGCAATGAAAAATGGTCTTTCCTGGTGGCTGTGTTTAATTTTCTATAATCAATGCACATTCTCCAACCACTTACTACCCTATTTGAAATAGTTATCCTATCGACTTATTGTTCTTGTTTTCAATGGTTGTTGGCTTGTTGATCAGATTTCTAACTGAAGGTTGGGTGGTTTCTCAAGCTAGGATTATAGGTTTCAAAGTAGGGTGAATAAAGTTCTTGTACATCACTAGGGCGTTACATTATTTCTCATATATCCCTCTCATCTCACTATAAGTGGGGCAATCCTAAGTTAAGTGTTTCGCTCATCCACAAACAAAATAGACATCTTGTGACTCAATCCTAGCAATTGTATGGGTGATCCTTCTATATTTGATTTGCAAGGCCTCTAATTTCATAGTTAATACCTCTAACTGGGATTTAAGGTTATCCTCTTTCCTACGATAGAAAACTCTATTAGTTCGTAGCCTATTTATGCTTTCAGTAGTGCGCGGTCCAATCCATGTATGAGCTTTTTTGGCTAAGTCATTAACGAATTCTATGGCTTCCTCGGGATCTTTGTAAAGGAACTCCCCATTACATATCATCTCAATAAATTAGCGCTCTCTAATTGTGAGTCCCTCATAAAAATAGCTAACTAAGCGCCAATTTTCATACCTATGATGAGGGTACAAATTTAACAACTCTTTAAACCTTTTTCGGGCTTGATATAAGGTTTCATTATCTTTTTGGGAGAATGAAGAAATTTATCTTTTCAGGCCATTAGTTTTATGTTGTGTGAAGTATTTATTGAAAAATGTTTGGGTCATTTCTGTCTAAGTTCCTATAGACCTCAGCCTCAAATAGTATAGCAGACTCTTTGCTTTATCTTTCAGAGAAAAATTTAAGCCTAACAGTGTCTATGGCTTCGGGTTGGCTATGGAAGGTGGCCACTACCTCTTCAAATTCCCTAACATGCACATAAAAATTTTCACTATCTAGACCATGAAACGTTGGCAGAAGTTGTATCATTCTAGGTTTAAAATCCAAATGTAGTGTGTTAGGTAAAAATATAATGCATGATGGTGTAGCTGTGCGAGTAGGATGCAAGTAATCTTTTAGAGTCCAAACATGGTTACACTCGTGTTGGCTCATTATGTTGGAATTACAAGATGAACTAGATGGTGAATTCTCTTCCCTTACAAATTGTGGTGGTGGTCTGAGTTCTACTTCTCTTACAAATCTTCCTCGTTTGTCTCTAAGTCGATGCATATATCCTAACAATTTTTATTTTTTTTTACTCTTTTTCTTAATGAAGAAAAATTTCAAGGAAAAATTAAGAAGTGAACAAAAGAAAAAAAAATGAATTAGGTGGTAAAACTAATCATGAAATTGAAATAAAATACAAGAAGGAAAATAAAATACAACAAGAAATAAAAATTAGCTAGATGGTAAGTCCAACTATGAAATATAAAATAAAATAAATAAATAAATAAAAGAAAACAAACTATAAAGTACAATAAAGAAATAAAATAAAATGAAAAATAAAATAAAGTACAATAAACAAATAAAAGAAAATAAAAAATAAAATAAAGTATAATAAATAAATAAAATAAAATAAAGTACAATAAATAAATAAAATAAAATAAAGTACAATAAATAAATAAAAATAAAAATATAAAATAGTGTACAATAAATAAATAAAAAAAATATACTAAGTTAGGCAGTAGAACCAGTCATAAATATAAAATAAAATACAACAAATTAACTAAAGAAATAAAACTGAGTTAGGTGGTAGAACCAACCATGTAAAATTAAATAAAAATGCAAGAAGAAAACAAAATAAGTTAGGCAGTAGAACTAATCATGAACAATAAAATAAATTACAACAAATAAAATAAATTTAAAAATATAATTTTACAAAGAAAAATAGATGTACAAAGTTACCGCTTTAGTTTTGATAAACACAATCTACTTTCGCTTAGTATGCCTCCTTGATAACGGCGCCAAATTTTGTTTACGCTCAAAATATAATGCGACTATCGCAGTATAGATTGAGGTGTCGATCACACGAGGAAGCTTTTGAAAAATTAGGTTAGTGAAATAAAAACATTAAAATAGTAACAAATGAGAAAATTAACTAATTGGTTTATATGGATGAAATAGAATTGTATTTGAATTAAAGGAAAAATCTTATGATGATGTAAGCAAGGCTTCGAGAATCACAAGTATGCTTCATAAATCTACTTTATTCTTTAATTCAATATTTATAACTCAATTGAAAGTTTCACATCCTAAACAATCAATCGAAAGATATATAAAATATGGCACATTTGATAATACATATATTTGATATAACTAAACTCTTTACAAATATTATCACAAATCATGTTCATTTATATAAGTTATCTAAGATCGACAATATGCCATTTTGATAATATTGCGGTAAAAGATCAACTTGATTATCAAACAAGTATTGTCTTTACATGTTATTTAAGATCGACAATATATCGATTGACAATATTATAGTAAAAGATTAACATGTAAAACAATATAACCAATAACAATTATAGTTTAATAAGAATCACTTAAGGAAAGCATGACTAAAAATATATGAAACCTGAGAATTATAACTTCTGGATTATAGAAAAATAATAGATAAAAGTTTAGACATAAGCAAACTTACAAACATTTGTAGCTCTTAACAAATAATTAAAGTGTAAAAGTAAATTTGTTACACATAAAAGTTCATCTCTAGTCTTGCTAAGAACTCTATCCTAACTTGCAATGCATGTTAAAGAGCAGAAATATGAGAGAATTTGAAAAAAATGAAAAATCATCCCTTAGCCTCCTAAGAGTGTCCTTATATAGGCAATGAATGGAAACATGTTTAGTGTGACTTCAATCTTGAATAATTTAGGCCAACCACTCATTCACCTAATTGCAGCACCTTTGTTTATAATAGAAATGATCGATGTAACCTTTTTAGCTAACATAAAAGTTATAGTATTTTGTCTCTTCTTTCCATAACCACAAAATTCATTCAATTTGGATGAGTGTCTAATGAGATATGGACAAAATACCAAAGATAGGTCAGATTTCAGTAACAACCCTTTTACCAATTTACTCTATGATAACAGCTAATTTGGACTTTGCCATCAACATAAGAGTTATTGATAATTGAGTCACTATTTACCAACTTTAAGAATCATTCGGATTGGGTACATATTTTGTGAAGTACGGTCCAAATACATGAGGTGGGTCAAGTTGAGCAGAAGTTGTAATCTAATTCTATTGTATCCCAATTTTGGCCTATAAAATGTTGGATTTGACTTTCAACTGTTTTTCAAGTTTGTGTAAGATTGAGCCATGTTACTCTAAGTTCAAGAATTTCTTCATTTCGATTTCTACATTGAGAGTTACTATAATAAATCATGTCTAAAATAAAGTCACCATTTAAATTGTGATTAATGAATGTTATTTACACAGGTTTTGGTAAAATGGACAACAATTTATTTCAAGCCTAAAAATACAAAATTCTAAAATTAGTGACAATAAATGGTGACTGAATCTCTTAATAAATATGAAATTTAATGCGTTTATCTGGTACCCAGTAATTCAACGGGTAATAGTTTTGTGAAATTGGAATATTGATGTTTTTGTTTTTATAATACATATCGGTACTAATGATATATTTTTACACTCTATGATATAGGAAGAGTACCAATAGCTGGTAGACCTCAGGATCCAGATCCAGTTCAGGATTAGCGCAGTTTTATAAGTGGATAATATAGATTTTATATATTTTTAATATAGCAGTTTATGATTTAATTATACGTTATCAGATTTATTCATGATTTATTTTAGATAGATAAATATTTATGCTATTTTGGTATATTCAGAAATATTTTTAAAATTTATTATAGTATAGCTTATGATTACATAAGTACATAAATATTTATTTCAAAATAATTTTGCTTCCATGATATTATATAATAGTAGTTTTTGAACCACCATATGCATACTCTCTCCTTTAATTTAGGTGCTCTGTGCATGCGATAAACGAGTTTATTTGCTCTGCCAGAAAGATGCAGCTTTTTGCCGGGTGAGACTATGTTCCCCCGCTCCGCTTGTGCGTGAGTTACTCCACCAGGTGAGACTACATTTTCTCTGTGCATAAGTTTTGTGTGGTTTTTCAGTATGTATATAATATATGTTCCCAAAGCTATGTTATATATATTTAGCTTCAGATCAAATTTCATACCAGGCTACGCTTCTAGATTTTTAGTTTCTAATATTATATTATGATTATCAGTTTAAGCACAAATTTCATGACAACCCATACTTTCAGTACAAGTTTATTGATTATTTAGTATATGATAAAAACATGAAAATGCATATTTATTAAGAGATTCAGTCACCATTTAATTTCACTAATTTTAGCATTTTTTTGTATTTTAGCTTGAAATAAATATTCTCCTTAAATTGTGGTTAATGAATGTTATTTGCACAAGTTTAGGTAAAATGGACATAACTCTCAATGTAGAAATCAAAATGAAGAACTTCTTGAGCCTGGTGTAACATGACTCAATCTTACACAAATGTGAAGAATAGTGAAAAAGCCAAATCCAACATCTTATGGGCCAACAATTGAGATACAATAGAATCAGGCTACAACTTCTGCCCAGCTTGACCCAACTTAAGTATTTAGACCGTATCTCACAAACTACACACTCAATTGGTATAATTATTGAAGCTATGAAATTATGACTTAATTATCATCAACTCTTATGTTAAAGGTAAAGTCCAAATCAGCCATTATTATAGACCAAATTGCATTGCAAGTGGGTAAAACGGTTGTTGGTTGAAATCTGATGTATCTTTGGAATTTCGCTCATATCTCATTGGATACTCATCAAATTTGTATGAACTTGATGCCTATGTAAATAAGAGACACAATTCTACAACTTGTATGTTGACAATAGAGGCTAAATCGGTCATTTACATTATCAAAAATGTGCTGCAAGTAGATGAATGAGTTATTGGCCTAAATTATTGAAGATTGATGTCATCCATGACATATTTCCATTCATTGCCTATATAAGGAGACTCTTAGGATGTTTTCAACATTAGATAATTCTCTCTTCTTTTCTTCTCATTAACATGTATTGTAATTTAGGCTAAAGTTCTTGGCAAGGCTAAGATGAACTTTTATGTGTAATAAATCTACTTCTATGCTTTGATTCGTTGTCAAAAGCTACAAATGTTTGTAAGTTTGGTTTTGATTAAACTCTTATCTATTTTATTTTTTATAATCCAAAGGTTATGATTCTCATGTCTCATATATGTTCAGTCATGCTTTTCTTATATGATTCTTGTTGAATTATAATTATTACTGGTTACATTATTTTATATGTTAATATTTTACTGCAGTATTGTTAAATTGATATATTGTCGATCTTAGATAACATGTAAGGGCAATAAATGTTTGATATTCAAGTTGATCTTTTACTGCAATATTGTCAAAATGATATATTATCGATCTTAGATAACTTGTATAAATTAACATGATGTGTGTTAATGCTTGCAAAGAGTTTAATTACATCAAATACATGTGTTATCAAATGTGCTATATTTTACATATCTTCTGATTGATTGTTTGGGATGTGAAACTTTCAATTGAGTTATAAGCATTGAATTAAAGTGTAGAGTAGATTTATAAAGCATAATTATGATTCTCAAAGCCTTGCTAAAATCATCATAAGATATTTTCTTCAATTCATAGACAATTCCATTTCATCAATTAATTTTATCTTTTGCTACCTCTTTAATATTTTACTTCACCAACCTATTTAGTCAAGAGCTTCCTCATGGGATCGACACCTCAATCTATACTGCGATAGCCACATTATATTTTGAGCGTAAACAAAATTTGGCGCTGTTGCTAGGGAGGCACACTAAGCGAAAGTCGATTGCTATTATTATTACTAAAGTGGTAACTTTGTACATTTTTTTTATTTTCTTTGTAAAATATTAGTTTTATTTTCTTGTAATTCATCTTATTGTTCATGGTTGGTTCTACCATCTAATTTATTTTATTTTTTTTAGTTAATTTGTTATAATTTATATTGTTTTAATGACTGATTTTACCGCCTAACTTTGTTCACTTTCTTTTATTTATTTATTGTACTTTATTTTCTTTAGTTAATATGTTGTATTTTCTTTTTATTTTAATGGCCGGTTCTACCGCCTAACCTTTTATTTATTTACTTATTGTACCTTTTTGTTATTGCACTTTATTTTCTTTTATTTATTTATTTTTTCTTCTTTTATTTATTTGTTGTACTTTGCATTTTATTTTTCTTTATTTATTGCACTTTTTTTTCTTTTATTTACTTATTGTATTTTTTTATTATTAATTTATTGTACTTTTTTTATCATACTTTACAGTTTATTATCTTTTGTTCATTTATTGTATTTATATTTCATGGTTGGTCTTACCACCTAACTCATTTCTATTTCTTGTTGTGTTTTATTCCACTTCTTAATTTTCCTTAAGCATTTCCTTCTTTAAAAAAAAAAATTTGTTATTAGGATGTATGCATCGACTTAGAGACAAACGAGGAAGATTTGTGAGAGAACTAGAACTAGAACCACCCCCACAATTTGTAAGGTAAGAGAATTCACCTTCTAGCTCATCTTGTAATTCTAACACAATGAGCCAACACGAAGAAAACCCCGTTAGAACTCTAAAAGATTACTTGCATCCTACTCGCACAGCCACACCATCATGCATTATATTTCCACCTAACACACCACATTCGGATTTTAAACCTGAAATGATACAACTTCTGTCCACTTTTCATGGTCTAGATAGTGAAAATCCTTATGTACATGTTGAGGAATTTGAATAGGTAATTGCCACCTTCCATAGCCAACCTGAAGCCATAGACACTGTTAGGCTTAAATTTTTTCCTTTTTCTTTGAAAGACAAAGCAAAGAGTTGGCTATACTCTTTGAGGCCGAGGTCTATAGGAACTTGGGCAGAAATAACCCAAGTATTTTTCAATAAATACTTCCCATAACATAAAACTAATGGCTTGAAAAGAAAAATTTCTTCCTTCTCCCAAAAAGATAGTGAACCCTTATATCAAGCATGATAAAGGTTTAAAGAGTTGCTAAATTTGTGCCATCACCATGGGTATGAAAATTGGCGCTTGGTTAGTTATTTCTATGAGGGACTCATAATTAGATAGCACCAATTTGTTGAGATGATGTGTAATGGGGAATTCCTTCACAAAGATCCTGAGGAAGCCATAGAATTCCTTAATGACTTAGTCGAAAAACCCATACATGGACTGGACCTAGCATTACTGAAAGCATAAATAGGTCAAGACCCAGTGGATTTTTTCATCCTAGGGAAGAGGATAACCTCAAAGCCCAATTAGAGGTCTTAACTAGGGAGTTAGAGGCCTTGAAAACCAAAGATAGAAAGGTTACCCACACAGTTGCTAGAGTTGAGTCACACGATGTCTGTTTTGTCTGTGGAGGAGCGAAACACTTAGCTCAGGATTGCCCCACTTATAGTGAGATGAGAAGGATATATTAGAAACAATGTAATGCCTTAGGGATGTACAAGAAGCCTTATTCACCCTACTCTGAAACATATAATCCTAGCTGGAGAAACCACCCAAATTTCAGTTGAAAATCTGACCAACAAGCCAATAGCCATTGGAAACAAGAACAACAAGCACCCAAATCTTATGTTGCACCTCAATATAATGCACGACCAACTAGGAGTTCTTTAGAGGATACATTATAAGCCTTTATGGAGGCACAAAGTAAGACTAATAAAAAATTTGAAACAATTCTTGCACAGGTAGTAGATGAAAACAAAGAAATCAAGAGTCAAATCTCAAAGTTGACTAGTGCCTTAATTGTACAAGAGCGAGGCAAGTTTCCATCTCAACCTAAATCCAATCCAAAAGGACAATTCATGGCTCAAGCTTTTACTTCTGATGCTCAAAATCTCAAAGAAGTTAATGCCATTACTACTCGAAGTGGTAAGATTGCAAGTGAGCCTACTTCTAAAACTAACACATCTACGAGTAGTAAAGATGCCCCCATTGAAAAAGAGGCCACAATGGAAAAAGAGCCCGAAAATAAGTTTTCAATCCCAGTGCCTTTTCCTGAAGCTCTTCGACCGGTTGGGAAAAATTTAAAAATTCAAGGTGAGATTTTGGAACATTTGAAACAAGTTAAGATTAATCTTCCCTTGTTGCATTTGATTAAGCAAGTTCCAACTTATGCCAAAGTCATTAAGGATTTATGCACTATCAAAATAAAACACCATGTGAAGAAAACTGCATTTTTGGCAGAATAGGTAAGTGCAGTGATTGAACAAAAGACACCACCCAAGTATAAAGACCCAGGATGTTTCACAATCTCTTGCCAAATTGGGACACATGAGTTTGGGCTTTATTGGACTTAGGAGCAAGTGTAAATTTAATGCCTTATTATATTTACTTGCAATTGGGACTTGGTGAGATTAAACCAACATCTGTAGTCCTACAATTAGCTGACCGATCAATCAAGAAACCATGGGGAATAGTAGAAGATGTTTTATTGTAAATTAATAAATTTTACTACCTTGTTGATTTTCTTGTTTTAGATACTCATTCTATTGTTAAAATGGAGTAAAAAATTCCTCTTATTTTGGGGAGACCTTTTCTAGCCACTACTAACGCTCTTATTAATTGCAGAAATGGTCTAATGAAATTATCTTTTGGGAATATGACTCTTGAGGTGAACATTTTCAATATTGGCAAACAACCATGAGAAAAAGACGAGTGCTATCATTCATATATAATAAACACACTTGTAGCAGAGGAAGCTTATAAAAATCATGGCTCTGATTCCTTGAAAAACCTTCTCAATTTTGATTTTGAAAAATTGTATTATCCTGATGTAACAACTGATGTGTTTAGTATTTTTGACTCACAGGATAAAGGGACTCGATTTTGGCAGCCACGCTTTGAAGAGTTGCCACGAGAGAATGAGAGACCAAAACCATCAAACCTCGAGACACCACAAGTTGAGCTTTCTCCACTGTCCAAAGGTTTGAAACACGCATTCTTGGGACCAGGTGATACCTTTCCTATCATCATTTCTTCTGAACTTAGTGCTGAACAAGAGAAAAAATTGATAAAATTGTTAAAAGAACATAAGTCTGCACTAGGTTGGACCATAGCTGATATTAAAGGTATTTCTCCATTGACATGCTCCCATAGAATTCATTTAGAGGAAGGTGCCCAACCTCGTAGGGACCTACAAAGAAGACTTAACCCAATAATGAAAGAAGTAGTGAAGAAAGAGGTCTTGAAACTATTAGATGCAGGTATAATCTACCCAATTTTTGATAATCAATGGGTAAGTCCAACTCAAATAGTTCCTAAGAAATCTGGGGTTACTGTTGTTGAAAATGAGAATGGGATACTTGTTTTAACTAGGGTAGTAAGTGGTTGGAGAATGTACATTGATTATAGAAAGTTAAACACAGTCACTAGGAAAGACTATTTTTCATTGCCTTTTATTGACCAAATTTTAGAACGTATAGCTGGACATCTTTTTTATTGCTTTCTTAATGTGTATTCAGGATATTACCAGATTGAGATAGCTATAAAAGATCAAGAAAAACCCACTTTTACGTGCCCTTTTGGTACTTATGCTTTCTGTAGAATGTCATTTGGATTATGTAATGCACCAGCTACTTTTCAGCGTTGTATGTTGAGTATTTTCTCTAATATGGTTGAAAAATACATAGAAGTCTTTATGGATGATTTGACTGTTTTTGGCAATTCTTTTGATTTATGCCTACTTAACTTGAAATCTGTTTTGAGTAGGTGTGAAAAAAAAGGACTTATGTTAAATTGGGAGAAATGTCATTTCATGGTATCTTCAGGAATCTTTTTGGGGCACATTGTATCTAAAAGAGGGATAGAGGTTGACAAGGCAAAAATTGAATTAATCTCTAAATTATCTACACCTAAAATGGTAAAAGATGTTCGATCCTTTCTTAAACACGCTGGCTTTTACAGAAGATTTATACAAAATTCTTCTGCCATATCTAGACCATTGTGTAATCTTTTGCTAAAAGATGCAGAATTTACATAGACACAAGAGTGTGAGGAGGCATTCTGAACACTCATTGCCAAACTCACCACCGCTCCTATCATGCAATCACCAGATTGGAACCTCCCATTTAAAATTATGTGTGATGCAAGTAATTATGCTGTAGGAACAGTTTTTGGGCAACGTAGGGAGGGAAAACCCTTTGTTGTTTATTATACTAGCAGAACTTTGAATGATGCTCAAATGAATTACACTACTACTGAAAAAGAACTACTAGCTATTGTTTTTGTCTTAGATAAATTCCGTTCTTATTTGATTGGTTCACCTATTGTTATTTTTACTGACCACGCAGCCCTTAAGTACCTTCTTTCTAAGAAGGATGCTAAAGCCCATTTAATTAGGTGGATTCTTCTTTTGCAAAAATTTGATCTAGCCATCAAAGACAAGAAAGGCGTTGAAAATATTGTTGTTGATCATCTATCCCGCCTTGAGTTCACTGACTCCATTGATATACCACCAATTCGAGATGATTTTTCTGATGAACATCTTTTTGCTATAAGCCAAATACCTTGGTATGCACATATCGTAAATTATTTGGTTTGTGATAAACTTTCATCTGACTGGAGTGCACAAGATAAGCGTAAGTTCTTGGTTGAAGTACATAATTTTTATTGGGACGATCCATATCTTTTCAAATACTGTCCTGACCAAATCATAAGACGTTGCATTCCTGAAAGTAAAGTTTCTAGTGTCTTAAATTTTTGCTAAAGTGCTGCTTGTGGTGGTCATTTTTCTATGAAGAAGACAGCTGTGAAAGTTTTACAGTGTGGTCTTTACTGGCCCACTTTGTTCAAGGACACTAATAATTTTTGTCATTCCTGTGAAAGATGTCAAAAGTTAGGTGCTTTATCTCGAAGAAATATGATGCCTCTTAACCCTATTCTTGTTATCGAGATATTTGACTATTGGGGTATCGATTTTATAAGTCTTTTTTCCTCATCTTTTGGCTACCTTTACATCCTTTGACTGTTAACTATGTATCAAAATGGGTGAAGGCTGTAGCTTGTCGTACTAATGATAATACAACTGTGGTAAAATTCTTAAAAGAAAATGTGTTATCTAGGTACGGTACGCCACTTGTCATCATTAGTGACCAAGGAACACATTTTTGTAATCATTCTTTTGAAGCTTTGATGCGCAGGTATGTTATTCTTCACAAAGTTTCCACTGCATACCATCCACAGACAAATAGACAAGCCGAGCTAGCAAATAGAGAGGTTAAATAGTTTTTGGAAAAGACGGTTAACCCGAATCGCAAAGATTGGTCTCTATGCCTTTCTGATGCAATATGGACATATCGCATTGCATACAAAACCATCTTAGGAATGTCTCCATACCGGCTTATTTATGGGAAAGTTTGCTATTTACCTGTTGAGCTATAGCATAAAGCTTATTGGGCTGTCAAAGCCCTTAACTTTGATTTGAATGCTGCAGGTATCCAAAGAAAGTTATAATTGTCTGAAATAGAAGAGCTACGAAATGACGCATATGACAACTCCAGAATTTACAAAGCGAAAATGAAAGTAGCTCATGATAAATAGATCTCAAGGAAACACTTTGAGCCATATCAACGAGTCTATCTTTATGATTCTTGATTGTATTTACACCCTGAAAAGTTGAGATCTCAATTAACTGCTTCATTTATGGTAAAGCACGTTTTTTCTAATGGTACTGTCAAAATAGAGGACCCCACTGATGGACAAACTTTTAAAGTGAATAGACAGTGGTTGAAAGGCTATGTGGAAAAGGTAGACCACTCTATGTACCTAGGCGAGATCCCTCTTGTGGATCCTGCCTATCATGCTTGATCAGGTTCAATCTATCTGTACCATATTTTATATTTTGTCTATAGTTTATCTTTTGACTTTTTATTTTTTCTTTTATTTTCTTTCACATTTTATTTTACTTTATTTTCTTCCTTTTATTTTTTCTTCAGTGTGATTTTATTTTCCGGTCAAGTGACGGATACGGTACTCCGTGACTATTAAAGTCGGTTTCTCAGTTCCTTAAAAACTGTCCCTCAAACTGTGCATTCATCTATTTTCTTTCTTTCAAAATGGATCGCATTCTTGCCAACCTTAAAAAACATTTTCCTTCATTACCTCAAAATGCTCTACTTAAGATTTACAAAGCATGATGTGAATAACTAAGGCTATTGATGTTGGGTAATATCCCTGTGGATCTTCGTTGGTTAATTGAAGCCAAGGTTCGATTATCTGGTGAGTTTGTAAATGATTTTGTTTCTCATATGCTTGGTCTTGGAAGAAGTTCTTATGCCAAAAGGCGACAAGCAAAGAGGTACAAGTCTGTTATAAATGTGCTCGATGAAATTGTAACCAGAGTTGTCATTCTTTAGGATTTGCATCTAGAAATCGAAAAGACAAAATTCAGTTCATTAAGGATGGACTGAGTAAGGAGTCTTTAGATGATATCCTATTAACTCTTGAGACGCATCCCTGTGGGCTTGTGCAACGTGAACTTCTCGATTTATAAAACAAATTCAAAAATAAACATCAACGGTATAGTCTCAGAAATCTGACTCTAAAAGACTCTGTTTGCCAATTTATAAGAAAATTGGATGAGAAGCCTATCTCTAACCCATAGAGGGCATTTAAGTCATTACTGGACGTAAAACCAGAGGAAGATGTGAGCCACAATCACAACTACTTGTAAATACATGTGTTTTAATTTCAAACTTTATTTTATGAATAGTATGGCTACTCATATAGATGTCTTAAATTCAAATCTTTTTGTTCAATAATGCATGTGGGTCATTATGTTTAACTTTTTGTGTTTTATTTTTAACTCTCTTCTGACAAACTATCGGGTTACCATAATCATTATTATCATTTGGTACTCTATAAATACAGCACCTTATTTTCTTCATTTTCATATATTAAGATAAAGGTGAGTGTAGATATGGAGGAAACTCCAGTTCAACAATTTTGAAATATATGTGTATTTTGTAGATCTAGTCCTGGGGAGAGTAAAGTGTTTGTAGAAGCAGTAAACAATCTAGGAAAAGCATTAGCTGCAAGAAAAATTCATTTGATTTATGGAGGGGGTAGCCTTGGGTTAATGGGGTGTGTGTCAACAGCTGCACATTTAGGAGGAAGTCAAGTTTTAGGTATTATTCCTACAGCTTTAGCCGTGGAAAACCTGACCGAGAAAATAATAGGGGAAGAATTATGAGTCTCATCTATCCATGAACGTATAGCTAGAATGCTTTGCAATGCAGATGCTTTTATTGCTTTACCATGTGGTTTTGGTACCTTGGAAGAAATTTTTCAAATTATCTCTTGGGCCCAACTGAATATCCACCGAAAACCCATAGGTTTGTTGAAAGTTAATAACTATTTTGATTGCTTACTTTGTTTTCTTGATCAAGCTGTAGAACATAATTTTATTTCACATTCGGCGCGACAGATCTTGGTTTCTGCTACCGAGGCGGATAAATTGATTAATAAATTATAGGCAGTTACCTACGAACCTGACCCAGCAATAACTCAGATCAATTGGTCAGTGGGCCTTAAGAAGCGAAAATTGAATCTGACACTTCGTTTGTAAATTTTTCTTTGTTTTATTTATTTTTCAGTATTATCATTTTAGTTTATATTTGCTTAAGTGTCTCTCAGGTTTGTTTCTTTCAAATAACTGGCGTTTCAGGTAATGTCTCCTATACTTTATCTCTTTCTATTTAAACATTGAGAACAATGTTTCATCTAGTTTGGGGGAGGATAGTAGACACAAATCGTACTTTAAAAAAAAAATTGTGGTCTGATACAAGTTAGAATAGTAGAGTAAGAAGTTTTAGTTCTAACTTTTGAAACGCATTTTAACTAACTTTTTGTTGTTTTGTTTTTATATTTCATGTATTGTTGTTTATTGCTTGTAGTCTTGGTAATTCTTGTATAAAGGAATTTGCTTTTCTGCCTAGGTATGATTTCAAAATTGTTTAGGTTGAGTCACTGTTTCTATTTAGGTTACTAAAGAATGACTTCCAAAACAGTTTTGAGCACAATGCTAAGCCTTGTGGTAAGACGGATGATTTAATTTATATAGCCAGGAGAATTCCTATGTTTAAGTATATATTTTTTTAATCTCACATATATTTTGTGAGTAAGTGAAAAGGTTGAGAAAACAGTTTATGAACCTTCATTGATCCTTTGAATTGGTTAATTTTTGTTTAGATTGATATTATTTGAATTAAGGGATAAGTTGGTTGCATTTGTGTATAATATAATTTGGTGAGAAACCTTTGTAATGCTTCCTTGTATTCTTAAAAGAAAAAAAGAAGCAAAATACCAAAAAAAAAAAAAAAGAATCAACTCAGTTTAATAAAGTCTTCATCCAATTTTAGAAGACAAATATTTTGTAAAGCAGTTTTCTCACCAAGTTATATTTGTATTATTCTCACAAGCCAATTGATGTTCTTAAGCTAGCGTATGTTAGGAACAATTGATTTTTAAACAAATAATTTTCCTATCTTTGGATCAATGTTAGTTTATATGTCTGTCCTTAAAATTGACTTTTTCTTGGGTACTTAAGTATTTTTCAACTCTATAAGAGAAGTCCTAACCTTTTAAACAGTCATACACCTGTGAGGATATGGAGTTGAGGCTTTTACTTGGAGAAATTCTCAAAGAAATAAGCTGGTTGGGGGCTATGATGAGAACATGAAAATGCATATTTATTAAGAGATTCAGTCACCATTTAATTTCACTAATTTTAGCATTTTCTTGTATTTTAGCTTGAAATAAAGTGCTCTCCTTAAATTGTGGTTAATGAATGTTATTTGCACAGGTTTAGGTAAAATGGATATAACTCTTAATGTAGAAATTGAAATGAAGATATTTTTGAACCTGGTGTAACATGACTCAATCTTACACAAACTTTAAGAATAGTGGAATAGCCAAATCCAACATCTTATGGGCCAAAAATTGAGATACAATAGAATCGGGCTACAACTTCTGCCCAGTTTGACCCAACTCACGTATTTAGACCGTATCTCACAAACTACGTACTCAATTGGTATAATTATTGAAGCTATGAAATTCTGACTTAATTATCAACAACTTGTATGTTGAAGGTAAAGTCCAAATCAGCCGTTATCATAGACCAAATTGCATTGCAAGTGGGTAAAATGGTTGTTGGCCGAAATCTGATGTATCTTTGGAATTTCGCTCATATCTCATTGGATACTCATCCAATTTTTATGAACTTGGTGCCTATGGAAATAAGAGACAAAATACTACAATTTTATGTCGACTATGGAGGCTAAATCGGTTATTTACATTATCAAAAATGTGCTACAAGTAGATGAACGAGTTATTAGCCTAAAATTATTGAAGATTGATGTCATCTATGACATATTTCCATTCATTGCCTATATAAGGAGACTCTTAGGACTTTTTTAACATTAGATAATTTTCTCTTCTTTTCTTCTCATTAATATGTATTGTAATTTAGGCTAGAGTTCTTGGCAAGGCTAAGAGATGAACTTTTATGTGTAATAAATCTACTTCTATGCTTTGATTCGTTGTCAAAAGTTACAAATGTTTGTAAGTTTGATTTTGATTAAACTCTTATCTATTTTATTTTCTATAATTCAAAGGTTATGATTCTCATGTCTCATATATGTTCAGTCATGCTTTTCTTATATGATTCTTGTTGAATTATAATTATTACTAGTTACATTATTTTATATGTTAATATTTTACTACAGTATTGTCAAATTGATATATTGTCGATCTTAGATAACATGTAAGGGCAATAAATGTTTGATATTCAAGTTGATCTTTTACTGTAATATTGTCAAAATGATATATTATCGATCTTAGATAACTTGTATAAATGAACATGATGTGTGTTAATGCTTGCAAAGAGTTTAATTACATCAAATACATGTGTTATCAAATGTGCTATATTTTACATATCTTCTGATTGATTGTTTGGGATGTGAAACTTTCAATTGAGTTATAAGCATTGAATCAAAGTGTAGAGTAGATTTATAAAGTATAATTGTGATTCTCAAAGCCTTGCTTAAATCATCATAAGATATTTTCTTCAATTCATAGACAATTCCATCTCAACAATTAATTTTATCTTTTGCTACCTCTTTAATATTTTACTTCACCAACCTATTTTTCCAAGAGCTTCCTGATAAGGGCAAATTTATCATATATTTTCTCATGTTTTTATTATTGATATTTTATGATTTTATGAGAATAAATGGCTATTTATGTGCATTATTGTTATTTATAGGGACTTGAACGAAATTTAAAGAAAGAACGCAAAAGGAGCAAAAACAGGGACTAAAATGCAAAGTTTTCAAATTATGAGTCCAGCGCCCCCGCGCCACAAGTATTTTAGCCCCAGCGCTGAAATAGTGATCGAAATAAGAAAAACGACCTGATTAAGTCGCGTCTAGCGCCCCAGCGCCGAATAGTCACCGCGCCAGCGGTGAAGCCGTTTTCATGCAGCGCCCCAGCGCCAAGATTCCACCGCTCCAGCGGTGATCGCTTTTTCACGCGTCGCCCCAGCGACAGATGCATAGCGCGCCAGCGGTAGTACGAGTCCTAGTCCGACGAGAATTGAGATTTTCAAGCTCATATCAATCCCTATATAAAGCCACTCGTTCCCAACCTTCAAGAAAAAATCGAAGACAACCCAAGAGCACCAAGAATACAGAGCACAAGTCTTGGAGAGCAATAGGAGCTTAATTGAAGCATTTTTAGAGAGAGATACAAGACGTTCTTCGGCATCAAGAGTTCCTAGGCAGCGCAATTAAGAGCAATTCGACGTCTATATCGGTTTGCTAATAATTGTATCATGTTTTATAATTATGTATACTGCTGTTCTCTTGTAGCCATGAGCTAAACTTATTTTCTAGGGTTAATATTTGAACTCAATATGTGTGCTTAATTGCCATATCGTTTAGTATTTAATAAACTTAGTCATTTATTATTTAAATTACTTGTGTTTAATGCTTCAATATATCTGGCCAATATATGGTGAATGAATTGGTAATATTTTGATAAACTCGGAAGAGGAATCATAATATTTAGACCTAGGTAATTTAATGCATGATTGTAGAGTAACATTCAATGTTGCATATGCAAGTTTCAACTTAGGATAGGAATATACCTAATTGGCATGTATGATCAATAAGACCTAATCTTAATGAATCTTAATTTATTACAAATACCATAGGAATATAGGTATTTGGTAAATTAAGGTATACTTGCATGACCTTGGAAGAGGCTTGTGAATACATTAGTGTCTTGATCAATAATAAAGACTAAGTGAGTTGAATATTAGAGGATTAATCATTAAAAAGCATATTGAGGGATAATATTAATCCTAGGTTCTCTCTACGTTGCTATATCTTTAAATCTCATTGCATTGTGTTTTTGTGTTATATTTCTTACATTCATTCTTAGATTTTTATTTTTCTGAATAATTATTAGGAAGATATAATTTTTAGTAATTGGTTAAAAAGAAAGAATTATCCCTGTGGGTTCGACATCCGACTTATTTAGTCTCTTTATTACTTGCATACGATAGTGTATACTTGCACTTAATTTATGATATAGAAATATCGCATCACTTCCTCGTGGGATCGACACCTCAATCTATACTGCGATAGCTGCGTTATATTTTGAACGTAAATAGTATACAATTTCATGATGATTTTATATTATAATTTTACATGTATACATTACATATAGTATTATTATTTATTGTTAAATTATTATAGATGCTATTATTTAAAGTACATATAAATTATATAATATTTTTAGATTATATCCACTCATTAAACCACGAGCTCACCTTTTTTTCTTCTTCTATTTTTTTTATATTTTTCTCAAGTTGTCGCAGAAATTTATGTGATGTAATACAGTGTTCACATTTTGATGTTGGCCCATAACACACATAGTTATATGAGTTATTATGTTTTATAATTTATGTACACATATATATTTTTATTGAGGCATGTAGCCTCAATGTATCAGATGTATCATATGCAATGAATAATGTTAGTCTCATATCATCATAGGATTTGTCTCGATTCTCGAGGAGAGCTCTGGTCGGATCCTATCAAATAATATCATAATGATGTCATATAATGACAGTATGCTGAGGTAATAATGTAGACGTCATATGCGACATCAGCAAATATATGATGGCATGGATGATGATATGGCAGATGACATGACTGATGATGTGGCACGTGATATCATGATGATGTCAGATATAATGATGTCATCACATAATATCTGTCACAGTTTTGTTATAGATATCTATCATAGTTTTGTGATAAATGTCTACAAAATATCAAATTAGTTTGATTTCAATATAAGATTTATTTTTTTAACTTTGATATATATATATTTTATTATAATTTATATTTATAATAATAATAATTTACAAATATTTATAATAATAATAATAAATGTACAAATAGTTAGCTTTAACAAATATTTGTAACATTGAACAATAGGCCACAGGGCAAGTAGCCCAATAATTACCATAAGTAACAAAATATACAAACATTTATCAATAAGGCTATATACATACCTTCAAATACATATCAACAAATCCTTCATATAACAACAAACATTCTTCAAACATCAATAAATCCTTCGGAAACAATAGGATAATAAAAACATTGTGAACCATCCATCAACAATTCCCAACAATATCCATGAGCAACAACAAGACAATACAAATATTCAGCAACATCAATGCACCCAATAAATACCCAAAGCAGCAGCACCAAAAGCCAACCTGCATTTCTTGAAAAATTAATATATTACTTAATTTTTTAAGTACATTTTCCCAAATAAACTTAGAATTGTATATAAAATAATTATAATTAAAATTATAAATGTATCATAATTTCAAAGCATAGAAGATACAAAAGACGCTCATTCAACAAGTACTTAATCTATCTCTTCATCAGTGTACATTATCTTTCCCATGAACTTGTATGATATAAAGTGTAAGAGAAAATAAAGTTAGAAATTGAACATACATACTTTTCACTCATGAATTAATTGATAAATAAAATTAAAATAATTACAGTTTTTCAAAGAATTGTGGTATCGTTTATAATATCTTTCACGCAAGCTATGACATATAGACCGCATTCCATATTTTTCAGTTGAATAAGGGCTTGTTAAACAATTTAAAGGAATAATATTTTTGAATAATTAGAGGAATAAAGTTTTTTAATAAACGAAATTTTTACCTTAACTTGAATCCAATTTGTTAGAGATCGCTTGCTATCGAGACGCTCTTAAGCAAAATGGATAGATATGTCACTACCATTTACATTAATTAATGAGTAATTGAAGGTTCAATATAAATACAAAATATTATGATTTAAAATAAAACAAAATAATAAAAGAACACCACAACTCGTTTAAGATGGTGTGGAAGTCATGACAAATATGACTTCCTAAAGAATCTATATGGTAGATAGTTTTAGTGGTCACATTAATCATCACAAGAACCCAATGGAAACTAAATTCATGCAAAATGAAAATAATTAAAAATAATAATAAATCACAATAAAACATAAATTGCATAATGTAAAAAAGGTCATACTTAGGATTATATGGGACTAGCCAAAGCTTATTACAAGACGTGCTCTTAAGGCGATCAGCAATTGCACATAATCGCTTATTGACAATTACCCTAGCTGATGTCTTTCCAGCTATAGAGAATATAAATGGATCAATGAAACCAACTCTCTTTGTTAAGTTTGACTCCTTCATCTTCTCATACAATGACCTAGAAAAACATTAAAAATTAGTTACATTGGTACGTTATTTCATATTGAAAGTAAATAATGATAATACTTATATTATATGCACTTGTATACATGTTACGCCAAAAAAGGTGAGGTACATGATGTACTCACAGTCTTATTTTTGTAACCAATAGAAGAACTCTCTGCTAAATATTTCCTCCTCATATTTGACTTGTTTTGCTCTAACGGAAAGACATTTATCAACTAAAGATTTAAAATTTAGAGTATGGGCATTGAGCAATGTTATATTTTTTTTTCTTGTTTGCTACTCCTAAACATTTGTCCTAGGTTAGGAGTGTCATATATTTTTCTCTTTGGAGAATTGGAAAACTTCTACACAATGCAAATAAAGATTTAAAAACTACTAGAAAATTCAAACCAATTAATTGATATGATAAGTAGGCAACAAAGTAAGCATTAAAAGTTGCATTTGTAGAAACCTGTCACATAAGTATTATGTAAGTATTACATAGCATAAGCATTATGTAAGTATTATTTAAAAAATACTGCCCTCATTTGTTGAAACCTATCACATAAGTATTATGTAACAATAATACTTATTTTCCTAATTGAAAGTAAGCATATGATTTGTAGGCTGTCCAATACTTATTTTCCTAATTGAAAGTAAGCATAATAGCATGAAAGTAAGCTAGTGGCATATGTAAGCATAAATAGATAACCTGTTTGATATAAATCTACCATCTTTACAGGAGGGGACTTGTTAGGGGCTTTTTGTCAGTGTTCTTTAGTATTCTCTATGGTGTTTTCCCAAGTTTCTTGTTTTCATCATCCTAAGAAAATATGTTACTTTTTCAACAACCATTTATTGAAATTATTCCATAAATTGATAGTACTAAAATTACTTACATCGAATTGCCTTTCACATGCCAGTTCAACGTCCATATTTAACTTCTTGGCAGCTGAAAACTTGTAAGAAAAAAACCACCCTCTGAATATTTTTTATTTTTTTATCTTTTCCTCTATGTCATCTATTTTAGAACACACAAATGATAATTTCTCAACATATTTCAATCTTTTGGACTCCAACAAGTGATCACTAGTTGTGAAGTTGAAATAAATATGAGTGGTGATGTACTTCTCCACCCTCTGAAAAATGTCCACAACTAGGCTTCTATCCTAAGAAGTTAGACAAAATGTCATTTTTTCCTTCAAAAGTGGCTAATCAATTTCATGCTACACTTTCAAGATCATCCTATAATAATAAACACACAAACGTGTAAAAAACAAAGGAATTTAACACTTTGGCAGTGTGCTCAAACAATGTTTTTAATTATAATATTACAATTTTTTGAATTATTGGTAGCACTTCCGAATTGTATGTTCCATTCTTTCTTCTTCTTGCTCTCCTCCATGTCACACTCTTCTTAATTTGAGTCTTTAACAAACCAGTCTCCTACATCTAATAATAAAATAATATAGTTTAAATAACCCTAACAGTAACTTAAACATATGAAAGATATTTAGATCGGATCAAGGGCTCACTATTGATAAGGGCATACTTGCACTAGTATATTTAGTCTATTTTTATTGATATGTTTCTATTTAATTGTGTTTTTTTATCATAAATAGGTGCACGAGGAAAAATGTGACAAAAAATAACAAACGGGAGGTGAATTATATGAGAAACAAGCAAGATGTGCTTAATTTATGCCACTGCAAGAACCCAAGGTTAGGTGCTACAACGACCAAGGCTGAGTGCTACAGTGGCCAAGGCTGGGCACTATAGTGACACTCCAAGACCCGTTCCAGGTCCTGGCTCTGCGGCACCAAGCCCCCAACGTTGCGGCACCAATGCGATATATGAAAATTTCCCCTTTTTTAGTCCTAATTCAACTTAGATTTGAAAGCTCTCACCTTTAGGATATCTAATACCTATAAAAGCACTCTTTTAATAGCCAAAACGCTACATTTAGAGAGGCAAAAATGCAGAGAAACAATTCACACACCAAATTGAGAGATCAAAGCCAAAAAATTAATATTCAAGTTTAAAATTAAATATTCAAGTCAATAAAGAGAGAGAAACACATCAAGGCATCTTCTTGAATAGTTTTTCTTATCTTTCCTTATTATTATGTTCTTGTTCATGCTATTCTTCAGAGATTGGTTTAATACTCTTGGTTTTGTAATGAGCTAAATTTGTTTATCTAGAGTTAAACTATTTGAACCTAGTATGTAATTGAATTACAATGGTTCTTAGTTTATCAACTTAATTCATATAATTGATTCATTCTATCTTATGTTTATTAATTTCATTATATCTATACAATATTATGAATGATTGAGGAACCACGATGAACTTGACAAACGGATTCATATGTTTAGCCTATGATAGTTTGATGTATGATTATAAGGTAGCAACTATGAGTTCTATGTAGGATAAACATATATCTAGATGGTATGTATGGCATAATTTAGACTTGATCTTAATGAATTACATTCTAATTTAAAAACTATAGACATATAGGTGATTATTAGAATGCGTAATATAGTCACTCAACCATCGATAGAGTCTTGTGATGAGAGTAGTGTCTAAGCTAACAATTAGTATAAAGGGATTAACTAAGAAGTTAATAAATCTAATGAACTACTAAAAAATGTGTTTATACCCTAGATTATTATCAATTTGTGAGTTAACCTTTTATTTTTTTGCTATCTAGGTTAAGGTTTAGGTTAATTAGTTTAATTGTAGATTATAATTTTTTGGATAAAAGTAAAGAAGGTATAATTTTAGTAATTAGTTGATAGAAATAGATCAAATAGTCTATGTGGAAATGATATCTAGACTTAAAATCCCTTATTACTTGATATGATAGCATACGCTTGCACTTACTATTATAGCACCAATCACATTTTTGGCGTTGTTGTCGAGAACTATTTCTTTCTATTCTTAGATCAATATTAATACCATGATACTTGATGTTTGCTATACTAGCTAAGCGCTAGTGGACGTTATTGTATTCTAACAATCACCTATATGTCGATGGTTAAGTGACTATATTACGCATTCTAACAATTACCTATATGTCTATGGTAATCAAATTAGAATGTAATTCATTAAAATAAAGTCTTAATTATGTCATACATGCTATTTAAGTATATGTTTATCCTATATAGTACTCATAATTGTTACCCTATGATCATGCATTAAACTATCTTAGGCTAAACACATGAATTCCCTTGTCAAGTTCATCATAATTCCTCAATCATTTAAAATATTGATAAAGTATAATGAAAGCATTAAGACCAAGATAGAATGAATCAATTATATGTATTAAGTTCATTAACTAAGAACTCATAAAATCTAACTATATAATAGGTTTACATAATCTAACCATAGATAAACAAATTTAGCCCATCATAAAAACTAGAGTATCAAACCAATCCATCAAAGATATTATAATTAAAACATAATAATAAGGAAAGATAAAAACTATTCAAGAAGTCACCTTGATGTGCTTCTTACTCTTCCTTGACTTGAATCTTCAATCTTGAACTTGAATCTTAATTTCTTGGCTTTCATCTCTCAATTTTATGTGTGAATTATTTCTCTGCGTTTTTACCTCTCTAAAGTCTATGTTTTGGCTCTTAAAATAGTACTTTTATAAGTATAAGAAACTCTAAGGTCAAGGGAATTCAAATCTAAGTTTAAATATGAGTAAAAAAAAAGGATTTTCACTTGTCGTATTGGCACTGCAGCGTTGAGGGCTTAGCGCTGCAGTGCCAAGATCTAGAAGTACAAGGATGTTCTCAGTTGACCAAGTGCCGCGGCACCTAAAATATTGGTTTGGGTGCTTCGGTGCCCAACCTTAGGCGCTACAGCGCCTAGCCGTGGGTTTTTGCGGTGGCATAAATTGAGTGCATCTCTCTTATTTCTAATTTATTTTTTTTAATCGTATTTTTCCTCTTGCATCTATTTTAATTTTAAAAAATACAACTAAATAGCAAAATATTCACAAATAAGAGCAAAATACAAATTTCGAGGACTAAATATACTAGTGCATGTATGCCTTTATCAACAACCTAACCCACAATAAAATGCCTATAATTCTGGCGTAGAGAGATCATCCTAAAGTTTATTAGTATAACAATCAGGAGGAGTCATCTAGACCATTGAATACCACAAGATTCTAGCCACTATAAGAAAAAAAGATAAGGGATCCCTCAAAATAGAGAAGGGCGGGCAAGGCTTTCGGAAGGGTTTCCTCCCTCTTCCCGGTTAAGATAAATAGAAAGAAGCTCTATCAAGTAAATGTAATAACCAGCCTCTTTATTTATATATGTACAAAAGACTTCACTTATAAAGTCAAGATAAAGAGAAGGGGTCTATGATTAGGGAATGTGAAGCCGGCATTGGAAGACATGTTGATGCAATATATAAAGTCCAATGATGCCATCTTACCGAATCATTCAGCATCATTGAAGAACTTAGAGTTCCAGATAGGATAACTTGCTGATGCTATTAATAAGAGACTTCAAGGCACTCTACTAAGTGACACTAAGAAATATTCAAGAGCAAATATAGAGTATTGCCAAGCCATTAACTTATGGAGTGGTAGAAGCTTGCTTGTTGATAGATCCAAACAACCACCATCAAGTAAGAAGAAGAAAAAAGTATAGCAAGATGAAGTGTAGCCATATAGACCACATATTCATTTCCTCAAAGGCTACAAAGGTGCAATGCAATTGTTGAAACAGAAAATCAGCAGCATATAAGTCCAGAATCAACTGTAAAGACTTAGAAAAGTACAAAAATTTCAATAAATAATAGTGCAAAAACTGGTATATTAGTTCAGAAAATATCAGTCATTATATGTAGAATAAACAATTCACACCTCCTCCGCCATTTCCAAACCAGCGATTCTCTAAATTTCTTAACATTTTTAAGAAATTACATATTAATCTCTCTTTTATAGATGCGCTCAAATAGATGCCTAACTACATCAAGTTCACGAAGAGTATCCTTTCAAAAAAGACAATACTAGAGAATTATGAGACCAAAATATTAACAGATGAATCTAGCGCTATTCTTTAGAAGAAGCTACCTCATAAGCTCAAATATTTTGGGAGATTTACCATACCGTGCTCTAATAGCAATTATGATATTGGTAAAGCTTTATGCGATCTAGGAGCGAGTATAAATCTTATGCCCTCCTTCATCAATAACAAGTTAAGTTTGAGAGAAGCAAAACAGATCAATATCACACTTCAACTTACTGATCACTCTCCCACCTGCCCAAAAGGAATTATAAAGGATGTGCTAATGAAGGTGGATAAGTTCATCTTCCTTGCAGATTTCATTGTTCTAGATATAAAAAAATGACAATAAGATCCTTATCATCCTTGAATAACCCTTCTTAGTCACAGAACATATGGTCATTGATGTTCAAAAATGAGAGATGACCATGAGGGTACAAGATGACACTGTGACTTTTAAAGTCTTCAAGAAAATTAAGTTGTCATCTGTAAGTGAAGACTATGGTAGAATTAATGTGGTATACCCTAACACCAAGTAGCTCAAAGGCATGGAGATGTTGAACCCTAATACAAAAAAAGGCGTTAAACCATAGGAAAAAAGAAGAAGTAACAGCGCATTAAGGAGAGGATCGATGAGAAGAGCACAAGAGAAATATTTCACTAGTCTAAGATTCAAGTCTTTTCGGAGAAATACAAGACAGAAGAGCAAGTTACTGCTCAAGATCCAATAATGAAGATGTAGAAGCCAAAAGAGAGGAAGCCTAGCAGGTTTACATGCAAATATACTTGCATAATTAACTTTGATCATCCATAAGAGTAAAAATAGCTCCGCCAAGCCGACGGCATTTAATCAAGCGTTTCTTGGGAGGCAACCCAAGTAATTTTTATTTTTATTTTTGTTTAGTTTCAGTTTTAGTTATGTTAGTTTCTTTTCTTTGTAGGGATAAAATAGCAAGCCAAGCATTAAAAGAAGTAGCACAAGCAATAACAAGCATTAGGAGCAAAAAAACACCGCAGTCTAATTAATAAGTAACAGTGTTGCATTGCTTCAACTTCAGTTACCAGGGGAGTTTCTCTTACTTTTAAATTTATTTTTAGACATTAAGGACAATGTCTAATTTAAGTTTGAGGGTGGAAACACTTTCTTGTGTTTATTTTTGCTGCATGATTTGAGTGGCTATCTTGTGGAAATTTGTTTTATTAGTTGTTAGTTTTGGTTAAGGAGATGATTATTAGTCAATGATATGAAATAGAATATAGGCTGAAATTATTTTCATAAGTTTTTAAGAAACAATAGATACTTGAGATACTTCTTATATCATGATTCTTGAATGGAGTTCAAGCTTATTTTTGATCAATTACTCTTGAGCACATTGAGATAAGCATATATTAGTTGAATTTTTTTACTTAGAAATACTTTATGCTTAAGTAGTACACCACAGTCTCAAAGACTAACACTCTAGAACTTTCTTGATTACTTCTTGAGGTGAAAACCTAGTAATCATATGAATAGGAAAATGACATTAGGACATCTTTAGACCAATTGAGCCTTTTCTAGCATACCTTATATATATGTTTATCCATATTCACCACATTTGAGCATAATTACCCATTTTTTTGTTTGACCACATTACAAGCTGAAAGAAGTTTTACTTATTTATCCTAAACTCTACTGGTAGCACCATAAACCTTGAGTTTACTTAGAAATATTCTTAAAATAAATGGTTGTATGTGTCAAAAAGAGTAATGCAATGAAAAGCAATAAGTGTTGAAGATGTATATCAATCTACGTTGAGGGGTACATTCTAAAAAAAATAAGAAATAAAAAGGAGAAAGTGTTCAAATGCAACACCTCCAGCTTAAGAAAATGAAGAAATGTTTTGCAAGAGTGATTAAAAAAAAGATGGAAATAACATAATTTTGAGGGAGAAGATAAATCAAGGAGAAATGATTAAGAGGTTTCTAAGTAAAGTTAAGTGTTCATGGTAGGAGTTGCGCTTCATATATATATATATATCTTTATATCCTACATTGACCCTAACCTTATGTTACAAGCTAATTAAAGTCTTAAATAGATCCCTAAACATGTTTATTTCTACATTAGTGGAGAGTAAGTATGAAAAGCAAGCTTATAGTAATGTATTATGAATTAAAATATACTGAGACATCATTTTTATGTGCTATCTTAAGTATTGATTAAATTTGAGTTTTATTTGACTAATTACTTGCTTATTACACACACACACATAAGTGGTTATTTATGAGGGAGAATGAAGTACTTGATGAATGGTATAATGAGTTATTGAAAGTTATCTATTGCGTTCTAAAGAAATTTATGCCATTTAACAGCCTTCGAGATAATGAGGATGATTATCTAATTAATCGAAGCTTGTTTTTAGTTTATTTTTTTAGAGTTAATAATTTGTAAAGTCTTAAGTTTTGGAGTATTTAATAATAGCATACATGCACAAGTATATTTAGTCCCCAACTTTCATATTTGTTTTCTAATTTATGGATATTTGGCTATTTAATTGTATTTTTTTTATCATATATAGGTGCATGAGGAAAAATGTGATGAATAGAAACAAATAGGAGGTGAATCGGATGAGAAACAAGTGAGATGTACTCAATTTACGCCACCGCAGGAACCCAGGGCTGGGTGCCACAGTGCCCAGACTAGAACTGTGGGTGTTGGGGCCTTCGGCTGGCAACACACTAAGATGCATTCCAAGTCTTAGCGTTGCGATGTCAATGTGACATGTGAAAATTTCACTTTTTAGTCCTAATTCAACTTGGATTCGAAGGCCGTCACCTCTAAGGTTTCTCATACCTTTAAAAGCACTCTTTTGAAAGCCAAAAACACTGACGTTAGAGAGGCAAAAATGCAAAGAAACAATTCACATACAAAATTGAGAGTTCAAAGCCAAGAAATCAAGATTCAAGTTTAAGATTGAAGATTCAAGTCAAGGAAGAGAGCGAAGCACATCAAGGCATCTTCTTGAATAGTTTTTCTTATCTTTCTTTATTATTATGTTCTTGTTCTTACTATTCATCATAGATTGGTTTGATACTCTTGATTTTATGATGAGCTAAATTTTTTTATCTAGGGTTAGACTATTTGAACCTAGTATGTAATTAGATTTTATTGATTCTTAGTTTATGAACTTAATACATATAATTGATTTATTATATCTTGTGTTAATTGCTTTCATTATATCAGGTCAATAATATGAATGATTAAGGAAACATAATGAACTTGACAAAGGGATTCATATCTTTAGCTTAGGATAGTTTGATGCATAATCATAGGATAACAATTATGAGTTTCGTGTAGGATAGACATATATCTAGATGGCATGTATGGCATAATTTAGACTTGTACTTAATAAATTACATTCTAATTTGATTACTATAGACATATAGGTAATTGTTAGAATGTGTAATATAGTCACTCGGTCATCGGCAGAGGCTTGTGATGAGATTAGTATCTAAGCCAATAATTGGTATTAAGGGATTAACTAAGAAGTTAATAAATCTAATGAACCACTAGGGGATTAGTCTATATCCTATATTATTATCAATTTGTGAGTTTAACCCTTTGTTTATTTGTTATTTAGGTTAAGTTTTAGGTTAATTAGTTAAATTGCATATTATAGTTTTCTGGATAAAAGTAAAGTAGGTATAATTTTAGTAATTGGTTGATAGAAATAAATTGAATAGTCATTGTAGAAAAATATCTGGACTTAAAATCCTATATTACTTGATACGATAGTGTGTGCTTGTACTCAGCTATTATAGCACCAATCAATTATCTTGTCAATAAGCCTAATATATCTTTTCGACCTAAGCTATGATTGTACTTGTAGTAACTAGTATCTATAACCGGTAAGAATAAGTATTTATATATATATAAATATACGTATTTTATTTGTATGTGGGTGATACTTGATTTATGTATTGTTATTAGTAGTGTTTATATAGGTTAAGGACATACTATTAGCATTGGGTTTATTTGCAAGACTTTAGATTTATTTTAAGGATCAAATTATAATACTTTGAAAGTTTTAGGGGTAAATTTGTAAATATCAAAACTTAGCCTCTTAGTATAAAAATACACTTTTGAAACCCTAATTCACTCTTTTGGGTTGAGCTATCCCTTTTAGAGTGAGAAAGAGAAAGAAAGGGGAGAGAAAGAGAAAAATAAGAAGAAATTGGAATTTTAGATTTTAAGAGGTATATCACAACTATTTCTCAATTTATTGGTGTTAATTAAGTTAATTCCTTTACTTTTTGATTTCTGGAAATATGTATAATTGAGGATTTGATGTGTATTTCGTAAGATATTGTGAGAATTGATGATAATCTATGTAGATAGCTTGATAAATCATGATGAATTGTAAAATTTCTATTTGATAGTCTCTTGATCCAGAAATTTTATAAATTGTTGTGATTTGATTCTGGATTTGAATTTTGCTTATATGTAATTAGACATGTTTAAGATAATCTGAGACTTTGAATCGATTGAAAATTCTAGAAATTGAATGTTTAGTGAATTTACCAAAATGACCCTAAAATTCTAGAAATTTCCTGTGTTAACAGTATGATATAGTGACAAACAATTTTTGATCTACTTAATGATCTTCCAAATTGTGGATTTATGGAATATGATAATTTTATATGTCTAATGTGATACACTTAAAATTGAGAATTTAGATTAATGTTGTTAAATTGTTATGATTTTCTAAAAAGTGTTAGCTCATTGCAGTATTTGATTAACAGATTTTTAAAGCTATGGAATAAACTAGTTTTAAAATAATTTTGGCGGTGATTTTGAAGCGTAATATTTATCATGGATTTAGATATATGTTCAGAGTAATTATGTGGTAGTTTTATAATTTTTGAATTAGTATATGATTTTATAAAATTGGGCGATTGAATACTATTCAGTAAATATTTTGATCCTGTCATGTTAGTAGTTTGGATTCGATGTTATGTATAGAATGGATTGTGTAGGAATTTTGATATAATATTCATATATAAGAAGGATATATGAGTCAAGAATGATATATTCTGATTTTGGAGTAATTGGACATCATTTGAGGTATTAGAAAATTTTGTTAAGTGTAAGTGGTCAGAATGACAAGTTTTGAGAAACTAAGTATTTAGACCAATTTGATGTGATAAATGCATTGTGTATAATTTTGTAAGCTATTTAAAGTATTTTGTGTGAATTTTAAGGCTTATGAAAGGATTAATCTCTATTGATAGGTTAAGGAGATTTAAGCCTTGTAGCTGAAAGTGCTAAGAGGTAAGTATACTAGACTTTTTACTGAAATCACAATAAGCATAGTAATTATCTATGTATGATTTTGTAAATGTGCTTAGAAATATGTTTATGTTATGCCAAAGTGTATTTGATATGAAATGTAAAAGACATATGTTTATAAATGTAAGCATTGACATTGAGCATGGACATACATGTGTTTTTGAAAGTGAGCTTTCAAAATGAAATGTGTTTAACAAAGAAAGCTTTGAAGTGTAATATGTCCATGAGAAACATTTTGTATTTTGAGGATGCTTGAACTCACTGTTGACTTAGTAGGCATCTTATGTGATTTGTAGAGCCTTTATGTGTGACCTTTCCTTCGGGATTGGTATATGTTATGTGTTCTGTGTGTATGGAGGATCCTATTGGTACCTAAAGGAAGATTGAGTCATCACATTCGTGTGGTGGCGTATTGATACATGTGAGATGACTCACCGATGATCTGGGTGAGGGTTTGGCTCTTACCTTCGGACTTGAGCATTATATATGTGTAATTTAAACCTCACTTGTACTATTATTCTCGTACAGTATGTCACCTACGAGTGACATTTGGCTCATTATGTGATATGTGATGTGTAAGTCCTACTAAGTAGTAGTTGAGTGATGGTATTCTTGTAATATGTTTTGAAAGAATGTGTAAGCGCTTACATGATATGTGATTTGATAAGATTATGATTTTAATTGATCACAGCATATCATACATATGCATTGTTAATTAGTTTTGTATTTGTATTTGATATATGAAAAACTAGTATGCTTACTGAGTTTTATACTCATTATAGTTTATGGTGATTTCAGGTAAATAAGGTACATGTGTGCTTAGCGGATTTAGCAAGACTTTTGTTGTTTCTTGGGTTCCTTAAGTTGCTAGGTTGCTGAGTGTTTTATTTGGGGACACGCGGGATAAGATATTTGATCTGTCCCTATTGAATAAATACTTATGTATTATTTTATTGTGTGTGGTTATGGATTGATTTTAAGTAAGAATTTACAATGAATATATTCTGGGCTTCCGGTAACAAAGTTGCTACTGGTGACGTAGTAGAGTGTTAATCTCTGAGAAAACTCTGCGTATCTCCGGTTTACTAATTGTCCCAATCATAATTCAATTGCTATAATTCTGAAAGAATGAGAAAATGAATGTTTAAATATTATATGAATGAGTGTAAGTTATGTCATGTATCAGATCTTTTGGGTCTGGGGCGTGACAGTACTTGTTGGTTTTTCTTTTCATTTGACAAGATTCCCTAACTTTCTGAAAAGAAACACATAACCGCAGACATTATTAACAAAAAAAAACTTTGACAATCATAAGGTAACAAATATATTACAACATTTATTGAAAATTCATTTGACATCCTTGATTTTAGAAAGGCATTTCAATGGTCTAATTTTATCCACTTGTAATCAAGTGGTGGCTTTTTCAATGCTTTTTTGTTATTCTTGTTTAGTATGATGTAGTCTACCATCAAACGATATCTAAATGTCTGATGGCCACCCCCATGGAATATAGAATATAGATCTTGCTTTGTGGATCTACCTTACAAATTTGTATATATTAGTTTATTTAAATGGCATATACATCATATAAGATTTTTTTCAATCTGCAAAATGGAGTTAATGTGATAGAAGTTTACCTGCACCCACTTCCAAAGTGATTCCTTCAACTCAAATGGTACATTTTGCCAATCATTATTCACAATGGGGATCAATTGTTGAACAATCAAGCTGATGGCTATGGTCAATGAAACACCCTCTTCTCCTTTGGGCACCCCGTATCCATTATATCTTACCATAAATTTGGACCCATCTTTAGTAGTTTTGAGGTTAGTCTTCTTAGTCAAACCCAGGTGTCTATGCTACTAACCTCGGTAGAACAATCAGATTCTGTATCGCTCTTACTGTCTCTGCTCCTACTTTTGTCATCTTGTGAACGTTAGAGGAATAATCAAAGTAAGAAAGATAATCAAAATGTAAAGATCATAAACTTTAATAATATACGATTTGGTTTCATTACATCAATAATATTACCACTGGTAATGTACAAGAAGAATAAATGTTAACAAAGAACTCAATAGCTTTTACCTATATGAAAATTAATATTAAGACCTACTATGTTGGCAAATCAGTTTATGAAGTAGTCATTCATGATGCAAAAGAATCTTAGTATGTAAAAAAGAAATCAAACTTTCGAAGGTCATCTATAGCCATATTAGCAAACTATGACCATATATTAAGTTCAAAAGAAATAAAAATTTATAAGGTCATCTATAACCATTAAAACAGAAGCAAAATAAGTATTACGGATAATTAAGTCCAATCAAAACTAATTTAAAATGATCCAAATTATAACTAACTATTGGAAATTGGTGATTCAACAATCTTCTATAGGCAAGAATTGAGATGAATACCAAGATGAGAGTTACTTTGAAGTCAATTATGCATTAGGTGTACAATGGAGAAGTAAAACAAAAAGGCAGAAGAATGATCTGTTCATAGCGAGCACTATTCATTGGGTACTGTTCACGCGGTACCTTATGGGTATTTTGTTGTTTTGACTCAATTGATATTTTTAAGTGGGATTAGGACTCCTAAAAGTAAGGACTCTTATTCCAACTAGGTTTAGGGTTTCTAAGAGTGTTTTATTCACTATATAAGCCTTATTAACATAAGAAGAAAGACAAGCATATAAAGTTTCAAGATGTAAACCATAATAGAAAATAGATGAGCTAGGTAGGCACTAAGTGCGTGGTGCACTAGGGTGTAACTTTTTAGGGGTATTTCTTTTGGTTCTTGAGTGAACAAAAGAAATACCATAAATTCTTTTGGCTTAGATTATCATTCTATTATTATATTCCTTATAGAAATCTCTAATAAAGAGATGCTAAGAGATCTTAAAAATTTATAGTGATCAAATATAGATACTTAAGGATCTCCATCGAAGATACTAGGGTGATCTATGGGAGATACTATAGGTATTGTGGGATCATTGATTATGTAAAAAGATACTTAGTGATCTATATTAATAATAGAAGCTGGATCATGGATCTTCCATAGACTTAGACATTTATAAATCGAACCACATATATCTTATATCTTATTGATTGGTTTATTTTCTTTATCTTTATTGGTGTGTTGATCGTATGTGTTCTTACTTATGGTATGAGTTATATCTTCTGCTGTGCATAGAGTTAAAAAAAGGTATTAAGGCTGTAGCTTAATTGATGTCATAAACATGTCATACTAAAGAGTATGGCTTGATATCAGCAGTAGAAACCATAACCCACATGATGGAAATTATTATGGAAGTGGCACTTAATTGGAATGCTAAATTCATGTGGTCCACTAACATGTGTTCATAATTTTTCATTGTATAAATTGGAGTGGTTTTATCTCCCACATTACAATCTTCAAACACTACTAGTGGTTAATACATTAACGGTGCTTGGATATTTATACTATTTACTTCACTTGGACTTGATTTTACTTTATTACCTTTTTCATGCATTGTGTAAACGATAAAATCTTTGGAATTTATTTGATCCACCATATAAAAAAAAAATTTGCTTATGAAGCCAAAATAAATGAATTGGATCTATAACCTATCCTATCAAGATTAACAATTATAAACCTATATTTATTAATTTTCACCCCATGGCCACTATAAACCCAACGACACATCAAAACTAGGACCTTGAACATATGATAGTTCAAGCTCCATAAGTTTGAACTTTCTTTGGCATATTTTGCAAACGTCTCATTTTTTTTTCAACTTAAACAATTTCAACAAAAGCTTAAATTCTAATCAGCTTATTACTAAATCCAACTTGTACAAATCAAACCTGAAATCTAGAGCAAGCTATATCTCAATCAAGGAAAGTTACCAAAACAGCCCAATAAAAGTACAAGCATGATCAACTTCAACATCCTAATATCAAGATCGTAGCAAGTATCAAAGCCAGGACCAAAGGATTTTGCAAATATGACTATAATGATGCAAATTCGAAGACATAAAGGTATTATTGAAGTTTGACCACCTAATAATTTTTTTGTCAAAAAGTTACAAGATACACACATGCACCCGACGTCAAGCACCATACATACAGCACACACAACTGACCTTCACATGGAAAAATTGCAAAAAAAGGCCATAGAGGGGCCACACACAATAAATTTCACATACCTAGAAAATACAAAATCGACATCAAAGGCCACATGCACAAATTGATGAAAACCCTTTCCTCTATTTTAATAGCAATAAAATACCCACATGCCTACAAAACTCTAAACAAACAAAAAAATTGTATTAAATAAACAACAAACAATAAACAAACATTCTTAAACTTAAACAAACAACAAATAAGCAATAAACAAACATTCTTAAATGAAACAAAAACAAACAATAAAAAACTAAATACGCTATGCTTTAAATACAGTACCTTCCAAAATAGCAAGAATGCACTTCAAATCTCCCTCTAATCCAAAAATCTTTGCAAAACATTATCTACTTTTCACCTCAACATACCAAATCGACACTGATAAATTAGGGCAAAACTAAAATGAAGAGAAAAATTGCGGAATAAAAATAAAGAACGACAGATATTAAGGCTAGCAACCCTTAGAAAAATTTAGCAACTCCAACTAAACTTTATATTACCCAAACATAACGTCGTTTTGGACTACCAAATTACACCCAAAACGACATCGTTTATAAAATATAAAAAAGAAAACTTCGCAAAATGACAACGACAACGACATCGTTTATAAAATATACAAAAAAAAGTAAACTTGGCAAAACGACGTCGTTTTGTTGCATTTAAATATAGATTACTAAAATGACAGTGTTCGGTCATGATCGACAAAATAAAATTAAAAGCAACTGCAATTTCAGATATTTTGCCACGTCATATTATATTATTTCATTTAAAAAAAACTACCATGTCAGCAAAAAAATTATATATGATTTTATTATCTCTTTTTAAATAAATAATTATTTTTGACCTGCCATGTCATATTTATAACCACCATGTCAGATTATTTTATTAAAAAATTTCTTTCTATCACTAATATATTATACTTTAATTGTGATAAATTTTATCATAAATTTCTAATAGAATCTATCATATAATAGTGATAGATTTATTTTCTATCACAAAGTTGTGATAGAAATTATTTTCTGAATAGAATCTATCATAAAATTATGATAGGGCCAAATTTCTATCACAAAATTTTTATCACGAAATTCTTATTTTTTAGTAGTGAGTTGCTAATTTGATGTGTTAAATATATATAATATAGTTAGCATCCATTTGTGAATTATACATATATATTTAAGTATTAAAATATATATTTATTATATTAAACATATAAATTAAAAAATATATATTTAATGTATTAATTTGATATTAACGGTTATACATAGAAGTTAATTTGATGTATTAAATGTATATAATATAGTTGACGTCCACTTGTAAATTGTATATAGAAATTAAGTATTCAAATATATATTTGATGTATTTAAAGATATTTACTTCAATTTTGTATACATAATTTTTATATAGTATTCTAAGTTTCAAAGGCAATTGCTACATATGGAGGCCAATTAGTTCCACCAATTGCTACACAAGTTTTGGTGAGATAAGAACATTTATTATTTATTTATTTATTTATTTATTATTATTATTATTATAATTCAGTTATCCCTTGATTCTCTAGATGATTTGTAATATTTGTATCATTGAAATTTCATCAAAATAAGCATCTTCCTTGCAAGCTCACGTGCTATCCATATAATGTTTTTCTATAAAAGAAATGTTTTGTTAATAAAATAAACTTGCACAAAAATTGATAAATTTTCAACTATAATTATTCAGTTTTAACATAATCATCTTGACCAATTTAATCTTACATATGCACAACAGATATTTTCGTGTACGAAGATCCACACAAAGAATACCATTTATATATATATGTATATACTTTGAACATTCCACTTTTGACTCTTAATAATTCTATGTTTAAATAGTTAGTTTTTTTAATTAAATTATATTAAGTAAATCGTAAAAACTATGATGCAAACAATTTAATATGACAATAGAGAGAAATTTAAGTGAACTTTATCTATCTTACCACAGAGTAGACATGTATCATAAAATAAAACTAACAGCTTTAAGAATAATTAAAACTAATAAAACACCTACTTTAAAATCAGATCTAAATAGCATAACATAAAAAGAAAATATGAGAATTAAAATAAACACTAAATTAAAATAATAGGCAAATATTAAAACATATTTATTGAATAAAATATAAATATACAAATAATGAAATAAAAGAGTTAATTTTCTAACTATCACATATCACTACAAAAAGTCAAGTGTGAAGGCAAAAAAATAATAAGGGCATAAATCTACAGATCTAAAAGTATTACAATTTAATAAAGTAATCGAATTACAATCTTACACCATATTTTAAGTATTTCCATCATGTTATTAGTAAAGACTCATTGTCGGACCCTTGCCAATACACATGCACTCGTAGGCAAAGCTTTAATTTATACTAATTTATTTATTTTTTGATATAACTAAGAGAGAGGAAGGAAAGAAATTGTAATTTTAAAATTATATAAAATTATTTTTATAAATTCATATTTCACTTAACACATCAAGCTGATGTTACTTATCATATTATAGATAAATTGATAAAATAATCAAACAAAATTGAAATCGTTAACTAGATCTTACCGTGACAATTTTTAAAGTATTAAGAATTAAATTCAATATTTAACATTTATTTAAGAATCAAGTTGACAATTTAATTTTATTTAAGAGAAAAAGACATTTGAACTTTTAAAAATTTAAAAAATAGATATATAAACTCTAATAATTTTAAAAATTCTATTTATATTCTTATTAAATAATAGATTTTGTTAACTTTAGCCGAAATTTTATTAAATTTGGCAAAAGTACATTTATGCCCTGTGATGAGTTAAGGCTATTTTTCTTAATATTATTAACATCCATGTCAGCTAGTAACAATGCAAATTACTATATTATCCAAACTTATTGATAGTGAATTTATAAAATTACCCTTACCATTACATAATGTACTGAATTTGACCCTAAATATTTTGATGAAATTATATAATTACCTTTAATTTTAAGTTATCAACAACTTAGTGATTGAACATATTTGCCATATTTGGTACCAAATTTACTTTCATAAATTAGTTAAATTAGAAAATTACCTTTTTGATTGTTGTTGTTATTTACCCATTTTTTATTATTGTTTTTTTTTACCGTTGTTCATCAATGGTCATTTACTACTGCTGGTGCTTATCATTTGAATGTTGTTTTTGGAGCAATTTTTATTTTCTGAAATAGCAATTTTAGCTATTTAAAGGCGTGTTTTTTGCAAAAACTTTACTTATGAAGTTGAAAAGTTTTGCATGCCCTTCTGTCGTGCCCAAACAATCTATATTTATAACATTTCAATAGTTTTTTACCATTGCCCCTTTTCCCCTCAGCACTTTTTCGCCTCTTAAAGATCTTCGATCTTCCAACCTTGGCTTTAATAATTGGTGGAATAGTTGCAGGGCCTTCAACAACATCCCTTATTTTGTGATTAATAGCACCTGAGTATATGGTTAAATAAGCCTCCACAGTCAATCTTCTGTCAATATAATCAACAAGATCCTTTTTCTTAATTGCAATGTAAGGCATATTACATGCTTGCATAGAATCCTTGTGATTTGCAAAATACCACAATCACATATTTTTCTATCTAAGTCATCTATAATGATTCCCAGTTTTCATCGATTACTTTAAATAGCACATCACTTGTTGTTAGTACTTTAACAAACCTTTTTTATCAATTTTTTTTTTTTACAATTGGAGGCAGCTTGTGGGTCTATTATTTTATTGATACTAATCTTTTATGTAGTCTTTTCATAGTCTTCTTTTGTATGAGTTCATGCATGATTCTACAGGTCTACCTCTATATTTCTATAACCAACTATTCCACCGTTGTTATGTTTTTGGTTAGATGATCAAATTTGGCATCATCCTTATAGGTCTATACAACCTACTCATGCTTGTTAATAACCACTAAATACTTATATGCTTTATCATCATCCTTTCTAAATATTTCGATCTTCTCTATGTTCTCTAACCACTCCTCTCTCATTGCCTAGTTGTTGCCTAAAACAATGACATACATTAGAACAGATTGTTACCTTCTCATATTTGTATATATATACATATATATATATATATATGTCTACAATAGTGTCTTACTAATGATTGTGGCCAATGTTCTTGCAATACTACTGTTATGCCTTTTTATCGATCAGTCATAAAAGTTATCTTTCTGTGATTATCAATATCAAGCCACTACCTTAATAATCCTAGAAACTAGCTTTAACTGTTAGCACACTCTGACTCATATACACACACCAATTAGTAAAATGCCATTATTTTCCTCTAATGCAACAGCAAAGAGGAGCACTCTCCCATATAGCCCCTTTAAATGACATCCATCTACCCTAACAAATCATCAGTAAACCCTTATAAACCTATTCTTTTGAGAAAAGAAACTTACCATGAACTTATCAAATACTGAAGATCCATTAGATGTAGTAGATGTCCACTTTATCTTTTAATCAAAACTCTTGGATTCTTCTGCCTTAGAATTTCTATATAATCTCTCAATCTCTGGTAAAGTTTTTTATGATTCCTATTGACACTCATTAATACCTTATTCCTAACCTTATATATTTTCCTCCTATTAGCAAGCATACCATACTTTAGTTTCAACTCATCACTTATTACTCAAATTAGCAATTAAAGGATTGACATCTAAATTGCCTCAAATTCTTTTCCAATCTATGTGCTAGATGTTGCGTTATTAATGAATGTCTATCACATGTATATTCTTTAACAAGCCATTGAATTTTGAAAGTTGTTCCAGATTCAACCATTGTTGCATATATAAACTAATTGCATCTTGGTTGTGCATATTTTGCTCTAAATATATACTTTTTATTCTTGATTCTATTAATATCAAACCGCTTAGCAACACAATACTTTATCATTGCCTTTCTAAACTTTTCTATATTTTCAAACTCCTTGCTAACATAAAAACTTTCTGAATTATATGAACCCCTTCTATGAACGGTTTTGCCTATACTAGAAGCCATCATACTGACTGGATCATCATTATCAGATGATGATAACAACCCATCTCTTGAATCATCACTATAATAATTGAATAGCAACCCATTATTAACATCATTATGCTCTGCAGTATTGTCAATCTGATCACCTTCATTCTATGGCTCATGTGAAATGTTTTCACCTTCATTTTCCTCATACATCATGTCATCTTCACTATTATGGTCATTCCAATTGGCATCATCAAATCTAGATTTTGGTAGGCTTGGGTTAGTTTGAATAGATTCTGCTAAGTTGTGGTTAGTTTGGACAAGTTTTAGTGGGCTTGGTTAGTATAGATAGATTCTAGTGGGCTTGGGTTAGTGTGAACAGGTTCTACTAGTTTTAGGGTATTTGTTGATAGATTCTGGTAGGCTTGAGTCATTGTGGACATGTTCTAATGAGATTGGGTTATTGTGGACATGTTCTGGTGGGCTTAGGTTATTGTAGACATGTTTTATATGGGCTTGGGCTAGTTTAGATAGGTTCCAATGGGCTTAGGTTAGTGTGGACATGTTTTGGTGGTTTAGGGTCTTTATGGATAGATTTTAGTAGGCTTTGGAAGTGTTTTAGGCTTAGATATTATTAATCCACTTAGGATTACATATGTGTTTATGAGTTTGGGTAGGTTTCATAATGTTTATCCATATCAAGTGATGTGGTCATGTTGGTGTTTTGTAAAGTCTGATAAACTTGTGACTCAAGTATAGGTTCATTAATATCAATGCCAATATATTAGTGTTTTTGGCTAGAAAATTGCTTGGTTGCTGGTTTCTTGAACACTTGTTCATGTGCTTGGACATCTTCATCAAATAATTTTCTTTTGGGCTAACTTATCAAATTTGGCTCGGGTTTTTAAGATGTTTGAGACTCTAAGAAGAGGTGCTTCCATATATAAAGGTAAGACTTTAAAGTCAATAACCAGCTAATATAACCCTAACCTCACACATCTATTAACTAATTCTACTATATAACGATCTTTTTTAAATAACATTGGCTTTTCTACTTAGGGGATTGTTGCAGTGGTCTTAAAATTCTCATCAAGCCTCAATGGGCTTTTTAACACTTCCCCATGCATTTTTATTTTTTTTGGCAAATTGGTCAAACTGTAAGTGTCTGCTTTAACAAACTTCATACACTTATCAAACCCCATAACTCTAAGTATTATAGCTACACCTCATCATTACTTTGAGAAGTCATCTTAACAATTAGTACCTAGAACCCTATATGTATTCAATAAAGAATTCAGTAACCAAAATCCTAACCCTCAAATTTACTACGAACTTATTAATCAAACATAAACCTAAAACCAAAACACATAACGATAAACATAAATGTACAAAATCAAAACAACAAGCCTTAAGAAAAATAAACAACCATAAATGGAAACAAATTATCACAAACATACTTTTTTTCCTTTCAACAACACTAAATAAACAAAACCAAAGAGAAATCGAAGTGAAATCTATATACTCCTAAAAACACATAATCATGTCAAAAATTCAAAAACCTCAAACACTCATAATCTAGATTAAATGAACCAATCAAGAGAAATATCAACAAATCCACAACATGCTGCATTAATACATTTTAAAAAGAATATAAAGTAGATTGGAGTTTCTTGAGAGATGTTATGATCAAGTTAGGCTTCAGAGAAGATTGGATTAATCTAGTTATAAGATGTATTACAACAACTTCTTTCTTAGTTATTATAAATAGAGATATTAAGGGTAGTTTTAAAGCCTTTAGGGGTTTGAGGTAAGGGTGCCCTCTATCTCCTTACTTATTGTCATCTATACAAAAGCTTTTTCATTATATTATACCAGGCAGAAGCTTTGAAGTTGATCAGAGGTATCAAGTTTAATAGCATTATGACTATCTCTCATCTGCTATTTGCATATGATAGTTTAGTGTTCACTAAAGTAGACTCTAAGGATTGTAGTAAGCTAAAGGAAATTCTAGACTACTATGCTAAGGCTTTTGTGTAGCTTTTCAATTTTGACAAATCTTCTATTTTTCTCATCCCAAACATTTTAAGAAACCAGGCAAGACTCTTCAAGAGATAATCAATTTAAAACGTGTTTCTATCCATGAAAAGTACCTTGGTTTGTCATCTATGGTAGGTAGGAACAAAGGGCAGTTCTTTAATGAAATTAAGTTAAAAATTTCTAACAAAGTTAATGGATGGCAAGAGAGATTATTCTCAAGTAGAGAAAAAGATGTGCTTATTAAGACTGTAGCACAAGCAATTCCTACCTATGCTATAAGTATTTTTAAGCTTCTTGAAAACCTTTATGAAGAAACATAAAAAGGGTCATCTAAGTTTTAATGGGAGGGCTATAAAATTTCAAAAGAAGAGGATTCATAGGGCAAGCTAAAAAAAATTGAGCCAAAGCAAGGATAATGAAGACTTAGGATTTAGGTACTTGACTTGTTTTAACCAAATTTTATTAGCCAAATACTATTAAAGGATAGTCCAGAATCCTACCTTTTTGACAGCAAAGATTTTAAAGGCCAAATATTTTAAGTATAACCAATTCATAGAGGCCAAGCTTGGGAATTATCCTTCTTATATTTGGAGGAGTATTCTCAAGAAGAGATAGCTTTTCAACAAGGGATAAGGTGGCTAATTGGTAACAGAAGGCTTGTGAAAATGTACAAAAGTAACTAGATTCTAAGGAAGTCCACCTTTAGACCTATATCTCTTACTAAACTTTTAGAGGACAATAAGGTTGAGGCTCTAATAGGGGGTAGGAAAGAGGTAATGGAACTTGAAACTATTAAAGGCATTATTATAAAAATAATTTTATTGATATTATGTTATTGGCACTTTTTTAAATAGTGTTAGTAAAGAGAGGTATTAGTGAATTATTGATATTATAGTATTAAAAAATTATTTTTTATTTTAATATTATTTTATTAAAATAATTTAAATTAATGAAAATTGATATAAGGCCCAAAAACGACGTCATTTTGGGTTTAAAAATCAACAAGCTCCAAATGTTCGTTTGGGGAGTTTAATGTATGCAAAACAAGCCCTAATTACGTCATTTTGGGTTTAAAAATCAACAAGCTCCAAATGACGTCGTTTGGGGAGTTTAATGTATGCAAAACAAGCCCTAATTCTTCTTTCCTTCACTTTACAATCGGCTTTCATGAGACTTACCAAATTTGATCGACGCCCAAATTCTTCTCTTTTCAATCGTTGACCAACACCATAATCTTCTTCCTTCACTTTGCAAATCGACGTCGTTTGCTGTCTTCTTCTACAAAAGAAATAGAATACTATCTTGGGAGATCGAAGAGGAGTCCAACCTCCATTGCCTCAAAGATAAGACGGCGTAGCAAAATCGACTATCTCTTGAAGCAGAAACATAAATCATTTGTGAAATTTAAAATTGATTCTCTCTCTCCTACCACTGCACCTTGCATTAAACACAAATGAACCTTAGGTTTTTTAACAAAATCATCTCTCTTTCTCTGGAGGTTGGTAATTGTCTCTCTTGTAATGTTTGCTTTATGTTAAGTGATTGGGCCTGCCGTAAAATGTTGTTAATGTGTGTTTAAATGGTGAATTTCGTTGTTCAAGGGGAATTAGCAAATTTTTTTATATTTTGGAAATTTATTATTTTATCTATTTTGAAATTGGTTAAATAAGTGGGTTTTTTTGACACTTGAACTTTATGTTGGTAATTTGTTGTTAATGTTTAGAAATTGCAGTAGATTTGGTTATTTAATCGACATATGGTAAGGTCAATGTTTTCTGGGTTGGTTTTTATGTTTTGGTTGCCTTTCATCATTTAATCGATATAAGTTATTAATTTTGAGAGTGTTGTACAGTGTAGTTGGCCAATTTGAGTTTTTTTTTCATTTGATAAAATATATTTAGAAGAATGATGGCAAGGTGCTTGCCATTTCTTCCAATGCGGTACGCGTTGAATGGGGTGAGCGATGAGGTTGGCTTTTTTTTTTAGCCATTTGTTTGTATGTGTGTGTGTGTGTGTGTCGTTTGGTTGGTCAAAATTGAGATTTACACTGCATGTTCATATTTTAGCACAAATAGATTCCAGAAAATCCATACTTGTTTGGTGGTGGTGTTGTTTTTAATAGAAAAATTTTAGTTTTGTTTTGTGGGCATGTGGTCTGTTAAATTGTGTAAGTTAGATTTTGTTAATGATGCTTGTAAGGTGTTTATGAAAATGAGTGAGAGAAAGATAGTACGATGAAAGTAGAGTTGCCCAACTACCATTTGCATTGAGGTTGGCTTCTAATAAACTGCCTACTAGCTATTTTCCTTTAGCATTAAAACTTATTGTATTAATGTAATTGTGATTTCTTATCCTAATACAGATGCTATCTGCTCTATGCAATTGATCAAGTACAGCTAGATCATGTTACTCAGTCAACCAAATCTGCTATTATGATGTTTCTTCAATGGCAAAGAGGTCAATAAGCAATTACTAATTTAGTTTTATTAATTTTTATTATTATACATTATGGTTTTTTGGTCGAGAATTTAGAGACTGAGAATTGAATATTCTAAATCTATCTGCTGATGTTTTGATTTAAAAAATTTTAGTATGAAATAGTGAATGGGCTGTTCACTATTCTGAAATATAGACTTAGATTAGTTTAAAGTATTGATGTTTAATATATTTTGATTCTGGTAGAAATATTAATTTAATTTAATATTTTGGAGTTGTCAATATTCTTGTGTTGCATTATAGATGTCAGTATTCTTGTCAATATTTGATTGGTGGGTTAATCCCATAATACTAATAACATGATGAATATTAGCTTTTTATTTTTTACTGCCACTTTTAAACCATTTATGGTTTATATTTGTGTAATTTGTTGAGTTTCAGTATTTGAGTTATGGTGAGGTTCTTTTTGTTCTGTTTGGGCTAGTGTGTGGAGAGATATTTGTTTCAATTATGCTCTTAATTCCTTTCTTGGTATCCTATTAATTTTTATTATTTTTTTCTCCTTGTATTATTCTTCGTTTTTTAGGAGCACTAAGTTTTGCAGTTTGCAAATTGCAGTTACAAATTGTCTACTATAGCATCTACAGGGTTAGGTTACAGATTCCACACTTTTAGTAATTTCTTTTAAGCTACTGATTTGATTCATTGCAATATGGATACTGAATCATGTCCTTCGCTTGTTTACATTTCTTTTCCACTGCTCTTTGTTTAGATTATTTATTATTTGGTCAATTATGCAGGGCCATATAAGAACATGATGAACTGCAATGTTTAGGACATGAATTGTTCAGGTGAGTTGAATGTTATAATTCTTTAATAGAAGTCTCTTTTTATAATTTTATCATAATGCTTGTATGAAATAAGTATGTATTTGAAACAACAAAAGAAGCATCTCTATTGCAATGGGAAATTTTATTTTCTTAATTTATAAAAGCACTTACTAGGTTATGTTAGTTATAAGTCATTAGTTACATATTAATTTCTTAAGCCGAAATTTACTATTTGGTTTAAAATTTCAGTATACCTGAATACAATCAAGTTCTCTATAACTTGTATGATATTAGTCAACTCATAAATTTTCTTTTCAGAAAAAATTTTCTTCTTCCAAATTCAAGGTTTACGCAACAAGAATTTCCAGTTGCAAACCGATTCTCACCAAAATGGGTTAGTTCTTGTCGATTAAGTGTGTAAAGGAAAAATTTTAGTTGAATAAAGAAAAATTTAACCTGATCAGTGCACTACTATAACTTTTTGTTTTTACTAAGCATTGCTATAGTTAATATTGGATATTTTAGCAAACTTGTGATTGGACAAATTTATATTCTCTCTATCATATTTTATACCTTTCTGTTAGAGCAAAACTTTTATATTTACAGTACTTTTCACAATCCTTTACATGTCAGCCTAAGGCTTGGCATATACAATATATTGTATGATTGTATAATTTGGTAACAACTAAAATATGCTGCTGCAATAATGAAACTGTTTTAGACTTAAGAATTTTCTCAGCCAAACTAATATTTCTCTAGCAATTCTGAATTGGCCAACCATTTTCTATCTTTATTAATTTCCTTGGATGTGTTGGCCTGTAAAAGTAATTTTCACAACTGAATACTTGATTTTCCTTAATATTTGTTATTGATTTTATGCACAGGTGCATGTAATTACACTATTTTGATTTATTTTATATTTCATGAATTGAACCCTGTGGATATTGTTCTTATCGTTATGATATTGTTCTTCTGACTAGTTGTTGATTTTTATTTGCATATTGGAATGAATTGGGGGATTGAAATTAAAATAATTTGATTACTTTTCACATTGAATCCTATTTTTCAAGTTTCAGCAATAAAAATTTATCTTAAGATTATGCCTATATAAGCTTCTAAAGGATATTCATTTTCTTTTTTTGCAGAATTGAGTCAAGAGTCTGAAGATACAAAGTTTAAGCATGTTAGAAAAATGAAGTGTTTGTTAGGCCCTCTAAAATGACAGTGTTTGGATCTTGAGAGGACAATCATGGTGGATTTTCTTCCAAATCTTTGGTGGAGTGTTAGTTTATATATATATTGCAGCTATATGTTTAATCATTATATATTAAGATATTTTTGACAATTTACTTTGGTATCATTTAGATGTTCTTATTGCACTATTGTAGTTTTTTAAGATGCAATTTGAGATATTTTGTATTTTTATCAAACTTAGTTTAGATACTTTGAAAATTGTAGTTTTATTTATTTAAATAAATAAATATAATTGATATATTTTTAAATGTGGTATTTATATATGAATTTGTAGTTTAAAAATAAATTTAAAATTTTAGTTTAATAATTCAAATTTTAAATCATTAAATAATTAAAATAATTTTTTTTACACCACAGTAACAGTAACTCTTTGATATAATAATGCTATAGATTCACTGATATTATAGTGTTAGAGATTCACTGATATTATGGTGTCAAAGATTCACTGATATTATAGTATCAATGATTCGTTGATACTATGATAACAAGAATTCTTTGACATTATAGTATCAGAGATTTATTAATACTATGGTATCAGTAATTTATTGACACCATATATAGTGTTAGTAAATTTTTAATTTGAATAACGCTGATATTATAAAACAGTATCAGTGAAATTATTTATTGACGCTAATTTAGCATTAATAAAATTTATTTTTATAATAGTGAGAATAATTTATTAAGGATGATGTTGAGCTTATCAAAAGTATTCCTATCCTAAAGAGTGATGAGAAGGACACCATTTACTCGCATTATAATAAAAGAAATAACTACTTCGTTAAGAGTGGATATTATACTGCCCTTAAGGAGAAATTTTTTTCGAACCCCAAATCTTCAAAGGGCCCCTGCAAGTTTTGGAAGACTATTTAGAGTAGCAAAGTTCCAAAGAAAGTCATAATACTTATATAGAAAGCCCTGAAGAATCTCTTACCAACTAGACTAGCCTTGGCCTTAAAGAAAATAAATGACAATCCCCAATGCATCATGTGCCACAAAGAGTCTAAGACAATAATGCATATAGTGATCTCTTGTAAAAGTACTAGGAAAATCTAGAAATGTAGGAGATATGCCCATCTTGTGAAAGGGATAGCTAGAAGGGACCTCTGGCAGGCTCTGCAATATGCCTATTCAAATACAACCAATAAGGAATTGTTGAATTCCTAATGATTCTATGGACAATATGAAAGGATAAGAAAAATTTAGTAATGCAAGGGAAAGAGGAGCACCCACAGCTTGTTACATCTAGAGTTGAGGCTTATTATGACACATTTATCTCTCATATGGGAATTCAGGCCATCTCTCAAAAACCAGTCAGGACTGATATCTCTTTCTGCCAGGAAACAATTCCAATAGGCTGGCTTTAAGTCAATGTAGATGTTACAGTTAACCATAAGCACAACAAAGTTGGTTTGGGAGCAATGGTTACAACGGAGGAGGATGTTCCAATTGCAATGGCAATGACCCTTAGCATCTCTTGGACTGATGTGGAGATGGCTGAAGCATAAGCAATACTTTAAGTATTCAATTGGCAGGAACCTTTCAATGTTCGAACATAGTAGTAGAATCAGATGCTAGCAATGTAGGTATCCTTGTTAAAGGAGATCTAAATTCTCTTATAGAAACTAGACGGGTGATAAAAGACATATGTAGCTATATGAATGGGAGCAATGAAACTATCCTGAGATATATTCCAATGACAAAATTGACCTGGCACACAAGTTAGCCAAGATAGCTCTTACTCATTCTGACGCCATTATGTTGGCTAAATGATTTTATTGTATAATAATAATAATAATAATAATAATAATATGAAATCGTCAATACAGACTACGAGATGAACGAGAGAATAGGAGAAGAAAAAGATGAACAAATCCTTTTTTTCTTTTCTTTCGTTTGCCTTTTTCCTTTCCATTTGCTATTATTTTCTTTCAATTGCTTCTATTTTTCCAAGTATTTTGAGTTTTGTTTCTCGTCTAAATGATGAAATAGAGAGGAAGAAGATAAACAAATCTTTATTTTTGAGTGCCAAAAGGGACACCCAATCTAAGACTAATGTGTAATGACAAGACATGTAATGAAATATCTATTAACTTTGAATTTTGGGTGTAGGTTGAAATATCAGTTTTTTTTTTTTTCGTTAAAGTTAACTAAATTCGACAGATACGTAAAAAAAATTTTAAAATTTAAAATTATTAAAGTATACATATCTTTTTTTTTAAATTAATTTTAAAATTATAAAAATATATCTCTTTTTTAAAATAGTTTAGAAATTATTTTTTTATTTTCTTTTTTAATTTAAAATCTAAATAACTTTAAGGTAGGATTGGTATAATAAAAACTGCATTCACCGAACAGTTTTACGTTGTGCTTCCGAAATTAATCAGAAACACTAACCTTTTAATTTAGCCCAAAGCCAATTACATTGAAATGACTAAATTCGATAACGTGTTCTTTAAAAAAAAAAAAACATTTGCCTTAAAAAGTTAGCGAGGGACCCTCATAAATAAACAAACATACAACTCCTTACATTACTAAATTGGCAGGATGAATTTTCTACTCCTTGAGAATTTCAAACTAGCTGGATGAATTTAAATTTCCATCACGTACTTTGCAGAAACCTGCTCCCATTGGGCGGAAATGGGTTCAATTATAATAAAATAAATTTTTCATATAAATTTTTTTAAAAAAATGCCATGAATATATTAGTAATACCTGTGGTTGTATATTTTTTCTTTTGTTTTGTTTTTTTAAATGGTTGTATGTTTTCTTCTTCTTTCTTTTTCTCGTTTTCCATGATTCTGTTTAAAACTTTTAAAATATCAAAATTATGTAAAAGATTATTTTATCATTATAATTAAACAACTTAAAATTAAAAGAATAGTAGCTATAATAACAATTTATTTGACTGAATAAGTTCGGTCTTAAACTATGACAAATGTGAAAGTCTAGATTACATAATAAATAATAAAGACAAAGGTCAAAAGGATAATATAAAAGAAAAAAAGAGTATGGAAAAAAAAACTACGTAGATTTATGTTAAATTCTTTTTCATTTTGAGTATAAAGTGTTATGGTTAAGTGCTTATAATTTATTTAAAAAATTAATTTGTAATATTACTTAATCACTCATATATATTTAAAATCTATTTAATTTTTAAATGAGCGTAACGAAAAAAAAAAATTATATAATTAGAAAATTTTTATTTTGTTAAGACTTTTAACTTGGTCTGTAACTAAAAGAAAAGAATGTATCTAATAAAAAGAATAATATACCAACTTTAGTATAAAAATAAAACAGTATTTTATTAATCTCTTATTATATTAAATAATGAATCTACCTTTCTTATTTTTAAAGGACTTTAAGAATTAAAGATATTTTATTGAATTTGTATTTCTCCGTTAACCTTAATTACATAAGTATTCTTTCTCCATTAACTTTAGTTATATAGATTTCCCCTTATTTAGACTCTCTTTCATTGTATCAAAAAAGTTTTTAACAAATTCTCTTTGTACCATTGAGGTTTAAAATTAAATATAAAAAATGACAAATTGGCCATTTTATATTCAATTAAACTCTGTGAAAATCATTCTTCTCCCCACACCTACTATGCTCTCCTTACCAGAAACAAACAACAATACAGACTCAAGAGGCTTGTCAAAATGTCAAATAATGCCTTAAAATCATTTGCTTAACGATTTAGCATTAAACAGAAAGTCATTATTCTCCTTAAACCTATCTAATAAGCTGGTGCAAGCACTACCACTGCACTATACTTTATATACAAATTCCCGAGTCTAGGTAATGAATGAGTTATCGGAATTCCACATCAAATGCTCCAAGTAATCAAATATCTAGCATTCATATATATGCAAATCAATTAAAAAATAAAAATTTGCGAGAACAGGAAATAGTACCATATTCACAAGAGCTTCACTGCAGCATTCTTATTCCAGAATAGAGGATCTTTGGAAATCTCAACAAAATAATCATATACATTATACATCTATATGAGAGCAAAGTGTATGCGTAATGTATGAATACGGAGGCTCAGAGTGCAAAATTTTAATGAAATGAACAACAAAAGAAGTTTATAACCAACTGGTTCCAAGTTCATCTGATATTTCGAAGCAGTATGCATGTGTTCTCTCGTGATAAAAAAAACTTAGAACACAATAATTAATATTGACTTATGTACAAATACTTCAGAAAAAAAACTTGGTCCCACTTCCAATAATAGTTGAATTACCCATTGTACTGTCATCGAGATCATATCAAGAATAACAAAATCCTGCATAGAAGTTGAGATTGCTTAGTGAGCACAATCAGGAGGACCGTAAGATATAAATTACGTGGGGGCAGTCAGCTGAAACTCACAATTTGGTTGTCCATTTATTGCCATCATCATTGTTTTGTGTAGTTTTCCGGGTAGAATCCAGTCTCCAGCCACATAGAGGCACTCTATAAAGATAATACCCTTTCATGGCAGTACAATGAAAGGTTCATTAACAATGCACCAAGGCTTTATTAGCCTGCAATACTTTGAACACCATAATGTGATCTATAACTGAAATATATATATATATTTTTTAATTTTCCACTCTCCAATTATGACATAGCAAGTTAAATTATTTAAGTTATTTCACATTGATCGCCGCAGCCATACTCCGTAGCTTCTGAGAAATTTCTGAAAATGATGGTCTCTCTGCAGGATCAGAGGCCCAACAGCTTTCCATCAAAGACTTCCATTCAGGATCACACCATGTTGGAATTTGTGGGCGTAATGTGTTGTTCACAATTCCTCCTGCAAATCAAAAACAATAAACAAATGAAAGATCATTGTCACACATTAATTGGATGAGCTAGCTTACATCTCAATATTTCATCAATAAAAGCCCAAAAGTAGACCTATATACATACTAACAGGAAAAATGCACCCACATCTCAATCCTTGTTGGAATTTGAAGGCCATGTTTGCTAAATCTTCCTACCAGGCCAATGATATTACAGGCCAGTCCTTGTTATTCTTATAAAAAAATTAACAGGAAGTGGAGTAAGAAAATGCCTTAATATTGGAGTGAAAATTCTCAAAGGATTCATTTAATGTCAGATTTAGGAAAGCTAAATGCAGGTAATCAACAATATTAAAATTAGGTCATATACTTGTTCCAGTTTGAAGTTTCTTGCACAATTCTGAAGCAGGACAGACATTGACTCCAACAATGCTAGAACTAAACAGTATATAACTACCACACAGTCCACACCTACTAACCACAGTCAAAATTCCAGGAGCACACATCAACAGCCAGTCTGAAATTTTCTGCATTTCATTGGTTGGGGTGAATAGAGTGTGGAAAAATAGGTTTTTTAGTCCTAGATAGAATTGGTTTTCTAAATTAAGACATTAAACCAAACTAATAAGAGTTCTTTTCCTATAAATATTAGGATTTCCTATTTGTTAAAAGTTTATTTTCTTTTTTTTAATAGGTTATATTTGTAACCTACAAATACTTATAATAATATTATTCTAGTGAGAATATAAAAAAGGAGAGAGAATTACTTCTCTTAAATCTGTGTTCATAGAGATCATAGAAGAACGCAATAAGGATCTGACTAAAGACTATTAAAGCAACACAGACAAGCCCTCATAGATTGATCATACCTAATCTTTTAAATTATTTCGAAGATATAAGGTATGAAATATAAATGACAAATCCAATTACAGGATTTCGAGTCTTTCGTGTTTCACAAAGTCGTATGAAGAAACAGGAGTATCCCATTGGATGATAATCACAAGAGATATTATATATACGTACAAAAAAGTACCTTGAATTGCAAGTTTGAGCAACAAGAATCTTCAACCACACCAATATAGATTTTGTTTATAAAATCAATGACAATATAACGGGAAAGAGGACAAGATTAACATGTACAAATGTGAGAAAACATATTATATGCATATTGGATAGAATATAGAGGTATAAGTTTCTAACACATTTACTTCATAATCTGAATTGCTATAACTACTTTCTGTCAAGTCTTACTCCTATATATAGCTTACCAATAATAGAAGCACAATGCCTATCGGCATATGGTTCATTCCCCGTCAGCAGTTCCCACATAACAATCCCAAATGAGTAAACATCAATCTACAGAAAAGAAATCAATAAAACATAAAATAAAGTAGTGTAAAGGAAAAACAAATACCCTAAAAAAAACAGATGTAAAACAATTTAAGTTCAGAACAGCAGTAATGTATAGCAAATAATGTCACCTTTTCTGTTACCATGTGACTTTTTCCACTCAGGAGCTCGGGTGCCATCCAGGGTAAAGTTCCACGTACACCTCCCGACACTAAAGTGTGCTGTCTCACCTTTGACAAGCCCAAATCACCAATCTAAAGAGTAGGCGCAAGTTTGTCAGTTGCAAAATCCTAGTCGCACATGTTAAATAATAAATATAGAGCTTAAGAGCACAGTTTGAAACAAATACAATGAAGAACAAGCATGACAAAAGTTGGAGACCAAAGAGACCTTGACAAACTCAGATTATAGCAAGTTCCTTCCATTGCTACTTAATATTTACAGTAGGCTTAATGCATAATTAAGAACTTTCCAAACTTATGACCAAACAAGATTGTAGGCAGAGTAAAATATAAGACTAAAATAAACGATTGAAATGAAGTCTAGTATCATATGTACAAACATAAGAAAATCAAAATACCTTGCACACAGGCCGCTGTGGGTCTCTCATATTCACTAACAGATTTTCACATTTTAAATCAAAATGTACAATGTTCTTTCCATGCAAATACTCCATCCCAAATGCCGCATCCATAGCAATGATGAGTCTCTTACGACGATCAATAGTTCTGTTCAGAAAATTACAACATCAGATATTCGGTTAACCATATCTTCTTTTTTCAGGTGCATCTCTCTAAACAATCTTCATTCATGTCCAAGGAGGCAATAAGGATTATTTGAGCAGAAAACAGCTAATATTCAAAAGCATTAAGTTCATTAAATTGCCATCAACATGATTACCTGTCCTTCTTCTGCAAAAACTGCTTCAAAGATCCATTTACCATGAATTCCGTCACGGTTGCTAAAGATCCGTCTGGACCATCACGTACTATACCATAAAAAGACACCACATTTGGATGATGCAAGGAACTCAACAACAAAGCCTCCTTCCAGAAATCTGCAATCTGCAACAGCAACACGGATAAAATCAATTACGCAAATATCTCCAATAACAAATAGAAGAAGTAGCATAAGTGACAAACGTGTTCTAATAATAACTTCAGAAAATCCTATATAGAAATGACTGCATAGAGTGAAATGCTAAGGAGTCAAGTTCATGTCACCGACACACCGTTGCCACTAAAGGATTACAAATGATTCAAGAGTATGAAATAAAATCCTACTGCAGAACATGACCCGAAAACAACTTGCACAAAGCTACTATCTCAACTTTTAATCAGATTGTCACAGTTATAATAACAATGATTGGAAAAGATTTGGGAACAAGACCATCACGGCAAACACATACTATACATATCAGTGAGCTGAGGACGATTCATATGCATCCTTCTGAAAATAAAAAAGCAGCAAATTACATTGTAACAAAGGCATTGGTAATCCACTATGCATTTCTCACAAATTCAAGCCAATGTAAATTAAAGCTTCAAAGATTCTATGCACCCTCAATAAATGATAAATATTATCAATAAAATAACATTTGAACTGAAACTTAACCTTTTTAGAGCTACTAAGCTCAAGGGGCTTGAGAAAAATAGTATTCTAGAGTTCAGGTGTAAGGCAGAGAGCAAAGGGCATGCTTAAACAAAGTAAATATATCCTTTAAATAAAAGTAACTACGTTGAGCGAGAGAGAGAGAGAGAATATGATATATAATTTCAGAAAGTTAAGATATAAAAACATGAACTGCTAAGCCTGTTAGCTCATTAGCAAGTGTTATAGAGCCCTCGAAGCAAAGGGACCGTATTCCAATAAAAATGGTACATTACAAAATTAGAACTCCTCAAGTTCTTTTACAGATATTTATCACTTAAACACACGTCCTTACATGCAGTTATCTCCAAATACATAACATATCTAGCACAATCTCTCCATCACATATTTACTAAAAATCTGTCTCTTTCCAAATTATATTTTCATTATAAAAGCAATATTTCAATTCATCATTCATTTATTATTATTTTCTTTTCTTTTGGATATTTTATTTATTTCATTTACAATAAACTCTTATTTTTTTCCCTAAATACTATACAAGAAGGGACGATGAACTTAATAGTTTAATACATAATTAAGTACAAAGGTAAGTCAATTAACTATCATGATTCAAGTTTTGTCCTTACTGGAGTGTTTTGATGTTCACTTTGATCATTCCTTATAAAAATATTGTTGTCTTATTAATGGTATTCATACTTTCATATCTAAACGATATTGTGCTCCAGAATATCATCAGCGTGTTTAATTAAAATTGTTCCTGCACCACGAATATAATGGTAATTTCATATGTTCAAACTCATCTTTGTTCTCATTTATGAATCGATTGATGTCTAAACCCCTTCAATAACGTTGAAAACAATAACCATTTCTTCGTCAATTGAAGCATAAAAAAATAGAGTTGAAAACTTTATGTGTAGCCAATATTTTATTGTCCATTTCTTTTTCCTTGCAACAAATTTGTTGTCATGTCTATACTTGTGGGAAACATATACCTCGCATCCATTGGATGAGAATTTCTGTTCTTTTTCCCCACTTTTAAAACAAGTTAGTATTTCCTGAAAATATCTAGCTACCAAGAAACAATACAAATCATTTGGCACCAGATTATAAGCAATCTTCCATTACATTAAATTAAAATTTCCTGTTCAATCATTTTGTTTCATACTAAACAACTTTTACCACCTGGATTAAACAAGCTGTCATAACTCAGGTAACAGTAGTTGATAGGAAAAGAAAGGAAAGAAGGTTATAAATACTACCAAACGTTCTCTTTCACCAGGTCTGCCAGCAAAGCAGCTTGCTTTGATTCTTTTTATGGCTACATCAGAACCCTTCCATTTCCCATGGTAAACAGCTCCGTATGTTCCAGATCCTATTTCTCGAATTTCCTCGAGATCATCATTTTTAATTGTCTGCAAGAGAATGAGCCAACTATTGGGACCATAGTGCACATAAAAAACTTAAGGTCATAGTCACTTGGCCATGATTCAGATGAAAGCATTCATAAAATAAGTTGTAATTACATTAAATGACAAGAATGAGACAGAGAGGAAAAACCTGTAATCCTCTGGCAATAGCTTCAGCCTCAGCCTTTGTTGGCTCAATTTTGGAAGTCTTTAAGTTGTTATTATCAGAATCTGTCTCCATCTCCCCATGCATGTTCTGCAGGACAAGCCAGATATTAGCAAGAGAACAATAAAGTATCAGACCTTCATCCAATGAATTTGTTTCATGCTTACCTTTAATTCAGATTCATTTGCAGATGCATCTTTTGGCATTTTATCAGGCTTTACAGAATCAGCATTCTCTTCAACCTTAACTTTCCCCTCCTCTGCCTCTTCTAGTGCTGCTCTTTTTACAGAAGCAATCAAGTCAGGTAAAAAACCCAAATGATTAACTGAAAGCTTCGATCCTGCAGGAGCAGAAGGACCATTTTCACTTGGCTTCACAATATCAGCACCCACTTCTGCCGTCCCCAAGTAATTTGAACCAATAGACTTTTCACCAATCATATTCTGCTGTGGAGAAGATACACTCCCAACGCCAGTGTTTTTGACCTTTTCTACATTATTAGATTCTTTCTCTTGCCCAAGGTCATGATTCTCATCCATCCTAACTGTCTCATTGACATTATTATTTCTAGATCCCAGGCCGCTACCTAAGGTAGTAGAGGACACCAATTTATTTTGAATCAATAGCAAAGAAGAATCTGATTGTTTTACAGGGTCTAGGCACTGGTTTTCCTGATTATGAATTTGTGGATTCAATCTTTGAGCCTGGCCACAATAATATTCTGGAGGGGTGGCTGTCCCCTCAAAACCTGGTACTCTTTGTGAGGACTCAACCCAAGAATTTTGATTGTTGACCCCAGCACCATATCTTAGATTGCCCTCCACTCCACCCCTAAGAAATGCAGGATTAATGGAACCATTGACAAGTGGGCCAGGGGCGTCATAAGAGGGAGCACCATTCATTGGACTCTGAACATTTCTCCACAAAGTTTGTGCAGCTGCATGTCCATGAGAAACTGAGTATACATTATCCACTCCATAAGGATAATTTCCATATCGCACAACATGTTCTTCAGGTGAAGCAATGTGTAGATGGGGTCCCGCAGCCACAGGTGGATCATGAAATAGTCCGTTCCCTGTTTCAGGTCCATCTCGATGGTGAACACGAGCTGGAGATAAATGATGCCCATCCACCAAATTACCATGCCCAGGAGGAAAATTCATGCTAGGACCATCCACCATATAATGATCATTCAATCTTCCAGCTCCAGAGATATGAGTTCTTGCTTCCTCAATCCTAGGATTCAACTGATGCTGTGGAAACCATCTTCTTTCATCACTGCGACTTTCATTAAACACCGATCGGTTGTCACTCTGATCTTTAGGGTACACACCATGGGACAACTTTGCTTCAGCATTCAACTCTAAATTCTCCCTATTTGAGTGGCATTCAGCACATGTAGGTAGTTGGGGAATTCCATTCCTCATGTTGGGCTGCTCCAAGTGCAACTGATTTCTGTGGCAAGCAAGCCGGTAATGTTCACATATACCATTTCCATCAAAAACATTAGGGCCATGCAATAAATTACCAGGAAAACCAGTCTTGTCTCCGGATACAGTTCCAGATGGCAACCAAACTAAATTCTCAGAAAACTGTGGCTGGTGTTCGTATGTCGGATGATGATTTACATGCTGCCGAGCATATTCTTCAGGAACTCTCTCCTCCCCGAATGGCATGCGGTACCGGGCAGAAGAAGGCGAAGATGGAAACTCCACTAATTGTCTAGGATCATGATTTCCATAATGCCTAGGAGAATAATTTGCAGGACTCCATGGACCTTCCATTTCACTATACCTCTGAGATACAGGCTGTTGGTGCTGCCCCGAACCCACATGAGGAATCGACAGGTGATGAATGTTGTACTGTGGCTGGTTATGAATGCCACCCTCAAGACTGATCATGTTAAATAAACGTTCTGCCATATGGGCATCATCAACTGAACCAAGAACAGGAGAATCTGATTGGTGCAGCTTCGTAAAATCATTACCATCATTCATATTATTAAGTGCATCCACATACCTCCTCTCTGTCTCCCTCTCATCACCATCACCGTAATGGGATGAACCATCTTGGTCTGTGTTTGAAAATAAAAAAATCCTCAATCGTGTAAACCCATCACCTGAGCCCAGCTTCTCATATTCCTCCATCATATTAGTCACATCATCATCATTGACAACCGACACCAAAGCATCAAGATCCTCATCTGGTTGTTGGTACTTCAACACCACTGCTCCATCATAAAATTCCCTCATCCTACCCATCAACTCCTCATAAGTCACATCTCTTGGCAAACTCACAATTCTGGTCTCCCCACCCACATAACGCAATTTCCCATCTTGGGGTCGAGGAAAAATGCTACCTAAGAAGCTACACAGATATTTTACACGCGGGGCTTCATCAATTGAACCTGGATTTGAACCGGAACTAGGTACGTTAGTCGACGGGGAATCCATCTAGTACACAGCTTGACCACGGCTTTGCTGATAATCAATTGCGTTACCAGTGTGTAATAAAATTGGTTCGTGCATCCAATTTCTTTATTACACACGGGAGTATAAAACTCACACCATGTAGCTCATAAGTTTTTCGGTTCCCACCCGAAACTCAAAGGTACAATACAAGAGTTTATCACGCTCCCCACCTTTAGCAAAGAAAATGAACATATTACCCATTATGGCAACTCATTAGAAAGTCCCAAAAATTATCAAATTTTCCAATAAAACTAATAACTACTATTGAAACCAAATATACCCAGATAGAAAGAACCAAAATTTTAATCAAAACAAAGCACAGAAAGAACTCACCCTCAATTTCTAAATCAGGATTCAACCGACAAACAAACTCTAAAGTAAACAAATTAACAGACGAAAAGCGGAGAGTTTTTAGGAATATAAAGTACCTGAAATGAGACAAAACCAATTCAAGATTCTTGGTTTTTTTTTTTTTTTTGTGTTATTCTATCTATGATTGATTAATAATGGTAATATATAAAAGGGTGGGGCATTGAGTTTGTGATTAAAGAGAAAGAAGAGAGAAGAGAAGAGCCCGGTGTTGGCTGGGGATTGCAATGGCAAATGCAAAATGAGAAGATGCGATGCCTGTACGCCAGGTGGTGTCACACGTGGCACTACCTGGTTTTTCCGTTCTCCTTAGCATCTTCTTATTCATGTTAATCTTTCGTTTCAGAATAGAATATGCCTTCTTATTTCCCCCATTACCACCACTACCCCCTTTCGGTTATTATTATTATTATTAAAGTGAATAAATAATTCAAAGTCTACAAAAACACCCCAATCCCAAATGGGCAAATTGCCTTGTTAATTCAGAGGTGGATGAATTGTATTAGAGAAATTTTTTAAAATAGTCATTTTTAAGGAGAATCTTAACTTTTTTGGCCTTTATTACAAATTTATAACTTTTTTGATCAAACCCTATTATTTTGGACAAAAATACTCTCTTCATATTTATTACTTAACTAGCAAAAAAAAAAAAAACACATACTCACTCTCACATATTTGTTGTTAAAATATACTCAAGAAAAAAAGCAAATCTTATTATCATATTGGAGCAGTTACTGGAATCTCCACTTGTTAAACAAAAGACAGTCACCAAAATCTTCACTTGTTAAACAAAAAGGTAAGATGCATTTATATTGTAATGAAATATGAAGATGTCTTGTAGTTTAAATTGAAAATAAAGTTGTTAGAAACATATATTAACTTGTTGAAAATAATTTTACATGTAAACGAGACTTGTTGAAAATAGATTTAAGTGTAAACGAGACTTGTAGGGAGATAAAAAAAAATTCAAAAAGTTACGAATCCTATCGTGCATATTGAACTAGCACGATAAGATCCTATTGCGCTAAATGGCGCGATATAGTGAATTACTAATTATTTTTATTTATATTTATATTTATATAGGTACTATAGAGGACTAAGCCACTTTTTATATGTTTTTGAAGAAGATGGGAGAGTCCTAGTAATGACGAGCAGAGATATGTTGAGTACCAAAGCATTACTATGATGGTTCCTAGTTACATGTCTTGTAATCAACTTAAGAACTCAATGGGCTGTAGAATTGGAGTGAAATTGAGCAATATAATGTCATTATGAAAATATTGGTGCCTACAATAGAAATGAGTGCTATACCGCTGATAATTCAAAGTAATCAAAAAGTACAATTTTTATTTGGAGTTAATAGAAGAGGCTTTATACCATTATGTGTTAATGTGGGTCTTAGACCAGTTAATTGTAATGAGATTCTGCAAGTTCCTGTAGAGAGCCAACGAATATCACATAACTACTTCATATTCGCAAGTGGTAGTAATCATGTTAGTAGCAAGGCCCCAACATTACCATTTATAAATATCTCATCCAACACGTTATGCGACTACAATATTTCTCTACCTAGATATAATGATGACCTACTTATGCTCATTATGACAGTTAGATAGATTGGTCTAAGTATGGTTATGATAGTGGTAATGGTGATAATTGTTAATGTATTTTGGGTGTATACATGTGATTGTGTACAATTTAAAAAAAACTAAATACATGTATTATATACACGATTTGTAGTGAAATTAAATATATATTCAGCATATACACATGTAATATGAATCAATAACAGTTTAAGATTACAGAAACTTATCTTTAAATAACTTTGGTGAAGATTTTAATTTCGGAGCTCACCTTGAAGTGAATCTTTGTATAATACTAGTTCACAACAACGCGATAGGATTGTGAATTTAGTATGACAGCTATCAAATTTCCAACAATAAGTATTTAACCTTTAAACACTTTTTGTTTTACAAGTTTTTGTTTCTTAAGAGAAGAATAGATGAATTAAATTGTTTCTCTCTTTTTCTCCTTTACTTAGAATAAGTTACAAAAACCATTCTCCTCTCAAAAATCTCTCTCCCGTATCTTAATTTGATTCAAAAAAAATTAAAAATTAAATTTTCAATGTTTAGTTGTTATTCTACTTCACATATGCTTCATCCAAAACATCACTAAGTGGCCAATACCTAAAAACATATTATGGTGGCTATCTAAAATGATCAAAATAATGCACCATTCTTTTATGAATGGTGCTTAACCAAATTAGGTATAATTTCCACTGAATGGTGAAAATATAACATGGCCTCCTTCATTAAGTATGTCTTCCATTAATAAATTAATAGTTCATTTATTTATCAAATAAATAATAAAATGATAAATAGGTTATATAATGCCACTTGTCATGATATTATTGGTCAATCGCTTTTATTACCAAATTAAATGATATAGTTAACACTTAAGTTTTGACAAATATATATTCCGATGGATCCTTAAATATATTTTTTGTTTACTGAAATTTTTAGGTTGGAACTGTTCAATCCAATATGCTGTCATTGTTTACAACAAGTATACTTCATATTGTGAGGCTCTCAAGATTCACGCTCAGTTTATCATATGGAACTCCTTCATACAATGTCTCACACACATGTTACTGTGAGTGATTTTAAACCTATAATACATGCATGTGGGTTTGTGTCTAGCATTCAAATATACATATGTATCACATACATATATGCACAGCAGATAAGCGGAATACTAATTTCCTAATGATAAACACAAATAAGTTTTACATGTTATCTCATAAATATAAACTACATAAAAATTGAGAATTTATTACCTTGATAAGCCTTTGATTTTTGGTCAAACCGAAGTATCCGCCTTGAAGCAACTCGTTCACAATTCTAGTTCCTTAACACGGTGGGCTTGAGGAAGCTAGAATAGCAGCTTTTCTAGTAAAGAATTCAACCTTTGAATTCTTATTTCTACCTTGTAGTATAGGTGGTAAAAAATGGAAGGAAAATGGAAGAAGTGTATTTTGTGCTCTCAACACTTAGCCAAATTATCACACTTCTCTCTCCAAAAGATCTTAACCACATCTTCTTTCTTAATTGGGCAACCTATTGCTCATTTATTTATTTTTCACTTAATGGACAACACTTGTCCCATTTAATTACATAATGGCCTCCATTATCTTGGTCAATGTTTGTCATTAGTATTTTGTTTATTATTATTTATAATAAATCAAATGAAAATAAAACAAAATGGGAAATTATTTTAGATGAACTTGACCTAAATCTAGGCCAAATGAGAAACACTTTGTCATTATTAAGAAATATGTTAAGGCCTACTATTTACAAGTGCCACTCATTTATTCTTATTATATCATTTAATTAATATTAAATAAATAATTTAATTATATTAAATTATGATAGAAACACGTGCCAATTTAAATATAAAAAAATGAATTATTTGATTTCAATTTAAATAATAATATCATATATTATTACTATTATTATTATTATTATTTTATTCAATAAACATTTTAATGAATGATATTATTTGTCTAACAAATAACGTCATTTTGGTAATTTTTAAGTCAAACAATAATTACCTCACAATGTGCCATGTATCAACATTCCATTGGTCAACAACTAATTGTTAACTAATTGATGTACTTAACTCTTAAGTCTTGACATGTGCACGACGGGAGGGAGACCGAAGTAAACGTCCGATCTGCTGGAATTTTCTAGATCAAACTATTCAATCCGATACATTACCCTAGTGCACAATGACTACACTTTATATTGCGAGACTTTCTACGTCTACACCAGATTTGTCAAACAGAACTATTTTGTGAGTCCGAGATCGATGCCCTACGCCTACATCACGGATATTACAAATTAGTGCAGTAGACTACACAAGTTGATGTCATAGCGCATACGTATAATCCTTCCGCCAATTATATCCTGGAAGAGCGGGGATATAGATCACTACTGTCAAATCCCTATGTGCTCATCCGCGAACTTATCTCTAGATACGTATCTTGATAAACAATATATGCAAACACATTTACATTATTATTTAACCTTGTGGGAAACCCTTTTACTAGATTTGTTGCTTATGGTCATAAGACTTTCTAAGATACAGTCTCTAGGCATTCGGATATATAACTCATCCATGTGAGTTAACGAATTCTATATCTGTACACACTGAACTTCCATAAGTATCAGACCATACCCAGCGGTCATACCATGAAAGGTCTGTGACATGCGTGGAACCAAAGTACAAGGGATCACTTACAAGCCTACCGTGATACTTAGGTCAAAGGATCGTATATATTACTCAACTCGAGAGGACCTTCCATTGACGTCTTCATGAGATGTCTATTGGGGTCCTCGTTGAGTCTGTTGAGTATTCAGTCCTTACTGAACATCTGTATGCTATACGAACTTCCAATAAGTTCATGGTCAGTTAAGAACAACCATCTAGACCATTTAGGTATAGTATACACTGGTCTATGATAAAGGATTCCATTGATAGACCTGCATCGGTGAATTAAGACCAGGAACATATAATTTGATAATAGACTTACATAATAAAATTTCTTAGTACCTATAGCAACTCTTGCAATTATGTTATTATTAGTGTACTCTCAGATCTTTGTATCGTTACAGACAAAGTTCTAACTTTTAAACTTCACTAATTATTGTAACATGCTAACTCTTTAGCATTTATAGTTTTTCAGTGATGTTAACACTTAGCATTGATCTAAACTTCTTTAGACCAAATCTGAACTCCTTCAGATCATATAATATCTATAGCGTCACAAGTATTGAACTATTTAATAATTGTAATTAGCGATTTAACAAGTAATGTATTGTATAAATATTATAAAATAAAATATTCATACAACAATGAGATGACATGTGAGTACAAATTTTAATAGTTACAGATATTATAAAGCGGCGCGTTAGATCATACAAGTTGAACATATTTGTATAATCTCTTCATCATTTATATCCGATTAGAGCGGAGATATAGATCAATACTATTAAATCTCCATATGCTTAACCGTAAGCTTATTTTCAAATTTGTATTTTAATAAATAATATCCGCAAACACTTTTGCGTTATTATTTATCCCTAAGGTAAAACTCTTTTCTTGGGTATTATTACTTATGGCTTTAAGACTTTCTGAAATACAATATTGGAGTATTATGATATATTACTCACCCAAATAAGCTGGTGGATCCCAAGCTACGCATACCAAACTCCATAAGCATCGGACCATACCCAATGACACCTAACGGTCAAACTATGAAAGCTTTTTGACATATGTAGAATCAAAGTATGGTGGATCACTCACGAGCCCATAATGGCACTCAAGTCAAAGGATCACGAATACTACTCAACTCAAAAGACCCTCCATTGATGGCTTTATAGGATGTCTATTGGAGTTCCTCATGAGTTTGTTCAATACTCAGTCCTTACTTAATACATATATCTCTATATTAGCTTTTCACTAAGTTCATGGTCTACTAAGACTGGCCATTTGGACCATCCAAAAATAACATATACACTGATCTATTTATATATATATACATATAATAAAGTCTTTAACGATAAATCCGCATCAGTAAAGATATATTAGGAATATAATATTTGAGAACATATTTGTATAATGATATTTCTTAACACCATTTGCAACTCTCCTACAACTATGTCATTACTAATATATTCTTTGGTCTTCGTCCCATTTTACACAAGGTTCTAACTTCTTAAATTTCGCTGACTCTTATAACTTGCTAACTCTTATCAACGTTAACTCTTAACATTAATAACTCTTAGCTTGCTGATTCTTAACACTAATCTAAACTCCTTTAGACCAGATCTGAACTCTTTCAAGTCATATAATGTGTGAAATATTACAAGCATCTTACTATATATAAAATATAATTTACGATTTAATGAAATAATAATAGTATAAATATGAAATAAATATTTATATATAAAAGGGATGGCACGTAAGTATAAATCCCAATAATAATGACAAAAATGGTCATAAAGATAGTTTAAATTATATAGAAAAGTGGGGCGAAGGAGACATGTCAGAATATCATAATGAAGAACCTCATAATTTATGTCGAACACCAATAATTGAACATGACAATGTTGTTCACCCATAGAACCCATTTCATCTCTCCAATACCAGGTTTTGACTTGAGTTCTGCAAATAGGGCGTCGTGTTCAAGAATTGAGGAAGTGGTGGTTAGAAAGTTATTTTCTAATAAGAAAGCAATATACGATGCTCTCAGTATATATGCATTGAACAGTAATTAGAGCTTTAAGGTGTTTAGGTCTACAATCAGTTTAAGACAAAATATAATAATGAAATGTGTAAGTGGTGAGTTCGTGTCATGTCCACGGATGCTCGAAAATATTTTATTATCCAAATAATTGACAAGGAGCACACATGTTAACTGGACTGATTGCGTGATAGTCATCGTCAAGTAAAGATTCGAATAATTGCTAATATGATCAAAGATAATTTTGCATATATTAATAGACTATATAGACCAAAGAATTTTATGGTCGATGTACGGGATTAATATGATGTAAATTTAACATATATTATGGGTTATAGATCTAAAGAGAAAGCCAAGGTGATGATAGTAGGTTCTGCTAAGGACTCATTCAGACTACTTCTATCTTATTACTATATGGTAGAAAATGAGAATCTTTGTCACTCATTTGGAGACTAATGACAGTGGACACTTCTTATACATTTTTATGGCATTGGGTGCTTATATTCGAGGTTTTCACACATCCATCAGACCGGTGATTGCTATGGGTGGTACATTCTTAAAAGACCCTTATCTTAATTGTATGTTTATAGCTGTTTGTAAGCATCAGAATAATCAAATTTATCTAGCTATATGGGGCATTGTCGATTTTGAGAATGATTCATCATTAGAGTGGTTTATAGAGAAACTAAAGGGTGTGATTGGTAATGAAATTACATCAATATTTGTATCAGATAGACATGCAAGTATTGAAAAGGCTATCAGAATAGTATTTTCAAATGCACACCACGGGGTGTGTATCTTTCACTTGAAGGGTAATTTAATCATAAAATTCAAGCTTTATACTAAAAAGAAGAAGGTAGATGGATTCCTATACGCATACTTTCTCATTGTAAAAGCATATCAATTATGTGATTTTCAAATTCAATTGAATAATATGAGAGGTATGAAACCCGAGGCATCACAGTTTTAGAGGAAGAGGTTGCTTGCATCAAATGGTCTAGATCAGTGGGTGCATTTGGAAGATATGATATTATGATCACCAATATTGCAAAGAGTATCAATGCAGTGTCAAAATCTGCCCACTCCCTACCCTTAACTACAATAGCTAAATAACCACTAAGTTGACTATATAAGCCCACGATAAAGAAAGCACAAGGATTAACATATGAGAATGCCAATCAATCTAGTTGACGACTCGAAGTTTATTGTGAAGGATGACATTAGGAACAGTATAGTCGACGTGACGACGAACACATATAGTTGTAAGAAATTCGAGTTTCACCAACTACTATATGTTCATGCAATAGTTGTTTGCAGACATGCCAAGTTACAATATCTCAATCTTTGTTCGCGATATTATACGGTTGAGACTTTGTTGACAGTATATGGCGAATCTATAAATTTCGTTGACCATCCATCGACTTAGATTATTCCAAATGATGTGCAAAATTGTTAAATACAAACCCCAGTTGCACATAGACAATCGGGATGCGCAGAGAGAGACAGACTCCATCCCAAGAGGAGGAGCCTTCAAAGAATGCGTGTAGTAGGTGCAAGCAATACAGACACAACCGACAAACATGTAGAAATCTTGCTATTATTACTTATCAAAGTTGATGTATCATTTGGTGGTTTACTTGTTTTGTATTATTTATTTGTTGTGATTGTAGTATATTATTGGAAACTTGTAATGAACGCTGATGTATTATTTAGTTTACATGTTTCTTATTATATTATCTTTTTATTTTTACTTTAATGTTTGTTATAGTTATTTATAAAAAATTTAGTAGCATTTCCTCTATATTTTGAACATTTCCCAAACCTGCAAATAATAGTAACTATCACTAAATAATAGAATATACTACACATCATTATTGCATCTCATTACACCATAACTCAGTAGACATTTTTTCCCTAAAGAATGGTCCAATCTTTGGCCCAAAGTCTAAACTACGCACTAATATAAGAAATTCTATAAACTTATAAGTGTACACCCTATAATTACCACTATTAACCGCTTGTTGAGAGACTCTATCTTTTAGTCGTACCACATTATGGGCCAAAAAAATCTTGAGCCACGTCACTCCTCATCGACATGAACTGGGTCATAAATAGATATAACGGTATCAGTTTAGACAAGCATGCAAAATGATCCTCAATCTATTTGTCAGTATGTCCTCCAATACTGAAGTCATATATTGTAACCTGTCACCGTAGGAAATTAACCTCCAGTGCAATCCAATGCTTATTATGGTAATTGACAATAGTGTACACCAGATTAAATAGATAATATACTTGAAGTAAATATTTGCAATGACTTAACATAAAGGTATGAATGTGTAAAAATGTACACACCTTATCGACATCAACCATAGGCTTAAAACCATAAAAGTGTTCTTTGTCACTAGTGGCATCTTGTAGTAGGTCACGATCCCATTTAATCGATAACAAGTTCAATGAGTGTTGTGTGTATATGCTAAAAAAAGACTCCTAAAGATAGCAAAATTCATTAATATTTGAAGAATTGTGTAACAATGTTGTATATGGTGTAGGTAACTGTTAAGGTTGATGCTTACGTGCTATCCCTGAATGTATATATACTTGTGTATTTATACAAGTGTACATTCCCATTAAATCGCTAATACCAATTTATATGGTACCATACAATGTAACGTTGCAGACATTGTAGATTTAAAGGAGTTCGGATCAGATCTAAAAGAGTTAAAATAAGGGCTCATGGTTAGCCACGTTGAGAGATATAAATGCTAAATGTTAGCATAGTTAAGGGTTAGCTGGTTATAATACTTAGCATATCCAAGAGTTGGAATCTTGTCTGTAATGAGACATAGACCTGGGAATATACTAGTAACTGCATAGTTGCAAGAGTTGCAATTGGATGCCAGAAAATAATAGTTGCTCAAGTATGTTCTCGAATAATTGTCCCTGATCTATTTCTGTCAATGCAGGTCTGTCAGTGGATACATTTATATATAGATCAGCATATGTCGTACCTATAGGGTATAGATGATCGTTTCTAACCAACCATGAGCTTAGAGTCAGCTAAATAAGGGGGGAAGCTAAGCGCTAGATTCTCAATTTTAGTTCAATTCCCAGGGGAGGAATGACTCTTTATTTATGTACGTACACCTTTGTTTCAAGGTGCGGCCGCCCTTCTTCCTGCTAATCCGGCCATTTCTGAACTTGTCACCCCTTGGTTCAGGTGGGGAGGACGGTCGTCTCCCCCAGCATCCCGAGTACCCCCACCAAGGCAGTCGATCTGTCACCCAACCTACTTAAGGCTTGGCCCCGCGTGTCAGGACCTGAACTGTGGTGGTGCTCTTCTACAGCTTCTTCTACATAGGCTCCTCCAAAGTAGGAATAGTCATATTACAGATATATCCCAGATCTGCCCGGAATCGAGACCCAGGTAGACAATGGTAACTCGGCGAGTCACTTACTTGTGAGAGTTCTTTTCAAGCAAGCTTCAATTTGATATGGGGACTTGTAAGATGCCAGACAGCTTTCCCTTGATAACCCATTCTATTCCTTTCAGTTTTCACTGCGGATGTCTCCGATGTATAGAAGACCTACCGCAAGAAGGAGTTAGTGAGAGACCAGCTTAGGCAACTATTCGACTGCCGGGCCGTTCTAGTGGCAAAGGAACCACATAGTGAAGGTAGGTATCACCTTCATGCAGGGGTATTCGTATTGACATATGGGTATCCAGTTAGGACTGGATATAAGACTGACTCACGAAGGCCTCTGATAGACATCCTATATAAGCCGTCAACGGAGGGTCCTCTCGAGTTGAGTAGTATACGTGGTCCTTTGACCTAAGTGCCACGATGGGCTTGTAAGTGATCCACTATGTTTTGGTTCTACGTATGTCACAGACCTTTCATGATGTGACCGTTGGGTGTCACTGGGTATGGTCCGATGCTTATAGAGTTTGGTGTGTACAGATATGGGATTCGTCAGCTCGCATAGGGAGTTAGATATTCAGATGCTTTGAGACTGTATCTCAGAAAGTCTTGTGGCCACAAGCATTAATCCCGAAAAAGAGTTCGGTCAGGGTGGAACAATATGGCAAATGAGTTTGCACATATTGTTCAATGAGATATAAGTCTGGAGATAAGACATGGTCTGATGGGTGTCACTGGGTATGGTCCGATGCTTATGGAGTTCGGTGTGTATAGATATGGGATTCGTCAGCTCGCATAGGGAGTTAGATATCCAGATGCTTCTAGACTGTATCTCAGAAAGTCTTGTGGCCACAAGGATTAATCCCGAGAAAAAGTTCGACCAGGGTGAAACAATATGGCAAATGAGTTTGCATATATTGTTCAATGAGATATAAGTCTAGAGATAAGACATGGATGAGCACTTGGGATTGATGGTGATAATTTATATCCCCGCATATCCAAGATATCATGACAGAAGTACTATACGTATGCGTTGTAACCTCAGCTTGTATGGTTCAACGGGCTGATTTGTAATATCTGTGACGTGTGCGTGAGACATTACTCACGGACTTATGGAATAGTTTTATTTGACGAATCGGGCATAGGACCTAGGAAGTCTGGCGATATAGAGTGTACTCGTTGTGCATTGGGGCAGCGTGCCAGATTAAAGTGTTTAATCCAACAATATTCAGCACTACTACGAGAATACGTGTGAGTCTGTATTTAAGTGTTAAATACAATAATTAGTCAATAATTATTATTATTTAATTGTATAATGACACGTAGTGCATTGTGGACCCTCGGTTGAGTTTACCCAAGTGTGAGATATAGTGAGACCCACTAAGAGGTAGAGTTGGTAATTATTCATGAGGGGCAAAATGATCATTTCACACTATGATTATTTAATTGTTGAATAATCATTTGCTCTCATTATTATATTAGATTAGATAATATTATATATATTATTATTATATTTGGGTGCCAAATAGTTGGCACCCATTATATTTTTATATTATATTAATATTTTATTATATATATATATAAAAAGAAAGATAGAGAGATGAGAAGTGTGTGTTTTTGGCACTTGGTCGAGAGAAAGAAAAGAGAAATGGAGAAGAAGAAGAAAAGAAAGAAGAGAAACCGAAGAAAAAGAAGAAAAAAAAAGGGAAAAATGAAATTGTTTCATTTTTCTCTATAGTGTCTTAGAAGCAATTGAGATTGCTTCAGCCTCAATTTCTTATCCTTTTGGAGAAAATGAATAAAAATACACACTGCCCATTTTTGGGTTTAAAAGTTAAACCCAGTGTAGCGTATAGGGCTGCTGTTCTAGCTCACCAAGCCTACCGTGTTGGTGACTAGAACTGCACACGAGTTAGTCTCCATGCGGACTCTGAAAAAATACGTGTGTAACGTTACACGTTGAGGTGTGTTCTCAAACCTTCTTATATATTAATGTGATTAATATATTTATTTATTGTGTTTATTGTATATTTCACGCTTCCGCCGTGTACAAATTCGTATATAATACGTATTTTAGGCAATAGATATAATTGTATATGCATACACCCACATGTATTAGATCCCCAACAATAGTAACTAGAAAAACTTACAAAAAATATGAGTCTATAGTGGTACAATGTTAAGGTAATTGTTGTGAATATTTGCATTAGCAAAGGCAAACCAATCTCATATACTCATTGATGTGCTGTCACTTGAAAACATAACTCTGTATGATATACTGTTCAACTATTAAAAGAATAATTAATGATTTTAATTTGAAAATACTTACAACATCTTTCAACCAATATTGTCAGATTACCTGAAACCATGAAGTGGATGCATTAATACTAGGTAGATCTACTTGCCTAGTTGTTGGGATTTGTGCTTACGTGCCATCCCTTTTATGTATAAATATTTGCTTTATGTTTATACATTTATGATTTCAATATATCACTAATTATTTTATTTATAAATATGGTAAGATGCTTGTAACGTTTTAGACATTGTATGATCTGAACGAGTTCAGATCTGATCTAAAGGAGTTTAGATCAGAACTAAGAGTTAGTAAAATCTAAAGAGTTAGAGCCTTGTCTGAAATGGGACAAAGACCTAAGAATATATTAATAATGACATAGTTGCAATGGGTTGCAAATGGTGCTAAGAAATGTTGTTATGCAAATATGTTCTTAAATTTAATGTTCCTGATCTACCTTCACTAATGCGGGTCTGCTAGTGAAGATCTTAATATATATATAGATCAGTGTATGTCTATATCTAGATAGTCCAGATGGTTAGTCTTAGCAGACCATGAGTTTAGTGGAAACTCGTATAGAGATACAAGTATTCAGTAAGGACTGAATATTGAACAGACTCACAAAGATCTCCAATAGACATCCCATAAAGCCGTCAATGGAGGATCTTTCGAGTTGAGTAGTATTCGTGGTCCTTAGACCTAAGTGCCACAGTGGACTTGTTAGTGATCCATCATACTTTGGTTCCACACATGTTAGATACCTTTCATGGTCTGACCGCTGGGTGTCGCTGGGTATGGTTCGATGCTAATGGAGTTCGGTGTGTACAGATATGGGATCCATCAACTCAATTGGGTGAGTAAAATATCCTGCAACTCCAAGATTGTATTTCAGAAAGTCTTATGGCCATAAGCAGACATCCAAGAATTTCTTGGAAAAATAATATCGTGAAAGTGTTTACGGATATTATTTATTGAAATATAAATCTAGAGATAAGTTTATGGTTGAGCACATGGAGACTTGACGGTGTTGATCTATATCTCCGCTCTTCTAGGATATTTATGATGGAAGGATTATACGAATATGTTATAACCTCAACTTGTATGGTCTAATGCGCCGTTTTGTAATATCTGTAGCATGTGTGTGGGACATTGTTCACGGACGTGTGAAATAGTTTCATATGATAAATCGGGCATGGATCTAGAGAGTCTCACAATATGAAGTGTACTCGTTGTGCACTGGGGCGGCGAATTGGATTGAATAATTAATCCAACAATTTCCAACAAAATAAAAAATGTTTCTAGGTTTCTTTTATTATTCACTTGTCAATAATTGAAGGTAAAACACATTATTGGTTTACAAAAGTTGTTAACCAATAAGAAATTGACAAGTGACATAATCTTGCTCCATAAATTATTTACCATGTATTTACCTATTTACCTTGCTTGGTAAATACATATATGGTAAATGTAAATAATCAAAATAGTTTTGAATTATTAATATTTTATATATTAATCAAATTATTATTATTAATTGGAATAAGTGGCAAACACCATTTACTAATGGAGAATGCACTTGTTATTAATAATAAGGAAAGTTTACCACTTTGTAATTCTTAAATGATGCACTAAGGAAGTGGTAAAACCACTTAACATTGATTAAATGCCATTTACTATCTAGAAATTGATTCAATTGGTTGAATCAAATTGGTGAGTGAAAAATATGATAGATTAATGTTTGTAATGGCAAACATGGTTAAGTGGTGGTGGAGCACTAAGAGAAATCATTCTTTGCACTTAAGAAAGAATTGAAAGAGTTCAATGTGTGCAAGATAGAGTGAAATTCGTTCTAGGAGAAAAGAGAAAGAATTGAGAGCTTTTCCTAAGTATTTTTCTCAAAGTGTTGAGAGAAAATGCAAAGGCTTACCAAGCTACAACATATAGAGTTGTAAAGAACTATAGAAAACACTCAATTCTTCTCATCTCTTGGTAGTAATCATAAGGACAAATTGTTTTAAGTGTTAAAACAATCATTTGCTGAAAATTCAAGGCTGCCATTCTAGCTTCACAATCCCACCGGATTTAGTTGTGAACTAGAATTGTGCAAGGGAACACTTCAAGGTGAGCTCAACAAATTGAAGCTTGGAGTTCTTGAAGATTTGTAAAGCTACCTTCATATCCGGGTAGGTTATTTATTTGTTATTCATTTTATATCATGCATGAAATATATATATGAGATATATATGTACTTGAATGATCATACATGCTTGAATATGTTACATATTGTTTAATATGTATGAATACTTCCGTTGCGTATTTAATTTTTGAAATTATACACATCACACACCATATCACACAACACTAGTACCCTTATCAATCCATTGCGTGAAACTCGCACTGAGTGTCAGGTTAACTAGGCACATAGGATCCTTATCAACTATATGCTCACAAACCTATTGGCCCTCAAGCCTCGCCCTCTTCAATTTCTTATGAAAAGGATTCGTATATGGGGTACACTTCGCTCATGCTAGTCTATATTGTCGTCTATGCATACTCGTTCTCTTATTCCCACTAGCTACTACGTGAACATTACCAATTTGCTGACTAGCCTGCTCAACCTCTGCCTGAATGTCGTCCCCATTTGTTAATCACGAACATATACATCTAGCTGATAATCACTCGAGCAAACCTATCTAACACATATCAATTATAAGAAAATCAAAATAATAATCAAATTAAAAACGGTACATTCTTAGATAATTTACCTGATTATCATATGCACCTATACGTAAAGGAGAAATTTTCAACAATTGTCTCAACATTCTAATCTCCTACATCATATGTTCATTATCCTTTTGTTGCTGTTGTTGATAAAAAAAGTTGCACCTTTCACATCTTCTCTATAATCTCTTTTTTATCCTTTCGTTGTTGCTCTTATAAGTTGGCATATCTCTCTTGCACCTCCTTCCTCAACTTGCCAACTTCATAATATAATACATTAATTTGCTGCTGATAGTAATATTAGGATATGTCTGCAAGGCTGTGCGTTGTTGGAATTGCCCTTGAAAATTTTTTAAAACATGTAAATTAGGGTGATCTCTATTTATAAGTTTGGTTGACATATGTATATACAAGTATATTGTACTTATTCTCCAACAAAATAAACCTCTTTATTACGATCTCTAAAAAATGTTGTAAGGTCATTTGGATATATGGGTGATGTCGTGTGTTGTTCAAATTGTGCATAATTAAAAAATATACATTAACCATACAAAATACTTAATGTATGTAACTACATTTAGATAAATTATATACTATTTTTTATTAAAAAGATTATTCTATATATTTTTATGTATTATGACCTTAGTACACGTCCATTTCAGCATACGATGGACCATTAGTGAAGTTTGTTACGCATATAGTCTCCCAGCCAAGGGGATTACCTAAAAAATTCATATCTGTAAAATAAATTGTCATACCAACAAGTCAACAATATATAAATAAATATTTAATATGAGACATGACAAAAACTTCAAAAATTATTATGTACCTAAAAAATATAAGAAAAACCTTGCAAATTATATTTTTCCTCTTCATGTTTCAAATTTTGCGCCTTCAACCTCTTGAATCTCTTTGCCTTATCATTCAATGTTCAACCTCGCATAGATTTGTGAGTGATCTCCCATGATACATTACCCACAGATATTTATTAAATTCATCCCAGTTATCCACTATCTATAGTACAAATGGATCTAAATAATTTCTCTCTCTCCACCCCAACAACACACGGTGAATAAAATATAACAACGACAATTTCACTACATCTTCAGCATTCATATGCTCGAAATCACATTTCTTATATATGTTATCAACTTAGCAATTAGACATTATGTTCATTTGGCAGGTACTTACTTTGTAAGCGATGACTCAGTTTCTTCGACAACTGCCTCAAGGTTGGATATTTTTCTATTTTCAATCCAGATACAACTGAAAACTCTTTTAGACTAAATTGGATTCATTTTTTGTTCACAAAAAATCATAACTCATCATCCTTATCTATAGTTTCAACCTTGTAGTGTAACATATGATGAACTAAAATACCTGAAAAATTTAATTGTTGCAAATTTAAGAAATATCTCATATACCTTTTTTTTCTTCTTCATATTTCTCTTTGATAATCCATCAACTTGTCTCTTATGAATTAAGAACCTAAAGTTTGGAATAACAGGAAATGGTGGCAAGAAAATGATCTTTAATAGGAACCATTAATTTTTTAGAAACCGCATTGTTGTTGAACAAAAATAAAAAGAAAAATCATTAGTTAATTATCAATTTCATAAATTTATAATTATTACAAATAATTTTAAACAAAAATTAATTAAATTTATTAGGGAAACAATAATAAGGGAATTATTAAGGAAGTTTATGGACATTTAGAAAAATTTAAAGGAGCCCTGGAAGCCGGTACGATAAGTTTTAGAATTATTGTTGTCGCCTGCAGCAACCCCAAATGCAAAAAAAGCCTTTCCACTACCGCTGGCACTACCACACACCCACAACAACCTAAAACATTACTACAAATTACCCCCAAAATTTACCACTATTGCCACCCCCAAAACCTAATAATCAAAATTTTCACAACACAAATCAATGACATTATCTCATTTCTACCCACTAAAACAACAAAAATCACGCAACAAACAAAACATACAACAACACTTAACATAAAACAAAAAATTTCACAAATAAATTTTATTTTTTTCACTTACCTCATTTTTGCCACCGTCGTAAACGTTACTATCATCATCCATTGTTGTCGCTGCTCGCCGTTTTCCTCTTGCCGCCACTTGCTCGATGGGGAGAGAATTTTGAGAGTTGAGAGAGAGATAAGGCAAGGGTATTATGGTCTAAAATTATAAGATTTTGCCAAAAAAAAATATGAAAGTGTAACAAAGGCTAAAAAAGTTAACCTTGTTTCCCCCGTATAGAGCCATCTTCACTGTCGGTGGCTGTCACTTAGGTAATCATTACAACCTTTAGAGTTTCGAACATCACTTACGACATTTCGAATTTAGGATTAAGCCCCCTTCAAGAAGGGCTATTTGCAAAAATTTCACATTTTATTAAAATTAAAGAAATTGGCACTATTTGATTTATAAGAACTTTTATTCACTTCAATTTAATCGTGAATTGGATGTCAATTTATCACTAGAAATTTAAAATTATTAAAATTTATAATTTTTAAGCATTTATTATTTACATAATAAATAATAAATATTTATTCATTTAATAAATCATTATCATTCTTATTTTTAATGCTGTTGTTGAAAATAATATTTAGATAAATAAAGTCCTTTTTCAACATTTAAAAATATTAAATAATTCATTTATAAAAAAATCATAGAATTCAAAAATTGGTGCTTTTAGTTTAAATAATTATACATAAAAAATTTGAAATTATGTATATGTTAATTATGCTTTGCAGTATATTTTATCATTTTAGTATTTTTTATTTCAAGACGGATGAAAAACCCACTATTTTAGTTATATGATAACAGAAAAAAATTTATTAAAAAATAGTATATTATATTTTTATTGGGAAAACGTAATTTGATAAGTGTTGTAAATTTTTGCGAACCCCTAGCGCAGAGCTCATAGTCATACTAGTGAGTAGTTACTACTCGTCATCACGTGGCTTCACTTCTTGTTTCCGTCTCTCATCTCGTGAAAAAAAAAATCACGTGGGCCAGAGGAATGAGCAACCAATAATTGAGCGCCAGTTGGCACCAGACCCGAAACGATAAGTTATACTAATGACCTGAATGTTGGGCGCCCAGAATCCGGATATGCTTACTTTCCCATTCTTTTGTCTTTTGTGTTTTTACGTATATAAATAAATAAAATCAATTATAATTCTCTTATTTATGTTATTGGTTGTTTTGTTTCTTTCTCATCTTTTGTCCATTATACACAGTGATACTTGTGGGCTACATTTATTTTTTTTTAATATGGGAAGGGATTTTAACATAGATTTTTACTAAAGTAAAGATAAAAATAAATAATCCGTTCTTTATCATATACAAATACATAATAATTGCTATATTTAATAATGCTTTGTTCTTATTGGACTTTTTTTTGGAGATTTTTTTTAAAATTGGCCCTTGATTTTAATAAAAAAAATTCTAACCATAAAGTAGGAAGGTAATCTTCATTAATCAAATGAACAGTAAATGGACATGTTTACCACATATGTATAATATAGTGATAAATAAAAGATTTGAAAATCAAAAACATAAAATTAGATCAAGATTTTGCAAATTCATTTTTAAAAATACACCTCAACATTCAAAATAATTAGATTAAGTTGTAAATCATTTATAAAAGTAAGACATTTTTTTTATTATCATATAATATATTTGTTTATTCAATATATAAGTCAAAATGATAATTTTTTTTGAAGTTACGCTTATTTTGAAATGTGTTAGCATCCAAATATAATTTAAATATAATATGGTGAAGTTTTAAAAAGAAATGAGGTGATAAGAGAGAAAATCTGCACAATCTAACTTGAACCTAAAAAATTAGATTTGTGAACAAAATCACACGATATATTCATATGGCACACGAATGTGCGCTCAAGACGCCATTTGGACACATGACATGTACTCTGCAATTTCGCACAATTTTTCGGCTTTAGGATTTTTGAAGAATTTTGAATGATTTTTTAATAAATGTTTTAGGTCCTATAAAGTATAAGTCAATGGTTGTTTGTTTCTAGGGAAGACAGGAAAGCTCTAGTGATAGAGTTGAGAGATATGTTGAGAATAATAACTTTAGTATTTCAATTTTGAATGATATAAATCATGAAAATCTTTTAAATATTGTGTGTTGCAATTGCATCGGCAATGTTGAGTATAAGGTGACTCTAAAAATCTCAATTAATGTAATGAGTTATAAGTTAAGAATAATTAAGATTAGAAATAATAACAATGTCCGATTCTTTTTGGGGGTCAATAAAAAAATTATTTTATCCTTTATGTGTAACAATTGATCCCATAGCTCTCGTGTGTAAAGAGGATACACAGACGCCTATTCATAACAAACCACTTAGTCATATTCATTTCATGTTAGTAAGCAGTAGCAATCAAGTGAGCCATATAGCCCCAACAATACCAACGGTTATGGATTTCACAAACCTAACGAATCATTTTCATTATTCCTTTATAAGGTTTAACAAAAACTCAATTTTTATGCTCTACATTAATGAGGTGGATGGGGATGTTGATGGTGTTGGAAATGTTGATAATGTGAAAGAATGCCCGGTTTAGATGATTTATCAGAAGACGTACATTGTTATGTTTCAACTAGCTCTCTTAATGTTTAAAATAGAAGAGGAGATGATTGTGAAACTGAAAATCCTTTTGTGTTTATTCCTTAAATACTACAATCAAACTCGGGTATATCCAATAAGATTTTGTGTACTGAACTTGGGGATGTATTTATAGGGAAGTTGGTTATTAGTAAAGATAAACTTTATCAGGCTATTAGTGTGCTAGCATTTAAGGGTAATTAGAGCTTTAAAATCTTAAAAGCTATAAAAGATCATTTTGAGGCAAAATATGATGATGAATGATGCAAATGGTTATTATATGCAGTGTCAATTAATGCCAGAAAGTATTTCATTATGCGCAGAATTGATGCAGATTACATATTAGTTGTTACGCAATGGTCACTAGTAAGTAAAGAGTCGGATTATCAAAAAATTCATAAAGAATAAGTTTGTATCAGTGAGTTGACTTTATAGATCAAAGAAATCCAAGCAGATATATGTGAAGAATTTGGTATGAAGATAACTTATTCCACTACTTGGTGAATACTAGAGTATGCATACAGTTTAATAAAAGATAAAATATTTGATTAGATTATTTTTGCATACTGCTATGTGCTAGAACAATAAAATTCGAGTACGGTTACTCATTTAAAAATTAACAGCAGCAATCACTTTAAGTATTTTTTTATAGTTCTTGGACTATGCATTCGATCAATTATTGCAATTAATAGAACATTTTTAAAAGGTGAGTACTAGGGTATAATATTTGTGATAGTTTGTAAAGATGAAAACAATAAAAAACATTTATTGGCATAGGGTATTGCTAATTTTGAAAAACAAATATAATGCTTTTAAGACATGGTTTATGGTCAAACTCCAAGGAATTCTTGGTAATCTTAAAGATATTGTATTAATATATGATTGACACGCTAGTATTAAGAAAATCATTCAAAGGTATTTCCTAATGCATATCATAGGGGATGCATTTATCATTTGAAAGAAAATTTAATCACAAAATAAGATACCATAGAGAAGAAAAGATTAGGAAATATCTGGCTTCCTACTTTGTTGCTGCGAAGGCATATTACCTTGTCGATTTTTAAGAGTAAATTAAGAAGATGTGAAAGATGAAACCAGAGACAACAAGATACTTTGAGGAGGAGATTAGTTTTCTAAATTGGGTTAGATCAATGGGAGTACTCAAAAGATATGACATTATGACCTTTAACATTATAAAGAGCATTAATATTATTAGAAATGATACACACGATCTTCTAGTGACTACTTTAGTTGAGTGGATTCATGAGTTAATGCAAAATTAATTTTTTCTGAGAGAGAAGGCTATAAAAGATATGATAAAATTTATGACAAAGTGGGTCAATTGCAAGGTTTGGAAGCATAATGATACACCGCCAGTATGAATATTCACCTGGTCGATCATTCCCGCTTTGTCATGAAGGATGGAAGTAAAAATAGAATAGCGGACATCCTAACAAAGTCACGCAGTTGTCAGTAGTTTAAATTTTGACAAGTACCTTATGCACATACTATTACAATATGCAGACATACCAAATTACAATATCAGTCTTTGTTTATTACATGTCTGAGTCATTATGTCGGATATATAGCAAGTCAATCAATCAGGTTGGTCACCAATCATATTAGATTATTCTAAAAAAGTGGAGAAATAATAACATATAGTCTTCTATAGCATGCCATTAATTAAAAAGACGTTAGAGAAAGTGGATTCCATCACAAAGTGAGGAACCAACAAAAAATGTGTGTAGCCACTGTAGGCAGTATGGACTTAACCGTCAGCATGTCAAAACTTTGTTGCTTTGTATAATAGTTGATATGACATGTTGGTGTGTATTTCTGTGCTACTTGTATTTGTACACTTAAATTTATACTTAACGTCTATTTTAAGTTAAATTATTTTATGTTACATGTATTAACCTTTTTGATACTTTATTATAAATCATATTAATATTTGTCATATATTTTAGATTTTGTTACTATGTTATTTTTAGGGCTCTCTTTACTTTGATTCACCTTTAGACGAACTACAAAAAGGTAATGGTTAAGGCCATATGACCTAGGTAGGAACCAACAACGCAGAGTATATGTAATCCCTAAAGTTGCAATTCTAATAAAAATTAAATAAGGTCTTGCCCGCTAAAAGAGGGCAATCTCAGCTTAAAGACTAACTCAGACAAATTAGAGCCAATCCTTCTTTGTTTCTCTATACTTAAAATGGTCATAGAATCTATTTTGATTTATCTCAGGTATAAGTTATTATCTTTCTCCATTTCTTAATGTATAATCTCATAACTACATTTACATCTTAAAAAATGTAGAGTATGGCAAAACTAATAATAAATATTTAGTTGTGCAATTTAAAATTTTGGTAGTCCAATTCTATTATTAAATTAATAAATAATTAAAATATATAAATAATTATAAACTTTTAATTAATTAAAATAATTAATTATATTGAATAAAAATATATAATTTTTAATGCTTAATTGAAAAAAAAATAAATTAAACTAAAACATTACACACTAAAGATTCCATACGTGATGCAACTTTTCCATTAAAGGTTGTAGAACCTTTCCTAAATTTTGAATTTATAATTTTTTCTCCTCTTTTATCCTATTTGTTTTCAAAATTTTCATCACTAAATATTTGAGTATATTTTTTTTTGGATAAATTTTAAAAATAAAAAAAATTATAATTCTCTTATTTATGTTTTAATTGTTTTTGTTTCTTTCTCATCTTTTGCGATGCCCATTGTTACCTTCAATGGAGCAAATAAAACCAAAAATAAAATGAAAGGGTAAAATTATATATCTTGTAAGTGACTGCAGTATCCGTCACTAAATTACATTCCATCAGGCCACAAAAAAATATCCAATAGGAAAAAGCCTTACTAAATGTAGCCCACAAGACAAAAAAATTATACTCATTTGTGGCCTGGTGGAATGTAGTTTAGTGACGGATACTGCAACCACTCGTAAGATACACAATTTTACCCTTCTATTTTATTTTTGATTTTATTTACTCCATTGAGTTGGGTAAGAATGGGCATTGGGCTATTCGATCGGGTTTTAGGCAAAACTGAACTAACTCTCAAATTTCTAATTTTGTTTTTATAAGAAAAAATTGAAAATATTAAATATGAAAAGAGTAACTAAACTAATTTTTTCTATTTAATTTTTAAGTCAATTCGGCCTATCTAATTTTTTAGGCTTTTTATTTTTTCTATGTTTAATGCTAAACCATTTTGGAAAAAAGAGAAAGAAAAAGTCCAATCCACCCCAACTTTAGTACAACAAATAAATAACGGATAAGTACAATTTTATCTTTATATTTTGAGTTAATTAATAATTTTACTCCGGTTAAATCTAAAATACTCAATTTTGTCATAATCCGTTAATTTTTGTCGTCAATTTGAATGAAAAATTTACATTTAATATACTTTTACCATTTTACCCTTAATAATAACACATATAAAAAATATATGTAAATAGAAAACGTGTCATTATATGATTTGTTACAAATAATACGTGTTATCGTATAATTGGTTATATTATTAATAAAATAAATTAAAAAATTAAAAACAAAATTGGCACTGTCCCAGAAAAATGACAGTCGGCCGGCCGACCTCCAACCATCATTTTTCGGTGACACGCCGACAACAAAAATTTATCAAATTTACATTATTGGACTCTATTTTTCTTGATCTACATAGTGGTGGGATCGTTTTTGGTAAAAAAAAAAAGACCAAAAAATGGTCAAAAATAGAAGAGAGTGGCGTCAGCCACCGCCGCTCGCAGCTAAACGGTGGGGCAGTGACTTGCACCCCCGCTATAGGTGGATAGATCGGCCGATCCCACCATTGTGTAGATCAAGAAAAATGGAGTCCAATAATGTAAATTTGATAAATTTTTATTGTCAGCGTGTCACCAAAAAATGGTGGTTAGAGGTCGGCCGGCAACCATTTTTCTACGACAGAGCCATTTTTAATTTTTAATTTTTTTGTATAATTTAATTTATTTACAAATCATTATAAAAAAATATACCAATTACATAGTGACACGTATTTATAAGTATTAATCCTATTTTGACACGTGTCATATTGTTAAAGTTTATTTTTAAAATTATACTAAATTAAATTAATAGATGAGATTGTGCCATGTGTTTAAAAAGATAATGAATGAATAAGATTTTGTCACGTGTTCAATGGGTAATTTATTTGTATGGTTAGATTATATTTTTACCCTTTTACCATTAAAATTGACGGTAAAAATTAACAGATTAAGATAAAATTTGATATTTAAATCTAATTGGAATAAAATTATTAATTAACCCAAAATATGAGGGTAAAATTATATTTATCCCTTACTAGAATAACAATAATTAGTAACAAAAAATTAAATTTTTAACCAAATAATTATAATTAGTCAATTTAGTTAATAGACAAAGAGCAATCAAGTTACTTCATTGGAAAACTCAGCTGAGTTCGATTCCCCATTCCCCCAAAGTGTAGTGTGTGTTGTGTAAATGTATCAAAAAAAAAAAAAAAGTTACTCCATTGGCTCCACCAATCAAACACTAATTTACTTTGAAACATAAAATCCTCATCCTCAACTGTGAAATTCTCACAAGCAAACAAACCACGAAATTAGACCATAATTCGAATCACTAGTTACCCGCATAACTTCCATTCACCAAATTTCGCAAGCAAGCTTAAACTAACAATGAATATTCAATTTTCATTTTCAAATGTGTATTTACAATTTTATATTTTCAATAACCACCCGCACAAAATCAACGCAGCATACATCTCATTTCATTCTTTGCTGAAATCAAACTAAACAACAAAATTCAAAATTTTGAATCATATTCAAATTCTAACATATAACAAAAGGTTAAGAGAATTAAAGATATCAAAACCAAAAAAGTCTGCCCAAAAACTATTTGGGCCTACATATGAGAAATTTTAATCCCAAAATAAATTGGGCTCAATCAATGGGTCTTTGCCTTGAGGAAGCCTCACAAGCCCATCTGAGAATTAACAACGTGGTTAGTTTCATAGTTTCAATTCCTTTTGAAACCGTCAATAAAAGTAATTATTCTTCATTTCCATAAAGTTGGATTACTCAAATACCAAAATCCCATTTTGGATTGGTGTTGGGAGGTTAAAAGTGATTTAAAAAAATTAAAATTCAATTTTAATATTTGATAAAATAATTTTAAAATCACTTTTAATGGAATCAGATTTTAAAAAGAAATGAGAGAGTTAGTTTTTAAAATCTGATTTTGACAATTATTTTTATCTTTAAATAATATTTTTTATGTACCCTTGTAAATTCATGAAACTAGAAAAATAAACTTTAAATAAATATTTTTATCATTGAAAATTAATATTTAATTATATTATATAATCAATATAATAAGACATAATTTGAAATTTTTACTTTAGGCCTTAAATACCTTCAAGCCAGCTCTTGGGCATGTTTGCTTTGCCAAATAGGATAGAAAATGATTGGATAAAATTTGTTAGGGTTAAATATAATTGGATAAGATATTAGTATTGAGTTGTGTTTAGTGTGACATAGGATTGGACTAAGACTATTTGAAATTATTTCTGAAGAAAATCAAACAATTAAAGGCACTCATATTAATTCAAATCAATTATTAAATATTTTAAAATTTTGATGTTAGTAAATATAAATATTTAATTCATAATTCAACATATGTTATTAATTAAATAAATTATTTAAATGATGTTTAATTAAGAATTATTTAATTATTATTATTATACATTAGAATATTTATTATTCAATTTATTTTATTATGTCATTTTAAATAATTTATATTGATTCTATCATTTCTATTTTTAGATAAATAAAATAATATAATGAAACTACATTAGGTAAATAATAATCTTTATCCAATTATTATCAGATAAAAATAACAAAACATTTTTTTATAATACTATAAATAATTATTTAATATTTATAAACATATTTTACAGATTTAACTAGCTTATCCCTCATTAACCCATGGAGTTTCCTAAGGTTAATAATTCTTTTTTTATTATTATTAAAGTGGGTCCAAAATAAATTATTCTTACATATTTTGTGTGCACTAAACACAAGATTAGACAAAAATTTTGAACAATAAAACAATCTTATAACATATCCCATATACTGAACGGATCTAAAGGTGATTTTGATGAATGTTAGAGAAGGTTTATGACAATTTATATAATTTCTTTTTTGAAATGTTGACTTACTATTTTGGGGTGGTTTCAAGCGACCGTAATGTGATAGAATATCATTAATTATAATGATTTTATATTGACGTGGTAGGCTGGAAGATAAGGTCTGAACTTGAATCATACATTTTAGTCTTTTTACCTTTGTGAATTCAAAAATAAAGCTCACAAAATTTTTTAAAAGTTCATAAAGTTTAAAAAATTTAATGTTGTGAATTTACTTTAATCGATTTGAATATAAAATGTTTTACAGATCAATTTAGACAAAAATTATGAGAACATTTAAAATTGAACTTGTATAATAAATAATAAAGAAACACATATGTTATGATATGTTTTGGGGTTGATATAAATATTATAAAATTTAAGTGAAGTGTGTAATATGTGATATAAATCTAAGTCTTATGACGGTATGAATCCCAATTTTAAAAGTTATTAGGAATTTGTCTCTTGAACCTTATAATTTTAAGTTAGTATCTCTTATAGAGTGAGTTCAAGCCCTTGAACAAACATAGAGTAATTGGTGTGATTGTGTGCTTTTGTGAAGAATGTGAAAAAAGAGATAATGTAGGGATGTCATGTATACTAAAGTAGCATTTAAGCTTTAATGTGGCGCTCCAAAGAATTTCGGGTTACGGTGACAATTCTGGCTTGTTCTAAGACTATCAAGAGTTGTTATTCTTGTGTCTCTTATAAAGATTATTTTTTATATAAATTATAAGAGTTTTTATAGTGTAAGAGTTTATATTAAGTCAAGACTTCTTATTTGACATCTTATCATCTTAAAATTTGTCTATTTAATAAATTTTAACCCTCTTAAAATACAAAAATAAATTTAATAAATAAAAGTAGAAAGATATGATTTTTATTCCAAATTAAACATTAAATGTTTCTTAGTAAGAAAGTTATCAACTTTTATTTAAAAATGATTCTAAAGGTCAATTAATATTTAATTTGAACTATATTTCTCCATTGAATTTAATAACATAAGTTTATTATTATTTTAGACTAAGTATTCATAAGTGAGCTTAATCTAAGGATCCACATACTTTAAATCTTAATTAGTATAATTTTATACATATCAAATCACGACTCATAAGTTAAACTTCAAAAAATAACTTAAATTTACGTGTCTTAATTTATTATATGTAGCTAGGTATATGTGTAAGCTTGGACCTGAATCTTGTAAATTTTTATATAGCAATAGTTATATAATATTTTAAGTTTATGGACGACTTTTTGAATTAGTGAAATCTGCCTGTATGTTAACCAAATCCTATTAGAAGTCAATGTAATTTAGCAAGACTAATTTGAAAAAGAAAAATAAAGCACTGATTTTGAGTCGTATACACGTATGAATCAATAACTAACTTCTTAAATAGTAAATTAGAATAGATAGATCTCACTTTGATTATGACTTTATCATTGACATAGCAACCTCCCTTGCGGGGCAGAGAGAATCATCTAGCAAATTTAAATATGTTACGGTGAATTCAAGACGTCTTAAGTAAATCTTAATATTTTTATATTCATGCCTTTATGAAATTTTCATGTTAAATTAATGAATACAATGTAAAAAATATATAAGTATAATAGTATTTAATTATACAATTATTATTGAAAAATTATTAACGTACACTTTATTGTAATTGTTTATGACTCATAATTTCTTTTTAAGTATGTAAATACATACACTAATTATAAAATTCATCTATATAATAAATACATATTTTATATAATTTGTATTTGATATGAAATAAAACGGGTACGTTTTACATAGATAGAGATGTAATATACTAAATACGTAAGGATATTTTTTAAAAAGAAATTAATTGTATATCTCTTGCATTTAGTTAAAAAGCAAATTTTTTTTTAATTAAATCAAAATTAATTTAAAATTTATATTAAATTAGAAAAATAAACAATTTAAATGACTGAATAAGTTAAATTAAGTCATATTTACTATTAAACAAAAAAAAGGTGTCATTTAATTTCTATTTTTATTTAGTTTAGGTTTCAGTATCTTGAGATTCACTTTACCTTAAACCTTAAAATATTTTCAATTAATTTCTTGATTTAGTATTTATTTTGATTTTTTGAGATCCACATATTTTTAGTTAATTTTTTAATTTAATCTTTGTTTTGCTCTATTAAGACGCTCGTTCTCTTATGTCATGTCTCACATCAAATAAATTTTAGCGAATTTTGAGTTTATATAAATGAGTAGGTAATATTACTTAACAAATTAGTCTTTTAAGTTAATGACTAGCACCCGACTCGTGACAAGTGATATTAAAATAAACTCAAATTTTTATTTACATGTGACCTTTAAAATCTTTTATCTTAAGCCTTAATAAGTATTGTCACGTGAGAAATAAGTTTTTTAAAAGTAGTGTGGATAGATAATATAGGCTAAGTGGGCCTTAAAATATTATGTCTTTAACCCTAATATAAATTGTTATGTGGTAATAAGTATTGTTATACCTCTAAGTTTGAGCCAAATGTGACTAGGCATCACGTAATTGGTGGGAGATAATGCCAAATTCTATATTAGATAGAATTCAGATAGATCATAAGTATAAATGAGTAGATAGATAACATTACTTAATAGGATTGTCTTTTAGATTGATGGTAAAACTAGTGACACTTAGGATCCACATATTTTCAGGGAATTTCTTAATTTAATTTTTGTACGTAGGTCCCTCAATAGTAGTGCATATAGATAATATGGGCTAAGTAAACCTTAAAATTTCGTGTCTTGAGTTACAATAGAGATTACCACTTAAATAATTAGTCCTTAAAAGTAATGAGGATAGGTAATACGAGTTATATTAGCTATTGAGTTTGGGCCAAATGTGACGATGACACTATGTGATTGGGTTAGAAAAAATATTACGTCCCATATTAAATAAAAATCAAGTAGGGCTTAGGTATAAATAGATCAATAGACAACATTATCTAATAAAATTATCTTTTAAGTTAATGATAAAGCCCCGACTTGTGACACTTGAGATTCACATATTTTCAATGAATTTTTTGATTTAGTTTCTGTTCTGATCTCTTGAGATCCACTTAACCTTAAACCTTACACTCAATTCTACTTTTCATGTGGTAAGATAAATTTTTAAGTTAAATAGTTTCTTTAATATTAAGCTTTCACTTAATAGCTTAAAGTCAGATTCATTATGTAACAATTTAAAATTTATCTTTAATAATATGATTGGACTTTCACGTAACAATTAATTTAAATTTTTAAATTAAATAATTTCTCCAATAAAATCATAAAAAGATTGCATCGTGCAATTAATAAGAAAAGCTTCAAATATACTAATATTAGGCTTCACTTGACAACTTAAACTTAGATCTATGTTTTACATGACAACTTAAATTTTTAGGTTTCAATAATTTCTCTAATAATGTTACAAGAAGATTACACTGTGGATCAATAATAAAATCTCAAAATAAAAGCTCAGCGAGAAAAGAAATGGGGTGCTTGGCTGGATACCTAGCTAAACATTAAGTGATGCTTACAAATTTACTCACCAGAAAACAACTTACTCAAAAAAATTCAGTTACAAATTTATATGATACATTATTTATTTTTTAAAATATATTTTTACTCATATTCTTATACCACACATATATGATTGACATATTGAGTTATTAATTGGCACTATGGCAGCATTATACTATACTTTTATTACAAATTATATAAAAAAAAAATTTAATTATCATATTATTATAAATAATGTTTTGTTAATGCAATATTACACATAAATAATTACTTGAAAATCACTAAAAAAGAAATAAAAAGCTGTTAGATCAATGCTATCCATTATTTAACACTCGCCTTTGGTGATAGTAAGAGTTAGTATCGGCAAAAATCCATCATTAAAATAGTTTCTATTACCATGAACTATAAAATAAAGTAACCATAAAAATTATATCAGGATTTTCTCCTAAATTTCACTACTCATAATTAGTACAAAATAAATGTTAAAAGATTCTTTTAAAAATTACGTATGATTAAATTAGGAGAAAATTTTAATTCAAAATTATTCGATTACTATTATTGTTGTAGTGGTCATGGTCATCACTTATTAACAATATATAATGTTCTAACATGGTACAAGCTATCACCAGCTTCCTCAATGAATAAATTAGCAAATAGTATAATCATATTATATTTTCCGAATATGGTTTATATACGGTGTTTACAATACGGTACAATTCGCTCTACCAACTCATGTTTCCTAAATTAAAAATTAAACAAATGATACCATATGTTTCATTCACAAAAAATCTATGAAAAAGGGGAAGTGAGAAAAATATTTCCAATTTATTTATATTATTAAAGTTTTTGGTTTCTAAGAACTTTTAGAAATTACTCTCACACCTTTAAATCTTTTGAGAACTTCTAGAAATTACTCTTGTACCCTTAAATTTTTAAAAGATTTTTGAGAATGGTATTTTATTGACGTTCAATTGGTTCCAAGTATGTTTTTCAACAACAAGAATATTCTCTTGCAAAAAAAAAAAAAAAAAATCACTCCGATGCATAAGTTAGTAACAATAGAAGAATTGCGTGTTATGTGTGGAAAATATTTATCACGCAAGAAGATTTTATTTTATGTATATGTATGCTCTCAGAGACCAATCAAGATCTCAAAAGTGCTTGGGTTCTTATGCTATGTTTCTTAAATATATGTGAATCTCTTCGATGAATGTAAGAATATAATGCGTGCCCTTCCATAGTGCAGTGTCATAGAGTTTAATTATTATACAAATAGTCTTAAGATAAGATGAAGTTCAATCCATTTCAAGGTTGAAGTGATTTAATTTGTTTTAAGATGAATTATCTTATTTTCAAGAGAAGTTTTTGAAAAGGCCGATTAAAATATGATGTATACATGCGGTTTTATGTTCATACAAACATACATATGCATCAAATAGATACATGTAAGCATCAATATACTCAACGGAAGTGTTAAAACAATGATGAACATATTTAAATATATTTTTAATTACATTAAAACTTAATTGAGAAATCATTACCTTTGAAACCTTTGAACTAATTTTGGAGAATCCGCCCAAAGTGATTCTTATTGGCAGTACTAGTGATTAATATGATGGGATTAATTAGTTAGACAACAACTTGAATCCAACTATTAGGTTTAGCTTCTTAAACCCTAGATTAACACCTTAATCTTAAAAGTTCAACTCTTAAACTTATGGACATATATTATTACGGTGGTGGCTTGGACAATGGAAGAATAAGATGAGTATTAGAGTGTAACACTTACACTTTAAAAATGAGAAAATAATTTCTTCACATTTTGCTCTCTAAATGGCCGGCCACCAAAACTTCAACAACCTATCATATTTTGTTTTTATTTTCATTTAAATGCTACTACATTTCACTTATAATGCATTTGGCTTTATTTCACTTGCATTTCATTTAATTTAGATATTTTAATCTAAGTAAAGTAAAAAATTAACATTAATTAGGTTTATTTTAACTCAACACTTAAGTTAACAAATATCTAATTAACTTAATCCTAGTTAACAAATATAAATTAGGTTATGTTAACTTTAACTTAATCATTAAATAAAGTTAGATATTTACCTTAGTCAAACTATAGTTAATAATTAACTATAATTTAGTTAACTAAATATCTTAATTTAAATTAACCCTTTGGTTAATTATTAACTAAAATTAGGTTAACTATTAACCCTAGTTAAGCTAATAATTTATTTAATAATTAATTAAATTATATTTAAATTATTTAAAAATTAAATAATTAATTAAGTAAAATTTTTCGTAAACCCTCAATAAACCCAAAAAAGGTTCCACCAAACCCACACTTGAGTTAACTACATCGAGGATTCATTATGCCTAAAGTGTCACTATTTAATTGATCAACATCAATTATTATCTAATTAATTGTACTTAACACTTAAGTATTGACGCGCACGCATCCCAAAGATACCTGAAACAAATATTTAATTTTGTAGAATTTTACTGGATTGAACTATTCAATCTAGTACGCTGCCTCAGTGCACAACGAGTACATTTCATACTACGGGACTCTCTAGGTCCATGCTCGACTCGTTAAATAAAACTATTCCATGAGTTTATGATCAATGCCCTATGCACACGTCATAGATATTATAAATCTGCGCGTTAGACCATACAAGTTGAGGTCAGAACGCATACATATAATCCTTCCATTACTTACACCCTAGATGAGTAGGGATAAATGTTAGTATCGTCAAATCCTTATGTGATCATTAAATCTTGTCTCTAGGTTTGTATCTCGATGAAAAATATAAATAAATACTTTTGTTACATTGTTCAAGCCTGTGGGATACACTTTTCTCGGGTTAATTACTCATGACCGTAAGACTTTATGAGACACAATCTTGAAGTATCGGATATATAACCCACCTATGTGAACTAATGAATCCCTTATCTACGCATACCAGACTCCAGAAGCATCGGACCACACCCAACAACACGTAACGGTCAGACCATGAAAGGTTTTTAACGTTTATGTAACCAAAAAATGATGGATCACCCACAAGTCCACTATGGCGATCAAATCAAAGGATCACATATACTACTCCACTCGAGAGGACCTACCATTGACGGTTTCATAAGATATCTATTAAAGTCTTCATGAGTCTGTTCAGTATTCAGTCCTAATTGAATACTTGTATGTCTATATGAGCTCTAAGCTCAATGTCAGCTAAAAACAACCCTCTGTACCCTACAAATATAGACATACACTGATATATATGAAAGAGATTCACCGATAAACCTGCATTGGTGAAAATAGATCTGGAACACAGTGTTTGGAAATACATTTGCATAATGACATTTCTTAGAACCATTGTAACTCTTTGCAACTATGTCCTTACTAGTATATCCTCAGGTCTTTGTCCCATAGATAAGGTTCTAATTCTTTAGATCTTGTTGACTCTTATAACATGCTGACTCTTATAACATGCTAACTCTTAACAGTTTAACTATTAGCATTTATAACCATCAACTTTACTAACTCTTAGCACCGGTCTAAACTCTTTTAAATCAGATCTAAAACCTTTCAGATCATACAGTGTCTGTAGTATGACAAACATCATTACCATTTATTAAAGGGTACTAGCGATTTAATAAAATATACATTGTATAAATATTATCATATAAGTATTCATACAAATATGGATGACATGTAAGCACATACTATAACAAACTCCTACTTGCTCAAGTGCTATTCATTTTAGTATCTAATACCTATAGACTCTAAGTGTTTCTCAAACGGCTTTAGAGTTAAGGTCTTAGTCAGTGGGTTCGCTATATTATTAATAGAATTTACTCTACAAATTATTACATCTCATTTAGCAAAGATCTCTCTAAATATATGATATTTTCTCACCATATGTTTAGATCTCTGGTGTGCTCTTGGCTCTTTTACTTGTACTATGGCTTCATTATTGTTGTAGAATAATATGATAGGATCCATCGAACTTGAGATCATTCCAAGTTTAGCGAAAAACTTTTGTATTCACATTATTTCTTTCAATGTTTATAAGGCGGCGATGTACTCCACTTATGTTGTAGAATCAGTTGTGGACCTTTACTTAGCACTCTTCCAACTCATTGCGGCACTGTTGAGGATAAACACATAATTAAATATAGACTCTCTATCATCCAGATCAAATTGAAAGTCTTAGTCTATGTATCTTCTAACCTGTAAGTCACTAATCAAATGAAAAACTTGTCATTTGTACCCTTAAGGTATTTGAGGACATGTTTGATTGCCATCCAATGACTGTCACCTAGATCAGACTAGTATTGGCTAGTAACACTTACAGTCATACTGATGTCCGATCTCGTGCATATTATACCATATATCAAGCTTCTAACAACTGATATATATGGTATGTTAGACATTCTAATTCTTTTATCTTCTGTTTGAAGAGACATTCGAAAGATAACACCATGTCTAAAAGGTACACTAGCTGTCTTACAATTAGGAAAACTATACCTTTTTAAGACATTATGAATGTACGATGATTGAGATAGTCCTATTAGTTTTCTAGCTCTATCTTTATAAAGCGTTATACCCAGTATATAAGAAGCCTTTTCTAAATCTTTCAAAAATAAGTTCTTACTTAGATAGCTCTTCTTTGATTGTAACATACCAATATTATTTCCAATGATAAGTATGTCATCAACATATAGAATTAAGAAGACTATTATGCTCTCACTGAACTTTCTTTACACACAAGCTTCATTTTTGTTTTTTTTAATAAAACTAGATCCTCTGATTACATCATCAAAATAAAGATTTCAGCTTCAGGAGGCCAGTTTAAGTCCATAAATAGACTTCTTCAGTTTGCACACTAGACTAACTGTTTGGTTAGATGCAAAACCTTCAAACTATTTCAAGTATATCTCTTTCTCAAGATATTCATTCAAGAATGCCTTTGTTACATCTATCTACCATATTTCAAAATCATAATATGTAGTGATAGCCAATAAAATCCTAATTGACTTCAACATCATTATTGGTGCAAAGGTTTCCTTATAATTGATCCCAGATCATTAAGCATAACCTTTAGTAATTAGTCAAGCTTTGAAGGTCTCTACCTCTTCATCTTGCCCACGCTTCCTTTTGTAAATCCATTTACAACCAATGAGAACTATTTCCTCAGGAAGCTAAACTAAGTCCTAGACTTGATTGTGATGTATTGAGTCAATTTCAGATTTCATGGCATCTTGCTATTTTCCTGAGTCAATCTCTAACAACCTCTATATAGATCAAAAGATCATTTCTTTCAAGTAAGAAAACTCCAAGGGCACCTTCAGGTATCTGACTATACCTGACAGGTGGTATGGACTTCTTTTTCAATCTATGTAGAGGGTATGTCAAAGGTGTTTGGTTGATTGAGCCTGATATTCCATCTCTGGTTCATTTTAATTATGATTAACTTCATTAACTTCAACCTTTCTACAATTACCACGATCTATGAGAAAATCTTTATCTAGAAAAGTAGCATAACAAGAACCGAACACGTTTTGCTCATTCGGATCATAGAATTGGTATCCCATGGAATTCTTGGGATACCTTATGAACCGATACTTTTACTCCTTGAGTGCAAATTTATCTTGTTGTGAAACTTTTATGTAAGCAGGATAGCCCCAAATATTAAAGTACTTAAGACTTGATTTTCTTATTTTCCACATCTTATGCGGGAGTGGTTAGAATAGCTTTGGATAGAACTCTATTCAATATGTAAGCAACATTTTTCAGAGCATAACCCGATAGGTATTCTAAGAGATCGGTAAAACTTATTATTGATCGAACCATATCTAACAAAGTTTGATTCCTCTTCTTCAAGACATCGTTGTCTTGCGGAGTACTTGAAGGACAATATTAAGTGAAAATCTCATTATTCTTTAAATAATTTTTGAAATTATTGCTCATGTACTCACTGCCTCGATCTAATCGAAAGCACTTGATATATATACTAGTTTGTTTCTCTACTTTAAGTCAGAATTCTTTGAACTTTTCAAAGGTTTCTGACTTATGTCTTATAAGAACCACATACTTATATCATAACAAATCATTGATGAAGAGTATGAAGCATCGAAAACTACCTATTGCAGCGTGATTTATTGGATCGCATACATCACTATGTACTAGTTCCAATAAATCAAAGACACAGTGTTTAACACCCATAAATGAAGATTTGGTCATTTTTTCTTGAATGCAGAATTCACAAACTGGATAAGGTTCTATGGTCAGATCTGGTATTCGTCCATTCTTAACTAGACGAGTTAGGTGTCTCACACCTATATGTCCTAATCTCATATGTCATAATTCTGTTTTATTTAAAGTTTTTGAACTAATACTAGTACTAGCTTGCACATTCACTATATTTCTTGTTGTATTCAATATATAATATCCATTCATTAACTGACACTTAGCTAATATTACATCATTTGTATAATATAATATAGGGAGCAGTTCTAAATATACACATGGTACCATTTACTATCAAGTATAGGAAGGGAAATAATCTGTCTAATGATGTTACGTACATACATGAAAGAAGTAAATCAAAAAGCTCAACTGCCTCGACTTATAGGAAATCTCAATTTTTGACTCGAAGTAATACTTCTCCCGGATGGAGGGATCTAACTTCCCTCAGACCCTATAAAACATTACAGATATGAGAAAGAGCTGCGGTATCTAATACCTAACCTGAATTAGCATCAGTTGCAATAGAAATGTCAATGATATAAATGTATATACCTGAGGGAGTCTTCTTCAAAGAGGCAAGGTATTTGGGATAGTTACGTTTCCAATGCCTATCTTTGCTACAAAAGAAGCACTTTTCTTTTGCCTTATCATTCTTCTCTTGAGGCTTAGATATCTGTCGCCTCTGAGGACCCATTTAGGGTTTTTGCTTCCCCTTCATTTTCTTTTTCTCCTTGAACTTCTTAGAAGTCCTTGAAGCAGAAGAAGAAGCATCTTGAAGCAAGAGAGTCGAGCCCTCTTTACTCATATCCTAATGTATTATCTTCAGCATATTGTGAAGATCAGTATAAGTAGGGGACAATCCCTGTATATTGAAGTTCATGATGAACTGTGCATATGACCCCGACAATGATTGGAGAAATTTCCCTAGGTTATTATTAAGAGAAATGTCCATAGTCTCTAGTTTCTCAATGAATCTAATTATCTCGAGCACGTGGGGATTCACTGGATTGTTTTCGGAGAGCCTAACCTAAAAAGCGCTTTGACAACCCTATAAATCATGACCTGGGGTCGGCCACTAAAGAGCTAATTTAAATGGAGTATAATGATACTAGCACTATCCATACGGATATCCTCCCACTGCAGGTCAGTGGATATCAAGGCGACGATGTATGATTTAACCTTTAAATCATCATCCAACTATTTTTGATACATCACCCTTTCCTCTGGAGTGGCTATATCAGAAACACCTCTAGGCAGTTTTTGATCAATAACGTATATGAGCTTCTCTGAATTTAGAAAAATTTGTAGATTCATGAGCCAGTATAAATAATTTTATGCACCTTTAAGTTGGTATGCATCAATTATGCGCACCAAAGGGTTAGCGGATGCCATTATAACTTTAAAAAACAAAACAAAATAAAAGATGTCAGTGGACATAAAATTATTAAATCGTTAATAAAATATTTTAAATCATGGATATAACAATTATACAATTTTTAATTTAAAACACTCTTCCGCTGCTTTATGTAATCCTTTTAATCTCTCGAATGGGATAATGACAGCCTAAACTCTTTTAAACTATATAGCAGGAAGTGGACTCTATTAGAATTTTACTCAAGCCACAAATTGTAGCGATCTAGACCTTTGTAAACATAAAAGGTAGATAACTCTTGTCAATTGCATCTCATGCAACTCTTAACCCTGATCCTAAGTACACCTTATCCGCATACCATAGTGAGCTAGGGTAAATGTGTTCTAGATTAACTTGTCAACTAATAAATTTATGTTACTGATCTACCCGCTCACTGTAACGATCTAAGGTAATATTTTGCATATATTTACCTTATCTCATGTTTAACTGGTATAGACCGAATTACACTAACCAAATCCATCACACTTAGCGATCTTGGAAAAAGACCTATATGACCGGTTTAGCATCGTATAATGTAATAAAATTTAATCTCATTAAGAGAGATTTTAATACACTAGCTCCCATCATATGGGAATGTGATTTCTCAATCAGTCATTTATTTTTGTGTAAGCATAATTAACCTTCATCAGTATGGATTCTATTGTGGTTACCATCACAGAGAAAAATGATTATAGTTTATAATACAAACTTTTAACTCTTATTACTGTATCTCATAAATCTCACATGCATATTTAATTTTTTTAAACAAATTTTTTTAAAAACTTTATAAGTGAATAGTGTTAGCACCGTGACATTGAGCTCCCAACGCTACAGCGCTAAAGAGGTTCCCCAGTGCCGCGGCTCTAGTTTTTTAGCGTTGCGAGGCTAGGGCCTGGAAGCCCCAACACTGCAGTACAGGTCTACTAGTGTTGTGACTTGGGGCCTAGAAATCGACATTCAACATCCAACATTGCAGGGCTGGGGTCTGAAAACCCCATCGTCGCGGTGTGAGACATGAACTCTGTTACGTTCTAGCAGCTCATTAGATCGAAACTTGCATTTCAACACTTGAAATACATTATTTGAGCCTCGAATCAATTCAAACACATATTCAATAGTAAATACATTGAAATCAACACAAAAACTGCTATAGTACTAATTGAAAGATTCGATTACAATACGATGTATACATATTGTTTTGTGTTCATACAAATATACATATTCATCAAATACATACATGTAGGCATCATTATACGCAGCGGAAGTGTTAAAACAATAATGACCACATTGAAACATATTTTTAATCATATTAAAACTTAATTGAGAAATCTTTACCTTTGAAGCTTTCAGACTAATTTCTGGGAATCTGTCCAAAGTGATGCCCGTTGGCATTTCTAGTGATCAACATGGTAGGATTAATCAGATATACAACAACTTGAATCTAACTACTGAGTTTAACTCCTTAAACCCTAGATTAACACCTTAATCTTAATGGTTTAACTCTTGAACTTATGAACATATGTTGTTGTGGTGGTGATGACTTGGACAATGAAAGAACAAGATGATTATTAGATTGTATCACTTACACTTGGAAAAATAAGAAAATAATTCCTTCACATTTTGTTCTCTAAATGGCCAGCCACCGAAGCTTCAACAGCCTATCATATTTTGTTTTTATTTTCATTTAAATACTATTACATTTCACTTATAAAGCATTTGGTTTTATTTCACATGCATTTCATTTAATTTAGATATTTTAATCTAACTAAAGTAAAAAATTAACATTAGTTAGGTTAATTTTAACTCAACACTTAAGTTAACAAATATCTAACTAACTTAACCCTAGTTAACAAATGTAACCTAGGTTAGGTTAACTTTAACTTAACCATTAAGAAAAGTTAGATATTTACCTTAACCAAACCATGGTTAATAATTAACTATAGTTTAGTTAACTAAATATCTTAATTTAACTTAATATTTTAGTTAACCATTAACCAAAGTTAGGTCAACTATTAACCCTAGTTAAGTTAATAATTAAATAAATTATATTTAAATTATTTAATAATTAAATAATTAATTAAGTGAAATTTCTGTTAAGCCCTCAATTAACCTAAAGTGGGTCCTATCAAATTCACACTTGAGTTAATTAAACCGAGGACTTACTATGCGCTACATGTTACTATTTAATTGATCAATAATAATTGTTATCCAATTAATTGTACTTAACACTTAAGTATTAACGTGCACACATTTCAATGGTACCTGAAATAAATATTTAGTTTTGTTGAATTTTATTGGATTAAACTATTCAATTCGGTATATTTTCTCAGTGCACAACGAGTACACTTAATATTGCGAAACTCTTTAGGTCCATGCCCAATTTGTTAAATAGAACTATTTTAATTGCCCATGCATATGTCATAGATATTACAAATCAGTGTATTATACCATACAAGTTGAGTTCGAAATGCATACGTATGATCTTTTCGTCATTTACATCCTGAATAAGTAGGCATATAGGTTAGTATCGTTAAATCCCTATATGCTCATCCAATCTTGTTTCCAGATTCGTATCTTGATGAACAATATAAATAAATACTTTTGTTACATTGTTTAATCCTGTGGAAAATGCCTTTTTTGGGTTAATTGCTCACGGTCGTAAGATTTTATGAGACACAATTTTGAAGCATCGGATATACAACCCATCGATGTCAACTAACGGATCCCTTATCTATGCACACCGAACTCCAGAAGTATCAAAACACACTCAACTATGCATAGCAGTCAGACCATGAAATGTCTTTGATATCCGTGGAACTAAAGAATGATGGATTACCCACAAGTCTACTATGGTGCTCAAGTCAAGGGACCACATGTACTATTTAACTTAAGAGGACTTACCATTAATGGTTTCATAGGATATCTATTGGGGTCCTCACGAGTCTGTTCAGTATTCAATCCTAACTGAATACTTGTATGCCTATACGAGCTCTAAGCTCACTGTCAGCTAAGAACAATAATCTGTACCTTACAAATATAGACATACACTAATCTATATGAAGGAGATTAACCGATAGACCTGCATTGATAAAAATAGATCAGGAACACAATGTTTGCTAACCTTTAGCACCGATCTAAACTTTTCTTAGATAAGATCTGAACCCTTTCAGATCATACAATGTCCGTAATGTGACAAGCATCATTACCATTTATTGAAGAGTATTAGCAATTTAACAAAATATATATTGTATAAATATTATCAAATAAGTATTCATATAAACAGGGATGACATGTAAGCATATACCCTGATAGTTCTATCGTTACTCTTTTAAGAAGTAATTTAATCTTGAGACAGAATGTGGTCTCAATCTTGGCTAAATACGTGACATACCATTGATGCGATATAATTTAATCAGTCATGCAACAATTATATCGGATAGGTTATCATGATAAGAGAAATTATTAAGAGAAGATATGTTCAAACCTGACTCAAGTTCCATGTTTGTTTCTTGTTAGGAAACATAGGGAAGCTTGAGTTCGAACAAAACTATATTGTATACTTGAACTTGGGCTCTTCTTTGTTCGAAAGGTATTTCGATATTTGCGATTTCAGTGGGCCTAATTCTGGATCTAACAATCTTCTTGGCCTTATTAGTTTCTCTGTCAGTTTGTTGTTAGTTTTGATTTTGGGCCTTTTAGATAAGTCTACCCTCTCTTATGAGTGATTCTTAAATTAGGCTTAATGCCATGATGGGCTTTGTCAGTTATGAACCCAATAATTATCATTTCAAGTTATATAAAAATCTTCAAGCTTTATGTGACTGGATTTTTAATTCTAGCTTAATAAAGTATATATATCGGTCTATAATTACACTAAGCTTCATATATAATCCTTACTAAAGCCCCAAAATTCTTTTTATATCAATTGGTTTAATTCTTGAACCACGGAAGTATTCATCGATGATCTTTAATCTTTCTTCTTCCTCTCTCTCTTGTCACTTAAAAAAAAAGGCTTTTGATGATAGAAATTTGCTATCACAAATCATGTTTCATAATATAAAACTTCTATCACCAATTTGTGATAGATACATTCTATTGTAGAATTTTTTATCACTAACTTCTTATATCGTTTAGTGAGAGAAAATATCTATCATTAAACAATGATTTTTGTCCTACGTGTACAAAATATATGTGGCACAAAATGCATACATGTTCGATTACGTGCATGCTAATTTGGCACTTGGTACGGTATATGACATAATTGTGATGTCATTATGCTGATGTTAGAGAAAACAATGTGAGCTCATCAAAATACATTATCTGTCATGAATTTCTAATAGTTTCTATCACAAATTTGTGATAGATAGACATATGGATTATATTATCTATCACGAATTCGCGTTAGATGATGACCCAATTGCATTTATTACATTTAATAATCAATTGTTCATGTTTGATGAAATCTAAATTATATTCGTATAAATATATTAAATATTTAATATATTTATATAAATAAAAAATATATATTACAAAAATTAAAATATTCAATGAACATTATTAGCAAAAATTCAAATAACCATATATAATTATATTCATAAAGTATAACAATATATACAATAATTCAAACATCTTTAGACTAAAACAGATACACAACATAAAGTATATACTACACCATAAAGTATCCAACATGTAACTTAGACCTGTTTGAAACTTGTAACAATTGAAGATACAAGTTTAAATAGGCAGCATAGCACAAGTGCCAACTTCTAAAAGGTTCTATCAAGTTAGAACAACATTAGTACATCATTAACATAGTTTGAAATTTGTAAATCAACAAACTCAAAGCAATAGTGCCTCTGAACTGTCTTATCCCACCATCAAATTGAAGAAATTTCAAGTTAGTTATTATATTGTACCACTAAATTGAGAAATAAAGTTAGAATAAAATACAAAATATTTAGTGACAAATGTAATATACATAGCTTATATCTTATAAGAGACAAAACAAATGCCCACTCTACACGAATCTCATCTATCTTCTCCTTAGTATATGCTGCCTTACCCATGAACTGATAACATATTAAGTAGAAAAATTAATTTATTATTGATTGTACATAACTTCAAGGTGCACATACAAGTAAATAAACTTAAAGAAATAATATCTACAAATAAATTGTATAGAATCAATAACTTACTTGTATTACTATATTTTAATGAAATTTGATTACCGTATCATGTTGTAAAATAAATATTGAAACCAAAGTTTTTCACAACCTTATAGTCTTGAAAGGCCCAAAAGATGGCATTTTGTGCAATGTAAATGAGAAAAAGAAAATAAATTTTATTTAAGACAATTTAAAAGAACTAACATTTTGTGTAAGGACGTTGGAATCGTTTATAATATCCCTCATGTACGCCATGACATACAGTCTGCATTCGACAGTTCTTGGTTAAAGTAGGGCTTGGAAAAAGAATTCTATAGTTAAGAGACTGATATAGTTAAAATGTACTTAGAAATAATATTTTCACCTTAACTTGAATCCAACTTATTGGTGATCTTTTTCTGTTGGAACTATCTAGAGCTAAATGAATGCATATACCACTAATTTAAAAAAGAAAAGTAATTGATCACTTATTCGCACTTGAAACAAAATTAAATTTGTTGTGTTGATATGTAAAACTCACTTATTAAAAATGGTCTGAAAGTCGGGGCATATTTGACCTTCCAAATGATCTAAATGATAAACTATTTTGTTGAAGAGGTCAATAACAGCAAGAACCTAATGAAAACTATATAATTAAAAAATGTCAGAATATTAAAAAATCAATAAAATCTAAAATGCATTATATTAACTTATACTCAGGATTGTAAGGGACTAGTTACAACTGGTTGTGCGACATACTTTGAATACGGTCTGCAATGGCACGTGAGCGTTCATTGGCCACTATCCTTGTGACTGATTTTCCTACAAGAGAGACGATAAATCGATTGATGAATCCAAGTGCATGGGTCAATTTGGACTCCTTCAGCTTTTCGTACAATGACTTATGTAAACATTTAAAAATAGTCACATTGTCATGTTATTTGAAATTAAAATAGAGTAAAAATACTTGCCACAAATAAATATTGCTCACATTTTATGCATTTGTATACAACATATACTGAGAGGTGTGAGGTACATAACATACTTACAGTCCTGTTGCAGTAGCCAAATTGTATATTGACGTCCACAAATTTGAGCCTCAAATGTAACTTCTTTTGCTATCTAACCAAGACATTTATCTACTAATGTTCTAAACATCATATATTATGGTCATCTAATGAAGTTATATTTATTTTCATGTCTTGTATTCATCATAAACCCTTGTATAAGTTTAGGAGTGGCAATATATATCCTCTTGGGACTGGTTGTTGGTGGGTACATCATGAAAACATTGGATAAATAATTGTTTATGTAAAATAGATAAAGTTAACTATAAAAAAAGTAAAAATCAATATATATATATATATACCATTTCCTAAACAGCGAGCAGCTTTGGACTTTGTTTTTTTTTTTATAAGGGTTTTGTTGCCATATTTTCGGGCAATTCTTTCTAATGCTCTAGTTGGTGTACTTTGAACCTTCATGAGAGTGCCTTCATCTTAAGTGATTTATAATAGAATATTAGTAAATGTCATTTTATAATCCTTTATAAATTAATTGACAGTATGCAATGGTAAAGTAAAGTAACTTACATTGAAATTTTTTGGTGATGGCAAGTCAACATCTATATCTAGCTTTTTGACAAATGTTAACTTGTTTGAGCTATCACCTTCAGAAAACTTGGCAGTTATTTATAGTTTTTCCTCCAAGGATGCAAGCTTTGCATTCATTCTTGCTATTTCTTCATCATACTTTAGCATTTCATTCTTCAACAAGTGATCTCTAATTGGTATGTTAAAGTATATGTTAGTGGTGATATACTTGCCTACTCCCTAAAAATGCCCAGTAGTAGGCTTCATTCCCAAAGAATGAGCCCAAATGTCATTTTCTCCTTTAAAATTAGATGTATCCTTTCTTGCTTTACTTTTATAATCTTTCTATAAGTACATTGACACATACATGTAGCAATGGTATAATTTATCACCCATAAATGGCAATTTCTAATTTATAACCTACTTTAACAAGTATTAAACCTATAGTATACAACAACTAACATGACTAGGTTGATATAATTTCTAATTTATGACCAAGTATTAAAGACTAATTGATGACCAGGTTGACATTGGGAATGTTGACAGTATATGGTGGTTGACATACTGTAAATGCATACTGTCAGCCATCACTTTCATAATGTTCCTACAAGTATATTGAATAATAAATGGAAGTTTCTAATTTATGTTGTGCTTTAACAATAATTAAATGTACAACATGCAACAATTGACAAGATTAGATTGACATAATTTTAAATTTATGACCAAGTATTGAACACAAGAAACTGCAATAACAATTTATGGCCAAGATGCAAATACCAAAATACTGATAGTATAATTTTGGATGGGTTGTGATAGAAATTTGTAGATACCATGACAGTATACCAAGATAAGAATTAACATGCAAATGCCATGCTACAAGTATATTTCCATAATTTATTGAATCTAAAATTATCTATTAATAATATCGCAATAGAGTTAAGAATATTAAAATGTTGGAACTAATTGGCATCACTACGGAGCTGTACGAGCCATTCTTCCTCCTTTTTGCTTATTTTTAAGTGACACTTTTGTTAATCTATGTTTCAGTAAGACCGGTCTCCTACATCTATTAAGGGAAAAAAACAATGTAAATACTATACGCCTTAAGGTATAATTGTACTTGTTACAGTTTCTGCTGTAAAAATAATTGGTAGGATGTTCTTAAAAATTAAAGAAGGATGTCTTACTATCTTTTCAATTAATCCCATATAACCCTTCTGCCCTAAAGTATGATTGTCCTTGTTAAAGTTTTATTTTTCAATTGAAAATTTTCTTTTACTCTCTAAAAATCAACAAAAAACAACAAACTATGTTAGATGACTGAATAAACTTATAACTAAAATTACAAAATCAAATTTATTATACTTACCGTGAATTCTAATAATAACGTAGATTTCATAAATGCATTTTAATCTTCTTGTCTAATCCAATTGTAATTTATTAGTGGCTTCTTCAAAGCTTATTTATTGTGCTTGTGTGGTAGAATGTAGTTGGCGGTTAAATGGTATCTAAATGTCCGATGGATAATACCTATGGAGTGTAAAATCTGTTTCTTAACGAGGATCAATGTCAAAACGAACCTATGCAACAAGGCATTAAATGTCAAACCTATCACATGTTATATATATTCAAATGCATAAAGCATTTAATTAAGTAATTTATATCAAATATTACCTATATCCACTTCCAAAGAGACTATTTTCATTAAGATGGAACATTTCGCCAGTCTGTGTACACAATAGGAATCTATTAACTAATAATTAACCCAATGAATGCGGTTAAGAAAGTTCCCACCTATCCTTTTAGCACATAAATCTATTGTATTTCGCCTTAATTTTACTTCCATCTTTTGATTTTTTTCAAACCCGTCTTCTTTGTCAAACTGTGTGTGTGTCTATCAATGAAATCCATGAAACCCTTATCCTTACTATTGCTCATACTACTGTCTGAGTGCTTGTCCGTCATCATATAAAAAAAGATGGCAAAATAATAAACAAATGATATTGTAATATATAGCAAAATAATGTGTAAATGATATTATAAAGTATAGCAAAATAATGTATAGGTTCAATAAGAAATAGCATAATGATATTATAATGCATAATAAAATAATGTTTAGTATAAATAAGAAACAACATTCTGATAACAACTCTAAAAGGATTATAATTTATGGTAATTACAAAATAATATAATTTGAGCAACTTAGCCATTAACTTACTGATATTCTTATTTTCAATTGGTTGACTAATATGTATTCACCATCCATGCTCATATAATTTGGATTGGTTTCATCTTTCACATTAGATGCATCATCCTCCGAAGGTGGTTCATTCATCAATGGTAATTGAATGTTTATACTATCCGCCTCATCAACATTACATTTTACTTTCTACCTCTTTGCGACATCGTACAAATAATAAAATGTTTTGTACTTTCTTGATCTACCATGTAAAAATTTTATTTTACTTGTGAAGCCAATATAAATGTATCTGACTTATGGCCTATCCTACTAAGTTCAACAATTGTAAAGCCATGCTTATCAATCTTCACACCATGTTCATTATCAACCCAATTACACTTAAACTATCGGATTTTTATCCTTAGCACTAGCAATTTGCATTGATGTTGCCACCACACTAATACCATTATTTTACGTCACTCGGTTTGCATCTCGATGTAATGTATAAAAGGTGTAATCGTTTATCTGATACCTTTGATATCTAATGACATTTGGGCTTGGTCCTTATTCCAACCATTGCACAACTTCAGATATTGAATCACCATTTTGTTACGCATTTAAAACCTAAAAATATACGAGTATTAAAATATATTCATACTAATATAAGTTAAAGTCTTAAAACAAATAAAGATGTTAAAAAAATATTAACATACTTCATTTTGGAACCAATATCAAAATGTACGGTTATATTGCTCTTGCAACCATTTTGGATTGATTGATTGACACGGGTATTATTTCTTAAGCCATAAAAAGTACTCCTTGTAGTCAGTGAAAGAGTTGTTATATAGTCAACATATAATTGCTTAAGTTTAAAGTTTTATCTATCGATCTAAAGGATAACAACACTTACTTAATATAAGGTTGAACATCCTTTGTATTCTCTAACACATAGCGATATGCTTTATCTAATAGATCACTGTCAACATATGTAATCTGACCACCAATATGCCTAGATGGATGTCTAATTGTATTAACGTCTGACATGTATTTTGCACAAAATTCCATTAATTCTTTAACCACGTCACTTGGCAATGCACCATTCTAATCGATTACGATTACTCAAATAAACCTTAAGAACTTTTACATACCTCTAAAAAGATATATCCACCTAAGGCAAATCGGTCCACATAATCTTACCTCTTTAACAAGATGGATAGTTGCATGGACTATAGTGTCAAGAAGCTAGGTGGAAAATACTTCTCACATAAACATAATGTGATTTCAAGACCCTGTTGTAATTTATCTAAAGTTTCTAGGTCGACCGTTGGGCTGTTCAAGGCATTAAAGAAGAATGGCAACCTAGTAATAGTAACGCTAACATGCTTTGGCAAAATATACCTTATAGTTAGCAATATGAATTGTTGCATCAAAATGTGACAATTATGCGGCTTTAAACCTACAATCTTTATATTATTAATAGATACAAGGTTTCCAAAGTTAGAACAAAATCATATAGGTATCTTTATGTCTACCAATGTCTTATAGAACATTTTCTTATCTTTTTTAGTTGTACATTCAGCTAGTAAAATTATCTGATTGTTATGCTTCTTAGAATGTAGCGCTTCTCTGATCTTTAACTTCTTTAAATCCAGCTTTGATTTTATGTCATCTTTGATTCTATTTGGAATATTTAACAACGTTCTATAAATGCTCTCTCACTCATTTTTCTAAATATGCACGATACGATATCCAATTAATGTCAAATTAAAAAAAATCTCCAATATGGTAGGCCAAAGAAAATGGATTTCTTCTTCCAATATACAACTCTATATTGCTTGTTCTTTCCCTATTTATTTTAAATACCATCTAAGAATTTAAATATTTCATCTTCGCTCAATGGTATAGGGGAGGTTCTAAGCTCCGTTTCACCATTAAGAGTTCTCATCTATGCACGATATGGATGATCAGCTGGAAAAAAAAGTCGATAACTATATAACAAATTTTCTTACACTGCTTTAGCCTACATGCATAAGTTTCCTCTTGAAATATAGGCAAGTGAAATACCCTTTTATGGTAGCACTAGACAAGTTGTTATATACAGGGAAGTCGCTTATGGTCTACAAAAGTACAACTCTTAAGGAAAAACCTTTTTTCTTACATGCATCAAAAGCTTCGACTCCCTCATCTCAAAGTATTTTTAAGTCATCAATTAAGAGTGTCAAATACACATCAATATCATTAATTGGATGTCATGGACTAGGAATCAACAAAGATAATAACATGAATTTCCTTTTCATACATAACCAACGTGGAAGGTTATAGTTGAAAAAAATAATTGGCCAACAACTATAATTACTACTAAGTGAATTATGTGGATTAATACCATCAGATGAAAGTGCATTCTAAGATTTTTGCTATTAGATGCAAAATCAGGCCACTTATTATTAATTAAGTACTACGTAGGAGAGTCAGTTGGATGTCGAAGCTTACCATTATTCTCTCTTATAGTTGCATGCTAAGTCGATTCTTTGGTAGGTTTAGGAGATTAAAACATACATCTCAACCATGAAATGATAGAAAAATACCATACAACTTTAGCAATAAGCTTATTTGTCTTCTTTGTACTAACCTTTCAGTGTTACTTCTATCTTGATACACCACAAGATGGATATTGAGATAGATATTTATACTCATTTCTTTACAAAATACAATCATTAGGGCATGCATTAATCTTATTATACTCAACGGCTAAAGTACTTATTATCTATTTTTCTTCATAAGTATAAGTAGAAAGTACATTATGTTTAGAAAGAATATCTTGGAGAGTACTTAACAACTCAAAAATACTTTTATCAGACCACTCATATTTTTCCTTGATGTTGTATAACTTTGCCAACCTAGATAATATTTGTATTTACTACACTTAAGGTATAAAGGTGTTTGAAAATCCTTTAGTAATTCACTAAAAAAATCCCTATCATTGTTATAATGCCTATATGCTTTATATACCATTTCCACACTTTTTTCTTTAGGCATATATTCATCACTCGGGGAAGGTACCTTCTTTCCATACCAACACCATGTTTAATAATTTTCATTTATACCATTCACAAACAAGTGATTTTTAATTTTCTAAGATCTGTTGGATATTGCATTACGATATTTAACACATGAGCATCTCATTGAATTACTTTTTTCAAAATGCAAGGTTGCAAACTCCAGAAAATTTTCAACTTTGTCATCATATTCCTTACTTAATCTACCACATGACATCTAAGACTTATCTATGTTATGGCTAAGAACTATGTCCTGAAAATTAAAAGAGTCAAATTTGATAATATTAAATGTTCATGAAATGAGTAAAATGTGTAAAATCACATAGCCTAAAGTAACCACATCTACATTATACTACAAGGCAGACAAACAAACATAAATAACCTGTCAATATCGAGTATGGTTACTATGCCACGAAGACATTGTTGGATGTTAACACATTGACAAATAATATGAATATCAAATCAAGTTTTGTAGTGTTGTTATGAATTCATTGTTCTGGTGTTTATAATCCTTTATACTGGTACTCTTTAAAATAACTTTTGGTATGGAAATGAATATTAAGTTCAAGGAAATAGTCAATAATCTTAGAATGATTTCATAATTATCCATGGTGAATAGGTAGTACTTGTTACCAAACTAATTCTAAAAGTTTTCATAAATTGTACGCATTTATTTTTTATGCAATTATTAATGGATGAGTGGGCAATACTTCTTTACTATGCATGCAAATTGTATGCATTTGTTCTTTTATAAAATTATTAATGGATGTGTTTGTTGGGTTATTTTTTATTTTTAAAATTACCAGCAAATTGTTTCTTTTTTATTTGTTTTTATAAGTATAGGTTTTGTTATATAAATTAACAGGTTTGCAAGGTCTAGCAAAGTATTGTGGTGTATAGTTGTTTATATAATAGTTTCCCTTGATTTTGTTAATTTTTTATTAATGAACTCATAATGTAACAAAGAGTTAGATGATAGACTTTAATATACTGTTTAATAGATTACTTAATAGTATTATTCTCAAAATGTATTTCTCTAAAGTTTTCTTTGTTAAAACTATGTGACAGTGTCCTTGGGTGTCATGTTATGATCTCTATCAATGTTAAGGCATTTATTCTCAAATTTTAAATTATTGGTAAATAAATGTTTACCAATTTTAATATTACCTTTTCCTTTTCTTTATGAAAACAATAAAGAAAAGGAAAAGAAAAGCAAAACCCTATCATATATATTAAATAATTTGAGCAAAGTAGATATTTAAAAAATATTCCTTTGTCAGACAAAGGCAACACATCATCTATATTTATTCAATAAAGATTGTTTAATATACATTTATTTTAAATATATTAAACATAAAAGATGTCACAGCAAACCCCATATGGTTAATGACAATTTTTTGTTTTGAATTCAAATGGTGAATAAATTAACTCAAATGGGAGGAGTACTTCTCAAATATAAGATGGTCACACTAACATGGGACTTTTTCGAATTAAATAGTCTCTGAACTTATGTTTAGTGCAATTTGTGCTAATTCATGTGCCACTCAATTAATGGATCGATGAGAGTAACTAAAAAAGCAGAAATTAAAGGATGAAGAGATTGTTGTAATATTATGAAGGACCGACCCTAGTTTTGAGAATGAGTGGGTATGGTTGTTGATGTCAGAAATAATATCCGCTGCATCAGATTCAACCTCAATAGTCGATAATCCGAATGTCCTGGCCAGGTTAAGACCTCGGAGAATTGCCAATGATTCAAGAGTGTCCACTGAGGGTTTTTTCTGAACTGGAATAGATGAAGAGGCCAAGATAGCTCCATAGTAATCGCGTAGAATCGCACCTAATCCAGCCTTGAAATGTTTTGAGGAGAGATTGGTGACAGTATTTAGTTTTATTAATCCAAACCTTGGGGCTAGCCATCTGTTGCTTGATATGCCAGTTGGTTTAGTTTTGTCCGCACAATGAGATACGTACTCATACCAATAACATTTGGCCCATTTGAGCACATCATCAATCATCATCTCTTTCTTTTCCATAACTAATTTGTTTCTAATAAACCACAATCTCCAAAACAGAATTAAAAGCACCTCAAAATCCATTGGAACTAAGCTTGCTTTTCATTCTATTAGGAGATCCAGAATAGGTGTATTGTTATGAATACTTATGCCATGTAAAAAGTAGCAGACCCGGCGTACCTTTTTTAGCGTATCACACAACCACACCGCATGGATGGCTTTTTTAGCACCTTTAGCACAACGATTGCATGAGTCATCAATAGGAATATGGTGCTTCTTTAGGTTAGCAAATACAAGAATTCAGCCATGTGTAAACCTCCAAACGAAATGCCTTATTTTGGGTGGAATGTTCAAATGCCATATGTACTGCCACCAGGATCGGAGCTTAGCATTACCAGTACTGGATGAAGCTTGGTCAGCAGCACAGAAGAGTCAATACCCACTCTTGATAGTAAACTATCTATGCCTATCAAAATGCCACGTGATTGAGCCGATCTGCTATTCCCGGTATTGAGAGCGAGGGATGCTGAGGATTAAGTCACTTTGTTTGGCAGAAAAAGAATTGCGAACAAGTTCAGAATTCCATGAACCAGATGAGAGGAGTAAGTCAGTCACTAAGGAATGCTCTGGTAGCTATGGGGGAAGGAAGGTTTAAAAGAAATGGGTCTAGTGAGCCATTTGTTACAATAAATTGATATAGCTGCTCTATTACCAATACGCTAGCGAAATCCTTTTTTAAATAGGTCACTACTCCAAAGAATACTTTTCTAAACTTATGAATCTGATTATTTAGGATGTACTTGTAAGAAAGATAAGTCAGGGAAGTAAATGCTTCGAAGGGTTTTGGCCACCAGAGAGTTTAGGAAAGCGAGTATTCTCCATCCTTATTTAGCGATGGTGGCTTAGTTGAAAGAAGCCAGGTCTCTGAATCCTAAACCATCATCCTTCTTGTGATGGCATAGGACATTCCAGGAACATCAGTGTAGTTTCCAAGAACTCTCATCTCCTCCCCAGAAGAATCTGGCACTGAGCTTGTGGATCTCTTTGATAAGGCTCTTAGGAAGTCTAAACAAGTTCATAATACAGGTCAGAATGGCTTAGATAACTGCTTTAAGAAGGATCTCCTAGCCCCCTGCTGAAAAAGATTTCTCTTTCAACCCTTCAATTTGTTCCACACTTTGTCTTTTACTGTAGCAAATAGATTCTGTTTTTTTTTACTGGTGATACAAAGGAGTCCCAAGTATTTGCTGTGGTAGGGGACATGAACTACCCTCAGACAATGAGCCACCTGTGCAACAACCTCCATTGAAATGGATTTCTTGAAATACACAATTGACTTCTAGTTATTGATTAGTTATCCAGAAGCAAATTCGTAGGAGCTCAAAATTTCTTTGACCGAGATGCAATTGGCCAAAGAGGCCTTAGTAAGTAAGAGGCTGTTATCAGCAAAAAGTAAATGGGATATTGTGAGCCCCTGGTTCCCAAATCTCAACCCCTGCAAGTCCTCATGTTGTTCAGCATATTTAACTAGAGAAGAAAGCCCTTCTACACAAAAAAAAAAAAAAGATATGGGGATAAGGGATCACCTTGACGGAGACCATGCGAGGGAGAAATAAGGCCATGTGAGATACCATTAATAATAATAGAATATGATACTGAAGAGATGCATCGATAGATCTTTTGACACCAGCTGTTCGAGAAACCTAATCTCCCCATCATTGTCAGTAAGAAAGCCCATTCCACCCTATCATAAGCCTTTGACATGTCCAGTTTTAAGGCCAAGTACTTATCTATTCAAGAATTTATTGCGTTTAAAAGCATGGAGGCTCTCAAACCCAATTATAGCATTGTTAGTGATTAGGCGCTCTGGGATGAAAGCACTCTGGAAATCAGAGATCACATCCTCTATAACATAACGTAGTTTGTTGGCTATAGCCTTGGCAATAATTTTATACAATACATTGTAAAGGCTTATCGGGTGGAAATCTGTGCAAACTTTAGGCTCGCCCACTTTAGGAATAATGGTGAAAAGGGTGTCATTAACCTTTCTGAGATTTTCTCCATTGTTAAGGAAACCCAGGCACACGTGGTAGATATCAGGTCCTACAACATCCTATAATTTTTGGTAGAATAAGGCTGGCATACCGTCCTTACCTAGAGCTTCGGTAGGGTGCATCTGAAAAACTACCTTATGGATCTCATCAGCATGAAATAGGGAGTCTAGCCATTAGAGATTCTGCATAGATAATCTCGGCTCCACACAAGAGACAACTAAATCAATTTCAGTCCTTGAGGGATTAGAGGAGGTAAAGATATTAGAAAAGTATTTCAAAAATGTCTTCACGGTTCGTGTAATGTCTGTACACCAGACTCCATCTCTATAAGTAATCCCAGGGATGAAGTTTTTCTTTCTCCGGCCATATGCTTTAAAATGGAAGAAGTGTGAATTTTTATCCCCTATCTTTAGCCATTGCACCCTCGAACGTTGTCTTCAGTAAGTCTCTTCTTTGTACAACAGTGTATCCAGGGATTTTTGGATCCTAGTAATATCGAGCTAGGTTTGAGCGCCCGTCTGTTGGTTTACTGCCCCTAGAATTTTCTTTTTGTCTTTGATCTCAGCTTTTAGTCTACGAAAGTGTGCCACGTTCCATCTTTTGAGCTAGTACCCAATGAGTAGAAGATTATCGTAAACTGAATTGAGGGAACATAAATTTTGGGCCCATCATTCTGAGATAATTTTCCTGCAGTCCTCTTCATCGGCCCATGCTTCCTCAAAATAGAATCTGCTACGGGGGCATTGTGGAGAGACTTTTTCATCTGGTATGCCAGTATTACCAATAGATAGTAGGAGCGGTCAGTGATCGAAGCCCCAAAAGTCCAGGTGTTGCACGAAGGCATTAGAGAATAAGCGATGCCAAGAGAAGGAGCAGAGCATTCGGTCTAGTCTTTCCTGGATAAAAAAACTAGGATCACGTTCATTGAACCACATGAAAGGAGGGCCATTGAATTTGATCCCTGTTAGGCCACAGTCATCAATAGCAGTTCTGAAGTTCTGCATAAGGTGGGAAGGATGGGGCAAGCCATCATCCTTTTTGGAGCTTTGGAGGATTTCATTAAAGTCCCTCCCCCTACACCCACGGGAGGGAAGACAGAGAACATAGGCATCGTATGAGTTTTCAGGAATGGACACGCTGAGATGATTCAAGGTGGCCATAAAAGTCTGTAAAATGCCAAATTTTCCCCGATCCTGAAACAGAGACATCAATATGAAATCGAGAATAGGACAGAAGGGATATGTCTACCTTATCCATATCCATAACAGTGCTAGGCCACCACTGTGTCTGACTCTTTCTACAACAAGTTTTTCTACCAATCCAAGTTTCACTCTAAGATCTTCAAATCTTTGTCTGTATGCGCGTGTTTCCATAAAAAAAAATTACCTCTGAGAAGTGGTCCTGCATTAGATATTGCAGGATGTGGAATATGCAAAGGTTGCCCAGCCTTCGCACATTCCAACTTAAGAGTTTCATTGGGGTCGGCAGTCCTGCATAACAGTAAGAGCCACTGATGGAAAATTTAGAGGGATTTTATAGATATTTAGGTCCACATCTGGAGTTTGCAGACCCAGAACATGTTGTACCATGTTGTCATCATCTTTTAAGGGATTGTGGTTGTGTTTTTGATCAACCCCAATTTCACAAAGTAGTAGCCTTTTATATGGATTAGAGAGTTTCGTGTCATCATCTCATTCTTTCCTCTTAGCCTTCTATTATTTCTTGGGAGCAAAGTATGACTTGTGGCTATTAGGGTTGTGTTTCTTTAGGTATTCTTGTACCCCAGAGATTTATGTCTACCCACGTTGCTTTTGCTTGGAGGATCTTCGTAGGGAGCCAAAAATGTTGTTGACTATTTCATGGAAAGTAGGTTGGTCAGAGGAGCTTTCAATGTTAGGTTGGCGAGCATTCATCCAACAGTACCCTATGAAAGAGCCTTGTCTAGGCATGTGTTCACCAATATCTTGGAGCCCACAAAGATCCCCACGTTCATTTGATCACTTTTCAATATTTTTAAAGTGGTCAGCCGTTGGCTTGGCTTTTGAGGCATCATATAGCTGATTGTTCTTTGCAGGCTGAAGATGGGTTGCTATTGCATAGGGGACACCTTCCTTGGTAATGGCGTTGTTGGGTGACTGGATGGCCTTTGGTATTTTTAATAGAGGTGATGGCATGGGGGGCCTGCACAACGTGCCTTCATCATTCTTCTTGCAGTCCAAAGGTTGGTGGTGAGGGTGTCTTTCCCCAATCGACAGCTTGGGGATACAGAGAATCGGGTTCTCCCCAGTGCAAGGTGTGGTGGTCTATTATCGAGCTTTGCCCAACGCATTGCATATGCTCGCTTATCTGTTGCTGCGTTCGGTAATCTTCACGTGGTTGGTGCTGTATTTCCTGAGCCGTATATCTCTTAGAGTTCAAATTCATGTGCATCTGTTTTGAGCTCTGCACTGTGTCTTGGTTTCCCGCCAGTGCTTAGAGCAACCATGTCCGATAGTCCATTCATCGAGCTTCACCCAATACATTGCCCATGTTTACTTATCTTCTGCTACAGTTGGTGTACTTCACGTGCCTGGTGCTCTAGTTCCATGCCATTAATTCTTTTTTGGGGATCAACAACTTATGCTTTGGCAGAGTGTTCTGGACCAGTGCCTAGCACATGTTGCCACGGAGCCAACGCAATGTGATCCTAGTTTCTTTCACCTGTCTTAACGGTAATGTCTTCACATGCATTATTGTGGTGATTTCAAGAGTTCCTGGGTGCGTATTATGGTTGCAGCTGAATTCCCAATAGTGGTGGTGACCCATTTCCTCGTTCTTCCTAGTTTATTCCCTGTTGTGTACACCTCAGTAGTGGGGTGCACGTTTGTTGATATACCATCATGGCCGAAATCCTTCACTGTCCCTCTGTCACTTCTCTTTGGTTCTGCACTCACCGGAGGGGGTTTGCCATCGACAGCCACCCTGTAGGCACCACTGTTACTAGCAGCAAGGTGGTTCCTAAAACGTTCTGGTCCATTAGTCCCATCTTCCTCCTCTCGGCTGTTACCTCAATTACTTCTTTCATAGGTACTATTAGGAGTGTCACTTGGTATGGATATTTTATAAGTTTTGAAATTACCAGCTACTCGGATGTTCTCTGAGTAGTGGTGGTTTCTTGGTTTTTTAAGGACAGTTGGGTATGTTTCTAAGCACTCTCTGTAGCTGTTATTTAGGAAGCCGCAAAGAGTGTAGAATTTTAGAAGCTTTTCGTATTTAAAGTCTAGCTATATCAGGGTTTTAGTTGAGCCAAGTTTAAAGAATATGCCTCTCCGTACTGGTTGGCGAGATACAGTTTAACTCGAATGCGTATAAACCTCCATATGCATGATCCTGAATCGTCGGCATCTATATCTATAAACTTTCCAATTTTATTTTTGATTAATTCGCCTGTCTCTACATCTATATGGATTATTGGGACATTGTGTACTTAGATCCAAAAAGAGACACATCCAAATGTAGGATTAATAATCGAGTCTATGTCGACTGGTTCCATAGCGATTAGAAATTTGTTCAAATTCCAAGGTTTAGTCTATAGTACATATTTTTGGTCGTCATCCAAGGAGAACTCGCATAGAAAGATGTCACCGCTTAACCATTAAAATTTCAAATATCCCATAGATCGCCACAGGCTTTACATTATGTTTTAGAGAGCTTCTCGTTGACAATGTTTCCTCGTCATGATCATGATAAAAAGGCCAAATTTGGCTTCTGAATGATGTCTCTTAACCACAGATTCTGGGATTTCGAGGTTCTCCTTGTTGTGAGAATTATCAATAGAGAAAGAATTCCATAGAACTTCGATGTCTTCCATAGTTTAGCAAGAGATAATTTAGTTCGCTTGAGTGAACGATTGGTAAGAGATGATTGAGTTCGCTTGAGCGAACAAGAGTTCGATCCTTTGGCTAGGGAGAAACCACGAGAATTACTATTTGAGTAATGACAATCTTAAGTTGGACAAGAAAAATGAAACAATTTTTAATTTGTAAAAATAACTATGTCAACAACATCAAATTCCCATCACTTAATAACACATTACAGACAGAATTGTCAAAAGCAACAATAAAATGTTCTTAAATTACAATCATATAACCATTGTTCAAAACTAAAAAAATAGCTAAATCATATAGTCAAAATAGGCCATATATTTGTTTGAAAGACAACAACACAATGTTTTTAAATTAGAAGCAGCTATCCAATTTCTATTGTTACATGTAAGGAAGTAAATATATAATCCGGGAATAATTAAAGCATCACCATTAGCATCTACAACTAGACCATGTTCAGACCCTAATCAATTTCATCATCCAATGATCGTGCATAATATTCAAGGGCAAGCTCAAATGTTCTCTTCTACACCATGTAGAATGTTCTCTTCTACATAAACAAACATACCCATTTAATATTTGTGTGATGTAGTTATTGGATGTAAAAAAATTGAAAGACACATAATGGATAAATACAACAACATCCATACATGATATAATTCCAATTTCAAACAATTATAGAACAAACCAATCTTTGTTTTTAAAATATTTAAAAGATTAAAAAGAATAAAATATTAGATTAGAAGCACAACAAACCCCACACATATAATAAAAAAGTAATACTCTTTAAAGCTGCACTTTTGATTTGGCTAAAGAAGAGACCAAATCCCTACATGCATAAATACTAATGGTTTTTTCTACAAACTTACAAAACAAGCAAACCACATGTTACCCCATTTTTCAGCCTTGTCTTCTTCAAACAAAGGGACCATAAACAAAACCATTGTAAACAATGCACATAATTTGAAACTGTCAAAAATAATAATTAAACAAAAACCTAAAAGCTACACCTTCGATTTTGGTGAAAAAATAACAATAAAACAAAAACTCACTAATAACCTGTCTTCTTCAAACAAAGGGATCATAAACACAAATTGGTTAAACCCACAAAAACCCCATAAGCACACACATAAAAATACTTTCCACTATGTGGTTGATGGGTCCAGAATGAAATATTTGCTAAAAATAATACAAATCTTAAACAATAATAGCACATGCCCCCACATGCATATTACCAAAACAAAACCCATATAGTCACAACAACACTATAAACGACACTGTATCGGTCATTTTTGCTCAAAATTTTAATAATTAAACGTTGCATTTCGATGCCACATCAGATATATAATATTATTTATTAATTATATTGCAAATGTATTTGTCACTAATTGTAGAAAAATAATTCTTGATTCATTGTATCATATATAAGTGATAGAATGTATCACAAAATAGTGATAGAATGTTTTTACAATAAACTACATCGTTTTAGTTTTTCACGTCAAATTAAATATTTTTTAACAAATAATCTAAATTCCATATCCATCACCAACATATGTTATTTATTTCCTAATAGAGTCTATTAATGTTTTGTGATAGAGTTTATTAGCAATTGGTGTTAGAAATTATAAATTTCTTTTTATGATAGAATCTATCATGAATTAGTGATAGCATGGAATTTGTGATAGATTCTATCACAAATTTCTGATAATGGTATATTTCTATCACTAAAACTCTTTTTTTAATAGTGTCTCTTTTTTTATCCATCTCCGCATTAGCCGTTCGAGCACAAAATCCATTAACAATGGCTTTAAGAATTGCTATGTAATAGGAGTCTTATCTAAATGTAGGAATAATTTCTACACCAAGGGTCTTATTGTAAATTAATATTTAATGTAGAACCCATTTTAGTCTTTTAGTTAAGTGTCCCATATACCTATAAGAGCAATGTTATACATTCCAAGTTGTATCTCAAATTATATTTTAAATAATAATTTGTCAAGTAATCATTAAGTGGTGAAATAGTATAAATTTTAAAATTATCCATTACACTATTTCACCTTTAATAATTATTTGACATATCATTATTTGAGATACAATTTATAATATAACTTAAGATGTGTAGTATTATTCATACCCATAAATAGGAACCCTTGAATCATTCACAATTTACAAGTTACACTCTTTTTGTTAAGGGAAAATAACATTTTGACCCCTAATTATAGTAAAAATGATAGTTTACTTAGTTTTCAAAATTACATGGCCCCCGTTATTAACTTTTTCTTTTAAATTGGATGGTAATAAGGGTAATATAGTCTTTTACTTATAAAAGACACATGACACAATCTAAAGGGCACTGCCAATGTTTGTTCGGCATTGACCAGTATTGACTGACAATTTTGTGTCGTTGATCAGTGTTGACCAGCTTTCGATGATAAAAATTATCAAAATTGATATCATTCGACTCAAAGTTCTGTGATTTACGTGATGATATAATTTTTTTTCATCAATTGAGCATTGTAGAGATGTCAAAAGTAGGGAGAATATGACTAGAGGGGCAGCAGACACGACCGTTCACCATTAAACGGCGAGGCAGTGGCATGCACCGCCCTACTATTGGACAAATTGACGACAGATCTATAATTTAATTGAATTGATTAAAATTATAATTCAATTGTACAAGGATTCAGTCATTCAATTGCAATTAATTTGTATTCATGGGTTGAATTAAGTAATTTAATTGAATTGTATGAAATTATAACTCAAATGTATAAGGGTTTAATCATTCAATTTCAATTAATTTGTATTCATGGGATGAATTAAGTAATTTAATTGAAATTATAATTCAATTGTACAATGATTCAATCATTTAATTTTAGTTAATTGGTATTCATTAGATAAATTAAATAATTGAATTGAATTAATTAAAATTATAAATTAATTGTACAAGGATTCAATTTCAATTTCAATTGATTTGTATTATTAATGAGATAAATTAATCAATTTTATTGAATAAATTGAAATTATAATTCAATTGTACAAGGATTCACATCATTCAATTTCAATTAATTTGTATTTATTGGATAAATTAAACAATTCAATTGGAAATTTTAAATTATAATTCATTGTACAAGGATTCAATTTTAATTTCAATTTCAATAAATTTGTATTATTCATGGGATAAATTAAATAAATAAATTGACTAAATTTAAATTATAATTTAATTGTACAAGGATTCGATTTCAATTACAATTAATTTGTATTTTCATGGGATAAATTAAATAATTTAATTGACTAAATTGAAATTTTAATTTAATTTTTTAAGGATTCAATCATTTAATTTCAATTAATTAAGTTATTTTCATACGATAAATTAAATAATTCAATTATTTTTCTTACAATATTTTAATTATAATTATAAATATTGTAATAACAATTAAAATTATCAATTGTAATAAAAACTAAGATTATATTGAATTAGAATTGTGTTATAATCATAAATTCACAATTAAATTGTAATTCTATTAAAGAAAATAATTCATTGATATTATTATAAATATGAAATTATTGAATACAAATACAAAATAATTTGAAAAAAGGTCCATAGGCACGACCCACGAGCACAGCCCATGAGGCCTGCCATGCCGGCACATCACGATCGCGGCCCAAGCAATTATGCCTGGACTGGCACAACTCAACTAACTTTTGTGTCGTGCCAACTCAGATACGACAACCCACCTGGGCTACACCAACATTGTACAACCAATTTGCTACTTTTATACTTTGCAAAAAGAAATAAATTTTGCCACAATCTCATGTTACCACATTATTATTTGTTGTTGAATGCACATGTTTTATCAATAAAATATTACATTGCAAATTATTATATATATATTTATGAAAGATTGATTACCAAAACTCATTATAAAATATTTTACCTAATAGACAAAATTAAATTAAAAATAATTTGTGTTTTTTGTGACACAATATTTCAAAACTATAACATAGTAATTTTAATTTTAATTACAATTACAACTATAAATATAATTACAATGATAATTACATACAATTACAATTATAGTTATAAATATTCACTTACAATTTCAATTTTAATATGACTAATTACAATTGCAATTATAATTTCAACTAGACAGTAATTTATAATTTCAAATATAGTTATTGTTACGATTTTAATTGTAATAATGGTAAATGCAATTTTAATTATTATAGCCACCATTGCTTCATTATAGCCCCTATGACTCAACCACAGCCACCATAGCTACATTACAATCACCATGGCTCCATCACAACCTCTATAGCTTAGTTACAGTATTTATGACTCTATCACAAACTCTAGGGTTGTATCATAGCCCTTGAGGCTCCATTAGAGCCTCTGCGGTCCCATTAAAACACATAAGGCTCCATTATTAGGGGAGATCTCTGCAATTATTTCAATTCCTTGTAATTCACTTGCAGAAACTTTATTTAATATATGTTAATTGAGCTGAACAAGCTCAATAAAGAGGATGTAGATTCAAATTGAACCGAACTATTATAATTTCACCTCAGATTGTGATTATTTTATATGAATCAATCTGTGATTACCTTATTTAGTTTAACCTTGAATAAGTATGAAGCGTAAAAAGACTAACAGATATCAAAGAGTAGTCATCCCAACCCAATTTCAGCCCAGCCCATAAAAAAGGCCTAATAATTGTTTTCTAAAATACATAAATTCAACACATTTAACCGTGATAGCCTAAAATTTGAGGTGAACAACTTTTATATATAGAGTTTTTAACAAAAACTTTATAATCGTTTAGTTGTTAACTAAAAGATATTTTTAATATAATGATTTAAAAAGAATTTTTTTTATTATTAAATTACTAAAAATGACATAAATAAGAAAATATTTGAATAAATAAAAATTTAGTATTTAAGTTTTTTTTTATTTAAAAAAAGTTAATATATTAAACTCAAAGTCACACAATATGAAACCGAGAGTGCAAGGTCCATGAACAATATTGCTACTATTTACTTAACAACTCAAAAAATTTACTATCTTTGATAAATAAATTGAACAAAAAGAAAGAAAATATTAAACAGTGAAATTACCAGTAATAACTTCCAAAATCAAGTTATAGCAATGTCCTTCAATTTTTCACCTTAATTGACAATGTACTTCTTGCTAGTCGACCTGTAAAAGTACACTAAGGATCAAGTCAATATTTGAAGGAGTTTAGGAAAGTTAGACTATAAAGAGAAAGAAAGATTTTTAAGTTGCAAGGTTGTATTAATGAGTTGGAAAATTTTTAAAGAGTATTTTATAAGTTTTTTTCTAGTATATTTTTCATATATTAAAAATAAAGGAGACTTCCTTTTATAGAGGAATTTGGAGAGAAAAATGGTCTTTCCTGCAATTGTTTTTGCTTGACAAGGCCCAAAAAATGCCTAAAGTACTTTTTTATTTTAGAATTTCGAGCCCAATTGTATATTGTAACTTATTTAAAAATTTATACATAATAGGAAGTTGTATTAAACTATAATTTTTTTTTTATAAAATTAAGTATTGTATAGGGTTTTACACTTTATAAATAGGTTTAATTTCTTATTGTAATTATCATTAACTATTCAATACATATAATACACAAGCTTCTTAGCTTTTTATCTTTTCTCTCATTTTAATTATTTAACCAAAGACTTCGCTCATCCTTATTCAAGAAGAACGTAAGTTTTATGGCATGCTTGTTGTAACACAGCCCAAGTTTAGCGATAAACCTTACTTGTTGATAGTCTATGTGCAAACCTTGCTCACTGACAACCAAGTTCGGCTTTGCCTTACTTAACAAATTCCTTGGTCTTGGTTTCTCTCAAATCTGAGGGGAGCATCCATCTAGCAGGACACTGAGTATATACGAACCCCAAGGTCCTTTTAATTTTTATAGTAGGAATAAATTTTTGGCATACCTAGTGGGACCACATTCTTGTATGATAGTAACAACTAAACAGATGAAAAAGAATAAAACTAGAACAAACACTGCTGAAGGATCCATGGCCACACCCTCACCACAAATCTGAAACCTAGTTGATTCTGAAAGACGAGGTGAGTTTGGCCTATGCCGAGGAAGACTTGTTGAATCAAAAGCTAGAAGAGATTCATCGTAATACTCTTTCACACTTCAGGCTATTTTCTATGGTCGATGCATAAAGATTGATTGCTAAGATCGCCCAGGAGAATCAATAACTCAGCACAATGCTTGTGAATCAGATGGTCACGGTTTTTCGACTATTGACTGAAGATAACCAAAATATAAGTTGAAATTTTCTAAAATCCTCAAGTTAATAAGGTAGAATCAAACAGAGCTGATAGCTCTTCTACGGGGTCGCCCAAACCCTGAACTATAAGAGCCTCGATGTCAATAAATTTATAGCATGACTCGACCTACAATATGGTTCAATTAATATTCTTATGTGATCTGAGAGGGTTAAATCTACTACTCTCAGGCCTACCAGAACCAACTAAGGTAGACTTTTAGTTATGACCAGACTGGTAACATGATTAATCTCGGAAGTCTACAATACCCAGCTTCCCAAATCTAGGAATAATTCGACCAAACACAACCAAGGTTGATACAATTTGGGTTTATAAAACCTGTGCGACCTATAAGCAGTTTCAAGCGACCTGAGTTAGATAAGAACATGTTGGCAGAAGCATTGCAAAATATAGGGGTCGACTTAAGGCCTATGGTGCACTCATCTTATAGGAAGCCATACCCTTACAACATCGATACACTTTTCCCTTTTCTAAAGGGATATAAAATTCCTAAATTCTCTATATTTTTAGGTGAGGAGAATATCACCACATTCAAGCATAACAGTACAATGTAGAGAAGCTAGTTCGTCTTCTTTTTAGAAGCTAAGACTTTTTTCGTAACTCCCGGACCCAAGATGACTTTCACTTAGTATACCAAATTGGTGCTAGAATCGATTAGCAATTAGGAGTAAATAAAAGATAAGTTCCATGCTGAATTCTACAGGCTGCCCTTACAGGTAACTTTGGACGACTTGGCCAGGGTCATCCAAATGTTAAGTGAATTAGTTTCTAAATATATTAACTGATTCAGAAAGCTTCTGATGTACTGGCAAACACAGATCTCTGAAAGTCAACTCAGTCTCAATGGTGGTCAAAGGTATGTCTTTCGCCATGAGGAAGCCCTTTAAAGGACACCGTTTTAGGAATTTATATTAATTAGACATTAGAACGACTAATTATGAAAGATCCTAGGGGAAATGGAGTCAATGGAGTAAATAGGGATGAAAATCTTATGAAATTAAGATTATTTGAATTTTTATGTGCTTTATTATTATTTTGTAGGCATGGAGTCAATGGAGTAAATATGGGTAAAACTTTAATGAAAATAAGTCAAAAATATCAAACTGCTATAGTTCCATAACACTGTAGATTGGTACAGTACTTTGTGATAGTACCTGATCGCTGCAGTGCTTAAAATAGTGTGTACAATGCCCTAGCTCTCAAAATCTAGCTCTACGACACTATATAAATAGTAATTATAATATGATTTATATTTGATATTTTACCCTAATAGAAGATCAAAAAGCCTAATTCAAGAATCAAGAAAAGAAAAAAGAAGTAATTTTTAGAGGATCAAGAAGACTAGAAGATTGAAGACTGCATAAAAATTAATCTTATCTCTTCAACTCTTTATCTTTCTAGTTTTCTATGATTTTCATTATGTTATTCTTGATAAGCTCTAAAAATCTTTATTTTATTATGACCTCAATTTTTATTTCTAGGGTTAGACTTTTGAACCTAGTATATAGTTGAATTTTATTGACTTTCTTTGTTTATGAACTTTATACATTACAATTGATTCATTCTATCTAACTTTAATGCTTTCATTATATCTGACTAATATTTTAAATGATTGAGAAAACATGATAAACTCGATGGATGGATTCATGTGCTTAGCCTAGGATAGTTTGATGCGTGATCATAGGGTAACAACTATGAGTTCCGTGTGGGATAGACATATACTTAGATGGCATGTATGACATGATTTAAACTTGGTCTTAATGAATTACATTCTCATCTAATTACTATAAATATATAGGTAATTGTTAAAATACGTAACATATTCACTTGACCATCCATAGAGGCTTGTGAAGAGATTGGAGTCTAGCCGATCAATTCATATTAAGGGATTATCTAAGAGGTTAATGAATCCAATAAAATATTAGCGGATAAATCTAAACTCTAGATTCTTATTAATTAGTAAATTTAAACTCTTTGTTTATTTGCTATTTAAGTTTAGTTTAATTGATAGAATTAGGTTAGTTAATTGAATTTTAGATTTAGTTTTTTGAATAAAAGTAAAGTAGATATAATTTTAGTAATTGATTGATATAAGTAGATCGTGTAGTTCTTGTGGGAATGATACTTGGACTTAAAATTCTATATTATTTGATACGGTAGCGTGAACTTACACTTAGTTACTAAAGCATACATAAATTAACATGTAATTGAAGTATACAGTACCACAAGTGATTGATCCCATGAATTAGAGGAAGTAGAATCAACCACATCGAAGTTGGATAACCAAAAATTCTCATTCAGCCAATTTTGATAGATCAATTTAGGAAAGAATGAGCATAGGTCGATTTATATCAAGTCCACACGTAGATCCAAATTAGAAAGGCCTACTCAAGGCTGCCAAAATTGTAGGCTATAAAGCATGTCTGCCAGACGATTTGGAATGGTTCAACATCCAAAGATTCTTAATAGTAGCCTAAAAGCACACCGATCTTCCATTTAGGGATGGACAAGTTGATTTTTTAGGTCGGTTGATCATGATAGCCGAATGGAATAATTATGCATATAAGATGATTTTTGTTTGTAAATTCCTAATAAAAGCCAATTTTTTCATAAATAATCCATGGGAACTGCAATAAGGCGAAATTTTCTCTAGAATTCATGCATAATGTTTGTTCAAACATAAGGACTATTTCACTATGAGACTTTGAAGGAAAATTTGGAGGAAAAATTTTTATTTGAGGCCATTTCATGCAAATTAAAAGGATTAGATGATTGTAATAGATGATTTCAAAGCAAATGATGAAATCTCCATGAGCTGGAGTATTTTTTTTTTTTTTGCCTCTAGAATGGTTTATGGGCTATTTTCCATTTAAAGAACCCATAAAATTTCAATGCGGGTGATTGGGGTAATTGTGGTCGGTTTCTACCAAATGATGCTTGGTAGGTGATTTTTTAAAGCTTAGGGGAAGTCGGGCGATCACTAAAAAAATAAGATATTATGGGCGAATTGGTCGAAGGATTGAAAGTCTAGGTGACCGATAGGATAATGCAGGCAATTTCAATTAGGCAATTTTAAGAAAATAAGTTTAAGTGATCCATATGGACTGTTGGGTGGAAAATACCAAAACTGGAATCGCTCATTTCAAAGGGCAAATTGCCCACCCTTTCAAAGAAAGAAAGGAAAAGAAAGGGGCTTGTATGCATGAAATCAACTAAATGTGGCCAATTTCATGATTTGCTATACATGGCCGTTTTCATGCAAATCGCCCACTAAGACCTATTGCATGATTTGTCCAGGACGATTTCATGGCCAAATCATGCAATTGGCCTTAAGTGGGCGATTTGCATAATTTGACCGTAGCAAATCGCCCCGTTTTAAAAAGAAAATGAAAAAGATGAAATGAAGGCAATTCGCCCACCATGAAATCGGCCATTTAATTCCATGCAAATCGTCCACCAGCCTTTGTATTAAAAAAAAAAAAGTTTTGCCATTAGTGCACTTGAAAGGCTACCGTGTGACAATTTCAAATTAATTTTGTATAAGTGGCCATCAGTGCATATTGTCAGCCATGATAAATATTTAAAGGAGCTGATTTTTTGAATGGTAAAAATGGCCTTTGAAAAGTTTATTACATGGCATTATGAAATCGGCCTTCGACAATTTCAAGAATTGCATGGCCTTACAATCGGCTTTGAACAAAATTTGAAAAATTATATTAGTGTCTAAATCGGCTATGATAAGAAGCCAAATTCTAAGAATGTCGGCAATGACGCAAGGAAATGAGTCCAAGTCGGCCATGGAAAATGAAACAAGCATGTGAAGTTGACTTAAGTGAAACATTTTTTTTAGCAGTGAATGATAAAATCAGCCTTTCAAAAGTTAATTGCATGGTTTTCAATTGTTGAAATAAGCACGGGAAGCCAACTTTTATGAATTGGAAATAATTGTTTATAGCATGATTTAGCCATTATTTATGATTACTCATAATTTTATATGGCTGACTTTATTTTACTTTGTATTAAGTTAAGAGAAGTCGAATTTACTACATACTCGGCTTTATTTTACTTTGTGGCCATTTCAATTATTCACGAAACTTGAAATATCTGATAGTTTTGTATATTGAAGTCCGCTTTGTTGAATTACCATGATAGTAAAATAATCGGCCATGTATAAATCAATTCACAATCAAATCATCAAAATCATAATCGTTCGGCCATTATAAGTTGGCCTTGAAAATGTATGCTGTCGGCCATGACGGGTGGAATTGGCCTATTGGAAAGTTGATTGCATGGCAGATTAAATGAAGCAAAAGTCGACTATGTTAAAGAGGAAGTAAGTCGGCCGATTTATTGGCCTTTGAAATTGAGAATACAAAGTTGACTTTTATGAAGAAAAATTAATTGTTTAAGATTGATCTTTGAAATAAAAAATTGACAAGTTACTTATTTGATAGAGCCGATTAGGTTTAGGGATGACAAAAAAATTTGTAAATTCATTAAAATTTATTCGTATTAAAAATAATTTGATAAATATTGAAGTGAATTTAGTATATAAAATTAAAATCTGTAACTGATTTGGTACGGATATGAGTTTGATGAGAAATCATCAGATACCTGTAACGAGTATCCACACATACTATATATATTTTTTTAAATATTTAAAAAAAATTAAAATAAAAGTTAATTTTTTACATTTATTTTTAGTTCACATCAAAAATTTAAATTTAGTTTGACATTACTTATACCGTTTAATAAAAAATACATAAAATTAGTTCAAATAGACTAATGATTATAATTGAAATTGAAAATAAAATTATAGCATTCAACGTAATTAAAATTGAAATTAGAATATTTAATATTTAACGTAATTGAAATTAAATTTAAAATTATAATATTTAACGTAATTAAAATTGTAATTGTAATTGGAATTAAATATTTAATGTAATTAAAATTAAAAATAAAATTAGATTTAGAATGATAATATTTAATGCAATTAAAATTGAAACTAGATTTGAAATGATAACATTTAATACAATTAAAATTAAAATCTAATTTAAAATTATAAGATTTAATATTAATAAAATTAGAATTGGAATTAAAATATTTAACGTAATTGAAAATGAATTTAAAATTATAACATTTAATGTAATTGAAATTGAAAATGAATTTGGAGTTATGACATTTAACATAATTGAAATCGAAATTGGATTTAAAATAATGACATTTAACGTAACTGAAAATAAAATTAGAATTGGAATTAGAATTATAGTATTTAATGTAATTGAAATAAAAATTGAATTTAGAATTATAATATTTAATGTAATTAAAATCGAAATTAAATTTAGAATTATAACATTTAACATAACTAAATTCAATAATAGAATCAAAATTATAACATTTAACGTAATTGAAATCAAAATTGAATTTGGATTATAACATTTAACATAACTGAATTCAATAATAGACTTAAAATTATAATATTTAACGTAATTGAAATCGAAATTAGAATTAAAATTATAACCGTTAACGTAATTAAAATCAAAATTAAAATTATAATATTTAATGTAATTAAAATTAAAATTTTGAATTGAAATTATAACAGTTAACATAATTAAAATAGGAATTAAATTTCGAATTATAACATTAAACGCAATTAAAATTAAAAATTTGAATTGAAATTATAAAATTTAATATAATTTAAATCAAAATTCGATTTTAGAATTATAACATTTAACATAAATCAAATAAAATTTGGAATTGAAATTATAATATTTTAACGTAATTGAAATTAAAAATGAGATATGAATTATAATATTTAACGTAATTGGTATCGAATTTGGAATTATAATTATAATATTAATTTAATTGAAATCGAAATTGGATTTAAAGTTATAATATTTAACGTAATTGAAATTAAAATTGGATTTAGATTATATAATATTTAACAAAATTAAAATTAAAATTAGAGTTAAAAAATATCTAACGTACTTAAAATTATAACAGTTAACGTAATTAAAATTGAATTTGAAATTATAATATTTAATGTAATTAACATTGAAATTAAAATAAAATTATAACATTTAATGTAAATAAAATTATAATTATAATTAATATTATTTTAATAGCTATATTTTATGAATTTTTAATTAAATTAAGATTATAATTTTATTTTTTATTATATTAACTTAAAATTTATAAATAACTCGTTGCAAGTTTAATAATAAGTACATACTCGTAAGTATGGGTTTGATAATAATATTTCAAACTCTCAATAAATTTAAAATAAATTTATTATTTTATTTTTAAAATAAAAAATAAATACAACTTTAAAAATATTTATCTCAAACTTTGCTCATCGACAATCAAGTTCGCCCTACCTTAATTAGTAGACACTTAGTCTCAATTTCTCTGAAATCTAGGATGAACATATGTCTAATAAGTCATTGAGCATACACGAACGTAAGGTCTCTTCAATTTTTATAGCATAAATACTTTTTTAACTATTTAATCTGTCTTTTTGGTTCCTAGTCGATTGATTGTCCAAGTTAAGAATCCAATAATCAAGCTAATTTTATGGGGTTGATTGTATGTAATGGGCCTCACAAGGGCTGATCAAATGCTCTTTGGTGTACAATGGGCTTCTTTTAATTTAAAAATAATGGATATGTAATATGTATTTATTAGGCTAATTAGATATGGACCCAACAAATAATAACAAATAAGTTTCAATAATAATATACATTACAATTTTAACTATTTAACTATAATTGAATAAAATTTTAGTTTTATTCATGGTATATTATGAAAATAAGAAATTAAAATTACGAGATACTATAAAAATTTTAAAGAAGTTTAAAAGTTTTACTCTTAAATGTGAAAATTTTAAGTTTTTACCAGTAGAGGCAATATAATTTTTTTTTTCTAATATTCAAAAGCTTTTTTTTCAAATGCAACCAAACATAAAAACAAATTTAATAAAACTTTTTGATATTAAAAAAAAACTCTTTCATTAATAGAGAAGTCTAACTAAATAAATTTTTAAGTAAAACTTTTAAAAGTGGACTCTTGTACTATCATTTTTATTCAAGGAGGTAATTAAAGGGAAAGTCTAAAACATATTAGTATTAGGGATAGTTGAGAATTTTCCAATTACCTCGTTGGTGTTTGATGTTTTGCTAATTTTCCTCTTGATTTTCTTTGGTAAGTATCATTATCATCCTCTTAAAAAGGTGATTAATCACTTTTGGGTTGAAAAATAATATTAAAAAGATGATATTATTATTTATTTAAATATTATGAGAGAAATTAATAAAAATACATAACAACAAAAGGATAACTAGCCATTTCTTATGATAGTTTAAATATTTACTGATATTATAATATATAATTTTTATTTATTATAATTATTAATTAATTTAATATTTTTAAAATAAATGTATACATAACAAAATTATATAAATGATGTGATATTTTTAACATATTTTAAATTTTTTCTCATTATTTATGTTCAAAATTTAGACTTGTTTATCTCACTTCTCGTCATTATGGTATTGTTTTTAATGATAATGCTATGATTAATTAGTTAGAATATAAATTTTGTATTCTGATTAATCTTACATCTAATATATTAATTATTGATTAGTATTGTACAATTACTACATTAATAAGAATTTAAAAAGTTAACAATTACTTGATATATGATAGTCAATAATTAATAAAATATTGATACGTTAGTTGAGATATAAAATTTGTATTTTAACATTATAAACATAGCACTATTATTTTTTTAAATAATAATATTTTTTTTATTATTATTATATCACATCCCACCCACCATCACAAAATTAGGCATTAATTTCTTAAAAACATAGTAACTAAAGATATTAAATTAGAAAAAAAGGTAAGGCTGTTGATCTAACCATATATATATATATATATATATATATATATATAGGAAGGTATACATAATAAAATCTTTTGGGATGAGCTTGTCTGTCTAACATGCTTTCTTTATAAAAGATGAATAGTTTGTTAATTAGAAAAATAAAATAATGTTATGGTGAATTATAGGTTGAAGCAATATCTTAATTAAGATAAGAGATAAGAAATTGAATGAAAATAAATGACACAGATTTTACGTGAAAAATCTTCAAACAAATTCAAGTAAAAATTATGAGTCAAATATAGGAGAATTTTACTATGAAAATATGATTATAACCTCTCTTTAATTATAAGGAGAGAATAATTTTCACCATTTCTTGAAATTAGAAGATACACCTCAATCTTACTTTTTTCTTTTAACAAATAAGGAGAAACTAAATATAATAGAATATGAGATTGGATTGAATTATAAAAAATTATAAATAATGGAAATATTACAAGATTTTTGGGATGATGGAAATGGTATAGAGGTACGTCTATTTATAGGGAACCAAAGCACCCCTTTTAATTGTCAACTATCACCAACCTCCTACTTCACTTATTTCTTCTTTCTAACTTCCATCTACCAACAACTACCAATACCATTTACCAACATTTTTTCCACTTAGAGACTTGATTAGAATAATCACGTCTCCACATTCTTTCACCTACACTTACCATCTCCATGCTGCTTACGTTTCTGCCACGCCATATGAGGATCTACACCATATGAACTTATCAGTGTTGATCGGTTTGGTTAATGCATCTGCTAGGTTCTCTTTGATTTGAATCTTCTTCATATCCATGCTTCCACTTTCTACTATTTCACGAACAAAGTGATACTAAACTTCCACGTGTTTTATTCTGGAATGAAAAGACGGATTTCTTACAATATACAAGGCACTCTGACTGTTATAATACAAGAGAATCTTTTCTTAATTGTGCCTGAGCTCTTCCAAAAGTCTTTCTTTTATATTCAAATTACTTCTTTACAAGTTTGTGTAGTTGTCATCTTCTATTGTTGATAGAGTTACAACAGTCTAAAGTTTGGAGACCCAACTAACAGCTCAACTTACAATTATAAACACATAGCATGTGGTGAATTTTCTTTTATCAAGATCACTTGCAAAATCTGAATCATTTGAGTGAATTCTGACAGTGAATTCTGATCCTCCATAATATAATATAGCATTTGAGTTACCTTTAATATATCTCATGATCCTATTAATAGTACTCCAATGCTCTTTACCATGTTTGCTCATAAATTTACTAACCACTCCCACTACTTGTGCAATGTCTGATATTGTACAAATTATGGCAAACATTAAGCTTCCCACTATTAATGCATACGGTACTCGAGCCATCTCCTTCCTCTCTACTTTATTGTTAGGACACATACTTGAGGATAACTTAAATTTAATAGAAAGTGAAGTAGAAATTAGCTTATAATCTTGCATATTGAAATGTCGCAAGATCTTCTTCAAGTAGTTATGAAAGCCAAATCTTTATATTACTTCTGTCTTGGTGAATTTGCATCCCTAGAATTTTATTTACTGATCCCAAGTCCTTCATGTCAAATTCCCTAGACATTTGAGCCTTTAACTCTGTTACTTGATCTTTGTTAGAGCCTGGTACCAACATGTCATCAACATACAACAACAAGATAATGAACTCATTATCACCAAACTTATTGAAATATGCACAAGGGTCTATAGTAAGTTTGTTGTATTCAAGACTTAATATAAAAGAATCAAATCTCTTATATCAATACCTCGGTGCCTGTTTGAGACCGTATAGAGATTTGTTCAACTTGCAAACCAAGTTCTCTATTTTTGCTTTTACAAAACCTTCTGGTTAGAGCATATAAATTTCTTCTTTAAGGTCACCATGAAGAAAAGTTATTTTTACATCTAACTGTTCTAAATGTAAATCAAATGTAGCACATATAGAAAGGATTATTCGAACAGTATTGAGTATAACAACTGGTAAAAAGATCTTATTAAAATCAATACATTCTATCTGAGCATATCCTTTTATCACCAATCTTGCACAATACTGCTCCACTTGATCATCGCTATTTCTCTTGATCTTATAAACCCATTTGTTGCCAATGGTCTTCCTTCCATGTGGTAGTGGTACAAGATCTCATGTTCTATTCTTTTAAAGAGCTTCAATTTCTTCTTGCATTACTACAATCCATAGAGATGTATCTGAACTGTTCGTTACTTCTTGAAAAGTCGATGGCTCTCATTCCTCCGTTAGAAGATAGTATGCAATATTACCCTCCATATAATAATCTAAATGCCAAATCAGTGCTGACCTTACCGGATTTGATCATCTGAAAAATGGCTCCTCTGACTCAATTGGTTATTGTTCATTATGCTCTAGTGCTGCTTTAGAAATTTCTTTGTTTTTCCTCACTCTTCCTCCACTTGGATTGTGTTAATTTTTGATTTATTCTTCATTGTGCCATTATTTTCTTTCTTTTGCAGCTTATCTTCTGTAAATATCATATTTCTGTTGATAACTACCTTATAGGCAGTGGGATCCCACAAGTGATATCCTTTTACTTCATCGGCATACCTCAAGAATATACATTTTCTAGATTTTAGATCAAGTTTTGTGACTTCTTGAGTATTATATATCACATACACAAGATTTCTAAATGTATGTAAATTAGAATAATCAGCTGGCTTACCAATCCACATCTCCATTGGTGTCTTCAGATCAATCGTTGTTGATAGAGATCGATTAATCACATAATATGCAGTATTGATTGCTTCTGCCCAAAATGATTTAGCCAGACCCGCAGTCTTTAACATTGCTTTAGTTCTTTCAAGTATAGTGCTATTCATTCGCTTTGTCACTCTATTTTATTGGGGAGTGTACGCTGTTGTGAATTGTCTTTTAATACTTCTTATTTGCAAAATGCATCAAATTTCTTACCAATATATTTTCCTCCAGTGTCAGTTCTTAAACACTTGATCTTTATCTCAGTTTCAAGTTTCACTCGTACTTTGAATACTTTGAATATAGGAAACACATACGCCTTTCTTCTCATTGGATAAACCCAATATCTCCTGGAGACATCATCAATGAATGACATAAAATATTTTGCTCCTTTCAAGGATGTGATCGATGCTTGCCAAATATCAAAATGAATTAAGTTTAAGATGTCATTACTTTTAGCTATTGATGTGCTAAATTTTAATCTATGATGCTTACTTATAACACAATGTTCACGAAAGAGTAAAGAAATATTTTTAAGTCTAGGAAATAACTTCTGATCAGAGAGAATTTTTAAACCTCGTTCTGACATGTGATCAAGTCTTTGGTGCCATAACATCGTCATCTATTTTGCATAACTGGTTGATGCAATAGATGCTTCTGCCTTTAAATATGTTTTCCCCAAGAGCATGAACAGGTTAGCAGCTACTTTCTTTTTGCCTTTATTACCACAAGTGTCTCTGACAATCTTTATGATCCCATTTTGTATATGAGTTTTGCATCCAAGCTCATCTAATTGTCCTAAAGATAATAAATTTTTCTTTAAGTCTTTCACATGCCGTACCTTTTGGATAGTACGAACTGTTTCATCGTACATTTTTAACTTAATAGTACCAATACCAGCAATCTCTAAGGCATAACCATCACCCATATACATAGATCCTCTAGAGATGGGTTTATAATTGTGAAACCAATCTCGACGAGAGGTCATATGCCATGTTGCTCTCGAATCTATCATCCAAACATTAGTGAGCTTCTTTCTATCACTGGAAAAGTTATTACCTCGCTATATAAGACGTTACCATCATCAGAAGTACTTATAACACAACTCTGAGATTTTGGTGGCTCAATGATCTTTAATACACCTTTTATATATTGACACTTACTTTTGAAATGCTATTTCTTGCCACAGTTGTAGTACTTGATATTCTTCTTACTCATTGACTTTAAACTTCCTTATTTATGACTCCCACTAGAGCCATGCTCTATTGACCTGCCTCTAGTTATCGGTAAACCCTCTGCTTGCTACAAACTAGTTGCTTTATTTTTCTTATTTTTAATCCTGTTTTCTTCTTCAAGAACAGAGGCTGTAACATCTTTGAAAACTAGGTAGTCCGTCAGGAGGTTATTAGTTAAGCTGATGATTAGATGGTCATATGAATCTGTAAGACTTTGGAGTAGAATCTCGGCATGTTCATTTTGCTCAATATTATAACCCAATGAAGAAAGTTGGAAAAATAAAGTATTGAGAGTATTGATATGATTAGTTACCGTAGTGGACTCTGACATCCGAAGGGTGTAGAGTCTTCTTTTTAAGAAGATTTTATTGTGAAAAGACTTTGCCTTGTACAAAGTTATCAGAGTATCCTATATCTGCTTTGCCATCTTTTTCTCTGCTACGCTTGATAAAACTTCATCTGTTAATCCCAGATGCAAGTTGGCAATAACATCTTCATCTATCTCTTTTTATTTTTCATCAGTCATACTTGTCAGTCTATCACCAATTGCTGTCAGACAATAGTTCTTCTTTAAGATTGTCATAATTCTCATCTTTCACATCGATAAATTATAGCTATCGTGAACAGTACCGTATACTTAAATAATACTGTATGTATGAATAGTTCATATATGTGAACAATTACACACTTATAAATAGTACCTGTGAACGATATACCTTCACCTAAAAGTCTTGAGACTCTGATACCACTTGTTATGGAGAATTATAAGTTGAAACAGTATCTTAACTAAGATTAGAGATAAGAAATTGAAAGAAAATAAATGACACACAGATTTTACGTGAAAAATCATCAAACAAATTTAGGTAAAGTATATGAGAATTTCATTATGAAAATGAGATTATAATCTCTTTTTAATTATAAGGAGAGAACAATTTTCATCCTCTCTTGAAATTAAGAGATACATCTCAACCTCACATTTCTCTCTTAACAAATAAGGAGAAATTAAATATAATAAAATATGAGATTTAATTGAATTATAAAAAATTATAGATGATAAAATGATTATAAAATTTTTAAAATAATAAAAATAATAAATAAGTATCTCTATTTATAAGAAACTAAAATACCCATTTTAATTACAAATTATCACCAACCTTTTATTTCATTTATTTCTTCTTTTTAATTTTCATCTACTAATAACTATCAATACCATTGATCAACAAATAAAACATGTGATTGATGGTCAATCATTTGTATTTAATATAAGGTATAATATTTTCACTCGCCTATTCGCCAATGTGCACTCGATACTTTTAACCTATTCGCCATGGTTCAAAGTTGAGATAGATTGTCCATCTCATGAAAAACTCATCTAAGATTCAAATCGCATTATCTTCTAGAAGTTTGTTATCAATTCAAAAAATTAGTGTATCAAATAATATCGCCAACCCACTGATATAAATTAACTACTGATAAATAATAGAAGGTGACACCAGGCATAGGACAATAGTAACAGTTGCCGAAAAGAAGATAAGGTAGTGACACATGGAGTGGGTAATTTGCTGATGAAGAATATGGAATGCAAGTCCCGAGATAAATATTTCCAACTGCTGACGAACGAGGCAGAAGAACATTGGACAATTTTCAATTTTATAGTGCCAAGTTGTATAAAAATATAGCAGCGTTCATTTAGTTAGATTTACACGCTATCCAGCTTGATGCTACGTACAACTAAAAAAAATTCCACAAATATCATTCTAAAGGCCATAGAAATCTCCCCTGTATCTGGTTGCAGTAGCCATGGATATGTTCATTTCTTTTCAATCTTTCCTCTTCCTATTTCTCTTCTCTCTCTTCTTCCATCTTTACTTCGGCCCTTCAAACAAAAACCTGTCAAAAATGGCTTCAAGAACTACCCTATAGTAGGAGGCTTACCCGAATTCATAAGAAACCGGCACCGATTTCTTGAGTGGACGACCGAAGCGCTGAGCAAATCCCCCACCAACACTGCTATTGTGTATCGTCCTGGTCGAGTGACCGTTGTGTTCACCGCCAACCCGTTAAACGTTGAGCATATTCTCAAGACCAACTTTGAGAACTATCCAAAAGGTGATCGGTTCAACACTATTCTTAGAGATTTACTCGGCCAAGGGATCTTCAGCTCTGATGGCGAGGTCTGGAAAGTGCAGCGTAAAACTGCTAGCTATGAGTTCAACACAAGATCGCTTAGAAATTTCATAGTAGGAAATGTTACGTTGGAGATTTCAAGAAGGCTAATTCCTCTGTTAGCAAGAGCCTCAAGAGAAGAACAAGTATTAGATTTACAAGATGTTTTTGAGCGGTTTGCGTTTGATAACATTTGTAAAGTTGCTTTTAACGTTGATCCCGGCTGTCTCGACGGTGATGGAACCGCTGGTTCGGAGTTCAAGCGTGCGTTTGAAGAAGCAGCGGCGCTTATCCGTGAGAGATTTTTGCTTATAAATGAATATTTCTGGAGGTTTAAAAAGTTCTTTAACATGGGATCAGAGCGAGCGCTGAAAAAATCAGCTGCAGTTGTTCATGAATTTGCAAACAGTATTATCCGATCAAGAATGAAAGAAAAAGCAGAGACAATGGAAGATGATTTATTGTCCCGGTTTATTACAAACGGTCATGAGAATTCACATGAATTTCTTCGGGATATTATCATAAGCTTTATTCTTGCTGGGCGAGACACAACATCTTCGGCTTTAAGTTGGTTCTTTTGGCTATTATCGGTGAATCCAAGAGCTGAACAAAACATATTGAAGGAGCTTGAATCGATTCGGGAAAAAACTGGAAAGAGCATTGGCGATATTTACACTTTTGAGGAGCTGAGAGAGATGAATTATTTGCATGCAGCGATATCAGAAGCGATGCGATTGTACCCTCCAGTTTCGACTGATACGAAAGAGTGTCTCAACGACGATGTCTTGCCGGACGGCACGCTTATTGGCAAAGGATGGGCAATTACATATCATCCATATGCAATGGGACGAATGGAATGCATATGGGGGAAGAATTGTCTTGAATATTTGCCGGAAAGGTGGCTTGAAAATGGAATTTATCGGCAAGAGGGTGCGTTTCGGTATCCGGTTTTTCAAGCTGGACCCCGGATTTGCCTCGGAAAAGAAATGGCATACATTCAAATGAAGTCAATTGCAGCCTCCGTGATCGAAATGTTTGTGATAGATGTGCAGAATAAGGAGAAGTGTCCCGGCTACACTTTATCTTTGACCCTGAGGGTGAAAAATGGCCTCCATGTAAAGGTGCAAGAAAGATGTGCAGCGGATCTTTGACTCTGAACATGACAAATGGCTTGTGAAGTAGCTTCTAGTAATCAGAGTTATGTTGTTTTCAGGAAAGAGTTTCTTAAGAGAGACACTGTTTCAATTAAGAGACATAGTTAATTGTTATGTATTCAAAAGTTTTGATGATAAGTTGTAGCTTTGGTTTATTATGTAAAATTACAACTCATGTTAAAGGTTGAATGACTGATGTAAAATTACAATCTAAGTAAAAAAGTTGTTTAGTGCACTGGAAATAAGACATGAAAGTTCCGGTTCATTTCATCAAAACTTCTCTAATCCATTGGATCCTTTATAATTGTCTGTGTATGATTCAAAATTATTATTTCTATCATATATTTCCTTATCCTTTCTATCAAAATTTTCTTATTTGTTTTGAAATTGTTTTGTATGTAAGGTGAGAAGAGATGTACAGATTTCATCAAATGGATCTTTTAGTAAATGTCATAGTTATCTATGTTTATTTGTCTGTTCTCTCCATGCTATTTTTTTGGGAGAACAACTTAAAAAAAGATTGGGGCTTAAATGGCTTTAGAAATCACTCAACCTGAGTGAAGACTGTCTCTCCCACTTATTGGCATTAAACACCCCACTTATTGGCATTAAACACCGGTTGGAGGAGATGATAAATCGTGAACTAGTCTTGTAAAGAAGCTAAGAACAATGGACACAAAGAAACTTATCAAACTGTGCAACTCGCTAACGATATCAGAAGAAGAGAGAGAAATGGTCGAGATCTCAAGGGAACACAAAAAAAAGGGGGAAAGATGAGGGCCGATTGCCTAGTATTGAAGGTTTTATTAAACAGAGTTGTCAATAGAGAGGCTTTCAGGTCACAATACAACAAATATGGAAGCCAGCAGAGAGTCTACAAATAGAGAGTCTGGAAAGCAACCATTTTTAGGTTACAATATCTGAGGTTTGCGGAATCCTCAGACATTCTGAGTACTAAACAAAATTCCAAATAAGGCAAAGGTGAAAGACACAATTTATTAACACTATGATAAAAGAGAAATGTATTCAGTAAGAAGTGTATATTTTGTGGCCTTGCAGGAGAAAAATGGCACAAAATCAAAACCTTCAAAAAAAAAATGCAGAAATTGTAGAAACTCGTATGGATTATATCAACCCCCCAGAAAGTCAAAATCTGCCTATAAAAAGCCCTTTCAAACTCTATTCCCTACTTCTACTGCCTTGTTGTCCAAGATAGTAGTCAACCACTCAATATTCCAAAGATGTCTTAGAGAAGATAAAACCAATTTCCATATATTGATCAAACGCAAGGCAGCAAAAGCTATCTGGAAATGTACTCTGTTTGCAAAGCTTATAAGGGCAATAAAATATATGGATCTTTGGAGCTTTTTGCAATATGTTATAACAATTGCAACAAAAGAGGAGCTGGAAAGAGTGATAGTGTACTGTGGGTAAACTGGCAAGCAAGGAACAATTTTATGGTCATTGGAAAATAGGAGGCGGCAATGAGATTGATTGCAAGAGCAGAGCATACCTGGACTAAACCAACACAAGCAAAATAGATAAAGAAACCATTAGCTCCATCCTAAAGTCTAGGAAAACACAGAAATAGGAAAGCTCCTCTGAGATGATGGGGCAAAGTAAATATGCATGTTGCTACTGATTTAAATGAAAGAAGAATGGCATAGGTGTGGGGTAATAAGGAATAGTGATGGGTAAGCAATGGGGGAGGTGGAAAATGCCGAAGCCGAAGCTAAAGCTAGTCAGTTTGGACTATGGGTAGCAGCAAAACTCAGTTTGACCACTCTGCTAATGGAATCAGATGCGAAATAAAATTGTAAAACTAGTAAGGGGACTATATGCTCCCTAAAGAAAATCAGATGGGTGGTATATAGGATGACAGCAGATGGATTTAGGACGGATATTTTAATATTATATTTATATTTGTTTAAAAAATAAAATATTATATATATTTTTTTAATTTGTTATAAGTTTGAAATATTATTATCAAATTTGTACTTATGAATTTTTATTTATTATCAAACTCGTAATGAGTTATTTACAAATTTTAAGTGAATTTTAAATTAATATAATAAAAAATAAAATTATAATATTAATTTAATTAAAAATTTTTAAATTATAACAATTATAATAATATAAATTATACTTTTAATTTTATTTACATGAAATGTTATAATTTTAACTTTAATTTTAATTTTAATTACATTAAATATTATAATTTTAAATTTAATTTTAATTTTAATTACGATAAATATTATAATTTTAATTACGTTAAATATTTTAATTTTAATTTTAATTATGTTAAATATTATAATTCTAAATCTAATTTCGATTTCAATTACGTTAAATATTATAACTCAAAATCTAATTTCGATTTCAATTACGTTAATGTTATAATTATAATTTCAATTTCGATATCAATTATGTTAAATATTATAATTCTTATTCCAATTTTGATTTCAATTACGTTAAATATCATAATTTTAAATCTAATTTCGATTTCAATTATGTTAAATGTCATAACTCTAAATCAAATTTTGATTTCAATTACATTAAATTGTTATAATTATAATTCTAATTTTGATAGTTAAATATTATAATTTTAAATTCAATTTCAATTACGTTAAATATTTTAATTTTAATTTTAATTCTAATTTTATTTATATTAAATATTATAATTCTTGTGTTAAATGTTATAATTTCAAATTTAATTTCAATTTCAATTACATTAATTGTTATCATTCTAAATTCAATTTTATTTTCAATTTCAATTGCGTTAAATGTTTAATTTTAATTACAATTACAATTTCAATTACGTTAAATATTATAATTCCAAATCTAAATCTAATTAAGTTAAATATTAAATATTTTAGTTCCAATTTCAATTATGTTAAATGTTATAATTTTATTTTTAATTTCAATTACAATCATTAGTCTCATTGAACTAATTTTATTTATTTTTATTGAATGGTATGAGTAATGTCAAATCAAATATAGACTTTTTGATGTGAGATATAAATAAATGTAAAAATAATTAATTCATATTTTTATTTTATTTTTTTAAATATAGTATGTGCGGATACCCGTTGTGGGTATCCGTGAATTTTTCACCAAAATCATACCCGTACCAAAATCGTTGTGAATTTTAATTTTATATATCAAACCCGCTTTAAACCTTATTAAATCCTTCCCAATACGAACAAATTTTAACAAATTTACGAATTTACAAATTTAGGAATTTTTTTACCATCCCTAATAATACAAGCTATATAAAATAAAATTGGAGATCAAAATTAGTTCAAGATTTGCCATATCCCAAGAACATGTAATACGACAGTTCATAAGCTCGCCATACTTGCTTTCAATTCTCATGTGTAAGAACATGGATGGAAAAATTCCTAGTTAATTTGGAGTAATGAAATGAATTCCCTTTCTTCAAAAACAAATGACATACTTGCCCGAAATTGTGGATACAAAGTAGTTTAATATTCATTTTAGACGTTCACATGGATCGTTGGATGATTGAATATTTTAATAAATGTGTTACAATTCTAAGAAGACTAAATGGAAGAGTCTTGCAGTAACAGCTTATAACATATCGCCTTCTACGTTAAAAAAACTTACATAATATTTTGAATAAATAATGCGTGTATAAAGTTTCAACTTTAATGCATTAAAGTCAAGGGATGCACAAAGAAATTATTAATGAATGCAAAATTAAGAAATAATAAATGCAATAAAAAGTAATGTATGTAAAATTAAGAAATAATGCTTTTGAAATGAATATTTGAAAGAAAACTTACATTAAACAAACAACCATTTTTTTCTGGAAGTTTCAACTAATTTTCATTTATCTTTATGTAATTTAAAAAAGTAAAAAAAAAATTTAGTGTTACTATTATTTACTGTTTTATTATCACTATTTTGTTATTTTTAATTTTTTTGATGAATTGATTTATCTTTGATAATATATAATTTTATAATTTTGTCCCTAACTAAATTGACAGTGTTAATTTTAGCTTTTTTAATAAATTAATAATTTTATCTTGTTAGACAGTTTTTTTCCTAAATAAATTATAACAAAATAATAATAATAATAAAAGAGTTAGAATAGAATTGAACCCTTGACCTCAAAGATAAAACTACTCATTTTTACTATTAGACCAAATTAAAATTTACATCATATTTTATAAAGATTAATATATAAACCCTATAAAATATTAAGATGAATTGTTAATTATAAATTAAATAACTTTTGGGACTCAAAAATCATAAATAATAATAAGTGTAAAATATTTTAAATATTATTTAATTAAAATAAGCCTACAAAATTGAGTTTTTTTTTGAAAATCCATTATAAACATTTTTTCATTTTTAATTATTCTTAAATTAATTAAAAAGAAATAAAAAAAGTATTGATAATTATGTTAATTATAAAAAGTAGTTTTCCAACAATTTTTTCATTTTAAAATATTTTTTTCTAGTATAAGATAATTTTTTCTTTATTAACAGCTCATTTGAGAGCATTAAAGAATTTTGAATTATTTGTAGTAACTTTTTAATTTAAAATTTTATGAAAATTATTTTTTTATGAATTAAATATAATTCTCAATATTTATTGTTTACATTGTTTTGGGTGAATTCTCATAAGTTATAATTTAAATGTTAAATTTTAAATAAAAATTTATTTTATTATTTAACATTAAATAATAAAAACTCAAGTATGAGCTAGAAAATAACTTTATTTTAATATGCATTATATTTTAGTATTTTTTATTATTTTAGATTAATTTTAAGAAATTACAAAATGATTCATTTTTATAATAAATTCATAAAACACAATCCTTATCTTTAGTTATAAATGTGTACATACTTAATTAAATTTATTATTTATTAAAGTATTTTACACTAATTATATTTTATGATTTTTGAGAACAAAAATTTGTTTAATTTAGAATTAATAATTATTTTAATTAACTTATAGTTTATATATATTAGTTTTTATAATATGTAATGTAAATTTTAAATTGGTCTAGTATTAAAAATGAGTATTTTTATCTTTAAGGTCAATAGTTCAATTCCTTGCAAGCTTCTCTTTCTATTTTTTGTTTGCTTTTATTTTTTTTAGAGGCAAAAATATTAAATTATATATTATCAAAGATAAAATTGTTAATTTATTAAAAAATTTAAAATTAACAAATAACAATAATGGAATAGTAATGAAACAATGAACAATGATATTTTGCTCTAATTTATTTAAGGACAAAAATGTTAAACTATATATTACTAAAAATAAAATTGTTAATTCATTAAAAAAATTAAAATTAATGAAATAATAATAACAGAACAGTAATAAAACAATGAACAATAATAATGATAAAAGAATTTTGATACCTTTTAAAATCTCAAGATAAGTAAATATTAATTAAAACTTCAAAAAAAAAAAAATGTCGTGTTCCTATGCCTTAGAGGATGAGTTAGTACAAAGACTTTTGATTACAACGTGCATTTCTTTCCAAAGGTTTTTTTCGATCATCCTTACAAATTAAAACTCAAACCAATTTATAGGCACTTATTGAACTCAAAGACGGACTTGAAACAAAGAAAAATAAACAATAAGAAAAGGATCATACCAACAGACAAAGGACACACCCATAAGATAAGATAAAATTCTTAAATAGAAACCCAAAATTTATTTTTTATGAGTTAAATATAATTCTCAACATTTATTGTTTTTGGGTGAATTCTCATAAGTTATGATTTAAATTTTAAATTCTGCATGAAAATTTATTTTATTATTTAACATTAAATAATAAGAATTCATGTATGAGCTAGAAAATAACTTATTTTAATATGCATTATATTTTAGTATTTTTTTATTATTTTAGATTAATTTTAAGAAATTATAAAATGATTCATTTTTATAATAAATTTCTAAAACTCAATTTTTATCTTTTGTTGTAAATGTGTACATATTTAATTAAATTTATTATTTATTAAAATATTTTACACTAATTATATTTTATAATTTTTGAGAACCAAAATTTGTTTAATTTAGAATTAATAATTATTTTAATTAACTTATAGATTATATATATATTAGTTTTCATAATATGTTATGTAAATTATAATTTGGTCTAGTGCTAAAAATGAGTATTTTTATCTTTGAGGTCAATGGTTCAATTCTTTGCAAGCTTCTCTCTCTATTTTTTGTTTGCTTTCATTTTTTTAGAGACAAAAATGTCAAATTATATATTATCAAAGATAAAATTATTAATTCATTAAAAAATTTAAAATTATTAAATAGTGATAACGGAACAATAATGGAATAATGAACAATAAGTTTTTGTTCTAATTTATTTAGGGACAAAAATGTTAAATTATATATTATTAAAAATAAAATTGTTAATTCATTAAAAAAATTAAAATTAACAAAATAATAATAACGGAATAGTCATAATTTTTTGCTCTAATTTATTTAAGGACAAAAATATTAAATTATATATCATTAAAGATAAAATTATTAATTCATTAAAAAAATTAAAATTAACAAAACAGTAATGAAAATGAACAATAATAAAGATAAAGAATTTTTGACATTTTTAAAATCACAGGATAAGTAGATATTAATTAAAACTTAGGAGAAAAAATGTTGTGTTCCCATGCTTTAGAGGATGAGTTAGTACAAAGACTTTTCATTACAACGGCCATTTCTTTCCAAAGGTTTTCTCGCTCATCCTTACAAATTAAAACTCAAACCAATTTAAAGGCACTTATGGAACTCAAAGACGGACTTGAAACAAAGGAAAATAAACGATAAGAAAAGGATCATACCAACGGACAAAGGACGCACCAATAAGATAAGATAAAATTCCGAAATAGAAACCCAAAATAAAAACGTGATACATAGACGGTTGATACAAAAGGACAAACTAGATATGTCAACACACGTGTCCTGGAGAGATGGAGTCAAACCAGTCTTCAAAACTTCAGACTTTAAAGAGTTAGATCTTGGGCCATTGAGCCTCCATGAAATTAGTAAGACAATAGAAAAAACCCTATCTGCCTCTTTTACTTCAAACTCAGATCAAAGTATGGATCTGAGTTTGAAGTAGAATAGGCATTTTCTATTGTCTTACTGATTTCATCTTCAAATAGGTTTTTACCTTTAGACTTGATAATTTGAGAAACCTCATTGAGGACATTGAGTCGATCAAAAACCATATCATTAGGAGAGCTCTTCTTGATCAAGAACCATACCTTTAGAAAGTCATAATTAAAATCTGGCCACCAACAAACAACAATATTACGAAAAAACTTTGGAATGATTGGACTTTATGGAGTTTAATCTGGAACTTCGTATTTCCATAGATAATCCAACGGTCTTTCATAAAATGTTTTGAAATAAAAAATTGCATTAAAAGCGTTGGTGATGATCTGTCATTAATATTCTAAAACTTTTTTGAATGCTTCAACAACTTCAAGAAGAACACTCTAAATAAACCCCAATGGTGAAATAATTTTTATTTTTTATCAAGTAACAAATATTAATTATTAAAATTATCCAAATACAAGAGATCGTAAGGCCATTATTCGAGAGAACAAACACATCTTATGACAAACACACCTTATGACTTATCACCTAGCTATAATATAATCTATGTTTTGGTCAGAGATGGGAGACAAACATTTAATCCACACTACATCTTTAATATATCAAAATACCTCATTTGCGTTTGGCAGTTTATGTTGGAACACCACCTTATTGCGCTCATGCCATATTGAATAGATTGAAGCACAGAAAGCGATTCTTCTAATTTTGCTAAGTAAGAATTTGCCTTTAGTTTTCTTGCAGAAGTAGGATACCTCTTTTCTACAAGTATCAGGTCGTTTGTTGATATGGCACGTCAGCAGAACTTTATTCCATACACCTTCAGTAAAGTAACACTAAAAGAATAAGTGTGTCACCGTCTCACTGGCATTACCATAAAGTGGGCAGTTTGTGAAAATGTCGAGCCCCCATGTCACCAATCTCGCATTTGTAGATAGCCGATTCTTCAGTGTAAGCCAAGTGATAAAACTATATTTAAGGGTATGTTGTGGACCCCAAAGAAGCCTGTACCATCATACCATAGTTGTTTTGTTTGTTAGGTGTCTTCATGCACTGGCAATTGAAAATCTCCCATTGGGGCACTCATTCCAAATGATCATATCCTTTCTAGAGATAGAAATGGAGAAGTTAAGCAATATATAATCCCAGGCTAGGGCAGTATGTGCATCCAAAGAGTCAAAAAAGGTGCAAGTGCTATTGCGCTATAAGTCCCTAACTTTTGCGTCTCGTGGGATGTCAGAGTCACTAATATTGACCTAGAAGAATTTGTTGACAATAGATTCACCATTCAACCACGGATCACTCCAAAAAAAGAACTTTGATCCATTGCCTAATTAATAACCAAACAACTTCTGTATGTGCCTTCGCAAGTCTAAGTGTTTCCGCCATGTCCAACTACAGTCTAATGGTTTTGTTATCCCCTAGAAGCCTAGTCTTCGAAGTTTATTTTCAGTCACCCATTTAGCCCATAAGGAAGATTTTGTAGCCAGAAGATCCCATAGGTGTTTGATGACTGCAGCTTGATTCTATGTATGTAGGGATTTTATTCCCAATCCCCCTTCCCTTTTGGTATAACAGAGATTATCCCAAGCAACTGGACACCCTTTTTATTTAGAGTCATGACCATACCATAGAAACTTCCTACAAATACTTTCTACCTCCTTAATAATTTCCTCTAGGAGGATAAACATAGAGCACCAATACACGTTCATGCTCATTAACACAAAAGTAATCAGTTGCAATCGTCCAGCATATGATAGCATCTTACCTGCCTAGTTCGAAACTCTTGCAATCATTTTGCTGATCAATTCTCTACAGTGGTCTTTCGTTAGTCTTCCAGAAATTAGAAGAACCCCTAAATATTTAACTGGAAGGATACCACATTGAAACTGGGTCAAGTGCAAAATAGCATTCTTCATAACTATAGGGATATAGCCGAAAAAATTAAGCTTTTGCTTACATTGAGGTGTAAGCCTAAAACATTATAGAAGTTATCTAGGGCTATTTTAAATTGCCCAACAGAGTTTATGTCACCATGAGAGAATAAGAACAAGTCGTCGGTAAAGATTAGATGGTTTAATCTCATTCGTTCACATCCTTTGTGAAAATTAAACTGATAATCAGGAATATTGAGCAGGCTTCTACTGAGATACTCCATTGCAAGGACAAATAACAGAAGAGACATAAGGTCTCCTTGCTTTAGACCTCTCTTTCTAGGAAAAAAACCCTATAGTCTTCCATTCACAACTACTGAAAACATACATGATCGTACACAACTCATGATCACTCTAATGAAATAGAAAGAAAAGTTGACTCCCAATAATACTTCTTCTAGAAAATCCTAAGAGACTGAGTCAAAAGCCTTCCGTAAGTCAATTTTAAGGGCACAACTGGGAACACCACTTTTCCCGTCGTAACCCATCACTAGCTCATGAGCTAGGAGAACATTATCAACGATTGTCCTGTAGAGAATGAAGGCTGTTTGGCTAGGGTAAACCAAATAACAGATAACCTTCATAATCTGCTTGTGATTATTTTTGTGATACATTTATACAACACAGTACAACAAGAAATTGGCTTGTAGTCCCCAAGGGTGTGAGGGTTAGGTACCTTAGGAACTAAGGTAATGACAGTGACATTAATAGGGTTATAGATCTGATTTGTATGGAAAAAATGTTGTACAGCTTGAGTGACATCTTTGCCAATGACCGTCCAACATTTATGAAAAAAGAAGCTGTTATAACCATCAGGACCCGGCGCTTTATCCCCCCTTATACTAAACATAGCATCTTTTACTTCATGTTCAGAGATAGGGGCGCATAGCATGTCTCGATCTTCCTTCCTTAGTTTTGGCCCATTATTAATAATTTTCTGATCAATGGTCTCTCTAGTACTTATCAGTCCCCAATAAGTCCTGATAGTAGCGCACAATAGTACTCTTAATATCCTCAGGGTCTTGGATAAGATTGCCATTCTGATCTGCTAGATAAGATATTTTATTCCTCGCTCTCATTTGTTTAACTATATTATGAAACTATCTAGAGTTAGAGTCCCAAGTTGCACCCAATTGACTATAGATTTATGTCTGATGATGTTTTCCTCAATGGTGATGAGCTTTCTCAGATGCTGATAAACACTCATTTCCTCATTATAAAGCACTTCATTGAATAGGTCAGCCATCAAACCAGTTTGTAAAGAGTCAAACACTAACTTCCAATCTTCAATCGTTTGAGATAGGTTCATGAACAAGTCCTTATTTAGTTCTTTAAGCTTTACTTTTAGAAGTTTAAGTTTACACCACACTTTGCGCATTAGAGAGCCCTGGATCTCAATTTTCCAAATATTGTCAACTATACCAAAAAACTGAGGGTGAGAACACCAAGCATTGAAGAACTTGAAAAGTAGCCTATCTTTAAGAAGATCCTTCGAGATAGTTACCACGAGAGGGGAGTGATCAGAAACACTTGCTGTCAACACTTCATTCTCAGATCATTCCCATATGTCTAACCATTTCCTATTTACAAATGCCTAATCAATCTTTCTCCAAATCTTCTGAGAACCCTGCTGATTATTACACCATGTGAATCTGTAACCTTGATATTTTAGCTCATAGAGCTCGAGCATTAAAATTCAATTTTTAAAAGGCTCTAGCATATTATCATTAGCCCAGTTGCCCAAAATCCTATCATTATTGCTAACATTATTAAAGTCACCTTGAATTAGCCAAGGATGTTGCACAGCCACAATCCCACCATGAAGATCACTTCACAGAGTCTCCCGTTCTATAGCATCAGATGCACCATAAACAATGGTCCCATAGAACTCCAAACCCTCAATGGTTACTTTACAGTGCAAGAATTGTCAATGCTTCATGAGAATTTCAACATTACATCTATCAGGGTTAAAAATTACACAAATCCTTTCTATATTTAAACACTCGGAATTGTGTTCTAGTTTCCAACCTTTTAGAGCCAATTTGCCCCAAATTTTAGTTGTATTCTCTTTCTTCACCCTTGTTTCTAATAATCCTAAGAGACTTAACTTCTTCTTCTTAATCAGAGCTCTCACCTTTGATTGTTTGCTAGTTTCCAACCTCGTATGTTCCAGCTCACAATCATGTTCCCTTATTAGGGGGGTTGGGGGATCCGTATAGCTCTTCTACCCTCTCCAATTATTCCCACCTCATGGGTGAGAGGAATAGTCTTCCTCAGATTGTATCTGTTAACTGCTTAAATCTCGCTATGAGTAGTTGGTGGGAGCCCGACCTTTGTGCTTAGCTTCCCCATGTCAAACTTGCTTGCCCTATTACAATTCTTGCCCTCATTCTGTGTTACCATAACCGTGTCAGCAATAAGGGCCTCATCATATTTTTCACATTAGAAGGAAAATTCCTTCCCCTCACTGTTTTGTCGGTTGTCACTTTTCACTTGCCATATTTGTCTAGCCTTCCTTATCGAAGCACAAGATTTGTCTGCGTGACCAAATTTGTTGCATTTACTACAAATGGTTGGTTTCCATTCATAAATTACCTCTTGAGTCACAGTGGCACCATTTTCATCCTCCAACATCATAATATGTGGGAATTCACCCCCAACATCCATTTCCACTAAAACTCTAGCATAAGCCAATTTTATTTTATTCAAGGTACAGAGGTCATAATATTTGGATATCCCTATAGAGCTAGCAATTCGACTTGGCATAGAAGGGGTCCAAAATTTTCATGGAAGCCCAGACAATTGTATCCAGATAGGCACCGAACGAATGCTAGACATATCCATTATTATTCTTGGTTTCTAAATTTTAACAATCAAAAGACGGTTATCAAAAGTAATTATTCCATCATTCAAAGCTTTTTGTCGTCCTAATTCGCAATCAAAATTAAATAAGATCAAATCAGGCTTAATGGAGTGAACAAAAAGTAAACTATACCGAGCCCAGCAATTTTGCACGAAGGCTTGAAAGCGGTAGAACCGTGGTGAAAGGCCATACACTCCTCCAATCAAGGCGTATTTTCATCATTTTTCTTCTTTAATGAGTTCCTCAATGTGAAATTTTACTACCCTTTGGCCATTGCAGATTTCAAGAACAACAAATTACAATTTACATTCAGGTGCAAGGTTGCGGTTGTCAAAAAGAGCGACACCCACGGTTTGGGGTGACTGTCCCTATTTTTCCCATTTTTCTCGTCCTGCCCTTCCTTTACAAACTCAGCCAGCCGAGTTGTAGTCACACTGTGTGAAGCCCTAGTCCTAACAGCAATAACCTGGCTGGAAACATCACTGGTAACAGTCGCAAGTCCGGCCATCACATGAACAGAGGTTGCAGCAACCGCAGCAACAGCTAGCGTTGACCCTTAAGGTGGAAGGGCCAACCGCCCCACCATCACCAGGCAGAACCACCGGAGGAGTGGAATGAGGTTTACCAATGGGATCGGCAAACTTCACTCCAGAACCAGGCATAGCCAGCATGCATCTCGCCAGAGAACCAACCACGAGCGGCTCCACAGAAGATGTCGGTGCCACAGCAGCACCATCGGAGTGAACCACCGGAGGAGAATCGAATTTGCCAGTGAGAATCGCACCTGGACCTGTCAGGGCATTTGTCGGAGAATCAACCGCGATCGGCTCTACAGAAGACGCCGGCACCACAACAGCATCATCGAAGTTCAGTGCCGGGAGGGGATGCGAAGCCGTGAGAGAATGGCGAGTCTTCTTCTTACCCATTTGGAGCACGGCGTAAGTTAGCCAATGCTAATGGCCGAGAGAAAAAGCCACTGTTCACTCACGCGATCCCTCACTTCAATAAGAGTAATGGTGAAATAATTCCATTAGGATTTGTGAGATGTAAGAATAAACCAGCTATGGGATAGCTTTGAGTTCTGATAGTGAAGAAAATATTCCCATGCTTGTTGATAATCGTGGTAATTATATGTACTAACAGGAACATATCTATCTCTGAGCTTAAGAAGTTTATTTGGACTGCAACCCTAATCAACAGCAGCAATAAATTTGAAAATTTTGAATTTGGAGTAAGTGATATCAGTCCTAGTGAGCTTATAAGTTACCTTGATTGAGCTGGTTTCCTTAAGAGCAGCTACTTCATCTTTTAAATCATAAAGATCTCGCTTAAACATGTTTATTTCTGCTTTGAGCTCATGACCACTGGGTTCACGGTATAAGCCATTCTGAACTCTATCAACTGCTTCAATAAAAAGAAGTGGAGGTAGACGAAGCTGCTACCACTTTAGAAATAGATTTCCGGTTCTTCTCTGTTTCCATCTTGATGAATTTAAACAAGGTTTCTCTGCGTTCCTTAGGATCTTCGATTTTGTTAATAATGTACAAGATGAGATTTTCATCTTTTGTAAGGTCATTTATTGATGAGTAATTCTGAACTACTACTATGGCACACATGCATTATTGAGAATACAACACCGTCATTCTAACATGTTCAAGTAGTGTTCTAAAAAAAATCTGTCATTCTAAAATGTTCAGGTAGAGTTCTCAAAAAAACAAATGCAATTTCCTGCCTCCATAACTATAGTATAAGTCCATCAACTTAGCCATTAAGCAAAAAGTCATAGCCACCATCTTTGACTCTAGAATTATCTCCGAAGCCTTTTTTTTCACCGTCTTTGCAAATGAATAGAACTTGCTTAATATTTATTTAATGTTTGATGACTAGTAAAAGTCGGTTGTAGAACCGACATAATGACATATAAATAATGGCTTAAGCTTCCATTATTTGAAATATGCATGAATTGAGTAAAATAGAGCGAAATAAGAAAAATGAAGAAAAGCAAGAGAGTTAGCTAAAGATGTGAGAGAAACACTTCTTGTGAAGGAAGATATAGTGTGTGAGTGAGAGTATTGTAAAATTGTGTGAGTGGTCTTTTATAAAATATTTTATTTATATGTAAACATTTATACAAGTGTTATGTATAAGTATTGTAATTAAATTAAAATATTCTTATTTGTGTTCTATTGTGTTCAAAGATTTGTATTAGAACAAGTTTGTTCCAATCGTAGAACAATAGTAGGAATATTGTTCATATGACATTATTTATACGGATACTATTTACATATAAGGTATTATTATTTATGCAGTATTAGTGTTGCAAATCCTAAAAATCAACATTTGATATAAGAGAATACCAAATTTATTTTTCAACATGCATGACTTCTCATCTGCACATGGGCATTGTTCGAAGTGTTCGTTGTGCGAAGTCTCTATTTCATTTTCTGATTCTGAAAATTGCTCCATGTCACTATATGTTTCTTCCAACAATGCTAACATATGGCTTTTCTGTAATCCTTCATTTTGAATTAAAGATTTTTTTTCCTTAGTGCGACATTTGTTGGAACAATGCCCTCGTTTGCCACATTTGTAGCATGCAGGAGTCTTCTTAGATCCAAATTTGAATCTAGTCCTATGATAAGGTTTATTAAACCTTTTCTTTTTTTGGAAAGCTTTCTTTACTTTGTTGAGGCCTTTATACAAATCTATTAGACTTGTATTTTCTATAGAATCTTTTGTGCTCAAGAGCCTGATGTAAATAACCATATTTAGTGCAAAAGTCACCCATAGATTTTGCCTTTGTTGCTTACTCCATCAGCAACTGCTTCTGAATTTTATTCCAGTTACAGATCTCAAGACCAACTTTTACCACTTCCGAGGCTATCTCACCATAAGTATATTGGCTATATGGTATTTGTCTTCCATGTCTATCTCTTAACTTCATCTTCGGTTTCTCAGCTATTAGCTTAGAAATACCGTCAATGAATCGTTCATTCTAACAATTAGCATTTGCATCTTTCCTAGTAAAGACTTTAGAGAAGAAGACATCTTTATACCACTTAAAATACGATATTGTCTGGCATTTTAAGTTATTTGGCTGATCATAGCCAACATCAAGATACAGATTTATATCACCAATAAAATTTTTGATGATGGAATAGATTAAGGTGTTTAGCGCATCCTTTTTAGTCTTGAATCTTGCGTCAATTGTCCTTTGGTATCTGCAGCATAATCTTGTATGGTGATATAATTAGGCTTTACAGCAGAAAGAATTTCTTCCTGCTAGTCATGTGAAAGGACTGTATCCCAACATCCTTGAAGCTGACCAGCAAAGCCATTTATTTTCGTTATAGCTACTTGTCTAATGATATTCTAAATCAAATAAACAAATGATTAGAAAACACCAAGAGAAACCTTCATCTAGTAATCAGATTAATGTCCTAGATAATGATATAGGAATACCCGATAATGATATAGGAATACCCGATAATGATATAGGAATATCCTGAAAATGACGATCCAATTAATCTAGGGGATCAGTTTAAAAATTTATCAATAAAAAAATTATATTCAACATTTCAAACCCCAAAACCTAGAAACTATTACCCAAAACCAACACCACCAAATATTCAATTCGAAGAAAGGAGTTAATACGTAAATTCAAGTTATGAAGCATATTCAATATATGAATAGAATATAAATGGTATGAGTGAATACCAAATTCTTAGCCTGCTTCAAGAAATATTAATGGCAGTCACTAATAAAATTCAAAAGATAACTGACCTTCAAATAACTACTATGTTAATATCAGGGTTTACTGGTCAATTAAAAGGATGGTAGGATCATTCTTTCACTAAAAATGAAAGATGATTAATTCAAAATGCAATTGAAGTAGAAACTACAATTAATTCAATTGGTCAATCAGATTCAGTCAATACATTAATTTATGTCATAACAAATTTTCCTAGCTCACTTGTCCTACACTTCAAGATTTTAAATGATATAAAAACTTATTTTTGGTAAGAATATTTTTAAGAAATGATTGCAATCAACGTTTTTTTTTTTTTTAAGGAAAGGTTAATTTATAAAATTCCAAAACTATTTATTAAAAAAAATTAGAACAAAAATTAGACAACTCAATAACGGATACACACCTTATGCCCAAATGCAATAGCGAGAAATCGTCAATCATATAATAAGTGAAGGATTAGAATTATATAACAATCTTAAATTAAGAGCAAAAATAAAATTGTACTTATAACAAACTAGAAAAGGATTAGGATCCTTTTATATTGCACATGGATATGAAAAAATAATAGCACCACAAAACTAAAAGGAAGAAAACAATTTAAAAAATTCTATAGATCAAAACCTTATGAAAAAAAAAAAACAATTAAAGAAAATATAAAAAAATCAATCACAATACAAAACACCAAAGAAAACTTTAACACCCACCTGTTTTAAATGTGGGAAAAAGGAGCATTATAAAAATCAATGTAAAGTTTTAATTAAAAACAATTATCATCAGAAGAAGATATTAAAAGTAAGATATTAAATTGCTTATGTCAAGAAAAATCTAGCTCAGATTCCAATCAAGTATTTGAAATATAAGAAACTTCAAGTGATTATTCAGGTAGCTCGAAAAGTTCTGATGATTACGGAAAAATATTACTTATTCGATAAATCAAATAAACACCATAACCGGCAAGCAAAAGGCATTTCTATTTGACATAATCGATAAGATTCAAAATGAAGAAATAAAAAACGAATATTTATTAAAATTAAAGGATATAATTCTTTCTAAAAATTAGCAAATTTAGAACCTTATAATCTTCAAAATATTTTTAATAAATTTAAAATATCTTCAAAATCAATAACCATTCAAGATCTGTAAGAAGAAATTAAAATTAAACAAACTCAATCTGAAAATATTTACTTAAAATAGATGTTTAGACTTCTAAACTTTAAACCATACAACATTCCACCTAACCTATCTCAATCAACACAAGGGCAAAGAGACAATTTCATAAACTCAGTAACGAAAACAGAATTTAAAAAATGGTTTACTTTGATACATTTGTCGTAGATATTAATTTTAAACTTCAAACAATAGCACTAATTGATTTAGGAGTAGATCAAAATTGTATCCAAAAAAAGACTAATTTCAACCAAATATTACTCAAAAAACAAAGTCAGAAAAACTTCATGCTGCAACAGAAATCAGACTAAATATCATTATAAATTACCAAATGCACATATATCTCAAGACGGATTATGTTTCAAAAAATACATTCATACTAATCAAAGACATTACCCATAACATCATTTTACACCATTTTAAACTCAAATCTATCCATTTACTGTAAGACTCAACAGAAATAAGAACTCAAAATAAAATAGTAAAATAAATTTATAGCTTCTCTAAAAGAAAAATAAATTAATGAATTAAAAGCATCAACAATATATCTAAGTATTAATTTTATTCAAAAGGAAAAAAAACACATTCAGTTTCTAACAAAAGAAATTAATTGTTTTAAAATAGATCAACAAATCGAATCTCCTACCAAACGAGATAAAATTAAAAAATTAGAAGAACAATTTCTTAAAGTAGTATATTCGAACTTTTAAACTGCATTTTGAAATAAAAAAAAGCATTCAATTAATCTTCAAAGAAAATATTGAATGGAAGTAATAAACTCAAGTAATATAATACAGTAATAAGTATTTAAGAATAAACAAGAGAAAGAAAGTAGGAGAAAACATATAAGAATTTACGTGCTTTGACAACTTACCTACATTTATAGCAGATCAAGATCTCACTTCTCTTATTAATAAATCATAATGCACTCATAAATTATACCTTTTATAAAAAAGAACTCAAACTTCATAACGAACATTCTTAATTGCACTTACAAAGGCCTTACAGTTGATCTCACTTGTAGACTAGGAATTTTCTCTCTTGTGTTTATGTTGTATTTGTTTTGATATGTTTATAAACAGTATAAAGCTTTTATATAGACTTTGGATGCCTTAGGAAAATCTTGAACCTAGTTGGAATAAAAGTTTTTATTTGTAGGAGTCCAAATCTCACTTAAAGAAGTTAATTGAGCAAAAACAAGAAAAACCTATAAGTTGCCATGTGAATAGTACCTATGTGAATAGTATCGCATGAACAGTACTCACCAAGTGAACAATTCATTACTTTTGGCTTTTCGATTTGCTCATTTCTAGCATGATCTTCACGTACTAGACTTTTTATTAACTCTTTATTAGTCTCCAACTCAAAATCAAAATTTATACTTGATTTTGAATTACCAATTTCTAACAATCCCCTCCTTGATTAAAAATCATTCTCGAAGCTTCCAAAATCTTTCATCTCCGCATCTTCGATCACCCTCATATAGTAATGACTGGTTAAGTCCTTACAAATGATGAACTTAACTAAGGATAGTGGTTCAGTTAACATATCAGTGAAATTTTTGAACGATGTAATCTTTGTTACACTAACCTCACCACTTTGAAAAAATCTCTCAAATGAAATGGAGCCGTACATTAGTGTTTTTAGACCTTTCATGGAACACTTAATATTTACTTCGGTGTATGGCACTCTAGCTATTACAATACACACCGATGTTAAAGTCTTTAGTATCTATTATCTCTGTGTATATCCTTTTTAACCCTCACGGCCTCTTTAATTGTAACACCCCCATCACCCGCCTCTCATCGAGACACGAGATCAGGGGATGCTACAATAACAATTATTCAAACTTACCAAAAACACACTTAATTTTTTTTTTCTTAAAAACCATGTAAAGTAACTATTTAGACAATATCTATAAAAACAAATCAATTTTTTTATGAAATAAATATTTACGAGAAAAAAACTAGTAGAGTCTCTCCTCAAAATTAGATTTTATACTACCTGTGACAAAAGAAAACACTCCCAGTCTTATTTTCAACTCTTAAACAACTTCCTATTTTCCAACAAATATCCATAACTCATATTGCAATTTAAATACATCAAACCTTCACCATGCTAATTCAAATCTAACATATTATCAAAACAAATATCATATATCATTATAGTTTTAAAGAAAATAATTCTGAGGAAATACATATATACATATACATACAATTGATGTCTATAATATAATATACAACAGTTTATAGACAAATAAAATATCAACCAAATATAAAATATATGTATATAGAGGATGTGAGCGACTCTGAGTTGCTGCAGAAAGATTATTCTTCAGTCTTTAGGGTCGGCAACTCTACTACCTGTGCATGGTAAATCTAACGCGCTAAGCACAACGGTTTAATAGGTGTACACAAAAGTTAAAATAGTATAATAATGTTTTATTACCTTTTTACAAATAAACCATATATATAAAAAATAAAAATTTTAATAGTAACCAAGTTTCTCCATATAACATAATAAATCAAAATTTATCAATTAATCAATTCATTAAACCAAAACATTATTCAATTTCTCATTTTAATTAATAAAATATATATATACACATATCATATTTATAATTTAATTTAATCCATTTACTAAATATTTTAATAAATTATAATTAATCCTAGTAGGAGCCTAAAATAAACACTAACACGATATCATAAATTGGTTAACGGGTTAACAGATATCAGATAGTGATCAGGCATTGGCCACTCGGTGACTACCCATTGAATTCAAAATAGATCAGAACAGATAACAGATCAGATACACAGAGTAGTGTCATCAAACAAGCAAACGGCGTAGTACTGCTATAATACCCTATTAGTATGCCAACTACCAATCCTCCACTACCAATGTTTAGGTTTACTTAGGGCATTTCGGTAATATTATTAATACATTATATTCCTTTAAATTCATTCTAACACAAATTTACTATTATTATTATTATTAAACTAAATTATTATACAAATTCACATTTACTCAAAAATATTTATTATTCATGTTTAGACACAAATATTTTTTCATTATTACAAATAGGCCTAAAATTTTCAACTATTCACCTTTATGCCCAACAATTTTCAAAATTTTACACATGAGCCCAAATATTTCAAAAGTTTTCATATAGGTCCAGAATATTCAAAATACCCAAATAAGTTTCAGATTTATTTTACAGATTTAACAATTAAGCCCAAAATGTTTCAATTTTTCACTTATAGGCCCAAAATTTTCAAAATTTTGCAATTAGGCCCTAATTTCTTCAAAAAGTCTTATATAAGTTCTAATTTCATAATAATTCACATAAAGACCTAATATTTTCAAATATTTATGTATTAGTCCAGATTTATTTTCAAAATTCTCATATAAGTCCTATTTTTCTCAAAATTTATATTTATGCATAATATTTTTTCAATTTTGACCACCATTTAATATCTAATGTTTAAAACATATTTAATTCATTTAGAAACAATATAATTATCAATTTAATGCTATAGTTCAACATACTCATCCATCATATTATTTAATCATATGAATATACACTAAATTCCCTAAAGTAAAACAAATATTTAAGTTTCAATCTAAAGTGTACACCAACTTTATATGCTTCAATCCTCAACTTGTGACTAGCTTCTTCTCCTTCTCCTTCCCTTGGTTATCCTTGTCAAGCTTTCATCTTAATTTTTGCCAAAATACACAAACAATGAATGAAATTCTAATTTACCAAATTAAATGCACAAATCCTTAATTCTACATGGCTATTTTATCTATTAACCCTTAAAACCCCAAATCTATATTCAATAGAATTTTTAGCATCAACTCACCTTAAATAACACCTTCTAACTTAAAATTGATCCTTGAAACGTGATGAAGAGGGGTTTAATTAAGGGTTTGTGGGCTTAATTTGTGAAGGAAAATTAGAATTTGGCTAGATTTTAAAGGAGAACAATTGAAAAATTGATGAGAAATACAAAAAAAAGGGGTAGGGGATGCGGCCAAGGTGTCTAAAATGTCTCATTTTTCAATATTATTTCCTCTTTTATAGCCTTTATTTTGCTTTCCAAAAATACCCCCCAACTAAACCCAAAATTATAAAAATGCTACTGGATAGAAATTGTGGCATGTGATTGGTACAAAAATTTCAATAACTATTCATAACTAAACTAAATAAAAAAATCTATTTCAAATCTAACTAATTCTAGTAAATTCCATTTAAATTGTTGGCAAAATCTCATTGGTCCAAGTGTTAGAAAAGTCTTAATAGCATAGGTTTTAATTCCATACAAAACACTTATACTATACAAACATTTTTTCAACCAATCAAATTCTTCTATTTCTTTGACTAATAAATTTAATCAAAATAAATAAAATTTTGGGGTATTACATTAATAGTTTCATCAACAGCTATATACTTCACCTCTGTGGTAGATAGTGCCACCACATACTATAGAACTAATCTTCAATACACATTACACCCAAACACTATAAATACATACCTAGTCAACGATCTTCTCTTTCTAGATCACTCACATAATCTGAGTTAACGTATCCTCTTACCAATTCACTCTCGTTCTCAGCCTTTTTATACATTAGTCCATGATTCAATGTTCTCTTGAGATATCTCAAAATTTAGTTCACTGGTGATCCTTACTCGAATTTTCTATATATCTACTTACCACACCCACAGCCTGTGCTATATATAGTCTTGTACAAACAATCACATACATGATGCTCCCCACAGCACTTACGTACAGTATTTTACCCATCTGCAGTTTCTCCTTTTTGAATTTTGATGACTGTGTTGCTGAAAGTTTGAAATGCATGGCCAAAAGAGTAGAGACAGCTTTCACATTAGATATACCAAAATTTTCTAGGATCTTAAGTATATATTATTATTGTGATAAAAAGATAACGTCTCTTCTTTCCCTCACAATGTCTATACCCAATATCCTCTTTGTTGCTCCTAAATTCTTTATCTCAAACTCACCACTTAACTGCTTCTTTAATTTCTTAATCTATTCCATATCTTTACACACAATCAACATGTCATCCACATACAGAAGTAAATACATCATCATCCCATTATTCAAACTCTTAAAGTACATGCATTCATCGTACTTGCTTATACTAAACCCAGAAGTCATACTAAATCCAGAAGTCATCATAAACTCATCAAATCTTTTATACCATTGTCTAAGTGATTGCTTGAACTCATATAATGATTTCTTTAGCGAACAAGCACACTCTTTTTCTCGAGCTCTATAAACCCTTGCGACTGTAATATGTAAATCTTCTCTTTAAGATCTCCATGAGGAAAAGTTATCTTTACCTCCATTGTTTTGGGTTAGCGCTTACGTGTCATCCTTATTTATATGAATGTTTGATATTTATACGATGAATAATTTATTAATTATATTTTATTACATGGCATAGTGCTTGTAACACTATAGATATTGTGTAATATCCAATCCCTATTAGTAGTATTAGTGCCTAGATTTCGGTATAGAGTAACAAAGACATCGTAGGGTTACCTGATTCTAACCCTATTAGAATTATTTTTTTGGTATGATGCATATGAGAAATATTAGACCTAATTTGATAATTTCACACTCGGTCGGAGCGTTGAACGACCTAGAATATTTTTAGAATTTTTCTTTATTGGCTTGGAAAAGAAAATTTTAATTTACTACATGAATTTTCATTTAAGGGTTATGTATGGAACAAGCCTTTGTTGAGAAACACAATCCATATATTAGAGAATGGGCCAATTAAAGACAAGTTCATGGATTACCAAGTTGGGAATTCTAGTTAGTTCTTTTGACTATTTTAACTAAATAGTTACAAAGGAGCCAATTATATACTTACTTCCCAACCAATGGAAAATTAGAAATATAGAATAAGTTGAGGGGCAAATTGGACAATTGAGAGAGCACTATATAAAGGTGAAATTGTGTAGAAATTTTGAGAGGGAAAAGCATAACATTATGGAGCTCAAAAGAGTAAATTTTTTGGCCAAGTGAGGGGTGACACTACAACAGTAAAATCCAAAGTGATTTCATGATTTTTCATGCTTGATCAAGCCAAAATAAAGCCAACCACAAGTTTCTAAGATCAATTGAAGCTTCCATTAGTGAAAATTCAAGAAAAAGAGGTAAGAAAAGCATTGTTATGTGAGGATGATATGTGAACATTCAAGAATGCTTCAATTGATATTCTTGTGTGTATTCTTGGTTTAGATTAAGTTGAATTCTAGTGTGGAGCTTGAAGGAGTCATCAAATTGAAGAAATTAGCAAGGTAAGAATTAAGATTTTAAGTGACTTTGATGTAGAGACTTCAATTGGTCATAATTAGGGCATTAGAATGAAATTGGCTTGATTTTGATGCTATTGGAACAAGAAATTGAGAAAAAAAATGTGTTGGGTGGTGGATGTAAATTCTGCCACTTTAGAAAAGTTAGGGTTGAGTTATGTTTTGGTTGAATTGCTGTATATAAATGGTGTCTTATGTAAATTGAATGTATATGGTTGATGAAAAATCAAAAATGAAGAAAAGGGGATATAATTGTCCATTTTGGAAAGGTAAAGGCCAATTATGTCCAACCAAAGTTATAGGGTGTTAAGAAATTTTTAGGGCATCGGATGTTGAATTAGATAAGATTGAATGGCTTCGTAAATAAAAATTAAAAAGTAGTATCCATCCAGGCTTTGTATGCCGATTAAGGCGTTTAGTAGTTAAATGAGATTCTACTGTTTGAATTAGTTCTAAATGTCATTTATGGTGTGTAGGTGAAGAAAATCAAGACCGGTAACCGGAGCAGACATCCAGAGCGAAATTGAGCTCAGAGCGGTGGTGAGTGAAAATCTGTCATTTTTTTAATCTTTCATTTATTATGTTTCCGCATAATGAAATTGTATGTTTTATGTGCTTTTAATGTATAAACATGATTTATGATTTTGATATATATCCATAGATATACTTTTACATGTTCGGTTTAAGAAACGGCTTTAAAACTACTGCATTAGTTTCAAAGGCCATTGGTACCCTTAAATTTCAGTGGTGGTGATGGTTTAAGACCCCGGTTGGTATATTTTATACACATGGATAGGTTTTGGGGGTTGTGTCACTAACTTTGAGAAGTCGAGTTGTCAAGTCATGTGAATCACTCTATGTGTACGGGGTATGGTCTCGCTATATGTATGCAATGTAGGATTCCTCTGCATAGCCAGTGAGATGTCACAGTGAGTGTTGCTAGTTGAGATGCCTCATGACCTACTCACGTGTGTAGTGTTAGTTGAGTCACTGCGTGAGTATAGAGCTTTAGGGTTACCATCGGTACATTTTAGAAAGAAAATGGCCAAGCGAGGGCTTTAACAGTTTTTTATCTACTGATCACATATTATGCATTTATATATATATACTAGTTATTATGTCTTACAAATTTTGGATATTATTTTTCGAAGATGTAAATAAAACTCGCTCGATAAGATTTCATCGGCATATGATGTTAGAAACTATTTTACAGCTTTATACAAGGTTTAGAAGCATGATTTATGCATGCCTTTAGAATTTAATTTCTATGCAGAATTTTATTTTATTTGAAATCTTAAATGCACTCACTTAGCTCATTTAGCTCACTCGTTTTGTATTTTATATTTTCTAAGCCCCTTTTCAAGTGCAGGTGTGAGGATACGCACCGTTTAGTCTGACGAGCCGGGATATACCAGTCCCAGTGGGCTATCACTGGTCCAAACCTCACAGTGGCCTTCGAACATAGTACTAATTATTTAACTTTTGACCTCCTCAACGCTCGAACCCGAGTGGGACATACCACCTCAAATGCCTCACAGGATACGGTTCGTATCCTCACAGCAGGTCTCGGTACGCAAGTTGCTGATTCTCCTACTACTAATTAGTGGGCCAAATCTGAAGATTATTTTTGTAAATGTAAATGTGCTAAGTAGCACTCTTTTTGCTTCTTGCATAGTAATTCTAAGCTGTGTTGTACGTATATTTTGAACAAACAAGGAGAGATTTTGATATTATGATGATCGTTTCATATTTTATTAGCATGTCCATTTTATGATCAAAAATGAAATTGTTGTGTTTGAGATGAATTTGATTTTGAAAAGGACCGGAGGTCCTATTTAGAGATATTAAGAAGTTGTATTGAAATAGAAGTGTAATTTTATTGCAGGTTTGGTATTGGGTTTTTAGAAAAACAAGAGAAACTCTGCCCTTTTGTTTTCTAAATTTAAGAAGCCATTTTCATGTATATTCCAAGATTTTCTCAGTAATAGGAAGAACTAAAAAGAGGTTCGCCTCACAGAATTTTTCAACTTACATAGTTAAATTCTAAGGAACTTTTGTTGAGGTGTCTAGCAAGAGGGCTACTAGGATTTACAGTAGAGGGTCTCGGGGTGGGTCTTGTCATATTTTATGATCTGAAGGAGTTTAGATCTGATTTAAAAGAGTTTAAATCAGAGTTAATAATTAGTAGCACTGAGAATTATGACTATTAAGAGTTAATAGGTTATAAGAATAAGTGAAATCCAATGAGTTAGAGCCTTGTCTGTAACAGGAAAAGACCTGATGGTATATTAGTAATGACGTAATTGTAAGAGTTGTGATCGGCTGCTAGAAAATGTTATTATACAAGCATATTCTCAAATACTATGTTCCAGATCTATTTTTATCGTTGTAAGTCTATTAGTGAATCCCTTTTAATATAAATAAGTGTATTTCTATATCTATATGGTACATATGGTTGTTCTTAGTTGACCATGAGCTTGAAGCTCGTATAGGCATACGAGTATTTAGTTAAGTTGGATATTGAGTAGACTCACGAGGACCGTAATAGACATCTTATGTAGCTTTCAATGGAAGGTTATTTGGAGTTGAGTAGTATATGTGGTCATTTAACCTAAGTGCCATAATAGGCTTATGAGTGATTCATAATACTTAGGTTCTACGGATGTCAGAGACTTTTCATAGTCTAACCGCTGCGTGTTGTTGAGTATAGTTTGCTGCTCATAGAGTCTGGTGTGTATATATATGGGAATTGTCAACTTTCATAGGGAGTCGTATATCCAAATACTTTGAGATTGTGTCTCAAAACGTCTTATAACCATAAGTAATTAACTCAAGGAAATTAGCTTCTTATAGGGTTGAACAATATAGTGATACAAATCTGAAGATAGGTTTATGAATCCACTTATAGGGATTTGACGATGCTAATTTTTGTCCTCGTAAATCTAAGATATAAATGGTAGAAGGACTATACGTATGCATTTTGACTTTAGTTTGTATGGTTAAATACACTGATTTGTAATATTTGTGATGTGTGCTTGGAGCATCGTTCATAAACTTTTGGAATAATTTCATTTGATGAATTAGGCTTAGACTTAAGGAGTCCTGCAATATAGTATGTGTTATGTGTTAAGGTAGTGTACTGGATTGAATAATTCAATCCATTCAAATCTAGTAAAACTTATTGTTTATTTTAGAAACCCCAAAAATCCGCGTATGTCAATACTTAAATGTTAGGTATATTAATTAGTTAACAATTATTGTTGACTAATTATTTTATGACACGTGGTGTATAGTGAATCGTTGGTTGAGTTTACCAAAGTATGTGATTTGGTGGGACCCACTAAGGGTTTACTTGGTAACCAAGTAAAGGTATTTTGATAATTTCATATATATGATTATTTAAGAGTTAAATAATCAAGATATTTAATATTATAATATATTAAATAATATATATAACTTAACCATGATTAAGTGTTAATTAAAATTGAGTTAATGATTATTTAATTATTATTATTATTATTATTAAAATATACATGTAAACTTGGTGACCAAGTTTACTAAATCCAACCATGGTTAAGTGTTAACTATGACTAAATTATATATATTACTATTATATTTATGCTTGGTGGTCAAGCATTAAACCCAACAATGGTCAATAGTTGACCAAGGTTAGGTTACATATAATAATATATAAATTTGAGAAATAAAAGCAAAAATGGCTTTTGTTTTTCTTTAGTTGGCCGACCACTTTGAGAAGCAATATACAAAGGAATTGTTTATTGATTCTTTGATTTCAAAAGTTGAAATCACGGTTCATCATCTTCTCTAATAATCTTAGCCATGAAAAAAGCAATACAATCTTTTGTATATTGATCAAAAATTGGTCAAGGGTAAACAAATAGCTTAGATTAGATTTAGAGCTGCTGTTCCAGCTGACTTGATAATGTGTTGTGTATTGGGTGAGCATGTACACTTTTTAATTTCTTATTTAATTTACACATCAAATGCATAAATACATTGTATAATATAAAATTAATCATCTAATTACACTAATGAAATATTAGAGAACTCACACTCAAAGTGTGCTTTTTACAGTTCTAATTTTTAATGGGATCCTTCAAGTTAAAATGGTAACCTTATTATTCTCCTTGGCATGATTTATCTAAAGCAACTATTGCTTCCTTAGTCTCTCGAAACTTTTTTGTGTAACATTTGCATCCTCTTTTCATGCCTTTGCAAAAAGAAATAACCTTTGCTATTTTTAGCCAACATTGCCACCGATGGAGCCAATTAGAATTGAATAAATGGCTAGCACTTCTTAAGCATGACAATGCTTTATATATATATATATCATGCTTAAAAGTTAACTTGGTGGCAAATTGTTATAGTAGCTAAAATGAAGCAAACTTAATGGTATGTCAATTTCTATTTGACGCCATCTATTGGCTTACATTAGAAATTTTTGGCCGAATGTTTGCTTATCAATTTATTGATAATGGATTTCTTCATTTTCAATTCATTCAGCCAATTAAATTAAAAGATGTCACTAATTTGACCTTCTACTCACATTTGACGGAAATAAATTATACTTTCAAAATACTTATAAACAATATATCAATTACACTCATTTTACCAATTAATTTATTTATTAAAATTAATTATTAATATTTAATAATTAAATGAGCTAATAAAAATATGCCACATTTCATGCCATCACAAATTAATGGCATGAATGTGACATACAATAAAAAAGTTAAAGTAGTAAATCTAACTTGTTAAGATCCCTAAATTAACACTTAACACTTACGATCTCTCTGAGAGATCCTAAAATAATTTTAATTTTTCAAGAGCTTTTCAGATTGAACTATTTAATCTGGTGCACTACACTAATGCATAACAAGTACGCTTCATATAGTGAGACTCTTTAAGGTCATACTCATGTTGTCTTATAGAACTCTTCCATAAGTCCATAAACATTGCTCCACAGACACACATTATGAAAATAACAACACGGCGCGTTGAAGAATATAATTTGCTTAATACGTATTTGTATAATCCCTATGGAAGAGAGAGACATAAATCATTATCGTCAAGTCTCCATATGCTCAACACTAGAACTTATCTTTAGATTGGTATTTTGATAAATAATATACGCAAATACTTTTATAATATTGTTTCTTACACGAGAAACATTTTTTTTCGGGTTAATTACTTATGGCTATAAGATTTTCTAGAACACAATCTTAGAGTATCTGGATAAATAACTCACCTATATGAGTTGACAGATCCCATATCTACACACACCAGACTCCAAAAGTATCAGACTATACCTAGCGACACCTAGTGGTTAGACCATGAAAGGTCTCTGACATGTGTAGAACTTAAGTATAATGAATCACTCACAAGTCCACTGTGGTGCTTAGATCAACGGATCACGAATATTACTCAACTCAAAAGAATCATCAATCAATAGCTTATGGGATGCTTATCAGAGATGCTAATTGGGCCCATTCAGTATCCAGTCCTCATTGAATACCTGCATTCATATACAAGCTTCCATTAAGCTTATGGTCAGCTAAGAATAATCATATGTACCATACAGATATAGACATACACTAATCTATATAAAAGAAATTTTTCTACAGACCCCCACTAACGAAAATAGATCAAGAATATATGGTTTGAGAATATACTTGCATAATGACATTTCTTAGCACTTATTACAACCCTTTGCAACTATGTCATTACTAGCATACACTAAGGTCTTTATACTATTCAGACAAGGATCCGACTCTTTAGACCTCGCTGACTTTTATAACTTACTAACTCTTAATAGTACTAACTCTTAGCAATTATAACTCTCAGCATAACTAACTCTTAGCACTAAACCAAACTCTTTTGAACCAGATTTAAACTTTTTCAAATCATAAAATGGCTAAAGTGTAACAAGCATCTTACCATATGTATTTAATATTAACAAATTTATTCAAAATATTTATTGTGTAAATATTATATAATTAATATTCATACACTATTGAAATGACACGTAAGAACCAGTTTCAAAAACTACAACTTGCTCTAGTGTTATTCACGATGATATCTAATACCTATCGTCTCAATGTGTTTCTAAAAAATATTAGGAGTTATAGCGTTAGTTAGTGAGTCTGCTATATTATTCATGGAATATATCCAAAATCCACATGATCAGAATTCTAGTGTGCTTTATAGCTTCTTGGTTTGAGCAATTACCCAATTATTGTTGCATTTAGTGGGATAGAATTTACTGAGCTTTGAACTATTCTAAACTCTACAACTAACTTATAAATCTATAATTCTTATTTTGTAGGCCTCTCAAGCTACAACATAATTTGCCTCTAAGGTAGAATCGACTATGGATATTTATATTATACTCTTCACTAACTATAGTTCCAATGAGAAGAAACATTTAACCAGATGTAGACTTTCTATCTTCGAATTAGACTAAAAATGCAAGTTTGTGTATCTTCTCATATATAAGTAACTTTCTTTATGACATAGAGGTTAAGGTTGTACCTAAGTGTCATCCCAGATTAATATAAATATTTAATATCTATACAGTGTATATTATTAAATTGCTAACTACTATTTAATTATATGGTTTAATGCTTGTTACGTTATGGACTCTGTTAAATCTGAAGGAGTTCAGATCAGGTTTAAAGAGTTTAGACCAATGTTAAGAGTTAACAAATATTCCAAGAGTTAGAACATTGTCTGAGACAATGACATCAAAATATACCAATAATAATATAGTTGCAAGAGTTGTAATCGGGTATTGAAAAATGTCATTATGCAAGTATGTTCTCAAATATATGTTACTGGTCTATTTTCACCAATGTAGGTTTATTGGTGGATTTTTTTCTATGTAAATAGATATAGATTAGTGTACATCCATATCTGTGGGGTACAGATGGTCGTTCCTAACTGACTATGATCTTGGAGATTGTATAGGCATACGAGTATTAGTTAGGATTGGATACTGAATAGACTCATGAAGACCCTAATAGACTTCTTATGTTACCATCAATGGAAGGTCTTCTCAAGTTAAGTAGTATATGTAGTCCTTTGACCTGAGCTCCAGGTAGGCTTGTGAGCGATCTACCATAATTTAGTTTCACGCATGTTAGAGACCTTTCATGGTCTAACCGTTGGGTGTCGCTAGGTATGGTCTGAGATAGTATCTCTGGAAAGTCTTAGAAATGAGTTTCCACAGGCTTAAATAATATGACAGAGTTCGCTTATATTATTCAGTAAGATATTAGTTTGGAGATAAGTTTACGGATGAGCACACGGAGAATTGACGGTGTTGATCCATGTCCCTGTACATCTTGAATATTTATGACGGAATGACTATACGTATGCATTATGGCCTCAGCTTGTATGGTTGAACGTGTTAATTTATAATATCCGTGACTTGTGCATGGGGCATTGATCACGGACTCATGGAATAGTTTCATATAATAAATTGAGCGTGGACCTAAGGAGTCCCGCAATATGGAATGTACTTATTATGCACTGGGGCAGCCTGTCGGATTGAATTGTGCAGTCCAGTAATATCTAGCAGTACCACGGGATGTATGCGTGTTTGTATTTAATAGTTAAATACATTAATTAGTTAACAATTATTGTTTATTAATTATATCATAACACGCGGTGAATTGTGAACTCTCGGTTGAGTTTACTTAATATGAGATTTGGTGCCACCCATTAGTAGTATACTTAAAGACTATATAAAATGGACAAATTAATAATTCTATATTTTAATAATTTAAATATTAAATAATTAATAATATCTCATTAAAATATATTATTATATAATATTATATTATTTAATAATATTTTATATATATCCAAATGCTTAATTGTAAAGCATTACATATATATAATATTATATTTATTATAATATTTATAAATTACTAAACTTGGTGATAAGTTTAGTATTTTTATAATATAATATTATTATTGTAATATAAAAATGAGATAAACATGTAAATGATAACGTGTGAAATTAGTGAGGAAGCAATTATTGCTTTATTTCATTAAAAAGGTGGCGTGCGAAGCATTTGGAGATTTGGCTTCATTTTTCTATGTTGCTTTGATATTTTGGCGGCCGAGCATTTCAATAGCAAATTAGAAAGATTTTTGAGTTAATCTTAAGAGTTGAAATTATTTCATTTCCTTGTTTGCATTGGCTACCAATTGAAATGGCAAAAGAATTTGTTTATCGATCAAATGGCTGATCAAGAAAAAAGAAATTCATTAAAATTTAAGTGTTAAATTCGTGGTTGGATATAGAGAAGTTGTTGTTCTAATTTGTCAAGCTCATTAAGTTAGTGACTAGACTTTAGGTGGATTTCTAAAATATATGTGTAAACCATCACACATTTTGGTGATTTCTCAACTTTACACTTTGTATATTAATTTGATTAAAATAAAATTTTATGTGTTTATTGTATGGTTTTTATTAGTTCACTATGCCAAATATGTATGTGATATGAATTGTATACAATGAACACTATTATACATGTATACACCTACGTACAGCAGATTCTCAATAAAATTGGTATTAAAGCTGGTTTTGTAATTATTTTGAGTATTGTTTGAGTGAATAAAAGTATTGTTGGCAAAAGTTCCAATGAAAAATAGTGCGTTTCAAGTGTTGAAACAGGTATATCACAATGAAATTGGGCGCGTCGATTTTTTTAAATTGATTGTGGCGTGCATTATTGATATAAGAATTTTTTTAAATTGATTGTGGCGTGCATTATTGATATAAGAAGTAATTATAAATAGTAATTTGAACAATAACTAGAGAACATTGTTGGAATACTGTTTACTTGAATAATATTTTGGAACATTAATTTTGCATAATAACTAAGACCAATGTAAAAAACTATCCACTTGAATAGTTATTTGTAAATAGTAATGGAGTCATAGTGCCAAAACACTGTTCGTTTCATAGTAAGTTTAAATAGTATTTTGAACAGTATTTCAAAATTAATATTATGCATGTGTGAGTTTATGAGATGTAGTGATAAAAGTTACGAGTCTATATTATAAACTAGGGTTTATGAGATGCAGTGATAAGAGTTACAGTCTGTATTATAAATTAGGATCAATTTTTTCATATTAAGAATCACAATAAGAGCCCTGCTGGTAGGGGTTAGTTGTGTTAGTATAAGAAAAGTTGATTAATTGAGAATCACTTTCTTATGAGATGGGGATCCAGAATAAATACAAAAATCTCTCTTAATTAGATTAAAAAATATCAAATTATGAGATAATGTTTTATTTTGATCCGTCTTGTTAATACAGTGTTAGATGAGTTACTTCAGCCTTTTTTCAATATTGCTACATTATGAGGGACTTGGTCGATTGAGCTTAGACTATACCAGTTAAACATGAAATGAGGCAAATATATGCGAATGTATTGCCCAATATTACTATAGCACGAGGATAGTATTAGAAATATATATTTGATTATTAACAAGTTAATCTAGAATACACTTATCAAATATTGCCACATCGTGAGGATAAGATATATTCACCATTAAGTGGTAAGAGTTGCATAAGATGTAATTGACAAGTGTTGACTACCTATTGAGTTTATGAAGGCCAATATTGCTACAGCTTGAGGTCGAAGTAAATTTCAATGGGGTCTACTACCCACTGTGTAGTTTAAAGAGTTTAAGCTATAGTTTTTCGGTTTAAGAGATTATCGGGATTATGTAAAGTAGTAGGAGGGTGTTTTAAATTAGTATATATAATTATTATACCTATTATTTAAATCATTTTAATTAGCGATTTTATATTTCGTAAATTTGCTAATTTTTTTTTTAATTTTATCTTTTGCAAGATTAGATCTGATGGCCTTGACAAATCCTTTAGTACACATATTGGAGGTACACCAACTTAAAGATGCAGACAATTACTCTAATTGGCTAATGAATATTAGAATCATTTTGAATTCTGAGAGGCTTAGTTATGTTATTGATCAGAGATTACCTAGAGGTATTTTTTCTAATGCCATCCCTGAGGAGATGGAGACTTATAAAAAATGGTTGGATGATAATTTAAAGGTTAAATCATACATCCTCGCATCTATGTCTACAGAGCTGCAATGCGAGTATGTCTATATAAACAGTGCTAGTAGCATTATGTTAAATTTGAAAGAGCTATTTGGTGATTGACTTCAGTTTGAGTTATATAGGGTTGCCAAGGCACCCTTTCAAGCTAAATTAAGCGAGGGTTGTCTAATTAGTCCCCATGTACTCAAGATGATCAATTACATCAAGAGGTTGGAGGGTATGGGTATTTCACTGAACAATAACCTTAAGAATAGTTTGATTCTCCAGTCACTGCCGAGATTATATGCACAAGTCATTATAAACTTTAATTTGTAGGGATTGACCCCTACTTATACTAATCTAAATAATTTGTTAAAGGTAGCCGACGAGGACATGCACAAAGGGGGCTTGGTCCTCTTAGTCCAGTGTGCTTCATCTTTTACTCTAAGGGCTTTTGGAAAGTTCAAGGGGAAGAAGAAAAAGAAGAAAACACCCAGATGGGTCCTCAAAGGCGACATATATCTAAGTCTCTGGAGAAAAAAGGCAAAAGAAAAGTGTTTCTTTTGCAGTGAGGATGGGCATTGGAAGCACAACTGCTCAAGGTACCTTACAACAGTTAAGAAGACTCCCTCAGGTATGTGATAGACCATTATTGACATTCTTTGACATTTGATGCCTATACTAGCTCGGCATTAGATACCGCATGCTCTTTTCAAATTTGCAATGTGTTGCAGAGACCATAAGAGAAGTAGTGCTTAGATCAAGAAATGGAGAATTTTTGCAAGTCCAAGCTGTTGGATGTTTTGATTTACTTCTCCTATGTAATAGAACAATTATATTGTATAATTGTTATTATATTCCAAATATCATCAACCAAATTGTATCTCTTCCTATATTTGACAAAAAAAGGTTATTGTGTAAATATACAAAATTATTCTTTGTATTTATATGATATGCATGATGTTTTATTAACTGAGTGTTAGTTAATTAATGGGTATTATGTATTAGTTACAGTAAAAAAATGTTATGAATGTGCAAGCTAGTACTAGTACTAATAACAAACGCGTTAGATTAGAAACTTTAAATGAAACCAAAATGTGGCGTTTAAGATTAAGTCATATAGGTGTGAGACATCTAATCTATTTGGTTAAGGATGTGCAGAACCTGATCTGACCATGGAGCCTTATCTAGTTTGTGAATATTTTATTCACGAAAAAATGACTAAATCCCTATTTACAAGTGTTGGACACCGTGCCTTTGGTTTATTGGAACTGGTACATAGTGATGTATGCAGTCTAATGAATCATGCTGCAATGAGTGAGTCTCAATACTTTGTAACCTTCATCGATGATTGTTTACGATATAGTTACATGTTTCTAATGAAACGCAAGTCAGAAGCCTTTAAAAAGTTCAAAGAATTCTGACTTGAAATGGAAAAATAAACTGGAATGTAGATTAAATACCTTCGATCAGATCTAGGCAGTGAGTACATGGGCAGTGAATTTTTGGATTATAGAAAAAAGAATGGGATTCTAGCTCAATATAGTCATCCAAATACTCTAAAACACAATGGTGCTTTAGAGAAGAGAAATAAGACTTTAGTGGATATGGTCTGATCAATGATGAGCTTTATTGATCTTCTAGAATACCTGTGGGGCTATGCTCTAGAAATAGTTGCTCATATTTTGAACAGAGTTCCACTTAAAGCTGTTCTTACCACTCCACATAAGATGTTGAAGGGTAGAAAATTGAGTCTTAAGTATCTTAAAATTTGGGGCTATCCTGCATACGTAAGAGTTACGCAATAGGATAAACTTGCACTCAATGGGTACAAGTATAGGTTCATTAGGTATCCTAAAAATTTTATTTGATATCAGTTCTATAATCTAGAAGAGTAAAATATGTTCATTGCTTGGAATGCCACTTTCTTTGAGAAACAGTTTCTCGAGAATTGTAAGGATTATAGAAAGATTGTACTTGACAAAGTCAATCAGGAATCTACTATACAAAGATGGATACTGAGGGTCAAACGAGCAGTGGACCTTTTACACATCCTCTGTGTAGGTTAGAAAGGATGTTCATGCCATTTATTAGGTATGATCAGTTGCCTAAAAGTGTATTTGGAGTTTTCTTGATAGAAGGAAATAATCTTTTGACTTACAGAGATGTGATGTTAAACATCAACTCGAAAAAATGGTAAAAAGTCATAAAATTTAAAGTTGACTCTATGCATCAGAAGTATAGGACTTGGTTGAGCATCCCGAAGGAATAGTTTCTATCAGTTGTAAATTGATTTACAAAAGGAAACATGTACCTGATGGAAAAGTAGATCCTTTTAAGACTAGACTGGTAGCAAAAGGTTATGCTCAGCGATCTGTGATCGATTATGAGCAGACCTTTGTCCCAGTTGTGATGTTAAAGTCAATTAGGATTTTGTTGGCTCTAGTAGTATATTATGACTTTGAGATTTGATAGATGGATGTAAAGATAACATTCTTAAATGGATACCTTGAGGAAGAGATATTCATGGAACAACATAAAGGTTTTATATCAAGCCAGACTTCTGGTCTAGTATGCAGGCTGACGAAGTCTATTTATGGGCTTAAACAAGCCTTACGAAGCTAGAATCATTATTTTGATGAGGTAATCAGAAAGTCTGATTTCATAAAAAATGAGGAAGAATCATGTGTTTAAAAAAGCCAGTGGGAGCATACTAGTCTTCTTAGTTCTCTATATGGATTACATACTGATCACTGGGAATGATATTAGTATGTAACAATCTATAAAAAGTTATCTGAGTAAGAATTTCTCCATGAAGGATTTAGGAGAGACTTCTTATATACTGGGTATAAAACTTTATAGAGATAGAGGTAGGAAGCTGATAGAACTCTCTCAATCACTATACATTGATAGCATCTTAGAAAAGTATAATTTTACTAACTTTAAGACAATTAATATACCTTTTAGATATGGTGTTCATCTTTCTAAAAGAATGTCTCCCCAAATGAAAGATAAAAAAGTTAGAATGTCTAAAATACCATATGCATCAGTTGTCGGAAGCCTGATGCATGCTATGATGTGCACGAGACCTACACATCAGTATGGCTGTAAGTGTTACAAGCCTGTATTAGTCTGATTTAGGTGACAGTCATTAAATGGTAGTCAAACATATCCTAAAATACCTCAAAGATACAAAAGATAAGTTTCTCACTTATGGAGAAAGTGATTTACAAGTGAGAAGATACACAGATTTAGACTTTCAGTCTAATATAGATAATAGAAAGTCTACATCTACGTATATGCTTACTCTCAATTAAGGTGTGGTGAGAGTACATTGCCACTTCAGTGGTTCACAGCTAACTCTACCAAAGAGGCAGAGTACATTGCCACTTCAGAAGTAGTCAAGGAAGCTGTTTGGATTTGAAAGTTCGTTACCAAGCTCAGAATCGTTTCAAGTTCGTTAGATCCTATCTCTCTATTCTGCGACAATAACAGTGCTATAGCACAAGCAAATGAGCTATGATCACACCAGAAGTCTAAGCATGTAGAGTGAAAATACCACATCATTAGATACATTTTGGCTAAGGAAGATGTAATTATTTGTAGAATAGATTCTATAAATAATTTAGCAGACCCACTTACTAAAGTCTTAACTCTAAAGGTGTCTCAGAAACATATCGAGTCTATAGGTATTAGATGCCATTGTGATTGGCATTAGGGCAAGTGGAAGATTGTTAGGATTATGCCTAAGTACCATCCCAGATTTGTATAAATATTTGATATCTATATAGTGTATATTTTATTAAATCGCTAATTACTGTTTAATTATATAGTTTAATGCTTGTTACGCTACGGACTCTGTTAAATTTGAAGGAGTTTAGATTAGGTCTAAAGGAGTTTAGACCAGTACTATGAGTTAACAAATATTTTAAGAGTTGGAACATTATCTATAATGGGAAAAAGACATTAGAATATATCAATAATGACATATTTGCACGAGTTGCAATCGGGTGTTTGGAAATGCCATCATGCAAATATGTTCTCAAATATATGTACCTGGTCTATTTTCACCGATGCAGATCTATCGGTGGATTCTTTCTATGTAAATAGATATAGATAAGTGTATATCCATATTTGTAAGATACAAATGGTCGTTCCTTACTAACCATAATCTTAAAGATTATATAGGCATACGGGTATTAATTGGGACTGGATACTAAATAGACTCATGAGGATCCTAATAGATTTCCTATATTATCATCAATAGAAGGTTCTCTCGAGTTAAGTAGTATACATGCTCCTCTGACTTGAACTCCACAATGGGCTTGTAAGTAATTCACCATACTTTGGTTCTAGGCATGTCAGAGACCTTTTATTGTCAGATATGGTGTCGGTGTCACTGGGTATGGTCTAATGCTCATGGAGTCTAGTGTATGCAGATATGAGATCTGTCAGCTCACATAGGGAGTTATATATCCAGATGTTTTTGAGATACCATCTCAAAAACATCTTATAACCATAAGCAGTAAACTCGAGAAAGGTGTTTCCACAGGGTTAAATAATATGACAAAGAGTTTGTTTGTATTATTCAATGATATTAGTTTGGAGATAGGTTTATGATGAACACATAGGGAATTGACGGTATTGATCTATGTCCCCGCATATCCAAAATATTCATGATGGAAAGACTATACATATGCGTTGTGACCTCACATGGTGTGGTTCAACGTGTTAATTTATAATATTTGTGATGTGTGTATGGGGCATTGTTCACGGACTCATGGAATAGTTCTATTTGACAAATCGAGCATGGACCTAAGGAGTCCTGCGATATAGAGTGTACTCATTATGCACTAGGGCAACTTATTGGATTGAATTGTTCAGCTCAGTAATATCCAATAGTAGCACGGGATGTATACATATATTTATTAAATAGTTAAATACTTTAATTAGTTAGTAATTTTTATTTACTAATTGTATTATGACACTGATGTAATATTTTTATATCGTAACAAGTAATCAAGGAACTTAATAAGTCGGATGTCGAACCCACATGGATTATTTCTTCTTTTTAACCAATTACTAAAATTATATCTTTCTAATAATTATTCAGAGAAATAAAAATCTAAGAATGTATGTAGAAAATATAAAAAGCAATGGCACAATGTAAAAAGATTTAGATGATAGCAATATAGAGAAAACTCAGGATCAATACTATCTTTCACTATGATTTCTAATTATTAATCCTCTAATATTTAATCCATTAGTCTTTGTTATTGATCAAGACACTAATGTATTCACAAGCCTCTTCCAAGGTCATACAAGTATATCTTAATTTATCAAATACCTATATTCCTATGGTACTTGTAATAAATTAAGATTCTTTAAGATTAAGTCTTATTGATCATATATGATAATTAGGTATATTCCTATCCTAACTTGAAACTTGTATATGCAACATTGAATGTTACTTTACAATCATGCACAAATTACTTAGGTCTGAATATAATGATTCATCTTCCGAGTTTATAAAAAATATTACCAATTTATTAATCATATATTGGCCAAATATATTGTAGCATTAAGAACAAGTAATTTGAATAAGAAAGACTAAGTTTATTAAATATTAAAAAGATAAGGCAATTAAGCGCACATATTGAGTTCAAGTATTAACCCTAGAAAGAAAATTAAATTCATGGGTATAAGAGAACAGTAGTAAAAATAATAAAAAATCATGATACAATTAATAGTAAACCGATAGACGTCGAATTGCTCTTAATTGTGTTGCCTAAGAACACCTTGAATATCTCTATATGGTCGCTTCAATTAAACTCTGATTGCTCTCTAAGACTTGTGCTCTGTATTTTTGATGTTCTTAGATTCCTCTTGGGTGATCTTTAAAGGCTAGCTTAAAAATCCCAATTCTCGTCAGATTAGGGCTCGCATTACCTCTGGGGTGCTATGCTGCTATCGCTGGGGCGCTGCGTGTATGAGGCCTCATCGCTTGAGCAATGAGGTGTTAGAGCTGGTTTGCCCCTATTGCGATGGTGAGATGGCACGGGGCGCTAGACTACGACTTAAATAAGTCTTTTTCTGATTTCTTATTTTGATTACTGTTCTAGCATAGGGGTAAAAATTCTTGTGGCGCTGGGATGACAGGTCCATATTTTGAAAAATTTACATTTTAGTCCCTATTTTCATTCAAGTCTCTATAAATAACAATAATGCACATAAATAGTCATTTATTCTTATAAAATAATAAAATATCAAAATAAAAATATATAACAAATATGTCTTTATTAGACACGCAATGCATTGTGAGTATTTGATTAAGTTTACTTAAGTGTGTAATTTAGTGCGACTCATTAGAGGTATACTTAATAACTATATAAAAGAGGCAAATTAATAACTCTATATTTTTATTATTTAACTATTAAATAATTAATAATATTTTATTAAAATATATTATTATATAATATTATATTATTTAATTATATTATATATATCCAAATGCTTAGTTGTAAAGCATTACATATATATAATATTATTTTATTATAATATTCATAAACATTATAATATTTTATTATATTATATATAATGCTTAGTTGTAAAGCATTACATATAATATAATATTATTATGTTAATAAAATAGACATGTAAATGGAAACGTGTGAAATTGGTGAAGAAGCAATTATTGCTTTATCTCTTTAAAAAGGTGGCAAGCGAAGCATTTGAGGATTTGGCTTCATTTTTCATTGTTGTTTTGATATTTTGGTAGCTGAGCATTTCATTAGCAAATTAGAAAGTATTTTGATCTATTTTTAAGTTAATTTCAGGAGTTGAAATTAATTATTTTTCTTATTTGTATTGACTACCAATTAAAATAACAAAAGAATTTATTTATTGATTAAAGGACTGATCAAGGGGAAATAAATTTATTAGAGTTTAAGTGTTAAATTTGTAGCTGGATATAGAGAAGTTATTGTTCTAACTTGTTAAGCTTACTAAGTTAGTGATTAGATCTGCCTACAAATAAAAGTCTAGGCGGACACCTAAAATACACTTGTAAAACATTACACATTTTAGTAATTTCTCAACTTTACACTTTGTATATTAATTTGATTAATATATAATTTTATCTAACACCTACACAAAGATTTGATTATTTTTCTTTGAATTCATAATTCATAAATTGGTCAGGGTTCTATAGTTAAATCAAGTATTTGACTATCTTTAACTAGATGAGACAATTGTCTTACGACTAAATGACCTAATCTTAAACGCCACAATTCTTTATTATTCAAAGTTCACTAAACTACTATTTATTCAGTCTACCAAGACATTCAAGGAATTTCCTGTTGTATTTAACATATAATAACCATTTAGTATGTAATAACTAGTTAGCAAAATATTATCATTATCACATAAACACAATTAACTATTCCTAATGTTTTTATGATAACCCTCTCTATCTACCACAGAAAGTAATATAATTCACCTAATAATGTTTGGCATAAAATAACAATTATATAACATAATACTTTTGCATGAATGGAGAAGTGACCCATAGGTCATAACAACTATCATATGTAGGAAATCTCCATTTTTTATGCAAAATCGTACTTCTCCTTTCATAGCTTTGTAGTATTCCTCAAATCATGCAACACTTTAATATAAATGAGAATGATAGGCAGTATTTCATACTTATATAATTTATAACATCAAATGCCAATGAAATGTCTACGATTGACAAACAAATATCTAAGGGATCTATCTATACAAAGTTAAGGTGTCTTGAATAGTAATGTTTACTATATCAAACCTTACCATAGTAGAAACATTTTCTATTGTGATTACTCTTTATCTGTGGTTGGATATAAATTTAAGACAAAGTATAATACTACTTACACATCTCATGTGTACATGCTTCGGCTGAGGATCATTAGACATGGAGGCCAAGATATTTGATTTGACTCTCAAATCATTCTTAATCCATTTTTGATAAATTTTAATCTCTTCTAAAAAGACATTATCAGAAAAACCTTTATATTTTCGTCTGATTAATAATATATCTAAATTTTTTTAAATCTAGAACCATTTTTAGATTCATGAACAAGTCTAAATATTTTTTAGTACCTTTATAGTTGGTATGCTTAGATCAAGTATATTAACGGATTGCTCAAACTGATCTTATCTCTATAAGATACCTATGAGATGTTTTACCAGAACATTGCTAATCATTAATTAATAATGCTTTAGATCATGAGTATAACTCTTATATATTTTTAATCTAAAGACACCATCCCACTATTTTATATAATTTCTAAAATCTCTCAAAGTTTAAAATTATTTTAAACTGTACAACGAAAAATGAATCCCATTGGCATTTTACTTCAGCTTCACACTATAGCAATATTGTCTTATATAAACTCAACAAGTAGACAATTCTTATTAATTGTATCTCATACAACTCTTACTACTGATCCTAAATACAACTTATTCTTATGCTGTAGCAATATTAGGTAAGTGTATTTTAAATTAACTTGTCAATGATCAAATATATATTACTGATACTACTCTTATGTGGTAGCAATAATGAGAAATTATGTTCACATATATTTATCTTATCACTTGTTTAACCGATATAGTTTAAATCAAACTGACCAAATCTCTAACGCTATAGTAATATTGGGAAAAGACGGATGTAATCCGTTAACACCGTATTAGGAAGACAGATCATTGCATAACATTATCTCATAATGAAATACTTTTATTCTGACTAGGAGAGAATTTGTTTTATATACTTGTCCTCATCTTATGAGGATGTGATTCTTAATCATATATTTACTTTATTGCAAGTACAACTAACCCCCACTAGTAGGGCTCCCATTATTATTTCTAACACAAAGGGGTCACAATTTATATTGCAATAATTATAATAATTATAAATTGCATTAGAAAAATAATAAATATTTTTAAACAATTTAATAATAAACAATCAGAGTAATTAGCGTAATTACAACATTTCTTAGGTTCCTAGTATTGCGATGCTAAAAATCTAACCTCTGGTGTCGTAGTTCCAACATTCACAACACTGTAGTGCTAAGGTCCTACCCTGGCGGCACGGTACTGAGCTTCCAGTGCTAGAGTTTGGACAACCCTACTACTACGATATAGAATGACACTGTTGCAACGTCCTTTTAGCTGCATTTAATTATGCTTTTTTTCAACATTTGAATCCCATAATCGATAGCCCCGAGACATTTAATTACACTATAAACCCCTGAGACATCTTAATTACACTACAGATACTCTAATTTAATACGCAAATAGTACATAATTATGCACTTTGATACCGATTTGATAATGCGTTCTACATTGGGTGAGCGTGTAAATGTTTTAATTTACACATTACATGGATAAATAAGTAGCAAAATATAAATTACTCATCTCACTGCATTAATGAGATATGAAAGATTCACCATCGAAGTGTGCTTTGAATAATTCTAGTTTAAGATACGGTGGAATCTTTTAAGCTAGAATGATAGCCTTATTATTCTTCATGAAATAATTTATCTAAAGCAAGTATTGCTTCCTTAGTCTCTTGAAACTTTTTTGTGTAACATATGCATCCCCTTTTCATGCCTATGTAAAAGAAATAACCTTGGCTATTTATAGCTAACAATGCCGCCCATTAAGCTAACCAGAATTGATTAAATGGCTAGCACTTCTTAAGCATGACTATACTTTATCAATATACATGTTATGCTTAAAAGTTAACTTGGTGGCAATTTGTTACGGTGGCCGAAAATGAAGCAAACTTAGTGGTATCAATTTTCATATGATGCCACCTCTTAGTTTATATTAGGAAATTTTGGCCGAATGTTTGTTTATCAATTCATTGAAAATCAATTTATTCGTTGTCAATTCATTTATCCAATTAAAATATGCTACCAATTTGACATTTTACTCATATTTGACGAAATTGAATTAGACTTTCAAAATACTTATAAGCAATATATAAATTATATCCATTTGACCAATTAATTTATTCAGCCAAAATTAATTACTAACATATAATAATTAAATGTGCCAATAAAAACATATATGTCATGCTTTAACAAATTAATGGCATGAAATATGACATACAATAAAAAGGTTAAAGTGGCAAGTCCCACTTACTAAGATCCAGGGCTTAACACTTAAACTCTATGATTTTTTCAAGAGACCCTGAAATAGTTCTAATTTTTCGAGAACTTCACAAATTGAACTATTAAATCTAGTACTCTATCACAGTGCATAATGATTACACTTCATATAGTGAGACTCCCTAGGCTCACACCCGTAATTTTATGAAACTCTTCTATAAGTTCATAAATATTGCTCCACACACACATTATAGAAATAACAATACAGCGCATTAAACCATACAAGTTGAGGTTATTACATATTTATATAATTTCTCTGTTATTTATATCCTAGAAGAGAGGAGATATAGATCATCGCCGTCAAGTATCCATATGCTAAACACTAGAACTTATCTCCAGATTCATATTTTGATAAACAATATCCGCAAACACTTTTGCAATATTGTTTCAGACACAGGAAACATTTTTCCTGGGTTATTTACTCATGGCTATAATACTTTTTAAAATACTTTCTTATAGCATTTGGAAATATAACTTACCCATATGAGCTAATGGATCCTATATCTATACACACCGGACTATATGAGCATCGGACCATACCTAATGACACAGAACGGTCAGACCATAAAAGGTCTCTGATATATAGGGAACCTAAGTATAGTGGATCACTTACAAGTCCACCATGGTGCTCAAGTCAAAGGACGGCGAATACTACTCAACTTGAAATAATCATTCATTGATGGCTTTGTGGGATTTTTATTGGACATCTTAATTAAGCTCGTTCAGTAACCAATGCTGACTGAATACTCGTGTACTATAGTTAGTTAATAATATCCATCTGTACCATAGAGATATAGATATACACTGACCTATATAAAAAGGATTCATTAATTGACCTGTATCAACGAAAATAGATCAGGAACATAGGGTTTGAGAACATACTTGCATAATGACATTTCTTCACACATATTGCAATTCATTGCAACTATGTCATTACTAGCATTTCAGATTTTTGTCCTATTTTAGACAAGGATTTAACTCTTTAGATCTTGCTGGCTCTTATAACCTGCTAACTCTTAACAATTATGAGTCTTAATATAGCTAACTTTAAGCACCGGTCCAAACTCATTTGAACCAGATTTGAACTCTTTCAGATCATATAATATCTGAAGTGTTACAAGCATTTTACTATATATATATATATTTAATATTAACGATTTTATTCAAAATGTTTATTGTATAAATATTAAATAATTAATATTCATACAATATTGGAATGACATATAAGCATCAGTTCTAACATGACCAAGTCTACCAAGTTGGTGATTAGAACTGTGGACTAGTAAAACTCTAGGGGAACTTTAATAACTTTTGTGAAAAGTTACATTTGGTGAATTCTAAAACTTATATATATATTAATGTGATTGATATATATTATTATATATATTTATTGTTTATTTTTATAATAGATATTATGCAATACGTATTTTGTATAATTAACATAAATATATATGTATACACATTGTATATAATCGATGCCAACACATCTACTCTAAACATAAATCAAAGTTTGTACATATGGCTAACAGAATCCTAATAAATATGTGCTTGATGTCTGGAGAGAAAATCTCATAAAAGTCTATCCATTCTCTTTAAGTAAAATCCTGTGCAACAAACTTAGCCCTAATTCTTATAGGCTCTACCCTTGGTATCCCTTTCTTAACCTTATACACCCATTTGCACCTAACTAGTTTCTTTTGAGGTCTATCCACTAATACCCAGGTATTATTCTTCCTAAGAGAACTAATCTCTTCTTCTATGACCTGCTGCCATCTATCTCTATTCTTACTCTTCATAGTCTCATTGAATATCTTAGGCTCATCAAACTTAAAAGAGTAAGTAAAATTAAAAGCTTGAGCAACTAAATCTGCTTGTGCATGCCTGACGGGTTTATCGGTCTCCTTAAACTATCTTTGGTTAGCTGGTACTCTTCAAGTTCTATCTCAAGAGACTTAGTCTTACTTCGGGTAAACTTAGAGAAAATTTTCAATGTTCTTGGTTCAATATCAAGGAACTCTTTGTTAAAGTATTGACTCGAGGATATATCAGATCTATACTTATACTTTATTTCAACTTCAATTGATTCAGGTGCTGAATCTTCAAAGAGCACAAGTTATTCTTTATCATATTCTTAAGGAGCTTTCAACATTGTCATCTCATCAAATGTCACATCACGGCTTATGATACTCCTTAGTAGCTTTAACTCTTTGAACCTCACCTTGTATCCTTTAACACTTATGAGATACCATATAAATATCCTATTCATAGCTTTATATTCTAACTTTCCTTGGCTTTATATGCATGAAAGTTAGGTAGCCAAATATTTTGAGGTGGTTATACTTAGTAGGGCTTCCAGACTATTTCTCTTTTAGGGTCTTATTGTCAATTGTCGAGGAAAGACTCCTATTGATCAAGTAATCTACTTTCATCATAACTTCACCCTAAAATGCCTTGGATATCTTCACAATGGTCAACATGCATTTAACTCTTTCAAACAGAATTCTATTCATCCTCCTAGCCAGACCATTTTACTGCGGTATTGATATCAAAGTTCTTTGCCTTATAATTCCATACTTACACAAAACCCATCAAAATCCTTATTAAAACACTAGAGGCCATTGTCAGTTCTTAGCCTCTTAATTATTTTGCCAATTTAATTCTCAACAAGAGCCTTCCAAGTCTTGAATTTATCAAATACTTGCTTCTTATTCTTCAACACATAAACTCACATCTTCTTCAAATTTTCATCTATAAAGGTGAGGAAATATCTATCCCCACCGTAGGCTACTGTTTATGTTGGGCCCTAAAGATCTATATGTATATAGTCAAAAGTATTCTTGGTTTTATACTCTCAGGTACTAAACCTTACTCTATGCACTTTTCCTAGCACAAAATGCTGACAAACTCAAGTGATTGAAACCTATTCTTACTAAGTGCCTTTTGATTAAATAACTCTTTTAGGTTCTCCTCACCTAGGTGTTCTAATCTAAGATGTCACAACTTGATTTGCATATTCTCATTAGCAATAGAGAGTGATGTAAAACAACTCACTATTTCTTCATTCAGCACATATACGTATTTGTGCTACTTACTTCTTATAATAACCATAGAACCCTTCAATACTCTCAAAACTCCTCCGTTAATCCTGATGAAACTTTTATTCTATTTTAACATACCTAGTGAGATCAAGTTCCTCTTGAGATCAGGAACATGCTTAAATTCTAATAACTCTTTGACTTGCCCATAATGTAACTTAAGTCTAATACTACCAATTCCTATAACCTAACATGCTACGTCATTACTTGTTAATACCTTACCACCACTAATGCGCTAGGAGTTGACAAACTAAGACTTATATGGGCATAAGTGAAAAATACAACAAGAATTTAGACCCCATTGTTCAAAACTCTTATTATAAATAGCTATTATAGTCTTTTCGCTATTGTAGCTATCATTATAGCAAGCATAACATCTGCCTTCTTGTATTTGGGTTTCATCTCTACACAGTTATTTATCAAGTCTCCATTTTTCTTACAGCAATAGCACTTCTTAGTAGTGCCCTTGCACTTTGATCTCGAGCCTTTCTTCTTTCCATCTCTATTTGAGGTTTTTTCCTTTGTAGATAAACCTTCTACATTAACCTCTATCTGTCTTTCTAATTGCTTTGAATTTAATGATGATTTCACATTACTTATATTAAACTCTCTCTGTCATAGAAAAGTGTATAAACAAAATGCTTATAGCTTCTGAGAAGTGAACTCGTTAAGATGATTACCTTGTCTTCATCCTCTATCTTTATATTGATAGCTTCAAAATCAATGATGATCATGTAAGAGATGTCTTTATGGTCTTTTATCAGCATTCCCTCTAACATGGATAGTTGATACAGCCTCTTCTTTATATGCAATCTGTTGGCCAATGACTTCCACGTATAAAAAGAGTCAAACTTCTTCTAAAAACCAACCACTGTCTTCTTATCTAGTGCTTCCATCAATACTTTATCGCTCAATGATAAAATGATTATAGTATAGCCATTTCCTGAATGTCATTTCTTTCTACTTTGGCCTTAAATGACTTTAGTGTCTTTTCTTCCCCTTTAGATGGAGTTGTAGTCTCCTCTAGCACCGAGCCTAACTGTTGGTGCACCAGTAATGTTGTTACCTTTATCTTCCACAGATTGAAATAATTCGACCTGTTGAATTTCTCTACTTTATACTCAAGAGTAGCCATATCCGCTAAAAATCAAGCTCTAATACTAGTTTATTCAAGCAGAAGCAATAAACCCAAGTAATATAAAACAGCAACAAGCAATCAAGAATAAAATATAAAGAGAAAGTAAAAGAAAATTACAAATAATTTATATGGTTTGACAGCTTGCCTAGGTCCATGGTGGATTAAGATCTTTCTTCCCTTATTAATGAATCACAATGCACTTAAAAAATATACCTTTTACAAGAAAGAACTAAAATTTCACAAAGAACACTCTAATTGCACTCACAAAAGGCCTTAAAATTAATATCTTTTGTAGATTATGGGTTTTCTCTCTTGTATTTGTATTGTAGTTATTATGATATATTTACAAACTAATATAGAGCCTTTATGTAGGCTTTGAATATTCCAAGAAAATATTAAACCTAGTTGGAATAAGAGTCTTTAATTATAGAAGTCCAAATCTTACTTAAAGAAATCAATTGAGATAAAACAAGAAATACTTATAAGTTGCAGTGTGAATAATACTTATGTGAATGGTGTTGTATGAATAGTTCTTACTTCTTCTTAGTATGACCTTTGCATACTAAACTTCTTACTGACTTTTCATTAGTATTTAATTCAAAATCAAAACTCATCCTAAATTTTAAATCACTAATTTCAATATTGTTGGTATAGAAGTGGCATTGTATCGGACCATGATCTTCTGTAATACCAGTCATTGTTCTCTTATCCTCTTTATCCTTTTTATCTTATCCTAATGCAGATTATTTTTGATAATTTTTGGTTAATGAGTATTTTTTTTTTAAACTTTGATTTGTTTGAAGATTTGGAGTTATATTTGGATTTTCAGTTGTGATTTCTTTCCTTGTTACATATGGTTATTTATTAATTATTACAATTTAATTTCATTTCTTTTTTTAAATATGATAATTATAATATTTTAGTTTGACGTTTGACTATCAAATAAAAAATTCTCATATTGTAAATTTTTAATTTGTTTTTGGACAGATAAATTCTTAAAAGTTTAGCAAGTAAATAATTATCAGATTAATGTCCGAGTAATTTACAAAATGAATTTATAAAATATCATTGATAAGCATTTTTTTTTACACAAATTGACATTGATTTTACTAAAATATCAGCAGTAGTATTTTATAAATTGACATTCTAAAAATGTATAAATATTCACATGAAAGAATAATTATTTAACAAGTAAACCAGATTTTTAATATGTTTCTAGTTTAAATTTATTAATATAAATTTGCTTATATTAAAAACATATCATATAAATTTTTTAAATAAAAGTATCGAGACTTGATACAGATAAATCATTGTGAGATGCCGGAAACCCAAAGAAGGATTGGTGATAGAGAAGGTTATTTTACTAATTCCCGAAAAATGCATGAATGAAAATGATTTTTGCTAATGCTAACGTTGACATGAAATACTTGGTGCGAAATTTACACCCTTAGTCATAGTTTCCAATTTCTGAACTTCTAGTATTCTGATGTGGGCTTCCAAGGTTAAATATAGCGATGGCCAAACCTTTTTATTCAATAATATGCCACTGGAGGCTCGTAAATTGCAATCTAATCCAACAAATAATGTTTGTAACTTGAATGTTCAATTCCATAGTAGTTAGGTACTATTCAGCTCCGCTATACCACATGTATAATCTATTGATACGCCAATGTGCAATTGTGATTGACAAAATCTTAACCTTATATCATGAGCACTGTCTTTTCCAAAAATCGTCGGATAACAATGTCCGCAGCAGCTCTTGAAGTCTTTCAGAGCCAGGGCCTGGCCTAAACACCGAATAATTGCCACGAACGGAGCAAGGGTCAGCCCCACCTTCTAAGCTCCCAATACACCAAGCTCCCGGTGCAAACAGGCTTGTGCGGCCCAGAAGTTCTCTATCAATCTTGTCCAAAACTCGGTCATCCTTTGCGAATTTATGAGCAAATGGAGCCTTGCTTTCAACCATTTTGTCAAAATCATTTACCGTTAATGAGATGGGATGTTGCTGGGGAGGATTGTCCCATGTAATGTAGTGGAGATCATGGCTTATTGCGGTGTTGCGAAATTCTATGGCGTTGCATATAACAGTGTGAAAATACTCTTCTGGGGACGAGATGAAATTTGTATAATACAATAAAAGAGTTCTTGGGAGATTATCCCATCCCCATATGACGTATTCGACGAATGCCCGGGTTAGCATCGCTCATGCTGAACCTGTACAGAGAAATAAAAATGTGTTGAAAATTTGTTATTATTAGCACACAGATTGCGTAATTCAAATCTTCATCTTAAAATGAAAAAACGATGCAATGAAACAAGTTTAGAGTATAAGCCAAGTAATCATTTATCCCCCATAAGTACTTCTTGGGCCAAGAGAGCATTATAGTAATCTAGGCAACTTAGTGTAACTATTCTGTAAAACTAATCCTACAACCCTGATCATGGCAGGAAGCAACATACTCTTTGCAATATACTACCCATGAAATCTGTATATTAGAATTTCAACTTGGGGAACAGAGAGGACTATCCTAATTTGAGGTGAAGGGGGGAAAATGCACTCTATTTCATTTACCTTTGTTTTGTAGATTTGGCTATTTTCTAAGCAGATGCAATCTGAAAATTGACTACAATACCGAGGATAAATTCCACTAGTATGTCAAAAGAAAACTACAATGGATGGCAACTCCCTAGTGGATTGTCTCCTTGCCATTGTCTTTGCTGCTCTTACGTGGGTCATTGGTCTTATGAATTAAGAGTATGTTTGGTATGCCATATAATATAGTATGAATTAATTGTATAATATTAAATAATGTTTGTACATATATTTGGTGACAGTATTATATTGTACTATTTATTTTCATTAACAAAATAAACTATATATATATATTTGGGATAAAAATGTCATGCCTCGTACTCTTAAATATTTAAAAATTTGTTTGGACTAAAGAGTTCATTTTGGGGGAAAAATTCTTGTCAAGAGGTGGATTTGGGTTGGTTTCTAGGTTTTGGAGAGTGGAGAGCTGATTGGTAGGTTACTAGGTGAAAATGGAGGTAATATTGAACTGGGTGAACTTGAACACCATAAGAAAAGAGTTGGTTAGTGGCAAGCGTTGGCAAGCCAACGTAGCCAGCGACAGTCCTCTGATGCTTAAGTTAGATAGAGAACTTGGTAGAAAATGTCTCTATAGGGTTTAACCATCAAGAAAGTTGGAAAGGAAAAAGAAAAATATTTTCTTTTAAGATTTCTATTATTTTTTTTAAGTTGCAAAAAGTGAAAGTATAAACCTTAACTATAGGATGGGAGGGCTAGGAGAATGTCTCCTTAGGCCTGTACTATCTAGTATGGGCATTTTCGAGAAATACCATGTTTATGGTAACTCTAGTAATTATATGCTTTAAAGAGGCTAAAACATGTGTTGAGGGTTGCTGATGACTTGATGGTTCTCAAGAACACTTCTTAACTAAATGAGGCCAATTTGAAGTAAGGAGAGGACAACTATAAACATAAGTGAACTTCCTAGACTAAGGCGTTGTTTGCTGCCTAGGAGAACCTGGCTTGGAAGGTTGAGGACAAAACGTCTTTGTCCCTTTGGCCCTAAAGAATGAGGAATTGACTACTACGATTTCCAAGTTGCATAGAATTATGGATATCCTTAAAAAGAGGTTGTAGTAGGCAGTCACAAGGTGATGGATCATGCTCGCATGAAGGCAACCATTGTATATCCTAGCATGGACTTCAACTTCTTGGAGTTAAGTAAGGGTCTTGCACCTCCTCTTTTTGCTGGTAAAGAGGAAAACGCTACTCGAGCATCCATAAAATAAGTTGTGCCTTAGGAAACTAATGCTACTAAGGAAGGGTCAAGTAAAGATCCTACTAAGATGGATATTCTAGAGGAAGAGGCTATTCAGAACTCCAAAGGTGATGATGGGGATAACGACATTAATTGAGATGAAAAGCATTGATAAGAGTATAATTGTCATATATTTTATCCTCATTTTACTTAGAAATTATCTATTTTTATGAGAATAAATGGTTATTTATGTGCTTAATTGTTTATTTTATAGGGTTTAGATTTAAATAAAAATTGAAGAAATTAGAGCAAAACTGCAAGTTTTAGGAACAACCATAGAAATAAAGACTAAAATACAAAGAATTCAAAGTTGTTGATTCACCACACCAGCAGTGAATACTTGTCGCCCCAGCAATAATCTAGAACCAACAATGTTGTAGTGGATAGAGACGTTCGCCTTTGTGATGCGAGTGCATCAGACACCTTAATTTAATCCCAAAAGTGTTGCGACAGTGAAGGATGTAGCACTGTAGCGGTGCAATGAAAAACAATGGTGCTGCAGTGATGAAGAAAGTTTGCCCCAGTAGTGTGACTTTTTCATATTTGAAAAGAAATACATTTCTAAGACTCTAAGACTTCCCTATAAAAGGTCACTTACCCCAGCCTCTTAAGAACACACAACACAAGTCTTTTAGAGCAAATTTTAAAGAAACAAACAAGGGCAATTCAAGCAAGCAAGAGATTATTACAAATATTTAACACATTCAACCAACTGCAGATTGACAACTACATTGGTTTGCTTTTAGTTATATCATATTTATTTTACTTTTCAGCCATAATTCTCTAGTAATTATGAACTAAATTTACTTTCTAGGGTATTATTTGAACTTAATATGTATACTTAATTATCGAATCTTTTTCATATTTATGTGAACTCAATTCTTTATTATTCAAATTATTTTTTCTTAATGCTTCATCTATTTGGCTAACATTGTGATTAAATTAGGAATACATTAATAAACTCGAGAGAGGCATCATTATGTTTACACCTTGGTAATTTGATACATAATTATAGAGAGATCTATAAGTTTCAATATATGATAGAGATATGCCTAATTGACATGTATAGTTAATAAGACTTGTCCTTACTGAATCTTTATTTATTACAATTACCATAGAGATATACTTACTTGACCTTTAGAGAGGCTTGTGAATACATTAGTGTCTTGACCAATAGTAAGAACAGAGGAATTTTAATATTAAAGGATTAATTTTTAGAAAATATATTGTTGAATAGTAATTAATCATAGGTTTTCTCTATATTTATGTCCTTTTGAATTACTTGATTTGTGTTTTTTTATTTTCTACATGTTTTTTTATTTATTTAATTATTTATCAATTGAAGGATTGATTTTCTAGATAATTACTTGAAAGATATAATTTTAGTACTTTGTTGAAAATAATATTTATCCTTATAGTTTCAACATCCGACTTTATATGCCCTTTATTACTTCTTTTGATAATATATACTTATGCTTAATTTTGTACTTAGAAGATACACAACAAGAAGCCTATAGTCCCTTTAGTTGTTAAGTGCTAAGACCTACCTTTACTTCTAATGCCTATTGCTGAATTCACCTTCATGATCTCCCTGAACTATTATAGCTTTAACTTTCATTTTTATGTTGTTGAATGAATATAATGACTAGACTTCGTTTTGTGATTGGGACTTTCATAGTCCCCTTTTTGGTTAGTTTCTAAACTAATGGTGGTAAGTAGTATATCAATTTATTTTGAATACCAAGAACATTATTATTGTTCATCCACTTGGTTAGACACAAACTAATCTATTTGGTATGCTATAATGACAAATGAGATAATAGTTTTTAGTTAAACAAACTATTTTAGTTTACTCAATATATGGTTAATTGTGGATTTGTATAGTAGTTTAATACAAGTTAACTAGTTTGCTTTTTTGGTATAGTAGCTAAACTTGTAAGACAGGGCATAGTTCTCAAGTCTTAGTAAAACTTATCATGCACTACTAAATAGAGATAAACCAATTTGGATACATATATCTTGTTCGCGATTCATTAGATTAAAGCATGTTGGGGATTAACACTTAAACACCTCTAAAATTCTTTCCCTCTTTAAGTTTGGAGAGTCATCATAATTACATAATAATCAAAGCAAAAGTTTTATAACACACATAACTATTTTTTGCATCCTTGGGGTACTATCCATGGGTGCAAACTTAAGGAGTCCATATTTGCATTTGGGCATATGCAAATTCATTAAGAAAAGATCATAGTACAAGTTTAATAGCAATATAAGAGAGAAACTCCAAGTATTTAATACCTCTATAGTTTTACACAACCCTTATTATGCTCAAGACTTATTTGATCACTCTCTCTATAAATAAATTATTAGTATCTCCTTCTACTTGAGATACTTTTGGTTTACAACTAAAAGCTACTAAGTAGGGACTTCCATCGACCTTCTACATTGTCTTAGTCTTTTATTTTTTCTCTCAACCTTCTTGTACAAAGAGCATATAAAGATAAAACAATTTATGAGCATTCATTAATTTCTTTCCAATTTAAAGCATAAGTCAACTACACCCATATTCACACAATGAAAAATATAAAGACAATTAAATGAGATAAAAGAGCTTTTAAAGAACATCGCCTTTATTTTAGTGATGAACAATAGAAATATAACTAGTAAATGCCCAATATTCTACATATTGATTTAGGACCAACAAGGGTTCTTTACTTTGTCCTTATGACTTCTTAGAATTCAAACAAATAGTTAAACTCTTTAAAAGCTTTAGAATGCCTATTTCGAAAAAATTTAAAGGAAAAGGTAAATAGCAAGAAAAATAAAATGAAACTGACCTAGGATTGAAACCATCATCCCTCGCTAATAATATTTGTGGTGTTGAGAAGCATTATGGATTCTATACTCACCCAGCATCCAAGTAAGTTAACTTGTAAGTACCTAACTTAATCACTTTGTCCATGCAATAAGGACAACTAGGAACCTCATTAAAGACTTCTTATTTTTTAGATTCACTTTGTACAATACTAATTCTTCTTTCTTGAACTACCTTGGTTTGACTTTCTGATCATAGAGCTTGGTAACTTATTACTGATAAGGTGTTACCTTGATAGCTGTTGAGTTTCGCTTCTCCTCTATAAGGTCCATATTAACAACAACTATACTTGCATTCATGATCTCATTAAAGTGTATTTTCTTATAGGTAGGCATCTTTAATTCAATTGGTACAACTATCTTCAAGCCAAAAGTTAAGGTAAATAGGGTCTCATCGATTATAGTAGCAGGAATGGCTTTATAAGACCATAGTATATTTAGCAACTAATTTACCTAAACTCCCTTTCAGTTCTTTATATTTTTCTTCAGTATGGTTTTGATAATCTTGTTAATTGTTTTAACCTTCATATTTAATTGAAGGTGAGCTAGTGAAGCAAATATTTTTGTGATCTTTATGTTTCTACGAAACTACTTAAAATTTTAAATGTCGAACTAAGAGCCATTATAAATGACTATGGTATGAGGTTAACCAAAACGAATATGACTAATCAAATAAACTTAATTGTCTTCCTCACATTGATTAATGTTAAAGGCTTTGCCTTAGCCCATTTGGTGGTATAATTTATGTCTATAATGTCGTATTTAGCTCTTACTTTTCCAATTGGCATTAGGCTATTGAGATCTACCATCTAGATTACAAAGGGCCATAACGAAGTTAGCATTGTGAGCTACCCAGGTGGTTGCGTATGTATCTTTACAAAACTTTAGCACTTATCACAATGCTTGATTAATGCATTCTTGTCCTACTTTATGTGAGGCCAATAGTATCCATGTCTTATTGCTTTGTGAACCAATGCTCCGCCTCTTCTATGGTTACTACATATTCCTTCATTGATATTTCTAAGTACATAATTTGCCACCATAAGCCACAAGCACCTCAAGTAAAGCAAAGATGCTCGTTTCTTATAGAGTACCTCTCTTGTAAGGTAATACTTTGCTGTTTGGTATATTAGCTTTTGAGCCAAAAACCTATCTATGAAAGTACTGAATTACCAAATTCATTTAACAAGGACTACTATAAAAGGCACACATTTCTATAGGCTTAAGAACTTGAATACTGGATTTGAGCATAGTATTTACCTATATTGTCTTAGAGAGCCTCGTGGAGCTTATAAAAGGGCCAGTTAGTTAATAATGTTTTTTCTAGTCATCTTTCTAAATATCTGCTCAATTATAATTTTGTCAAATATGTTGATCAACTTCTTAACCTTTTAAAAATAGGTCTACATATGTTTTTATTTTGCTTAGAAATTATTATTAAGTTGGCTGACCACTAGTTAAGATTCACTTTTTACTACTAAATTCTTTTTTCCTTAAGTTCTTCGCCATTTTTATTTTTGCTATTACAGACTCATACTCTATGTCACGCCCCTAACTCAAAAGATCCGACACACCACATCACTTACATTTATTCAATGTATGTGCACTCATAAATAATATTACACAAAATTTCAAACTTTAATTCAACATAGGAATCCTTAGCAAGTTGCTAGTAAGTTCAACACTAAAATCAACCCATAACCTAACATATAAACATAAACTTCTATTGACAATATTTAAACATTCATTTTAATTTCTTTCAAAATTATAACAATTGAATTATGACTGAGACAATTAGTAAACCAGAGATATGCAGAGTTTTCTCAAAGATTAACACTCTACTACGTCACCAGTAGCAACTTTGTTACCGAAAGCCCATAATATATTCATTGTAAATTCTTACTTAAAAATCAACCAATAACCACATTTGATGAAACTTAAACCAAATCCAACCACACACAATAAAATAATATATAAGTATTTATTCAATAGGGACAAATCAAATATCATATTCCACTTGTCCCCAAATGAAACACTCAGCAACCTAGCAAATTAGAAAACCCAAGGAACAGCAGAAGCCTTGCCAAATCCGCTAAGCACACATGTACCTTATTTACTTGAAATCACCATAAACTATAATGAGTATAAAACTCAGTAAGCATACTAGTTTTTCATATATCAAATACAAATACATATATGTACACAATGCATATGTATGATATGCTGTGATAAATCAAAATCGTAATCTTATCAAATCACATGTCATGTAAGCACTTACACATTCTTTCAAAATATATAATAGGAATACCATCACTCAACTATTACTTAGTAGGACTTACATATCACATATCACATAATGAGCCAAATGTCACTTATAGGTCACATACCGTATGAGAGGAATAGTATAAGTGAGGTCTTTAAATTACATATATATAATGATCATGCCAGAAGGTAAAAGCCAAACCCTCACCCTGATCATTGGTGAGTTCTCTCATATGCACCAATACGCCACCACACGAATGTGATGACTCACTCTTCCTTTAGGTACTAATAGAACCCTCCCTACATACGGAACACATAACATATACCAATCCCGAAGAAAACACCACACATAAAGGCTGTACAAATCACATAAAATGCCTACTAAATTAACAGTGAGTTTAAGCATCCTCAAAATACAAAATATTTCTCATGGACATATTACACTTCAAAAGCTCTCTTTGTTAAACACATTTAACTTTGAAAGCTTACTTTCAAAAATACATATATGTCATGTATGTTTATGTTCACATCCATAAACACATATCTTCACATTTCATATCAAAATATACTTTGACATAACATAAACATATTCCTAACCACATTTACAAAATCATACATAACAATTACTGTGTTTATTGTGATTTTAGTAAAAAGTCTAGTGTACTTACCTCTTAACACTTTCAGCTACAAGGCTTAAATTTCCTTAACATATAAATGGAGATTAATCCTTTTATGAGCCTCAACATTCATACAAAATACTTTAAATAGCCTACAAAAATACACATATTGCATTTATCACATCGAATTGGTCTAATTACTTGGTTTCTCAAAACCTGTCATTCTGATCACTTACATTTAACAAACTTTTCTTATATATCAAATGATGTCCAACTACTCCAAAATCAGAATATATCATTCTTAACTCATATATGCTTCTTATATATGAATATTATATCATAATTCCTATACAATCTATTCCATAAACACCATCGAATTCAAACTACTAACTTGACAGGATCAAGATACTTACTGAACAGTATTCAATCTCCTAATTTTATAAAATCATATACTAACTCAAAAATTATAAACTCACAGAAATACTCTTGACACATATCTAAATCTATGATAAATATTTCACTTGAAAATCACTACCAAAAGTATTTTAAAACTAATTTATTCTATAACTTTAAAAATCTATTAATCAAATGCTACAATGCGTTGACACTCTTTAGAAATTCATAACAATTTAGCCACATTGATATAAATTCTTAATTCTGAATATATCATATTAGACATATAAAATTATCATAGTACATAAATTTGTAATTTGTGAAGATCATTAAGCAGATAAAAAATTATTTGTCACTGTATTATACTGTTCATACAGGATATTTCCAGAATTTCAGGGTTATTTTGGTAAATTCACTACAAATTAAATTTTTAGAATTTGCAATCGATTCAAAATCTCAGATGATCCTAAACAGGTATAATTTCATATACTCAAAATTTAAAACCAGAATTGAATCACAAAAATGTATAAAATTCCTGGATCAAGAGATTAACAAATAGAAATTCTGCAATTCATCATGCTTTATCAAGCTATCTATATAGATCATCATCAATTCTCACAATATCTTACGAAATACACATCAAATCCTCAATTATACATATTTTTAGAAATCAAAACTTAAAGGAATTAACTAATTTAACACCAAGAAACTAAGAAAGGGTTATAATATACCTCTTAAGCTTAAATTCTAACTTTTTTTTTTCTTTTTCTTCTTCTTCTTCTTCTCTTTCTCTCCCATTTCTTTCTCTCTTTTCTCACTCTAAAAGAGGTAGCTTGACCAAAATGAGTGAATTAGGGTTCCAAAAGTGTATTTTTATACTAAGAGGCTAATTTTTGATATTTATGAATTTGCCCTCAAAACTTTTAAAGTATTACAATTTGGTCCCTAAAATAAATCTAAAGTCTTGCAAATAAACCCAATAGTAATAGTGTGTCCTTAACCTATACAAACACCACTAATAACAATATATAAATTAAGTATCACCCACATACAAATAAAATATGTATATTTATATATATATATATATATAAATACATATTCTTACAAGTTGTGGATATTGGTTACTATAATTCTCCTCTCCTTATAAGAATTTCGTCCTTGAAATTCATAACTTAAGCAAATAGATGAGGATACTTAGATCTCATTTCCTCTTCTCATTCACAGGTTACCTCTTCAATTGTTTAGTTTCTCAATAAAACCTTTACCAAATCAATCCTCTTAGTACGAAGAATTTGCTCCTTATTGTCCAAAATCCTAATGAGCACTTCTTCATAGGTGAGATCATCTCTAAGCTGAAGTGGCTCATAGATTAACACATGTGAGGAGTTTGAAACATAGTTTTGCAATATGGACACATGGAACACATTATGAACTCCTGATAATGATGGAGGAATGGCAAGTCTATAAGCCACATCACCTATCATTTCAAGGATTTCAAATGGACTAATGAATCTTGGACTCAACTTTCTTTTCTTGCCAAACCTCATGACTCCTTTCATTGGAGCAACTTTAAGAAACACTTTTTCACCCACCTTAAATTTTAGGTCTTTTCTTCTATTGTCTACATAGCTTTTCTGTCTACTCTGAGCTACTTTCATTCTTTTTCTTATCTTCTATATAACCTCAAGTTTGCTGGACAATCTCTGGCCCTAAAAATTTTCTTTCTCCAACTTCATCCCAATGCACAGGAGATTTACATTTTCTTCCATATAAAGCTTTATATGGGGCCATACCAATAGTTGATTGATAACTATTGTTGTATGTAAACTCCACTAATGAAAGGTGTTTGTCCCAACTGCCTTTAAAGTCTAATACACATACCCTCAGTATATCTTCTAGAATTTGAATGGTCTTTTCAAATTAACCATCAGTCTGTGGGTGGAATGCAGTACTGAAGTTCAACTTCGTTCCCATGGCATTATGTAGGCTCTTCCAGAGTATTGAAGTAAATCGAGGATCTCTATCAGATATAATTGACACAGGTACTTCATGAAGCCTCATAATTTCATCAACATATAATTGGGCATACCTATCTATGGAATAAGTGGTGCATATTGAAATAAAATGTGCTGATTTTGTTAGCCTATCAAAAATCACCCATATGACATTGTAACCCTTTTGTGTACTTGGCAACCCAACTATAAAATCCATGGTTATATGCTCTCATTTCCATTCTGGAATCAATAAAGGTTTCAATAACCCAGATGGTCTTTGATGTTCTGCCTTAACTTGTTGACATGTCAAACATTGCTCTATAAATTTTGCAATCTCTCTTTTCATATTAACCCACCAATAAATAGCTCGTAGGTCTCGATACATCTTGGTACCTCCCGGATTGACAACATATGGTGAACTATGAGCTTCAGCTAAGATCTCATTTTTCAACTCATCATTATTAGGCACACAAAGTCTACCTTCAAAATGTAGAGCTCCATCATCAAGAATAACAAAGCTAGGCTTTTTACCCAATGAAATTTGTTCTATAATTTTCTTCAGATGCACATCACTACCTTGTACTTCCTTAATTCTCTTAATTAGGGTAGGCTGAATAGACATACTTGCAATATAAGCCCTATCATTAGATCTTAACACTTCAATGCTAAGCTTTTCTAAATCCAACAAAATTTGCTTTTGAGTAGTCAAAAGTGCTGCCATATATCCTGAAGATTTTCTACTCAAAGCATCTACTGCAACATTAGCTTTCCTCGGATGGTAGTTAATCACACAGTCATAATCCTTGACTAGTTCCAACCATCGACGTTGTCTCATGTTTAACTCCTTTTGAGTAAAGAAGTATTTAAGGGTTTTGTGGTCTGTGTAAATTGCACACCTTTCTCCATAAAGATAATGCCTCTAAATTTTAAGAGCAAACACTACTGCAGCCAACTCCAAATCATGAGTAGGGTAATTCTGCTCATAACTCTTTAGTTGTCATAAGGCATATGCCACTACCTTTCCATCCTGCATTAATATACACCCAAACCCTTTCTTGGAAGCGTTACTATAAATCATAAATCTATCAAAAGTAGAAGGGATGGTTAGTATGGGAGCAGATACTAACCGATGCTTGAGTTCTTGAAAACTTTTCTCATATTCTTCTGACCACTGAAACTTGACATTTTTTCTTGTCAATTGAGTTAAAGGTGAAGCTATCTTAGAGAATCCTTCAATAAACTGTTTATAATATCTTGCTAGCCCAAGAAAACTCCGAACTTCCCCCCATATTAGTTGGTTTGGACCAATTCACCACTGCTTGAATTTTGCTTGGATCCACTGAAATTCCCTTTGAGGAAACAACATGTCCCAAAAACACTATTCGATCTAGCCAGAATTCACATTTTTTGAATTTTGTATAAAGCTGCTTCTCCCTTAACACTTGTAGAACTTTTCTTAGAATACACTAAGATGTCATCAATGAACACAATAACAAATCTATCCAAATAATCCTTGAATACTCTATTCATTAGATCCATAAAGGTAGCAGGTGCATTTGTCAACCTAAATGGCATAGCAATAAACTCATAATGCCTATATTTGGTACAAAATGCAGTTTTTGGAATGTCTTTTTTCTTGATCTTCAATTGATGATAGCCAGAACGAAGATCAATTTTTGAGAATACACAAGCTGCTTGCAACTGATCGAATAAATCATCGATTCTTGGAAGTGGATATTTATTCTTCACAGTCACATGATTCAACTCTCAATAGTTAATACATAATCTCATTGAACCATCGTTCTTCTTAACAAAAAGAACTGGAGCACCCCAAGGTGAAACACTCGGGTGAATAAACCCCTTCTCAAGTAATTCATGTAGTTGTTCCTTCAACTCTTTAAGCTCTACTGGTGCCATACGATAAGGTGCTTTAGATATAGGACTGGTTCATGGCAGAAGTTCTATGGTGAATTCAATCTTTCGGTTTAGTGGAACTCTAGGTATGTCTTCAGGGAATACATCTATAAATTCATTCACCACTGGAACATCTTGTATTTTCACTTCTTCTTTTTTTGTATCCACTACAGTCGCTAAGAAACACTGACAGCCATTCTTAAGACTTTTTCAAGCTTGTAAAGTAGATATTACTTTTGGCATAGAGCATAACTTAGAATCAATAAAACTAAATTCAGGCTCCCCGGGTGGTTAGAAAACAACTTCTTTTTCAAAGCACTTAACATTAGTAACATAGACAACCAATCCATGCTAAATATAACATCAAAATCATACATATTCAAGATAATCAAATCTGCTTGTAGCACCTTATCTCTTATTTCAATTTTACATGATTTTACCACATTTGTAGCATACATAAAATCTCCTAAAAGAGTTGCAACACATAAATCTATATCCAAAGGTTCTGGCACAACACCCATATTACTAACAAATGTATGTGACATAAATGAATGGGTAGAACCCGAATCAAAAAGAGTTAAACCATGCTGGCCGAATATGAAAATTGTACCTGTCACCACAGAAGGTGAATCATCTCCTTCTTTTCTGGTAAGAGCATAGACTTTTGTTTGAGCTTTCTGATCCTTCCTAAATCCTCCCTGATCATTCTTCATCTCTGGACAATTTTGAATAAAATGACCAGTCTTTTCACACTTAAAACAAGCTCCACTCTTTTTGAAACACACCCCTCCATGTTGTTTCCCACATGTATCGTAAAATGGGAAATCCTTCTTTTCAATGTCATCATTCCTCTGCCTCTTCTTTTCTTTCCACCTGTCCAACTTTTTCTGATTATTTTTAACCCAGGGTCTCTTTTCTGATCTATGATGACCCACATGTTTGGACTCAGATGAAGCTGCTAATTATTCATCCATTGCTAATATTTTAGCCCTCTGTAGTACTGCACTGTATGTCTGTAGATTAAGTACAGAGAGTAACCTTCTCACTTCTGGTTTAAGACCCATCTGAAACCACTTAGCCTTACGTGCTTCTATATCTACTAAGTGGGGAGCAAACCTAGACAACTCCTCAAACTTCCTCTCATATTTTGTCACTGACATTTTGCCCTGAGTAAGGTGGATAAATTCTGCTTCTTTCTCATCTCTTAGGGACTGGGGAAAGTATTTTTCATTAAATACTTCCTTGAATCTTTCCTATGTTATCTGATTCTTATCAACATTTAGTGTCCGCATGGTCATCTCCCACCAATGCCTGGCTCTCTCTTCGAGCATGTAAGTGGCACAACTCATTTTATGTGAATCTGAACAATCGAGGAGACTGAATATCTTATCCAACTCACGGATCCACTCCTTAGCAACCAGTAGGTCTTTTGAGCCTTCAAATAATGGTGGTTACAATTTTTTGAATTGATCAATAATATGGAATTTATCATTATGGTTTATTTTGGGTCGTTGTTGTTAAAGCACATTAGTCACTGCTTGAACAATATTTTGGATGGTAGTAGGGTTTTCTCCTGAAGTACTCTCATTCACAATATTAGCACTTCTAGTAATTCTTGGATTACGCCTCATCTTTTCAAAATCATAAAAATAAGTAAGTAAGATATCAAATAAATCAACATATATAAATAAGCACACATACAATCTTAAGGATTTGGCATTGGCTGAGTTCCCTTAACTAGATATATAAAGTCTACAGAATCCTATTCTTAGCTCTGATACCACTAAAAGCTGTCACGCCCCAAACCCAAAAGATTCGACACACGACATCACTTACATTCATTCAATGTATGTGCGCTGATAAATAATATTACACAAAATTTCAAACTTTAATTCAACATAGGAATCCTTAGCAAGTTGCTAGTAAGTTCAACACTAAAATCAACCCATAACCTAACATATAAACATAAACTTCTATTAACAATATTTAAACATTCATATTAATTTCTTTCAGAATTATAACAATTGAATTATAACTGGGACAATTAGTAAACCGGAGATATGCAGAGTTTTCTCAGAGATTAACACTCTACTACGTCACCAATAGCAACTTTATTACTGAAAGCCCAGAATATATTCATTGCAAATTCTTACTTAAAATTCAACCAATAACCACACTTCATGAAACTTAAACCAAATCCAACCACACACAATAAAATAATACATAAGTATTTATTCAATAGGGACAAATCAAATATCATATCCCACTTGCCCCAAATGAAACACTCAACAACCTAGCAAAATTGGAAACCCAAGGAATAGCAGAAGCCTTGCCAAATTCGCTAAGCACACATGTACCTTATTTACCTGAAATCACCATAAACTATAATGAGTATAAAACTCAGTAAGCATACTAGTTTTTCATATATCAAATACAAATACATATATGTACACAATGCATATGTATGATATACTGTGATAAATCAAAATCGTAATCTTATCAAATCACATGTCATATAAGCGCTTACATATTCTTTCAAAATATATAATAGGAATACCATCACTCAACTATTACTTAGTAGGACTTACATATCACATATCACATAATGAGCCAAATGTCACTCATAGGTGACATACCGTATGAGAGAAATAGTACAAGTCAGGTTTTTAAATTACATATATATAATGCTCATGCCAGAAGGTAAAAGCCAAACCCTCACCCTGATCATTGGTGAGTTCTCTCATATGCACCAATACGCCACCACACGAATGTGATGACTCACTCTTCCTTTAGGTACTAATAGAACCCTCCCTACATACGGAACACATAACATATACCAATCCCGAAGGAAAGGCCACACATAAAGGCTGTACAAATCACATAAAATGCCTACTAAATTAACAGTGAGTTTAAGCATCCTCAAAATACAAAATATTTCTCATGGACATATTACACTTCAAAAGCTCTATTTGTTAAACACATTTAACTTTGAAAGCTCACTTTCAAAAATACATATATGTCATATATGTTTATGTTCACATCCATAAACACATATTTTCACATTTCATATCAAAATATACTTTGACATAACATAAACATATTCCTAACCACATTTACAAAATCATACATAACAATTACTGTGTTTATTGTGATTTCAGTAAAAAGTCTAGTATACTTACCTCTTAACACTTTCAGCTACAAGGCTTAAATCTCCTTAACTTATAAATGGAGATTAATCCTTTCATGAGCCTCAACATTAATACAAAACACTTTAAATAGTTTACAAAAATACACATATTGCACTTATCACATCGAATTGGTCTAATTACTTGGTTTCTCAAAACCTATCATTCTGATCACTTACACTTAACAAACTTTTCTTATATATCAAATGATGTCCAACTACTCCAAAATCAGAATATATCATTCTTAACTCATATATGCTTCTTATATATGAATATTATATCATAATTCCTATACAATCTATTCCATAAACACCATCGAATCCAAACTACTAACTTGACAGGATCAAGATACTTACTGAACAGTATTCAATCTCCTAATTTTATAAAATCATATACTAATTTAAAAATTATAAAACTACCACAAAAATACTCTTGACACATATCTAAATTCATGATAAATATTTCACTTGAAAATCACTGCCAAAAGTATTTTAAAACTAATTTATTCTATAACTTTAAAAATCTATTAATCAAATGCTACAATGAGTTGACACTCTTTAGAAATTCATAACAATTTAACCACATTGATATAAATTCTCAATTCTAAGTATATCATATTAGATATATACAATTATCATATTACATAAATTTGTAATTTGTAAAGATCATTAAGCAGATAAAAACTTATTTGTCACTGTATTATACTGTTCATACAGGAAATTTCTTGAATTTCAGGGTTATTTTGGTAAATTCACTACAAATTAAATTTTTGGAATTTTCAATCGATTCAAAATCTCAGATGATCCTAAAGAGGTATAATTTTATATAATCAAAATTTAAAACCAGAATCGAATCACAAAAATTTATAAAATTCCTAGATAAAGAGACTAACAAATAGAAATTCTGCAATTCATCATGCTTTATCAAGCTATCTACATAGATCATCATCAATTCTCACAATATCTTACGAAATACACATCAAATCCTCAATTATACATATTTTCAGAAATTAAAACTTAAAGGAATTAACTAATTTAACACCAAGAAACTAAGAAAGGATTATAATATACCTCTTAAGCTTAAATTCTAACTTTCTTTTTCTTTTTCTTCTTCTTCTTCTCTTTCTCTCTTTTCTCACTCTAAAAGAGGTAGCTCGACCAAAATGAGTGAATTAGGGTTTCAAAAGTGTATTTTTGTACTAAGAGACTAATTTTTGATATTTACAAATTTTCCCCAAAAACTTTTAAAGTATTACAATTTGGTCCCTAAAATAAATCTAAAGTCTTGCAAATAAACCCAATACTAATAGTATGTCCTTAACCTATACAAACACTACTGATAATAATATTCAAATTAAGTATCACTCACATACAAATAAAATATGTATATTTATATATATATATATATATAAATACATATTCTTATTAATTGTGGATACTAGTTACTACACTCTACCTCATTATTTGATAGCTTAATGCCAAAATTCAATGCATAACTTACTTTTAGACCATCTATACTTGTCACAATGATTCATACGCCACTACTTGGAGCATTCAAGGCCTTATCTATATGCACAATCTATGGAACTGTTGGAGTTGGTGCTTACGTACCATTTCAATATTGTATGAATATTAATCATTACTATTTATACAATATACATTTCAAATATAATCGTTGATATTATAATAACTGATATAATACTTGTTACGCTATAGACTTTGTATGATTTGAAGGAGTTTAGATTTGACCTAAAAGAATTTAGACCAAGGCTAAAAGTTAGCAACACTGAGAGTTATAAATATTAAGAGTTAGCACTGTTAAGAGTTAGCAGATTATAATAATCAGTGAAATCTAAGAAGTTAGAGCCTTGTCTGTAACGAGATAAAGACCTAAGAGCAAACCAGTAATGACATATTTGCAAAGAGTTGCAATAAGTGCTAGGAAATGTCATTATGCAAGTATGTTCTCAAATACTATATTCCTAGTCTACTTTCATCGGTACAGGTCTATCGGTGAATCCCTTTTATATAAATTAGTGTATGTTATATCTGTATGGTAAAAATGGTTATTCTTAGCTGACCATGAGCTTACCAGATGCTTATACAAGCATACAGGTATTCAGTAAAGACTGAGTACTGAACAGACTCACGAGGACCTCAATAGACATCCTATAAAGCCGTCAATGATAAGTCATCTCGAGTTGAGTAGTTTTTGTTATCCTTTGACCTGAGTGCCACGGTGGGCTTGTGAATGATCCACTATACTTTAGTCCTACGTATATCATGGACTTTTCATGGTTTGACTGCTACGTGTCGCTAGACATGGTCCGATGCTCATGGAGTCCGGTATGTGTAAATATGGGATCCGTCAGCTTACATAAGTGAGTTGTATATCTTGATGCTCCAAGATTGTATTTAAAAAAGTCTTGTGGGCACAAGCATAAACCTAAAAAAAGAGTTTTTCATAGGGTTGAACAATATCGTAAAGGTGTTTGTGTATATTGTTTATCGAGATATAAATTTAAAGATGTGTTCATGGATGAGTACGTGAAGATTTGACGGTAGTGATCTATATCTTCGCTCATCTAGGATATAGGTGACGGAAGGATTATACAAATATGTTATGACCTCAGCTTATATGGTCTAATGCGCAGATTTGTAATATCTGTGATGTGTGTATAGGGCATCGATCACGAACTTATAGAACATTTCTATTTGACAAATCGATGTGGACCTAAGGAGTCCCATAATATGAAGTTTACTTGTTGTGCACTGTTAGCAACGTATTGTTAACATATTTGTTTTAATTTCCCTCAAGATGTACATGTGTTAAGACTTAAGAGTTAAATACATTAATATGTTAACAATAGTTGTTGACCAATAGGATAATGACACATGACACATTGTAGGTCATTTATTATTTAACTTTAAATTTATTAAAATGACCATATTTGTGAGACAAGTAAAGTCAATCTATTTATTCTTCAAAAATATTTTGAATAAATAAATGTATTAATAGTTGTTATTAACATTATTTTGAGTCATAATTATTATAATAATAAATCAATTACATGTTTTATTTTATTAATGGGATTAATATAATATAAAACATGTAGGAATGGCTTAATAATATATGTTTGTATGGTGGGGTACATTGTATTGACTGGGAACAAGAAAAAAAAAACAAATGTATTAAAAATGAAAAGTGTTTTATTTTTGCCAAGAACATGGCCAGCCATTACTACTCAAAAAACAAAAGGTGTTTTGTTTCAATATATATTAAAATAGAGACAAATGATTCAAGCATGGCATGGTGGGGCCAAATTTAAAAAATGAAAGAGTTTCATTTTGTTTCCATTCAATTCATTCAGCCATTAAATTTGAACAAGAAAACAAAATTATTATTTTGTAAATAATAAAGTCAACTAATACTTCTATATTTAGAATAGCACATGTTTCTCTATTTAATAAAGAAGTTGAAAAATATGGCAATGGATTAGAAATGCTTCACCATGCTTGGTGGGGTCATGTGTCTCCAAAATAAATTAGGGAAAATTGCATATGAAAAATTTAAAAAAAGTGTTTTTCATTTTGAAGATGCAAGATTCATCCATTTTAGAGTGTGTGCCTTAATGAAGAAAAAGTTTCCCTTTTCAAATGGCTTTAGTTCGGCCATGAGAGAGGAATAAGAAAGAAAGCAACTTCAAGTGTTGAAAATGAATGTAATAAGCACATTTTGTCTTTCAAGTGTTGGAAGACTATTCATCTTCTTCTCCATTTTCAAGTGGTCACCTATAAATGAGATTGTTTAAGTTTGTTCAAATGTTAAAACATTTTCATTGCTTTGTTAAATACAAAATGGTCAAAGTGTTTAACCATAATCTCAACCTTAAAGAGTTTAAGTTATGATTAAGAATTAATCAAGGTGATTAAGAGTTAATCACCATAGTGTTAAAGAGTTAAATGCCATTGCTGAAAAATTATGCTGCTATTCTAGTGATCCAAGCCCACCCCAATTAGATCTTAGAATTTCTAATAAGTGCGCTTTATGGGGGTCCTTGGTTTGGTGATTTTCAAATACCTGACAGGTGATTCTCAATCCTTAATTTCATTATAGTAATGAAACTTAAATTTGTTGCACTAGGAAATAGAGATTTCCACATCCGTTGTGCTAGTTTATGTATAAGATGCGTAAATGTTAGTGTAAGAAACACGCGCCTATGCACACACCCTAGTAAATCACCACGCTTTTAGGAATCACATTTTGTTGTTGACTAGATTTTCCCTTCTCATCTTCCATACCTTTCCTCCCCTAGTCATCGGTGAGTTTGGCCACAAAGTTGGCAATAATATGTACCTTGACAGTAGGTCACGAGCTATTAGTAATATCAAGCTCATTCAACTCATAAGACCACTTCATGAATCTGTCTAACATGTTTATCTTCTGAAAAGTCTTCCTCAGTGTTAGGTTGACAATGGTGAAAGCTTGGAAATAAAGATATACTTTCGGGATGAGGCAACTAGAGCTTTACTTATATAATAGATCAATCATTAAGTCCTATCAGCTTCTTCTCAAACAAATACTAAACTGATGTAGTTTCGAATACAACTAAGCATAAATAGGGCACATTTCCAATTTGAGGGCTTACTAGTAATAGAGTCTCTTCTAAGTACTTTTTTAAAATTTAAAAAGCATTTGAGCACTTTAAAGTCTATATAATACTCTTCCTAGCCTTTAAGGCTTTGAAGAATGGTGGACAATAATTAGTAGCCTTTGAGATGAATTTAATTCTATCACTTTCTCTGTTAAGCGCTTAATATATTTTACTACTTTTAAAGCTATCATTTCCTATGACAGCTTTAATCTTCTTGAGATTAGCCTCAATCCCTCTCTACTGCAAAATGTACCCAAAGAACGTCCCATTGGTAACTCCAAAGGCAAATTTCTTTAGATTCAAATTTATATTATATTTCTTCAGCATTTCAAACATTCTTTGAAAGTATTCTATATGGTTAGTAATGGTCATTGACTTGGTGATAGTATAATCTTCATAAACTTCTATGGTCTTCCTAATTTTGTTCTTGAAAAGTTTACTTTCTAAGCATTGATAAGTAGCATGAACATTTTTTATTCTTAAGTCCATTACCCTATAACAGTGAAGACATAAATTGATGATGAAGGTTGTCTTTTCCTTATCTAAGCCATACATCTTAATCTATTTGTACTATAAGAAGGCATCCATGAAACTTAAAAGCTCATGCGTTGTTTTTATATTGACTAATTGCTCAATCGTAGGGAGGGAAAAACTATTCTTAAGATTGGCCTTCATAAATTCTGTAAAGTCCACTCACTTATGTCACTTGTCATTGTAATTCTTAACTAGAACCACATTGGAGACCCATTCTTGGTAGCGAGCTCTCGGATAAAATTGGTGCTAAGTAACTTGTCAATTTAAGCCTCTATAACTCATATCTTTCTTGGTTAAATGGTTTTCTTTTTAGTTTAAGTAGACAAGCATCTACATTTACTTTATGGCAAGTTATCTTTAGGTTGATCCTAGGCATGTCTTTATAGGACCAAGTAAAGACATTTGTGTATTTTATAAAAAAAAAGGTAATAAAAGCTCTTCTGATTTCTTCTGCATTAAGAAACCTATCTTGATAATTTTGGCTAGGTTTTTCACTGAGATAAAATTTGAAATCAACCTATCACTAGGTTCACCCATCTTCTCATTTAAGTCGAGTATGGCTATTTGATAGCCAAGCCTATCCATAGTAGCATAACATCTCATGGCTGCCCCTTAATTACTTTTCATAGTAGTAATTTCTCTATTATCTAAGGTCTTTATATCTAAGTGAAACATAGATACTACAACTTGGGTCGCTATCAAGAAAGATTTGCCTAAGATTAAATTACAGGCACTTGGTTGATTTATGAATAAGAAGGCGATTAATTAAAGCATTGAGTTAGAAGATTCCTTATAGAGATAGGCAAGGTGATGGATATATAGGACATTATATTATTTGTTGTGAATTCTATAATAATGTGAAGCTATGTGCTAACCTTGGGAACTCAATCTCACCCTATCAAATGTGTTCTTATGGATAACTTCTAAAACATTTCTAGTGTTAGTCATTAGTTGAGCTACCTCATTGGTGTCAATCCTCAAAGTAACCATCACTGCATCACCATGGGGGAACATCATACCCTTATAACCCTTCTTAGTAAACAAAATAGGCATATATGGTACAACCGGCATAAAGAGAAGCTTGATGTGTTTTGTGGATTTCCTTTCCTTCCACAACACCACCTATAGTTTTCCTTACATAACTGTTCACCAGTCTTTTTGAATTTTTTGCCTTAGTTAGCCCTCTTAAAATGACATTAACCTTGGAGTCTTATTTATGGGCAATATTTTTGTGGCTATCTTCTTTAGTCCTTTCCTCCTAATTTATGCCTAATTCACAATAGGCTCTCCTCACCCCATCAAGAAATTCCTTCTACAACCTATTTAAATTAGTGCCTCAATTTGTTCCTTGATTTTAAAGCTTTGTGGTGTTATGCTCGCAACCTTAATGGAAGTTGCAATATTTTCATTTATTGCTTGAATCTAGGCTACTCTTTATAAAGGTGGGCTTCTATAGCCATCTTTTGTTATGGATAGTGAAAAAGATATTCTCTCATAAGGTATTAAGTTGGTTGTAAGATAAAAACTATGAGACTTTCAGAGTCTCTTGTAAGACATGCAGACTGAACTTAAATAGTAGTGACAGTCTCATTGGAGCTAGGTTTTCCTACGAGTAACGCCTTCACATTGGTAGGTGTAATGAAAGAGGTGGTTCAACCCTTCTTGATCTCTCATTGGGCTCAAAGCCTTCCCATTTCTCCTATTGTCTCTTTATATGAAACTTCTTACTTATCTTACTTTGCTCAAGTGCCATAATATAGGCTTCCTTATATAACTTTAGCTCTAACTTCTAGAAAAAAAAACACATGGTTTCTTTAGTATGAGGTCTTTTTGAAAATCAATTAAGTGTTTCTTGAATGCTATAGAAACCTATGTTTGTGACCTTTTTATGAAATCTTTAAACAAAGTCTTTCAGCAACTTAAATTTAATTTGTTAAACATACACCAATATGGAAGGATCCTTAAGCCTTTCTCGAACATATTAAAATTATAGAACAAACGCATCTTAGAGATGGTTGAAGCTAGGCACTGAATTTAGATCTAAGCCTCAAAACCAAGCCCTTATTGTTCCACATAGAGTGTGGGAAAACAAGCGACACATAGTATCATCATCTATATTCTGTATCAATATTTTATTCTTATAAAAGTCTAAATGGGCTATTGGGTTAGTCTTACCTTTACAACTAACTATATATGGCATTCTAAAATTTAGGCAGAAAGGCAGTTTTAATGCCAATGGTAAAAGGAAATTTTGTCTCTATTACAGGAAAACGTTTACCAACATCATTGGTATGATGCATGTCTTATAGATTTTATTGGAGCTTGTTAACCTTCTCATAGAGCTTTTATAGAGAATCAGTCTACCTTATTGGCCTACTATTCTTAACGACCCTTAAGTTTGACATTTAAAGAGTTTCATTGGTTGCTTTTAACAAGTTTGTTCCTTATTCAACTCTTGGAACTCTTTGATCTATTATTAGTAGTGGTAGAGAGCTCCTTATTGAAATGAGCATGAGTCTTACTCTTGCTTATTGCTTACTGCATTAAGACTCTTGAGAGTAGTAACTTTGAGACCACTTATGGTAAATGCGAGCAACCACTTACAAGGTATGGCAACCAACATCATTTTTTTTCCTACTTTAGCCAATGTGATCAACGTGCTAGTCACAATGCGGTACATCTCCTTAGCAAACTCTTTAAATTAGTTTCTAGTAATTGGCGTACCTTTGACTTTTTGGCTATTAGGTGGTTTTGTGGTTTTTTATTTGATTGTTTTTATAAGCTTTTGTATAGGTTCCTCAAGGCCTTCAGCTACTTTCTCTATAGGTGGATTTCTAGTAAATGATCCAATGTCTCTAAACAACTCAAACATAATAAACTAACTAACAAATCCTTAGTTAGATCTTGACAAAGTTTTGAAGAAAGGGGCTTCTTTCAAACTCCCCACAATTGGCACCAAAATATTTTGGGTAAAAAATATTTTTGTCTCAAGTCCTGAAACTTTTAAGAATTTATTTAGACCAGGGAGTCAATTTTAAGGGAGACATGCTTGTTAAATGACAGGCATGTGCTAATTTCATGATTTTTGGAGAGTGGAAAGTTGACTAGTAAGTTTCTAGGTAAAAGTGAATGTATTTTTGAGTTGGGAAGACTTTCATAACACAAGAAAATGAGCTGGTCAATGATAGACACTGTAAGGATTGTTGGTGATAGCTCTTTAACACTAAGTTAGGTGGAGAACTAGGTAAAAAATGTCGCCTTGAGTATAATCGTTAAGAGAGTTATAGAAGAAGAAGGAAAAATCGTTTCTTTTAGGTCTTTTAGTCTTTTTTCTTTGGTCTTTTATATGAACAAAAAGTGAAAGTATATACCATGATATAGACACTAAAAGGGATTAGAGAATGTGTCCTTCAGTGTAAGACATAATAGTTTGCGATTGGTGGTTGTATTATCTAGGGGGTATTTTTTTAGAAATACCATGCTTATGGCTACTTTGGTGATTGTGCCTTTTAACCTTGGATAATAAACAACCCTCTGGTTGGGTTTTGTTTTATGGACAAAGGATAAGTGGCTCTAACTAACATTAAGCTTTATTGGTGTAGACCCTCTCTCTTCTTTTCTCTCTAGTTCGAGGAAGGTTTCATCTTCTTATAAAGGATGCCGGGTACTGATGTACATTGACATGGAGACATATTAAAGGCCTCAGAATTACACCTTGAGACCTTATCTCCTTCTTTTCCTAGCTATCTTTAGTAAGGTTTTTGAAAAGTCATTGATTTATGACGTTTTAGCGATGACATAGTGGTTTGAGTAGCTCTACTAGAGTATCTTTACGACCTATGACTGCCATATTAGATTTGTCGTGTCCAGTGTGAAGTCTAATTAAAACAGTGTTGAATTAAGCTCAACACATTAGATTTGTCGTGTTAAGTGTGAAGTCTTATTAAAACGGTGTTGACTTAGGCTCAACACATTAGATTTGTCGTGTCAAGTGTGAAGTCTTATTAAAACAGTGTTGAATTAGGCTCAACTCAACCACTCCTCATGAGCTCAACCATGCTACTTTGTTTTACCCAATCTGCTTTATAGTGTTGTAGGTTGAATAGCCACGTAGCTTCTTATAGATGGTTTGCGTGTCACCAGAAATATCCGGAACAATATAATATCTAATAATACATAATAAAATGTTGGGTTAAAATATTATAATATGATTCTAACCTAATTAATATTTTTAAAATTATACTTTGTTTTAATTTAATTTCTTCCCTCCAAACCTCAAAGTCTAGCTATTGAAACTTGAACCTATTCAAGGTTATCGCCTAATCTTCCAACATTAGGTCTCTGAGTGACGTGGCCCCTTCAAACTCCAATTTAATATGAAGAACACAAGACTTGTTCCTTTAGACTTAGACCCAACACTAAGACATAAACCCTCAACATTGAGTCTCGGGGCCATAGCACTCTTTGAAACCTTGGCCCAACCTAGAACCTAAGACCTGGTCACAATACTTAGTTAAGAGCCATTGTGAAGACCAATTTCTTGCCGATATTTGGGTGGTCTTATCCACTAATAACTGAAAATAATTTGGTTATTACGAAGAAAAATATATTTATAATATTTGTTTAAATTTAAACATTTTTATGATATTTAGTTTTTAAGTTAATTTTTACAAATCAATACAATTATGCATCAAATATAATATAACTTATTGTCCAAACCTATACAATTTCGAAATAAATATATCTATATTATTTTGTATAGTATTAAATACAGCAACTTAATACTGATTACCAAAAATGCCATGAGAGTTTGTGGAGGCAATATCAGATTATAGATCATCATGAATGCAATGAATGAAAACAATGATGGGCGAGTTATCATCAAGAAAGCAAATTCACTTGATGAACCAATGAAATATAATATTATGGAAACTCACCTGTGAACAGCTTGAAAGAAGTGGGGAGTGATCTCCGCTGAGTGAGCCAAACAATATCAGATTTATTAGACTAGGAAAGGCCTGGATCAACAATGATTTGTTTTGCTCTCTGCTCTCTGCAATTGCAAATATAGGTAAATTTGGTATACCAACAATATATTTTAGGTGTAAAATAGAAGTCCTCGAATATGGCAGCGAGCCTCTATACTTGCAGTTTCCAACCCGAAACCGGAGTATGTTCGATAAAATTGAGATTTTAAATATATTTGAGAAAACATACAGCATATAAGCACAATTAGAAGAAAAGCAGATTTTACATTAGTAAACAGACCAAAAAATAAATTAAAAAGCAAGACAAAAGTATGAATCATTGATACAAGTCAAATTCAGACGACTAAACAAAGATTTACATATGCAACCAATAGAAAACAACTTAACAGGATAACGCAGATGGTGCTTTTGTTTCATCTTGTAGAACCCAAAATAAGGACAGCAATTCAAATATGCAAACCAACACCTCTTTCAGAATCCTAAATAACTACTATTCAATTAGTTTCATTAAATCGCTTATATAATTATTATTTTTACATTAAATTTACATTAATCAAACAACTTTAAATGTGAAAACTAACTTTTATATATGTAAAAAATTTAAAATTTTGAAAAAAAAAATTATCATAAACAATTCTACCATACGTATTTTAGTTGTTTTCATTTTCATATTATTTTTTCAAAAATGCTATTAAATATGTTTTTAAATATGAAAATATCAAATTAAAACCCTCAAGTTACTTCTAAAAGATATAAGTTGAACAACATAAATTGAAAAATAATACTAACGTGCCAGAATTTTTCAGGTCATATTTGACTGAGATAGTGCAAAAAATACTATTGGTTCTTAATGCGGTGAACACTCGTACAAATTTTAATACAAGTAATCAATAACCAATACTCGAGATTAAGGAGCAGATTTATCTTTGCAGAAGAATAGAACTCGAAGCAGGTTGTATATAGTCTTAAATCTAAGTGATTCCTAAAAACTTTCTGAACATATCAATCAAGTCCTCGAAACTTTTTTCTTTTGAAAAAAGAAAATTGTCCATGAAAAGACGGATGAAGCCGTGCATCATACTAGTTGAATAAATACTACCGTCTTGTGTCACGAGCGGATAGTCTGAAGCACTGAGGTTTATAAACCAGTCCCACTCCAAGCTCTCCTTCAACAAAACTGCAATCGCGTGAAGTGTACAAGCAATCATTGTAGGTCCCCTATATGTCACTAAATTCGATTGCTCCATTACTCTTACATTTCCCACCTCAAAAAAAACTGGATCACTCTTCACAGAAAGAGCCAATTCCAATCTTTCACGAAGCGGAGCCTCAAGATCCAAATGCAAAATATACCGATTCCGTGGATGGTAAATTGCCTGCAAGGTCCTTATCATTCTTTGACTATCACCCTTTAATCCCGATATAAGATAAGCAAATCTAGGGGGTTCTGTACTTGTTGTCCTTGTATGATATGATTTCTTTAAACCAGATTCTACTATATACCCACTTGAATCGACGTATTTTGCAAATGAAATAATGTCGAGAGACAGCAGCCCAAAAGTTGCATATAAGAATAGGGTAACTGCGACGAGTAAGCTTGCTAATAGAGGAATCATCCGTTTCTGTCTCATACTCATTATTCGCTTGCTTCTTGATCATCAACACCTATTTCCTTGACGGTTATAAAATTGTCTGACTTAGCCAAAAAACCACAGGAAACGAAGCTAAGTTGGTAACAGAACCCAAAGACTCCTTTTTCAAGCATGTGAGTAACTAAATAACATTTAGACTGAGGACCCAATTTTCTTTTTCAGAATAAAACATGGGTTAGTGGCTGGGAACAATAAGTGCTTAAATTTGAAATCATGGCCCATGCCAATGTTAAAAGTGTCAAAAATCTACATTAAGAGCTGAAATAATTATAGATAGAACATGAAAAGAAATTTTTTTTTTTTTTACTCAACTTAAACTAAAAAATTGCATAGATAGAATTGACAAGTAACAATCTACAAACAAGGAAGCAAAGACATTTACAGTTCCAGGTGATTAGAACACGAAACTATAGCGTATAAACAAAGTGAGATTTTCGCATGCAATAAATAAAAAGTTGGCTTTTCTCTAAACCAAACCAGATCTATTTATAGAGAGAAAAAAAATACTTAAAAAGTGTAGGTTTCAGATGCTTGAACGACAAGAGAGATAAATGTACTTACTTTGTGTCTGAACAGAAAATGACCAAAACAGAGCTGAAGAAAGCTATATGTTTACAGAAATGCTACAGATTAATCAATGAAAATATATGCGATTAAAAGAAAGCTCACCCTTTTCTTTGGTCCCTATGATCTTCAAAAGTTGAATTGATTTGAAGTTCTTCTTCAAACAGAGAAACAAACAAAGGCGAGATAAAGAAAAAATAAATGGTTAGTTGGAGTGTTGACTCCAACATTTCGCTTTGCTTTGATTGGCTTCGGGATTAAAATGCTGTACTTAATTATTAGATTAAAGATAATATTAATAATAATATGATAACCACAAAGAAACCAAATGGAGTTCTCACGCATTTCATGGCGCGTACGTTGTCATTTAGATTTGTGCCTCCTAAGTTGAAATAAATAACCAATTAGCAACTGGTGTCGACTGTCGAGCGCACGCGTTTAAAAGAATTTGAAAGTCCGAGGTTTTGTTTTTGTTTATATTTCCTTTTATTTTCTGAAAGTCCGAGGTTTGGAAAATGTGGTGTCCGGAGACGGCATGTTTGGGACAGGACATTAATGGCATCCCAACCAAGAAATTGTGCGAGATGGCGAGACCTAATTGCAAATAATTTGATAGAGAATAGGGTGTTTATATTTCAATGTAATACGTTGATTCAAGTTAAATTGATCTCTCTTTTTTTTTTTTTTTGGGTGAAATTGATCAAATAAATTAGATTAAAAAAATTAGAATTCGCTTTTGGTGATTAAATCATGAATTTACTTTGAAAATTTCATTAAATTTCGATTTAATTTATAAATAATAATATTATAATATTTATAAATAAAATAATTTAAAATATATATCATTACTTCTTTTGATCTGCTATATGAAAAATTAAAAAAATAATATTAACCCACATAATTTGTATAAGATAACTAATTATTTTTGTTAAATTTAAGTTATTTTTAATTATTGAACTATGTTTGTATCATTCTTTCAATAAGATTGGTGAGCCTAAAACCTAATCTTAGATCACCCATTATACAACTTGTAATATAAATTTGGCAAACTGAACCACAACACAATAGGATTAACTCATTTTAGGCAACTTAACTTAGTTGAAACAGTTGAATAGATTCAATGTTTTTTAATTATAATTTTAGATTAGATTAGATTGGATATGAATTTGTAACTTTTTTAGTAGAATGAATTTTACATTTGATGAATTGGATTGGATTGAAAAATAGCATATGCCTAATAATGAATTAAATAAATTATTGATCAAATCTATTAAATAACACCCCTATAAAAAAATTTGGCTACTCGTAATATTTTACATTTTTCTTATCAAATTGATGTTATATATATATATATATATATATATATATATATATGTGTGTGTGTAATTAGTTAAAAAATGTTTATATAAAAATATAATAAAAAAGGTGCATGTATCAGAATATTGACTATTATTGAACTAAGATTTGTAGTGGACATCAGATTTGTAGTGTACTATATGGCAAATAGAATAGCACACATTTGTATGTCATTTTTTATTTTCATTTTAAAATTGAGATGTCCAACATTCATCGATCAATGGATACATAAACAAACCAACCAACTAAGAAGTTTATTTTTGTTAAAAATTGGTGATTTAACAATTTTGTTTAAATATTAATTGTGAAAAATATCAAAGATAAAAGTCACACTACAAGAAATTAGGCTTTTTGCAACAAAAACTTTAACGACAAAAAATTTTGTGTAGCCTATATTGATATTTAGCCACGAAAACTCTGTTCATGGATAAAAGTCATTACATTTAGCCACAAAGTAAATTTTCGTGGCCAAATGTGCTTATATTTAGCCACGAAAGCCACGAAATGAAATTTTGTGGCCAATGTGTTTACATATAGCCACGAAATGAAATTTTGTGACCAAATATGCTTAAATTTAGCCATGAAATAAAACTTCGTGGGTAAATGAGCTGATATTTAGTCACAAAGCTACAATTTATGGGTAAATGTCACTACATTTAATTATAAATTAAAGTTTTGTGACTAAATATCACTACATTTAGAGATAAAATGAACCTTTATGACAAAATGTCAAAATATTTAGCCACGAATTATATTATTGTGGCTAAATATAGTACTATTTAATAACAAGTTATAGCTTCATTGTCAAATGTAGTAACGTTTAGCCACAAAGTTTCTATTTGTGGCTAAATTTATTGACTTTTAACTACGAAGTTTGAATTTGTAGCTAAATGTAGTGATATTTAGTGGATATTTTTAGTCAAGAAATATGAATTCATGGTTAAAAGTACCATTATTTAGCTACGAACTTTTTAATCGATGGCTAATAAGTTTTTCTCCTAAACATTTTTACTTCCCACTAAAATTTTCACTTTACACCTAACTATTAGTCACGAAAATTTCGTAGCTATATGTATTCAACCATGAAATTTTCATAGTTAATACTTTGGTTGCAAAAAAAATTCAAATTAAAAATTTAATAATCATAAATTTTAAGTCTTAATTGTATATAAGATCAATTAGAATTATAATATTATGTAATAATTGAAATTAAAATCTAAATTAAAAATGTAATAATTTTAAATTGAAACTAAAATCATAATTATAATTGGAAATCTAATAATTATAAATATTATTGGAATTGTAATTGTATAATTGAAGTTAGAATTGAAATTGTAATTGTAATTAGAAATGTAATCATACAAATTGAAATTTGAATAGAAAATATAATAATTATCAATATAATTAGAATTTAAATTATATATAATTGGAGTTAGAATTATAAAATTTAGAAAATTAAAATTATAACATTTAACGTAATTGAAATTGAACTGACATAGAAATTATAATATTTAATGTAAATGAAATCGACATTGAAATTGGAATTATAATGTTTATCATAATTGAAATCAAAATTTAGAATTGCAATTATAATATTATTCTACGTAATTGAAATCGAAATTGAAATTGAAATTATATTATTTAATTTAACTTAATTTAAAATTTGATTTATAATTATAATATTTAACGTAATTGAAATCAAAATATGATTTGGAATTATAACATTTAATGTAATTGAATTCAAAATATGATTTAGAATTATAACATTTAACGTAATAGAAATTGAAATTTGATTGGAATTATAACATTTAACGAAATTGAAATTAGAATTAGAATTAAAATTATAATATTTAACGCAGTTAAAATTAAAATTGTATTTGAATTATAACATTTAACATAATTAAAATTATAATTATAACATTTAACATAATTGAAAGTAGTATTTGTGTTCGCCCTAAATATATTTTCTCTCAACTCTCCCTAAACAAAAAAGAGCGCCGCATGCCTCAAACAACCTTCGTCGGAGATGAGGCTTTTGCTTCTTCTCCGGCGGCCCCCCTTTCACACATTAGCCTAGGTTCCTATCTCCCTTTAGTTATAATCTTGTTCTGTCTCAGTTTCAATTTCGTTTTTCAATCCATTTTGCCTCCCTCTCCTCTCTCTCTGGTGACTCCTCGGCAGTGGCTTGGTCGAGTTTCCATGCCTCTGTCACCCCATCCTTTTTCAATGTCATGGCTGCTCCTCTACAACTGTTGATGAACGCCCCCTGGCTATCTTGCCCCTGGCAACCAGACAGTTCTCTATCTCAGCAACCGTGGATACGCCAACTTTTTTGGGGTGTCGTGGCTTCTCCTTCGCCGGCTGACCAATATTGCTCTCCCTTTCACAGTGCAGCGCCTTGTCCCGGCGACACTGCAGCATGACATTTCTGCTTGGGTGACCGTCTCAGGTTTGGTTTCTGGTGGGACAGTGTCGGCAGCTAGCCATCGCTGAACACTCTGCTTGTGGTGTACCCCTTTGTTTCAGTGTTTCTTCAGCTTATTTCCGTCCGGTTGTCAAGAGGGGGACTGTCGTGGTGTCAGGACAAAAACGTTAGGGTTGAGTTCGTCAAAAAGGGAAAATACCCAACTTGGACCGTGGAAAGTTCTATGACTGCCGGAGATCGGAGAGGGACAGTGGTGATCAGCGTCTGAGTGAGTAGAAGGCTGACTGACAAAACTCCACCATTGGTCGAAGGCCCTACAGGAGAACTTGTGCCGCTAATCTAGTTTCTGTTTACTCTTTTAGTCTTCTGTTTTTGTTTGGCCATCGAGTTTCAATCAGATTATGATAGAAACGTTTCAAGCACTACACCTTTTGATTACCGTTAATGGTTTTATGCAAATTGTGGTGTTTGTTTGGTTTAGTTTAAATTTATGCAGCAATAATTTTTTCTTGTTTAAAGGATCTATATTTCCCTCATATGCAAGGTCGTTTATCCATTTTTTTCGAAAAGGTCTGTTTATCCCTTTTTTAGAAATGTATGTTTTCTCTTTTTTCAGAAAGAGTCTGCATTTACTCTTAATTAATATGGGTAGGGCTTTTACTCTTTTTCGCAAGAGTTTTGACTCAGGTGATCTCAAAATATACCTATTTTATCCCGTTATTCCTTTGATCTGTGTATCAAAGGTATTTGATGTAATATCTTAATGATATTTAATGATATGATATGAAATCATTCTAAAAAAAAAGCATAATTAAAAGTAAAATTGAAACTGGTATTATAATATTTAGTTTAATTGAAATTGAAATTGGATTTGAAATTATAACATTTAATGTAATTAAATTTAAAATTATAACATTTAATGTAATTGAAATTTAATTTTTTATTCTCAAAAAAAGGATTTGGAAATTCCCTTTGTGATTAAAGTCTAACATTTAATGTAATTGAATGTAATTGGATTATGTAATTGAAACGTTCAATGTAATTAAACGTAATTGAATTTGAGAATTATAATATTTAACATAATTGAAAGTTGTGTTTGTACAATTTTTAATTTAAAAAATTAATAAAATTGAATTTGATTAAATTCTATGTAAATTTAAATACATATATTTCAACAATATATTAAAATTTGAATTGAAAATATAAATAATTAAGGCATATCTCAATTTACTCAAACAAAAAAAATCTTATAACTAATTTATGATATATAAAACAATAATCAATAAAATATTTTTGCAACATAGTATTTCATTCACTTAATTCTACTTTTTGTTTGTAATTTTTTATAATTTTTTTGTCAAGTAATATTAATCTCTTACAATTGTTGTATGAATTTTTTAAAAAAATTTAAAAAACGTTTAGAGAATACATTGGCTCACAAAAAGCTATTTCTTTTAATGCCGACTAAAAATCTAGCCCATTGGCCTACAAAATTTCAAATTCAGCAACCCTAAAGTTCTTTTACAAGATTCTCATTGTCATAACCACCAAAATCTTCTTCTTTTTTTTGTCTCTTAGATTTTTGGAAGTTTTAGACTTTCAAAATATGTGAACTCTTATTCCAACTAGGTTTAGCGTTTCTAGGGGTGTTTTATTCACTATATAAACCATTCTAAACACAAAAGAATGCCAAGCATCTAAAGTTTTAATATATAATCATAAGAGAGAATAGAGGAGCTAAGTAGGCACTAAGTGTAGGAGCTTTGTACTAGGGTGGAATCATTATGTGGGTAGAAATTATTCTGTGCAAAAAAAGAGACACTACAGATATTTTTTGCTTAGAGGCTTGGGCTATTCTTATATTCCTTGTAGAAATCTCTTATAAGGATATATTAAGAGGTCTTGGAGGGATCATAATGATTAAAAGTAGATAATTAGGGATCTTCATGGGAGATACTAGGGTGATCTATGAGAGTTATTTTAGGTATTATAAGATCATTGATGATATAAGAAGATACTTAGTGATCTATATCAATAAAAGAAGTTGGATCATGGATCTTCCGTGGATGTAGGCAATATTTGGGCCGAATCACGTATATCTTGTGTTTTGTTGATTGATTTATTTTCTTTATCTTTATTGGTGTATTGATCTTGTGTGTTCTTGCTTTTAGTGTGAGTTATGGTTTCTGCTAATTATAGAGTAAAAAAGGTATCAAGGTTATAGCTTAGTTAATCCTATATAGGTGTCAAACTGAAGAGCATATTGATATCTATAACAAACTGGTATTAGAGAATAGGTTGAAGTCTAAATTACAAAGTATAGGCAGCAATGCCAGATTACAGAGCAAAGGTTATTAGTTATGAAGACTTACAAATATAAGAGAAGAACGATAGAGAAGATGGTTATCTAAAAAGAAAAAGATGATGGCCTTAATAAGGAGTTTTTTAGGGGTGTAGATCACTCTTGAAAGAGACTACCCAGAAGATGGCATCATCTAGATCCTAGTTATAAGAATTATTCAAATTTGACACAAAATAAAGATGGCAACAAAAGAATAATAAAGAATAAATGGTAGATCCAAAAGGTATCTAGGGCACTTGAAGGGATAGTTCTAAGAGAAAGACAAAGACAAAAAGAATGTGGATTTGTTAGTCTATTGCATTACTAGGCAAAGACCTTGATCGCATAAGAGATTTTGGAGGAACAAGTGTCTGATAGATGAACTATTTTTTGGATCTAGGATAGTGTTTTCAAATGAGTCAAGAAGAATCGTTATTTACTGATTGTAGAAATATGGCTTGTGGTAAGTCATAGAAAATTGGTAGATAAGATTGAGACTACATAATGAAAAAGACAAGGAAGGGATTAGGTATGAGATTTCATTTCTCATCTCATGAAGACCTAGTGGACTCGGGACTACTACACCAAAATAGGGAGATTCATGGAAAACAAATGAAATGGATACTAAATAGGTAGCAAAAGGATCGATGAGTGATAAGCACAGAGGAAGGCTATGTGCTTGAAGAAAAGAGCTTGAATAAGTTCAACATAGGGTTGTTGATTTGAAACAGACCATAAAAGTATCTTTTGAATTATATCACATTATGGCATGGGTCGAAAGAAAATGTGTAAGAATAGTAGTAATTACAAGAATATGTTCTCATCAATTATGGATTGTAGTCATGATGTCTTAAAGACATGAAAGATCACAATATTAAACTACTATAGACATTAGCATTCTAGAAACTTTAGAGACCGTATTTGCAAGAGCCTTAGCTAAGTCTGGAACTTGACTTGGAGACTTTGCTAGTAAGCATTGATCAAGGAATAATGATGATAATTAGTTTTATGGAGAGAGATTTTAAATTAGGGAGGGGATTTGATGGAAATTGGTTATTCAACAATTTTTTTTAGGCAAGAATTGTGAGGAATATTAAAGAAGAGAGTCATAAGAAATCTAGTACGAGTGGGACACGAAGAGAAAAGTGAAACGAGGCTCAAAAAGTGAAAGAAGGCGAGAAAAATACTGGTGCTTGGTACAGGGCTGAGTGCCTCGGTGCCCAGTGGAAGTATGCCTAACACCAAGTCCAACGTTGTGATGTTGGCCCCTACATGACACAGCGCTGTGGCGCCAGAGTGGGGGGGTGTTTGTTTCTACTTTGACTTTCTAAGTTTTTGGAAGTTTTGGACTTCCCAAATACGTGGACTCTTATTCTAACTAGGTTTAGGGTTTCTATGGGGTGTTTTATTCACTATATAAACTATTCTAAACACAATAAAAATTCAAGCATCTAAAGCTTTAAGATATAACCATAAGAGAGAATAGAGGAGATGGGTAGATGCTAAGTACAAGAAACTCTACATTTAGGTGAAACCATTATGTGGGTGAAAATTGTTCTATGTGAACAAAGAGATATCACATATCTTTTGGGCTTAGAGGCCTTGGCTATTCTTGTATTTTTTTGTAAAAATCTCTTATGAAAAAATATTTAAAAGTCTTGGGAAGATCATAATGATCAAGGGTAGATACTTATGGATCTCCATGGGAGATACTAGGGCGATCTATGGGAGATACTTTGGGTATTTTAAGATCATTGATGATATAAGAAGATACTTAGTGATCTATATCAATGAAAGAAGCTGGATCATGAATCCTTCGTGAAGGTAGGCAATTTTTAGTTCAAACCACATATATCTTGTGTCTTATTGATCGGTTTATTTTTTTTATCTTTATTGGTGCTTTGATCTTGTGTGTTCTTATTTATAGTGTAAGTTCTAGTTTTCAATGTGTATAGAGTCAAAAAGATATCAAAGTTGTAGCTTAATTGATTTTATAGAAATGTCAAAGAAGAGCATAATTTAATATCTACAACAATTTAATATTTTTAGGCCAAAATATTTGCATGCCTACTACATTATGAATAAAGTGCTGATAATTTTTTTTAAAAGAAAATACAACATAACCATTGTTTTGATAAACAATTCAATGTTGAATATTTTAAATTTTTTGTTATAAATATTTTATTTTAATCAAAAAAGACAATTTAGAAAGAGTTGATTTCAACTAATTACAAATATTTGAAAACTAAATTAAATAACTTAAAACTTTAATAATTCAATTTAAAACCTTATCTGAAACCAACGCTATATTTTAACCAGTTAAATACAATATTTCAAATATTCATAATCAATTACTCTTCCTTCATAGACATTTTCATTAAAATATGTATATAGATATATGAAGATAAATGATACAAAAATACGTAATGGTTTAGAAAGTTAGAGGGCAAGGAATATTCATTCAAATGATTTTTTGTATCAATCAATTAAAAGAGTCGATTCAGTTGTCCAAGATTCAACATGCATGATCAACAGAAACTATTAATACTCAGAAACAAATCCCTACATTACAAAAGAATTTTAAATATATTTTTTCAGATTATTTTCTCTCTCTCCTTATTTTATCTTTTTCAATTTCTTTCTTCATTCTTTTGTTGTATAAAATTTATGATATATAACATTCATTCTACCGTCATACTTATATTAACAATCCAATAGTAATAGACTGATAGTACATTTATAAAATGTAAGTCCCAAGCTCAACTCTCCTTTTGCATTCGGTATATCTTCGTAACGTGTCATCGCTTAAATCATTTTCCATCCAATCTCAACATGTATCTTGCCATTCTTCGAATCAATTAAATGGTATTTTTCATTGATGCGTCCATTGTGCACGACATCAGTGAGATTAATTTGTACATGCCCTAACGATTCCTGCTTCAAAGAAGATGGATTTAAAATTCCAAATATACTTAATTTTGGAAAATAATAAATAAATAAAAATCTAAACAAGAAAAACATGGATACCTTTGACCAAAATCTGATCCCTCTCGGCTTACTCATAACCTCAATGTGGATTTTCTCTTGCAAAGGCGGCTCCTCAAGCATAAATTGAAATTCTTCCTCCCAAACAGGGTCACGAGTTTTTCTAATCATCTAACAAATATGAATACATAGATTAACTGAAACAATAAGATTACTAATAAAATGTCACACCATATATAACTATATAACAATTGTTGGTTACATCTCTAGTTAGTAGTTTTAAAATGCTTTTCAAGAAAAAAAAAAGAATTTGAAAGTATATTGTAAACTAAAATATTACAGCTTAATTGACCACGAGACTTCAACTTAAAGAAGAAGAAAAATGTCAATTTCATCCTTGATTTAATTATTGGTTACCAGCTTAATCCCTACTTTTTTTAATAAATACTCGGTTTGTCTCTTTAGGAATGTTTCGACTACTTTTTGCTACTATTTCATTCTTGAATTATTTTTGTTCTTATATGGACTAAATGAGTATTTAATAAAAAAAAGTAAGGATTAAATTAGTATATATCAATTAAATCAAGAACAAAATTGATATTTTCTCTATAAGAAAATTTAGATCAACCTAAAATTATTTTACTAAATATAGAGGAACTAAAGAATTTTGAGTGAGTACTTGGAAATGTAAACTAAAAAAAAAAATGTTTCAAGAGGGAAATAAGAAACAATTTTATCCATTTATCTCACTTTCCATTGTATAATTTTCAAGGACTATTAATGCCAAGTTAGATATGTTATACATACATCCTAAACTCATTAAGAATTCAACTATAATTAGGAAAATTGCTCTAAATTGCAATAAAAGGGTATATGCCAATGTGACTTAGAGAACAACACCTATCATATAACAAACTCAAGTTAAAATCTCATATCATCATTTAATTTTAATCTCTGGTACTTCTTATTTATTGTTGTTAAATGATTTGTGCAATTGATATCTGAGCGAGTGAGAGTTCAGGTTTTAACTGAAAGTGTCAGGTGTGAAATACAATAAAATTAGCTAGGTAAAGATAGGGAAATTGTCAGTTTTTTCTCTATTATTAGACATTTTCATCAGTTTTCTCTTTTGATTTTTTGATTAATGCTAATATCCTCTTTTTTAGAACTATCTTTTAACCTAAAAGTTATCAATTCCCCCTAAAAGTGAAGTAATGGAACTTATTAAAAAATGAGAAGAGTAACTAAAAAATGAAAATAAAAGCTATCTTCCACTAAAATCATATATATCTTTTTTTCTTTAAAAAGAAAAAGCATATAAACCAAATCACTCAACAACCTAATAAACCTCAGAACTCTAACACCACCTCAAAAGACTTTACTAATGAAACTAATTAACACCTACCTATCAAAACGATATTTCAGTTATGGTTAAGAAAAGGTAACATCCCTCCGAACCAATTTCTTTCCTAGTGTTATGGACCTTTTCGAGATTGTGCGACCTTAGACGTGTTGCACGTTAAGCAGCCAAAAAAATCACACAAAGAGAAAAAACACTTAGGGCGTAACACTAAACACAATTAGATTCATAAAAGCAAGTTGAGTTCTTACTTGTGTTTGTGTTTTATGTATAGGGAACGTGTCAATTGTAAACACACAATTGAAAAGAGAAGATGTATATCAGGAAAAGAAAGTTAAATTCACCTTAGTTTTCTTTTTATCTCCTCTAAAAAGGATTATAGCATAGGGGTTGTTGTGACTCTCCCCTTCTACATCCTCAGCTCCTTGGACAAAAACTGAAAGTAAACCTGCTCCACTTAAGGACTCGTCGTCTTCAGATGAACTGTCGATTCCACTTCCCTTCCTGCTAAATTTAGCTGATAATGAAGCAAGATTAGAGCTATCTTTTCTAAAAGGTACATAGGTCAACTCAACCACAATCTGTCCTCTTTGTTTCCTGTCTTTATTAAGATCACTACTACTTGAGTCCCTGAGCAATTCCAGAGTGAATTCCTTTGTCTCATTGGGGGTGAGTAGTTTCAGGGGAACCATCTGCATTCCCAACTTGTCATGTCCTCCAACCTGTTTGATTAAACAAATTAAAGACAACCATTTTAACCTTTAGATTTTATTTGGCATGCTTTTCCTGGTGTATTGCACTTCTTTTGTTAAATTCTTTTCATGTGTGTTTTTCAGCTAATCCTAAAAAAAATCAATAAATACATCATACAAATTTAATAAAAGGAATGCAATGCATCGAAAACACTCGAGACTAAGCTCCACAAGAGACATTAAAATAAAAGAATAACTTCTTAGTGGGAATTTCTTCCATGTTTCCTTTGTCATCTTAGCAACAACAAACCTTGTCCCAATCGAAGACTTGTAATTGAAGAACTTGAGATTCGGGTTCCTTCACAATAAGCTTGAAGTTCTCATTCCATTCAGGATTCAAGTTCCTCTTCTTGATAGAGGTTTTCTTGGCTGGCAGTTCCTCTCCGGTCAGACTGAGTTTGACGTATGGATCGGAGGTTCCCAGAAAGTCCATTTTTAGGAGTTTAAGAGCCCGCACAACCTTTACATGTAGTATTCCCACATGCTTCTTTATGGCCACACTAGTTAAATATTACAAAAAGTAATTATCTCATTAAACTTTGTAATCTCCAATTCAAGTCCTTGAAACACTGTACTTCATATGCATAAAGACCAAATCTATAGATAGAGAGTAGGAAAACTATATAACTTCACCAGTCAAGGGGTATGGAGTACCTTGAAGCATAATGAATGCATGTAAAACAATAGTCTTGTAGCTTCATAAACATAGAAAAATTTGATCATCTCATAAAAAATACCTTGAAGCATCAAGAATAGGTATTTCAAATGTTTGGGGCCAGAGGTAGAGGCTCGCAACATACTCTTTAATACTCTTCTGCAAGGATTTAGAATAATTACTTAATTTCATGATCAGCCAGACTAAACAGTTAGTAACTTATAGCATCCAAATATTCGTAAACATATTAATTTAAAAAAAATTTCTTTTATGAATTACCTTATTCAAAGTGAGTTCAACTTTTATGATGAAATACATTAATATTATTCTTATAAGAAATAGTTCTTTACTTACCCTACAAAGAGAGTTGAGAAACGATTCTAGAGTATGAGAAGAAAGGCGTGAAGGATCACACTAAGTTTAGTCTCTATGAAATATAAAGAGAGTAATTTAAACATCTACTGTAGCTGTGCTAAAATACATGCATCTGGTATTGAGCTATTAGCGTTTGTATCTTTGTAGATTTGTATTAACCGTTATAATAACGTTGAGCAAGACATTAAATTATGAGTTTTCTTATGTGGCTTATGACTAATTTCATACACTAGTAACCTCCCCGAAGTTTGATACTCTTCGGCAAGTTTTTCTAACATATTTTATATCAAAATTCAATTCCTACCCAAGAGACAATAATCACCACCTGAATAAGTTGATAAAGGCCAGGTATTGACATGATGTCTCCTCCAAGTACTTTAAGTCCAAAATCTACATGTGGCTGTAAATATATCAGAAATCGGAAGTGAGGAGCAAGATAGAATCAGCAGCCTTCAATCCGTGTAAAGAATTGCCTACCCTCTCCATTAAAGACACCACCATGTTAGCAAAACACGGAAAGGTCGGGACTAGAGGTTTCAAAGTGATTCGAGGTGCCACAAATATTTGCAAATCCACTAACTGCAAAGAAGAAACAAACAGTCAATATCACATTAGAAACATGTCTATATCAAAGAACTAAAACCATTTGTTCTTCTATTGATTATTGAACATGTGGTCCTTAGCCTATGATCTGACCTGAATTGTAATTCGGAAAGACAACAGTTTTAACACCAAAACAATGTTGGGATTGCCGGCCCACTTAGTTGCTGGTTCCATTACTAGCTGCTTCTCATTAGTTTCATAGACTTTGATACCTGAAAATTTATAAAGTAATCCAAAATGAAAATCGCTACTAGCTGCTCTGAGTAGTGCATTATATGGTAGTCCATTTTTTATGTATCTTGCCAATATCCTATATAATTTTGACAGTAGAAACAAATATCCTTCAGTTAGTTGGTTGCTCAAGCTTTTATACATACTCGCAGGAAAATTCTTCTAAAGGAACTTCCACACACCAAAACCCGGTGATTATTTGTTCATATATTAGGAATGTCCGGAGTAAGAGCAAATGGTTCATGAAATATAAACAAGAAAGAATGCAAAATTTGTAAGCTTTGAACTGAAAGAAGGCCAGTCATAGAGATTAATATTGTCCTTTAGTCTGGAAATAGTTTCTGGAAATAAGACATTTCAGTTTTGTATAAATGACTGAATGATTAACTGAGACATTTCGGGTTCATCTCCCATTATTTTAGTTAGTAAATATGAATAAGTAAACCTTATAGGACTTACCATGAATTGTTGGAGGAAGTGTTCCAAGAGTTAGATTCTCGAACTCAATTGCTTCTATCTTAAACTTCCCAATGTACTCTGCAAACATTGGCTGTGCCATGTTTCTAATGGTACCACATATTGCCTGCAAATTAATATGAACTCAAGCTTAATATAATCACCAATAGAATTGAAATTCTAAGCTGTGAAAATCACCTTGTCAAGGTAAGGCCACAAATCTAAGAGAAACTTGTTTAACCAGTCTACCTGTACAGTCATACTGAAGAACGTTAAAAAAAAGAAAAAGACAAATAATTTTAAGTATGATAAGAACAAGCTGAAGACATTTTTTATAATTGAATGAATTATGCCAAATATGCGACACTTACTCGCTCATAATCAGGACTCTTGATCCATAAAGGAATTTCAGGTAAGAGGTCCTTCAAAGAAATGGTATCTAACTCCCGAATTGACCTAACGACTTGATCCTGCATCTAATCCAATGTTAAAACAAAACTATTATTGCAAAGAAGTTGTCTCCAAAGACAAAAAATCTCATGTTTCGATAACTAGTAAGAAATCTTGGATTTCACAGCTTAGTTTAACTGTTTTTTTTTTTCTTTTTCTAATTCTATTAGTGTATTTATTATGTACATTATTAAAAAATTAGTGATTCAATAATTTTGGATGAATAAGAATTGAGATGAATATCAAAGGAAAGAGTTATAAGAAGTCTAGAATATGTAGGACACGTATGAAAAAGTCTAGGATGTGTGGGACATAAAAGGGGAAGTGAAACAGGGACTCAAAGACGCGAAGGAAGCAAAAAAAACGCGAGAAGTGCCACCAAAGTTGAGCGCCGCAGCGCCCAAGACAGCAACCCAGTGCCGCGGCGCTGGGTCCTTAGCACCGCAACAGTGGGCGGGAGAAGGTCCAGCGCTGCAGCGCCCAAGGATGAGCGCCACAGCACCAAAACGCATGAGGATGGCCATTTTTCATCCGGATTTTGAGTTTTGAGAAGTTTTGAACTTTCAAAACAAGTGGACTCTTACTCCAACAATGAATAGGGTTAGTAGGCACGAAATACACCCTATATAAACACTTGTAAACCTTTTATTTGAGATTAAGCATTAAGAGAGACTCTAAAAGACGGAAAGAACTGGGTAAACACTAAGTACTTTTGTGCGCTAGGGTGGAACCGTCATTTGGGTGATCATTGTTAGTGGTAGAGTAAGGGTTCACTAAACATTAGGTCTTTTTAAGAGTTTTTTAAATTAGATTTTTCTTATAAAATCTCTAGGGAGTTAATAAGAGAGGCTAAGATTCTTGGATCCACCGTAAACGTAGGTAATTGGCCGAACCACGTAAGATTATATTGTACTCTTTTGTTTTCTACTTTGAACTTTTACTATTTTGCTTGATTAACAGGTTATTCCACTGAGCAAAGAGATTAGGATTCTAGGTTGAATTTGAAGTTCTTCGCTTAACATAACCTTAAGAGGGAGAAAAGCGTTTCCACCCTCAACATACATGTATGAGTATTGAAAAAAAAAAAAGTTTTCTTTAAAGACATTATATAATTTTATTGGTATTTTCATTTATAGACAATATCAAAGAAACTATCAATACTATGATACATGGAATGAAATATTTTGAATTAACGACATATAATTGCTATAATAATGTTATAGTTTGCTTGACTATAAAATTTATGATGACCAACTTAAATAATGATGTTTCATTACGTCAATAATGATTATTGAAAATTCACCAAGTTAATTTTATATATGGGCTAAATATGATAATATATAAAAAATAATGACTCGAATGACTTGGCAATCAAACTAATTAATAAATTGAGTTTAATAAACGAATGGAAACTTATGAATTTACTGTGAAATAATTTTTTTATTTATTTCTACCTTAATTAACGGAACAATGAGTTGTAAGGTAAGAATTAAGATCTTTTATTTTGTTAAGTTTTACCTTTGTTTTGAAAATTCTCTCATAAGTGTTATGTATTAAGTATGAGTGGTCAATATTTATATTTTTATTATTATTTTTTTAACAATCACTAATCCTTCCTAATTACATGCTAGTAAAAAGTTAGATGAAAATTTAACTTAGAAAAGGATCTGAATCCAGAGAAAAACAATCATCTCTCTTACCTATAAAAAGAATTGTTCCATCATTTATTTATCATCAATCAAGAGATAAAACACTTAAACTAGGTCTCAAGACATAAAAGTTCTCCATAATATATGTGGATCTTGCAATTAATTACTAGAAAAATAATTTAATGAAGTGAAAATCAGAAAATTCAAAACTCTTGAGATTTAATCAATATTTCAGTTATTCCATCTACGTTTACACCAACAAAAATAAGTTTTTACAAGTTAACCACATTGTTGGCTTCTCTTTAAAAGAAGATGAATAAAAATAAAACAAAAGTCGAATTACTTCTCCTATATATACATCAGAATCCCAATTGAAGAAATAAGTCATACCCACAAAATCTTGACAACACAAAGAATAAAACATAGTAAAATCCCGATTTCATATTTTCCAATTTCTATCATGCTTCTTGACAACTAACAATTTTCCTCTTTTCTCCAAAAACAAGTTGCAACTGAAAATACATAAATAAACAAAAATGTACTACTGCATACAATTTCACCAGCTAAAACCCAACTATCTTTTACAAATAATCAATCAATCAAAAAGCAATATAAATCAATCAAAGAGACAAAACGTGAAGATTACAAAGAACTCAATAGCTAAAAATGAACATGCAGCGAAACCAGTACTGTATATGCAACAAGCTAAAGCAGATGTATAAGATATTTAAGGTTACCTCAACTTTTTCAGGCTTGGAGTATATGAAAAAGAAGAACCCAACAACGAGTCCAAGAAAGAGTCCGATGCTGCAACCAAAAATTCCTAAAATAGTACTCAGAAATCCCATCTTCCTTTGAACTTGTGAGATATGAATTGCAATGAAACTGTTCAAAAAATGGAAGACAAGTCATAAAAGGAGAGAAAGAAAGAAAAAGGAAAAGTTTTCCTAAGGATGGAGAAAGAGTCTAGGAAAATGTTTCTTTTAAGAGTAAGGCAAATAAAATATATTCTCATCCAATGAAATCGCAAAAACGAAAGTGCGAAACCACATTGTATTGTTTAATTAATGCTTCAACTTGCTGCATCCTCGAGTTTATTGTTTAAGGTACGAGGTTTATGCACTTATGCTTTCCAATGAAAAAAGCAAATATAAAAGCTTTTACTTGTATATCTGTAATTTGACCCGTTGCTTAAAATAAGTTGAAACATCTATAAGGCTTATGAAATAAAATGAATATATGTTATGAGGTTTAATGTGGAGAAGAGAGGAAGAGGACGAAACATGTAAAGTGAGCTGAAGGAATTATGATACTTGAACAAAATTGATAATTCATATTTCTTTATTTGATAATTATTTTTAAAGGTCTATAAATGAAATGAATGTGTACATGTTATGATCTCATGCTTTATCGAGAAGACGAGGGGAAAAGGACCAAATGTATTTGGTGAGCTGAAAGTAAACGAAGCATCGCTCAGATCATGTATTAGAGAAAAAATAAATTAAGACTGCTAAAAACAAATCTTGCTTTATCATCTTTATTATTATTATTCTTATTAACTTTTAAAATTAGGCTTAGTTTTTTTTAAATGGAGTGGTATTATTTGACTTCCTATTTTAATTCATCAACCCCATTTTTTATAATATATTATTAAATTTTTTTCTTTTTGAATCATATTATTAAAATATTTTAAAATAATTTATATTTATCAATATACCCTATTTTATTCTCAATTTACCCTTACTATTACTTAGAATATTTTTAATGAAATATTTTTAATGAATTTTATTATTTATTAATCATGAACAAACTATTTTTTTTGTAATTTCTCTTTTTTTATAAAAATGATTTATTTCATGTTCTAAATAATAACTTTTAAAGATTTAATGTGTACAACAAATATTAGAGTTTAATATATAGGTGTGCGTAAATTTTTTTGTTTTTGTCTTTTTCAATAATTTTGCATAAAAAAATTATATAAAATTAACAAATAAGAGCTGATGAGATGAAATGTGATCAAATAATAGATATATTTTAGGGGTCTTAATTAAAACTAAATGATTTTGAATTGAGAGAAGAAGCTTCATGTGGGGTGGGTAATCCTTTGATTTAATAAAGTAATTAATACTTTTTATATTTGCTTGTGAGTTGTGGTCTTGGAAAGGCCGCTATTCGGCACATTGAGATTTGATTGGAGTTAGCCAAGTTGTGTAGGTAGTTGAAAAAGATTTTGATTCCATCAGTGTTGGTATCGACAGAAATAATAATCCAACCGAGAATTGGTTGGCACATAAACCAAAAGACAAACATGGATGGGCATATAATCAAATAAAAATATACCATTACTTGTCAAATTCAATGATTTCGTCATTGTTCATAAGTCGAAGTTGTTAATATTATCATTCCAATTAAATTCAATAATATTAAATCAAGAGCATTCGTCGTTTAACTAAGTATAAGAACCAACGTGAGAGACTTAACTTGCAAAGGAAAAGATGCCAATGTCGTAGGAACAAATCATTAATTTGATATTCGACCAACCACATGGCCACATGGCCATCAGCAAATTGGTTTCAGGGATTTTTTTTCCTTTCAACTGAAACTAGTTTCAGAATTTAAGTGTAAAAAATTAATTGTTTGATTGAGGATTTGGATGGCTTTCAAAAAGTATTCACTATACACGGCAACATGCAAAGTCATTAACTGATTGCTCAGGGAGAAGTGATTTACAGACAAGTAGCAAAAGCTAAATTTAATTTCAATAAAATAATTATTTTTTTACTTCGCCTAAATTTTGAAATTGAACGTTTACTTTAGTAGTAAGTTATGTCTATTTTTTTTAATTTAGGTCAGAGTTTGAGTTTGTTAATATTTGGTGATTTAAAATTAAAATTGAGTTTAATTTTGAATTTGAGACTAATGAAAAGTTGAACACAAAATCGAATATGCACTGGACATACTAAAAAAAAGAGGAAAACAAAGAGCCAAAAGCGAGAAAACATAAAAAATATCAATAAGAGAGAGAATAGAGAGCTTAAGTTACACTAGTATTTTGAGTGCACAAAATAGTGTAGTATAAGTCTTTGGGAGCTCTTGGATATTTGAATATTCTTTATATCTCTTATAGGAATTTTTTGTGTATAAAAAAATTAAATAAAAAAAATTAAGATCCTGAGATTTACTATGACCATAAATAATTTTTTATCAAACTACGTATATTGTTTGTGCTTTTTTTAATATGTGTGATTGTTAATTTTTTAGTTGTATAAGATTTTTTAATTCTTATTTATTTGTAATTGAAAATCTTTTACAAATTAGAAAAATTTTAAAGTACAAGCGTAAAAATTCTAACAGAGCCTTAACAGATATTAAAATAGTATAATTACTTTTTTTTTGGTAGTTTATAATTCAGATGGTGTGCGTAAAAATTGTAAAATGTTGTCCTTAATGATTTCAATTATATAATCTAATGAAATATTAGTATAGTCTAATATAATATTAATAACAATGTGTCAAAAGAAAATTAGCCAAAGTTCTCAACAAAGAAAGATTCTGTTCTTAACTCTCGGGCCTTGATATGGAAATAGTAAAAGGAACACGAGCAAAAATAAGTTGAGAAGATGATAAGATAATTAGAGTGTTTTTGGCACAATTTTAGAATAGTGAACAAAAAGATTAAAACTCATTAAGAGTTGCTATATGCTTTTCTAAGAAGCAGTTCAGACATATCAATTAATAAGTTATTGTTGTTGTTGAAAATTGATGATTCAAAAATCTTGGTTGGATAAGAATTGAGATGAATATCAAAGTGAAGAGTTACAAAAAGTCTAGAATGTGTATGATACGTATAGAAAAATCTAGGATGCATGGGACACGAAGAGAGAAGCGAAATGGGACTCAAAGACGTGAAGGAAGTAAGAAAACGTGGGATAGGTATACAGGGCTGAGTGTCACAGCGCCTAGGACAATAACCCAGTGCCGCAGTGCTGAGCGTGATTTTGGCCAGCGCCGCGGTGCCAGACGCATTAGAAGTTTATGTTTCTTTGGGATTTCTAGTTTTAAAAAATTTTGAACTTCCAAAACAAGTGGACTCGTACTCCAACAAGGAATAGGGTTAGTAGGCACAAAACACACTCTATATAAACACTTGTAAACCCTTGATTTCAGGTTAAGCATTAAGAGAGACTTTAAGAGAGGGGAAGAACTGGATAGACACTAAGTGCTTGTGTGCGTTAGGGTGGAACCATTGTTTGAGTGATCATTGTTCGTGGTAGAGTAAGGGTTCACTAAACGTTTAGGTCCTTTTGAGGGTTCTTCATTGGGTTTTCCTTGTAAAATCTCTAGGGAGTTATAATAAGAGAGGCTAGGATCCTTAGATCTACTATAGACGTAGGCAATTGGTCGAACCACGTAAGATTGTGTTATGCTCTTTTATTGTCTGCTTTGAATTTTTGTTGTTTTTACTTGATTGACAGATTATTCCGCTGTGCAAAAAAATTAGGGTTCTAGACTGAATCTTAAATTTTTCGCTTCAACATAACCTCGAGAGGAAGAAAAACATTTCCTCCCTCAACAATTGTGCTTAATCATAATTAGTTGAACAAAGCTTCATCAATTTCTCAGGCAACCAAACTTACCTTCCTAGAATAATTAGTCAACCAATGAGCTAGAATTAAACCAATAATTTTTTCCTTACCATAATTTTATAGGGATGTAGATTTCACGTAAAGTAGAAAAACAAAACTTGAGGGTGCAATGTTAGTGTTGTTACTTGAGAATTATTGAACATTTCCATAATATAGGGAATGTATTTAGAGAAACATACAAATAAAGTACATAATCTGTATAAACTATATAATATAATTTTGCAAGCTCCTTATCAGTGAAGAAATGTCTCACTATGGGTCCATCTTTTTCTATGCATTGCCACCAACTAATATGTCTTCTTTAATTTAAACTTAATTTGAATAGTCAAATTTCTTCAAGCTCACCAAAATCATGTTCACATTTTTAAAGATGGAAATCGTTTTAGGAATATTTGGTTTGATACGAATATCATAGATAATAAGTCAGGCCGGCATGTAATAGTAGCCACATTGCACTATTATATAAAGATGGAAGTCGTCTTTAAGAACATTTGGTATCATAGGATCCAACCTCAGTCCTTTTTGAAATTTGAGGTGAATCCTTTGAAGTTAGGGACTGTTATGCTTATATTCTTTGCAAATGATACAACAACAAGACTGTATATATGTATGTATGTATATAGGCCCTTAAGAGTGTGGTCTGGTGTCAAGCTAAGTGTTTGTGATATAAGCTCCCCAAGTTGAATTTTGAAAAAGATAAGGAGACAAAATTTTAAGCTTTAGCATACTCTCTGTACTTTTTAAAAAGTCAAAAAAAAAAACAATATATATATATATATATTTATATTTACCCCATGAGTGTATATGAAAACATAAAACATAATCTTGTGTGTCGTGACTCAACACCGAAATGTGAAAGTATGTTACATTGCATAAATTTTTGTGACCACTTGAAGATACTGGCTAATGTGGTGAGTGATCGGGATGCTCGGTTCACAGAACATTTTTGGACGTCATTGTTTGGGTTAATGGGAACTAAACTCAATTTCTTTACAACCATCCTTAAATTGATGGACAGACAGAACGTGTAAATAGTTTCTTAGAAGAATAAAAAACATAAAAGAAAAATAAGCTTGCGACTTAAAAAATGGACACAAATTTAAAAATATTATATAATAATAATTATAATAACAACAACAACAATAATAATAATAATAATTACAACAATGATAATATATATCAATAATACTATACATAATATATTTGCACAATATGTACTAAAATCATAAGCTATTATAAAATATATATATATAACAAAATACTAAAAATATAATATATATTAAGTACATATTAAAAACTATACTAAACTTGATCTCATTTGTTGAAAGTACTAAATCTCTTGAGTCAAGTAAAATAACTTGATTTCAAGCTTGCGCACAGAGCAGTTAAGCTAAAGTAGGGGGTGCATATCTAATGATTTAAAAATACTATTATATAAATATTGTATAAATAATTATTCTAAAAATAATATTTTTATATATAATATAATTATAAACATCTTATAATGAATTTTAAAATAATTTTTGAATATAATTAATTAACATTAATATTTTTTATTTAAAACTTAAACATGAATAAAATAAACATGACAACATGTAATTAAATCACAAAAATAATTTTATATATATATAAATGTATCCACTTAGAAAAGTGTATTAATCTTCAACATAATCAAAATTTTATAAAGTCTACCAACTATTAACACTCTTTCTAAAATATAAAACTATATTATTAAAATTGTATGTATAGTAAATATTAAAATATTAATATTGTAATTTTATAAAACTGTTAAAACGCTAAATAAAAATCTAACTACTTAAATATACTTTTTTGTACTTTTCCTTTTTTCTTTCTCTCTCTCTTTTTTTTTTTTATCTGCTTTTTCTTTATTTCTTTCTTTCTCTTCTCTCTTTTCGTTCTTGTTTCCTTTTCTCTCTTTTTTTTATCTGCTTTTTCTTTCTTTCTCTTCTCTCTTTTCGTTTTTATTTCCTTTTATTTTGTCATTTTCTCTTGAATCTCGATTTGCAAGTACATGAAACAATTTCACTTATATTCTTATAGGAAGCCACCGGCCTTTAACCCAATCCGAAAGGAAATGTTAATCATGTTCCAAGCATACTACTTCAATGTCTAAGTCTATTATTAGACTTATATCTTATTTAGTCATTATCAATTTAAAATATATTTTAATTTAGAATATTTTTTATATTGTCAATTTTCGTATTATAGTCATAATTTTTATATATTAATTATTTTCATATAAGCTATGAATTTAAAATCTCTATTAAAGCCATTTTTTATAGTTATTATGGAAATACAGAACCTATAATTTATCTGATATAGTATCAGAGCTTTAATTTTAATTTATTTAACATGATATCAAAATTAGATTAATTTATAATATGGTATCAGAGTTTCAATTCTAATTTATCTAACATAGCATCAAAGCTAGATTAATTTTATATCAAGCTAATTCCAATTTAGGTTAATTTTTTAGTCTCTCTTATTCAGTCTATACTTTTCTTCTTTACGGCGCCTAAAACTATCATTGTTTTCGTGTTACTGCCATTGCAGCCACACTATTTCTACCGCCATCACTTTCAGTCATCTGCCACCCATCGCTGTCAACCGTCATCGTCAGATTTGCAATCGTAGACCACCACCAAACTTATTAGACATTGTAGGTGGTCTCCTTATAGCTCTCCATGCACTATCACACGCCACCGACTGCAGAAAATGACCACCACCTGAATTAGCCCTCCTTTTTGGCTGCCATTATTTTTTTATGAGTAATGCCTTCACATGCCACCCAACTGTCGTGCTGTTTGTAGTCACTAGCACAATTTTCAATCATTCTCTGTCATTTTCCCTCATCGCCAGAACTAGTGGATTTCTAGTTGTCTAATCTATCAATCTACATTACTACCTTGTCTAATCTACTCTTCAAATTTTAGAAGAGTCTTATTGTAAATATTTTAATTTAATCTTCGAGTCAAATTAAAAAACTTGCAAAATAGTTGAGGTTATATCATAATTTACATAATTTATAGGTCAATATTAAAATTTTGAAAGTTATGGAGTCATTCTAAAATTTTTAATTTCACTGAGTTCTACAATTTGCTAGAATAATTAATCAACCAATGTGCTAGAATGCTAGAATTTTTTCTTACCATAATTGTAGGTCAAGACAAAATTTTAGAGTAGTGTAAATTTCACAACCCGAGTAGAAAAACAAAACTTGGAGTGAAAAGTTAATGTTGTTATTTGATAATTATTGATTCCCATAATATGGGGAATGTTTTTAGAGAAACATTCAAACAAAGTACATAATCTGTGTAAACTATATTATATAATTTTGCAAGTCCTTATCAATGAAGAAATGTCACACTATGGCTCTATCTTTTTTCATGCATTGCCACCAACTAATATCTCTTCTTTAATTTAAACTTAATATGAATAGTTAAATTTCACCAAAATCTTGTTCAAATTTATAAAGAGGAAATCGTCTTTAGGAATATTTGTTTGATGTGAATATCATATTCATTCACATACGTCAAGCCGGCATGTAATAGTAGCCATATTTCATAGCAATAAAATTTTACAATATAGTTCAATATTGAAGATTTGCACGCAAATTATTACAATAATGCGGTAGATGGATCATTATAAACACATTGATGTACAAAGAGGATGAACAATATGGGCACCATTGAAGATGTTATGGATTAAAAAAAATTGTTTAATAAAATAAACGCAGCGAAAGTCAAATCATCTTATTCATAATTATATATATAGATATTGAGAATTACCTCAATTTCTTATTTAATAAATCTTGCATTGAATAATTACAATCTTCTCTACTATCTTCAATCTTTAAACTCACGCGTATAGGTGCATGGATCTCTCTTAATCTTCAAAGTCACGTGTGCTTAAGACTGAGAGAAGAGGAGTAGCCTAATTCTTTTTTCCACGTAAGAGTATATTGTGGCCCAACATTAAAATATGAAGATATGTCACATTACACGAATTCCTGCAACCATTTAAAGAAAATAAGAAAATAGTGATTTTGTGACTTAGAAAGTGGATATAAATTGAAAAATATTATTTTTTGAGGCTAAATTTTGTTAGGCCTACCAAGGCCACCCCAAACAGTCAAGTGTTTATTGAGTGAGGGAAAATCCTTTTAATGTCAAGAGTTGGGCTCGGACCTTGAGTTTTATGGTTTTAGAGCCAGGGTTGAATAATGGACTTGCTAAGAATTGGTTAAGAGCTGAACTGCTTGGTGGGACCTAAGAAATACATAAGATAAGACATCTAGGACAAGTGCTAATAAGGTGATCGGTAACAGACCTTCAACACTTATGTAAGACAACGACTTAATGGTGGTTCTTTCTTAGAGTTTCTACCTTAGAGAGAATATAGAGAGAAGATAAAAATAATTTCTTACTAGAGTTAGTGTATTATTTTAGTTCAAATTTGCCTCACTCAAATTTAATGAGGAGATATGTCTTGAGCATAGAGGGAGCTAGCTTAGAGAATTCTCCTTAAAAGTGACACATGATTAGAGAGTCCCTATTTCCATATGGATATTTTAAAGAAACAACATAACTAGAGGCATTAAGGTGATTGGCCCTTCTTGAGAATTGAAGTATTGAGTAACCTCAGATTGATTACTATTAAACAGAATCAACCTTGGAGTTAGGTGAGTTATAACTACTGTCTCTTGAGTCCCAACGGATGTAGTGATGACCAGGCTCACAAACGCCTGACAAATCTTATCCTTCTATAAACAAAGGGACAAAAGCCTATCACATACTAGTGTGCTAACTTGGTATTTTTCTTTTTGGGATTTTCCATCCAAAAACTTATCTTTGTGCCCAGTTGTTATACCATGTAGTCTCTAGCTAGGCATTAATTAGGTTGGTGATGATATGGAAAGAGATTGGGTTTTGGTGATGTATGCATTAATTATAGAGCTCAACGATAATGTAGCAGGTGACTTAACCATAATGATGCATCCACCGGTTGTGGGAATTAATAGTGACGTGAATTGGTATATGGGTTCCACCTAACGGTGCTTATCGTCTGAATTGTAAAGGCTATAGACTTGAGCTCGTACTGAGTCTAGTGGTTAGATCTCAACTTGGGCTAAGTAGCCTTCTAGAGAAGTTGGGCCTGAGAATCCAAATTGGCCTTATAGAGCAGTACAAGTGCCACTGTAATTTTCCCCCAACATCAACCCTTTAATTTATAGTGTTGAGGTAAAGAGATAGTAGAAATTATTCTGCCACGTGACATGTGGTGTACTCTTATTTGCCTTTTTAATCCTCTCTCTTTGTTTTGTTCACTCTCGATATGTTATAGAATTGAATTTCTATTAGCTACTGTGTTAGAAAGACATCCTCTAGACATAATATCTCACTAACCTCTCTTTCGTATTTTTTCTTTATCTTCATTTTCTCAGTGTGCCATAGAACCAAGGACCGCCTGTTGGTTCCAGCCATTTCGGAGCGTGCAAATGAGGCTGCCAAGTATTTTGCTTCATTGACTAGTGATAGCACTAACGTGCTTAATGAGTACCATTTGAAGGAAGCTGTAATTATCAACTTTTTGCCTTTGAATAAAGTTAATGCGCTTGGAGTTCTACCCTTATCCAATGGTTATATGTAAGGATTAGTAGAACGATGATGCTCATGTGTTTGATTTCCTCTTTAATTAACAATTTCGTATGCTGCAACAAGGACAACCTTTGCTCCATATTCTCAGCTCATTTAAAATTTGTTAATAAGTTAAAAAGTGAGGATTAGATGTAAGACTTGATGAAAGACCTTCCAAACCCACCTCAGGCTTTCAGGTGTTAGTGTATTAACTAAAGGGGAGCTCCGTTGCTTTTTCTACCCTTTTGTCAATGGGCATTATCCTTTTATAAGCTAAGAAAATAAAAGCCCTTGAGATTAGTCAAGCCTTAGTAAGCTCCCTATAATTTATAGACCTTATTCCTAAACTTAAAAGAAAATTTGAGTACTTGTTAACCCATATAAGGCTTGCCCACAAAACTCTACCCTTTGAGCTTGCTTAATCAATATCTCAACTCTACAAGTGCTCTGTCGAGGGCTTTGGATCTTGTTAACAAGATAATTCCTAATTGTCTATACCCTTGCTTCACCTATATATATTTTCTATATCTAAGTACTGAGATTGTATTTATTGATATTCTTCTTTGTTACAGGTTGCTTACACCTTAGGGAAGCATAAAGATGAGCTTGAGAAGGCCCTAAGAACTGCTAAGGACTTGAAGATTTATCAAGTTGCCTCAAGGAAGAGTAAAGAGGTTTTTAGGGCTACAAAGGTAAGTACAAGCAACAGTGTACTTCTCTATCAAATGAGCTCATTGCTGCTCATAAGAGGTTGTGAAGAGAGGTTAAGTAGAGGAGAATTAAGAGATGATTGAGACTATCTCAAGGCTACACAATATAGTAGACCTTCTGGAGAAAAGGCTTTATTAGTCTGTCCAAAAGGCCATGAGTCATATTCACTGCAAAGTGACTTAGGTGTACCCCAATCTAGGCTTCAACTTTCTAGAGTTAGGGGCGCCAACCACTCACACCTCAGCTAAGGGGAGGGGAGGACAGAACGATCAAAGCTTCAACTAGCAATGCCCTTCAAAAACAACTAGATGTCACCAATGAGAGACTGAATAGGGACCCCTCCCAGGGTTGACATTACCATGGACTTGACCACTCAAAAACACAAAATAAATTATAGAGATAAAGGTGAGGAACTACCTCTCTCGGTGCATCCCTTTGTTATTGTGTATTGAGCTCCGAGCTCTTCTCTGCTACTTGTTGGCTTATTTGCTGATTGCTTTTCTCTTTATTTGTAATTATCGTAGGTTCACTTCTATAACTACTAGAGGACTATAGCAAACTATATTTATAAATCGTGTGCTAGTTATATACTTCATATGAGGCCATTATAGCTTCTTCTTAGAACTATTTATAAGGTGAACTCAGCAAGGATGATAGTGTTGGGTGTTATTCAAGTTCCTCTGACCCTTTATAACATTGTGATCTTGGCTACTTTGTCAAACATGTGTAAGATAATTTTGTATGGACTAGAGGATAAGTGAATAATGTTCTTTTACAATTAAATAATTTGTTTTGTGTTTGCATAGTATGTGGTTGACAAATCAATTTGGTAATTACCAAATATAGATATAAGGGTAATGCTCTCCATGATCATTATATTGGCATGAATAGCCTTGCTCTTAATATATAATTGGTACAACATATGGTACAAATTGTAGCTGAGTTATTTATGGCATACACACTCAATCCTGAATTCTCAGGTGTACACTAGAGACAAATTTTTATTAGCACCCTAAACTTTTCTCTTACTCCAAGTTTGGAGAGTCCATAATAACACATAAATAGTTAGCTCAAAGATAGCGATAATCATATTAAAAAACTTTGGCATCCTGAAGATACCGCTCATAGGTGTAGCTTAAGAAGTCCTCACTCACACTCAACCAAAGGCAAGGTAACTAGGAGAAAATAACAATAAAAATCACATGACAATAAAAATATAACCTCATATGTTCATACCTTTGAGGTTGAAAGCATCCCGACTGTGCTCTGGGCCTAATTAGCCTTTTTCTCTATACATGATTGATCAACATCTCTTTCACTTGATTCTATTTCTTAGCTAAGCACTATTGAAAAGAATTTCTATCAGCCCTCCATATAGGCATAATTTTTAATTTTCGATCTCAACCTCTACACATAGAGCATAAAGAGATAACATATTCTAACTTACATAAGGCTACATGCAAGGAGATTAAGTGAAGAGTACAACATAAGTCATGTGGCGATAATAAGAGAATTATAAACATTCTGACTTTCACGGCTTAGCATGCCTCTGTTGTATCCCATCTGATACATATCCCTAGGATTCTCTAGAGCGTGAGGCTCAACCTAAGGGTGAGTAAAAAAAATCAAAAGCAAAAAACTAGAAAATTGAATCAGACCAAACCGAACTGACCGATTAGATTCAATTTTTTTGTCACAAAAAATGGTTTGGTTTTTATATTATAAAAATACCAATTCGGTTATCTTTATTGAATACTGACCAATTCGGTTCGATTTTCATAAAAATATAACTGAACCAAAAAATTGAGTATTTTAGTAAATTTCAATTATATTGCCGTATGGCATTAAATAATTGGGGGTTTACAAATACAAACATATATTTGCCTACACAATTTCACTCACTTACTATTAAAACCAAAAATTGAAAAACCCTAAACCCTAAATCCCTAATGTTAGAAATTAGTATATTGTTAATAAATACAAAGTTTAAATTTATCTCAAAATTAAGCAAATGGTAATTATGTTAATATGAAATAGGCCCAAAAATTAAGTCAAAAAATAATCTAATAACTTTTTTTGGACAAATAAATTAAAAAAGCACACAATTTAAAATAAAAAGGCCCAAAACTAAAAAAATCAAACTAGAAAAAATTAGTTCAATCTAATTCGGTTTTTTCTACTCCAGCTAGTTTTTTTCGGTTTCACTTTTAAGAAAAAAGTTAAAAATAACCGGTTCAGTTCAATTCTAAAAAAACCAGATCGAATCGAACCATTTCCAACCCTAACTCAACCCCTTAGTGCCAAAGGAAGATAAATCATTGTGGATACACATTAGTGCACATTAGGGCTCAACCATTTGATGCCAAATGGAGATAAACTACTTTGGAAACATATTGATGCATATTGGGGCTCAACCCCCTATTAGATGTAATAATCTTATCAAAAATAATTTTAACACATAATTATAAATTTAAAAGCCATGTTCCAATCTTACTCAGGTAATAATTAATAATGACGTTTACTATTATAATATAGAGTAATTATTCTATCATAAGTCAAGCATGACATAAGAAATGTTAAGTTCCAATGTGTTTTAATATCAAAATTAAATCTTTTAATTTATAAATCAACTTATCTGTACATTACCAAAAAAAGGTCCTTGTTGCTTAGTAAGAGAAGATATAATGAACTGAATTGCATTTCTAATGAATTCAAGCTTAGCTTTAATATGTTCTATACCATTTTGAACAATAAAATTTATAATGTGAAAATTTGTGTCCCTTAAAAAGATTCCAAAATTTTCACAAAGAAATCAATATCACTATTATTAATATTAGTTTACCACTCAACCCAAAAGCTTAAACTGATAGGTGAATGTCCAATATTAGTATTAAAGACAAGTCTTTAATAGTCCCTCTCATGTGAAACGTAGATCCGAATAGGTTTCACCCTAAACCATAGTGGATTCCATATCTTATAGAAACCAAGAAACTAAGAAATTAACTGAAAACAAAGACATGGGGGCTCGAACTTAGGACCTTAGCTCTGATACCATGTGAGAAATAAAAAGATGAATATATTTCACTATAAATTAAAATTATACAATATGAGGCTTTATATAAACTTTAACCTATTACAAAATAGGAAAATAATACTATACATGAAAAGAAATAATTACAGATTATGAAAGGTAGGAATATTATATTATTAATATAATTGATGTCAAATCAAATATATTAATAATATAATATCACACATTAATAACAATCTTATACATTAATATCCCTTATTCTCTTTCAAACTCAAGATGGTGGAGTAGAAATAAGCTTGAGTTTAGAGACTAGAGTTTGGAGATGACCAGGAAGTGGAGATTTAGTGAAGATATCAGCAGGTTGATCTTTAGAAGAGATGGAGTAGAGAGTAACTATTCCCTGAGAAATATGTTTCCAAACAAAGTAACAATTTGTTTCAATATGCTTAGTCCGCTCACTGAAAACATCATTGTGAGTAATTTGAATGACACTCTGATTGTCATAATAAAGAGGTATAGCTCTAATATGGGAAATACCCATATCTTTAAGAAGCTAGTGGAGCCAAACAATCTCTTGGGTAGTATCAGCAAGAGAACGATACTCAACCTTAGTACTAGAATGAGCAGTTGCTGTGTACTTCTTAATTTTTTATAAAAGAAGATAATCACCCAAGCAAAGACAGAATCTAGTAGTCGATCATCAATTCGTAGGATCACCCACCCAATTTGCATCAATATAAGCTCATAACACGAGAGAAGAATGAGTCAAAAAATAGAGGTCATTAAAAAGTGTACCTTTAAGGTAACTAGGATATGAAGACCAACTATATAATGAAAAGTATGAGGGGCTGCCATAAATTGATTGACAATATAAATAACATGAACAATGTCCGGATGAGTAATAATAAGGTAAACCTAACTACCAACCAACTAACGATAAAGAGTGCCATCATTGAGGAGAGTACCATCAGATGATCAGAGTTTGGCATTGGGCTTGAGAGAAGTAGAAGTAGAAGTAGTCTTATTGTCTGTTAAGCCAGCTTTAGCAAGTAGATCTGATACATATTTAGCCTGTGAAAGATAATACCTAGTAGAGTTAAATAGTACTTTAAGGCCAAGGAAATAACTAAGGGTGCCAAGATCTGTCATTTCAAAATATTGCTGAAGAAAGTCCTTGAGAGTAGAAATACCAATAAGATCATCACCCGTGATAATCATATCATCAATATAAAGTAGTAGAACATAACAATGACCTATTCTGTAGATGAAAAGGGCTGAGTCATAGGAGCTGGACTGAAAACCATGTTGAGAAATAGTGCTGCTGAATTTTACAAACCAAGCACGAGAAGCCTATTTAAGGCCATATAAAGCTCGACAAAGTTTACAGACCATGCATAACAGATGTGGATAATTAGTAGAAGGCTTTATATAGATTTCTTCGAAAAGATCATCATTAAGAAATGCATTTTTCACATGCATCTGAAATAATATCCAACCATTAACTGTAGCAATAGCAAACAAACTTCAAATTGAAATAAGGCGAGCAACTAGGGTGAAGGTTTCTTTATGTTCAATTCCATATTTCTGAGTAAAGCCTTTTGCAACAAAACGAGCTTTGTATCACTCAATGGATACATCAGACTTAGTTTTAATCTTGTATACCAATTTACAACTAATAGCAGTTTTTTTAGATGGAAGAAGAATAAAATCTCAAGTATGCGATTTCTCAAGAGTTTGCAATTCTTCTATCATTATTTGCTGCCAAACAGGGTTAGCCCTAGCCTCGGAATAGGAGTGGAGTTCATATAATGAAAGAGTAGTAGAAAAATAGTGTTATTCACGAAGTTTAACAGAAAGTTCTCTTATCCAAGAAGAATGACGAAGAGAAGGTGTAAGAAAAGCCTCAGAGATATCAAGAGAAAATCTTTTATGCAAGATGGGAGGCTTGAAAGTAAGCATCGTATTAGCAGGTTCACCTATATGAAACTCAGAGGAAGTATTAGGAAACAAGTCAATAATATTGTTAGTAAAGAACTGAGAAGTGGATAGAGACACAGAATTAAAGTTTGATACAGAGGAGAACATTTTGTGTTCAAGAAATATGACATGATGAGATATACAAAGACGTTTAGAGATGGGATCCCAACACTTATAATTTTTATGTTCTATCCCCTATCCTAAAAAACTACATAACTGTGTGCGAGGCTCGAGTTTAGTATATTTAGATTTTTTAAATTAGAATAAAACAAACACAACCAAAAACTTTAAGGAGACTATAATTAGAAGGGAGTCCATATTGACGCTCATCTAATGACTTATTCTCTATAATAGGGGAAGGACACGATCGATTGTATAGCAGTTAAAGCAACTTCACCCCAAAATTATTCAAGAGAAGAAGTAGAGATAAGAAAAGCACAAACTGTGTTAAGAATATATCTGTGTTTTTGTTCGGCTCTCCCATTCTACTAAGATATACAAGGACAAGATCTTTAGTAAATAGTACTATATTCTTGTAAAAGATTTAGAAAATTAGAATCTCTATATTTTATAGCGTTATCTGTGCGAAAGATCTTAATGGAATAAGAAATTTGAGTTTTAATCATTTAAGCAAAATTATGATAAATTTTGGTAAGTTCTAATCTCTATTGCATAAGAAACAACTATGTATATTAAGAATAATTATCAAAGAAAATAACAAAGTATCAAAATCCGCCCATAGTAGTATTAGGAGATGGACCCTAAATATCAGACTGTATAAAATCAAAAGGAGCATGAGAAACGGTAGTACTATTATTAAAAGGCGAAGCTGGTTGTTTTGCTAAATGACAAATCAAATAGTCATCTTTATTATCAAAAACAATTCCTAAACACTGGATATTAGAGAACGAATACAACTTATTGAGACATGGCCCAAATGAGAATACTAGAGATGTAGTGATGATGATAGGGAAGTAGATGCAATGGATGAAGGAGATAAAGATGGCAAATGTAAAAAAATGAGCTTATATAGACGACTCACTTTACGGCATTTCCCAAGTATCTGACCTGTCTTCGAATCTTGCACATAACACTCAGATGCAGTAAATAAATTATTAAGACCAAGTTCACAAATTTGACCGACAGATAGAAGATTTAATATCAGTTTAGGAATAAGAAAAGGATCAGATAAAGAAAGACTAAAGTAAGACACCTGACCAATGTGACTAACATTCATGAAAGATCCATTAGCAGTTTGAATAGAATGTAAATAGGAAGTAGAAGATTTAGAGAAGAAAATAGTGGAATCAGAAGTCATATAATTGCAACATGTAGAATCAAAATACTAGTAGTTACTTGAAAAAACAGAAGAAACAATAATGGAAGGATTACTAAAGTTTGATAAAAGTTGACGAAGTAAAGATTTAAGATCGCTAGTTAAGCTGGAAGAGAAGTTGACAATATCCTGGGCAGCAGTAGCGACAGGGAATGATTAAAGTCTTATAGAAATAGCACCTTGAGACTGTTTGCTTTTGGGACAATCTTTTTCAAAATGACTATGTCCAATTATTTTGCATTTACATGTCAAAAAAGTGAGAACTACATGTCTAGATAAGTGATAATAATTACACATCTTGTGTTGAGTAGAGCTGCCAGATTTGTGTTGTTGGGTGGCAAGTACTATATATGTACAAACTTGCTGAAGAGTAACAAACATTGTTTCTTCATAAATAAGATCAGCAATAGCCTAATCCAAAGTGGGTAAGGGCCTCTGATGAAGCAGAGAAGCACGAGTATACTTAAATTTATCCTGTATAGCCATGAGAAACTGAACCAGACGTTGATGATCTCGGTAGATAATGAAGGCTTGAGCATCATCATTATTTTTCCTAATTGGTTCTAAAATAGCTAGTTGGTCCCAAATAAACTGCATCTGAGAATAAAAGTCAATGATGGATTGTCCTGGTTCTTACCAAAAGTGATGCAAATTTTGCAGTAGTTGATATTGATAAGAGAGATTTGTGGCAGTATAGTAATATACAAGAAAATTCCAAAGAGATTTAGTAGTATCAAATTGGCCATAATGAAAACTGATGGATGGGGTGAATGTATTAGAAAACCATTTAATAATTTGATGATTTTTACTATCTCAATCATTTAGTCTATCAATAAAAGCCTTCGGACTCTCGTTATCTCGCTGCTTGGCCGAGTAACATCACCAGTGATATAATGCCAAAGTCTCTTACCTTTCAAAAAGTTACACATAACTTGTGCCCATAAGACATAATTATATCCATCAAGGATAATGTGAATAGGCTGAGAAACATCAGATTTATCCATTGAAAAATAAATTTCCTTCTTCAACTTTTAATAATTACAATCAGGCCTCTAAACTTTTAATAATTATAATTCTACCCTAATACTTTTAACAACTGTAATTTAAATCTAATACTTTTCATAATTTTAAAGTGATCCCTCTTTTTTCAAAAATTACAAAATGAGCCCTAAATAATATGATAATTGCTAAATAATCTCAACTTTTAAAAGTTACAAAATTATCCTAAAAATATAGAATATTACGATTTGACCTTCAAATATTAAAAAGTTTATAAATAGACCCTTGTTGCAAATAGTAAGCTTCAGGCGGCACGTCAGGTGGTTTTCGATCTCCAATCGACGTATATCTGGTGGCATTCGAATGGTCAGAGACTAAGGATTCTCCTGGACAGAGCGGTGTCGGTCACGGCACCATATAACGGTAGGGATCTAAAGTGGCAGTGACCTTCAAATGGTGCATGCGTGGTGCTTCGATCTTCGATCGGCGCATTCTCAGCAATGTTAGAACAGTCTGAGGTGTCTAAATATCTTGGGGTGGGTGGTGTCTAACACAAAAACCTTTCGGCAATTTCCGGCAACTTTCCAATAGAATTTCGGCGGACTTCCCACTAGTTCCCAAAAATATTCTGGCAAATCTTCAGCTAAGTAAAGTGACAGTAAAAAAATCAGAGCTCTGATATCATGTAAGTTTATTACTCAACCCAAAAATTTAAATTGATAGGTGAAGACTTAATATTAATATTAAAGACAAATCTTTAACAATTAACAACATTATCAAATGTAATGCTAAAACCTTTATTAGCAATCCCATATTCTCTAAATACATTTGGATATTCTAACATGTAAAATGTAATTAATGAGTAATGACACATATAACCAAGACGATTGTTTCCTATCCATATATCAGATGTAATGGAAATAATGCCATTAAAATTAATCAACTCATATATAAAAGCACTTTTTCATATTTTTAATTAATTTAAGGCAATCAGATCGACATGTGTTCCTAGATATGCTTAGATATTCAGGTTACAATTGTTCTTTGATAAACCTATTGAAAGAATGACCTTCAACTAATCTAAATGGCTGATCAGTAGTAGCTTTGTATAATGCAAGTCCTTCTCTCATGTTTGTTTGTGAGTACATAAACGTAGACATTTTTTCATTAGAAGAAGATTGAGCAATTTTTCAAATGAGATTTACCACTTGTACTCTCACTCTTTAATCTTGACTTACAAAGTGTACAATATGCAAATGTAGTAGGAATGCCTTTATTATCTCTACCTTCATGTAAAATAAAAAATTTCCATCCTTGAAGTTCGTGGTCTCTTTTTACTACTACTAATTGATTTTTCTGACCTTATATCTAAGTGTTGGACCATTTGTGGATCAAAGTTACATTTGATATCCTCATAAAAAGGCAAATTAGCATGTCTATAATTCATGATAAAAATAAAATGCAAATATTAAAAGTAATTGAGTCACCTAAAGAAATAACACCACAATAAAAATACGATTACGGAATAAATTAGTTGCCTCTCAATAAGAAAGAAATAAACTTGTGTAAGATTGAAATTTGAGAGAATTTATTTTTTATTACAATGAAATTGGTAATAGGAGAAGAATTTTGTATATAAAAAAATCTTGATAGTTTAATATTTATAAAAGAAAATATAATCATTGATAAAGAAAACCGTTGAGTAATAGATGACATTACTTGTCTAACTCATTAAATATTATTTACTATTAAAATTGTTTAGGCCGACTAACTTCCTATTAACTTACTATTAAAATTTCGAAACAACCATGAATTGGTCATAGGTTACTTTCTAGCTTGTTTTAATTTTATGACTATCAATTATAAATTGGTCAATTAATCAATTAAAATGACTTTTTGTAAATAAAAAGGAAACATAATGATTAATATAAATCCAATTCATTATATTAATTGCATTACCACTTCAAATATTGTATATATATAAAAAAAATATTTTAGTTTAACAAAGAATTTAAGATGAAAAAAAATATAATTTATATAGTATAAAAGTTTCCCAAAATTAATATAAATAATTATTTAATTAATAATAATTTTAAATTAAATAGTCACTATATAAAATTACATGAGTGAAGTATTATTACACATGTTTTAAGAAAAATTTATAATTACTCTTATTATTATTTTAAAGTATTTTTAATAATTAAGCACAATGAGCTTGGAGTTTAGGTCCAATATTTTTACGAGTTACTATCCATTGGGTTTGTGGGATATAAAAGTAAGTCTGACCTAGCTCACTCACAAGCCTGATTGGACATGTACAAAAAATAGGCTAAGCCTATCATGAGCTCGGGTAGCCCAATCTATTTGACACCTCTACATTAATTTCGTCAATTGGTCTAAAAATGATACAATACTTTCTCTAAAAGTTAATTTCCTCACAAAAGTAAAGAAAATGAACAGCCTTATATATAATAATTCTAGAACTCTTTTTTCTGTATCGAGGATAGTCGAAATAGGTAATAATACAATTTCTACAAAAAAAATCCTTTGTGGGTATTTCAATCAAGATACCCAAATGGGGCATTAGCTCTTTCTCTTATTCTTGAATTGATTAGAATGAAATGAGAAATTGATTTTTTTTTTTTTTCTAATAAATCAAAGGGCTTTTTTTTGGCATTGCATAAAGCTCAATAATAGAATTCGGTTTTTTACCTTTCCTCCAAAAAAAGAGAAGAAAAAAAGGGTTTATTATCCCCAAATCAATAAATAGTCCACTTACCACCGTTCTTTATTTAGAAAAGTTGAAAATTATTATGACAGCTCTGTTGCTTTATATATTTATTTCATTTGTGACTCGTATGAACCTCTTTTAGTTAAAATTTTATTTTAAGTCATCCAATATTGATTATCGGCTCTATTTCACCATCCTTATAGTACTAATCTAGCCCCTTTAATATGAGATAAATCATATTGATATTAATAATGACAATTATCGTTTAACAATTTTTTCATTGATTTATTCCAAAAGTCCAAAAACATTTATGTCTTAATTCTTAATTAAATATTCTGGGTGGTTTTTCAAACAAATACTTTTATTTCATTCTTAAAAAATAGAGATTTTCCATCATAGTAAAGAACATATTTTAAATTATAAAATCTAATAACTTGGGCTTGTAATAATTTGTAAAACAATATTTCATGATCAAAGGTGCAGTACTATTTATAGTAGCGATCTTTATACATTGTAATAGGTTAATTGTTTTGCTCATGTATCTTCCAAACGAAAAAAAGATATCTGAGAGCCTTTTCCTCGATCTAAAAAAGAGTACTTGGGTTCTTCGAGTAACCAAAAAGTGTATCATGCTAAAATCTAATTAGGACTCACAATGGTGGAGGACTGACTAAAAAAAAAAGAGATTGTAGTTGTAAGATATCTAATGAAATTGTTGTTGGAATTGAGATCTCATTCAAAGAGAAAGATATCGAATATCTGAAGTTTTTTTTGTATATTATATGGAAGATTTGATCCGCAAGAACCATGATTAGGAATAATTTGATCGTCTTTCTTTGAGCAAGAGATAAAATATAATCAGAATAAATTCATTACATCTATTCAAAATCTTAGTGAAAGATTGGATTTGTTATCTCATATTTGCTTTTCATGAAAAAAATACTAATTGAAGAAGAGGGTTTCTTTAAACAAGAAGGAGCTAGGTCAACTATTTAATCAAATGATGTTGCGCATTTTGCCCATCTCTTCTTAAGCGGTAAGTAAGCTATTTCTTTACAAAATTATACTCAATTTCATAAGAGGCAATTCTACCAAGATCTCTTTGTTAGGTAAGGGAAGAATCCACAAAAATAAGATTTTTTTGGAACATATCAAGAGAATTAAATTTGGATAGACAATGTATGGTTGAAATAACACGAAGGTAGTTAAGACACCTAATCTTTAGGGATGAACCTTTTTTATATTGTATGCCAACTTTTCTGAAATATTTTCAATTGTTTTTGTAGACAGAGATGGAATTATTAGAGTTGATATTCCTTTTAAAAGGGTAAAATTAAAGTATAATGTTAAACAAGTAGTGTAACTATTGAATTTTGTTGTGTTGAACTGAATAGAGTAAGATATGGTGATCTTTCTATTGTGAAACAATATGCTAGATGTGCTCAATTAGGTGAAAATTTTGAATTAGATCAAGCTAATTTGAAATCCAATGGTATTTTTCATAGCAGTCTAAAGTGTCAATTCACTTTTAGACATGTTTCATTTGCTATGTTTTTCTTCTTTTGACACATTTGGCATAATGCTAGAACCTTGTTCATAGATTTTTTTTTTGGTTGGTATTGACTTGTATTTGGATGTGCAAGTAGAATTCGGAGTATTTCAAAAAACTTAGAGATCTAACTACAAGAAGAAAAATAGTCTGATGCAACATTACTCTGTTACTTTTTGCTTTTACTTGATTTGTGATTTTAAAATTTTTAAATAAAGTACTTGAAAATTTTATATTTAAATCGCCGCCTTTTTTCTTTAATACTGAAGATGATCCCAAATAAAACAAATATCATATCATATATCACTTCATTTAAAAATTAAAATATAAATTGTAAATAAGTATTTAATAAATATAGCACTACTCAAATAAAATTATTTACTTTAGAAAAAGAAGTATTCAATTTTTCTTTTTTTTCTTTTTTTCCATTGTTATTTAAAAACAAAATTCTTTTTCCATCATTAAACACGTGATTAATAGCAACCTATTGTAACTTAAAATGAAAATGAATGGAAATAAAGTGAAAGGACATGAGAAAGTAATAATAAATTGTATTCAAGCAATCTTCCAAGCTTACAAAACAACTCATATTTACAGTGAAAAGGCAACTTACATGTAAAGAGATGGGTTGCCATTTATTAAAGAAGCAATTAATCATTTGCCATTTGGCACATAGGTGAAGCTATGATGAAGAGATAAATTAATATATAACACTCTCTCTTGAATATCTACAATTTTATGATAATTGTATTTAACCTTTGCTAAGAAAAAATTCAATGGGATAAAAACTAAAATAAAAGAAATACAATTTTATCAATCATAAAGTAATAGTGGACGTGCAACAACCTCATTAAAAACCTTTACTAGTAAAACTTAATTGGTTAAAACTTGCTAAAGAAAAAAAGATTATAGTGTATATAAGTCCAAAATAGTTGTAGAAGTTCTTCCATTCATAGATTATGCTCCCTCTCAAAATGACATAAATCAATTTGATAGTTTATTGAGGCACAGTATACCAATGCCAGTATCATTCTTTCAAATGTGCATATAAGAAAAATTTTAGTGAATATTTCTACACAATTATTAGTGGAGCATATTTATTTGATATTATTTTTTTTTATTCTCTTGGATCTTATGAGTGTAGATGCATTTTGGTAAGATATGCTTAATTCTATTCCCTTTGACGTATCCTCCTCTAACTTAAATAATGCAAGTAATATTATCTTCAAATATAGTTATTAGATTATCTATAGTAAAAGACTGTTCACCCATTTTCTAAATATGTTCGATGACTGATCATAGCCATACATACTCTCTGCTTGTTTCATGTAATCTAATAATTTCTACATGATTTGAGGAGGTGACAATGATAGAATGCTTCATAGATTTCCAAGAGATTTTTGTACTATTATAAGTAAAATATATCTTACCTGTGAATGGACTTTATAGGAATCAAATAAATTAACTGCATCAGAATAACCGACAAGATTTGAGTTTTATGTCAACTCATTAGAATAATATAATACTAAATATATTGTTGTACAAGGATAATGAAAAATATGGTTAACACTATTCTAGTGTCTTATGAGTGGTTCATAACTAAATCTTGCGAATAAATTTATTGAGAATGTTATATCTAGTCTAGTGTATTGTACTAAATATAATAAAGCACTAATAACACTAAGATAAGATACTTATGGGCCAAGTACCTGTTGATTTCCCTCTTTGGGATGAAATAAAATGACTCTATTTTAGGATCAAGAGACTAAACGACTATTGAGGTACTAAATAGAAAAGCTTTTATCCATGTTAAAACTTTTTAAAACTTTTTCCACATAATTTATTTGATAGATAAATATTTTATTTGAACTATACTTAATCTATAGCCCGAGATAATAGTTAGTTTTTTTTCTAAATCTTTTATCTCAAATTCACCTTTTTAAGTACTCGACAGTTTTCTGGAGCTTTTCAGAAGTATCAATTAGATTCATGTCATCAACATAAACTATTATAATCGTAAAGCCTAACTCTGACTTCATGATGAATACACAAAAACAAATAGGATCATTAATTTATCCTTTTTTCATTAAGTACTTACTGAGGTGATTATATCACATGCCTTTAGATTTCTATAACTTTATAGAATATAAGTTACAATGTGGTGATTAGAATACTTCAATCATTTTGAATCTTTCAAGGTTTTTATATAAATATATGTATTAAGTGACCCATATAATAAGGTTGTAATCAGATCCATGAGATGTATCTCAAAATTTTCTAATATTGCTAAACTGATCGACAATTAAATGTAATGGCATTCATTATAGGAGAATATGTCTTCTTGTAATCAAGGCTAAGTCTTTGTGAAAAACACATTTAGTAATAAGTCTGGTCTTATATCTCACAATTTCATTTTTCTCATTATAGATTTAACATACTATGGTGTTTGAACCAAATTTTTAAATACTTTATGTTTGGCTAAAAAAGTCAATTTTTCTTGAATTGCTTCTTTCTTTTTTGGCTAATTATGCCTTGTCTGCATTTATCAATATACAGTGGTTCAGAATTATTATTTATTATTTCAGTAACTCCTATATATGCAAGCATATCATTGGTGATTCTTTATTTATTTCTTGCCCTTTTTTAGGCTTAAACCACTTCTGATACTTAAGCCACTTCCGGGATCTTATTATATCAAGATCATTATGCTTTTTTAATAGCTTTTTCAATCATAGCTTAAGCATTATTTATAATAGGATTCTAATTCTATATGTTTCCTTTTTATCGAACAGAATTTTTTGAACTAAGTAACCTACCATGCTTTTGACATATAGCAAATATTTTCTCAGCTACTCTTTCAATAGATTGTTCTTCATGAACAACTATCCAAACTAGTATAATGATAGCTAACACAAATGATTTTGTTACTTTTGATGCATTTATAAATTCATCAATTATCAAATTTGTAATTTACTGCACATGAACTTGTCGAATGCGGTGTTTCAATTCTCAACCGTATTAGGTGTGTGTATGTGGTTTGTGTTCATCACATTAAAAATCACGTATATATATCATTCATGCTTCTCATACAACAAATATACGCCTTGATATCTCATACCCCTGGACATCTAGTATCATATGCTGTCAAAATGTCAATGTTTAGTTAACAAATATATATGGGACCTATCTATTCTTAGTTAATGTGCCTTCAATAGTAACACTTACTATTTCAAATATTATCATAGTGGAAACATTTTCCATTGTGACTATTCTCTATCCGTTGTTTGGATATATCAAATAATTGTTCAGACAGGGTACAATATTGCTTGCACATCTCATGTGCATATGTTTGTACTGAAGATCACTAGATATTGAGGCCAAAATATATGATTTGACTCTCAAAGTATTCTTTATCCATTTCTGATAAATACCAACTTCTTTCAAAAAGACATTATCATAAACACCTCTTTATTATCTTCTAATCATTGATATATCCAAACTTTTCTAAATTTAAAACTATTCACAGATTCATAAGCAAGTCTAAATATTTTTCGGTACCCTATAGTTGATGTGTATTAATCAAGTGTATTAATGAATTGTTTGTACTTATCTTATCTCCATAAGACAAGTATCTTATCTCTATAAGACAAATAAGGAGATGTGCAGTAGAACATTTCTAATCATTAATGAATAAAGTTTTAGATTATGGGTATAACTATTACATATTTTTTAATCTAAAATGCTCTCCCACTACTTTACATTATCCCTTTAATCTCTCAAATGGGATAATGACAGTTTAAACTCTTTAAACTATACAGTAAGAAGTATATCCTATTGGCATTTTACTCCAACCTCACGTTATAACAATATTAGCCTTTGTGAACCCCAGAGGTAGATAACTCTTATCAATTGCATCTCATACAACTCTTATAATTAATCCTAAATACACCTTATCCTTATACTGTAGCACTATTGGATAAGTGTATTTTAGATTAACTTGTCAATAATCAAATATATGTTGCTAATACTACCCTCACACTATAGTAATATTAGGCAATACGTTCGCATATATGTGCTTCATCTCATGTTTAACTGGTATAGTCAAAGTAACACCAACCAAATCTCTCATGCTGAAGCAATATTTAGAAAGATTATAGTGACCCATCTAACACCGTATTGACAAAACGAACCTTGTAAAATATTATCTCATAATGTGATACAATTCAATCTAATTAAGAGATATTTTTAAACATTGGGTCTCATCTCATAAGGAGGTGATTCTCAATCAGTCATTTATTTTTGTGCAAACACAACTAACCACAATAACTCCCACCAGTAGGGCTCCCATTGTGGTTACAAGCATAGAGAAAAATACTTTCAGTTTATAATGAAGACTAATAACTCTTATTACTACATCTCATAAACCCCCACGTGTATAAAGTAATTTTAAAAATTTTAAAATAATTTATGGAGTGATTAGTGTTAGCACTGTGGCACGGGCTACCAGCGCTGCAGCACTAAAGGGTAGAGCCCCCAGCGCTATGGCACTAATCCTCTGCACTACGGCCTGAAAGCCCCAATGCCACAGAGCTAGCTTACCAGCACTATAAGGCTAGAGGATAGAACCCTCAGTGTCATGGCACCAAGCCTCGAGCATTGCTACACTAGGGCCTGAAAAGCGTGCTAGACTCAAGGTTGTGGCGTCTTGGTGTTTTCTACCTTGGTATATCAATTTCAACACTTGAAATAAACCATTTCAACACCACGACTTCACCAACAACATATCCAACACTCCAATCACTCAATCAACACCACAAAATGCTATGATACAATTTATTGGGTATGGTGTTTCAGTTCTACACCATATTGAAATTGTGCATATGGTTTGTGTTCATCACATTAAAAGTCACGTAGATATATAATTCATGCATCTCATACATAAACATATATATAACGGAAGCGAAAAATCTAATTTCCTAAAAAAAATGAACATAATAATTTTGCATTTCATTATATTAATAAAATTAAAAAGATATTAATCACATTAATACAAAATTTGAGAATAATCACCTCACATGCCTTTGGTACAGTCTACGCTAGAGTACCACTTAAAATGGACCCGTTGGCAATTCTAAGACTCAACAAGGTGGGCTTGAGTTACTAGAATAACAGTCTTATTTTTTCAACACTGGTTTAATACTTAAACCATTTAGATTAACTCTTAATCTATAGTTTAACACTTAAACTATTTTTTAAGCACTGAACTTAGCTTTGAATCATTCAACACTTGAATTATAAAAGAAAAAATTAAAAGCTTCCATAGCTAGCTTAATTGGAGAATAAGATAAAATAGTGTTTTCTCTAATTACTTTTGGCCAACCACACATAAGTGTTTTATTAACATTTCAAAGAAATGAACATTTCATTTCCTTTTCACTAAAAAAAATGGTCGACCACTTTATCACCATTAGCCATCTTAATGAATTTCAAATTCATTAATTAATATATATATATATATATATATATTTCATTTCACATATTTATTAATATAATCATGGTCAACTATTAACCTAGGTTAGTTAATATACTTGGCCACCAAGTTTTATATATAATAATATTTTATTAACCAAACCCAAGTTAACCCTTAACCTAAGTTAGGTTAGTAAAACTTGGCCACCAAGTGTAATTAAAAAATTATTGAATAATATTAAATTAACCCTAGTTAAATTTTAACTTAGGTTAAGTTAAATATTATTTAATATATTTTAATAATAAAATATCTTAAATATTTAATAATAAAATAATCAAACATGTGAAATTACCCTTAAAATCTTATTTGATTACCAAGTAAACTCTCTAATGGATCCCACCATATCACACACTTAGGTAAACTTAACTAAAGGCTTACTATGCACCACGTGTCATTAATTAATTAGTCAACAATAATTGTTAACTAATTAATGTATTCAACTCATAAATATTGACACGCGCGCATCCTGAGGATTCATGAAACAATTATTCAATTTTGCTGGATTGAATAATTCAATTCGGTACATTGTCCCAGTGCATAACGAGTACACTTCATATTGCAGAACTTTCTAGATCCATGCCTGATTCGTAAAATGGAACTATTCTATAAGTTAATGATCGATGCCATACGCACATGTCACAAATATTATAAATCAGCACGTTGGACCATACAAGTTGAGGTCATAGGCATATATATAGTTCTTCCGTCAATTATATCCCAGAGATACGGGAACATAGATCAACACTGTCAAATTCTCATAAGCATATCCATGAACTTATCTCCAGATTTGTATTTCTATAAAATAATATCCGCAAACTCATTTGCGATATTGTTTAACCTTACGGAAGACTTTTTTTTAGGGCATCTACTTTTGGCCAAAAGACTTTTTGAAACACAATTCTTGGAGCATTAAGATATACAACTCACCCATATGAGCTGACGGGTCCTATATCTATGCACATTAGACTTCATAAGCATCGAACCATACCCAATGATCAACCATAAAAGGTCTTTGATATGCGTAGAACCAAAGCATGGTAGATATCTCACAAGCCCACTATAGTGATCAGGTCAAAGGACTAAGTATACTACTCAACTTGAGAAGACCTTCTATTGAAGACTTTATAGAATGTTTATTGGAGGTTCTTGTGAGTTTATTCAGTATCCAGTTTTGATTGAATACCTCCATGCCTATACGAGCTCCAAACTCATGGTTAGTTAAGAACAACCATATGTACCCTATAGATATAAACATACATTGATCTGTATAAAATGGATTCATTGACAGACCCGTATCAATGAAAATAGATCAAGAATATTGTGTTTGAGAATATACTTGCACAATAATATTTCCTAGCACCTGATTGCAACCTTTGCAACTACATTATTACTAGTATACCCTCGGATCTTTTTTCAATTACTAAAAAGGCTCTAACTCCTTATATTTCACTTATTATTATAACCTATTAACTCTTTAGTATTTATAATTGTTAAGGTCGGTACTTACGTGCCATCCCTGAATGTACATATACTTGTGTATTTATACAAGTGTACATTCCCATTAAATCGCTAATACCCAATTATATGGTATTATGTATGTAACATTACAGACATTGTAGATCTGAAAGAGTTCGGATCAAATCTAAAGGGTTTAGATAAAGGCTCATAGTCAGCCACGCTAAGACATATAATTGTTAAATGTTAGCACAGTTAAGTGTTAGCTGGTTATAATACTCAGCAGATCCAAGAGTTGAAGCCTTATCTGTAATGGGACATAGACCTGGGAATATACTAGTAACTGCATAGTTGCAAGAGTTGCAAGCGCGTGCCAGAAAATGTAAGTTACGCAAGTATGTTCTCGAATAATAGTCCCTGATCTATTTCTGTCGATGCGGGTCTGTCGGTGGATACCTTTATATATAGATCAGCATATGTCGTATCTATCAGGTATAGATAGTCGTTCCTGACCGACCATGAGCTTGGAGCTCGTATTGACATATGGGTATCCAGTTAGGACTGGATATAGGACAGACTCACGAAGGCCTCCGATAGACATTTAATGTAAGCTGTCAACGGAGGGTCCTCTTGAGTTGAGTAGTATACGTGGTCCTTTGACCTGAGTGTCATGGTGGGCTTGTAAGTGATCCACCATACTTTGGTTCCACACATGTCACAGACCTTTCATGGTGTGACCGCTGGGTGTCGCTAAGTATGGTCCGATGCTTATGGAGTTCTGTGCATACAAATATGGGATCCATCAACTCCTATATGGAGTTTGATATCCAGATGCTTCGAGACTGTATATCAGAAAGTCTTGTGGCCACAAGTAATCATCCCGAGAAAGAGTTCCGCCAAGGTAGAACAATATGGCAAAAGCGTTTGCGTATATTGTTCATTGAGATACAAGTCTAGAGATAGGACATGGATGAGCATAAGGGGATTTGACGATGATAATCTATATCCCCACATATCCAGGATATCATGACGGAAGGACTATATGTATGCGTTGTAACCTCAGCTTGTATGGTTCAACGCGCTGATTTGTATATCCATGACGTGTGCGTGTGGCATTGCTCACGGATTCATGGAATAGTTTCATTTGACGAATTGGGCGTAGAACCTAGGGAGTCCCGCGATATAGAGTATACTCATTGTGCACTGGGGCAGCGTACCGGATTAAATTGTTTAATCCAGCAATATTCAGCAATTTCACGGGAATGCGTGCATGTCTGTATTAAAGTGTTAAATATAACAATTAGTTAATAATTATTATTTACTAATTGGATTAGGACACATAGCGTATTGTGGACCCTCAATTGAGTTTACCTAGGTGTGGGATTTGGTGGGACCCACTAGGGGATAAACTTGGTAACTATTCTAAGGGGCAAAATGGTCATGACACACTATGATTATTTAATTATTAAATAATCATTATTTCTCTCTCTCCTTTTTATATTATATAATATACATATTATTATATATTATTATATTATACATATTATATTATATTATATTATATTATATATATTATATTATATTATTATTATTATATTATATTATATTATATATATATATATATATATAAAGCAAAAGCAAGAGAAGAAAAAAGAGAAGAAGGCCATTTCGGCCGAGAAGGAGAAAAGAGAAGAAGAAATGGAGGAGAAAGGGGAAGAAGAAAGAAAGAAGAAAAGAAAAAAAAAAAAGAAAAGAGGAAAAATGAAATTGTTTCATTTTTCTCTCTACTTTTAATTAGAGTAATTATAAATTACTCCAAATTCTTCATTTCTTATCCTTTTAGAGAAAATGATGTAAATTCACTTCCGGCCATTTTGGGGATTAAGAGATAATCCAGGCTAAATATGGAGCTGTTGTTCTAGCTCACCAAGCCCACCGAGTTGGTGATTAGAACTACACGCGAGTTAGTCTCCATGTGGACTCTAGGAAAAACACGTGTATAACGTTATATGTTTGGTGAGTTCTCTAACTTTATCAATATATTAATGTGATTAATATATTTATTTATTGTGTTTATTGCAAAATTTATATTTCCACTGCGTTAGGCAATATACACAATTGCACATGTATACACTCACGTGCCTAAGATTCGACTGCGCCAGCAATAATTGTCAATGATGCTAACTCTTAGCGTTAATCTAAACTTCTTTAGACTACATCTAAACTCTTTCAGATCATACAATGTCTGTAGCATTACAAGCATAATATTATATACAATTAATATTAACAATTTTATTAAAATGTATATTGTATAAATATTAAACAATTAATATTCATACAATAATAAAATGGCACGTAAGCACTAGTTCCAACAGAATTATCCTTCTCACTTCATTTTTACTTTGTATGATACAAGGATCTAGATGAGAAATATGAGTCACTTTCTAGGATAAGTCTTGTCTATTTTTTAAAGGTACTTTAACTACTAACGAAGGAAAGCCCATCTCATTAAAACAACAATTTGTAAAACGTACAATAAACATGTCACCAATTAAGGGTTCCAAATACATGATAATAGATGGTGAGTTAAAACTCACATAAATTTCCAAACAACATTAGAATCCCATCTTGGTACGCTAATGAGGTGCAATGGGAACTTTTATAACACAACTAAAAGTACAGATATGGGATATATCAGATTGATGATTAAGCATTAATTGCAATTGAGAATATTCATAATAAGTAGTTAGCCTTAGGCATATTAATGATACAGCATGCAAAATTATATGACCACGTGCTAAAGTAGGTAATTGAGTATGTGGTAGCAAAGTTCTTGCAATTATTTAGAGTTTTTTAATGAATAATTATGCCAACGCATTCTGGATACGAATATATAGCACTAGATGTTCTACGTCAATCTCACAGGCATGCAATGGTAAAAAAAGGTATTAGAAGTGAACTCACTATCATTGATTGGATAATTTAAAAGATGTGCATGTAATATAATAATCTAAGTTAAGAATCTATCGAAAGTAAAATTATGTATAGATAGCAAACAAACATGTAACCATCAAACAGATGCATCAATCGAGACCATGAACTGACAAAGTGGTCTAGTTTGTAGGGGAATCGGTTCGTAAATATCACATTTAATTCTTTGCAAAAATGATGGAGACTTGATGTATGCAATAATAGGGAAACCCAAGTGCATGCTATCAGATCAAGTAATATAGAATTGAAGTCCAGATATCGTTCCCACAGGGACTTATTTAACCTACTTCTTTCAATCAAGTACTAAAATTCTACGTACTTTTATCCAAACAAATCAAAAAGATGAATTTTAACTAAGTAATCTAATTCTACCAAATTAAAACAAATATTAATCAAAACCAAGCAAAGGTTTGAATTCACCAATTAAAAGCAATCTAAGGTTTCGACTTATCCCCTAATATTTCATTGAACTTATTAATCTCTTAATTAATCTCATCACAAGCCTCTGTCGATGGGTTGAGTGACTACATTACACCCTAAAAATTATTTATATGTCTATGATAATCCAAATAGAATACAATTTATTAAGAACAAGTCTAAATAATCTCATATACACCATCTAAGTATATTTCTATCCTACATGGAACTCACAACTGTTACTCTATTATCATGCATTAAATTCTCTTAAGCTAAATGAATAAATTCCTCTTTTAAGCTCATTGTGGTTCCTTGATCATTAAATATATTGGCCAAATATAATAAAAGCATTAAACACGAGATAAAATGAATCAATTTTATCTATTAAGCTTTATAGTTTTTGTAAAAGAGAAACATTTAGACCTAAAAAAAGATTTTGTTGGTTCATTTATGGATCTAATTGATATAGATGTTATCAAATTGTTATCATGTATCAGACTTCATAAATTAAGGGTCAATAAAATTCAACTACATATTACGTTCAAAATCCAAACCCTAGATAAATAGCATTTAGTTCATCATGAATCCAAGAGTATCAAAGTACATAATTAGACATCATGAACAAGATCATAATGATGAGAGAAGAAAAGAAACTAAATAAGAATATGCCCTGTATTGCTTTATCTCTCTCTTAAGTGATGCGCAAGTCTCTTGATCTTCAATCTTCAAATCTTTACTTTGATCTCTTGTAATTTTGATGTGTATTGTTTGCCATACATTTGTTTTTCATAATATGTGTTTTGACTTTGAAAAGAGTGCTTTTATAGGTCTTTGTAACCCTAGGGACATGGGCCTTCGAATCTAAGTCAAAATAAAACTTTTAAGAAAGGCTCTCATTTGTTACATGGGCGTTACGGTGCTAAGGGTTGGGCACCGTGGTGCTGGCGCTCAACTTTCTCCAAGGGTGTTGTAGCGTCAGCCATGTACTATCGGTTCCTCTATTTTTTGCCGTTTTACATCTAATTCTTCTAGTATCTTCCCGCCTTAGTTAATAGACCTATATATGATCAAAAACCACAAAATAGATAACTATATACTCTTGATTTAAAGCAAAACCTAAGTCTGAGATAATAGAAATAATAGATTATAAGAACCCCATCAAGACTCAAAACTAATTTTAAAAGGAGATGGTTTAACCACTAATTTACCTTGTGAATAAATAGTGCAATACTCTTATTAGATAATAAATTTTTGGATTCTTCAATGGATATCAATGAGAATTTTTAATAATTCTTTAGATTATCGTTGATCCAAGATGACCGAGACATTTATATTAAAGCATAAAAGTCTTTAGAACTTTTAATTTCTCATTTATAGTTGTATAGCACTTAAAATTGCTCTTATCGTTTTATAATATTACTTAGATGAGAAAGAGGGAAACTTCGCCAATGTTCACTTTTAGGAAATATATTTAAAAGTATACAAAAATATTCTACATTATTCTCATTTGTAATCTCTATATAAAAACTATTACAATGAATATCTTTGAAGCTAAGTAGGGATCTTCTTGATATAAGTGAATACAAGGCATCGAGGATGCATAATTTTGTGCCATTTGTAAAAAAGTCATAGCTCTTCTAGAATCTTCAGTCAAGTTTGCCGAGTCTGATATAGTATTCATAATTTCTTTAGCTAATGTCAAATTTGAGAAATACTTCATATTTTGAAGATTTGTATGCCTTTAGGCGTACGATAAACATGCCAAAAATCTGCATCGATGATAAGTGTCTTTATCTTGTAACTCTTTTCCTTGTCTTCTTTCATTTCAATTTCACTTGAAATGTTTCTTATTATAATTATTGTAAGAGTTGGTAATTATATTAACTATGACTTTGACTTCAATCTCGACCATGTTCACAACTATAATTGTGACCATAATTGCGCCAATGATTACCAACATGATTATGTAAGGCCATATTTGTTTCACGATTCCATTAGGTAACATTTGCTTCAGGTGTTGGTACAACACCAGTAGGATGAGATTGATGATTCTTCATTAAAATTTTATTTTTCTTTTAAACAAAAAGAAGACATGAAATCAAATCAAAATATTTATTGTATTCACATGCTTAATATTGTTTTGAATAACTATATTTTAGGCACGAAAAATTGAAAATTTCTTTTTTTTTTCTTTTCTAAGATTGCTTCACAATTAATATTAAAATTTACTTTTTCTCCATATAATGTTAATTGTGAAGCAATCCTAAATAGTATAAATTATATTCTTTGACTAAATTGAAATCCTGCAAGCACAAATGAATCCACTTGTTATGAGTTTGTAGTAGTATCATTGACTTCAAGTTGCCAATTCTTTTATTCAAGTTTTTCCTAAGGAGACGTGGGTTATTTACAGTGAAGTATTCCCTTTTCAATGCTTAATAAAGATGGTCTCGAAATTCATAGCTTGAGAGGAAATCCTGCAAAGATGCTTTATTTTTAATCTTGATTGTGTTATAAGTCTTTTAGCATCCAATTGGACTTTAGCATCTATGATCCAGGATAAATAGTTCTTGCTTAAGATATTCAAGTCATCGAATTCAAGCTTTGTGAGATTAGACATCATGATGCAATCTTTATTTTTTTAAAATAATTCTTCAAATATTAAAATTCTGTAAAGTTTTAAATTCTTAAGCTCTGAATTTTAATACTTTATATTTCTTCTTCTTTTTTGTATTCAAAGTACTGTTAGAAATAGTATTTTAATAAAGGAGTAAGATAGTATTTCAAAATAAACAAAGTGAAGACAAATGAAAACCATAACAAATGGCCAAATAAAGGAGTAAGAATCGGCATCAAAGCCATGGCCTGAGTTGATAACGGTCGTGGTGTCGGAAGATCAGTACAGCAATACGGCCAGTCTAGGCAAGGATGCTATTTCGATATAGTAAGCATGCACCGCAGCTTAGGCAATCCAAGCTGTAGCACGAATAATTGGATGTGCTTTTTTTGAACAACCACCATGAGTAACTAGCTTTGTGGCTTTTGGAAAAAGGCTTGGTGGCTATACGAACAACAACCTTTACAATATAAATTAGTAGGCCGTCACAAAAGAAAGGAGATAAATTTTTTTTTGTAAATTTCTTATTGTTATTATGTCTTAACTATCACTCCAAAGCTTAAAATAATTACTTGTTGTTCAAGAAAGTTGCTTTAAGTGTGCATTCTTGCAATTTTCATTTTTGTCAGTTTATCTTGGAGGTTAAACTATCATCCAAACCCTTTGCACGATATTACACTCTTGTGGGGACATAAATGGTCTTAAGGTCAGTGCCTAGCATGTTTTGGCATATTACTAATATTGCATCCAAAATTCAATTATCCAATAATCTTAAAACTATTTCTATGGATACAACTTTGGATGCATCATTATTAGTGGTTCTAAAATCCTTATTAGAAGTAATCAAAATTCCATCATTTTTATGGGAAGCATTTCAAAACATTGCAGGATCAAGTGTTTAATACATGGAATGTCATAAACTTGGTAGAATTTCTCATACAGTAGCCTCCAAAACTTGACATAGACAACTACACAGAACTATTCCAAAATTAGGTCAAGGCAGATAAAATATATTATAATACTATTTTAAATACTTTGTCTAATGAATTATTTGATGTTTATTCTACTTATATAAATGCATATGAGATATAGGTACAACTAAAGAAAAATATATCATAAAAGAAGTTGGTACTCAACAGTATGTTATTGCTAATATTTTAAACTTTAAAATGTTTGAAGAGAAGGACGTCAATTCTTAAATACCTGATTTTTATCTTCTGATTAATGATTTAAAAATAAAGACATCAATCTTTCAGAACCTTTTGTGGCAGGTTGTTTAATTGAAAAGTTACCAAACTTTTAGAAAGATTCTAAGAAAAATAAGAAGCACAAAAGAAAGCATATGAAATTAGATGATGAAATTATCCATATAAGAATTGAAGAGAAGAATCGCTAAAGGGAGAAAATTGAGAAGGCCAAAGAAATTATTTCTAAGGCTAACTTGGTTGAAAACAATGTTATACCAAATGAGAAGTAATCCAAAATCATAAACAAAAAATTCTTCAACAATACAAAGCCTACATTTAAGAAGAAAGGTAATTGATATATTTATGGTAAATCTAATCATTTTTCTAACCCATTTAGGTGCAAGAAAAGAGATAAAATAGGAGACAAAAAAGCTGCTAAGGCCAATTTGATCAATGAAGATGAGATTATTGCCGCTGTTATGGTTTCTTAAGTAAACATTATTGCAACTGGCAACAAAGATTAGGTTATAGATTTTAGAGCTACAAAATACATATATGGTGACATAAATACTTTCTATGACTATGTTCATACGAGTAAGAAAGAAGAACGACTTTATCTTTATGATTCTCATTCCACACTTGTCGTGAGAAAATGAAACATTCTTCTTAATTTAACTTCTAGAAAAATACTTGCATTTAAAAATGTGCTTTATGTTCCTAACATTAGATACAATTTCATTTTTGTATTCATACTTAGCAAAGCTAATATAAAAGTCTCATTTGAATAAGACAAACTTGTAATGACCAAAAATGGGATCTTTGTTGAAAGGATATTATTCCAACGTTTTGTTAAAGCTTAATGTACTTGACACAATTTTTAATAAAACAAATAGTGCTTCTTTTGTTTATATTACTGACTCCATTAGTATATGACATGGTAAGCTTAGACACGTGAGTTCTTCTTATTTAAAGAAAATGAAAGATGTTGGTTTACTTTCTACTATGAACATGGACCAAGTTTATAAAAGTGATGTATGTGTGGAAGCTAAATCCATAACGAAATTTTGTAAACCAATATCTTTAAGAGAAATTGAGTTACTTGGTTTAATTTATAGAGAACTTGGGGATTTGAAAAATACCATCACTAAAAGAGGTAAAAGATTTTATATAGCTTTTATTAATGATTTTTCAAGATATAATAAAGTACATCTATTGAGAAATAAAGATGAATTATATGAAAAGTTCTTGATCTTCAAACAATAACTTGAAAATTAACTAGGAAAAAAAATCAAAAGATTAAAAATTGATAGAGGTAGATAATATGTTTTCAATATATTTACTCTCTATTATAAAGACAATGGAATTATACATGAAATTATACCTTCATATTTTCTTAAATCTAATGGGGTTGCTAAAAAGAAAAATAGAAGTTTAAATAATATGATGTATTCAATGTTAATAAGTTTCGGGGCACCTATAAATTTGTAGGGGATAAACAATACTTACTACTTTCCACTTACAAAATAGAATACCATATAAAAAAACCGGTAAAACAACATATGAATTATGGAGAGGCTATAAGCCTAATTTATTTTACCTAAAAGTGTGGAGGTATCTTGTAAATGTCTTAATACCCAATTCATAGAGGAATTGGATGGAACCTAAAATAGTTAATTGTATGTTCATAGGATATGCACAAAATAGTGTTGTATATAGATTCTTGGTATTGAAAATATAGATAAAGTGTTTAATGCAAACACAATCATTAAGTCGAAGAATATTGAGTTCTTTGAAATAATTTTCTTAAGAAAAACCAAAATGAAAAATCCCAACGTTAAATATAAGTACTAAATAATCTGTTAGAAAGTTTTGAAAATAAACTAAGGAGAGTAAAAGAATGAGAAAAACCATTAATTCTAAAAATGATATTTTGTTTTCCTTACCAAAAATAACCCTCAAATCTTTGAAGAGGTATGACCTCCCATAATGCTTGTTCATTGAAAGAGGTTGTGAATGATAAAATAAACTTAATTATAAGTAATCATGTATGACAAATTATTAACTTATCTTTAGGAACCAAATCTATTGGTTGTAAATGAATATTCAAAAAGAGGTTAAAAGTAATAGGTCAATTGCAAAATATAAGGCAAGATTAGTTGCTAAATCTATCTTTAGGAACCAAATCTATTGGTTGTAAATGAATATTCAAAAAGAGGTTAAAAGTAATAGGTCAATTGCAAAATATAAGGCAAGATTAGTTGCTAAAGGGTTTATACAAAAGAAAGACTTGGATTACTTTGATAATTTTGCTTCTGTAATAAGAATAGCATCCATTAAAGTCTTGATTACAGTAGCTAAAATTTATAATTTATATATTCACCAAATGGATGTTAAAACTGCTTTTCTTGTTATGTGAGTATGTGATTAATTGAATGTACATGTAATTTTAAATTTTTATTACACGTAGCAGAAGTATCACATAAAAAATATACTCAATCTAACATAATCATATGCATATATTTCATATATGTTCATATGTAAATTAAATTAAATTAAATTATAAATAAGTAAAACTTACCCGGATTGAATGTAGCTTTTAATTTTTTAAGAATTCCAATCTTCAAGTATTGAGCTCACCTTGAAGTGTGCTGTTGTATAATTCTCGTTTACAATAAATTGGCGGGATTATGAATCTAGAATGGCAGCCACAAAATTGTTTTAGCAACAAGTGTTTATGTTTAGAGTGAAAAATAGTATGAATACTTTATATTTTTGGTTTTAGTCTTCGCAACACTTTATTTAGAACACTTGCCAACAACTTAATACTAATTATCTCTCAACCCTTACTTACAACTTTCACCAAATTGAATGAATGAATGAACCCATTCTCTTCTCAACATATAATGCTATACATGACCTACTAAGAGACATGCTTAAGTGAAAATATTAATGACACTCACCATATTGATCCATCACTTTTTTTCATGGCATGTGATATTATTTGTGTAATTTGCATTACCATATAAAATCAATGCCCTACCATTACATATTATCACCAATATGTTTTTTTTAAAGGAAAACACAATTAATTACACATCATGTACTCTTGGCCCATGTCATGAATACACATACCCCATCTGATATTTAATTAATTATTTAAAATAATTTGAATAATTATTCTTACCTCACTTATTTTTACTAACAAGGTTAAATGATAAATTTATGGTAAAAATAATTTATGAACCAAATTGTGCTACTTGTCAACATTCTATTGGTTAACAACTATTGTTAACTAATTATGTGATGCACTTAATATTTAAGTCTTGACAAGTACACATCCTGAGGAAACCTGAAACAAATTTTCAGTTTGTTGAAATTTCTTGGATTGAACTGTTCAATCTAATATGTTGCCCTAATGCACAATGAGTACACTTCATATTATAAGACTCTCTAGGTCTATGTCCAGTTTGTCATATCAAACTTCTTCATATGTTCGTGAAAAATATCTCACACACAAGCTACAGATATTACAAAATGACGCGTTACACTATACAAGTTGAGGTTATAACATATCCGTATAATCGCTCAATCATGTATATCTTAGTAGAGCAGAAATATAGGTTAACACCGCCAAGTCTCTATGTGCTCGACCATAAACTTATCTTCAAATTTGTATTTCAATAAATAATATCCACAAACACTTTTGCGATATTATTTATTCATAGGATAAAACTATGTTTTTGGATATTATTGCTTATGGCCATAAGACTTTCTGAAACACAATTTTAGAGAATTAAGATATATTACTCACCCAAATGAGCTGATGGATCCCATATCTACACACACCAAACTCCATGAGCATCTGACTATACCCAGTGACGCCCAATAGTTAGACCATGAAATGTTTCTGACATGTGTGAAACTAAAGTATGGTGGATCACTCACAAGCCGACTGTTGTACTCAGTTTAAAGGATCATGAATATTACTCAACTCAAGAAGACCCTCCATTGACGGCCTTATGGGATGTTTATTGGAGGTCCTTGTGAGTCTGTTTAATTTTCATTCCTTATTGAATACATGTATCTCTATACGAGTTTTCACTAAACTCATGGTCTGCTAAGACTAACCATCTAGGACATTTAAATATAGACATACCTTAATCTATATATACTAAGGTATTCACCGACAGACCTATATCAATGAAGATAGATTATGAATATAGTATTTAAGAACATATTTGCATAATGACATTTCTTAGCACTATTTACAACTCTTTGCAACTATACTATTACTAATATATTCTTAGGTTTTTGTCCCATTTCAGATAAGACTCTAAATCTTTAGATTTCGTTGACTCTTATAACCTGTTAACTCTTATAACCTGTTAACTCTTATCAGTGCTAACTCTTAGCATTTATAACTCTTAGCATTGCTAATTCGTAGCACTGATTTAAACTCTTTTAGACCAGATCTGAACTCCTTTAGATCATACAATGTCTAAAATATTACAAACATCTTACCATGTATTAAATATAATTAGCAATTTTAATAAAATAAAATAAATAAAATACATTGAGGAATGACACATAAGCACAAAATCCAACATTTCTAAATTTAAATTTAGAAGAGAAAATTTACATGAAACAACTAGAAGGTTGTATAGTTTCAAGAATAGAGAAAAAAGTATGCGAACTTGTGAAATCCTTATATGGTCTAAAACAAGCTTTTAAATAGTGGCATGAAAAATTTGATCATATTTTGATATCAAATAGTTATATGATTAATGACTTAAACAAATGTGTCTATTTTAAATCTATTGATACTAAATATTTTTTTCATTATTTATCTTTATGTAGTGATATACTAATATTCAGGCCTAGCATAAAAGTGGTAATTGAGACCAAATTATTTCTCTCTACAAATTTTGATATAAAAGATATAGGAGAAGCAAATATAATAATTGGAATTAAAATAGAAAAAACTTGTAATGGTTTCACATTGTCCCAAGAATACTATGTTGGAAAAATCTTAAAGAAGTTTGAGTACTTTGCATGTAAAGTAGTAATGACACTTTATGATGCTAGTATTAAGCTGTTAAAGAATAATGGACGTAGTGTTATTCAAATCTGATATACTTAAATTATTAGTAGCCTTATATACTTATTGAATAATATTATGCCTAATATAACATATGCAGTAGGCAAACTTAGTAAATATACTTAGACTTAGTATAAAGTTAATATGTAAAATATTCATTAGATTATTTGAGATTAAAACATATTGACATTAAGTATTATATTTTTATTTAAAGTATGTGTATATCTTTAATATTAATTGCATTTGATATTCAATATACGATATTCAACTTGTCACATATCATAGCAAAGTGTTGTGCTTGTGTTGTGGTTGAATTTGGTTGGTGTATAATATATCATAATTTAGAAAGTCAATAAAATGGAGCAAAGTGTTGCCAACAATAATACTGGTCACTTGAAATCGAAAGTTTGCAAAAGTTTCACCACGCTCCCGAGTGGGAAAAGAGTTAGACGACACTACTGTAAGAAAAAAAATGCATGTCACAGTAGTAATATTAGTGTTGTCGGGGATCTAATACTTGTGGGTGTATGCATGTACAATTGTGTCTATTGCCTAAAATATCTATCTTATAAATATTCTACGTGACGAAAGCGTGTAAATTACAATAAACACAATAAATAAAATATCTTAATCACATTAATATATTAGTAGTATAGAGAACTCACCTCAACGTGTAACGTTATACACGCATTTTTATTTTAGTTCGCATGGAGACCAACTCGCAGACAGTTCTAGTCACCAACACAGTGGGCTTGGTGAGCTAGAACAGCAGCCTTATATGCAGCACTGGGTTTAACTCTTAAACCCAAAATTACCGGTGTGTGTTTTTATCCTTTTCTCCAAAAGGATAAAAAAATAGAGAATTTGAAGCAATCCACCGTTACTTCAATTGGAAGAATAGACAAAAATAAAACAATTTTATTTTTCCTTCTTTTTTCTTTTTTTTTTCTTCTTCTTCTTCGGTTTCTTTTCTTTTCTTTCTTTTCTTTCTCCATTTCTTTCTTCCTTTCTTGGCAAACACCAAAACACCCACCAACATTCATTTTCTCATCTCTCTCTTTATATATATCAAAATACTAATTTAATATATTATATAATAATAATAATAAAATAATACTAATAGGTGCCAACTATTTGGCACCTAAAATATAATATTATTATATATATAATATCAAATAAAAATATATAATAAAATAATATAATATAAAAATATATTATATACTAAAATAAGAGAAATATTTTAATTATTTAACCATTAAATAATCAAAGTGTGAAATGACCATTTTGTCCCTTATAAATAGTTACCAAATTTACCTCCTAGTGAGTCCCACCAAACCTGCACTTGGGTAAACTCAACCGAGGGTCTGCAATGCGCCATGTGTCATTATACAATTAGTAAATAACAATTATTGACTAATTATTATATTTAACACTTAACTACAGACACGCACGTATTCCCGTAGTAATGATGAATATTGTTAGATTAAACAATTTAATTCGACACGCTGCCCTAGTGCACAACGAGTACACTCCATATCGCAGGACTCCCTAGGTCCTATGCCTGATTCATCAAATGGAACTATTTCATGAGTCCGTGAGCAATGCCCTACACACACATCATGGATATTACAAATTAGCGCGTTGAACTATACAAGTTAAGGTTACAACGCATACGTATAGTCTTTCCGTCATAATATCTTGGATGTGCAAGTATATAGATTATCACCGTCAATTCCTCTAGTGCTCATCCATGTCTTATCTCCAGACTTGTATCTCATTGAACGATATGTGCAAACTCTTTTGTTATATTGTTCCACCCTGGTAGAACTCTTTCTTGAGATTAATGCTTGTGGCTACAAGACTTTCTGAGATACAATCTCGAAGCATCTGAATATCGAACTCCCTATACGAGCCGATGGATCACATATCTATACACTCCAGACTCCATAAGCATCGGACTATACCCAACGGTCACACTATGAAAGGTCTATGACATGCGTGAAACCAAAGTATAGTGGATCACTTACAAGTCCACCGTGGCACTCGGGTCAAAGGACCACGTATACTACTCAACTCAAGAAGACCCTCTGTTGACGGCTTATATAGGATGTCTATCAGAGGCCCTCGTGAGTCAATCCTATATCCAGTCCTAACTGGATACCCATATGTCAATACGAGCTCCAAACTCACGGTCGGGTAGGAACGACCATCTATACCCTATAGGTATGACATATGCTGATCTAATATAAAGGTATCCACCGATAAATCTGCATCAGCAGAAATAGATCAGGGACAATTATTCAAGAACATACTTGTGCAACTGGCATTTCCTGGCACCCGATTTTAACTCTTGCAACTATGCAGTTACTGGTATATTCCCAGGTCTATGTCTCATTACAGACAAGGCTCTAACTTTTAGATCTGCTAAGTATTATAACTAGCTAACACTTAGCTGTGCTAACATTTAATATTTATATCTCTCAGTGTGGCTAACTTTGAGCCCTTATCTAAACTTCTTTAGATCTGATCTGAATACCTTCAGGTCATATAATGTCTGTAATGTTACATTGCATGTAACGTTATATTGCATAGTACTATATAAATAGGTATTAGCGATTTAATAAAAATGTACACTTGTATAAATATACAAGTATATGTACATTGAGGGATGGCATGTAAATACTGACCCTAACAATTAGAACTTCAAATTTGAGGTCTCATTTGAAGAGATTTATTGCTTATCTAAGCATACAAATTAATGAAAAACAATAGGAGTTAGTACTAGAAAAAGAAAAAACAAATGTGAATGTGAGGGAAAAATAGGTTGTAAATATTTTGGCAGTTGAGTTTTGTTAGTGATGTGGACAAAAACTGGATACAACAATCATGTATCAAGACGTGCTAGGCACTATTCTTAAAACTATTTCTACCCACACAATAATAATAATCAATGTATAATAGGGTTTTAATGGTAGTATCATTTCCAAGATTCAATGACAATTAGAATTTGTAAAAGTGCACACCAAATGACTTTGAATGTAACTGATAAGTAGAGAGATTTATACTAATTCTAATTCTACTTCTCTCACAAAATTTCCTCATTTGTAAAGCACCTAATTCTATTTCTCTCACAAATCTTCTTTATTTCCTATTATAGATCTTACTCGTTGTTCTAGCAATTATAGTTAGGCAATCACAACTTATTGAAATTGATATAGAAGGGTGATAATTAATAGAAATATCAATCATAAGTGTTCTTAACACTCAGCCTCAGGCTAGTAATTCTGATTCTATGGTAAATTATGTTATGCAAGTCTATTTAGTGAATTTTTAATATATGGCTCCTCCATCCAAAGTGAATACAAATCCTCTAGTATACTTCAGCTTATTAGACTCTGAAATCCAATTAGCATCATAATACCCTTCTATCACAGATTATAATCTACTATATGAAAAGTACATAAGTTTTAGTGCCTATCAAATATTTTACTACTCTATCCAAGGCACTTTAATACTCTTTTCCCAAATTTTGAGTATATCTACTCAGTCTCTTTATAGCATATGCTATATCAAGCTTAGTATTATTCATCAAATATATGAGACTACTAATTATTTGTACAAATCCTCTAGTATACTTCAGCTTATTAGACTCTGAAATCCAATTAGCATCACAATACCCTTCTATCACATATTATAATCTACTATATGAAAAGTACATAAGTTTTAGTGCCTATCAAATATTTTACTACTCTATCCAAGGCACTCTAATACTCTTTTCCCAAATTTTGAGTATATCTACTCAGTCTCTTTATAGCATACGCTATATCAAGCTTAGTATTATTCATCAAATATATGAGACTACTAATTATTTGTACATATTGGGTCAGCTTTTTACTATGCTTAATATTCTTTCTAAGTTTAACACTAGTATCATAAGGTGTTGACACTAGTTTACATATTGTGTACCCAGATTTCTTTAGAAACCTTTCAACATAGTTCTCTTTAGATAAAGTGAGACGATTAGATGTTCTCATTATCTTTATTCCAAGAATGTTATCAGCTTCCCCCTTATCTTTTATATCAAACTTAGTTGATAGAAACATCTGGTCTTATTTATTACTTTCATACTATGACTAAATATTAGCATGTCATCTATATAAAAACATATGATGATATAATTCTTAATATCAAAGATTTTATAGTAAACACATTTATCGAAATCATTGATCATAAAACTATATGATACTAAAGCATTGTCAAACTTTCATGCCACTGTTTTAGTGCTTGTTTTAAGCTATATAAAGACTTCACTAGTTTACATACTTTATGCTCTGTACCAACACAAATACAACCTTCTTGTTATTCCTTGTAAATTTCCTCTTCTAAATTTCTATTTAGATTGGCAGACTTTACGTCCAATCAAGATTCTAATAGATGTAATTCTAGTCATAGGACCATAAGTATCAAAATAATTCAAGTCTTTCTTTTGAGTGAACCCTTTGGCAAATAATTTTACCTTGTACTCAATTATACTATCATCCATTATCTTTTTTATAAAGATCCATTTATAACCAATAGATTTGGTACCTAGAGGCAAATCAGCTACTTGTCGTACTTAATTACTCATGATAAAGTTGATTTCATCATTAATTGCCTCTTTCTACAACTTTCATAAGAAAAACATAGAAGTCATTACTAAAATTAGTGGCTTTTCTCATTCCTTTACTTCTTCTAAGTTCATTGGTAGAGCTTTCTAAAGGATCATTATATACCTTTATATGAGTTAAAGTTTTTTATAGGTTGGCTTTCTTAGGAAACATAGATTTAAAACATTTTGTATTTTTAGATTCTATTATATTGTTTGCATAAAACAATCAAATGGTGTCCTTTAATACCAAGAATTTATATGCAGCACAATTATGGGATAACCTATAAATATACAATCAATTGTCTTAGGTCTCATCTTTTCCTTTTAGGGTCAAGAATTAAGACCCTGATAAAACACCCTCACACTTTGAGGTATGAAATGTTATGTGCATAATCTTTCCATAACTCATAAGGTGTAATTCTAGTTTTCTTATATGGAATTCTATTTTGTATGTGGCAAGCAGTTAATATTCCTTCCCCTTACAAGTTTATAAGTGTCCTAAAATTTATTAACATGCAATTAATCATGTATTTCAATGTTTTTTTTTTCTACTCACCCTATTTGATTCAGGAGAATATAGAAGTGTAACTTCATGTATAATTTCATTGTCTTCACAATAGGAACTAAACATGTTAGACATATTCCTCTCATTTATCAATTCTTAATCTTTTAATTTTTCTTCGAAGTTAATTTTCAACTTCTTGCTTATAGATTAAGAACTTTCATATGACTCATTCTTATTTCTCAATAAATATATTTTGGTATATTTTAAGAAATCATGTATAAAGGTTATATAATATATTTTTCCCTCCACTGGTTATGATATCCTTAAAATCTCCTAGGTCACTACGAATTAAACCAAGTAATTTAGTTTCTATAAAAGTTATTAGTTTACAACTTTTTCTGGTGGATTTTCCTTCTACATACATCATATTATGCATGTCATATAAGCTCATGTTAGAAAGTAAACCAATTCTTTTCATCTTTCTTAAATAAAGATAATTCAAGTGACCTATTCTATCATGCCATAAATCAAAAAGCTCAACAATATAAAATGAAGAAATACTTTTATTAGAAGAATTATCAAGTAAATTGAGTTTGAACAATTTATTGAAAAAATACCCATTTCCAACAAATGTTTCACTTTTGGTCATACAACTTTGTCCTGTTCAAAGGAGACTTTCACATTTTCCTTACCAAACATAAATATAGAAACAAGATTTTATCTAATATTTGAAATATGGAGTACATTATTCAAGACAAGAGATTTTCCAAAAGTCAACTTGAGAAGAACTTTCCATTTCCCTACTACTAGTGTAAAAGGAGAACCATCAAGATAAACTTGTTCTTCTCCTTCTCTTGTTTAAACATAGTCATGAAAAATACTCTTATCACCGCATATATATCTTATGGCTCCAGAGTCAATGACCCACTCATTGTTGCCATTTGCAACTATATTCACTTGGGAAACCACCACAACAGCTATTATCTCATCTCCTTCAACCAAACTGGCCTTAAGAGTTTTATTGTTTCTTATCTTATTTCTATACTTACATTGATAGGCTAAATGACCACCCTTCCACAAACATAGCACTTACCTTTCTTTTTGAATTCTGGCTTATTGTTCTTAAGGCTTGTGTTGTTTGTGGTCTTTTGATACTTCGCACCATAATTTTCATTCTCAACCAAATTAGCCTTAGAAATAAATTTCATAGCTTCTTCTATATTCTCTAGTTGGTGAGTCTTTTCTTCTATTCTTATATATAAAATAGAATCTTCTAACTTTAAATGTTTCCTTATGTGCATGTTGCTTTTCATGTATTCTTTCCAAGAATCAGACAACTTTTCAATCAAGCAACCGACAACAAAAGATTCAGGGAGAATAATTCTCTTATTTTCAAATCATTGATTAAAAGATAAAAATCATGTATTTGTGATGTTATTTTTTTTTTCTCAAGACATTTTAAAGCCCATGAAATTTGCAATTACATACTTTTAGGCACTAGTATCTTCAATTATATATTAATTCTTTAATTGTGCTCAAATTTCATGTGCTTCTTTATATATGGAATAGACATCATACAATTCATTTAAAAGTGTATGAAGAATAGTATTACAGCCTACCTTATTCACTTTATTCGACTTTGAAAATTTCTCCTTTTAGTTTTCAGCATTGACATTCGAAGGAAGTTATGTAAGATAATCAACTATACTCATCATCTTCAATGTGTCAAAAACTCAATTCTACTATCTCTTGAAATATTTTCCATCAAAATGAGGGATCTTTATAGCCTCAGAGAGAGATTTGGCTATAGCCAACAAAGAGGAATCATTTGTTGTATCCATGTAAGAAATAGTTTTAAGATTGTTAGTGATGTTGACAAAAAATGGATACAATAATAGTGTGTCAAGGCGTGCTAGGCACTGTCCTTAAAACTATTTCTTCTTCATAATGATAATAATCAAAGTGCAGTAAGGTTTTAATGGTATGTAGTTTTCAGAATTCAATGACAATTAAACTTTGCAATGGTGCACACCAAATACAAATTCTTTGGGCTACAAAAATATCTCTTTAGAGATACACAACACCTTTTAAAAATGACCACACCTATTGGAAGAGGTAGATGACTCTTCTAAAGGGTCACATTCCCAACTCCCAGTACTGTAATGTCTAAAAGAAAAGAACTTATGAAACCTGACTGGGGCTTACAGTGCCTAAGCTACTGACTTGGGAGCCACGACGTCCAATGTCTGATGTCGCGACGCCTAAGCCAATTCTAGCTTGGGCACCCCTTTTGTCTTCATTCTTTTGTTTTTCTTCTTGATTATTTCTCTCAACTCTATAACCTTGATATGCATTAGTTTATTTGAAATACTCTTATAAATACTAACAGGTTTAATCAGAAAAGACCTTAGAAAATCACTTGTTTAGTGTATCATAAAAGATGAGAGGCCTTTTAAGAATGTGGAGGGGGGAGGATTTATTATGTTTACGGGGAAAAGCTTATCCAAGATTTAAAATGCCATCTCGAAGAATAGTTGCAAGAGACATCCTTGAACTGCATATGAATGAGAATGTCTTGTTACAAAGTATTTTTGAATTCTAATAGGTAGAGGATTTCGATCACAATGGATACTTGGACTTCAATCTAAAATAAGAATTACATGGTAATAACATCTCACTTAATTGAGGAGAAGTGGAAGTTGCATAAGAAAATTCTCATTTTTGGGGCAACTACAAACCAGAAATGAGATACTATCGGGAAGTGTATAGAAAGTTGTTTGCTTTAATATGGAATTGAAAACATCTTTGTTATTACAGTAGACAACGCAAGTGCAAATGATGTTGTAGTGGGTTATGTGAAAAGAAAATTAAGGAGTTAGAATAAGGATTCATTAGTTTTGGATAGTGACTTTATGGATTTGATGTGTTCAGCACATATTATTAATTTGATTGTGCAAGATAAAATGAAAGAGGTGAATGAGTCCATTATTGGTATTCATAATAATGTCAAGTACATTAGGTCTTCCCCCTCAAAGTTGAAATTTTTTATGAAATATGTAGAAAGAAAACAAATCTCATCAAAAGTACTTGTTCATCTGGATGTACCAACTAGGTGGAATTAAACATATTTAATAGTAATCGTGTTTTTGAATTAAGAAATATTTTATTGGATGAAATGTGATGATGGTCAGTATTATTCTTATTTTTTAGAGGATAACAATGGCAAAAAAAAAAAGCCGAGGCCACAAAAAGATGAAGATTGGAATAATACCCAAAAGTTGGTGAAGTTTCTAAAGATATTCTATGATGTGACTTTGAAATTTAGTTCATCCACATAAGTGTCTTCGCATTTATTTTTAAATGAAATTTGAAAGATTTAATTATATTTGAAGACACTTATAGATTGTAGAGATGTATTATTGGAGGGTATGGCTAGCATTATGAAGAGAAAATTTGACAAGTACTAGGGATCTTTGGATAAAATTAACAACATATTGATTATGGCAGCAATACTTGATCCTCATTGCAAAATAGAATTTATTGAATGGTGTTTAGGTATTTTGTTTTATGGCATAAATATGAATGAAACGATGGCTTTTATTAAACAATTGTTGTTTAAGTTGTTTGACAGTATAAGGCATTTGGATCACATGGAGAGGAATATAGTGTTAGTCAAAATCAATCTTTCAATAATGTGCAATTAGGAGGTCAAGTATATGAGAATGATAAAGAAGAAGATGACACTTATGATACTTTATTCCAATTTTATAAAATAAAGAAAAAAAAAAGAAATAATGTTGAATAATATGAGATTGAGAGGAATTTGTAAACTGAGACAGAGAAATTTAAAAATGTACACTTTGAAATCTTAAGTTAGTAAAAATTAAATTGGACAAAGTATTTAGCATTGTCTCGAATTCTTAAGGAGGTATTTGCAATTTCAGTGTCCACTATTGCCTCTGAGTCTGCATTTAGTATGAGATAGCACATTCTTGATACATTTAGGAGTTCTTTGACTCCTAAATATGTGAATGTCTTGATTTGCACTCAGGATTAATCGCAATCTATTCCTCTTAGAGACAGGATGGACGTTCCTGATACAAAAGATGCTAACATTTGATTAAAGTGTTGAAACAGATATAATAATTACTTATACTGTCATATAATAGTTAAATTTTTTTCAACTTTACTATCTTTTATATATTTTTTTGATAGAATTGGACAACTCGATGGATGGATCAAAGCATGTTATTATCACTTATTGATAAAAGTATTAGGGGTGATAAGTTTTTAATTCATTATGTTTCTTATATTTAATGTATAATTGATAGTTTATAGTTTATTAATATAAATTTTTTTTTTCTAATACTTGTAGATTTGTTAGCCTTTTAGATTGGAGTTAAAATTAATAGTTATGAAATTATTATTTTAAAATTTGGATATGTTGTCACCATAATTGAGTAATGATAGGTAATTAAATATTGATGAACAATTTTATTTTTATAAATAATTTTATTGATAAATAATTTTATTGATCAACAATTTGATTCCATGAAAAAAATATAGAAGTGCTCGCCCTTAATATTTAGAATGAAAAAGCAACCTAGATTGATTGCCATTTGTTAAAAGAAGCAATTAATCATTTACCGTCTGGCACGCACGGATGGGTCGACTGTTGAATTCGCGTTTATTTGAGAAACCGCTCGCCTAAAAGGATAAGCCGTCAAAGCAAACTGGTCCCCTGTCTATCCGTCCCGTTCCTTTCCTTTCCTCTCCCTCCGTAATAACATCGCCACGTAGTCACTCATAAAAAAACAAAACACGCTCTCAACGCTCAAGTTTCAAAATTTTCACAATATAGCCGTTGCTTATCCCCATTCCCCTTACTCATCATGCTACCCCTCCTCCTCCTCCACCACTCTCCATCTCATCCACAACCACTAGATCTCCCACTCTCTAGCCCAACCTACCTAATCTGGTCCGCCAACACCTCCGTCGGCAAAACCCTTGTCTCTGCGGGCCTCTCCCCCCTCCTATAACAGTAATAATAATAATAATTATTATTATTATCAAATTAATAAAAAATTCGTTTATCTCAAACCAATCCAAACTGGCTTCCCTCTCGCTTCCTCATCACCAAACTCCACTCCCTCTCTCTCCACCACCGACACCGCCACCGCTGCCAGTTCCCTCCCTCCCTCTTTCTCTCCAATTCAATTCTCTCCTCCTCCCTCTCCACCGCTAAATCTTTCCTCTCCTCCATAAACCTCCAGTTGGAACTCAATAAATCTAATTCTTGAATGTACGAGTTCAATTTTTGCCAAGAGGAGATTTTTGTTTTTTGTTTTTTGTTTTGGTGAGAATAACAATAATAATAAAAATATTGTGTCAAGCTAATTGGTTTGTAAGACGCTGTTTGCGTGGAAGGAGGCTATGTCGCCCCATTTGGCGTCAAAGAGGTAGAGCGGAGTGGTGAACGATTGCGAGGTGGTTGAAGTGCTGGGAAGGTGTTGCCAAATGAGTTGGAAAGTGAGAGGGGCAAAATGGAGATTTTGTGTTGTTGAGACTGCTGGTGGAGTTGCCAGCCCTGGACCTTCAGGCTCTCGTCAGTGTGATTTATATAGGCAAGTGATTTATTCTTAGCAACTTAGCATATGTTTGAAACTGTTGTACTTCTACTTAATTTGAAATTACAACGGCTAAAATGTTTAGTGATGTGGCGTGGCTCAGGCATTTAGAAGTGTAATAAATATGTCCATTGAAGAACTGAGCTAAATGTTTGAAATAGTTTTGCTGATTAGTGAATCAGTTGAGAGAAGTAGCAAAATTTCTTATAAAAAAAAAACTACCGGTCTTTCAAGGGCCTGCTGAAAAATTTATATTTAGTTATAGTAGTATTAGCACTTAGGATTTCAAAATTATCATGATGATACTGGGATTAGTAGTCATAGTAATGAAGTTAATTAACTCTTGCTACATGATGTTCCTTACCAATAGTCTGCACTTTGATTTCTTTATTTTATTTTTTCTTTTCGGAAGAAAGAAATTTTACAATCTCAGCTTAAAAAATTTAACTCTGTTCCTTGCCATGTAGTAGTTTATGGTCTATTGACCCTTCATAGAATATAAGCATAGATAATGTTAAAGACACCTTCTACTATATGATTGGGATCATCTTACATGCTATGCTGACACATCAGTAACCTGAGCAAAAAGAGATTTCATTTTAGTTCAGTATTAGTTATTTGTGTTAAGGCACCTTCTATTAGATGTCCTTTTGTTTGTGTTCTTTCCTTGGTTTCATTTCTTCTTATATACGTTTGCAGGTGTTTCCGGTTGCCTAGTATTCCTGTTGGTGATGGGTGGCTAGGTGGTATTTCTGGAACGATTTCAGCCTATGAGAGTTAAAAGCTTCGGGGTTATGATGTTGTTGCCATTGTTTTTGAAGATCATGGCCTTGTTAACGAGATGCCATTGATGTCATATTTGCGAAACAGGTAATCTAGGTTACATGCCTCGTCTTTGGGACTTGAAACCTATTCATTCTCATCCATGCTAAGAAGTATAAATCATTTTGCAATACTGATCTGCATGTTGTGTCCTTGATGTTTAATTGGTCTTTAGTTCTGTGTATGGTTTGACTAATCTCATGATGTCTTTAATTCTCTGAAGAAGATAATGCTATCAGCTTATTCAGAAAGAATTTAGCGACTTGATGACATGCCGAAGAGGGCTGGAGAGCTCTTCTGGTGGCATTTACTCAGCACAAACTTGTACCAGAAAAGACTGTTACGGTAATTGACTCGTGCTGTGGAGAAAACTTTTCAGTCTACCAAGTTATATCATGACACTTTCTGTTTTCCATTAGCTAAATAATAGGATATGGCTTAATTTAGTGCCCTTTTCTGAATCTTTCGACATTTTGTTTTCACTTTTTCTCATAATTTGCGATCAAACTGTTTATCTTAATTTGAGATGTTGATTGGGGATTTCTAACATATATTGGTTAATCATCTGACATGCCCAAGAATTTTGTTTTTATTACCTTCATAGGTCCAGAATAATAAATTCATCACTCAACAATTTGATGCATGTGCTAGTTGGTGGACGCAAGGACCAGACGCTACATTACAGGTCATTTTATGTATATTTTGTATGCACTTTTCGTTAAATTTTCATTCACTATATTTTATTTTTGCGCTACTGAATAGATTTAGAAAATATCTATCTATTATAATGCTTGTTTCTTCATTTTTCTGCTGCAAAATGTGCTATTCCTTTAACTCTCAATGAACTAAATTAATATAGGTATGGACACTCCTATGATTCTTATTTAATTCAACAGTGATAGTCAAAAAGTACTCCATAGCTAGTAACAGCAAAGGACCACTAAGAGAGAAAAGGGGGGGAGAAAAGGACAACAAGAAAAGAGAGAGGAGGGAGGAAAGAACTAGAATAGAAGTGATTTCTATTCTAACTAAAACCAAAACCAACTAAGATTTGGAAAAAAACCCAAGTATGAACTCTGGGTTAGATAAACCTAGGCTAATGAATGATCGGTTAGAGAATGTCCATAATAATTGTAGAGAACATTCGTAAACTAGAGTCCTCTATGTTCATTTATTGATAACTTATATTTTAGTTTAGCAACATTTAATTGAGTAAATATTATATGTGACACAAAGAAATTTACAAACTATTATTACAATGATTAAATAGTAAATATGGGCAATGAATTGTTTGTATAAATAATAAAATGACATGCATAGTACTCATTGCCCTCTTTTACTGGATTTGTATTTGGTCTCTGTTTTTTATATGGGTTTTCTTTTGGCTTGGCATTTCTTTTGACAAATAAATAACGAATGGTTGTATGGTCCATATACACAATCATTTTGGACCCAATGACACAAGACCAAAATTTGTAGCATGCAAAGACCACCGATAACATCTCTTTTTTGGTGGTAGTGTAGTTCTCTTAGGCATCATTGAGCATTCTACTTGCATAATAGATTGCCTTGAAAAATTTATCTCTTCTTTGGCCAAAAATCGCCCTAACTGCATAGTCGTTTGCATCATACTTAAAGGGCAAATAGATTGCAAAGGAATATTCTTTTGACCTGAAGAAAGCTAATCAAATCTTTGACTGGCTATTAGAGGACAAACAAATCAAGTTGTCCAAAGGCCATAACATTCCACCAGTCGATCAGAGAGCGGGATAAGACTACTAAAATTTGTATAATTCCTAGTGACATAGTACGAATTATTGTATTGTCCTTAAGAATGAGATTCAACGGTTGATCAACGAAGGTCGACTTCTCATCACCTTTAAAAGGAAGACTCTCTTGGCAGAGATAGATCCCTTCCCCATGAAGAAGATCCCTTCCCTATGAAGAAGGGTAAATGTGATTATTCCTACCAGTGTCCAAATGGTTGTTGCCGATCCCTCTCTTAATAATTTCCTACTAATAGGAAATTATTAAGAGAGGGATCGGCAACAGCCGTTTGGACACTAAATAATTCGAGAATCAAGATTCAAGTGATTTAGTTAATGAATCGACCAGAACAGATAGGGTGGTCACATTAGAGTCGACTCCAGAGGTACAGCCAACTCTAGAGGTACAGCCAACCTCGAAGAAAGGTTGTCTTACCTGCCTTTAATGCTAGACCACTTTCCAAAAGGTCCCGAGCGATATGGAGGGTACTAATACCCTTAATCGGCCATTACGAACTTTTAAGCCAAAGCCGAACTCCGTTGGCCAGTAGGAGGTTAACAAGCTGAGTCAGAGTGTGTTTGATTAGCTGGGAAGATGCGTTTCTTCTCAATCTTGGCCAACCAAGACACAAAAAATAAGAATACAGAGACGTGAACAGCTCAGGTGTCTCGAACAGTCCACCCAGAACTAAGAAAATGATCAAGATTTTGAGAGCCTATCAAAAAATGAGAGCCTCAATAAAAAGCTCTATGGACATAGGACTTCAGAGGATAGATAGCCTTATAAGCTGACTAAGAAGGGTGATCATCCCCAAAAGAATGTTTGGGTATCGATTGACAAACAATGAAACCAACCTAAACCTGACAACAAGGTTGTTACCGACCTTGTCAACTCGAATAACAACACTTAAGAAGATTGGCCTTACTATGGGGCAACAGAAGAGTCTCCCAAAAAGAGTATTAACATGGTGGTCATGTAGCCTAAATCATTCCAATTAAAACCCTAGGGTAATCGTCCACTCTGGATGGCGATGTAGTCGACATTTACCATATTAGAGATAAGCCAGACAAGCGGGCACCTTTGACGTTTTCTCATCTAGCCGACAATATGACCAAACACATCCGGCCATTATATGTGAAGGTCAACCTCGATGGAGTCCCATGAAAAAGGATCCTGATTTATAACGGGTCCAAAGTCAACATTTTACCCTTACGGATGCTAAGCAAATTGGGCATTATTTACGCTCAAAATGTAATACGGCTATCGTAGTATAGATTGAGGTGTCGATCCCACGAGAAAGCTTTTGGCAAAATAAATTAGTCAAGTAAAATATTAAAGCAGTAGTAAAGGAGAAAATTAATTAATTGGTTTAAGTGAATGAGATAGAATTGTCTATGAATTAAGGAAAATGTCTTATGATTATACAAGTAAGGCTTCGAGAATCACAATTATGCTTTATAAACCTACTCTACACTTTAGTTCAATGTTTATAACTCAATTAAAAGTTTTACATCCCAAACAATCAATCTGAAGATATGTAAAATATAGCACATTTGAAAACACATGTATTTGATATGATTAAACTCTTTACAAATATTAACACAAACCATGTTCATTTACATAAGTTATCTAAGATCGACAATATATCATTTTGACAATATTATAGTAAAAGATCAACTTGAATATCAAACAATTATTGTCTTTACATGTTATCCAATATTGATAGTATATCAATTGACAATATTGCAGTAAAAGATTAACATGTAAAACAATGTAACCAATAACAATTATAATTAAACAAGAATTGCATAAAGAAAGCATAACTAAAAATATATGAAACATGAGAATTATAACATCTGAATTATAAAAAATAAAATAGATAAAAGTTTAGGCATAACCAAACTTACAAATATTTGTAGCTCTTGACAAAGAATCAAAGCATAGAAGTAAGTTTATTAAATATAAAAGTTCATCTAAGGCCTTGCCAAGAACTCTAGCCTAGATTACAATACATGTTAATGAGAAGAAAATAAGAGATAATTATCTAATATTGAAAACATATTAAGAGTGTCCTTATATAGGCAATGAATGAAAATATGTTTAGTATGACTTTAATCTTCAATAATTTAGGCTAACCACTTGTTTACTCACTTGCAGAACTTTTTTGATAATAAAAATGACCGATGTAACCTTTTTGGCTGACATGAAAGTTGTATCATTTTATCTTTTCTTTCCATAGCCACTAAGTTCATGCAAACTGCATGAGTATCCAATGAAATATGCGCAAAATGCCAAAGATATGTCAGATTTCGGCCAACAACTTTTTTACCCACTTGCAATACAATTTGGTCTATGATAACGGCTGATTTAGATTTTACCATCAACATAAGAGTTGCTGATAATTGAGTTATCATTTCATAGCTTCAAGAATTATACCAATTAAGTACGTATTTTATGAAATACGATCTAAATACATGAGTTGGTTCAAGCTGAGCGAAAGTTGTAACCCAATTCTATTGAATCCTAATTTTTGGCTTATAACATGTTGAATTTGGCTTTTCAAACTATGCTTCAAGTTTATGTAAAATTGAGTCATGTTACTCCAGGTTCAAGAATTTCTTCATTTTGATTTCTACATTGAGAGTTAAATCTATTTTACCTAAATTTGTGCAAATAAAATTCATTAATCACAATTTACAGAGAACAATTTATTTCAAGCTAAAAATACAAAAATACTAAAATTAGTGACCTTAAATGATGACTGAATCTCTTAATAAATATATATTTTCATGTGTTCATCACAGCTCCCAACCAACTTATTGCTAGTCTCTAGCAATTCAAGCGTAAATAGAATATGCAAAACTATCTAAACATTTCAAACAAAAAGTCAGTTCAAGATCACTATTGCTATTATGGTTTTTTCAATTATAACTTCCAAAATTATGTGTTTGTGAACTAAGCCGTAACCATCTTATCACAAACCACAACAAATATAGCCTTGAGAATTTTTTCAAGTAAAAGCCTCAACTCCATACCCACTCAAGTGTATGACTGTTTAAAAGGTTAGAATTTCTTTCATAAAGTTGGAAAATAGTTAAACACTAAAGAAAAAGTCAATTTTAAGAACAGACATACAAACTAACACTAATCCAAAGATAGGAAAATTAATCATTTTAAAAATTAATTATTCTTAACATGCACTAGCTTTAGGACTTCAATTGTCTTGTGAGAATAATACAAATATAGCTTGGTGAGAAAACTGTTTACAAAATATTTATCTTCTAAAATTGAATGAAGACTTTATTAAACTGAATTGATTCTTCTTTTCTTTTCTTTTTCTTTTTTTATTTATTATTTTTATTTTTAAAGGATACAAGGAAGCATTAGAACATAAAAAAAAAAAATTTCTCACCAAAATATATTATACACAATTTGAAAAATCATTTTAAATCGTCATTTCGCTATGCAACCAATTTATTCTTTAATTCAAATAATATCAATCTAAACAAAAATTAACCAATTCAAAATATCAATGAAAGTTAGTAAGTTATTTTCTCAACCTTTCCATTTACTCACAAAAGACATGTGAGATTAGAAAAATTTATACGTAAATATGAAAATTCTTTTGGCTATATAAATTGAATCATCCATCTTACCACAAAACTTAACATTGTGCTAAAAAATGTTTGAAAGTCATTATTTAGTAACCTAAATAGAAACAGTGACTCAATCCAAATAATTTTGAAATCATACTTAGGTAGAAAAACAAATTCCTTTATACAAGAATTACCAAGACTATAAGTAACAAATAACAGTGCATGAAAAATAACAAGAAGTTAGTTAAAATGCGTTTCAAAAGTTAGAAATAAAACTTTTTACTCTGTCATTCTTAATTTAATTTGACCTAAAATGCATCTCAAAAGTTCAAGAATGTTCTTGAACTTTTTACTCTACCATTTTAATTAAATAGGTATGTCGAACCCCATTATCTTTTCTTTTTTTTTATTTTTTTTTAAGAATGCAAAATACAACTTATGTCTACTATCCTCCCCTCTGAACCAAATGAAACATAGTCCTTAATGTTTAAATAGAAAGAGATAAAGTATATGAGATATTACCTGAAACGTCATTTATTCGAAAGAAAGAAATAAACCAGTTATTTAAAAATAAAACATATGTATTTATAGGTAGTTGTGATTATGGCTCACATTTTCCTCTAGTTTTACGTACAGTAATGGCTTAAACGCTCTATTTGGGTCGGGGATAGGCTTCCAATCCAATTTTCTTATAAATTGGCAAACAGGATCTTTTAGAATCAGATTCTCGAGACTATACCGTTGATGTTCAATTTTGAATTTATTCCATAAATCGAGAAGTTCACGTTGCACGAGCCCACAAGAATGCGTCTCAAGAGTCAATAGGATATTATCCAAAGACTTCTTACTTAGTCCATATTTAATTAACTAAATTTTATCTTCTCAATTTTTAGATGCAAATCCTAAAAAATGACAACTCCAGTTACAATTCCATTAAACACATTTATGACAGACTTGTAACCTTTTTGCTATTAGCCTTTTGGTATAAGAGCTTCTTTCAAGACCATGCATAACAGAAAAAAAATCATTTGCAAACTCACCAAATAATCAAATCTTGGCTTCGATTAACCAACGAATATCTGCAAGGATATTACTTAACATCAATAGTCTTAGTCTTTCACACCGTGCTATGTAAATCTTAAGTATAGCATTTTGAGGCAATGAAGGAAAGCATTTTTTAAGGTTGACAAGAATGCGATCCATTTTGAAAGACAGAAAAGAGATGAATGCACGCTTTGAGGGACAATTTTTACGGAATTGAAAAACCGACTTTAATAGTCACGGAGTACCGTATCCGCTACTTGACCGAAAAATAAAATCACAGTGAAGAAGAAAAAGAAGAAAATAAAGTAAAATAAAATATAAAAGAAAATAAAAGCAAAAATAAAAAGTCAAAAGATAACATATAGACAAAATATAAAATATGGTACAGATAGATTGAACCCGATCAAGTATAATAGACAAGGTCCACAAGAGGGATCTCTTCTAGATACGTAGAGTGGTTTACCTTTTCCACATAGCTTTGCAGCCACTATCCATTCACTTTGAAAATTTTTGCATTAGTGGGGTCTTCGATTTCAACAGCACCATTAGGAAAAACGTGCCTTACCATAAATGTATCAGTCCATTGAGATCCTAACTTTTCAAGGTGTAAATGCAATTGAGAATCATAAAGATAAACCCGTTGATTTAGCTTAAAGTGTTTTCTTGAGATCTGTCTGTCATGAGCTGCTTTTATTTTAGCTTTGTAAATTCTAGAGTTGTCATATGCATCATTTCGTAGCTCTTTTATTTCTGACAATTGTAACTTTCTCTAAAGACTTGCAGCACTTAAATCAAAGTTAAAGGTTTTGACAGCCCAATAAGCTTTATGCTCTAGCTCAACAGGTAAATGACAAGTTTTCCTATAGACAAGCCGATATGGAGACATTCATAAGATGATTTTGTATGCAAGGTGATATGCCCATAAATCAGAAAGGCGTAGAGATTAATCTTTGTAATTTGGGTTAACCGTCTTTTCCAAAATTTGTTTAACCTCTCTATTTACTAGCTCGGCTTGTTCATTTATTTATGGATGGTATGTAGTGGAAACATTGTGAAGAACACCATACCTGCGCATCAAAGCTTCAAAAGAGCGGTTACAGAAATGTGTTCCTTGATCACTAATGATGACACGTGGCGTATTATACCTAGATAACATATTTTCTTTTAAGAATTTTACCACAGTTGTGTTATCATTAGTACGACGAGCTACAGCCTCCGCCTTTTTTGATACATAGTTAGGAGCTAGAATGATGTAAAGGTAGCCAAAAGATGAGGGAAAAAGACCCATAAAATCGATACCCCAATAATCAAATATCTCAACAACAAGAATAGGGTTAAGAAAGCAATGTTGAATGTAAAAGTAGTTTTTTCTTGATCTTCTATAGCTATCTCAATCTGGTAATATCCTGAATACCCATCAAGAAAGCAATAAAAAGGATGTCCAGCTTCACGTTCTTAAATTTTGTCGATAAAAGGCAATGAAAAATAGTCTTTCCTAGTGGCTGTGTTTAATTTTCTATAATCAATGCACATTCGCCACCTACTTACTACTATCCTAGTTGGAGCAGGTATCCCATTATCATTTTTTCACAATAGTAACCCTAGATTTGTTAGATACTACTTGAGTTGGACTTACCCATTGACTATAAAAAATTGGGTAGATTATACCCGTATCTAATAGTTTCAATACCTCTTTCTTCCCTACTTCATTCCTTGTTGGGTAAGTCTTCTTTGTGGGTCCCTACGAGGTTGGGCACCTTCCTCTAAATGAATTCTATGAGAGCATATCAATGGAGAAATACATTTAATTTCAGCTACAGTCTAATCTAGTGCAGACTTATGTTCTTTTAACAATTTTATCAATTTTTTCTCTTGTTTAGCATTAAGTTCAGAAGAAATGATGATAGAAAAGGTATCACCTTATCCTAAAAATGCGTGTTTCAAAATTTTGGGCAGTGCAGAAAGCTCAACTTGTGGTGTATCGAGGTTTGATGGTTTTGATTTCTCCCTCTCTCGTGGCAACTCTTCAAAGCTTGGCTGCTAAAATCGATTTTCTTTATCCTATGAGTTAAAAATACTAAACACATCAATTATTTTATCAGGATAATACAATTCTTTAAAATAAAAATCAAAGAGATTTTCTAAAGAATCAGAACTGTGATTTTTATAAGCTTCTTCCGTTACAAGTATGTCTATCATATATGAATGACAACATTTATCTTCTTCTCGTGGTTGCTTGTTAATATGAAAAATGTTCACCTCAAGTGTCATATTCCTAAAAGATAATTTTATTAGACTATTTCTACAATTAATAAGAGTGTTTGTAGTTGCAAGAAAAAGTTTCTCCAAAATAAGAGGGATTTTAGACTTTATGTTAACCACAGAATAAGTATCTAAAATTAAAAAATCAATAGGGTAGTAAAATTTATCAATTTGTAACAAAACATCTTTTACTATTCGTCGTGGTTTTGTGATTGATCGGTCAGCTAATTATAGAACTACAGATGTAGGTTTAATCTCACCAAGTCCCAATTGCAAGTAAATAGAATAAGACATTAAATTTACACTTGCTCCTAAGTCCAACAAAACTTGACCAAACTTATGTGTTCCAATTCAGCAGGAGATTGTGGGACATCCTAGGCCTTTATACTTGGGCGCTGTCTTTTGTTCAATTACTGCACTTACCTGTTCTGCCAAAAATTCAGTTTTCTATACATTGTGTTTTCTTTTGATAGTGCATAGATCCTTGATGACTTTGGCATAAGTTGAAACCTGTTTAATCAAATGCAATGAGAGAAGATTAATCTTAACTTGTTTGAAATGTTCTAAAATCTCACCTTGAATTTCTAAATTTTTCCCAACAGGTCGAAGAGCTTGAGGAAAAGGCACTGAGATTGAAAACTTTTTGTCAGGCTTTTTTTCCACTATGGCCTCTTTTTCAAGGAGGGCAATTTTACTACTCGTAGATGTGTTAGTTGCAAAAGTAGGCTCACTCAAAATCTTACCACTTTAAGTAGTTATGGTGGCATTGACTTCTTTGAGATTTTGTGCATTAAAAGTAGAAGCTTGTGCCATGAATTGTCCTTTTGGATTAAATTGAGGTTGAGATGGAAACTTACCTCGCTCTTGTACAGTTAGGTGCTGGTCAACTTAGTGATTTGGCTCCTTTTTTCTTTGTTTTCGTCTACCACCTGTGCAAGAATTGTTTCAAATTTTTTATTAGTATTACTTTATGCCTCCATAAATGCTTGTAATGTATCCTCTAAATGACTCTTGGCTAGTCGTACATTATATTGAGGTGTACCATAAGACTTGGGTACTTATTGTTCATGCTTTCAATGGTTGTTGGCTTGTTGGTCAGACTTCTAACTAAAGTTTGGGTGGTTTCTCCAGCTAGGATTATAGGTTTCAGAGTATGGTGAATAGGACTTCTTGTACATCCATAGGGCATTACATTATTCCTCATATATCCCTCTCATCTCACTATAAGTGAGGCAATCCTGAGCTAAGTGTTCCACTCCTCTACAGACAACAAAAAATATTATGTGACTCAACCCTAGCAACCGTATGGGTAACCCTTCTATCTTTGGTTTTCAAGACCTCTAATTCCCTAGTTAAGACCTCTAACTGGGCTTTAAGGCTATCATCCTCTTCCCTAAAATGAAAAACGCCACTAGGTTGTGACCTATTTATGCTTTTAGTAGCGCTAGGTTCAGTCCATATATAGGTTTTCTCAGCTAAGTCATTAAGAAATTCTATGGCTTCCTCAGGATCTTTGTGAATAAACTTCCCATTACATATCATTTTGACAATTTGGCGCTCTCTAATTGTGAGTCCCTCATAAAAATAGCTAATTAAGCGCCAATTTTCATACTTATGGTGAAGGCACAGATTTAGTAACTCTTTAAACCTTTCCCAAACTTGATATAAGGTTTTATTGTCTTTTTGGGAGAATAAAGAAATTTTTCTTTTCAGGCCATCAGTTTTGTATTGTAGGAAGTATTTATTGAAAAATGCTTAAGTCATTTCTGCTAATGTTCCTATAGACCTCAGCCTTAAAGAGTATAGCCAACTCTTTGCTTTGTATTTCAAAGAAAAATAGAAAAATTTAAGCCTAACAGTGTCTATGGCTTCAGGTTGGTTATGGAAGATGGTAATTACCTCTTCAAATTTCCTAACATGTACATAAGGATTTTCATTATCAGACCATGAAAAGTGGGCAGAAGTTGTATCATTCCAAGTTTAAAATCGGAATGTGGTGTGTTAGGTGAAAATATAATACATAATGATGTGGCTGTACGAGTACGATGCAAATAATCTTTTAGAGTCCTAACAGGGTTATCCTCGTGTTGGCTCATTGTGTTGGAATTACAAGATGAACTAGATGGTGAATTCTCTTCCCTTATAAATTGTGGTAGTGATTCTAATTCTACTTCTCTCACAAATCTTTCTTATTTGTCTCTAAGTCGATGCATAAATCCTAACAATTTCTTTTTTTTGTACTCGTTTTTTTTTTTACTCAAGAAAATTCTCAAGGAAAACTTAAGAAGTGAACAAAAGGAAAAAAAATGACTTAGGTGGTAAAACCAACCATGAAATATAAAAATAAAATACAATAAATGAACGAAAAATAATACACTGTAAAGTACAATAAAAAATAAAATAAAATATAAAAACTAAATAAAAGAAAACAAAGTGCAAAGTACAATAAATAAATAAAAGAAAATAAATTAAAAAGTACAATAAATAAATAAAATAACTTAGGCGGTAGAACCAACAATTAAAATAAAGTATAATAAATAAATAAAATAAAATAAAATAAAGTACAATAAATAAATAAAATAAAATAAAGTATAATAAATAAATAAAAGAAGATAAAGTAAGATAAATAAATAAAAGAATATAAAGTACGATAAATAAATAAAAGAATATAAAGTGCGAAGTATAATAAATAAATAAAAGAAAATGAACTAAGTTAGACAGTAGAACCAGCCATTAAAATAAAATAAAATATAATAAGTTATGAGGTAAAACCAACTATGAACAATAAAATAAATTACAACAAATGAAATAAATTTAAAAACTAAAATTTTACAAAGAAAATGTACAAAGTTACTACTTAAGTATTTATAAACGCAACCTACTTTCGCTTAGTGTGCCTCTCCGGCAACGGTGCCAAATTTTGTTTACGCTCAAAATGTAATGCAACTATCATAGTATAGATTGAGGTGTTGATCCCACGATGAAGCTTTTGACAAAATAGGGTAGTGATGTAAAAATATTAAAGCAGTAACAAGGAGAAAATTAACTAATTTGTTGAAATGGATGAGATGAAATTGTTTATGAATTAAGAGAAAAGTCTTATTATGATTTAAGTAAGGCTTCGAGAATCACAATTATACTTTATAAATATAATCTACACTTTGATTCAATGTTTATAACTCAATTGAAAGTTTCACATCTCAAACAATCAATCAAAAGATATGTAAAATATAACACATTTGATAACACATGTATTTGGTATGACTAAACTCTTTGTAAACATTAACACAAACCATGTTCATTTATACAAGTTATCTAAGATCAACAATATATCATTTTGACAATATTGCAGTAAAAGATCAATTTCAATAACAAACAATTATTGTCTTTACATGTTATTCTGGATCGACAATATATCAATTAACAATATTACAGTAAAAGATTAACATGTAAAATAATGTAACCAATAACAATTATAATTCAACAAGAATTACATAAAGAAAGCATGACTACAAATATATAAAGCATGAGAATTATAACCTTTGGATTATATAAAATAAAATAGATAAGAGTTTAGGCATAACCAAACTTATAAATATTTGTAGCTCTTGACAAAAAATCAAAGCATAAAAGTAAGTTTATTAAACATAAAAGTTCATCTCTTAGTCTTGCCAAGAACTCTAGCCTAAATTACAATGCATGTTAATGAGAAGAAAATAATATAGAATTATCTAATGTTGAAAATGTATTAAGAGTGTCCTTATATAGGCAATGAATGGAAATATGTTTAGTGTGACTTCAATCTTCAATAATTTAGGCCAACCATTCGTTCACTCACTTGCAGAACCTTTTTTATAATAAAAATGACCGATGTAGCATTTTTAGCTGACATAAAAATTGTATCATTTTGTCTTTTCTTTCCATAGCCACTAGTTTCATGCAAATTGCATGAGTATCTAATGAGATATGGGCACAATGCTAAAGATATGTCAGATTTTGGCCAACAACCCTTTTACTCATTTTCAATACAATTTGGTCTATGATAATGGTTGATTTAGACTTTACCATCAACATAAGAGTTGTTGATAATTGAGTCATCATTTCACAGCTTCAAAAATTATATCAATTAGGTACGTATTTTTTGAAATACGATCCAAATACGTGAGTTGGGTCAAGCTAAGCGAAAGTTGTAACCTAATTCTATTGTATCCCAAATTTTGGCCCATAACATGTTGGATTTGACTTTTCATCTGTTCTTTAAATTTATGTAAGATTAAATCATATTACTCCAGGTTTAAAAATTTCTTTATTTTGATTTCTACATTGAGAGTTACGTCTATTTTACCTAAACTTGTGCAAAGAATATTTATTAATCACAATTTATTTCAAGCTAAAAATATAAAAATACTAAAATTAGTGACAGTAAATGGTGACCAAATCTCTTAATAAATAAGCATTTTCATGTGTTCATCAGTGCAGAAGTATCTATGATTATCCTAGCTTTATTATGATCTATCTCCAACCCTCGTTGGTGTACCAAGAATCCAAAAAGTGACCGATAGGGACACTGAATACGCACTTCAAATGGTTCATTTTAAGCTGGTGTAGTCGCATTCTTTAAAAGGTTGTCTGTAAGTCGGTAAGGTATTAATCATTTAATGTTGATTTAATCATTACATTGTCTGTAAACTTCTAAAAATTAACCAATCATGTCATGGAAGATAGCATTATAGCATGATAATAGGTAGCTCCAGCATTCTTAAGACCAATTGGCATAATTACCTATTCATAAGTATCGATCGCCTCAGGGCATCTGAATGCAATTTTATTGACATCAATTTTCTTAATGAATATTTGGTTGTAACCTAAGTGCCCATTAAGAAAGCTCAATATTTAATGGCAAATAGCCGAATCGGCTAACATATCGGCTATGGGAAATTCATCTTTTGTGGTCGCCAGGTTGAAATTGTGAAAGTCTGTGCAAAGTCTTAATTTGCCATTTTTCTTGATTACAGGGATGACATTGGACAACCATTCTACATAATTAGTCGGCCTAATAAAACCTGCATTGAGGAGCCTTTTTATTTTATCTGCTATCTTATCTTTTACTTCTTTAAATATCCTCTTTATGTGCTGCTTATATAGCCGAAATCCATCTCAGTATAGTCTTTATAAGTTGGATCTAATCTTCGCTTATAAAGATTGGCTTGTGGTCTTCATTTAGCCCCAAGTTATATTCTCTCGGTTTGCTTTAGGGGTTGTGATGGTCCAATTTAGCTGGAGCAAGTTTTAGTTCTTAGCCAATTTGAGGATCTTGCACCTCATCTTCATAGATACACTCGGCCAAAGCAAAGGTATACTTTTATCTATTCATTGGAAAAAAAGACAAAAGGTCAGTTTGGTTTTAATCGTTGTGGTGTGAGCTAGATCACCCTTAATAACTTAGATCTCAGGTTTGACTGTGTCTAAACTATGACGGTCCAAATTGCCCATTTTAAAAAAATTTGTTGTGATGGTCGGATCATATTGTGTGGTAGATGCCACTTGCTCATCACCTTCGAATGTCTTGGATCGGCGTGAATTATATTGACCGTGAAGTCTAATTGCCATTTGAAAATTATCTAGTGCATACTGGATGGCAGTGTTTTATTTGAATGAATTCAATCTTGCCCGAGGAGAATGTTGTAGTCACTTAGTACATTGACCATATAGAACAGTTCATCTTTTTCAATATGGCCGACTTTTACCTTGAGGAAAATGAATCCATCGTTGGTGTTTTATGGCCTACGCAGTCGATCATGATAACCTCAGAGTTTTCCAAATTGCTCTTATTGATACCTGATGAACACATAAAAATACATATTTATTAAGAGATTCACTCACTATTTAATATCACTAATTTTAGCATTTTTGTACTTTTAGCTTGAAATAAAGTGTTGATAAGGGCAAATTTGTCATATATTTTCTCATGTTTTTATTATTGATATTTTATGGTTTTATGAGAATAGATGGCTATTTATGTGCATTATTGTTATTTATAAGGACTTGAACGAAATTTAAAGAAAGAACGCAAAAGGAGCGAAAACAGGGACTAAAATGCAAAGTTTTCAAAGTATGTGTCCATAGCCCCAGCGCCACAAGGATTTTCGCCCCAGCGCTGAAATAGTGATCGAAATAAGAAAAACGACATGCTTAAGTCACGTATAGCGCCCCAGCGCCATACAGTCACCGCGCCAGCGGTGAAGCCGTTTTCATGCAGCGCCCCAGCGCCAAAATCCCACCGCTCCAGCGGTAATAGCTTTTTCACGCGTCGCCCCAGCGACAGATGCATAGCGCGCCAGCGGTAGTACGAGTCCTAGTCCGACGAGAATTAAGATTTTCAAGCTCATATCAATCCCTATATAAAGCCACTCGTTCCCAGCCTTCAAGAAGGAATCCAAGACAACCCAAGAGCACCAAGAATACAGAACACGAGTCTTGGAGAGCAATTGGAGCTTAATTGAAGCAACTTTAGAGAGAGATACAAGAAGTTTTTCAGCATCAAGAGTTCTTAGGCAGCGCAATTAAGAGCAATTCGACGTCTATATCGGTTTGCTAATAATTGTATCATGATTTATAATTATTTTTACTGTTGTTCTCTTATAGCCATGAGCTAACTTATTTTCTAAGGTTAATATTTGAACTCAATATGTGCGCTTAATTGCCATATCTTTTTAGTATTTAATAAACTTAGTCATTTATTATTTAAATTACTTGTGTTTAATGCTTCAATATATCTGGCCAATATATGGTGAATGAATTGGTAATATTATTGATAAACTCGGAAGAGGAATCATAATATTTAGACCTAGGTAATTTGATGCATGATTGTAGAGTAACATTCAATGTTGCATATGCAAGTTTTAATTTAGGATAGGAATATACCTAATTGGCATGTATGATCAATAAGACTTAATCTTAATGAATCTTAATTTATTACAAGTACCATAGGAATATAGGTATTTGGTAAATTAAGGCATACTTGCATGACCTTGGAAGAGGCTTGTGAATACATTAGTGTCTTGATCAATAATAAAGACTAAGTGAGTTAAATATTAGAGGATTAATCATTAGAAATATATTGAGGGATAATATTAATCCTAGGTTTTCTCTACATTGCTATCACCTAATTTTCTTTACATTGTGTTTTTGTTTTATATTTCTTACATTCAGTCTTAGATTTTTATTTTTCTGAATAATTATTAGGAAGATATAATTTTAGTAATTGGTTTAAAAAGAAGAAACTATCCCTGTGGGTTCGACATCCAACTAATTAGTCTCTTTATTACTTGCATACGATAGTGTATACTTGCACTTAATTTATGATATAGAAATATCGCATCAAGTGTTCTCCTTAAATTATGATTAATGAATGTTATTTGCACAGGTTTAGGTAAAATATATGTAACTCTCAATGTAAAAATTGAAATAAATAAATTCTTGAACCTAAAGTAACATGACTCAATTTTACACAAACTTAAAGAATAGTTAAATAGCCAAATCCAACATATTATGAGCTAAAAATTGAGATACAATAAAATTGGGTTACAGCTTTCATTCAGCTTAACCCAACTCATATTTTTGGATCGTATTTCACAAAATACATACCCAATTGGTATAATTCTTGAAGTTGTGAAATAATGAATTAATTATAAATAACTCTTATATTGATGGTAAAGTCTAAATCAGTCGTTATCATAGACCAAATTGTATTGCAAATAAGTAAAATGGTTATTGGCTGAAATCTGACATATCTTTGGCATTTTACCCATATCTCATTGGATACTCATCTAATTTATATGAACCTAATGGCCATGGAAAGAAGAGACAAAATACTACGTCAGCCAAAAAGGCGACATCGGGCATTTTTATTATCAAAAAGGTGCTGCAAGTGGGTGAACGAGTAGTTAGCCTAAATTATTGAAGATTGAAGTGACACTAAACATATTTCTATTAATTGCCTATATAAGGACACTCTTAGGATATTTTTAACATTTAATAATTCTCTCTTATTTGTTTCTCATTAACATGTATTGTAATCTAGGCTATAGTTCTTGGCAAGGCTAAGAGATAAACTTTTATGTTTAATAAACTTATTTCTATACTTTGATTCTTTGTCAAGAACTACAAATAATTATAAGTTGGGTTGTACGTAAACTCTTATATATTTTATTTTCTATAATCCAGAGGTTATAATTCTCATGTTTCATATATTTTCAACCATACTTTCTTTATTTGATTCTTGTTGAATTATAATTGTTATTGGTTATATTATTTTATAATTGTTTGATATTCAAGTTGATCTTTTACTGCAATATTGTCAAAATAATATATTGTCAATCTTAGATAACTTGTACAAATAAACATGGTTTATATTAATGTTTGCAAAGAGTTTAGTCATATCAAATATATGTGTTATCAAATGTGCTATATATTTTATATATCTTCCGATTGATGATTTGAAATGTGAAACTTTCAATTGAGTTATAAACATTGAATCAAAGTGTAAAGTAGATTTATAAAGCATAATTATAATTCTTGAAGCCTTACTTGCATCATCATAAGACATTTTTCTCAATTCATAAACAATTCTATCTCATCCACTTAAGCCAATTAATTAATTTTCTCCTTTGCGACTACTTTAATATTTTATTTCACCAACCTATTTTGCCAAAAGCTTTCTCGTGGGATCGACACCTCAATCTATACTGTGATAGTTACATTTTGAGTGTAAATAAAATTTGGCACCGTTGCCAGGGAGGCACACTAAGCAAAAGTAGGTTACATTTATCAATATTAAAGTGGTAACTTTGTAAAATTTTAGTTTTAAATTTATTTTTTTTGTTGTAATTTATTTTATTGTTCATAGTTGGTTTTACCACCTAACTTATTTTATTTTTTATAGTAAATTTATTATATTTTATTTTATTTTAATGGCTAGGTCTACCGCCTAACTGAATTTATTTTATTTATTTATTATACTTTGCACTTTATTTCCTTTTATTTATTTATCGCACTTTATTTTATTTTATTTATTTATTGTACCTTATTTATTTATTTATTTATTGCAAGTTTTTCCTTTATTTATTTATTGAAATTTATTTCTTTAGTTATTTATTTTATTTTGATTTTAATGGATGGTTCTACAGCCTAACTTATTTTATTTATTGCACATTATTTTCTTTTATTTATTTATTATACTTTACAATTTATTTTCTTTTATTTATTTATTGTACTTTGCACTTTTTTTTATTTATTGTACTTTTTATTTATTTATTTATTATACTTTTTATTTATTTATTATACTTTATTTATTTATTTATTGTACTTTATAGTGTATTATCTTTTGTTCATTTATTATATTTTATATTTATATTTCATGGTTGGTCTTACAACCTAAATTATTTCTATTTCTTGTTGTGTTCTATTTCACATCTTAATTTTTCCTTGAGAATTTCATTCATTCAAAAAAAATTGTTAGGATGTATGCATCGACTTAAAGACAAATGAGAAAGATTTGTGAGAGCAGTAGAATTAGAATCACCACCACAATTTGTAAGGGAATAGAATTCACTCTCTAGTTCATCTTGTAATTCCAACACAATGAGCCAAAACGAGGATAACCCCGTTATGACTCTAAAAGATTATTTGCATCGTACTCGCATAGTCACATCATCATGCATTATATTTTCACATAATACACCACATTCCAATTTTAAACCTAAAATGATACAACTTCTGCCAACTTTTCATAGTCTAGATAATGAAAATCCTTATGTACATGCCACCTTCCATAACCAACCTGAAGCCATAGACATTGTTAGGCTTAAATTTTATCATTTTTCTTTAAAATACAAAGCAAAGAATTGGCTATAATCTTTGAGGCTAAGAGCTATAGGAACATGGACAGAAATGACCCAAGCATTTTGTCAATAAATACTTCCCACAACACAAAACTAATGGCCTGAAAAGAAAAATTTCTTCCTTCTTCTAAAAAGACAATGAAGCCTTATATCAAGTTTAAGAAAAGGTTTAAAGAGTTGCTAAATCTATGCCCTCACCATGGGTATGAAAATTGGCTCTTGGTTAGCTATTTTTATGAGGAACTCATAATTAAAGAGCGCCAATTTGTCAAAATGATGTGTAATGGGAAGTTTCTTCACAAAGATCCTGAGGAAGCCATAGAAATTCTTAATGACTTAGCCAAATAAGCCTATATATGGACTGAACTTAGTGCTACTAAAAGCATAAATAGGTTACAACCTAGTGGAATTTTTCATCTTAGGGAAGAAGATAGCTTTAAAGCCTAGTTAGAAGTCTTAACTAGAAAATTAGAGGCCTTGAAAACCAAAGATAGAAGGGGTCACCCATATGGTTGCTAGAGTTGAGTACATGATGTTTGTTTTGTCTGTCGAGAACAGAATACATAGCTCAGAATTGCATCACTTATAGTGAGATGAGAGGGATATATAAAGAACAATGTAATGCCCTAGGGATGTACAAGAAGTCTTATTCACCATACTCTGAAACCTATAATCCTAGTTGGAGAAACCACCTCAACTTTAGTTAGAAGTCTGACTATCAAGCCAACAACCATTGGAAGCAAGAACAACAAGCACCCAAGTCTTATGGTACACCTCAATATAATGCACGACTAGCCAAGAGTTCTTTAGAGGATACATTACAAGCATTTATGGAGGCACATAGTAAGACTAATAAAAAATTTAAAACAATTCTTGCACAGGTGGTAGGCGAAAATAAAGAAATCAAGAGTCAAATCACTAAGCTGACCAGTGCCTTAACTGTACAAGGGCGAGGTAAGTTTCTATCTCAATCTCAATCTAATCCAAAAGGACAATTCATAGCACAAGCTTCTACTTCTGATGCACAAAATCTCAAATAAGTCAATGCCATTACTACTCAAAGTGGTAAGATTGTGATGGAGCCTGCTTCTGTAACTAACACATTTACTAGTAGTAAAGATGCCCCCCCTTAAAAAAAGGCTATAGTGGAGAAAGAGCCTGAAAAAAAGTTTTCAATCCCACTACCTTTTCTTCAAGCTCTTCAACCTGTTGGAAAAAATTTAGAAATTCAATGTGAGATTTTAGAACATTTGAAACAAGTTAAGATTAATCTTCCCTTGTTGCATTTGATTAAGAAGGTTCCAACTTATGCTAAAGTCATCAAGAATTTATGCATTATCAAAAGAAAACACCATGTAAAGAAAATTAAATTTTTGGTAGAACAAGTAAGTGCAGTAATTGAACAAAACACCGCCCAATTATAAAGACCGGGGATGTCCCACGATCTCCTGCTGAATTGGAACACATGAGTTTGGTCAAGCTTTGTTGAACTTAGGAGCAAGTGTAAATTTAATGCCTTATTCTATTTATTTGCAATTGGGACTTGGTAATATTAAACTTATATCTGTAGTCTTACAATTAGTTGACCGATCAATCACAAAACTACGGGAAATAGTATAAGATATTTTGTTACAAATTGATAAATTTTACTACCCTGTTGATTTTCTAATTTTAGATACTAATTCTATAGTTAACATAGAGTCTAAAATCCCTCTTATTTTGGGGAGATATTTTTTTGCAACTGCAAACGCTCTTATTAATTGCAGAAATGGTCTAATGAAATTATCGTTTGGGAATATGACACTTGAGGTGAACGTTTTCCATATTGACAAGCAACCACGAGAAGAAGATGAATACTATCATTTATATGTGATAGACACACTTGTGGTGGAGGAAGCTTATAAAAATCATGGCTTTGATTCTTTAGAAAATCTCTTTGATTTTTATTTTGAAGAATTGTATTATCCCGATGAAACAACTTATGTGTTTAGTATTTTTGACTCACAGGATAAAGGGAATCGATTTTGACAGCCACGCTTTAATGAGTTGCCATGAGAGAGGGAGAAACTGAAACTATCAAAGCTCGAGACACCATAAATTGAGCTTTCTCCACTATCCAAAGGTTTGAAACACACATTCTTGAGACCTGATGATACCTTTCCTATCATTATTTCTTCTGAACTTAGTACTGAACAAGAGAAAAAATTGATAAAATTGTTAAAAGAATATAAGTTTGCACTAGGTTGGACCATAGCTGATATTAAAGGTATTTCTCTATTGATATGCTCCCATAGAATTTATTTAGAGGAATGTGGCTAACCTCGTAAGGACCCACAAAGAAGACTTACCTAACAATGAATGAAGTAGGGATGAAAGAGGTCTTGAAACTATTAGATGCGGGTATAATCTACCCAATTTTTTATAGTCAATGGGTAAGTCCAACTCAAGTAGTGACTAAGAAATCTAGCGTTATTGTTGTAGAAAATGAGAATGGGATACCTGTTTCAACTAGGGTAGTAAGTGGGTGGCGAATGTGCATTGATTATAGAAAATTAAACACAACCACTAAGAAATACCATTTTTCATTGCCTTTAATCGACCAAATTTAAGAACGTGTAGCTGGACATCCTTTTTATTGCTTTCTTAATGGGTATTCAGGATATTACCAAATTGAGATAGCTATAAAAGATCAAGAAAAAATCACTTTTACATTCAACATTGCTTTCTTAACCCTATTCTTGTTATTGAGATATTTGATTGTTGAGATATCAATTTTATGGGTCTTTTTCCCTTATCTTTTGGCTACCTTTACATCCTTATAGCTACTAACTATGTATCAAAAAGGGATGAGGTTGTAGCTTATCGTACTAATAATAACATAACTGTGGTAAAATTCTTAAAAGAAAATATGTTATCTAGGTATGGTATGCCACGTCTCATCATTAATGATCAAGGAACACATTTTTGTAACTGCTCTTTTAAAGCTTTGATGTGCAGGTATGGTGTTCTTTATAAGGTTTCCACTACATACTATCTACAGACAAATGGACAAGCCGAGCTAGCTATGAGGTTAAACAGATTTTAGAAAAGACAGTTAACCCGAATTGCAAAGATTGATCTCTACGCCTTTCTAATTTATGGGCATATCGCACTGCATATAAAATCATCTTTAGAATGTCTCTATATCGACTTGTCTATGGGAAAGCTTATCATTTACTTGTTGAGCTAGAGCATAAAGCTTACTGGGCTGTCAAAGCCCTTAACTTTGATTTGAGTGTTGTAGGTATTCAGAGAAAGTTACAATTGTCAGAAATCGAAGAGCTACGAAATGATGCATATGACAACTCCAGGATTTACAAAGCTAAAATAAAAGCAGTTCATGACAAACAGATCTCAAGGAAATAATTCAAGCCAAATCAACGGGTTTATCTTTATGATTCTCAATTGTATTTACACCTTGAAAAGTTGAGATCTCGATGGACTGATCCATTTATGGTAAGGCACGTTTTTTCTAATAGTGCTATCAAAATCGAAGACCCCACTAATAGGAAAAATTTTAAAGTGAATGGACAATGGCTGAAAAGTTATGTGAAAAAGGTAAACCACTCTATGAACCTAGAATAAATCCCTTTTGTGGATCTTGCTTGATCAGGTTCAATCTATCTATACTATATTTTATATTTTGTCTATATGTTATCTTTTGACTTTTTTATTTTTGCTTTTATTTTCTTTCATACTTTATTTTATTTTATTTTCTTCTTTTTCTTTTTCTTTTTCTTCTTCATTGTGATTTTATTTTCCGGTCAAGTGGCGGATATGGTACTCCCTGACTATTAAAGTCGGTTTCTCAGTTCCCTAAAAACTGTCCCTCAAATCGTGCATTTATCTCTTTTCTGTCTTTCAAAATCGATTGCATTCTTGTCAACCTTAAAAAACACTTTCCTTCATTACCTCAAAATGCTCTACTTAAGATTTACAAAGCACGGTATGAAAGACTAAGGCTATTGATGTTAAGTAATATCCTTGCGGATATTCGTTAGTTAATCGAAGCCAAGGTTCGATTATCTGGTGAGTCTGCAAATGATTTTGTTTCTTTTATGTCTAGTCTTAAAAGAAGCTCTTATGCCAAAAGGCGAAGAGCAAAAAGGTTACAAGTCTGTCATAAATGTGTTCGACAGAATTGTAACCGGAGTTGTTGTTCTTTAGAATTTGCATCTAGAAATTGAGAAGATAAAATTCAGTCCATTAAGGATGGACTGAGTAAGGAGTCTTTGGATAATATCCTATTAACTCTTAAGACACATCCTTGTGGGCTCGTGTAACATGAACTTCTCAATTTATGGAATAAATTCAAAAATGAACATCAATGGTATAGTCTCGGGAATTTGATTCTAAAAGACCATGTTTGCCAATTTATAAGAAAATTGAATGGGAAGCTTATCCCCAACCCAAATAGGGCGTTTAAGCCGTTGCTGTACGTAAAATCAGAGGAAGATATGAGTCACAATCACAACTACCTGTAAATACATATGTTTTATTTTCAAATAACTAGTTTATTTCTTTCTTTCGAATAACTAGCATTTCAGGTTTATGTCTTTCTATTTAAACATTAAGAACTATGTTTCATCTGATTTAGGGAGGAGGGTAGTAAACATAAGTTGTATTTTGCATTCTAAAAAAAAAATTTTTAGAAAAGTTTAAAAAAAGAAAAAAATAATGGGGTTCGACGTACCTATTTAATTAAAATGGCAGATTAAAAAGTTTAAGAACATTCTTGAACTTTTGAGACACATTCTAGGTCAAATCAGATTAAGAATGGCAAAGTAAAAATTTTTATTTCTAACTTTTGAAATGTATTTTAACTAACTTGATGTTATTTTTCATGCATTGTTGTTTATTACTTGTAGTCTTGGTAATTCTTATATAAAGCAATTTACTTTTCTACATAGGTATGATTTCAAAATTATTTGGATTGAGTCACTGTTTCTATTTAAGTTACTAAAAAATGACTTCCGAAATATTTTTTAGCACAATGTTAAGCCTTGTGGTAAGATAGATGATTCATTTATATAGCCAATAGAATTTTCATGTTTAAGTATATATTTTTCTAATCTCAAAAATCTTTTGTGAGTAAGTGGAAAGGTTGAGAAAATAGCTTACGAACCTCCATTGATTCTTTGAATTGGTTAATATTTATTTAGATTGATATTATTTGAATTAAGGAATAAGTTGGTTGCATTTGTGTATAAAATATTTTGGTGAGAAACTTTTTTTTATTTTGTAATGCTTCCTTGTATTCTTAAAAAAAAAAGAAAGTAAAATGCATAAAAAAAAAGAAAAAAAAAGAATCAATTCAGCTTAATAAAGTCTTCATTCAATTTTAAAAGACAAATATTTTATAAAGCAGTTTTCTGACCAAGCTATATTTATATTATTCTCATAAGACAATTGAAGTCCTAAAGCTGGTGTATGTTAAGAATTATTGATTTCTAAACGATTGATTTTTCTATCTTTAGATCAATGTTAGTTTGTATGTTTGTCTTTAAAAGTGACTTTTTTGTTTTAGTGCTTAACTGTTTTTCAACTTCATGAGAGAAATCCTAACTTTTTAAACAGTCATACACTTGTAAGGATATGAAGCTGAGTCTTTTACTTGGAAAAATTCTTAAGGTTATATCTGTTGTGGTTTGTGATAAGATGGTTATGGCTTAGTTTACAAACACAAAATTTTTGGAAGTTATAATTGAAAAAACCATAATAGTAATAATGATCTTGAAGTGACTTTTTGTTTGAAATACTTAGGTAATTTTGCATATTCTATTTATGCTTGATTTGCTAGAGACTAGCAATAAGTTGGTTAGGGGCTGTGATGAACACATGAAAATACTTATTTATTAAGAGATTCAGTCACCAGCTAGTGTCACTAATTTTAGTATTTTTGTATTTTTAGCTTAAAATAAATTGTTCTCCGTAAATTGTGATTAATAAATGTTATTTGCACAGATTTAGGTAAAATAGATGTAACTCTCAATGAAGAAATCGAAATAAAGAAATTTTTGAACCTGAAGTAATATAACTCAATCTTACAAAAACTTGAAGCACAGTTGAAAAGTCAAATTCAACATGTTATAGGCCAATAATTGGCATACAATAGAATTGGGTTACAATCTCTGATTAGCTTGATCCAACTCAGGTATTTGGATTGTATTTGGATCATATTATACCTAATCGGTATAATTCTTGAAGCTGCAAAATGCTGACTCAATTATCAATAACTCTTATGTTGATGGTAAAGTCCAAATCAACCGTTTTCATGGACCAAATTGTATTGCAAATCGGTAAAAGAGTTGTTAGTAGAAATCTGACATATCTTTGGCGTTTTGCTTATATCTTATTGGATACTCATCCAAATTGTATGAACCTGATTGCTATGGAAAGAATAGACAAAATGCTACAACTTTTATATCGGCCAAAAAGGTTACATCAGTCATTTCTATTATCAAAAAGGTGTTGTAATTAGGTGAACGAGTGGTTGACCTAAATTATTGAAGATTGAAGTCACACTAAACATATTTTCATTCATTGTCTATATAAGGACACTCTTAGGACATTTTCAACACGTGATAATTCTCTCATATTTTCGTCTCTTTAACATGTATTATAAGCTAGACTAGAGTTCTTGGCAAGGTTAAGAGATGAATGTATAATAAATTACTTCTATACTTAGATTCTTTGTCAAGAACTATAAATGTTTGTAAGTTTATTTGTGCCTAAACTCTTATGCCTAAACTCTTATCTAGTATTTTTCTATAATCCAGAGGTTATAATTCTCATATTTCATATATTTTCAGTCATGCTTTCTTTACGTGATTCTTTTTAATTATAATTGTTCTTGGTTACATTGTTTTACATGTTAATCTTTTACTGCAATATTGTCAATCGATATATTGTCGAACCAGGATAACATGTAAAGACAATAATTATTTGATATTCAAGTTGATCTTTTACTGTAATATTGTCAAAATAATATATTGTTGATCGTAGATAACTTGTATAAATGAATTTGGTTAGTGTTAATATTTACAAAGAGTTTAATCATATCAAATACATATGTTATCAAATGTGCTATATTTTACATATCTTTCGATTGATTGTTTGATATGTGAAACTTTTAATTGGGTTATAAACATTGAGTCATAGTGTAGAGTAAATTTATAAAGCATAATTGTGATTCTCAAAACCTAGCTTAAATCATCATAAGGCTTTTTCCTTAATTCATAGATAATTCCATCTCATCCACTTAAACCAATTAGTTAATTTTCTCTTTGTCACTGCTTTAAAATTTTTACTTCACTAACCTATTTTGCCAAAAGCTTTCTCGTAGGATTGACACCTTAATCTATATTGCGATAGTTGTATTACATGTTAAGCGTAAACATACACTAAGAACCAAGAAAACAAACTACAGTAATTGATCGGAAAAATAAATTTTCTATAGCAATTTATTTCAAACTCGGTCGGATAAATCCATGCTTGGTCACCCTTACTAAAGCTAAATAAATGGAGAAGAGTTCAAGTGGATTGCTCATCATCAGAAGATCTTCAAAGAAATCAAGAAATACTTGACAGGCCTACCAGTTATGTTATAAGCTAAACCACAACGACCTCTTCTTCTTTATATATTGGCTACTTAAGAATCGATCGGCAGCATGTTGACACAAGAACATAACAGTGTTGAGAATGCCATATCTTACCTCATCTTAGTTCTAAACGATGCAGAAACTATATATACGAAGATCAAAAAATTATACTTGGCCTTGTACGTTTCATGCACCAAATTAAGATACTACTTATTACCTACAACAGTGCATGTAATAGGCTATATAGACATCATAAAGTATCTCCTATCAAAGCCGTTCTTGAGAAATCGACTGGGTAACTGAGTGATCGCGTTATCAGAGTTCAATTTAAAATATAGTTTTATAAAGCAGTTAAAGGATAGGCTTTAATAGCTTTCTTAGCTGATCATCCCACACCATACATAAAAGCAAATGATCATGAAATCGACACACTTAGTACAAGCTATCAACTTTGGTTTGACAGCTCAAAGACTAGTCAGGCCGTCGGAGCAGGAATCGTCCTAATATCTCATGTAGGAATAAAAATGAAGATGTCATTTTTCTTGGATTTCCTATGCTTTAATAATCAAGCTAAGTATGAGGCATTGATCATTAGGTTTGAGGTATTTACTGAAATTGAGGTTAAGGACATTGAAGTCAAGGGTGATTCATTGTTAATAATTGAGCAGGTAACCAAAGAATATAGGTTTGAGGCCAATTTATTAGTTCTATACTGAAACAAGGCAAAACATCTCATCCAAGGCATCAACTCTGTCCTGGTCGAGTACTCGACAAGAATAAATAACTTAGAAGCCAACATCTAGCCCAGAGGGCATCAGGGTTCAGACGGACGATTGGAGAAATTCCTTTAATCTACAGATCACAATCTATATATTCCAAGACTACCTAATCATTTACCTACCTTGTAAGTCAATTTAAGTACTAGAGAAATGATTTGATTGCTTACATGAAGAACTCAATCTTACAAGCCAATCACAAAATCAAGATTACCGCACCAAATTTGTTTTTGCGCAAAAAAGTTGTTTAAAAAGGCACCTCTAGGCAAATTATTGAGATTTATTGACCTGATGGAATACATGTATATAATGGCCAAATCTCATAAAGGTTTAGCATGGGCCCACCTTAGCGGTGACTAATGAAGAAAGCGATTTTGAACAATGGATTTTGATGACCAATTATGAGACAGAACTGTCACGACAACGTAAAGGGTTGCGGAGAATGCCAGAAGCACGGGTCGATACAAATCATCCCAGCATAGGAAATGCACTTAGTGATCAGACCTTGACCATTCAAAGGATGGGCTACGGACATAATTAGGAAAATATACCCATCATCATCCAAACAACACACGTTCATCCTTGTGGTGATCGATTACTTTACAAAAAGGGTAGAAATCATCCCATTGAAGACAATCAATCAACAATCAGTCATTAAATTTATCAAGAAAAACATTATTTATAGACATGGTCTGCCCGTGTTAATTACAACCAATCAAGGAACGATCTTTACTATGGAATAGATGGTAAAATTTTCTAAAGAATTCGGCTTTAAGTTAATTTATAGTACACTTTACTATGCACAATCGAATGGCTAAGCCGAGTCAACAAATAAATTCATCATCTAAGGGTTGAAAAAGATGATATTTAATAGCCCTAATTCATGGCATGAGAAACTTCAAAAGTTACTATAGGCAAACATAGTCAACCCAGGAACGGCCACTAGCACCTCACCTTATTATTTAGTTTATGGCATGAGGTCATGGTTCCAATAGAACTAACTAGAAGCTCACTAAAAAGGCAATACCAGAAAAACCTAGACCATGAGCAATATCAGGATGCCATGGTTGAAGAAATGAATGAATTAAATGAACATCACCTTAAAGCTCTAAATCGCCTTAAGATTAAAACGAAGAAGGTAGAGAGAGCTTATAACAAAAAGGTTAAGATTAAGACCTTTAATAAGGACGACCTTGTCTGGAAGACAGTTCTATCAATAAGCTCCAAGCAAAACGAACTCAAAAAGTTCAATGCCAATTGGGAAAGACCATTCAAGGTGGCTAAAATCTTTGGCAATAGGGCATATTTGTTAGCGTTTTAGATGGAGAAATAGATCCCGGGTTGATCAATGGTAAATATTTGAAGACTTACTGGCTGAGTATGTACGACGGAATTGATAAGACAATTTTTCAATAAAACTTGGCAATCACAATACTAGTCTAGAGTCAAGAAAAGTCACTGCAAAACTTCAAATCGGTTAAGAATTAGGTCGATTCACAATATTTAGTTGACCTTTGTAATTCTGTTAAAGTCGATCCATTTTACTCAACTTAATTATAACTGAGTGGTCGATGTTATTAGGCTGGTCTCATGTTAATATTGATAAAATTAATGAAGAGTTGATCGAATTTTTTTGATTTATAAGTATTAAAAATTGGTCGATTGTGTGAAATGAATTAATTTGTTAAGTTTGTCGTAAATATCTAAATAGACACAAAGGAGATGATTTCAAATAATAATGCTTCATTCATTTAAAAAGATTTATAGGAATGGAGCCTCCGTTGGCCATTTACATTTTTTCTAGAATTAAGCAAAAATCAGTAATGGTAGAATCGACCTCTTTCACATCATTTTCAGCCTTCAGAATAAAGGCATCCTTCAGCTTCATCTTCTTAAGTTCACTTTTCTTTAGGTGAAGCTCTAAGACTTGCTTGCCCAAATCAAGTGAGCGGGTCATTCTTTCCACTTCCTCCTTTAGCTCTGTCATCTTTTGCTTAACGACCCTACTCTAGTCCCCAAGCTCGTGCACTTCAGACATCAGTTGGACCTCCAAATGTTCCAAAGATGCCTTTTCTTTGGCTTTCTTAACTATTTGAATGGCCGATTGCTGCTTCTTTGTAGTAGAGGTAAACAAAGCTGCAAAGTCATCTATTTGTGTCTTCAAACCGACTGAAACATTGTCGCCTATAGCATTGTCAGACATAAATTTGAGCTCTGGTTCACTTCAATAACTCATTGATCGTATATCAGCAAATTGACCATTCGTACCTTCAACCCCTTTAGCTCATCAATTACGGCCTTGACTTTATTCTGAATAAATGAAGAGAGAGCATGAGATAGCGTTTGAGAAGACTTGTTAACTAATTCTTCAACGAATGCAGAGTTTAGCCTATCACTAGAAGTTGGGGAGTGACTGGCAGGAGTCGACCGCCCAACTAGAGTGCCAGATTGGAAAGAAGTGGTCAATTCAGAAGGTGTTTTTGAATGAATAATCTTTATTCTTGTTGATTTCTTGATGGTCCTTTGCACAATCAAAATACACTAAAACGCTAACGGGGTTTACTTTGACACGTTTTTTAGGAGGAGCCAAGTCTTCCTCCACTTCTGTTGGTGGGGCATCTAAAGTGGTCGGCACGGCCTCTAAAAAAATAGACAAGAAAAACCAATATCATAATTAAAGCTGTAGTGAAAAGAAAATACAAATGTTACCATGAAAAATAGAGTCGCTAACCATTGTAACTAGTTCAGGATCTAATAAGGTATTTTATAGTCTTTTAGATACAAGCTGGTCCATATAGGTTGATTTTTCTTCCTAGTTGAAAGGCCTCCAGCTATACTGAATTTTGTAGATGGTATAGGTAGTTTCCGATCAATAAAAGGTCATTCAAAGAAAACCTCCTCAAGCCATAGGCTGCCTTCGTGAACTTACTTGGTTTGGCGTTCAATGGCTACCCAATTGTGTTTCAAGACCAATTCCCTATACCTTTGGTAACTTAAACATTTTATTTCATCTAAGTTGTTACAATTATATTTAAAACCAAAACACTGCTCAAAATCTATAATCTCGTAGATGAGCTTACACTTTATCCTTTATTAGTCAACCTGCACAGTATCATCAAGACCAGTGTCAGCTATAAAATCATGCAAAAGTATAATTTTTTCTATAGGCATTGTAAAATAAAGGGCAACCAGTTCCTCCCAGTATTGGTTAAAAAACTCAAGCCAACCTGGAGAAATGGGAAGATCGATTATTTGGAGCTATTTTTGTAACTCTATATTTGCAACGGTGGTTTCTTGAACAAAACTTAAACTCTTAAAGACCACCCGAGCTTTAAACTTTTGATCAGTTGAAAAAATGATGAGATGAGGGACGGCCTAAACTAGCCAAAATTGGCGGCTTACCCATTGAGGGTGGTAAGTCTCAGTGGCAAACTTGTTATTACCAGCAGCAATAATAGCACCATGGTGGAGATCCCTGGTAGTGAAGCAGGTGACCTAAGATGTATGCCAGTTGATATCCAATTCAACCACTTTCGGAGAAGACAATTGACCTTGATAAGCCAGACGAGTCCACTTGGGGCCAAAAAAGGCTGGCCTAAGCGACAAAATAAGGGATCATCTAAAGAAAGGGTTGAATAAAAGAAAGAAAAGACATCCTCAAAATTCCCTTGGTCGAGTTGCTATTGGATTAACTAAGGGGCATAACAACGAATGCAACTTTCAGGAAGCTGAGATGTGACTTTGAAAAATGAGAAAAATACGCGACGATCCAAAAATAAAGTATCTAAAAGGGGACACATGCAATAGGAAAAGTTGACTAAAAGGTGACTTTGAAAATTGAGGAAAATAAGCGACGATCCAAAAATAGAGTATCTAAAAAGAGACACGTGTAATAGAAAAAATTGGTGCCATCAGCAATGGTGATTGCCACCTTTAGGTATTCCCTAGTTATCTTCTAAGAAGATGAGTAAAGTGTATACTTACTCAGCCAAAAGAGTAAGAAAATGATATTCTACCATAGATAGATTGGTCGTTTCTCCCTAAAGTAAGTCATAAACTTTCCAAAACTTGCTTCTAACCTAGAATAGTCTTAGACAGAACCTATTGAAAGATCAGCATTAATGTTGACTTTATAAACAGGGATATTAAAACGAACGGTCAGATCATATAAAGTAAGTGTCATAAATTCAAACTTTAAACAGAAGACGTTCAAAGCTCTAAACCAAAATAGGAGAATGGTCGGTATCAATCCATTATGTAAAGGTATTTGATACTTAGATAGTTGGATTAAATCGTAAACCCCAGTCTACTTCCATAGACTTGAAGTGGCATTCGAGGCAATTTAACCAACCTATATAATCATTAGACGATTTTGGCCAAGACCTAATGGATTTAGAAGTCGAACACACAGACATGTTAAGTGGTTTACCAAACCTAAGTAGATCATTTTGATGAGCAGGAAAGAAATCAAAATATTAAAGAATTACATGGATATTATAAGGACCTAGAATATACTAAGAGGAGTCAGATTTATAAGACAATACCTTATAAATGACTTGTTCATCGACCAGTCTTGACTTGAAAAGTAACTCTAAGGGCATTTCCTGAGCTTTGGTCGATTTGGATTTTTTGGAGCGAGGGGCAGTCGATTTAAAGGCAATTAGAATTGCTACATGGATTAAAAGGGGAATTAAGATAAACAAGCAATAAAGCAAGTAGTGAAGATCAGATAAAAAGTGTTAAAGGTTTTACATTGAATATGAATAAAGATGAAGTTGTAAGTTGAAGAACACTTGAGGATTACTTGCCTTGGAAAGTTGTGAGAAGAGAGAGCTTTAAAACCAATAAAAGTAAAAATAAAGCTCTTCTCCTTTTATAATGGCATGAGGCAATTAAAATGAAATGACACACTCGAACAGCCTGGTATTTAATGAAGAGTCAATCAGAATATTTTTACTCTCAATGAGTTAATAGGGATAATGATTAGACCGTTGCTAATAATTACTAATATTTAATGACATGACGGTTATCAGAATGGTTAAAAGGTGAAAAGTCTATCTAAAAGATATTAAATGCCAAGAGTGAGTCAGTCTAAAATTATGAGGTAAAAGTAATCTTTAGAATCCAAAGGCAACGATTGATTTATAAAGGTTCGGGAAATGTCATGGACGACTTCGGCTTTTAATAGTTAAAGAATTTAAGACCTACTAGCATGACTGGGATGACATTCATAAAAAAGCAAAAGATTAGTAGGCGATCTCAAAAGCTCGTGATCTTTAGGCCGATATTCCAGCACAAAGGACAAGTTTTAATATAATGGACAATTTAGGGCGATTCCATGAGAAACCTTTATGATAGATAAAAAGTAATCAAGGCCGATTTATTTGATGTTATAAACTTGATAGGTGATCAATCAGGCCATTAACATGAATTTGATAATGAAAAACGGCCGACTTATTGGGTTGAAATCGTGCTTCGGGCAATTTCAAAGAGTGGTTCAAACGAAGATAGAACAAGGAATTACAAGACACTTTTAATAAGATTATATTTCGTTAGGTCGATTAGTATAAAATGTAATTGGATGATAAGTGTAATATAATTAAAGGCTGGACTGATAAAATGATGTTCACAATAACCTTAAGCACATAAACTATGGTGATTTCAGAATGACAAGATAATCCTTTGAGACGGGGTCCTCCAGGCGATATCTGAAATATTGAATAATAAAGTATGATGTCGGGTGATTTGTGATTGATAAACTTGTAGCAAGCGATTTTTGGTCGACTGGTGTTGCAAGACTTGATAAAATTATTTATTTAATCGGCTTGTAGGGGGTATTGTTAATGCCAGCCTAAAAAAGTACCTCGTGGGCTTTTTCATTTTAAAGATCCTTGGCCCAATGGTATGTTATAGCTTATTAGGAGTTTGTACATAATAGAAAATTGTATATAATAGGAAGTTGTATATATTAAGAATTCTTTTCTTTGTAAAAGTAGGTTTTGTATAGGGTTTTGTAGCCTATAAATATGGCTTGTTTTTCATTATAAATCATCAGTTATTCAATACACATAATACACAAGCTTCTTAACTTTTTATCTTTTTATCATTCAACCCAGGACTCCGTGTCCTTACTTGTTGAAAATCCCGCAGCCTTATTGTTAGAGCTTCGCATTGTCTTTCTCCGAGAAGAACCTAAGCTCAGTAATATGCTTGCTGCACCATAGCCCTGGTTTAGCAATAAACTGCACTTGTTGGCAAAATTTCTTAGTCTCGACTTCTCTCAAATTCAGGGCGACGTCTATCTAGCCAGACACAAAGCATACACGAACCTAAACTTTATTTCACAAACACTGTGATTTAATTATCTTGATGTATTTATATCTAGCTGCTGGCAGTTATAGGACTCCAACTGGTAAAAAAGATCTCATTATATTCGACTATTTGAAAAGTGATTGTATTAAGGACTTTCTTTGTTCTAAAACTAGAAGCAAAAGGCTCTAATGCTGGGTATGTAACTTTCTAATAAGTGGAAATATTTCCACGATGATTATTTAGGACTCACTCCATTAACATTCCCCAAAACCAAGGTGGATGAAAATGTTTACAAATGGCTAGCTGAATTCAGAAGAAACTGTGATATTTTGGACTTAAAAATAACTACACCATGCACCCAAACATATTACAAGCCCATATCTGGACTATATTGATTTATCTCCTGTTGGCCAATATAAATTTAGGAGTGAACATTTTTTGAACTGAACCGACTCAGTTTGTTTATGCTTTTAAGTTATTTTCTTTAGAATCGATCAATTGAGTTCAATTCGGTTCAAAATTGAAAAAAAATAAGTCAAATAAAGAAAATGGAAAAAAAAAACCAAGATTCAAATCAAACTGAACTGATTAAGTTCGGTTTAGTTAGGTGGTCAGTTTCGCTGATTGGTTCAGTTTCAGATCGAACAACCAAAACTGACTTTACCTAGACCAATGAATTTCATTGTGTATTGGAAGTAATCCCTATGACTTACATATCTGTGTTCATTGTTGAAAAAGGGCTAGCACTGTTATGAGTGTTTAGTGCCCAGACTCTTAATACTTCACTCCTCACATTAGGTCATGTTGTTTTCTTATTGCTCAATTCCTTGAGATGCAACTTTTTGTTATTGGTAAAAAAATGTGCTACCCCTTTGCGATATGCATTTTCCTATCTGAAGATTGATAAATTAACAAGAATCAAATGATAGGTTCTAAGTGTAGCTTCTCATTGGACCACTTGTTTGTTAGTGGTTTTTCTTTTTTTTTTTCATGATAAAATCTCATTTAATTTGAAATTATATGGCATTTAAGGTCTCTTTTAGAACATTGCTATCTCATTGGACCACTTGATTATAGATCATGCTAGCTATGAAATCCAAGTAATTCTTCCCTCTAATATTTATTTTTCTAGATAGTTGTTACATTTAACTATGCTTTGCCATTTTGCTATGCTAGTGTACCTTACGGATTGCTGTAGGGCACTTCATATATCAAACTTTTGCATCAAGTTTCTTAGTCTCCCTTATTCATGATCTTGGCACATAGGAATCTCTAAATCTCTTGTTTCAAGATTTTTCAATGGAATGGTAACATTTTACTGTTTTCCAAGTCCAATTTTGTCTAGATCACAATAGCTCATTTCAATTTTCAACCAAATACTACAATCAATTTCTGTACTAGGACTATATTTCAACATATGGTTCCTCTAATGTTTCTTTTTCCCATTTTGCAGTTGCAGTATATGATTAAGGCACCCATCTCCGAGATTTTGCCAAGAATGCATGTTTGAGTTTTTGGCAAGATCCGAAGCAAATAATACTTTTGGCCATTAATGAATAACAATATTTTTTTTTTTTGAGTTTTAATCATACATACCACCCCTTTCTTAGAGACTTATAATTTATTTAACCACGAATTCAAATTGTTCATTTTATTAATCAAAGATGGGAAGCAATGACTTTTTACCCCCTCTTTATGTCAACAAACTTATTTAGTACATTGATGTAAACTCAATAACAAAACCCATTAATTTTGCTTAATAATATATGAAAGTTTGTGTTCGATAAAGTTTTCAAGTATTTTATAACTGAAAATCAATTTTGCATAACAACCATTATTTGCTTAACATTTTTATTTTTTGTTTAATAAAGTTGTCAAGTATTTTATAACTGAAAATCAATTTTGCATAACAACCATTATTTGCTTAACATTTTTATTTTTTGTTAGATAAAGTTGTCAAATATTTTATAACTAAAAACTAATTTTCTTCGATATTTTCATTTGTGCTCTACAAATATGTTGAGCAAAGTAACAAATTCAATTTTGTTTAACAGAATTTCGAACTAAAAATGCTCGACAAGGATCAACAATTTCCTCAACCGAATTAACGTGTTTGCATATGCTAATAGAGATAGGGTAAACTAGTCTTTACACTCTCATTTTTTATTAATAAAATGGATGAATTGAAGTTATGACTAAATAAATTAAATATTTTTATAGATGATTAAACCCTTTTCTTTTTTCACAAGAATGATTTGAGAGTTGTCGAGACTTATCTAGATCAAATTTATCTATAGTCCAAGTATACGAGAGAGATTTGAACCTCTAATTTCAATTTTAAAATAGAAAAAGTGACGAGTACTGGAATAAAGAACGACTATTAAAGACAAACTCGACATGACTTTTTGTTGGGATACCACCTTTTTTTCAACCCATATATCATATGAATGATATTGAATTTACATGAGAATATTATCTAAGTTGAAAGCTATAAAGCAAAGAAAGGCCAATTTAATGGGACAAAAAGCGATATTTTGCTACTTCGAAAAAACTAAATTTCGGTTGGCTTTAAAAGTATTCCAATCTTGACATTGCTTCTTTTGCTAATCATGTCCTTTATTCGAATGGTTCATATTATAGTTTATATTAGATGCTTGCTAATAATAGAGTTTATGGTATTTGAATCTTTTAAGTTTTTGTAAAATTAATTGAAAGATTTTTTTTAATTTTAAAAAAGTTTAAAATACTCTCGTTTGTCAATGTTTTATTTTAATTCAATTTTTATTAAACAAAATAGGTCGTTATTGTTTTACCTTTGATTGACCAAAAAAATTAAAAAATTTAATATAATTAATTTGAAAGTTCAACAATGAGCATTATGCCGAGAATCCTAACCACAAAGGGGGAAAAAATCAAAACAATAAATATTACTATCAAGGTTTGAATTTTGATTAATAACATGTTAAACAAGAAGCCTCGTCACTCTACCGATGCCACTTTTCGACAATAAAGCAATAACAAAAAATATTGAAACACAAGTATCTAATCGCAAAAAGAAACAAAAAAAATTAAAGGGAAAAGGACATAGGGACTCCCAAGTTATAGTAAAATTCTTATTCATATCCTATACATTTTAAAAGGGTTATTCAGACTCCTATCAGATGACAGATTCTGTGAAAATTAACCCCAAAAATGGATAACTTGTCTTTTAATTTTTCAACAGGGCTAAATTATTAAAATTACTATTATGCCTCTGTATTTAAAGTGAAAATTTATTGAAATTACTATTATACTCATGTATTTAAAGTGAAAAGTACTGGTATGCCCTTTTATTTAAAAAAAAAAGTATTATTTTACTCTTGTATTTGAAGTGAAAGTATTATTATTCCCTTATATTTTAAATGAAGAATAAAAATAGGGGTAAATATACTTGATGGGACTTGAACCCACGACCTTTAAATATAATTCAAATTCTTTAACTATTAGGGTGTATGTGCTTTGTTGACACTATGTTATTTACTATCTATATATTAAATACAGCACCAAAATCACCGCCACCAACCAGCATTGGCCAACGTTGACCGACTCTCTATCTATATAGTATCGGAGCCAGCTTGTATTTTTTCATTTTTTGGCTGCAATTTTCGTATTAACGTACTTGCAATCACCACGGTTCGATCTCTCTAACAACACATTTGCACTCATAGTGGTTGTCTTTTACAACGCACTTGTTACTCTTTGACAATATTATCACTTTCCTACAATGATTAATTTGTAATAAATACGAGTATTGTAGAGGATTCATTTGTAAGCACTGACTGGAGGAATGATTTGATTGCTTATATGAAAAACTTAAGCTTATAGGCCGATCGCAAAATCAAGATTACAGCTACAAAATTTGTTTTTTTTTTGTAGAAGAGTTGTTTAAAAAGGCACCTCTAGGCAAATTATTGAGATGTATCAGTTCAAAGGAATGCATACCTGTAATGACCAAATCTCATAATGGCTTCGTAATGGCCTACCTTAGCAGAGACTAATGAAGAAAGCGATTTTGAAGAATGAATTTTGGTAACCAACTATGGGATAACTGTCACGACTACGCAAAGGGTTGCGAAGAATGCCAAAAGCACAAGTCGATACAAATTATCTCAGCACAGAAAATGCACTCAGTAATCATACCTTGGCCATTCAAAGGATGGGCTATGGACATAATTTGGAAAATATACCCATCGTCATCCAAACAGCACGCATACATCCTTGTGGCGATCGATTACTTCACAAAATGGGTAGAAGCCATCCTATTGAAGACAATCAATCAACAATCAGTCATTAAAGTTATCAAGAAAAATATTATTTATAAACATGACCTGCCCGTGTTAAAAAATACCAACCAAGGAATAGCTTTACTAGGGAAGATATGGTCAATTTTTTTTAAAGAATTAGACTTCAAGCTAATTCATAATACACTTTACTATGCGCAGTCGAATGGCCAAGCCGAGTCAACAAACATATCCATCATTCAGGGGTTGAAAAAGATAATTTTTAATAGTCCCAAGACATGGCGTAAGAAACTCAAAAATATGTTATGGGAAAACTTATAGTCAACCAAGAAACTACTCATATTAAATATGACCAACCAAGGAATAGTCTTTACGAGGGAAGAGAGGGTCAAATTTTTTTAAAGAATTAGACTTCAAGCTAATGTATAGTACACCTTACTATGCGCAGTCAAATGGCCAAGCCGAGTCAACAAACAAATCCAATATTCAGCGGTTGAAAAAGATGATTTTTAATAGTCCCAAGGTATGGCATGAGAAACTCCAAAATGTGTTATGGGCAAACCATTGTAAGCCAAGAAATGACCACTGGCACCTCACTTTATCTATTAGTTTATGGGCACAAGGCCATAGTTCCAATGGAACTAACTAGAAGCTCACTAAGTAGGCAGTACCAGAACGACTTAGACCATCAGCAATATCAAGATGCCATGGTTGAGAAAACGAACAAATTAAATGAACATCACCTTGAAGCTCTAAATCACCTTAAGTTTCAAAAGAAGAAGGTAGAGAGAGCTTAGAACAAAAAGGTTAGGATTAAAACCTTTAACAAGGAAGACCTTGTTTGGAAGGAAATCCTCTTAATAGGCTCCAAGCAAAACAAACTCGAACATTTGAGTGCCAATTGGGAAGGCCCGTTCAAGGTGGCTAAAATCCTCGGCAATATGGCATATTTATTGAGCTTTTTATCTGGAGAAATGGATCTCGGGTCGATCAATGGTAAATATTTGAAAACTTATCAGCCGAGTATGTGCGAAGGAATAGATAAGACAATATTTTAGTAAGATATGGCAATCACAATACCAGTCCAGATTTAAGAAACCTCTAAAATTCTCAAGTCATTACAAAACTTCAAAGCATTTAAGAATTAGGTCGATTCACAATATTTGGTTGACCTTTGTAATTTCGTTAAAGCCCTTGATTTAATTATAACTGAGTGGTTAATGTTATTAGGCCGGTCTCATGTTAAACATTGATCAAATTAATGAAAAGTTGATCGAATTTTTTCGATTTATAAGTATTACAAATTGGTTGATTGTGTAAAATGAATTAATTTTTTAAATTTGTCGTAAATATCTAAACAAACATAAAGGAGGCTTGTTTAGACTTACAAGAAAAGGGCCTCTATTGGCCCTTTACATTTTTTCTAGAATTGAATAAAAATTGTCAACGGCAGAATTAACAGTTTTCACATCATTTTTAGCCTTTAGAATAAGGGCGTACTTTAGCTTCAACTTCTTAAGTAAACTTTTCCTTGGGCGAAGCCCCAGGACTTGCTTGCCCAGATTAAGTAAGTGGGCCGTTCCGCTTCCTCCTCTCTTATTTTGGCCAAGGCACTCTCCAGCTCTTTCATCTTTTGCTTAACGACCCTACTCTGGTCCCCAAGCTCTAACACTTCAGACATCAATTGGACCTCCAAACGATTCAGGGATGTCTTCTCTTTGACTTCCTTAACTATTTAAATAGCCGATTGCTGCTTCTTTGTGATAGTGTAAACGAAGCCGCAAAGTCATCTATCTGTGTCTTCAGACTGACTAAAACATTATCTCATGTAGGATTTTCAAACAAAAATTTAAGCTTTGGTTCACTTCAATAACCTGCCAATCGTCCATCAACAAATCAACCCCTACTCTGGTCCTTAAGCTCTTACACTTCAGACATCAATTGGACCTCCAAACGATTCAAGGATGTCTTCTCTTCGACTTTCTAAACTATTTAAATGGCTGATTGCTACTTTTGTTGCAATAGAGTAAACGAAGCTGCAAAGTCATCTATCTGTGTCTTTAGACCGACTAAAACATTGTCTCCTGTAGCATTATCAAACAAAAATTTAAGCTCTGATTCACTTCAATAACCTGTCAATCGTCCATCAACAAATCAGCTATTCGTTCCTTCAACCCTTTGAGCTAATTAATTACAGCCTTAACTTCATTTTGAATAGATGAAGGGTGAGCAAGAAACATCGTTGAAGATGATTCGTCAACCAATTCTCGTTATCACTAGACTATTCTACAAGTAGGGCTGATGGAACATCAAAAGCCAAGGTTGCAACATATCAAGATATCCTCTTTAGAGCAGTCTTTCTGAAGGGTTAAGGCCAGAGAGCTTAAAGAGCTAGAGGCGATTCTCTAAAAAAATGGGATTATAAGATAAAGCTAGAGGAGTCAAGGGCTATTCTTCTATGAATGCAAGGCTTGGCCTATCACTAGGAGCTAGGGAGTGACTAATAAAAGTCGACCGCCCAACTGGAGTGCCAGATTAAAGAGAAGCATTCGATTCAGAATATATTTTTGAATGAATGACCTTTATTCTTGTTGGTTTCTTGGCGGTCATCTGCACAAAAGTAGTAAAGTTATTAAAAAGATCAAAATACAAGTGAAAAGCTAACGAGGCAATCCTTTACTTTGACAATTTTTTTGGAAGAAGCCAAGTCTTCATCCACAACTGTTGATAGGGCATCCAAAGTGGTTAGCGCAGTCTCTAAAGAAATAGACAAGAAAAATTAATATCATAATTAAGGTCATGGTTAAAAGAAAATACAAATGTTACAAATGTTATCATAATTTTTTTATAATCTTTTAGATACAAGCCTACCCATGTAGGTCGATTTTTCATCCTAGTTGAAAGGCCTCCCACTATACTGAATTTTACAAATGGTATAGGTGGTTTGGCTCGACAAAAGGGCATTCAAAGAACACCTCCCTAAGCTGCAGGCCGCCTTCACGAACCTACTTGGTTTAACGTTCAATGGCAGCCAAGCTGAGCTCCAAGATCAATTCCCTATACCTTTGGTAACTTAAATGTTTCATTTCATCTAAGTTGTTACAATTATATTTAAAACCAAAAAACCGCTCAAAATTTATAATCTCTTATATGAGCTTACCTCTTGTATTTTATCGATCGACCTGCACAGCATCATCAAGACCAGTGTCAACTGCAAAATCATGCAAAATTAGAAATTTTCCTATTAGCATTGTAAAATAAAAGGCAGCCAATTCTTTCCAGTATTGGTCAAAAGACTCAAGCCAACTTGGAGAAATGGGAAGATCGGTTATTTGGAGCAATTTTTATAACTCCATATTTATAATGGTAATCTCTTGAACTAAACTTAGACTTTTAAAGACCACCTAAGCTTTAAAATTTTGAATAGCTAAAAAAAAGATGGGATGAAGGACAGCCTGAACAAGCCCAAATTGGCAATTTACCCACTAAAACTGGTTAGTCTCAGTGCCACACCTATTGTTATTAGTAATAGCAATAATAGCACCGTGGTGGAGATCCCTAGTAGTGAGGCAGGTGACCTAAGATGTATACCAGTTTATTTTTTATTCAACCACTTTCGAAGAAGACGACTGACCCTGATAAGCTTAACGAGTCCACTTAGAGCCAAAAAGAATTGGCCTAAGGTGACAAAATAAAGGATCGTCTAAAGAAGAGGTTGAATAAAAGAAAGAAAAAACATCCTCAAAACTCCTCTGATCGAGTTTCCATTGGATTAATCAAGGGGCATAGCAACAAAGATGACTTTCAAGAAGTTAAGAGGTAACTTTGAAAAATGAGAAAAATAAGTGACGATCCAGAAATAAAGTATCCAAAAGGGGACCATGTGTAATAGAAAAGTTGGTTCCATTAGCAATGGTGATTGCCACCTTTAGGTATTCTCTAGTTATCTTATGAGAATAAAGGCAAAGTCCATACCTACTCAACCTAAAGAGTAAGAAAGCGATATGCTCTACCATAGAGATCTTGGTAAGTCATGAACTTTCAAAAACTTGCTTCTAACCTAGAATAGTAGAGGCTAACAGATCCTACTAAAATATCAGCATTAATGTTGACCTCATGGATAGAGATGTTGAAGAGAATAGCCAAATCATATAAAGTAAGGTTCACAAAGCTGAACCTTAAATAGAAGACGTTCAAAGCTTTAGACCAAAATAGAATAGCAGCCGATATTAGTCCATTATGTAATAGTATTTGATACCTAGACAGTTGGATTAAGTCATAAACCCAGTCGACTTATAAATAAACTTGAAGTGTGGTTCGATGTGATTTAACCAACCTACATAATCATTAGACAATTTTGGCCAAGACCTAATGGATTTAGAAGACGACCACACAGACAGGTTATGTGGTTGACCAAACCTAAGTGGGTCATTTCAATGAGCAAGAAAGTAATTGAAATATTGAGGAATGACATAGATATTATAAGGACCTAGAATATACTGGGAAGAGTCGGATTTATAAGATAATACTTTATAGATGACCTGGTCATCGACCATTCTTAACTTAGAAAGTAACTACAATGGTGTTGCTTGAGCTTTAGTCGATTTGGATTTTTTGGAGAGAGGGGCAGTCGATTTAGAGGCCATTAGAATTGCTATATGGATTAAAAAAGGAATTAAAATAAACAAGCAATAAAGCAAGCTGTGAAGATCATAGTAAAAGTGTTAAACGTTTTACCTTGAATATAAATAAAGAAGAAGTTGTAAGTTGAAGAACACTTGAGGATTATTTTCCTTGAAAAGTTAAGAGAAGAAAGAGCTTTAAAACCAATAGATGTAAAAATGAAGCTCTTCTAATCTTATAATGGCATAAAGGCAATTAAAATAAAAGTTCACACTCAAACAGTCAGGCATTTAATGAAGAGTCAATCAGAATAGTTTTACTCCCAATGAGTTAATAGGGGTAATGATTAGACTGTTGATAATAATTACTTACATTTAATAACATGACGGTTATCAGAAAGGTCAGATAGTGAAAATTTTATCAAGAAGATATTAAATGCCAAGAGTGAGTCAATATAAAATTACGAGGTAAAAGTAATCTTTAGAATCAAAAGGCAACGACCGATTTATGAAGGTTCGGAAAATGTCATGGATGACTTCGACTTTTAATAGTTAAAGAATTTAAGACCTACTAGTATGACTGGGATGATATTCACAAAAAAAGTAATAGATTAGTAGACGATCGTATGCACTCATGATCTTTAGAGCATTATTCCAATACAAAGGACAAGTTTCAATACGATGGACAATTTAGTTTGATTCCATGAGAAACCTTTATGGTAGATAAAAAGTAATCAAGGCTGATTTATTTGATGTTATAAACTTGATAAGTGATCAATTAAGCCACTAAGATGAATTTGATAATGAAGAACGATCGACTTATTGGGTTGAAATCATGCTTCGGGCAATTTCAAAGAGTGGTTCAAACGAAGATAAAACATTAGCAATTACAGGACGATTTTAATAAGATTATATTTTGTTAAGACGATTAGTATAAAAATTAATTGAATGATAAGTGTAATATAATTGATGATTAGACTGATAAAACGATGTTCAGAATGACGTTGAAGCACAAATACTCAGGCGATTTCAGAATGACAAGATAATCCTTTGACACAGGGTACTCTAGGCGATATCTGAAATATTGAATCCTAAAGTATGATCCCCGGGCAATTTATGAGTGATAAACTTGTAGCAGGCGATTTTTGGCCGGCTGGTATTGCAAGCCTTGATAAAATCATTCTTTTGATCGGCTTGTAAGGGCCACTGTTAATGCCAACCCAAAACATTACCTTGTGGGCTTTTCCATTTTAAAGATCCTTGGCCCAATGGTATGTTATAGCTTATTTAGGAGTTTGTACATAATAGGAAATTGTATATATTAAGAATTATTTTCCTTGTAAAAGTAGGGTTTGTATAGGGTTTTATAGCCTTAAAATATAGCTTATTTTTTTATTATAAATCATCAGGTATTCAATACACATAATATAAAAGCTTTTTAACTTTTTTTTTATCATTCAACTTAAAACTGTGTCCTTGCTTGTTAAAGATCTCGCTGCCCTATTGTTAGAGCTTCGTTTGTCTTTCTCCAAGAAGAACTCGAGCTCAGTAATACGCTTGTGCACCATAGCCCATGTTTAGCAATAAATTGCGCTTATTGGCAAAAACCCTTAATCTCAACTTCTCTCGAATCAAGGGTGACCTCTATCTAGCTAGACATAGAGTATACACGGACCCAAACTTTATTTTATGAACACCATGATTTATTGATCTTTATGTATTTATATCTAAATATTGGCAGTTATGGGACTCCGAATTGGTATAATAGATCTCATCACATCCAACTGTTTGAAGTTGTATTAGGGACTCTTTTTGTCCAAAAGCTAAAAGCAAAAGGCTCTAATGCTAGGTGTGTAACTTTCTAATAAGGTGGATACTACCATGATTATTTAGGTTTTATACTACCATGATTATTTAGGACTCACTCCATTAGCATTCCCCAAAGCCAAGGTGGATGAAAATGTTTACAACTAGCTAGCAGAATTCAGAAGATATTGTGATATTTTGGTCTTAAAGATAATTGTACCATGCACCCTAACACGTTACAAGCCTATATCTAGATCATATTGATTTATCTCCCATTGGCTGATTTAAATTTTAGGTGTGGGCATTTTTTGAATTGAACCGATTCGATTTGCTTTTGCTTTTAAGTTCTTTTTTTAGAACCGATCAGTTTAATTCAATTTGGTTCAATTCGGTTCAAAACAGAAAAAATAAGTCAAAATAAAGAAAATTTTAAAAAAATGAAGAATCAAATCAAACTGAACTGATTAAGTTTGGTTTAGGTAGGTGTTCGATTTTATAGATTGGTTCAGTTTCAGACCGAACAACCAAAATTGTCTTTACCTAGGGCTAATGAATTTCATTGGGTAAATCCCTATGACTTAGATATCTATGTTCATTGTAGAAAAATGGATGGTACTGTTAAGAGTGTTTAGTACCTAGGCTCTTAATTTCTTCACTCCTCATATTAGGTCATGTTGTTTTCTTATTGCTCAATTACTTGAGATGCAACTCCTTGTTATTGGTAAAACAATGTGCTACCATTTTGCAATATGCATTTTTGTATCTGAAGATTGATAAATTAACAAGAATCAAATGATAGGTTCTGAGTGTAGTTTCTCATTGGACCACTTGTTTGTTAGTGGTTTGTTTTTTTTCTCAATAGAATCTCATTTAATTAGAAATGATATGGCATTTAATGTCTCTTTGAGAACATTGCTATCATTTTCATCAGGTATAGATCACTATATGTTATTTCTCTTCTGTGGAAGCTCAGTGAAGATGGCCTTTACTTGAGGCCACTGGGTAATGTTATATCTATCTTATTTGTGGATCCTGCACATCTCCTAAGGTCTGTAAGCAACTGCTAGTCAAGCTACATACAAGACTTGAAGACTTCGACAAACTTGTTAAAATTAGAATCATGCTAGCTATGAAATCTAAGTAATTCTTCCCTCTAATACTTTGCCATTTTGCTATTCTAGTGTACCCTATGGATTGCTATAGGGCACTTAAGATATCAAACTTTTGTATCAAGTTTCTTAGTCTCTTTTGTTCATGATCTTGGCATATAGGAATCTCTAAATCTCTTGTTTCAAGATTTTTCAAAGGAATGGTAACATTTTACTGTTTTTCAACTCTAATTTTGTCTAGATCATAATAGCTCATTTCAATTTTAAACCAAATACTATAATCAGTTTCTGTACTGAGACTATATTTCAGCATATGGTTCCTCTAATTTTTTTTTTTCTTCCCATTTTGCAGTTGTAGTATATGATTAAGGCACCCATCTCCTAAATTTTGCCAATAATGCATGTTTGCGTTTTTGGCAAGATCCGAAGTAAATAATACTTTAGGCCATTAATGAATAGCATTATTTTTTTTTTAAGTTTTAATCATACATACCACCCCTTTCTTAGAGACTTATAATTTATTTAACCACGAATTCAAAATTTTCATTTTATTAATCAAAGATGGGAGGCTATGACTATTTTACCCTATTCATTCTCTTACCCATAATCTCTACAATACAAAAAATAAATTCTCTTAAAAAGACTACATTCTAATGCTCTTTAGAAGTAAATAATATTTAAAAAATTCAAGTTAAGTGAAGTTAAATTTTTCATGAATAAAAGAAAGAGTAATATTGAGGTATGGTATTTTGGCAATATAGTATAAGAGGTTTGATTTTATGAGAATTATAGGTTGAATGAGATAAAAATATGAATGAATGAAAGTAGTAAGTGATGTTTAAAAATATTTATTAGTACTTAACAGAAGTTTCGAGCATTACATACCCAAAAATTAATTTTGCTCAATAATATAGAAAGTTTGTGTTCGATAAAATTGTCAAGTATTTTATAACTGAAAATCAATTTTGCATAACAATCATTATTTGCTTAACATTTTTTATTTTTTCTTTGATAAAGTTGTCAAGTATTTTATAACTGAAAATCAATTTTGCATAACAACCATTATTTGCTTAACATTTGTTTTTTGTTCGATAAAGTTGTCAAATATTTTATAACAAAAAATTAATTTTGTTTTCTATTTTCATTTGTGCTCTACAAATTTGTTGAGCAAAGTAACAAATTCAATTTTGTTTGACAGAATTTCGAACTAAAAATGCTCGATAAGGATCAATAATTTTCTCAACCGAATTAGACGTGTTTGCATATGCTAACAGAGATAAGGTAAAATAGTCCTTACAGTCACATTTTTTATTAATAAAATGGATGATTTGAAGTCATGACTAAATAAATTAAATATTTTTATACATGATTAAACCCTTTTAGTTTTTCACAAGAATGATTTGAGAGTTGTCGAGACTTATCTAGATCAAATTTGTCTTAGTCTAAGCATACGAGAGAGATTTGAACCTCTAATTTCAATTTTAAAATGGAAAACGTGACGAGTGCTAGAATAAAGAATGGCTATTAAAGACAAACTTGACATGACTTTTTGTTGGGATACCACCTTTTTTTCAACCCATATATCATATGAATGATATTGAATTTACATGAGGATATTATCTAAGTTGAAAGCTATAAAGCAAAGAAAGGTCAATTTGATGGGACCAAAAGCGATATTTTGCTACTTAGGGACAAACTAAATTCTGGTTGGCTTTAAAAGTATTCCAATCTTGACATTGCTTCTTTTGCTAATCATGTACTTTATTGGAATGGTTTATATTATAGTTTAGATTGAGGGCTTGCTAATAATAGAGTTTATTATATTTGGATCTTTTAAGTTTTTGTAAAATTAATTGAAAGTTTTTTTTAATTTTAAAAAAGTTTAAAATACTCTCGTTTGTCAATGCTTTATTTTAATTGAATTTTTATTTAAAAAAATAGGCATTATTGTGTTACTTTTGATTGATCGAAAAAATTAAAAATTTTAATATAATTAATTTGAAAGTTCAGCAATGAGCATTATGTCGAGAATCTTAACCACAAAAGAGAAATAAATCAAAACAATAAAAAGTAGTATCAAGGTTTGAATTTTGATCAATAACATGTTAAACGAGAAGGCTCGCCATTCCACCGATGCCACTTTTCTGCAATAAAGCAATAACAAAAAATATAAAAACACAAGTATCTAATGGCAAAAAGAAACAAAACAATTAATGGGAAAAGGACACAAAGACTCTCAAGTTATAGTCAAATTCCTATGCCGATCCAATACGTTTTAAAAGGGTTATTTAAACTCCTGTCAAATAACAAATTTCGTGAAAGTTAACCCCCAAAATGATTAACTTGTCTTTTAATTTGTCAACAGACCTAAATTATTAAAATTATTATTATGCCCTTATATTTAAAGTGAAAAATTATTAAAATTACTATTATACCCATGTATTTATAATAGAAAATATTGGTATGGCCTTTTATTTAAAATAAAAAGTGTTATTTTACTCTTGTATTTGAAGTGAAAGTACTATTATGCCCTTATATTTTAAATGAAGAATAAAAATAGGGGTAAATACACTTGGTGAGACTTCAATTGAAGACCTTTAAAAATAATTCAAATACTTTAACTATTAAGTTGCATGTGCTTTGTTATCACTAAGTTATTTACAATCTATATATTAAATATAGCACCAAAAATGACCGCCGCCAACCACAATTGACCGACCATTGATGGTGTTGACCAGTATTAACGGATTGTTAACCGATACTAGTGTATTTGACTAATCTTAATAGAGGTATAACAGTACTTTCAATGAATTCGACCATTTGACTATTATTGTAGATGGATTCCATCATTTGATAGAGGTCTGAATGGCCCTTTTGAAAGCTTTGGGGTTTGTATAGGACTTTGACTATAACTTAGAAGTTTGTATGTTCTTTTCTCAAAATTAAATAATAAACATCATTGCCAACAGTGTTCAACCATCTATTGACCAACGTTGATAGATGTTGACCATGCATTGATTAGTGCTGATAGCACGTTGACTGATGTTGACATTCATTGACTAATATTGATTGGAGTTGATGCGTTGACAAAACAGTGATCAGTATTAACATGCGCTGCATTTAAGTCAATTTTTTTTGTCATAGTACTATCTTACCCTTATGTTAAAATAAACGACAGACACTAACAGACATAAGTATTTTATGTTTTTTTAAAATTAAAGAAATCCTTTAATTAATTTTGTAAAAACTTGAGAGTTCAAATATCATAAACCCTTAATAATATTTAAAAACAAAAAAAAAAAGACAAAACACAAGATACTGTTTGTTGAAAACTTCGTTGCAACCAACATTCCAATGAAGTATTTGTTAGAAACATGACTATGATACATTATAGTATTTATACATAACGTTAAGAGTTTTTTATATTAGACTTCAGTTGTATATCAATATTTTTCTTCACAAAATAAGAATAATAGTTAGTCCTCTTATAATGGATAATTATATTGACACAAGATTATAGATATTGACAAAGACTTATTCTATACCATTAATATCAAATTTATTCTTTCTTGCTCCCTAATTTGACAAACAACTTGCGATGGTTTGGTCGCCATTTCAAATAATTCAAGCATATGATAAGATCAATTTGGTTTAGATAAATCTTACAAAATAACTTTCTTTTTAATTGTGCTAAAGAAATAATTAGACGTTAAAAAAAACAAAACAGATGAAAAAATATATATTTGTTAAAATTAGTATCAAATTAGAAATTATTTTTAATTTAATTATTATCAATTTGAGATATTTTTCATTGTGTCAACTATTGTATTATAACTATAATTGTTATGTAAAATTAGGGATTTAATGCTTATATGAAGGTCAAAATTTGTAATTATTATTCAGAGTGGAAATATAGAGACTCTAGTTTCTTTGATATGTATCAAAGCTTTAATTCTAATTATCTAATATAGTATCGAAGCCAGCTTGTAGTTTTTCATTGTTTGGCCGATATTTTTGTATTAACGCATTTGCAATCACAACGGTTTAGTCTCTTTAACGACACATTTGCACTGATAGTGGTTGTCTTTTACAACACACTTTTTACTCTCTGACAATATTATCACTTTCCTACAATGATTAATTTATAATAAATACGAGTATTGTAGAGGATTCATTTGTAAGCACTGACTGGAGGAATGATTTGATTGCTTATACGAAGAACTTAAGCTTATAGGCCGATCGCAAAATCAAGATTACCGCTACAAAATTTGTTTTTTTTGCAAAAGAGTTGTTTAAAAGGGCACCTCTAGGCAAATTATTGAGATGTATCGGTTCGAAGGAATGCATACCTGTAATGGCCAAATCTCATAAAGGCTTCGTAAGAGCCTACCTTAGCAGAGACTAATGAAGAAAGCAATTTTGAAGAATGAATTTTGGTAACCAACTATGGGATAACTGTCACGACTACGCAAAGGGTTGCGAAGAATGCCAAAAGCACAAGTCGATACAAATTATTTCAGTACAGAAAATGCACTCAGTAATCAGACCTTGGCCATTCAAAGGATGGGCTATGGACATAATTTAGAAAATATACCCATCGTCATCCAAACAGCACACATACATCCTTGTGGTGACCGATTACTTCACAAAATGGGTAGAAGCCATCCTATTGAAGACAATCAATCAACATTTAGTCATTAAATTTATCAAGGAAAACATTATTTATAAACATGGCCTGCCTGTGTTAAATACGACCAACCAAAGAATAGCTTTACTAGGGAAGAGATGGTCAATTGTTTTAAAGAATTCGACTTCAAGCTAATTTATAGTACACCTTACTATACGCAGTCAAATGGCCAGCCGAGTTAACAAACAAAACCATCATTCAAAGGTTGAAAACGATGATTTTTAATAGTTAAGGCATCGCATAAGAAACTCCAAAATGTGTTATGGGCAAACCATAGTTTGCCTAGAAAAGGCCACTGGCACCTCACCTTATCAGCTAGTTTATAGGCACGAGGCCATAGTTCCAATAGAACTAACTAAAAGCTCACTAAAGAGGCAATACCAAAATGATTTAGACCATCAGCAATATCAGGATGCCATGGTTGAGAAAATGAATGAATTAAATGAACATCGCCTCGAAGCTCTAAATCACCTTAAGTTTTAAAAGAAGAAAATGTTAGGATTAAGACCTTTAACAACGAAGACATTGTCTTGAAGGCAGTCATCTCAATAGGCTCCAAGGAAAATGAACTCGAAAATTGCAGTGCCAATTGGGAATAACAGTTCAAGGTGGCTAAAATCCTCGGTAATTAGGCATATTGGTTAAGCTTTTTATCTGGAGAAATAGATCCTGGGTTGATCAATGGTAAATATTTGAAAACTTATCGGTCGAGTATGTGCAAAGGAATAGATAAGACGATTGTTTTAGTAAAACATGGTAATCACAATACCAGTCTAGATTCAAGAAACCTCTAAAATTCTCAAGTCACTACAAAACTTCAAATCAATTAAGAATTAGGCTGATTCACAATATTTGGTTAACCTTTGTAATTTCGTTGAAGCCAATCTTTTTTACGCAGTTTAATTATAATTGAGTGGTTGATGTCATTAGGCCAGTCTCAAGTTAAACATTGTTTAAATTAATGAAAAGCTGGTCGAATTTTTTCGACTTATAAGTATTACAAATTGGTTGATTGTATAAAATGAATTAGCTTTTTAAATTTGTCGTAAATATCTAAGTAGACACAAAATGGCTTGTTTAAATTTACAAGAAATAGGCCTCTATTGGCCATTTATATTTTTTATAGAATTGAACAAAAATCGACAATAGTAGAATCGACAACTTTCACATCATTTTCAGCCTTTAGAATAAAGGCGTCCTTTAGTTTCAACTTCTTAAGTTAACTTTTCCTTGGGCGAAGCTTTAGGACTTGCTTGCCCAAATTAAGTGAATGAGTCGTTCTTTCTACTTCTTCCTTTCTTATTTCAGCCAGGGCACTTTCTAGCTCTTTCATCTTTTGCTTATAGACCCTACTCTGGTCCCCAAGCTCTTACACTTCAGACATCAATTAGATCTCTAGACGATTCAGGGATGCCTTCTCTTTAACTTCCTTAGCTATCTAAATGGCTAATTGCTACTTCTTTGCGATAGAGTAAACGAAGCTGCGATATCTGAAATGTTGAATTCTAAAGTATGATCTTCGGGTGATTTATGAGTGATAAACTTGTAGCAGGCAATTTTTGGCCGGCTGATGTTGCAAGCCTTGATAAAATCATTCTTTTGATCGGCTTATAAGGGGCATTGTTAATGCCAACCCAAAAAAGTACCTCGTGGGCTTTTCCATTTTAAATATCCTGCCCAATGGTATGTTATAGCCTATTTAGGAGTTTGTACATAATAGAAAATTGTATATAATAGGAAGTTATATATATTAAGAATTTTTTTCCTTGTAAAAGTAGGGTTTGTATAAGGTTTTGCAGCTTAAGAGTATGGCTTATTTTTCATTATAAATCATCAGCCATTCAATACACATAATACAAAAGCTTCTTAACTTTTCTTTTTATCATTCAACCTAGGACTCCGTGTCCTTGCTTGTTAAAAATCTCATTGCCTTATTGTTAGAGCTTCGCTTGTCTTTCTCCGAGAAGAACCCAAGCTCAATAATACACTTGCTACACTATAGCCCAGGTTTAGCAATAAACTACGCTTACTGGCACAAACCCTTAATCTCGACTTCTTTCAAATCAGGGGCGACCTCTATCTAGCTGAACATACAATATACACGGACCCAAACTTTATTTCATAAACACCATGATTTAATGATCTTGATGTATTTATATTTAAATACTGGCAATTGTAGGACTCCGAACTGGTAAAATAAATCTTATCACATCCGGCTGTTTAAAGTTGTATTAAGGACTCTCTTTGTCTTAAAGCTAGAAGCAAAAGGCTCTAATACTGGGTATGTAACTTTCTGATAAGTAGAAATATTGCCATGATTATTTAGGACTCACTCCATTAGCATGTTACAAGATAAAGATAACTGTATATGCACCCTAACATGTTACAAGCCTATATCTGGACCATATTGATTTATCTCCCGTTAGTTGATTTAAATTTTAGGGGTGGACATTTTTTGAACTGAACCGATTCGATTTATTTCTGCTTTCAAGTTCTTTTCTTTAGAACCGATCAATTTAATTCACTTTGGTTCAATTCGGTTCAAAATAGAAAAAATAAGTCAAAATAAAGAAAATTAAAAAAAAACAAAGAATCAAATCAAACTGAACTGATTAAGTCTGGTTTAGGTAGGTGGTCGATTTCGCTAATTGGTTAAGTTTCAGACCGAACAACTAAAACTGACTTTGCCTAGATGTTGGAAAATTAGTGATTCAACAACTTTGGTTGGACAAGAATTAAGATGAATACCAAATGGAGAGTCACAAGAAGTCTAGAATATGTGAGACACGTATGGAGAAGTCTAGGATGTGTGGAACACAAAAGGGGAAGCAAAACGGGACTCGAAGACTCGAAGGAAAGCGAATAAAATGAGCATAGGCTGGCAAGGCAGAGTGCCGCCCATGGCTAAGCACCGCGGCACCCATAGATGAACGTCGCAGCGCCCAGGGATGAGCGCTGCGATTTTAGACGCGTTACAATGTCCATTTTTTATACGGATTTCGAGTTTTGGTAAGTTTTGGACTTTCAAAACAAGTGGAATCTTACTCCAACAAGGAATAGGGTTAGTAGGCACGAAATAACCCTACATAAACACTTGTAAACTATTTATTTCAGATCAAGTATTAAGAAAGACTCTAAGAGAGGGAAAGAACTGGGTAGACACTAAGTGCTTGTGTGCGCTAGGGTAGAACCGTCGTTTGGGTGACCATTGTTTGTGGTAGAGCAAGGGTTCACTAAACATTAGGTCCTTTTGAGAGTTCTTCAAATTGGGTTTTTCTTATAAAATCTCTGAGGAGTTAATAAGAGGGGTTAGGATCCTTAGATCCACCGTAGATGTAGGCAATTGGTCAAATCACGTAAGATTATGTTGTGCTCTTTTATATTCTGCTTTCGATTCTTGCTATTTTACTTGATTAATAAGTTATTTCACTGCGTAAAACAATTAGGGTTCTAGGTTGAACTTGAGGTTATTCGCTTTAACATAACCTCAAGAAGGAGAAGGGTGTCCCCTCCTCAATAAATTGGTATCAGAGCTAAAGGTTAGATGGGATACACTTGGGGTATTTAAACCATGACTGCAATCAAGCAAGAAATAAAGAAGTTCAATGGGATGAATGACTTCAATCTTTAGAGGAAGAAGGTTAGAGCTCTACTAGTGAAAGAAGGGCTAGACTCAGCTTTGGAGGAAGCCAGCTTCTCAACTAGCTATAGGACGACAACCTCAAAATCCAGGCAGAAAGATTGAGACACAATTCAGAAAAGGCTTACACCACCTTATTCCTGGCGTTGGTGATGAAGAAACCGCTTTGGGGCTATAGAAGATACTCGAGGCATTGTACATGAAAAAGTCTCTTGCAAATAGACTTCTTGTGAAAAAGAAACTACATCAGCTAACAATGCACAAGGGAACTTCATTGAGAAACCACATTGACAAGTTCAACAAGATCATCATAAGTCTTGAGCAACTGGGTATCAAGACTGAGGATGAAGACAATGCCATTATCCTGTTAAGTTCGTTGCCAAATAGCTATAAGGGTTTTATGGATACACTGCTGTATGGTAAGGAGTCTTTAACGATGAATGATGTTAAGGCATCATTGAACTCAAAAGAATTGATAAAGAGATCTGAGTCCGAGAGTGGAGCAGCATTGCTTGCACAAGGAAGGAAGAGTAACCAATCAATGAGGAGATCTAAGAAGTGTTTCCTTTGTAATAAGGAATGACAGTTTTTGAAGGATTGTCTGAAATCAATAGGCCAAGAAGGGTGGGCTGTAATCAGTATTGAGGAAGATACCAAAGTTATAGACACATTGGTAGCCTCAAGGGGAAAGTACGCTGGCAAATGAATACTAGATCCGGGTGCAGCGTCCATATGTGTCCCGACAGATCGATGTTTACCAACTATAAAATCAAAAGAGGTAAAGCTCTAATGGGGAATGACATGACTTGTGAGATCATGGGAGTTGGTGACATAAGGCTGAGGATGCAAGATGGAGAAACTAGGGACTTACTTCAGAGCGGCGGTGGGCGTGACATAGTGAGTGCTGTGGCACCAGACGTGTTAGGATGTTCATTTTTTATTCGAATTTTGAGTTTTAGGAAGTTTTGGAGTTCTAAAATACGTGGACTCTTACTCCAACAAGGAATAAGGTTAGCATGCACGAAATACACCCTATATAAACACTTGTAAACTCTTTGTTTCAGATCAATTATTAAGAGAGACTCTAAGAGGGGGGAAGAACTGGGTAGACACTAAGTACTTGTTTACGCTAAGGTGGAACCGTCGTTTGGGTGATCATTGTTCGTGGTAGAGCAAGGGTTCACTAAACATTAGGTCTTTTTGAGAGTTCTTCAAATTGGGTTTTCCTTGTAAAATCTTTAGGGAGTTAGTAAGAGAGGCTAGGATCCTTGGATCCACTGTGGACGTAGGCAATTGGCCGAACCACGTAAGATTATGTTGTGCTCTTTTATATTTTACTTTGGATTCTTGCTATTTTGTTTGATTAACAGGTTATTCCGCTATGCAAGAAGGTTAGACTTCTAAGTTGAACTTGAAGTTCTTCGCTTCAACATAACCTCAAGAAGGAGAAAGGCATTCCCTCTCTCAACACTAAGGTTAATGAATTTCATTGTGTAAATCCTTATGACTTAGATATATGTGTTCATTGTTGAAAAAAAGCTAGCACTTTTAAGAGTATTTAATGCCCAGACTCTTAATTACTTCACTCCTTATATTAGTTCATGTTGTTTTCTTATTGCTCAATTCTTTGAGATGCAACTCCTTGTTATTGGTAAAATAATGTGCTACCCTTTTGCGATATACATTTTCGTATCTAAAGATTGATAAATTAATAAGAATCAAATGATAGGTTTTGGGTGTAGTTTCTCATTGAACCACTTGTTTGTTAGTGGTTTTTCTTTTTGTTTTCTTAATAGAATCTCATTTAATTTGAAATGATATGGCATTTAATATCTCTTTTAGAACATTGCTATCTTTTTCATTAAGTATAGATCCCTATATGTTATTTCTCTTCTGCGGAAGCTCCGTAAAGATGGCCTTTACATGAGGCCTCTGGGTTGTTATATCTATCTTATGTGTGGATCCTGCACATCTCCTGAGGTTTGTAAACAATTGCTAGTCAAGCTACATACAAGACTTGAAGACTTTGACAAACTTGAGAAATTGGAATCATGCTAGCTATGAAATCCAAGTAATTCTTCCCTCTAATCCAAGTACCATATGGATTGCTGTAGGGCACTTCAGATATCAAACTTTTGTATCAAGTTTCTTAGTCTCTTTTGTTCATGATCTTGGCATATAGGAATCTCTAAATCTCTTGTTTCAAGATTTTTCAAAGGAATGGTAACATTTTACTGTTTTTCAACTCTAATTTTGTCTAGATCATAATAGCTCATTTCAATTTTAAACCAAATACTATAATCAGTTTCTGTACTGAGACTATATTTCAACATATGGTTCCTCTAATTTTTTTTTTCTTCCCATTTTGCAGTTGTAGTATATGATTAAGGCACCCATCTCCTAAATTTTGCCAATAATGCATGTTTGAGTTTTTGGCAAGATCCGAAGCAAATAATACGTTTGGCCATTAATGAATAGCAATAATTGTTTTTTTTTTTTAGTTTTAATCATACATACCACCCCTTTTTAGAGAATTATAATTTATTACCCACGAATTCAAATTGTTCATTTTATTAATCAAAGATGGGAGGCGAGGACTATTTTACCCCTTCCACCCCCCTTCTTTATGTCAACAATCTTATTTAGTACATTGATGTAAACTCAATAACAAAACCCATTCATTCTCTCACCCATGATCTCTACAATACAAAAAATAAATTCTCTTAAAAACGCTACATTCTAATACTCTTTAAAAGCAAATAATATTTAAAAAATTCAAGTTAAGCGAAGCTAAAGTTTTCAAGAATAAAAGAAAGAGTAATATTGAGGTATGGTATTTTTGCAATATAGTGTAAGAGGTTTGATTTTACGAGAATTGTAGGTAGAATGAGATAAAAGTATGAATGAATGAAAGTAGTAAGTGATGTTTAAAAAAATTTATTATTACTTAACAGAAGCTTCGACCATTACATGGCTAAAAATTAATTTTGTTCAATAATATATGAAAGTATGTGTTCGATAAAGTCGTCAAGTATTTTATAACTAAAAAGTAATTTTGCATAACAACCATTGTTTGCTTAATATTTTTATTTTTTGTTCGATAAAGTTGTCAAATATTTTATAACTAAAAATTAATTTTGTTCGATATTTTCATTTGTGCTCTACAAATTTGTTGAGCAAAGTAACAAATTCAATTTTCTTTGATAGAATTTCGAACTAAAAATGCTCGATAAGGATCAACAATTTTCTCAACCGAATTAGACGTGTTTGCATATACTAATAGAGATGGGTAAAATAGTCCTTACACTCACATTTTTTATTAATAAAATGGATGATTTGAAGTCATGACTAAATAAATTAAATATTTATATATGATTAAACCCTTTTCTTTTTTCACAAGAATGATTTGAGAGTTGTCGAGACTTATCTAGATCAAATTTGTCTATAGTCCAAGCATACGAGAGAGATTTGAACCTCTAATTTCAATTTTAAAATGAAAAAAGTGATGAGTATTGGAATAAATAAAGACAAACTCGAAATGATTGTTGTTGGGATACCACATTCTTTTCAACCCATAATATCATATGAATGATATTACGAATTTATATGAGGATATTATCTAACTTGAAAGCTATAAAGCAAAGAAAGGCCAATTTGATGGGACCAAAAACGACTAAGGCCAATTTGATGAAACCAAAAGCGATTTTTTTTCTACTTGGGGACAAACTAAATTTCAGTTGGCTTTAAAAGTACTCCAATCATGACATTGCTTCTTTTGCTAATCATGTCCTTTATTGGAATGGTTCATATTATAGTTTATATTGGGGCTTGCTAATAATAGAGTTTATGTTATTTGGATCTTTTAAGTTTTTATAAAATTAATTGAAAGATTTTTTTTAATTTTAAAAAAGTTTAAAATACTTTTGTTTGTCAATGTTTTATTTTAATTAAATTTTTATTAAAAAGAAATAAGCCATTACTGTTTTACCTTTGATAGACCAAAAAAATCAAAAAATTTAATATAATTAATTTAGAAGTTCTGCAATGAGCATTATGTCGAGAATCCTAATCATAAAAGGAAAAAAATCAAAACAATAAATATTACTATCAAGGTTTGTGTTGATGGAGAAAACGTCTTTCTCCCTCTTGAGGTTATGTTGAAGCGAATAACCTAAAGTTCAACCTAAAACCCTAACCTCCTTGCGCAGCGAAATAACCTGTTAATCAAGCAAAAATAACAAGAATCCAAAGCAGCATATAAAAGAGCACAACACAATCTTACATGGTTTGACCAATTACTTACGTCCACGGTGGATCCAATGATCCTAGCCTCTCTTATTAACTCCCTTGAGATTTTACAAGGAAACCCCAATTTGAGGAACCCTCACAAGGACCTAATGTTCAGTGAACCCTTGATCTACCACAAACAATTATCACCCAAATAATGGTTCCACCCTAGCGCATACAAGCACTTAGTGTCTACCCAATTCTTCCCCTCTCTTAGAGTCTCTCTTAATGCTTAATCTCAACTAAGGGATTTACAAGTGTTTATATAGGGTGTATTTCGTGCCTACTAACCCTATTCCTTGTTGGAGTAAGAGTCCACTTATTTTGAAAGTCAAAAACTTTTCAAAACTCAAAATCTCGAACCCAAATAGACAACTGACGCGTCTAGCATTGTGGCGCTCGTCCCTGGGCGCCGTGGCACTGGGCATAATCACGCCCATCGCCGCGGCGCTAGGGTGCTGTACTGGGCGCTGCGGCGCTCAGCCCTGGCAGCACCTATCCCACATTTTATTCTCTTCCTTCTTATCTTCAAGTCCTATTTCGCTTTTCCCTTTATGTCCCACACGTCCTAGACTTCTCTATATGTGTTCCACATATTTTAGACTTTTTGTGACTCTCCACTTTGGTATTCATCTCAATTCTTTTCCAACCAAGATTGTTGAATCACCAATTTTCTAACAAACCCTTCTTTGATTCAAAATCTTCCAAATAAGAAGGCTTCAGGATCCGATCCATACCAATACTCTATCACCTAGAGTTGAGTCCAGTTAAGTCTCCACCAAGACTTAACTTTCCCTAGGCTAGTGACTTTGGTCTCTAAACGCATTCGTGCACCTTGCATAGGATATGAATGCGTTGTACTCATTTTCGACCCTCATCACCTCGGTAAGCACGGTTTGGATATCGGCTAGTGGTCTGCATTATCCCAACACCCTGCATTGGGCCACTCATGGCCATCCTAGTAAGCACATAGAGACCCTCATTGTGCTTCTCACCCTCAAACCTTATAGGTCATTTCTCTATCCTTAGTTTTCTTTTTTCCGCTCTAACTGAATACCCTTCCTCATCGAGCTTGCCTGGGGATATCAAGTTCCTCCTCACTTTAGGAACATGCCTTACACCATATAAGTCCCTAGTTTCTCCACATTGCATCCTCAGTCTTATGTCACCAACTTTCATTATCTCACAAGTCATGTCATTCCCTATTAGAGATTTACCTATCTTGGCTTTATAGTTGGTAAACATCGATCTGACGGGACACATATGGACGCTGTACCCTGAATCTATTATCCATTTGCCAGTGTACTTTCCCCTTGAGGCTACCAATTTGTCTACAACTTCGGTATCTTCCTCAGTACTGATTGCAGCTTATTCTCCTTAGCCTTTTGATTTCGGACAATCCTTTACAAACTGCCTTTCCTTATTACAAAGGAAACACTTCTTGGATCTCTTCCTTGATTGGTTGCTCTTCCTTCTTTGTGCAAGCAATGTTGCTCTACTCTCGGACTCAGATCTCTTTGTCAATTCTTTTGAGTTCAATGATGCCTTAATGTCATTCATCGTTAAAGACTCCTTACTATACAGCAGCGTATCCACAAAACCCTCATAGCTATTTGGCAACGAACTTAACAAGATAATGGCCTTGTCTTCATCCTCAGTGTTGAGACCTAGTTGTTCAAGACTTATGATGATCTTATTGAACTCATAAATGTGGTCTCTCAATAAAGTTCTCTCGTGCATTGTTAGCTGATGTAGTTTCTTTTTCATAAGAAGTCTATTTGCAAGAGACTTTTTCATATACAATGCCTCGAGTCTCTTCCATAGCCCTAAAGTGGTTTCTTCATCACCAACTTCCCTCAATACTTCGTCGCTCAACGCCAGGAATAAGGTAGTGTGAGCCTTTTTCTAAATCGTATTCCAATCTTTCTACCCAGACTTTGAGATTGTCGTCTCATCACTAGTTGAGGAGCTGGCTTCCTTCAAAGTTGAGTCTAGCCCTTCCTTCACTAGTAGAGCCCTAACCCTCTTTCTCCAAAGATTGAAGTCATTCATCTCATTAAACTTCTCTATTTCTTGCTTGATTGTAGTCATGGTTTAAATACCCCAAGTCATGATTGATTATAGTCATGATTATCGAACCTTTAGCTCTGATACCAGTTTGTTGATGGAGGAAACGCCCCTTTCCCTCTTGAGGTTATGTTGAAGCGAAGAACCTCAAGTTCAACCTAGAACCCTAACCTCATTGCGCAGTGGAATAACCTGTTAATCAAGCAAAAATAATAAGAATCCAAAGCAGAATATAAAAGAGCACAACACAATCTTACGTGGTTCGGCCAATTACCTACGTCTACAGTGGATCCAAGGATCCTAGCCTCTATTATTAACTCCCTAGAGATTTTACAAGAAAAATTTAATTTGAAGAACCCTCAAAAGGACCTAATGTTTAATGAACCCTTGTTCTATCACGAACAATGATCACCCAAACGATGGTTCCACCTTAGCGCACACAAGCACTTAGTGTCTACCCAGTTCTTCCCCTCTTTTTGAGTCTCTCTTAATGCTTGATCTCAATTAAAGGGTTTACAAGTGTTTATATAGGGTGTATTTCGTGCCTACTAACCTTATTCCTTATTAGAGTAAGAGTCCACTTGTTTTGGAAGTCAAAAACTTTTCAAAACTCGAAATTTTGAACCAAAACGGACAACTGATGTGTCTGGCGCTGCGGCGCTAAGTATAATCATGCCCATTACCGCAGCGCTGGGGTGTTGTCTTGGGCGTTGCAGCGCTCAGCCCTGGCAGCGCCTATCCCGCATTTTCTTCACTTTCTTCGCGTCTTCGAGTCCCGTTTCGTTTTCTCCTTCGTGTCCCGTTTCGCTTTCTCCTTCGTGTCCCGTTTCGCTTCCCCCTTCGTGTCCCACACGTCTTAGACTTCTCTATACATGTCCCACACGTTCTAAACTTCTTGTGACTCTCCACTTTAGTATTCATCTCAATTATTATCCAACCAAGATTGTTGAATCACCAATTTTCCAACAGTTTGAATTTTGATCAATAACATGTTAAATGAGAAGGCTCGCCACTCTACTAATGCCACTTTTCTACAATAAAGCAATATCAAACACAAGTATCTAATGGCAAAAAGAAACAAAAAATTGAAGGGAAAAAGACACAAAGGCTCCCAAGTTATAGTTAAATTCTCATACATATCCTATATGTTTTAAAATGGTTATTTTAAAATGGTTATTTAGACCTCTGTCAGATGATAAATTATGTGAAAATTAACCCCTAAAAGGGTTAACTTGTCTTTTATTTTGTCAATAGGGTTAAATTATTAAAATTAATATTATGTCCTTATATTTAAAGTTAAAAATTATTAAAATTATTATTATACCCTGTATTTAAAGTGAAAAATATTGGTATGCCTCTTCATTTAAAATAGAAAGTATTATTTTACTCTTGTATTTGACGTGAAAGTACTATTATGCCCTTATATTTTAAATAAAAAATAAAAATAGGGATAAATATACTTGGTGGGACTTAAACCCAAGACTTTTAAATATAATTCAAACACTTTAACCATTATGGTGCATGTGCTTTGTTGACACCAAGTTATTACTATCTATATATTAAATACAGCATTGAAAATGACCGCCGCTATCGATCGCCGCCAACCACCATTGACTGACCATTGGTCAACGTTGATCAACCATTGATGGTGTTGATTAGTATTGACCGATCGTTGACTAATATTAGTGTATTTGACCAATTTAATAGGGTATAATAGTACTTTCAATGAATTTGACTATTTGACTATTATTTTAGATGAATTCTATCATTTGATAAGGGTTTGAATGGCCCTTTTGAAACCTTTGGAGTCTGTATTGAAATTTGAATATAACCTATGGGTCTGTATGTTCTTTTCCCAAAATTAAATAATAAATATCATTATCAGCATTTGATTATCTGTTGACATATGTTGATTATGCGTTAATTAGTGTTGATTGTACATTGATTGATGTTGACATTTATTGACCAGTATTGATTAGGGTTGATGCGTTGACCAAACGATGACCAGCATTGACATGTGTTGCATTTAATTCAATTTTGTATATTAAAAGACTATCTTACCCTTACTTATGTTAAAATAAATGATACACATTAACAAACATAAGTATTTTAGGTTTTTTAAAATTAAAGAAATCTTTTAATTAATTTTGTAAAAGTTTGAGAATTCAAATATCATAAACCCTTAATAATATTTAAAAACAAAAAAAAAAAGATAAAACAAAAGATACTATTTGTTGAAAACTTCGTTGCAACCAACGTTCTAATGAAGTATTTGCTAGAAACATGATTATGATACATGATAGTATTTATACATAACATTAAGACTTTTTTATATTAGACTTCAGTTGTATATCAATATTTTTCTTCACATAATAAGAATAATAGTCAGTCCTCCTATAATAGATAATTATATTGACACAAGATTATAGAAATTGACAAAGACTTATTCTATACCACTAATATCAAATTTATTCTTTCTTGCTCCCCACTTTGACAAACAACTTGCGATGGTTTGGTCGCCATTTCAAATAATTCAAGCATATGATAAGATCAATTTGATTTAGATAAATCTTACAAAATAACTTTCTTTTTAATTGTGCTAAAGAAATAATTAGACGTTAAAAAAAACAAAACAGTTGAAAAATATAAATTTGTTAAAATTAGTATCAAATTAGAATTTTTTTAAATTTAATTATTATCAATTTGAGATATTTTTTATTGTGTCAACTTTTGTATTATAATTGTAATTTTTATGTAAACTTAGGGATTTAATGCTTATATGAAGGTCAAATTTTGTAATTATTATTCAGAGTGAAAATATAGAGACTCTAGTTTCTTTGACATGTATCAAAGCTTTAGTTCTAATTATCTAATATAGTATCAGAGACAGCTTTTATTTTTTCACTCTTTGGCCGCAATTTTTGTATTAATGCATTTGTAATCACAACGGTTCAGTTTCTCTAACGACACATTTGTACTCATAGTGGTTGCTTTTTACAACGCACTTGTTATTCTTTGACAATATTATCACTTTTTAATAAAGATTGCTTCACTTTCAATAGTAGTTGTCTTTTATGCATGTCAATATAAATTTATTTATTCATTTTTTAGGCTTCTTGGATCACTTTGAAAAGATGAAAATAATTTTATATTTTAAGGATATTTTAATCATTTATGTGATAAAATTGGTTATTTTAATCATTTATGTGATAAAATCATAAGGACATTTTTCTTTTTCAATTAAGTAAAGAGAGTGATAAAGTCGCTATTAAAGTGTAATTTGTGCCAGCCTGAGATGGTAACAGTGTTAATACTCCTTAAATGTAATAGCATGGTTTTTCTAGTTATTAAGACCTAATATAAGGGTAGCCATAGTCCGATTCGATTTTTTGAAGAAAAAAATCGAACCGATTTTTTATAGTTAAAAACCGAAGTGGACCGAATTGATTTTTTTGGGTTTGCTCTGGTTTGGTTTTTTTAATTTTAGAAATTAATTTTTTTTTTTAAATTTAAAAAAGATTATGTGTGGTTAAGTATATGTTAATATTTTTAATTATCCAATACATGAATGCCATGTGGAAAATAAATATAATTTTATTAAAAATTTTATTTTTTCAATTCGATTTTATTTAAGAAAAATCGAACCGGAATCGAATTGGACCGACGGATTTTTCTTAAATAGAAACTGAACAATTTTTTTCTATGAAAAAATTAAACCAAATCAGCTACCCTTAACCTTACACATGATAAATAGAAATATATATATATATATATATATATTGATATTTGCTTACACTAAACTTATTTATAATTCAACTAGATATCTACTACTATATTATACATATATGTAATAATCTCAAAAATTTCATAAGTTAATAAAAGTCATCTTAAAAAGCAAATATAAATATATAACAATATTTAATTTGAATAAGTTATGTATTTAGAATATTAATTAAAATATTTTTTAAAAAAAGAATATTAATCAAAATAATGCAAAAAGGAAAACAACTCATAACTTTTTCCACAAAAGTTATGACAAACTCATTTACATCAAGTACATTCAAGCTGTAACTGCTATTAGAAATGTAGAATTGACGTGAATTTCGGTCAATTTGTTTTTAGAGTTTCAATTGTAACATTATAAATAAATTCATAATATTAAAATATAATTTTACATTAGATAATTATCAAAACACTTCATAAGAATAAAGTAAAATTTTTGTAATCCTGTCTAATATACATCAGACAATGCTTCATTGAATATTTTAGTTTGTGTTTTTTTTTAGTTGTTTTTTTGGTCTTTTTTAGGTGATGTCACTGGCCACTAATAATGGTAGGGTTTCTCGATTGATAGTCGCTATTTCAAAAGTTGTTGCACCATCGATAGTTGTCAAGTCCTTTGAGACCCTGTCAACCTTCTTGGCCTTCTTCGAGCGACCTTGCCCTTTGCTGGCTTATTCTGGACATCGACGAGTTTTCCCAGAGAATCGACCGAGTTCATAGAGCCCCCCTGACATTATTTCAACCAGCCTTAGCCGAGACCTTGCAATCCTCACCGGATCTAAACCGACCACCACTCGTTGTCTGCCCCTTACTTCTTGTAGATCGAGTCACTATCCCCTATTTCTAGCCATTGTAGGTTCCCACTTACCCACCTTTTTCAATTTCAACAGTTTTATTTATACTTAGGTGATTTTTTTGGTTAGATTATGATTGGTTTAAGTACAATGATGTATTAAGTGTAGGGGTTATTTAAACAAAATATATTATTCTTTCTTAATTTCATTAGGACTTCAGACAAAGATGTAGACGTTCTAATCTCTTATTTTCATTTCAAGATTATTTTAAATTTCTGTCTTATCTTGATTATCTCCGATTCTCGTGTTCAACAAAAGCACCGTTTTTATATTATAATGGCATTACAGTGGAGTATAGTTTAGTGGTAAAAGTGTGATGTGCAAATAAGAAACTTTCTTTCTATGCAAGTTTTTTTTTTTTGTATTTTCCTCTTATATGAGGTATATTTTATCATTTGTCAAATAGATAGTATCCTTTTGTAAGGGTTAAATCTCCCAATTCATAATAGGGCTAGTCATCCCTATATGGGATAGACCCGTTATGAGACTTGTTTATATCTCTACTGTTAGAAAAAGTAGATTTAAGCAAGCCATTCAATATTTAAATTTAACTTTAATACTAGTCGAATTTTAAATTTTCATAAACTAAAAGAGTTTATAAGAGATGCCAACCACCTCACATTCCATTGGATTAGTGTTGGCATTTCTTATGTTAAGGTATTGAGTTTGAGTTAGGTTAACCTCTTTCTATCAAAAAAATTGATTTATAATAAATATGAATATTATAGAAGATTCATTTGTAACGAGTATTAATTTGTAAAAAAATATGAGTATATTGTTAGTTTAAGTGTAATTATTTGATAAATATTATAAATAATACGAGTATTTTACATAAAAATAAAAGAAGTTGTAAGAGCTCTTCATTTTTTTTTGGGTGTAATTTAGTTGTAACTAGCAATTTTTTTTTAATGATTAAAAGATTATTTAACATATTCTAAAGAAAAGCTCAATTTAGGCTTCTCGCAACATTGTTGTATCTGTTTTCTTTTCTAAACATTTATTTTTATACGAATAATATTTTAAAATTTTTATTTTATTATTTAATAATTATTTAAAATATAAAATATAAAATATAATTTAAAAGGTGGAACCTTACTCTTTCTTATACGTATATTTTTCTTCTTTTATTTTCCGTGTCATCTCAATTATTTTTTTTTATTAAAAAAAAGTCAACTGGATTTCAAGTGGAGAACTGCCAAGAAATACAAATCAGCAAGTGACGTGTACCCATGACGAACCAAGTGACGTGGAAAGTGCCGTCTGGGTTATCTTATAACAAACGATTAGCATACTGAAACGCACGGCCAGGATTTACTTCTTTCTCTCGGTTCGGACGATTCTGAGCTGAGATCTAAACTTACATCCGCCAAAAGCAAATATCTGCTGCTACACAGCTCACGGCAGAATTAAAGTCTTTATAATTATTAAAATTAAAAAGTGGATTCCTTAGTTTCAACTTATATAAAATTGTGATAAGCAAAGATGTCTAACATTATTGATTGAACCGTGGTCCGCGAAACAGGTGATTATTACTTGGTTACTTCAGCCGATAGCCGCCAGAGTAGACTTCTCGTTCAACCAAAAGTGGGAGATGAATCAGTAATCATCATCATCTTCACAAACACAGCTACAAAAATCTATCGAACTAACAATCATTTCTATTAAGTTCTCTCTTCACTTTCTAGCGCCTCCGTTTGACCGCCGAGAAAATATCCGAACGAACTTTACAACTCTGCCTTTATACCATAAATTTTCGATCTTTTTTTTTGCTGTTCATCACTTTTCGACCTTTTCTCGGCATCCAAACGGGGACTTAGAGTTCTGAACCTTATGAAGTAGATTATCTTTGTTTGTATTTGAATAATTGTGTGGACTTTGAGTCGAATTGCAGGACTATTGTTTGTGTCCGTGAAATTAGGGGTTCTTATTGGGGGTTTCTGCAGATCTGAGAATGCAGAGGCAAACGAGGTATTTGGAGAGAACGAGTAGTATGGGTAGAGGAAAGAGAAGTTTAGAGGCTAACGAAGAAGAGAAGCCTGAGCGAAAACGCCCTGCTCTCGCTAGGTATATTCCTATTGTTTTTAATTTATTCCTATTTTTATTATCATTTTTCTGTGTGCGTGTGTGATATCGTTTGTTTTTGGTTGGGTAATTAATTCTAACTGTATAGTTACTTAGCCAAAAAAAATAAAAGTTTACAACTTGAGTTGGTGGATTCAATCTGGCAATATCGGTAACTCACTCTTACACACCTAAATATTGAACGATTACTTGGATAATTAAATTGATGATTCGGCGAAGAGTCCACTGATAGATTTTGTCCAGGGCAACGTGTTGATTTTTGATGTATTATTACTGAAACAAACATCTTGCTTTTCTTGTTTGGCCAGTCTTGATTTATTGAGTCTCTTTATTATTTAGTTTATCCTGCAGCATTAAGAAGCTTGTTAGTTTTATTTACTAGAAGTTATATATATATGATGCAGTGTTATTGTGGAAGCCCTGAAGGTGGACAGTCTGCAGAAGCTCTGCTCATCTTTGGAACCTATTCTTCGTAGAGTTGTAAGATACACTTCTTAACTGTGAACATTTATTTTTTCTAAAGGATGCGGATGACTATCAAATTTATTCTTAATATGTTCAGTTAACATACAGCTGGTTGATCACTGTGATTGTGATTCACTCTTTGAAAAACTAGGTCAAGTTGTTATGTATATTTCATTTTTTAGGAGCTCGAGTTAAAAAACTAGATGAGCCTGCTCTCAAACTCAAAACTCGTTTTTTGGCTAAATGAATTAAGCTGAATCAAGCTCATGTCAAGCAAAATTTGGATAGTTCAATAACTATTTGGTTCGACTGCATTCTTAATCTTTTTTCTGTTTCTAAGCTTTATGTGTGATTGTTCTCAAGTGTGATTATTATTATTTGTTATTGTCATTTTTTTGGTTGTGGGTGCACATCAGGATTGCATTGAATTATATGATCAACTTGTGTGTTGGCATATGACATGATGCAATGCTGGTGTTTTGAACTCCACTTTTTTTTTTTGTATTTGATACCTTAACACTTGCTTTACTTTACGTACTTCTTTCTCTTTGAAATTTACTTTTTCTATCTCTCTATGTTTTTTAAATGTTTAACAGGTAAGTGAAGAGGTAGAGCGTGCTCTTGCAAAATTAGGCCCTGCTAGGCTCAGTAATGGACGGTAAGATATACCTGATCATAGACATATGTGATAGTAGTTAGCTTTACTTTAACTTTATTTTTGTAAAATATGGTTAGTAATACTGGATTTATGCATGGGGGTCGTTAGAATCAGGATCTGTCAAGTAAATCCTTTCTAGTTCTGGTGGCTTACATGACTTGCCTTGGTAGCTTTTTTGGAAAGTAGGTTCTTTGTTAAAATATCAGGTGGTTTATGTTTCACTTTCATATTTTGAATTGGTTTGTGTGCTACAAAGCTTAGTCTATCTCTAAAGATGCTAGTGCAGAAAAAGTTAGCCATCTGCATGATCCCATTATGCTTGTAACTTTTCTAAGTGGTTACACATTTTTAAAGAAGCTCATTTAAGTAGTTCTACCTGTAAAAACAATATGGTGTGTAGCCACCAAAAGAATCATTTGGTTGTAGAATAATTGGGGTGTTGTGCAATTTGCTTACATGGTCTGGCTTGGTATATTAGGTCACCTAGCTGCATCATGTTGTGTTCCATCTTGATTCTGTGTATAGCCAGCTTCAGAACCTCATATGATGCTGCCTAGAAGGAACTTGAGGTGTACAACTGAATACTGAGGGCATTGTTGCATTTTCGAGATGGCTTCTTGGTCCCCTTAGTGCTTGTTTTATTTATGGGATTACACTGGATGAGATTGCTCTTGTTTATTTAAATTTAATTTTTTAGTATGCGTTACATAGATTAACATAAATTTGAAAACCTAGATAACAATTCCGCTTTATTTATTTTCCTGCTAATGCTTCTGTTGTGTTCTGTGATATAATCATATTGATTTGCTTGGACAAATTGGCATAAAATTAGTTCTTTCCTCTTTTTGGTTGGTTTAAATAGTGGCATCCTTTGCTTCAGGCTTAATCTATCTATCCCTCAATTCAGCACACTGGATTTTGTTTCTCCTTTGCTCATATATGTGTGTGTGTGTATTGCTTACGTCATTGTATTTGTTTCATTCTTTCCACATAATGTTTCCACCTCCATATTGTGGCTATACTCTTCTTCTAATACATTATTTCAGGGCTTCCCCTAAACGAATTGAGGGTCCAGATGGACGTAAGTTGCAGCTGTACTTTCAGTCGAGGTTGTCTCTTCCCCTCTTTACAGGAGGAAAAGTAGAGGGTGAGCAGGGTGCTGCAATCCATGTTGTCCTGGTTGATGCAGACACAGAACATGTTATAACGTCTGGACCTGAAGCCTCTGTAAAACTTGATGTTGTTGTTCTCGAAGGGGATTTTAGCAATGAAGATGATGAAGGCTGGACACAAGAGGAGTTTGAAAGCCATGTAGTGAAAGAGCGTGAAGGAAAGAGGCCACTCTTGACTGGGGATTTGCAAGTGACACTCAAGGAAGGGGTAGGGACACTGGGAGACCTCACTTTTACAGATAATTCAAGTTGGATAAGGAGCAGGAAGTTTAGGCTTGGCTTGAAGGTTGCCTCAGGATACTGTGAGGGCATTCGTATTCGTGAGGCAAAGACTGAGGCTTTTACTGTCAAAGATCATAGGGGTGAATGTACGTTAATTCTTCTTTTCATATTTATTTGTGTTTGAGCATATGTCATGAAATCTGTTAAATTCACGACTTTTTTGTTGACAGTGTACAAGAAACATTACCCACCTGCTTTGAATGACGACGTATGGAGATTGGAAAAGATTGGCAAGGATGGATCATTCCACAAGAGGCTAAATCATGCTCGAATATTCACAGTTGAAGACTTTTTGCGGCTTGTGGTGCGGGATCCTCAAAAGTTACGAAGTGTAAGTGTAGCATTTAGTTCCTGAATGTAAATGTTATTAGCTATGTAATTCTCTTTCTGACGTTGATTCCCTTATTGTAGATTCTTGGAAGTGGTATGTCAAATAAGATGTGGGATGCTCTCTTAGAGCATGCTAAGACTTGTGTCCTGAGTGAGAAGGTTTATGTTTATTATTCCGAAAATTCGAGAAATGTTGGTGTTGTTTTTAACAACATTTATCAGCTGAATGGACTTATTTCAGGAGAGCAGTACTTTCCTGCTGATTCTCTTTCTGACAGCCAGAAGGTTGGTTAGATATATATTTTTCTTTTTCACTGAGATTCTCCATTTCCTTATATTATGTTTTCTCGGGATTCTATGCGTATTAGCTGTCCACTATAATTTTAGGCCTTCTATTATTTGTGCTATATTTCTTTGCTAGATTCATGTATGCATGTCATTTAAGTCAGAATAACCATGTTTAAGCTATTGTTACTCCTCCAAAATTTTACATTTTTCGGGTTATTATCCTCGAAATTGTCTATATCTCTGTTTAAGTGTTTTTGTTACCCTATTGTAGATGCGTTTGAATTGTGGTTCAGACGTATGGACTGAACTTTTGGACAATTGGGGTTATATCCTTGGCAATGTTGCTATGATTTCATTATGTGATGTTTTTTTTGTTCTTTTTATTCTTTTTTTTTATGATAGAGAAATGTGCAGTGGGCTTAAATTATATATTTTGCTCCTGATCTAGATACCTTGATATTTCCCTTCTCTGGGGTGGGCCTACACATGTTTTCTTCATCTAGCTTCACCTGTAGCATCTGATATTGGGGTATGGTTAACCCTAAACTTTTAGAAAATAATCCTTTTCTTGGCTGTAGTTATTTGATATCTTTAGAATTAAAAAAATATGTGATAGCATCATTGTGTTGTAAGAATTTGAAAATATCAGCTTGATTGTTTCTAGTGACAGAACATGGGTATTGGTATAAAGTCATTCCAATGAAAAATGCTTATGCCTGTTTCAAGAGTCAAAAAATGTCTAAATATTACTGTCTTTTGAAATTTCAAGGGGGTACAATTTGTTGTTTCAGCCTTGTGATGTTACAAGGTAAATTGCTTTTTATTTTAAACATTTTAACCTTCTTCCTGTTGTTGACAAAAGAAGCAGCAAAACTATTGCTCTTGTCCTTTTGATTTCCTTTATGTCTTCCAGTCTCTGGCTGATAGATGTTAGTTTTACATATATATATATATATATTTTAGATTTTCTTTAAATCTCCCTTCATGTAACCTCTGACATAGAGATATAATGTTTTATTACTTATGTACTGGGGACTCAGCTCTTTTTTAAATATTCTATCAGCTTAATATCTACTATAATCCTGTTATTTTGATGTGTATCCAGGGAAAAGTTTAGGACATTAGACACCAGGTGAGAAAGATATGAAGATGTGTACTTGCATTGGATACTCGTTTTACTATTAATGGGATTATTACTTTTAGAGTTAGTGTTAATTTTCATAGTAGATTTGCTTTCGAGCAAGGTATAGTGGATTTATTTTGGGCTAGTATGATGAGTTTCAGTTTCGGTCAAGTTTATACTTCTGGCTTTCTTTGTGTTTTGTGTGCTTAGGCGTTGTTGATCTTTGCTGCTGTGTTCAAATTTCTGATTGAATGACATAGTTTTGATCATTAAGGAAACGGATTGTGTACTGCAGGTTTTTGTGGATACGCTAGTGAAGAAAGCATATGATAATTGGAATCAAGTTGTAGAGTATGACGGCAAGTCATTTTTGAGCTTCAAGCAAAATAAGAGGTCAAATGCATCTAGAAATGAACTTCAGATAGGTCAAATAGATATTCCTAATGCTTTAGATCATCAGTTGCAACTACCAAGGCTACCGGCTACTGTTCCTACTGAACAGGCTTCAGCTCACTCAGGCCACCCAGTAGGAGGTAAATTGTCTGTCTGCATAATATCCTTCTCTGTTTCCCTCTCCCTTAAATTGTTTTTCTCTTTTTTTTTCCCTTTCTACATTATTATTTATATCATGCAAGTTCATGATGCCATATATTTGGCTACTAGATGAAGCATTTTATAGTCATGCTTAACTTGGCCCAAAAAGCCTTGGTTTTCATTGCATTGGTTTGAGTTCAAGAACAATGTGCTATATGAGTAAAACATTCAGTGCCACACTGAGTAGTATTTGAGGTCTTAAGATATAATTGCAATGGAAGGATATTTTTGATTTTTTCAAGAAGAATGAAATAAACAGATAGGAAAGCAAATGCGTAGAACTTCTGGAGTGTTGCTGGGAACAACAGAGTAAACCCTGAAGCTAAAGCCTCCACTTCTGAACCTTCTATTGTAAAGTATTGGCACGTCTTTGGTTCTACAACAGCACCTTATCATTAACCTTTGGTGGAACAAATTTCTTTTTTCTAAAAAGATTTTTGACTCTGAAGAATGGCTCGTCAGAATCCTTCCCTGATGCTATATCAACTCCATTGTGCAGGCTTTGGCTGCTGTGACCTGAGTATTTGTTAGATGAGTGGTCTTTGGGCATTGACTCTTGTGGTCAATTGGCATGGTGGGATTGGGAGAAGTTTGGCACTAAAATCTTGGCTTACCAAGATAAAAGCCTATCTAAACTTTGTAGTTAAAAAAATTTATGAGCTTTGCTTTGGTAAATATCATTCTCACTTTGGGTTCCAAAGAGATGATAGACACAATTGCCCTAGATTGCCTTGCAAGTTACCTGATTTTAAATTGGCCTTGGCTATATTTTGTGTGAACAAGATAAAACCCTGGCTTTCAAGATATCAGATAGTGATGTACCTTGCTGTTAGAAAATTAACGGCTCTGAAGTTGCCAGAACATTGTTTTGCTTCCATATACCCAAGCAAAAATAGCTAAAATGGAGGCTTTTGCTGATCATCTCAGCTTATCTGAACCCTTAAGACCCATTGATTTGACAACTGAACTAGAAATGGATTTTAGCTGATGGTGTTTGACTTTAAGCAAGGCATATTTTTGATCACCCTTTCTTTGTTTCTTTTTGCTACTTCAGGTTATGCTGATAATATGGCTGCAAGATACACAAACCAGCCCCAATTTGTGAATTCAAATTCACATAGTCAGTTTGACATCACTTCATTTGTGTCCACTGACCAGCTGATGAACAATTCTCACCAAATCCAGAGCACTAGATATGATAACAACACTATTGGGCTGGCTCTTGGTCCATCACAATCATCTAACTTGGGATTCCAAGCTATTGGCTCTTCGAGTCAGTCATCTAACCTTAATACTTTTGATGACTGGTCACACAATAGAGACAAGGGAGTTGAGGACTTTTTAACAGAGGAAGAGATTCGCGTCCGGAGCCACGAGATGCTTGAAAATGAAGATATGCAGCACTTGCTCCGACTCTTTAGCATGGGAGGCCATGGCTCTATTAATGTACCAGAAGATGGATATTCATTGCCATCTTTCATGCCGTCACCCATGCCAAACTTTGATGAGGATCGTACGCGTTCTGGCAAAGCTGTTGTGGGGTGGCTGAAGATCAAGGCAGCAATGAGGTGGGGTTTCTTTATCAGGAAGAAAGCTGCAGAGAGGCGGGCGCAGATTGTTGAGCTAGAAGATGAATAATGATTAGGTTTCTCTTGTCACGCCTCTCTTCACATGGCTTCATTTATCTGTAAGTTATGAAAACTCTCAGGAATCCAGTAAACAACGGAGGCTGTGAGACTACCTGAAATTGCTGGTTTCAGAAATCTTAACCTTTAATGTTCGAGTTCTTACTCATCAACTTCAGGATATCTGGTGCTTCTGGATTCTAGGAAGCTCTTCTTGTACAGTTGCATGTACAGTAAGTTGTTTATAGAGTTTATGCTTCTATCTTGGTAATCTGTTTCTCACAAGTACTTAACAATTGGTTTATGTATGATGCCTGGGTTTAATGGCCCAAGGGGTGATGTGTTTTTTTGGTTGATGGCTTCTTATTGACTAATTGGGGAAATATTTTATAGAATTTTAGGTATGACTTCATTTGTCCTTTTGGACAAATCCCTGTACTAGTGTGATTGTTTAGTATTTTCGCTTTATGTGCTTGTTACTCACTTCTTTCCTTCAAAGGAATATATTCCTACATGAAGGCCGAACTCCCATGCCTTAAAATAAAATTGTAGTTTTGAAGCATTTTCTGCACTTTTTCTGTTATGTTTTTTTTCTTTTGAGACGGAAAAAAAATGATAATTATATAGCCTTTAGTGTTCTTCTGTATTTATAATCTGCCTAGAGTAGATTTCTTACAATTATGGGTTGTCACGCCTATTGCCCATTTTTGTTGCATATCCCATATGAAATAAGATATATTGAGATGGTGAAGGCTTACAAAAGTTTTGGTCACTCCATCGGCAATGCCTGCAAATATAGAGATACTCATTGTATAAGCTGCTCTAGCGACGCTTGCTGGCTTCAGACTGAGGAACAAATCAAACAATTAGTGATATTTGATTCCAGGTTTGGCTTTGAAACGATGGGCAATCTGCTTTGTGGAAGTCCTGCCGAAACATGAATTCCTCTGCAATGATAAAATTGGGATTTTGAAATTTGAAATGATGGAATCGTCCGAAGGACTTTTACTATATTTGCCCTTCAATTCCATGTAAACATCTCGGATCAGAGAGCTGAATATAGGGTCTTTCATCTCGTTGAACTAAGACAAATCTCTTGATGTCGATACCCTCGGAACAATAATTATGAATGATTGAAAAAAACTGAGAAATTATTTGCTCCTCACAAATAATTGAAATATCATATATCAAAAGCTTCAGCTCCAAGAATTCCCAAAGGCAATAGAGGCTGTTGCTTAGAAGTATCATGAATCTGAGTGGTAATATCGTTCTCACCTGGTCACAACGCTCATACGACATGACAACTCGAGTGGTATTTGGCTAGTCCATGAGATGATTTTGAATTGAATGAAAAAGCAAGTAACAAGACAAATAAAGATTAAAACTTACCATAACCGGATTCGATGCCAGGCGTTGTCAATTTCATCGTGGTTTTCACCATTTGTTCCTCCAAGACAAACTATTTGTTTTATAAATAAAATTTCCATGCATGGATAGATAGATGATGTATGTAAAGTTCGATTATCATCCATCAGGAATCAGCAGCCTGAAATTGAGGCACCGAAACAGGAAAAGATAAGTTCACGACTTTTATTCATCATCATCATCACAGAGTCGTATGCCACCATAATCATTTATCACGGAACAGCTGGCAATTCAAACCCAAAATATGGGTAAAACTTAAAAGAGCTGGTAAATCCAAGTTTGCATGCCATTACGTGAAACTACATGAAACTTTTTATCAGAGCTATAGCAATTACGTGGCATTAGAGAAGACAAATGTGTGAGATCATCACTGCATCTGTAGAAGTAGAAACACGATGCCCCCTATAAATAGAAAGAGACTGTGACGACCAGAAATAGGGTTTTTGGGGCTCCTTACTATTTCATTTTGAAATTCATCAAGGGATGAGAAATGTAAGGAAAACCCTAAAGGCCCCCATTAAAGGTAAAGGAGCTCCCTGATAACAGTCCAAAACTTCTGAGGTATTCTCTTCATCATACATATTACAGAGTTCCTCTCTTCATGTCCATTTGTTAAATTCATCTAATGAACCGTTTATACATCAAGTGCCTCTGCTATATATTCTCTGCGGAGTTGGTCTCAAGATATGAAAGTTGATGGAGGAATCAACCTGGGTATGGAGGGAATAGTCCATTTTGGACATTCTTGTTAATCTTTTATCGTTTTGCTTTTTTTGATGATCAGCAACAATAATAGTGGATGTTGGATTTTTTTTTTTGGTTTTACTTTGGTCATTTTATTTTTTTGGTGATAATATCAAGTGAATCATAATTTCATTGCTTTTTCGCTTAGATGCCTTTACGTGTGTGAAAAATGAGAGCAGATCTCTCCTGATCATAATTAAACCTTTTAAGGGAAAAATATATACTTGTGAATGGTAGTTAATAAAAAAGAATATATCTTGACCTTGCCTAGATAATAATAAGTTAAAATGAGACCAAGATCTTAATTGGAGAAAATTACGTTTAGATTGAAGATTCTTGGATGCATAACAAGTTTCTTAAACCTAGCTTTGTCTGAAATTCATATACCAATTCAGTTTTTTTCCTTTTTCATTTCTCTTTCTATGGTACTAAGTATATGTGAGTTTCTTTTTTTTTTTTAATTTATAAAAAAGAAGTCAAAACGTGAAGGGAATTCACTGAAAACCTGGCAAAAAGAGACATATTATTCAAGCAATCAAAAACCTATTTTACTAAAATTACTCAAATCAAAAAGATATATTTATTTTGTTGTTTTAAAAAATGTACTTTTGACAATCACTTTGTCAGCAATAAAGTCAAAACGTGAAGGGAATTCACTGAATAATTCAACAAAACTTCAGAGATTTAACTTAGCAATTTTCTTTTTAATTCCAAAATATGAATGTTTGAACAAAATCTAATACTAATTTTATTAGAAAAAGATATGTTGTTTCTTCAAATGAGAAATCTACATTGCAAACTCAGCCAAATATAAGAAATAGAATTAAACTTTGCTCAACTCTTTGGAAAGGCAATTAAAGCTGCTAGATTTCAGCTTGTGAGAGGGTCGCATATATGTTAATCGTGCTGTCACTTAGTCTTGACATATTTTTATTTAAAAATATTGAAAACATAGATAAACCAGATTCGAATAAATTAAGATGAAAAAGTTAATATTGCATTGCCTTAGTTAAAGGTTATTCGAATAATGATGGAATTATAGGGCTATAGTATTAGTAGCAGCACCCATTTCTGCTGGAGCTTATATTAGCCTTCTTTGTTGGACTTGCCTTTATATGGATGTATAGCTGGGAGTTTTCAGTAAGATTATGAATAGAAAACTTAAAAGTTAAAACATCACCTTGTTATGCATTCTTGGCCTCGTGTATGATGATGATAAGAGGTATTAGGATTCTAATTTATTTTATTCAATTCCCTCCGGTCATGTTTGGCCAAAATAAGTTGTTCTTTATTTTTCTTATTGATTTGCTTTATGTTTTGGGGAGAAAGGCATATTTTTTTCCGAATCATGTCAAAGAGGAGGAATAATTCTCAAATACAAACTGATCAAATTGAGAAGGCACTCTGCCAAATCAAACAGTCTCGTACTCCATACTCAAAGCATAATTAGCTAATTCATGAGCTACCAAATTTGTTAATCGATGGCTATATCTAAGAGGGCACTTAGAGAAGAAAGTTGCAAGGGAGGCAATATCCTGAAGTATTAAACCAGTTCAGAGGCAGAATGAATAGGCTCATTAATATCTCGAATAATACTAGTAGCATCTGATACCACCTCCAAAACAGAAGGCCCAAAAAGCCCGTGGCAATTGAAGACCTTTCAAAAGTGTTATAGCTTCTAAAATATCCAGAGAGTGTTTTGCCGCAACTGGGGATGATAAGGAAGCCAGAACAGCCCACTCGTGGTCATGCAAAACAGCCCCAAAGCCCTGCCTTAAATATCTTTGATGCTAAACCTGCGTCTGTATTCAGTTTGATTACTCCTAGTGGTGGAGCTGTCTACGACAGCTTCTAAGGCTCTTGATCCATAACTGTTGCTGCTCTTCTAGATTGTAATTCATTCCAGAAATTATAAGACTAAAAGGGCACGCCTGAGTACAACACCAGTTTCTGTTCCATAACAACTTGATTTCGATAGAATCATAGACGCCAAAACATGATCACCAACAATTCAAAACTCTCGGCAGAAAGGCTTGATCTGCACTCAACAAGAAAATCCCATGTAGACATTGCATGAGTGAAATAGAAGCCATGCATAAAACAACAATCATGCCACAAATTCTTCAAAGTATCATAGAGCCATAACACATGAAGAGAGGTTTTGCCACCATGAGCACAGTGAGGACAAATCTCTGTAACATGTACGTGGTGTCTTGATAGATTACCGAAGGTTGGAATCTAGTCATGAGTAAGTCTCCATAAGAAATGCTTGAGCTTTGGGGGAACATTCATGTGCCATAAATACTTCCACCAGGATCTAGTTTTAGAACCGCCATGACTAGAGGATGCATGATCAAGGGTATGGAGTAACCAACACCCACTCTTGACAGTATACCACTCGTGCATGTTAAAGTGCCACATAACTGAGTCACGTTGGTTTCTCCATGAGGGTGAGCACGTAATGCTTCAGATTAGGTCAGATTCCTCTTCCGAGAAAGAGTCATGAATAAGGCCTTGATTCCAAACCCCGAAGGAAGGAGGAGGTTAGCCACCAGAGTGTGGTTAGGCAGTTAATGCGGGAAAAGAAGGCTTCAAAGAGAAGGGCCGAGGAAGTCATAGGTCATAATAGACATGAACAAATGTACCATCACCAATACGCTAGCGTAAGCACTTGATAAACAATTTATGCTCCCATAGATTCTACTCTTCCAAATTAGAGAATCTGACTGCCTATACTATGCTTCCAAAAAAAATGAGTTAAGGAAATATATGCTTTGGAGAGTTCTTGCCACGAAAGAATTTGGAGAAGCAATCAATTGCCATCCTCGCTTGGTTAAAAGAGCTCAACTTTAAAAAACCAAGATTCCTATCCTCCTTATGTTGACAAAGCCTGTCCTAAGAACACCAATAGAGCTTCCTATTATTCTCATTATACCCTAAAAAGCTTGGCACAGACTTTCTGAATTTCTTGAGTAAGACTTTTTTGATAAGCAATCAATCGCCAGCAGAGAACAAATGCCGTTTCCATCCCTTTAGTTTACTCCATACTTTCTCCTTGAGAACAGCAAAAAGTTTGTCTATTTTTACTAGAAAAACAAGGCAGTCCTAGATACTTACTATAATGAGGAACCTGAACCACCTCAAAACATTGAGTTAATTGTGCAGCCACTTCCTCAGAGATAGATCTGTCGAAACACATTACCAACTTCTGGCGGTTAATTTGTTGATTCGGAGCTGCTTCACAAACCCGCAGAGTCTTCTTCATAGCTTGGTAATCACCTAAATTTCCTCTAGTGAAGATCAAACTATCATCGGTGAAAAATAAATAATTAAAAGATTGTTGGGCCCTCCTTTCCACACTATAAACCAGTAAATCACCACGCCTATCAGCAAATTGAAGGAGAGTTGAAAGACCCTCTGTACAAAAGAGAAACAAATATAGTGATCGAGGATCACCTTAGCAAAGACCTTTAGATGGAGAGATTTTTTCCTTGAACATGACATTAATGATGATAAAGTAAGAAATCAGTGAGATACACTGGTAGATCTTCTGGTACCAAGACTCTGAAAAACCTAACTTACGCATCATAGCTATCAAGAAAGGCCACTCCATCCTATCACATGCTTTTGACATCCAACTTAAGCACTAGATAGTTGCTAGCTGAAATTTGTTTCACTTAAGTGCATGCATACATTCAAACTCATAATAGCATAATTAGTAATCAACCTTCCTGGAATAAAGGCACTCTGTGAATCTGAAATGACATTATCACTGACTTGCCTTAATCCATTTTCCAATGCTTTAGCAATTGTTTTGTAAAGGACGTTACAATGGCTAATCGACCAAAATTCTAAACATAATTTGGGCTCTTGCACTTTTGGGATTAAAGTGATTAGAGTCTCATTAACCATCCTTAGATCACCTCTACCATTAAGAAAAATCAAGCACACCTAACAAATATCCTGTCCAATAACATCCCAATATTTCTAGTAGAAAAGAGTTGACATACCATCTTTCTCAGGAGCCTTTACAGGTTACATCTAAAAGATTGCTTGGTGAATTTCCTCAGCTCAAAAGGGAGAATCTAACCACTGACAATGTTGTTCGGATAGCAATGGATCCATACAGGACAAAATAGCAACAATCTCTATTTCGGATGGTTTGGAGGAAGTGAAAATATCTACAAATTTTGCCTCAATCTGCTTTACACTTATATTCCAGATCTCATCCCTATTCAGAATTCTTGTAATAACATTTCTCTTCTTTCGGCCAGAGGCTTTAAAGTGAAAAAGCTTTAATTTTTTATCCCTTATTTGAGCAATTGAACCCTTGACCATCATCTCTAATAAGTCTCATCTTTATATAGCAGAACATCAATGATTTTTTAAACTTTGACATATCCTACCAAGCATGTGCATCCACCCTCTAATTTAATGCCTCTAGGAATTGCCACTTCTTATTAATTGTTGTCTTTAACCTACAAAATCACTTCAAATTCCATGTTCAAAGTCGAGTACCAATGCTAGTTAAATATTCGGTCACCAAACCAAAGATAGTAGATTTAGGACTCCAGTTTTCCAAGATGATCTATTGACATTCCTCATTCTTAGTCCATGCTTCCTTAAAATGGAACCGGCTCTGAAAATACTGAAAAGAATCTATACCATCCGACTTCGTATGCTCCCCACAGAACATTGAGAGATGCATATGATCAGAACCCCAAAAATCCAAATATCGGACTATAACATTAAGGAATAGATTAAGCTAAAAAAAATACATAACATCAGGTCCAATCTTTCTTGTATGAACATACCAGTATCCTGTGCATCACACCAAGTAAAGGGGCAAAATAAACCCCAATTAATCACAATCATCAATAATCTTGCAGAAGTTATGCATCAAATAAGAAGGTTGTGGCAAATTATCAAATTTTTTTGAAAGATCCATTATTTCATGAAAATTTCATCCACATACCTAAGGTAGAGAAAAAAGAGTGGAGAGATGCCTCAAAGTGTCAAGGAATAGATATATTGGGATATGTCAAGATGACTATAAAATTCAATAAATCTCTAAGTTTTATCCTGCCCCTAAACACAAACATCAATATGAAAATGAGAGTAAGAAATAAGAGTGACTTCTACCTTATCTGTCCAAAGTAATGCCAAATCACCACCATGACCCACTATTTTCATAAATAATTTACCAACACATCCAATTTTCACAAAGAGATCCTCTAATTGTTGTTTATAAGAGTGTGTTTTCATAAGAAAAATCACCTTTTGGCAGTGTTCTTGCACTAGTTTGTACAGACTATTGAATGAGCGTGGGTTACCCAGCCTCCACACATTCCAATTCCAAGTTTTCATTAGGACCGACAACCTTACCTATCGGCAAGAGCTACTATTGGATCTTCAAAGGAATTGCAACCATCTATTATTGTTTGTACCATAGGAGTGGGTGAGGCATCCGAATTATCTTGTTGTACCATCCCCTTATATTTTTTATTCACCACCAAAGACCGAAGAAGTACTTCACTCTTCCTCTTACTAATGGAAACATATACTATCTCTATATAACTACGCCCTACCAAAGGAGAACGCCCGCTAGACCTCTTACTTTAGAAATGAATTAGCCTTACTACCTCTTAAATATTTTTTTCCTTGCATCTTTTTTGACTTTCTGTGGTTGTGAGTTAAACGGGAAGGCATCTTGGATAGCAACATCACGTAATGGTTCCACGACCTTATCATTCAAAAAAACCTGAGGATACTATCATGTTCTCTAATCTGAGCAGCACCTGCCCTAGCGGTTTGTAAACCACACTCATTTAATTCCAAATTTGAAGGAGACAAGCTTAAAGGAGATTCCACAACAGGTTCATTTTCTTCGAAAACTGAAGTAAGATTATGGAGAGTGGAGGAGGTTACTGGGAGATCCTGCTAGTTCTAACTCACACTACCTTCATCCTCAAACATTACCTTCGCCTTTAACCTAGAACCAACATGAACCACCAGGTTCTCGGGAAGCATATAGGCACCCTTTGGAGATAAAGGAGTTGAAAGTATGCTGTAAATTGAGTGAATAAGTACATTTTTTATTTTTAATTTACATATGCATATATACATAATAAAAAATAAATAAATATTAAATTACGAGATATTAAAAAATTTATTATTAAAACGTATTTTATATAATTTTAATTTAAAAATTGGTGAGATCTTTCAAATTAAAATAATAATTTTTTATTTTCAGCAAAATATTTTACCAATAAAAATACTTGCTTCTAAAAATCTCTCAAACCTTTTTCTAAATTTTTGATCACATTTTTCTTGTCATTGAACAAATGAATTGAAGCTATTTAAATAGCTAAATCTGCCACCTTTGAAGTCAATTACATTTCAATGGGTGGCAACCAAAATAATCGTGAGAAGGCATTAAAAATAATTAGTGACGTGCTGTAAGCTTAGTGGCCGAATTTGAACAAGATTTGTGGCCATTTTGCTTTCAAAAACTATTAAACAATGACATCGTATACTTGTAATGAATTTTGGCCAAATTAAAACATGACACTAATAAAGTCATTCCTTCTTGCCAAAATTCTTTATGCCACCTTTTGGTATTTTACTCACATTTGAGGAAAATAAATTTTGGTTTACATATTCTTTATAAGTAAAATATAAATGACAACTCTTTGGCTAATATAACATTAACACTTAATAAATTGGACAACAAAATTATGTCACGTGTCATACTTTAACAAATTAATAACATGATATATGATAACTAATAAAAAGATTAAAGAGGCAAGTTTCTTTTGTCGAGATTATAGATTTAATATTTAAACCTCATGATCTCCTCGAGAGACCCTGAAATAATTTTAATTTTTTTAAAAATTTCCTATATTGAACTATTTAATTCGGTGCGCTACCTCGGTACACAACGAGTACACTTCATGTAGTGAAACTCTCTAGGATCGCACCCGTTTCGTCTTATTAAACTCTTCCGTAAGTCCATAAATGATGCCTCACACATACATTATGAAAATAACAAAACAACATGTTGAACCATACAAGTTGAGGTTAATATATAATCGTATAATCCCTCCGTCATTTATATCATAAAAGAGTGGAGACATAGACCATCACCGTCAAGTCTTCATTTGCTCAACACTAAAACTTATCTCTTGATTCATATTCCCATAAATAATATCTGCAAACACTTTTGTGATATTATTTCTCACACGAGAAACACTTTTCTCGAGTTTATTACTAATGGCCATAAGATTTTCTAAAACACAATATTAGAACATCTGAATATTCAACTCACCCATATAAGTTGATGGATCCCATATCTATATACATTAGAATCCATGAGCATTAGACCATACCGAGCGACACCCAGCAGTCAGACCATGAAAGGTCTCTGACATGTGTGGAACCTAAGTATAGTGGACCACTCATAAGCCTACCACGGTGCTCAGGTCCAAGGACTACGAATACTACTTAAATCGAAAGGATCCTCTATTGATGGCTTTGTGGGATGTCTATTAGAGATCCTAATTGAGTTTGTTCAGTATGCAGTCCTCACTGAATACATGTATGTCTATACGAGCTTTAACTAAGCTCATGGTTGCTAAGACTATCCATCTAGACTATCCAGATATAGACATACACAAACTATATTAAATAAAATTTTCACCAACAGACTCGCATCAATAAAAATAGATCAAGAATATAACGTTTGAAAAATATACTTGCATAATGACATTTCTTAGCACTATTTACAACATTTTACAACTATGTCATTGCTAGTATACTCTCGAATTTTTGTCCCATTTCAAACAAGGCTATAATTTTTTAGATCTTGTTGACTCTTATAAGCTGCTAACTTTTAGCAATTATAACTCTCAGCGTAGCTAACTTTTAGCACTGGTCCAAACTCATTTGAACTAGATCTAAACGTTTTTAGATCATAGAATGTCTAATGTGTTATAAGCATTTTACCATATGTATTTAATATTAACGATTTTATTCGAAATACTTATTGTATAAATATTAAACAATTAATATTCATACAAAATTAGAATGACACGTAAGCACTAGTTCCAACAACTCCCATTTGCTCTAGTGCTATTCATGATAAAATCTAATACCTATTGTCTCCACGTCTTTCTCACAGACATTAGGAGATAAGGCTTTAGTTATTTGGTCTGCTATATCACTCATAGAATATATCCTAGATTCTATTACATCTCCATATAGCCAAGAACTTTTCAATTATATGGTATTCAGAGTCTACGTGATTAGAATTCTGGTGTGCCTTATGGCTTATTGGCTTGAGCAATTGTCTTGTTATTATTGTATTTAGTAGGAAATTTCTTTTGTAGACTTCTCAAGCCACAACATATTTTACCTCTAAGGTAGAATCAGTTGTGGATATTTATATTGCACTCTCAACTAACTATGATACCGATGAGAAGAAATACATAACCAGATGTAGATTTTCTATTATCTGGACCAAACTGAAAGTTCAAATCTGTGTATCTTTTCATATATAAGAAACTTTCTTTATGAGTTAGAAACCTATCCAATTAATGGCTATGACCTAGATCAGATCGATACAGGCTCATAACACTTATAACCATATAGATTCGAGTTTCATACATAACATGACATACATCAAGCTATTTCTAGCTGATACACAATATATGCTAGACACTCTAATATTTTCATCTTCTAGCCGAGGACACATTCTTCTAGAAAATATGAATTTCATATTTAAAAAGTATATTAACTATCTCATAATTACTAAAGTTGTACTTTTTAAGACCGTTGTCTACGTTTGAAGATTGAGATAGTCCTATCAGCCTCCTAACTCTATCTCTATAACACTTTATAATTAGTATATAGGAAGCCTTTTCTAAATCTATTATAGAGAAGTTCTTATTCAAATAACTCTTATTTGACTGACTTACAACATATCAACGTCATTTTCAATATTGATTATGTAAACCACATAGAGAACTGCAAAAATAATTATGCTCACACTATCCTTTCTAAACATACAAGCTTTTTCTTTATTTTAGATGAAACCAAACTCTCTGATTTCATTGTTAAAATGAAGAATCCAGCATGGTATAATAGCCAACAAAATTCGGATTGACTTAAGCATGATTACTAGTAAATTCGGTATAATAGCCAACAAAACTCTCTGATTTCATTTTATCATTACTGATGTTAAATCTATGAGTGTAGATTTTCATCAGTAGTCGGGCTTTGAAGGTTTGTACCTTCATATTAGGCCTACGCTTTTGCTATGTAAACTTATTTACAAATAATAGGAACAATTTATACTAGAAATACAACTAAGTACTAGACTCATACAATGGCAATTAGATTTCATGGCATCTTTTTATTTTCTTGAATCGATGTCCAACATTGCCTCCCTATAGATCAAATGATCATTTTCTTCAAATAAGAAAACACTAAGGGCACCTATATGTATCAAGCATATGTGTTAGGTGACCATCTATATCCTTTACGATCTACAGGGAGAATGTGTTAAAGGCATTTCACTTAATTGAACTTAAAGTCCTATCATCGGTTTATATATTTATAGATTGACTTTACCAAGTTCAATATTTCTACAATCCCCAATATTTATAAGAAACTCTTTCTCTTGAAAAGTGGTGTAATGAGGAACAAGCATGTTTCACTCATTTGGATCATATAACTGGTATCCTATTGAGTTCTTAGGATATAAAATGAACCGATACTTGTACATCTTGGGTGTAAGTTTATTCTATTGCGTAACTCTTATGTAAATAGAACAACCCCAAATCTTAGCATACTTAAGACTTAGTTTTCTTTTAGTCTATATCTTATATAGAGTAGAAGGAACAACTTTTGATAGAACTTTATTATATAAGTATTTAATAGTTACTAGAGCATATTTCTAAAGATATTCTAAAAGATTAGTGAAACTCAATATCGATCAGATCATTTCTAATAAAGCCTAATTCCTCATCTCCAAAACACATTTACATTAAGGAGTACCTGAAGGACTATATTAAATAAGAATCTCATTTTTCTTTAAATAATCTATAAATTTATTGTTCATGTATAAATCGCTTCGATCTAATCAAAGGCATTGAATATACATAAGGGTTTATTTCTTTGCTTGTAGTCGAAACTCTTTAAACGTTTCAAAGGTTTCCGTCCTGTGTCTCTCAGAAACATAAATCTGTATCGAAACTCACTCAATGATAATATGATTCATTGGAGCATATACATTACTATGTATAAGTTTCAATAAATTAATGGGTCAGTATTTAATATTTACATAAGTATTTGGTCATTTTCCTCAAATCTAAGACTCATAAATTGGCTAGGGTTTCATAGTCAGATCAAGTATCTGGCTATCCTTAACTAGACGAAATAGTTATCTCACGACTATATGACCTAATGTTATGTCCCACAATTCGTTATTTTTCAAAGTTACTGCACTACTATTTTTTCTGTTCACCTAAAGTTCAAGTTGTATTTAAGATATAATGACCATTTATTAATTGACATTCAGTTAGCAAAATATTATAATTATTGTTATCATATTTACATGAGGAACTATTCTTGATGTATCCATGATAATCCTCTATGTTTATTATAGGGAGTAGTATGGTTCACCTGATAATTTATAGTACAAAATAAAAATTATACAATATAATGCTTCAGTAAGTATGGACAAGTGACTTAAAAGTCTTAACAGTTACAACGTCTAAGAAATCTCTATTTTCTACGTAAAGTTGTACTTCTCTTTTCATAGCTTCTTAGCATATCTCAAATCATGCAACGCTTTGCAGATATGAGAATGACATGTGGTATCTCATACCCCTATGCTGCTTAACATCACATGTCAATAGAATGTCTATAATTGATAAATAGATATCTAAAGGGTTTATCTTTCCTTGAGATAAGGTATATTAAATAGTAACGATTACTATTCTTTAAACCTCATCAGAGTGAAAACACTTACCATTATTATTATTCTCTGTGTATAGTTTAGATATATCAAATAATTTTTCAGACGAAGCACTTTACTACTTGTACAACTCATGTACACATGCTTCCATTGAAGATCATTAGACATTGAGGTCAGAAAATATGATTTGACTCTCAAAGTATCTTTAATTCCTTTCTTATATTTTCTTCTTTCGAAGAGATATTATCAGAAATACCTTAAATTATTTTTTGCTGATAAATATATCCATTTTTTTTAATCTGGGATTATCATCAGATTCAATAGCAAGTCAAAATATTTTTCGGTACCCTATAATTGGTGTGCTAAAAACAAGTATACTAAGGGATGGCTTATATTGATCTTATCACTATAAGATTAAATAGAAGATGTATAGTGGAAAATTTTTAATCGTTAATTAATAACGCTTTAGATTATGGGTATAATTTTTATACATTTTTAATCTGAAAGCGCCCTCCACTGCCTTACATGATCTCTTTAATCTCTCAAACGGGATAACGACAGTTTAAACTCTTTAAACTATACAGTGAAAAGTAGACCCTATTGGCATTTTACTCTAACCTCACGCTATAGCAATATTGACATTTGTAAATCTAACAAGTAGACAACTCTTATGAATTGTATCTTATGCAACTTTTACCATTAATTCTAAATACACTTTATCCTCACGCTGTAGCAATATTGAGTAAGTGTATTCTAGATTAACTTGTCAATAATCAAATATATGTCACTAATACTACCCTCACTCTGTAGCAATATTGTGTAATATGTTCGCATATATTTTCCTTATCTCATATTTAATCGGTATAGTCTGAATTACACTGACCAAATCTCTCACGCTGTAGCAATATTAAGAAAGATCGACATGACCCGTCTAATACCGTATTGACAGAATGGATCTTTGCTTGACATTATCTCATAATGAAATACTTTTAATTTAATTAAGAGAGATTTTTACTCTTTTGTCCGCATCCCATGAGGACGTGATTGTAAATTACATATTTATTTTGTGCAAGTATAACTAACCCTTACAAATAGGGCTCACATTATAATTTTCGGTGCAAAGAAATGGACCATAGTTTATATTTGAAATAATTATAATAACTTATAAATTGCATAAAATAAACAATAAGTATTTTTAAACAGTTTAAAAATAAACAATTGGGTATTTAGCCTAATTACAGTTTTTCTTAGGTTTTTGGTATTGCAATGCTGAAGGCTCAGTCTCCAGTTTAGTAATTCCAACCTTTACAGCGGTGCTAGGGTCCTCACCTTGGTGCCGCAACACTGAGCTTCAGCACCGTGGCATTCGATCACAACCCAGTTTTGCAGTACTGGACTAATGGCATTGCAGCGCTGGATATTTTTCTTTTAGCGCCATGGCGCTAGGCCTCGAGTGCTGCAACGCTTAGGTCTGGAAACCTCAGTGTTGCGGTGACATCCTTTTCTGTTGCATCCCAATTATCCATTTTTCAATATTTGAATTGCATAATCGGTAGCCCTAGGACATTTTAATTACGCTACGAATACTTTAATTATACACAAACAACACACAATCATGCGCTTTGATACCAAGTTAAAAAGTACACTGCGCAATGGGTGAGTGTGTACATTTTTTATTTTTAATTTACACAACACATGCATAAATATGCAGCAGAAAATAAATAAATATCAAATTACGCTAATGAAATATTAGAGAACTCACCTTTAAAGCGTGCTTTGTGCAGTTCTAGTTTAGGACTCGATGGGATCCTTCGAACTAAAATAGTAGCTTCTTATTCTCGGTAGAATATTTTACCAGAAGCAATACTTGCTTCTAAAAATCTCTCGAACCTTTTTCTAAATTTTTGCTTAGATTTTTCTTATCATTGAACAAATGAATTAAAGCCTTTTAAATAGCTAAATCCACCACCTTTAAAGCCAATTACATTTTAAGGGGTGGCTACCAAAATAAGCATGAGAAGGCTTTAAAAATAATTAATGGCATACTGTAAGCTTGGTGGCCGAATTTGAATGAGATTTGTGGCCATTTTGCTTTCAAAAACTGTTAAACAACGACATTACATGCTTGTAATGAATTTTGACCAAATTAAAACACGCCACCAATAAAGCCATTCATTCTTGCTGAAATGCTTTATGCCACCTCTTGGTATTTTACTCATATTAGACGGAAATGAATTTTGGTTTACAAATTCTTTATAAGTAAAATATCAATGACAACCCTTTGGCCAATATACTATCAACACTTAATAAATAGACTAATAAAATTATGTCACGTGTTATGTCCTAATAAATTAATGGGATGATATGTGGTAACTAATAAAAAGGTTAAAGTGGTAAGTCTCACTTGCTGAGATTCTAGGCTTAACACTTAAATCTTATGATCTCTCTGAGAGACCTCGAAATAATTTTGACTTTTTCAAGAATTTTTCAGATTGAACTATTCAATTTAGTGCGCTATCTAGTGCATAATGAGTACACTTCATATAATGATACTCCATAGATTCACTTTCATTTCATCTAACGAAACTCTTCCGTAAGTCCATAAACAACACCCCACACATACATTATGAAAATAACGTGTTGAACCATATAAGTTGAGATTAATAAACATTCGTATAATCCTTCCATCATTTATATCCTGGAAGAGCAGAGACATAGATCATTTATGTCAAGTCTCCATATGCTCAACACTGGAACTTATCTCCTGATTCATATTACATAAACAATATCCGCAAATACTTTTGTGATATTATTTCTCACACGGGAAACACTTTTTCTGTGTTTATTACTTATGGCTATAAGATTTTTTGGAACACAATCTTAGATCATCTAAATATTCAACTCACCCATATAAGCTGACGGATCCCATATCTACACACATTGAATTTCATAAGCATCGGACCATACCGAGTGACATTCAACGGTCAGACCATGAAAGGTTTCTAATATGTATGGAACCTAAGTATGATGGATCACTCACAAGCCTACCATGGCGCTTAAGTCCAAGAACTACAAATACTACTAAACTAAAAAAGATCCTTCATTGATGGCTTTATGAGATGTCTATTAGAGTCCTAATTGAGTTTGTTTAATACGCAGTCCTCATTGAATACCTGTTTGTTAATACGAGCTTCTACTAAGCTCATGGTCTACTAAGTCTAACCATCTAGACCATCCAGATATGGACATACATTAATCTATATTAAACAAGATTTTCATCGACAGACTCGCATCAGTGAAAATAGATCAGGAATATAACGTTTGAAAACATACTTACACAATGACATTTCTTAACACTATTTACAACTATGTCATTGCTGGTATACCCTCGGGTCTTTGTCCCATTTCAGATAAGGCTCTAACTCTTTAGATCTCGTTGACTCTTATCACCTATTAACTCTTAGCAGTGCTAACTGTTAGAAATTATAAGTCTCAGCATATTTAACTCTTAACACTGGTCCAAACTCCTTTGAATCAGATCTGAACTCTTTCAGATCATACAATATCTGAAGTGCTATAAGCATCTTACCATATGTATTTAATATTAACGATTTTATTCGTAATACTTATTATATAGATATTAAATAATTAATATTCATACAACATTGGAAGACATGTAAGCACCAATTCTAACAAAAGGAACACCTTCTGATCCATCAACTAACTCATCCCTAATTGAGAAGCTCTTAATCATATTTTCCATTCCTTTTGCTGCATGTAACCCTGTATTTCAACTATCAACCATAATTCATAGAGGAGACTTTACAATAGAGGATGACTTAGAAGGAGAAGTCATGGCTGGAGAGCTAGAATTAGCACTTCGACCATGAGTTTTACGAGTCGATCAACCATCAAAATTATGCATGAGCCCCCTTGATCCACTCATTGTATAGCCTAAAATGTCTTTCAGTTTTCGGATCCATAACTTAGGGACACTCTCGTTCAGGATGCCTAAAGTGAACAGAACTCTAGAAGCTGCTCATATCTAAGTAGGACAGTGACCATTTTAGTAGATCCATCAAACTTAAAACTCTCTGCCATTTTCAACGGTTTAGAAATATTGATACAGACACGGACTTGTAAAAACTTCCCAAAATGTTCCCTTGTATCACCATTGTCCACTTCTTTGATAGTTCTAAGCATTTTACCAATACGCTATCCAACAACCAAATTCATGAGGAATAATGGCAGTCCATGCAATTGCACCCAAAAGGAGACGCAGTTGAAAGAGAAATTCATAATATGGCCTAATCCCTTTGGAATATCCAAGATTATAAGACTGTTATTGAAGGACCGAGGGCCCCCGGCAAAGGCACGCCTTCTATTAGAGTTAGACGTAAATTATAAGAAAAGAATATTATTCATAGAGTTGAACGTTTCAACCATGAACTCCTCAGAAGTCCGCCTAAGATTTTTGATGTGGTTAATGAAAGTAGGCTTATTGATTGGCTGAGAACAAATAATTGTTTTGACTAAAGATAACGCCATACGTTTCTCGCCTTCACGTTTGGCACCATCGTTCATTGTTGCGATCTGATAAGATCATCTTGAAGGTCTATCTTGACATACCTTTTAAGCACATCATCAAAATCAGAAGCCATTATCACCAGGCTAAAGCCAAACTAAATCAATCGACCTCCAAGGAACACCAATTCGTGTAGCACCAATAAATGGGTGATTGGTAATGTAGTAGAATAATGGTTGATTAAAACACAGTAAACAATAATGCATACCCTAGAAAAACTAAGGTTAACTGAATCCGTGACAACAAACTGCTTACAGAAAAGCCGTAGTAGGAACTAGCTACTCTTGATTTTCGGAGAAAAAATCCTAGTGAAGACCTTGACTCGTTCTATTATTTTTGTCTTGATGATTTGTTTTTATTTTTATTTTTTTTTCACTTTTACTAATGTTACGAGCAAGCTCTCTATTCACTTAAAATACTAGTTTGTTAGATAATTTTGTCTATTTATTAATATATTTTTAAAACTATATAATTTTTATTTGATGTTAGATGTGTCATTCTTTTTTATCCATTACTTAATCCGCCCATATATATATATTTAAGATTTATTGAACTTTTATTTAATTTAGTACTTGACATTTTCTCACTTAATCAAGTGGTACGCTTGTCATGTTTGGCCAAAACTTAAGAGTCAACTTGTCTGATATTGCCATTCTCACTATTCATAGGGAACTATTACCTACATGACAATTCTATTAACAAACTCTATTGGGGAAAATGCTAACTTAAGTAATATTGCCTATTCCAACTACTCATTGGAGATGCCTTCATCATATTTGACCACAATGAAAAGGTTAACTTGACTCATTGCTAATTTTCACTACTTCTGGAGGACAAACTACTAAAGTCTAGTTTTAAAAAAGTTGAAGTTTAGTTAAAGGGGTCGAGTTCAAGGTATAGTTCACTTAGGTTTATCAAATGAATTCTATAGTACTAAGTACAATTTTAAAACCTGACAATTTATACTTAGTACTATAGAATTCAAGTTTAAAAAATATTTATACATACTATGTAATAGAATGTTCCTCCTATATATATACATATTGTTATTAATTATATATCATATTTTTTTTATATATTTAATTTATGATATATCATATTTTTTTTTATATATTTAATTTATGTGTATATAAAATATTTTCAAATCTTTTATAGGGGATTGTTGGAGACAAGATTTAAAATCCTTTTTAAATATTTTGTAATTTACATAATTTAAATATAGCTTTCATGTTGCAAGTTATTAAGAATAAATTATCATCTGCATAATTGTTATAAAATTTATATTAGCCATTAAACTTAGATTAAATGTGTGAGAGTTACAACATCTATATATTATTATGTTTTGGGAGTTTAATATATTAAATTATTATAAGAGTTACAATTATTAAATTATTCATAATATTAAAATTAATACATAGACTACCTACCACTATATATAAGGTGCGTGTCCTTTTTTATTAGTAGTTAGATTGAGAGTGAAGAAGAAAAAAATGAAAATGAGAAGTGTTTTATGCATATACTATTATAAATAATATTTTTTCATATTATCTTTTTGAGCAATTATGATAATGAAATTTTAATTTTGAAATTTTAATTTGAGAAGTCTAGCATTACTCATTTTCTAATTTGGCTATTTAAGATTAAAATTCAATATAATTTTTTTAAAAAAAGATTAAAATTCAATATATTTGTTTTGAAAAAAATAAATCCAATATAGGGAGGAGAAATGAGATATATGTGATACTTGAACTTTTTCCTATAAAGGATTTATCGTTTAAGTCCCTAAATTTTATGAATAATGAAATGTAACATTTAACGACAAGGAATTTCGACCAAATGAAATCAAGATCCCAATTCCATATTATCACCCACTATTGACAGGCCTTTACCCGAAAATGAAATGTGAATGAGAATTGGGTTTGATCGCCTTAGTTGATGATTATTTACTTGAATAGACAAGACTTGTTGGCAGCTCTCATTGCGTGCTTGATTGTCTATTAGTAATTAGCTAAGCTTCAACACGAGGATTACTGGTTCCTCAAATATCAAGCACGCTGCCGATGTTAATTACGTGTTAGACACTATTAGGATATTACTCTGTTTAATTTTGAATGTGTAATATTTCAGTATTTTCAAGGAAAATGCATGGCTAAATGAAAGAACCAAACTCTTGCTATTATTACTTGAATTGAATAATAAGCATCGGACAAGACAAGAGAAAAAGAATAAAAGAATAGAATATATCCGATGATTTGACAATATATAATCTAGGAGGTTCTACTTCCACATTCAGGAGGGAGCCCCTGGGGAAACCTCTTAATGTCAGCGCAGGAATTGTATATTATGTAATTCTTTTGCACCCATTTCAGCCTCTCTTGACTTGTTGAGTCAAGTTCTTGAGAGAACCAGGCACTGTTACTAGATGCTGAGGAAGGTGAATTTGTACCGCAAGAGGAAGCTCCATCAGACCAAACACAAGCATCAGCTTTGAAATTTCTGTAGGAAGCAGTGAAAGGAGCATGTGTCCAATCTTTCTTGACGAGTCCACCTCTTGTAGCCCAGTCATCAGCATTCCAAAGTGAAAAGTATATTCTCATCGGCTGATTCTTTGGGAATGGTACTCCAATTGACTCCGAGTTCTTGAACTCTCTTATGGGGGTGCCATCCATAGAGAAGCTTCAATTTGAAGGAAGATACTTATAAGTTTAAACAGATTAATCAAGAGAAAAATGGAAACATGGTAATTTCGAGGGGGAAGAAAATACATACACAATGCGCTGAGGATTCCAAAGGATAGAATAGGTGTGAAAATCAGCAGTAGGGTCAAACCATAGGTAAAATTGCTGCTCTCTGTCACCTTTCCCTTGTGTGAATACATTTGTGTGAAGAATGTATGGATCACCACTTAAATTCCCCAAGAATTAAAAGTCTATCTCATCCCACGTTAATCCTGGTGATTTAAACTGCAAATTTAAACACGTCAGTAGGACGAACATATTTTTCTATAAAAAAAAATTGAGGCAGAAACTAATGGCAAGCAACTTACATAGTATGCAGTGACAGTGCCGGCAGAGTTGCCTGGGACAAGCTTGAGTTGCATATCAACCTTGCCAAATAAATACTTATTCTTGGATTGGAAGCCTGAACCAGAGGCTTTGTCAAGGGAGAGAGTAAGAAGCTCGCCATTGTTAAGTATCTTGGCACGGCCATCTCCCTAAGTGATGTCAAAATCTAGGTAGAAATTGCCAGCAGAGGTAACCATTAAAGAGCCAAGCAGAAGAAGCAAATGCAACATTGAAGCCATGGATGCTTATTTATTGAAGATTTGGTGATTTAACAATCTTGTTTAGACAAGAATTGAGATGAATATCAAAGAAGAAAGTCACAAGAAATTTAGTATATGTGAGACACGTATGAAGAAGTCTAAGACGTATGGGACAAGAAGGGGGAAGTGAAACGGGACTCGAAGACAAGAAAAAAAAGCGCGAAACTGGTAACAGGGATCAGTGTTGCGGCTCCAGGTTCCCAGCATCGCAATGTTGGACGTGTCAAGACCTAGTGCCGCGGCGCTAGGACCTCAACGCCGTGGCACCAGAGTGGGAAAAGTTCATATTTGATCTGAATTTCTGAGTTTTGAAAAGTTTTGGACTTTTAAAACAAGTGGACTCTTACTCCAATAAAGAATAAGGTTAGAAGGCACGAAATAACCCCTATATAAATATTTGTAAACCCTTTAGTTGAAATTAAGCATTAAGAGAGACTCTAAGAGAAAGGAAGAACTGGATAGACACTAAGTGCTTGTGTGCGCTAGGGTGGAACCATCGTTTAGGTGTTCATTACTCGTGATAGAGTAAGGGTACACTAAACATTAGGTCGTTTTGAGGGTTCTTCAATAGGTTTTTTTTATAAAATCTCTAGGGAGTTGATAAGTAAGGCTAGGATCATTGAATCTACTGTGGACATAGACAAATGGCCGAACCACATAAGTGATTATGTTGTACTCTTTATTATTTGCTTTGAATTCTTGCTATTTTACTTAATATACAGGTTATTTCGCTACGTAAAGAGGTTAGGGTTTAAGGTTGAACTTGATTGGGGTTCTTCGCTTTAACCTAATCTTACAGGGAGAAGGGTGATTCCTCCAATAAACTGGTATCAGAGCTAACGTTTGATAATACACACCTGGGGTATTGAAACCATGCCTACAATCAAGCAAGAAATAGAGAAGTTCAATGGAATAAATGATTTCAATCTTTAGAGGAAGAAGATTAGGGCTTTACTTGTGAAGGAAGGGTTAGACTCAGCATTGGAGGAAGTCAGTTCCTCAACTAGCGAAGAGACGACAACTTTAAAGTCTGGGCAGAAATATTGGGACATGATTCAGAAAAAAGCTTACAGCACCATAATCTTAGCGTTGAGCGACAAAGTATAAAGGGAAGTTGGTGATGAAAAAACCGCTTTGGAACTATGAAAGAGACTCGAGGTATTATACATGAAGAAGTCTCTTATAAATAGACTTCTTGTGAAAAAGAAATTACATCAGTTAACAATATACGAGGGATCTTCATTGAGAGCTCACATTGATGAGTTCAACAAGATCATCATAAGTTTTGAGCAATTGGGCATCAAGACTGAGGATATAATCATATTAAATTTGTTGCTGAAAAGCTAAGAGAGCTTTGTAGATATGCTGCTATATGGTAAGGAGTCCTTAACGATGAATGATGTCAAGGGATCATTGAAATCAAAAGAATTGACAAAGGGATCTAAGTCTGAGAGTGGAGCAGCATTACTTGCACAAGGGAGGAAGAGCAACCAATCAAGGATGAGATCCAAGAAGTGTTTCCTTTGTAATAAGGAATGATACTTTATGAAAGATTATCCGAAAACAAAAGGCTAAGGAGGGTGTGCTGCAATCGATACTTTTGAGGAAGCTATTAAAGTTGTAGACATATTGGTAGTCTCAAGGGAAAAGTATGCTAGCAAATGGATACTAGATTCGGGGTGTAGCGTCTATATGTGTCCCAACAGATCAATGTTTACCAACTACAAAACTAAGAGAAGTAAAGTTCTAATGGGGAATAACATAACTTGTGAGATCATGGGAGTTGGTGGCATAAGACTGAGGATGCAAGGTGGAGAAATTAGGGACTTACATGATATAAGACATGTTCCTAATCTGAGGAGGAACTTGATATCTCTAGGCAAATTAGATGAGGAAGGGTATTTGGTTAGAGTGGAAAAAAGAAAACTGAGGAGAGAGAAAAGATCTATAAGGTTTGAGGGTGAAAAGCACAATGAGAGGCTCTATATGCTTACTGGGATATCCATGATTGGTCCAATGCAGGGTGTTGGGGTAATTTAGACCACTAGGAGATATCCAAACTATTGCTCACCGAGGTGATGGGGGTCGGAAAGGAGTGCAACGTATCCATACCTTATGCAAGGTGCACGAATGTCTTTGATGACTAAAGTCACTAGCCTGGGGGAAATTAAATGTTGGTGGAGACTTAACTAGACTCAACACTAGGTGATAGAGTATTGGTGTGGATCAGATCCGAAAGCCATCTTATTTGGAAGATTTTTAATTAAGGAAGGGTTTATTAGAGATTTGGTGATTCAACAATCTTGTTTGGACAAAAATTGAGATGAATATTAAAGAGGAGAGTGACAAGAAGTCTAGAATGTGTGGGACACGTATAAGGAATTCTAGGACTTGTGGGACAAGAAGGGGGAAGCGAAACGAGACTCGAAAATGCGAAAAAAAAAGCACAGAGCTGGTAACAGGGACCAGCGCCGCAGCACCCAAGGCTGAGGGCTGCAGCGCCCAAACAATACTCTAGTGCCGCAACGCCAGGTTTTTAGGGCTGGACACGTCAAGACCTAGCGCTGTGGTGGCAGAACCTCAATGCCGTGACGCCAGAGTGGAAAAAATTCGTATTTGATCCAGATTTCTGAGTTTTGAAAAATTTTGGTCTTTCAACACAAGTGAACTCTTACTCCAATAAAAAATAGGGTTAGTAGGCACGAAATAACTCATATAAAAATACTTGTTAATCATTTAGTTGAAATTAAGTATTAAGAGAGACTCTAAGAGAAGGAAAGAATTTAGTAGACACCAAGTGCTTGTGTGCGCTACGGTGGAACCGTCGTTTAGGTGTTCATTACTTGTGATAGAGCAATGACACACTAAACATTAGGTTATTTTAAGGGTTTTTTATTAGATTTTTTTTGTAAAATCTCTAGGGTGTTAATAACAGAGGTTAGGATCTGCGGATGTAGGTAATTGACTGAACTACGTAAGTGATTGTGTTGTACTCTTTATTATCTGTTTTAAATTCTTGTTATTTTATTTAATATATAAATTATTCTGTTACATAAAGAGATTAGATTTTAAAATTAAACTTAATTAAAATTTTTCGCTTTCACTTAATCTTACAGAAAGAAAGGTGATTCCTCTAATATTATTTGTATTGAACGAGACTAAGATAGAAGTTGTATTTGAAATTAATCTTTGAATCTTGAAAGTAAAGGCTATGAATACGTCGAGAAATATGGATTGGTATTTACAGTACGACTAAGTAAAGCGAAGATGAGAATAGTAGAAGGCAGAGGAAAGTCATAGGAAGATCCGGAGAGCTAAGCTGTGGACAGTTGTTGGCTTAAAAAAGTGTAATAAAATAGTAGCTGTTCATATCTCACTAATAAACATGATCCAATGGGGACGTTATTTTATTATAACACGCGATTTTGCATCATTTTTTAAACGAAAGCTTGAGTTAACGCTGAGCCCTGTTCCTATCACCATTCACCAGCTAAGTCTTAGATTTTCAAACCACCACCATTAAAGACAGGATAAAGACAACAACCTTCATCAAGATTTTAAAAGGTAAACTAAGAGCATATAAGACAAGGAAATTATAAATGTTGGAATTCGCATTCCCATGAGAGTCTTTACAAGTTGGATTTTAAGAGAAGCCCGAAAAATATTAATATTTGTTAAGATAATTTAGATTCTAGTAAGTTTGCGTATAATCTAGATACTAATGCTAACTAGGAATATAATCAAATGAAATTTTCTCAAATTTGGCGTTAGATTTTTCAAATTTCACATTAGATTCTTAAGATGATCATTGTGGTCAACGAAAAAAGGTTGTAATCTTGTCTTAAATAAAATTCAGATATAAGATGAAAATTAATTTCCTATACATCCGAATTTTTGCTAAAACAAAGTGCATGAACTTGTCAAATCCTGTCATTTGCCAAGCAGAAGATTGTCAAATCCTGCAGATTACCTTGTTTAACTTTTTTTTTTTCTCATATGATCATACTCTCTAATTCTTACCAAATTCTAAGAAGCTAATGAAAACAATTAAATTTATTGTATATATTCCTTCTTCTTGGTGCTTTCCTCAGTCGGAAATCAAATATTTTGATTCTAAAGGGATTTTGTTTTTCATAACTTTACACGCAAATGGAAGATCAACTCCAAGCTGCTCGCTTTCATAATTAACCTAAATGTGGATGACAGTGAGTTCATAATTAAATTCTCTCTTAGCAATTAACACTTGAACTAATGCTTGCCAACTCATAATTAAATTCTCCACTAACAAAGTAGACAAGTTTTATTTTATCAGAATGATGATTCTTCTTATATATTTTTGCACTTTTAACCATTTTGCTTTGCTGATCCACTTGCATGTAGAGAAGAAAGCAATTGTTTACTGACTAACCTTAGCAGCTGTCAGTAGCTGTTCTGATATCTATTTTAACGTGAACATTTCATTTCATCTCTAAAAGCTTTTCATCCATTTGTCTTTTGGCATATAGGTAATTCAAAGTACACGGGTTTTAATTTTTTTAGTCTTATGTGACCAACATGGAAGATCATGAAGGGTTAAAAACAGAGGGTAAAATTTGAAAAGGATAAGAATCGCTTAATTAATAACAGAGTCATCAAGTAGTACGAGTGTTGGATTTTTGTCTTTTTTCCAATTTTCCTTTTTCTTTTTAAAACCAACACTGGTGGTAAGGGTCAGTTCAAGAATTGAAGTTAGACTTAACCGAACCGAAATGATCTTTCAATAAACACTTAAGGAATGAATTTTCATTTGACAAATGGATCTTATATAGTAATGAAAGATATATATACAACCTATAATGGAGACTACAGTGAGTCTTATTATTACCAAAAATGTAGATAAATATACACATTGGAAAAAAGAAAATAGAAGGTGATGTATACGATAACATTTGATTTTCATTTTCATTTTTTTTTATTTGAATTAATTCTACCTATAATCTTTTGATAAATTAGGGTCCACAAGTGATATATTGGAGTTACATAATTGCTTTAATTTTCTAAGGATTAGTCTGAAAATTGCTTCATAAGGGTTTATCACTATCAATAACCAGAAGTAGGGGTGTATCTCCATCACCATTCTCTTTTACACTGTTCAATTTACACGATGGTGCAACTAAATCCACGCATTGCAGTTTGATGGAAGTGAGTCAAATTGACTGAAATTTCAACTCCCAATTTTCAGCAAATGAAAGCTTAAACGTCAGCGATGATCGTAAGGTTTTTTTTTGTTGATAATTTGATGGTTACCTATTCCAATTATATCAATGATAACCTCTCAGATGATGACTGATGATGTCCATAATCAGTAGCCTTTGGGAATGATTTGTTACTTGTGTTGATTGATTTTTATATAATTATTTCTCAATCTGTAATTTAGGTAATATTATTTACTCTAAGATGTTACAACTTACAAAAATAATAAAGTTTTATTGATAAAACATAACAGAATCATGCTTTTATATCATTTTTCTATATAGATGTTCTTTGTTTTGTGCATTTGATATGTTGGTCATAATTTTGGTTTAGTAAATTATGGCTCCCTTTCAATATTGTTTTATCAATTGTTTATTTTCTATTACTTAGGGGTAATATTGTCTTTTTAAAATCTGTCTTTTCAAAACATTATTTTCTTCAAAATTTTAGTTAAAAATTAATTATTTGTCGAGACCGTTAAACACTAATATCAAGACAATTTAGAGAGAGTTTCAGCCTAACTTTGTTTACAAACACATATGGGAGTCAAATCCACTAATTGACATTGGCATTGCTTACTATTTATAGAGGCAAAAGTCGTCAACGTTGTCCATCAAATATTAACGTTTCTCACTGGCAAGATATTTTAAAAGAAGATTTGCATTTTACCCAATATTCAAGATCTAAAAACTTTTTAGGTTATAGTCATAAAGAAAGTTAAAAAAAAAAAAAATTAAGCTAGACAAGGTCAGATGGTTAATTTTCACACAATCTGATTAAAGAAAAATCATTTTGTATTCAAAAGGCACATATTTAAAAGAGCTAACCTTGGTTGGTTTAATTGCATGGCTATTCTTTAAGAACATTTCCTTCTTTTTTTTTTTTCCTGATTAATCACTTCCATTACAAGTTTTTGTAAAAGTAGCATTTCTTTACGACTTTTTTGCCACTTTGGATCTTACGGTTAGTTGGTTTACTTATATGACTACTCTTAGGAACAAGCAATTTTGATGTACTCAAATACCAAAAAATGTAATAGCATCGCAAACAGGTTAGTTAATATATGGTTAATTAGGAAGCACAACTTTGACATGTGAGATAATCTATCTATACATATTTAACAATATTTAATGTTTATTTGATATAAAAATAATGTTGTAAATCTAAAATTATAATTATTGCTAAATGGAAATAAGTTAATGTTTGATAATTAATTATTGTAGAGTAAAAATAGTATTTACAAAAGACTTTAATCATTGTGCTTATAAAATTAAATAAAAATTACATCTATATCAAACCAACCCTGAGCACGTCAATTTTGATGCTGGGTCTCTCAAACTACTAAACTTTTGAGTTCATAGTTCTCTTTTCCTAGTGGTTCAAACGGGCTTGTGCTCTTTGCTATTGCATTTGCATGATTGTTTCCAATCCAAGGGAGAAGTTCATTACGTCCTTTTGCTTCTCTCTTCAGGTAAATTTCTTTGTTAAAAAAAAAAATCGTGAGTGAAGATAGTTGGGTTTGTTTCATGAGTTACCCATGAAATTGAAGAGCCAATGTCATCCATTACAAAACTAACATATATGTTAGGTGTTAAAAATACGTGGCTTATTACATAACAAGAAAAAATGAACCATCGATTTTTTGTGACAACAATATTACATATAATGAAAGAACAGCAACATAAAAATTGAACATGTCTAAACAAATGATCACATTAATAATTTCTCCAGCTTCATCTTCTAGGATGAGTTATTGAGAGTGCATTCTTTGGGGAGACCTCTGGGGAATCGTTTTGTTTCCTTGCAGTAATCATATATCATGTAATTCTTTTGTACCCACTTGAGTCTCTGTTGGCTTGTGTTGTCAAGTTCTTCTGAGAACCAGGAATTGCCATTACCATTGTTCGAGTTGCAAGAAGATGAACCAGATGACCAAACGCAAGCTTTGGCATTGAAGTTTCTGTAAGAAGCAGTGAAAGGAGCTTGGCTCCAGTCAGTCTTTATAAGCCCACCTCTGGTTGCCCAGTCATCGGCATTCCAGAGACTCGAGTAAATCCTCATCGGCTGGTTTTTCGGGAAGAGAACGCCGTTTGATTCTAGGTTCTTGAACTGTCTAATGGGGGTGCCATCAACATAGAAGCTGAAAAATATGCAAGAAATTTTACCAGGTCAATTAAGTTTCTAGAAAGTAATAATAGTAAAAGTATGCTTTGTCAAATAAGAAAAATAACTCACATAATACGTTGGGGATTCCAGAGAATGGAATAAGTATGAAAATCAGCAGTAGGGTCAAACCATAGATGAAACTGTTGCTCTCTGTCACCTTTCCCTTGGGTGAATACGTTTGTGTGAAGAGTGTAAGGGTCACCACTTAAGTTGCCCAAGAATTCGAAGTCTATCTCATCCCATGTTGATCCTGGTGATTTTAACTGCATAAGAAGAACATAATATATCAGCATGCATGGCATGATAATAATAACTAGTTCTAGTTGTATTTGTATTAAAAAACAAAATGTATGAAATAGAAGAACTTACGTAGTAGGCGGTAACCGTGCCGGCGGAGTTTCCGGCGACAAGCTTGAGTCGCATATCGATTTTGCCGAATAAATACTCATTTTTGGACTGAAAACCTGAACCTGAAGCTTTGTCAAGGGAGAGAGTGAGAAGCTCTCCGTTGTTGAGTATTTTGGAGCGGCCATCTCCCCAAGTAATATCAAAGTCTTGGTAGAAGTTGCCAGCGGAAGCAACCACCAAAGAGCTAACAGCTATATAGATTAGGAGACCAAACATTTTCAAAGAAGGGGAATAAGAAGAAGCAGCAGCCATGGATATTGTTATGTTTTACTACAAAAAGCTAGAAGTTTTATATGAAGAAAAGTGATTTTCTAGAAATCAGCTTAAGGATTCGATGCTTTTGGGCGAATTGAGAACAACGGGGTGATGGTAGCATTTATATATCAATGAGGGAAGTGCGTGTAAGCTAGGAGTCTTATGTTTGTTGAGGAAAATGAGCTGGGGATAGCTGGATTTGGACATAAAATTATTAAGAAATTGACCACAAGGTCTTTAGCTCGATCACCAAACACGTACGCAGCCAATTGCTGAGAAAGCTAAGCCACCTCTTTTGTCTTCATCATTCACCAAACCAATTACGTAAACTCCATAGAATTACTTGTAAACTCCATAGAATTACTTGTACATCGTCTATCAATTATACGCTTTAATTATGTAAATTCAAATTAATATTTATTAATTATAGATATAAAAATACGTGGAGGTAAAGAAAAATCATTTTGAATTTAAAACCCTATTTTACTAGAAAAAAGGAAAAATTTCAAAAATAACTCTTATTTTTAATTTATTCTTTTTAGCCACAAATGAATGGGCTAATTTATATTAGGCTAAAAAATTTAAAATTGAACAATTATACCTCCAATCCTGGTTTCCCTCCACACCCCAAAAAAACACATACTCTGTCTAACCTAACTTAACGCCTCCACTTTACAATACTATCTCAACTTAAATTCGATTAGATTGAAGATTTGAAAACATACATTTTGTACATCAGACTTTGCACACCATAATCCTCACTTGAAACTTAAAAATTAAAAAATAGCCGGTTCTTGGTGAGCTTTTTTGAATTATAGATAAAAAATTATTTTTGTTGAAAATGAGTTAAAAATTAAATTATGTTGGAAATAGGTGCAACAGGTGATTTATATTTGAGTTTAGACGATGAAGAGACAATAAAATTGAGTTTATTCTATTTTGACGATGAAGACACAATAAAATAGAGTTTATTCTTTGATCCCACGCGACACACGTAGAGGGATTCAAAATTTTATTCTAAGTATAGTGGATGGCTTTAATGAGTTCAATAAGTATCCATAGAGCAACATTGTATAGAGCATACTTTATGATTCGCTCAGAAAGGTAGCCTTCTGAAGTTAGAAAAAAAATAATAAAAGCCTCTACAAAGAAAGGAATAGAAAAATATAACGTGTAGGGATTTGCAAACGTGTTTCAAATTCGTAATAATTTTGTTGTTTACTATTGATCTTAATTATTTATTTTTGTTGATAATAAAATGATATTTTAAAATTACCTTAGGTATAGATTTACGAGGCCATTGCGATCTGCGGTGAGGTTTTTAGTATTTACTGTAGTGATTACTTCCTTTGTATTTTAAATTGGAGGAGTAAAGGAACTCTAATGTTCATGGACATTTAAGGGAGAATTTTGAAGAAGGGTTTGGAATGTTTTTAATCCATTCGCTTTTTTTAAGAAACCATTCACATTCAATTATATAATTGTTATTTCCAAACATGTGTTACTTAATTTTTAAATATTTGTAGGTTTTGGAAGTACATCATAAGTTAGTACCGAAAGCCATAAGAACGAGAAGAACGTTATTCGATTGATTAGACATCTAAGAATTCTTGTTGGGAGCAATGTTGGGTGCTTGCCACAGTTTTATGGTTCTGTATAGTGTCGAAGTTGGAGGGATTTATCTGTTTCACAAACCCCGGAGATGATGATTTTGATGTTGATAAGGGTGACCATGAAGAAGCAGACCCGCTAATGTCTGTTGTGATGATATATCCTATTTTTATCCGAATAGTTTTTTTTTATAATTTTTTTTACCAAATCCAATTAGCTTAACTAGTGCATTCCCAAAAATTATTAACTATGATTATTTTTTCTTGTAATATGAATACATTCCAACCATGAATCATGATGTTGTATAGTAGATTGAATAACTGAAAGCACAGATACTACAAGAGAATTGATCGTGTTGAAGCAAGGAATGGACTAGGATCGAGAAGAGCTATTTAGGAGGTTGATCAGGTCTGAATTAATTTTACGCATCAGATGTAGCAGATGATGCAATATTTTTAGCAGTCGTGCTCTTTCTAACCTTAAGCAAGCTCAAAATATGGTATGGAAATTAATATCGCTTATGAGAACTAAATTTAGGTTATATGACACTTATCCACTTGTGTCTTTTATTTCAATTTGGAGAGAATGTAGTGAATAATTTTCAGACCTAACTGATGGGTATAACATGCAGCCAACTGATAGTCTCGTAAGTGTTCAGATCTTACCCGATCCACAGAAAGGTGCGAGCATGTATAAGTTACAGTGTAAGGACATATGGATTAAAGATATTCTATACACCAATCCCATACCACAAAAGATCGAGAAGAGGAAAGATTATGATTTAGGTGTATCCTACGAAGGTGGATGTAAATCTGCTACAACAAATAGATATGGTTCTCCAATATGAGTTTTAGGCTTGGCTTTATAGTGATGAGGGTAAAGTCATCTTATCTAGCCTTGATGCTACCTCGAAGTGGTTTGGGGAGATATTAGAGAAATGGTTGGATGACATTGTAAGTGAAAGTTATATATATATATATATATATATATATATATATAGGATTACATTTACATTAGAATCAATTAATTTTTAACTTTAGTTTTTGGATTTTGTAATACATCAATGAGTACATAAAGTTAGTACGACAAAAGTAGTGCAAGTATCTTGGTGCATTGCCACACACGTCAACTTGTGTGGATTCATATTTGTAAGTTTTTTTAGTCCTTTAAAATTTTTAAATTAGTTTTCTCGTACACATATATTTATAACTTCTTTTGTTGAAATTTTAAAAGGCTTTTATGCTTGTTAACACGCAACATGCTATAGACTTGTTTACCAATGTATGAAACGATAGTATGTTGTCGTACGACTTAGGGCTCAAAGATGATTTACTTGTGGAAAAATGTGAGAAGAGGTTGACAAGGTAAAATATTTGTACAATAAAGGATTTAATTTTTTTTATTCCTATTGTATTAGTTACAAGACAATGTTCAATTTCATGTAGATTTATATTCCTATCAACATAAGATGCAACAATGGATTGCGGTTGAGGTGGATCTTGTGCATAAAAAGATCATCATCTACGATGCTAACCTTTATGGGTATGATATCGGCATGATGAAGATTCATGTCATGCCATTATGTATGTTGATGCCCCACTACCTATAATCTTGTGAACCCGAAAGCGAAGGAGAAGGAAGAATTTTATGATATTAGGACTGATATTGTACTAGACTTATCCTTATTTGATGTAATTAAGTTACAAGAGGGTGTGCTATAACAAGTAGTCAATAGTGGAGTTTGTGAAATTTTTATATGTATGTATATTTATAGAGTTCTTAATGTTTATTTGTCCCTCCTGACATTGGGTTACTTTTTAAGCAAAAGATGGCTATTAATTTGTGGACCAATGCCTCTAAAAAAATTAATAAACATAATCAAATTTATTATTATAACACATTACAACTTATATGATTATTGTTATTAAATATCACATCATGGAAAAAAAAAGTTACGAATAAATATTAATTAATTAAATTTTAATATTTAATACACTTATTTAATATTTCTATTACATACTAATTTTTTTAAAAATAATTTATATTAATTATTACTTACTATTATTTTGATATATTATTTTAATTATTTATTTTTTATCTTTCGTAAATTATTTTTTAACGTAATTATTAATTTTAAAATATTTTTAAAAAAAATTAATTATTTAAATTATTTTTAATTTCCAAAATTAAAAACAAAATGCACAACGTGCGAATCCCACACACAATACAATTTTTCCATCAAAAGTTGCAAAACTTCCCTCGAATATTAGATTTGTGGTTTCCTTCACCTTATTTCTCTCAATATCTTCATCACCAAATATTCAAGTATGTTTCTTAGATAGATTAAAAAAAGGATAGATTCTCAATACATTTTTATTAAAATTTATTATTCTTTATTTTTTTTCATCAACGTAATTTTGTTCATTAGACACTATTTTGACTAATAAAATTTAACCTATTCATTTGTAATTAAAAACAAAAATCGCTTAAAATAAAACTATTTCAGAAAAATTTCATAAAAAAGAAAGTTATTTAGGCGATTCCAAAACAAATATGTGGAGGTAAAGTCCAACGCTTAGTCAAGGAATATATTTAAAAGAGCTAAAATTTGTTGGTTAATTGCAGGGCTACTCTTTAAGAACATTTCTTTTTTTTTTTTCCCTTTATAATCACTTCCGTTACAATTTTTACACAGTAACATTTTTTATAACTATTTTCTATAAAGTAGTATGTTAAATTTACCATTACGATTTTAAACATATGAAATATTTGCGATCTTGGATCCTACGGTTAGTTGGTTTACTTGTATGCCTACTCTTAGGAACACGCAATTTTGATATACTCAAAAAAATAAAAATAATAGCGTCGCAAACAAATTAGTTAATATATGGATAACTAGGAAGCCCAATTTTGACACGTGAGATAATTTATCTATAAATATTTTTTAATATTTAAGATTCATTCTGCTTATAAAATTATAAATATTGTTAACTAGAAATAAGTTAATGTTTTATAATCAATTAATTATAAAGTGAAAATAGTATTTAACTGCATATTATTAAAACAATTAAATTTATCTTCTTGACAAACATAATAAGTAAGTCGTGCTAGGCCGACAGGGTTAATGAAAAATGAGTTTGGGTGGACTTTTGTACTTGAGCCGTGGCCTAGCACAGTCCATTGGAATGACACGAAACTATGTCGTGCCATACTGGCACGATTGGCCTATTGGACATGGCTCATGGGCCATTTTTTATTTTTTAAATTATTTTTAAATATTTTTAAAAATAATAATAAATAATAAAAGCTGATGCAATTGCACTGCAGGCACAACTATTTTAATTTTGTTTTATAGTTTTTATTGTTGATCAATGGTAAAGGGATATACTCACTCTCTCTACACTATTCACTCTTTCAACGCAACTCAAATCTCTTCCAAATTATTTCTACTCTCTTTAAAAATTTATATTCTCTCAAATTATTTATTTATTTTTCAATTACAATTTCTAAATTGCAGATCATTATAATATAGATTCTCTACCACCTCAAAATAATGACAACAACATTTATTCTCAACCTCACCAAGATAGTGACGATGAAGATGTATCGCAATTACGACGTAACAATGCAATGAAGTTTATTTCAAATCATTTTATAATCAGAGTTCAACAGAAACAGAAAATAATTGTATTACAATATTGTGTTGCAATACATTTAACAGAACTTTGATATATTCTAATCATTCTAACTTGCCACACATCCATTGACATGTCGCAAAGTGTAAGGATGATCATCGAGAATATTTTATTTTGAGGTTTAATAATTAATTTATATAATCTTATTTTATTTTTAGATATTTAATTTTTATTATATATTTTAAATACTTTTTAAAATTTTAATTTTTTTTAATTATAAATATTGTAATAAAAGAGACCGGTGAGTGTTCTCAAGAAGTTTTAGCCAATCACTAGCCATCATCCACCAATTTAAACACTAACGCTGCTTCACTCACCCAACCTTCCCTGCTTACCCCAGTCTCTTGGTTGAGAACCCTTATCCTATCAAGTTAGGGACTAGGTTAACTAGAGGAGGTTGAACAAGTGGAGTAAGGTGAGAGTTCATACTGGTAACTGGTCAGTAGTTGAAACCTCTTAGAGACTCTCACTGGTCTCTTTATATTATAATATTTATAATTACAAAAATTAAAAAAATAATTAAGAAAAAATGTTTAAAATATTTAAAGAAATTTAAATTAAAAAAATAAAATAAAATAACATAAATTAATTATTAAACCTCAAAATAAATTTATATTGAATTGTTGTAATTTATTTTTATATTTATATGATTATATCTAATAATTTCAGATTTAGATATTGGAATAATATCAATAAATTTTATCAGTAATGGAATTGCAGTTTTAAATTTTTAGTTATGAATTTATGAATTATGATTATAAACACATTTCAAAATTTTAATTCAATATAAGTTATCATCTTAATTGTATTACAATTATTAATTTAAATTGTTATTACAATTAAAATAATTATGATTAAAAATTTAAAATATTTGTAAGAAAAAATAATTATAAATATAAAAAAATTATTAAAAATACATGTACCAAATGGCCATGCCAAATTCGTGATGGGTTATGCCTAGAAGGGGCCCATCATAGACCCCTGCCAATACGACACGTTGAGTCGCTACATGGCCTAACATGACATAGCTTGATGGGCTACATCATGATAGGCCGTGTGCTTTCCCTTGTTGCACCTAGAAGTATATTTATCATAAACTTGTATAATTTATCACAAAAAAAACAAAAAAAATTCAAAGGGTGTTAATGAAAATAATTAAATTTATTGTATATCATACACTTAATAGATTCATTAGTATTCTACAAAATGATTCATACTCACTTTTAAGTCATTTATCTTATACTCCTTGTGCGCTTGAGCATTTAGGAATATTACCAACTCCCCTTCTAGATGTGGCACAATGCAATGGATTAGCCTTTACATTAGTACAAAAATATTTTAATGTCCCTAATCCCACTCATCTTTTAACTTTGGTATGTCTTTATTTGTGCTATCTTTCTTTGTAAGGATATAAGGTCCTTTTCTAATGCATTTCTTAGATTCATAATCATTAACCTATATGTATGTAAACATTCTATCCTTTTAATAGTCAATTAAATTGTTTATTTTTAAAAATAATTAACTTTAATAGGAAATATTGTCCTCTTAGTTGTTAATGTACATGTAATTAATTTATTGTAATGAGTAGTTAGTACTTTATAGTTTGAATTGTTATTTACCATATTGCATTTATTTTTATATCCTTCAATTTTTTTCTCATTATTTTATTTTAATAAATTGTATTGCATATTCAGATTGAATATTTCTTTGTTTTTAGAATTCTTTATGAAAATGAATAATTCATAAGAAGTCATTTATGGGGTAGAAGATATTAGTATAAATAAATTTATTATGTCTAGTTTTAATAATTATAAGATGGTAGACTCAAAGCCCATAAATGATAAAATTCTTGAGTTTCAAGAATATTTGAAAAAGATTGAGAACAATGACACGAAATTTATTAAAAATTATAAGATATCTTGTTTGATAGATAAGCTACCCACTACGTAGTCTAATTTTACAAAGTCTCTTAAGTATAGATAAGGAGAACTTACTATAGTACAAGTGATTAACTCACTTAGGATTGAAGAGAAAAATAGGTCCATTGACGTGAGCGAAAATGAAATTGCTAAGGTAAGCCTAGTAGAAATATTAAAGAATAATAAGAACTACAATGGTTATTGTTCCAATAAGAAACCTTTAAGACTAAGATCAACCAAAACTCTTACTATAATAATCCTAAGAATTTTAAAAGCAAGGAGGATAGGTCATGCTATGTTTGTGACAGAACCAACCATATGGCTAAGGACTGTTACTTCAAGAAAACTGAGGTTCGTAAGTGTAAAACTAAATATTTCAGAAAAGGACAAAAGAACTAAGTTCATATGTTATAAGATAAGGATGTTTTATGTGAACATATTATTAGGTATAATTCTAATCTTCTAATTGTTAATTTTGTTTTTGAAAATGATAAATGGTGGTTAGATTTGGGTGCGAATAAACGTGTCTGCTTTGATCAGGGATGTTTTATAAATTATCAACACTCAAATAGTGGAGGAAGTGTGACTTTAAGTAATAATTCCACAACACAAGTACATGGTGTTGGAGACATTAAATTGAAGATGGCCTATGAGCAAATTTTGACTCTCAAGGATGTAAGGCATGTACCAAAGTGATGAGAAATCTTATTTGTAGATCTTCTTTAGTCCAACAAGGATACAAAATTATATTAGAGGCTAAGAGAGTAGTAATTTTCGAAAGAAAATGTGTTTATAGGTAAATGATATATTTGTGATAGTTTGTTAAGTTGAACAATGCTTTGAGTTTTAATAAAAGAATTTATGTTCTTAGTGGTGTTGAAACTATTAATTTGTGGCATGAGAGACTTAATCATGTAAATTTAAAGAAGATTAAAAGAATGATAGATCTTGGTTTTGTACCTAAGATAAAAATTAATTTTAAACATAAGTGTAAAATTTGTATACTAGCCAAACTTCTTAAAATGCCTTTAAGTCCGTAGAAAGGAATACTCAGATTTTAGAACTTATAAAAAGTGATGGTTGTAATTCCAATAGAACACTCACAAGATGTGGTAATAAATATTTTGTGATTTTTATTGATGGTTTTTTAAAATACTGTTATTTGTTTTTTTTTATTAAAACAAAAGATGAGATTTTTGATAAATTCAAAGTGTATAAGAATGAGGTAGAGAATCAATTATAGAAAATGATTAAGAAACTTAGATTTGATAGAGGAGAAGAATATATATTTGGTACTTTTAATATTTTTTACGAAGAGAATAAAATTATACATGAGATAACCCTTCCACATTCACCAAAATTCAATGGTGTTGCTAAGAAAAAATAGAACTTTAATGGCTATGGTGAATTCAATGTTGTTAAGTTTTTGTTTATCTGAGAACTTTATGGGTGGAAGCAATGTTATCTACATGTTTTATACTAACTAGAGTAATAATAAAGAAATAAGAAAAGACTTCTTATGAGGCTTAAATAGGTGGTTACTAATCTTAATATTCCTTAAGTGTGGAGGTGTCTAGAAAAGTTGGCATTCCTAATCCCAATAGATAGAAGATAAACCTTAAAACTATAGATACTATTTTCATAAGTTATGCTAAAAATAGTAGTGCTAATAGATTCTTAATTATAAATTCTAAACTTGGTGAAATTTTCGATAACTCAATAATGAAATCTTGAGAAGCAACTATCTTTGAAGATATTTTTTCTTTCAAGAACAAAGTTAAGAAGTCTGCAAGTTATAATCAAGCTTCAAATAGTGATTAACCATCTACTAGTGTAATTATTAATGAATCACAAGTTGAACTTAGGAGAAGGAAAAGATCTAAAGTAGCTAAGAATTTTAAAGAAGATGTTTATGTTAGGGTTGGTGCTTACGTGTCATCCTTGAATGTACATATATTTGTGTATTTATACAAGTGTACATTCTCATTAAATCGCTAATACTAATTTATATGGTACTATGCAATGTAACGTTATAGACATTGTAGATCTGAAAGAGTTCAGATCAGATATAAAGGAGTTTAGATAAGGGCTCATAATGAGCTATACTGAGAGATATAAATGCTAAATGTTAGTATAGCTAAGTGTTAACTGATTATAATACTCAGCAAATCCAAGAGTTGGAGCCTTGTCTATAATGGGACATAGACCTGTGAATTTATTAGTAACTATGTAGTTGCAAAAGTTGCAATCGGGTGCCAGAAAATACAAGTTGCGCAAGTATGTTCTCGAATAATTATCCTTGATCTATTTCTGCTAATGCGGGTCTGTCGGTGGATACTTTTTTATATATAGATTAGCATATGTCGTACCAATATGGTATATATGGTCATTCCTAGCCAACCGTGAGCTTGGAGCTCATATTGACATATGGGTATCCAGTTAGGATTGGATATGGGATTAACTCACAAGGGCCTCCGATAGACATCCTATATAAGCCATCAACGGAGGGTCCTCTCGAGTTGAGTAGTATACGTGGTCCTTTGACCTGAGTGCCACGGTGGACTTGTAGGTGATCCACCATACTTTGGTTCCACGCATGTCACAGACCTTTTATAGTATGATCGCTGGGTATGGTACAATGCTTATGGAGTCCGGTGTGTACAGATATGGGATTCGTCAGCTCGTATAGGGAGTTCGATATCTAAATACTTCGAGATTGTATCTCGAAAAGTCTTGTGGCCACAAGCATTAATCCCAAGAAAGAGTTCCATCAGGGTAGAATAATATGGCAAAAGCATTTGCGCATATTGTTCAGCGAGATACAAGTCTGGAGATATGACATGGATGAGCACTGGGAATTTGACGGTGATAATCTATATCCCCACACATCTAGGATATCATGACGAAAGGACTATATGTATGCGTTGTAACCTCAGCTTGCATGGTTCAACGTGCTAATTTGTATATCTGTGATGTGTGCGTAGGGCATTGCTTATAAACTTATGGAATAGTTTCATTTGATGAATCGAACTTAGGACCTAGGGAGTCCCGTGATATGGAGTGTACTCATTGTGCACTGGGGCAGTGTGCCGATTAAATTGTTTAATCCAACAATATTCAGCACTACCACGGGAATGCGTGCGTATCTGTATTTAAGTGTTAAATATAATAATTAGTCAATAATTATTATTTACTAATTGTATAATGACACGTAGCATATTGTGGACCCTCGGTTGAGTTTACCCAAGTGTGAAATTTAGTGGAACCCACTAGGGGGTAGACTTGGTAAGTATTCATGAGGGGCAAAATGGTCATTTCTCATTCTAATTATTTAATTGTTAAATAATCAAATATCTCTCTTTTTATATTATATAATATATTATTATATTATATTATAAAATATTATTTTGTATGATATTATATATATATTAATATTTTATTATATATATATATATAGAGAGAGAGAGAGATTTGGAAAAGTAGAAAGTGTGTGTTTTGTTAATCGAGAGAGAAATGGAGACGAAGAAGAAAGAAGAAGAAGAAGAAGAAAAAGAGAAGAAAAAGAAAGAAGAAAAATCGAAGGAGAAGAAAAAAATAAAAAAGAGAGAAAAATGAAATTATTTCGTTTTTCTCTATGATTCTATTTGAAGTAATGGTGGATTGTTTCAAATTCTCTATTTCTTGTCCTTTTGGAGAAAATGATGAAAAACACGCATCGGCTATTTTCTTAACTTAAGTATGTTTACAATATCGTACCTATTTATCTTTTAACTATTTTGTGGTAGATTCGATAAAATGTGCGTAACTGTCTACCTAAAAATCCAATTGGAGTGATTCTTAATCCTGTGAAGAGCTGACTCAATGGGCTAACATATTATATTTCACAAAGTATTTGAAATTCGAGTGTTTAGAGAGTGAAGATGGCCTAGAACAGAACTGATCTGTAATACATGCCCAGTTTGAACAATCATCAGTATGTGACCCATAACTATAGAAATACGTATCTAATACGTATGCAACAACTCAATTTGTAAAGATAAGAGACTTATCTACGACTTTGATGTTTTGAGTGGTAGCTAATTCGGATCACTGCAATTCTACATTGAATAATCAAGTGGGTGCCTTAGTGATAATCAATGCAAATTATTTTGCCACCATTCTTGACTTTCATCATCCAAGTGGTGCCCTCCTAATTTGTCTCTATTTATCCATGTTTTTTTATAAATAGGTGGCTTGTTTATGCCTAAAGCAAATAATTAGAAAGTTAATATTTAGTTCAAAATACTTGTCATTTGTATCCATTTCTTTGTAATATTATTTCTCTTGTTTACTATTAAGTCATGTTATTTCTTCTTCCATTTCTTTTCTTTTTCTTTAGTTTTATTATGTCCAAATAATTTTTTTTATGCTAAGGTGAAAGGGTGAAACTCTTGGTAAGGTAATAAGATATGGTTAACACTTATTCATGAATTTAATGCTTCATTCTTAAGTTATGCAAATTTATATATGATGTATTTATTTTGTTTGTAGAATTAATACCCTTTCTTCTAAAATGGTGATTCTTGATTTATTATTGACAAACTTTATATACTTGGTATAATAAATTCTTGAAACCATTTACAAGATTTGGTGTATATAACCTTTCTTATAAAGTGGGAGTCTTGATTTATTGTAAACAAATATAAAGATTGGTATAATAAATACTTGAACCCATTTATAAGATTTGGTGTATAATAATTGAAAGAAATAAATACTAATCAATATATAAATGTTGATGAATTTTAATTGTTATATTTTCCGGTTGGAACCTCCTTTGTGTAAGGATTCCAATTGAGTTATAAAAAGAGTTAAATATATTCTTACTTCTTATGCCAAGAGTGGATCCCCTGAATTTAGCTTTTATTTGAATTGGTTAATTAAATTAATATTTGCAAACGTCTTACACTGCATTAATTGTCTTAAAAGTGTTTATAATTTGTAATTTTAATTCTACTTCCCTGTGGATCGACCTCGTTCTTATCGGATTATTTATTACTTCGACAGTTCTGCACTTAGGAATAAACTGCTATAATCTAGACGTGTCAAGTTTTTGGTTGCCGGGGAAGTGAAATTAATATTATTTCTTTTATTATTTGTTTGTTATTTTATTTTCATGAAGGCTGAGCCTCCTAACGTGCTTTATTTAATTTATTATTCGTCTTTTATTTTCATGGAAGGCTGAGCCTCCTAACTTGCTTTACTTTATTTATTATTTTATTTTTATTTTCATGGAAGGCTGAGCCTCATACTATTTATTTATTAACTTTTTATTATATATTCTAACATTACAAATCTAACTTTTAATTATTTATCTTTATTTTACTTTTAGGTTTGCCTATTTTATTTACCTGTGTTTAATATTTTATTTTTTTCTCTTCTTTGTATTATTTATTGTTATTTATTTTATTTTATTTCTTTTTTATGAGCGGTTGGTTTCGAGATCCTAATTCTCATCATTTGGTGAAAGATAATTTCGAAACTTTCTTTGATAATTTGATACATTCTCCTTCATTTTCTCATTCTTCACCAATTAACACCATGAGCGAAAATCAAATTGAGAGATTCATAGACCTAGGGGACAATTAGTCTCAACATAATGACCATAATCAACCTATGACACTTAGAGACTATATGAATCCTACACGAGCCGATGCACCATCTTACTTAATTTTTCCTCCGGATGCAATGCATTTTAATTTTAAGCCAGACATTATCCAACTTTTATCCACTTTTCATGTCTTAGATGCAGAGAACCCTTATCTACATCTAAGAGAATTTGAAGAAATGTGTAACACATATAATGACCAAAATTGTAGCATGAACATAATTCGACTTAAGTTTTTCTCTTTTTCTTTAAAAGATAAAGCTAAAACATGACTACAAAACCCTAGCCAGAATCCATTTCTTTATGGGATGAGATGCAACAATAATTCCTGAAAAAGTTGTTTCCTTCCCATAGAACAAATTCTTTCAAAAGACAAATAACCACTTTTGCCCAAAAACTAGGAGAGACCGTTTACCAATGTTGGGAAAGGTATAAAGAATTACTTAATACTTGTCCCCATCATGGCTTTGAAACATGGAACTAGTCTCAAATTTCTATGAGGGCTTAACACCCCAAGTTAGGCAAATGGTAGAAATGATGTATAATGAAATATTTGAGGACAAAGACCCAGAAGAGGCAATGAACTACCTTGACTTATTAGTAAAAAATGCTCAAAATTAGGTCACTGCTAGTACTTGTGAGACACCTAGCAAAAATCAAACCACTATATCTAATAGGGGTATTTATCATCTTAGGGAAAACCATGACCTTCAAGTCAAATTAGCATCCCTTGCTAGAAAAGTCGAAACCTTAGAAATAAAAAAGAGTGGTCAAATAAAATATGTTCAAGAAATTGTGTGTCACATTTGTAAAACTCATGATCACTCTACCAATGATTGCCCGACTTTGCCTGTATTTAGGGAATGCCTCCATGAACAAGCCAATGTTCTAAATACGTTCAAGCGGTCAAACAATAACCCATATTCACAAAACTATAATCTTGGATGGCGAAATCACCCAAATTTTAGTTGGAGGAATGACATTCAAGCACAAGCTTCACAACCACTTTTCCAACCACAGCAAAATTTTCAAAATCATCAAGGTTATGCACCATATGTCTCACCTCCTAGGAAAAATCTTGAAGAAACTTTTCATACATTCATTGAAAAGTAAGAGTCTGTTAATTCTCAAAATGTTCAAACATTTGCTGATTTAAAAGATACTCTTGCAAAATTTTCATCCGTACTGAATATTCATGAGAAAGAAAAATTTTCTTCTCAACCACAACAAAACCCCAAAGGATAACATAACTCAAATGCATATAGTTCAGAAAGCCAACACATGGATCAAGTTAAAGCAGTTATCACTCTTCGAAATGGTAAAATTGTTGAAAAAGACATTCTTGAACCTCATGAGAATGATGAATCAATCTCTAAAGGTAAGGAAAGCATTGAACCTACACCTAATAAAGAAAACACCAAACCTTCACCTCTACCCCCATTTCCTCATGCATTACGTAATACTAAGAAGATGAATAACAATTCTAAAATTTTTGAAATCTTCAAACAGGTAAAAGTTAATATTCCTTTCCTGGATGCTATTAAATATGTTCCCTCTTATGCAAATTTGTGAAGGATTTATACACAGTAAAAAGAAAATTGAATGTGAAAAAGAAAATATTTTTAGCTGAACAAGTAAGTGCCATTCTTCAGAACAATAATGCTTTGAAATATAAATACCCTAGTTGTCATACAATTTCATGTATTATTGGAAGTCATAAAATTGAACAAGCCTTACTTGATCTTAGTGCTAGTATGAATTTATTGCCGTATTCAATTTATCAGCAGCTCAATCTCGGTGAGTTAAAATCAACTTCTGTAACCCTTTTACTTGCCAATAGATCAATAAAAGTAACAAGAGGGACAGTGAAAGATGTTTTAGTTTAAGTTGATAAATTCATATATCCTGTGAATTTTATTGTCTTGGATACATAACCTGTTAAAGGATGTAATCCAATACCTGTTATTTTGGGTCGTCCATTTTTAGCAACTTCTAACGCTTTAATTAATTACAAGAATAGAGTAATGAAGCTTTTATTTGGAAACATGACACTTAAACTCAATGTTTTCAATATGTGTAAGCAACCATATGAAGGGGAGGATGAAAGTGAAGAAGGCGACATGATTGAAACGATTATGGAGGATTATATTCAAAAATAGAGTTCTACTGATCCCTTAGAAATGTGTTTAATAAATTCATTTGAGTCAAATTTACAATCAGATCCTAAAATCTCTTACGGATGTTCTTTACTTGACTGTGCACAGGTGATTGAAAATAAAGGATGGAAACTAAAGTTTGAAGAATTGAGAGAAAATGAGGATAAACAGAATGAAATTTCAAAGTTTGAGTTAAAACCTCTGCCTGAAGGATTGAAATATGCATTTCTTGGAGAGAAACAAACTTACCCGATGGTAGTGTCTTCTACACTCACAAGCGAATAAGAAGGTAAGTAGATTGAATTATTGAAAATGTATAAAAATACAATTAGGTGGACTTTACAAGACATAAATGGTATTAATGCTTTACTTTGGACACATAGAATACACCTAGAGGATAATACCAAAACTTTTCAACAACCTCAAAGGAGATTAAATCCACATATGAAAGAGGTAGTGAGAGCTGAAGTTCTCAAATTACTTGAAGTAGGAATCATCTATCCTATCTCAGATAGTAAGTGGGTAAGTCTTATTCAGGTAGTACCAAAACAATCTGGAATTACAATCATTGAAAATAAAAAAGGTGAGTTAATACCAACTCGAGTTTCATCTAGCTAGAGGATGTGCATAGATTATAGAAAGTTGAACTCGGCCACTAAAAAAGACCATTTTCCTTTACCATTCGTTGATCAAATTATAAAAAGAGTAGCAGGACATCCCTACTACTACTTTCTAGATGGTTATTCTGGCTATTATCAAATTCTCATAGCACTAGAGGACCAAGAAAAGACTACATTCACATGCCCTTTTGGAACATTTGCTTTTAGAAGAATGCTCTTTTGACTTTGTAATGCCCCAGCAACATTTCAGAGATGTATGTTAAGCATTTTTAGTGACATGATTGAGAATTATTTATAAGTTTTCATGGATGATTTAATTGTGTTTGAAAATTCTTTTGATAATTATCTTGAAAACTTAGACAAGGTCTTAAAAAGATGTGAAGAAAAGAGCCTTGTATTGAATTGGGAAAAATGTCATTACATGGTTACTTCTGGAATTGTTTTGGGACATGTAGTTTCTTTCAAAGGAATTGAAGTGAATAAGGCAAAAGTTGAACTCATTATACATTTGCCTCCACAAAAAACAGTCAAAAAAGTGCGGTCCTTTTTAGGACATGCTGGATTCTATAGGAGGTTCATAAAATTTTTTAGTGTTATATCTAAACATCTTAGCAAAAGATGTATCATTTGAGTGGACTCAAGACCGTTAAAATTCGTTTGAAAAATTAATTGGCCTCTTAACATCTGCTCCTATCATACAATCTTCTTACTGGTCTTTACCTTTTGAGCTTATGTGTGATGCTAGTGACTACGCTGTTGGTGCTGTATTAGGACAAAGAAAGGAAGGTAAATCCTATATAATTTATTACGCAAGTAGAACTTTAAACAGTACACAAATGAATTACACAACAACTGAAAAAGAACAACTTGCTGTAATATTTGCATTAGACAAATTTCGTTCTTACTTAATTGGTTCTTCAACTGTTGTATTTACTGACCATACTGCTATAAGGTACTTAATGTCAAAATAGAATGCAAAATCAAGATTGATTCGATGGATTTTATTGCTTCAAGAATTTATTATCACTATCAAGGATAAGAAGAGAGTTGAGAATGTTGTCGCAGATCACTTATCAAGACTCGCACCAGATTCATCAATAGAAATAACACCTATTAATGATTCTTTTCCCAATGAATTTTTATTTTCTACTGTTACAATGCTTTGGTATGCTAATATTGTTAATTTTCTTTTAACAAGAGAAATGTCACCTCAATGGAATGCTCAAGACAAAAAGAAATTTTTAACTGAAGTAAGAAAGTTTTATTGGAATGATCCTTATCTCTTTAAATATTGTCGTGACCAAATATTTCAAAGATGCATACCCGACAATGAGGTAAGTAAAGTTATTAAATTTTGTTATTCTGAAGTATGTGGGGGACATTTCTCATCAAAGAAAATAGCTGCAAAAATCTTACAATGTGGATTTTATTGGCCCACTTTATTTAAAGATACACATGAATTTTGTATAACCTGTGAAAATAGTCAAAATTTAGGATCAATTTCAAAACGAAACATGATGCCTTTGAACCCCATTCTTGTTATTGAAATCTTTGATTGTTGGGGGATAGATTTTATGGGACCATTGTTGTTATCATTTGGATTTACGTATATCTTAGTTGCAGTAGATTATGTCTCAAAATGGATTGAGGCTATTCCATGTTGAAATAATGAGCATAAAACAGTCATGAAATTTTTGAAAGAAAATATCTTAAGTCGATTTGGAATCCTTCGAGCCATTATAAGTGATGGGGGTAAGTATTTTTGTAATAGACCATTTGAAACATTAATGAAAAAATATAATATTAGTCATAAAGTTTTCACCCCTTATCTTCCTCAAACAAGTAGACAAGTTGAATTAGCAAATAGGGAGATAAAACAAATTTTAGAAAAAATTGTAAGCCCAAATCGCAAAAATTGGTCTTTAAGACTAAATGATGCACTGTGGGCTTATAGAACTGTTTTTAAAACTTCATTAGATATGTCTCCTTATAGGATAGTTTATGGAAAACCTTGTCATTTACCTGTAAAACTTGAGCATAAACCCTACTGGGCCATTAAAAATTTCAATGCAAATCTTGATTCTGCTGGACACATACATAAATTACAAATAAATGAACTTAAAGAATTAAGAAATGATGCATATGAGAATTCAAAAATTCATAAAGCTAAAATCAAAGCTTTTCATGATAAAAAATTTAGAGAAAAACATTTGACACTGGTCAGAAGGTTTTGCTTTATAATTCTCGACTTCACATATTCCCTAAAAAATTAAGATCAAGATGGAGTGACCATTTTATTGTGAAACATGTGTACCCTTATGGAACAATTGACATTGAAAATCCTAGAAATGAGAATGTGTTTAAGGTAAATGGGCAAAAACTCAAGCCGTTTCTAGAAAATCAAACTTTTCATGAAGAATTTACGTCCCTGTCGGACCCTTGTTACGAGACCAATTAATTATTTTTTTTACATATTTACATATTTATATATATATATTTTTCTTCTAACTTTATATATATATTTTTTACTTGCAGGTTAATTTAGTATTTTTGTTAAGGTTTTATTTTGTACCTCGGTTAAGTGGCGGATAACAGTACTCCGTGATATTTTCAAGTCAATTTTGTCAGTTTCCTATAATTACTGATATCTTTTCTTCTTCCTCCTTTTTTAAAAAAAAATGGATGACATTCTAAAAAATTTGAAAAAGCATTTTCCTTCATTACCTCAAAATTCCTTAAAGAAAATTTACCAAACAAGATGTGAAAAATTAAGGTTATTAATGATTATGAATATACTTGTTGATTTACGTTGGTTAATTAAAGCCAATGTTCGATTGACAGGTGAATTTTCAAACTCATTAATTTCCTATATGCCTAGCTTAGGTAAAAGCTCTTTTGCAAAAAAACGAAGAGCAAAATGATTAAACATTTGTTACAAGTGTGCACGTATGACTTGTAACACACGTTGCTGCACTTTAGGAATAGTGTCTGTAAATCGCGAAGATAAAATTAGGTTCATTAAGGATGGCCTGAGTAATGAGTCTTTAGATGATATCTTATCGACTCTTGAGACGTATCCTAGTGGATATATGCATATTGAAATTTGTGAATTATGGGACATATTCCTAAAAGAATATGAGCGGTATAGTCTCGGGAATTTGACTTTAAAAGACCCTGTTCGCCAATTTATAAGAAAATTGGATGGGAAGTCTATCCCTGACCCATAGAGGGCGTTTAAGCCGTTAGTGGACGTAAAATCAGAGGAAGATGTGAGCCACAATCACAACTACTTGTATATATTTACTATAGCTGTTATTTTTAAATGTTTCATTTCAAACTCAAAAGTCTTTTTAATATCCAACCACCTATAGTCCTTTTTGAAAATTTTGCATTTTAAGCCGACAACCTATGTGACTTTTCCAGCTAACAAATTGAAAATTGGTAAAAATGTGTTAAAAATTTTGTATTTCAAGCCAACAGCCATGTGACTTAACTTTACAACACCTTTTTGCTCTATAAATACATTGCATTGTTTTTGCATCTTTGTACAAACTCAAAATCATTCAAGACAGAGGGTGAGTGTAATCATGGAAGGATCCATCCCTGGAAAAACTAGTGAGTTTGTAGAAGCAGCAGAAACTCTTGGTAAGGTGTTAGCTGAGCGAAATATTTATTTAGTATATAGGAGAGATAGTCTTGGATTAATGGGACGCATGGCAACCACTGCACAAAATAAAGGCAGTCGAGTTTTGGGTATCATACCGAAAGCTCTAACTGTTGGAGACATTGTAGAAAAAATAATTGGGGATGAGTTACAGATATCATCAATGCATGAACGAATGTCTTTTATGCTTCATAATGCTGATGCCTTCATAGCTCTACTTGAAGGTTTCGGAACATTGGAGGAAATTTTTTAAATTGTCTCATAGGCACAATTATAAATCCATAAAAGACTCTATTGGTTTGTTAAATATTAATGGTTTTTATAATGAGTTGTTATCTTTTCTTGACTATGCAGTGGAAAAATAATTCGTCTCATCTGCAGCACGATAGATCCTCATTTCTGCTTCAACTGTTGATTAGTTACTCGATGAACTACAAGCTTTTACACCTCTATCTGATCCAATAATGAATCAAATAGATTGGTATACTGATAACAGTAAAAAGAAATGCAAGATAGATTTGACACTCCGTCTGTAGCTTATCCACTTCTATGTATTTTTAAACATTTTGTGTGGCTTGTTTTATTTTGTTGCAGGTTTAATTTCTAATAAAAGATGTTTCAAGTGATATCTTCTATACTTTACTCTTTCTATATTTTGATATTGAGGACAATGTCTCAATCTGGTTAGGGGGAGGATAGTTGATATATAATATTAGTATTAATTATTTTATTTTATTGTTGTTATCACCTTATTTTGTTAAAAAAAATAATTTATGAATGGTGTGAATAAAAGGTTTATTTATGCATTCTTGAGACGTATTCTAGTTTTAGAATGGCAGAGTAAAGAGTACATTACTAAACTTTTGAAACACATTCTAATTAGATTATTTTTAATGTATTTTATTTTTGTTGCTTACGTTTTTGGTAACTTTTGCGTAAATAAATTTGCTTTACTATCGATGTATGATTTTAAAATTGTTTAGTTTAAATCACTTTTTCTATCTAGGTTACTAAAGAATAACTTCTGAAATTATTTCTTGAGAACAATACTAAGCTTTGTGGTAAGATAGATGATTCAATATATATAGCCAAGAGAACTTCTATGTTTAAGTATACATATTATTTTTTAAACTCATATAACTTTTGTGAGTGAGTGGAGAGGTTTGAGATAACAGCTTACGAACTTTCATTGATCTTTTGAAATGGTTAATTTTTGTTTAGAATGACATTATTTTGGATGAGGAATGATTTGGTTACTTAGCTGAAGGATGAAAAAAAAGAAGAAAAGTATTATAGTGATAAATTGCTCTTATTTTGTAATGATTCCTTATGTCTTAAAAACAATATAAAAAAAAACAAAAAAAAGAGTAAAACAAAAAGAAAAGAAGTCAATTCAATTCAATAAAGTACTCATTCAATTTTAGAAGACTAAAGTCATTAGGAAGCAATCTTATCACTAGACTCTATATTCGTAAGATTCGCATAAAATAATTAAAGTCTTAAAGCTAGCATGTGACAATAATGGTTTGACTCTAAATAATTGATTTTTCTATTTTTGGATCAATGTTAGTTTGTCCGTCTGTCCCTAAATGTAATTTTTTCTTGAGTGATTATCTATTTTCCAACTCTATGAGTAAAATCCTAAGCCATTAAACAAGTTATTCACCTGCGAGGATATGGAGTTGAGACTTTTACTTAGAAAAACATTTTCAAGGCTATATATGTTGTGGTTTATAATAAGAAGGCTTTGGCTTAATTCACAAACACACAAAATTTTAGAAGTTATAATTGAAATAACCTTTATAGCAATTGTGATTTTGAACTGATGTTTTGTTTGGAATACTTAAGTAGTGTTCAAATTTTATTTATGCTCGAATTGTTAGGAACTAGCAATAAGCTAGTTGGGGGGTGTGATGAACACTTGAAATTACACATTTAATAAGAGTTTTACATCATTGTTTTGTATTACTAGTGTATTTAATTTTCTTAACTTAAGTATGTTTATAATATTGTACCTAATTATCTTTTAACTGTTTTGTGGTAGGTTCGGTAAAATGGGCATAACTTTCTACCTAAATATTTAATTAGAGTGATTCTTGATCCTGTGAAGAGCTGACTCATTGTGATAATATATTGTATTCACAAAGAATTTGAAATTCTAGTGTTTAGAGGGTAAAAATGGCATAGAACAGAACTGATCTGCAGTATAGTCCCAGTTTGAATAGTCATTAGTAATTGGTCCATAACTATAGCAATACGTATCTAATATGTATAAGACAACTCAATTTGGAAAGCTAAGAGACTTATCTACAACTTTGATGTTTTAAGTGATAACTAATTCGGATCATCTCAATTCTAAATTGGATAATTAAGTGGGTGCATTAGTGATAATTAATGCAAATTAGTTTACCACCATTCTTGACTTTCATCATCCAAGTGGTTCCCTCCTAATTTGTTTCAATTTATCCATGTTTTTCTATAAATAGGTGGCTTGTTTATGCCTAAAGCTTGTAATTAGAAAGTTAGAATTTAGTTCAAAATACTTGTCTTTTGTATCCATTTCTTTGTAATATTATTTCTCTTGTTTACTATTAAGTCATGTTATTTCTTCTTCCATTTCTTTTCTTTTTATTTAGTTTTATTATGTTCAAATAATTTTATTTATGCTAAGGTAAAAGGGTAAAACTCTTGGTAAGGTAATAAGATATGCTTAACACTTATTCATAAATTTAATGCTTCATTCTTAAGTTATGCAAATTTATATATGATGTATTTATTTTATTTGTAGAATTAATACTCTTTCTTCTAAAATGGTGATTCTTGATTTATTATTGACAAACTTTATATACTTGGTATAATATATTCTTGAAACCATTTAAAAGATTTGGTGTATATAACCTTTCTTATAAAGTGGGAGTCTTGATTTATTGTAGATAAATACAAAGATTGGCATAATAAATACTTGAACCCATTTATAAGATTTGGTGTATAATAATTGAAAGAAATAAATACTAATCAATATATAAATGATGATGAACTTTAATTGTTATATTTTCTAGTTGGAACCTCCTTTGTGTTAGAATTCTAATTGAGTTATAAAAAAAGTTAATATATTCTTACTTCTTATGCCAAGAGTGGATCCCTCTAACGTTAGCTTTTATTTGAATTGGTTAATTGAATTAATATTTGTAAACATCTTATACTGCATTAATTGTCTTAAAAGTGTTTATAATTTGTAATTTTAATTCTACTTCCCTGTGGATCGACCCCGTTCTTATCAGGTTATTTATTAGTTCGACAATCCTGCATTTGGAAATAAACTCCTATATTCTAGACGTGTCAATTGCTACAGTGTGAGGGACTTGGTCAGTTGGGCTTAGACTATGCCGGTTAAACATGAGATGAAGCAAATATATGCAAAAGTATTGCCTAATATTGATACAACGTGAGGGTAGTATCGGTAGCATATATTTGATCATTAACAAGTTAATCTAGAATACACTTACCCAATATTGCTACAGCGTGAGGATAAGGTGTATTTAGGATCAAGTGATAAGAGTTGCATGAAATGCAATTAACAAGTGTTGTCTACCTGTTGGGTTTACAAAGGCCAATATTGCTACAACATGAGGCCCGAGTAAATTTCAATGAGATCTACTTCCCGCTGTATAGTTTAAAAGAGTTTAAACTATCCTTTTCACGTTTGAGAGATTACCAAAATTATGTAAAGTAGTGGGAGGGCGTTTTAAATTGAAAAATGTATAATTATTATACCCATGATTTAAAACATTGTATTAGTGATTTAATGAATATTCTGCTTACATCTCCCGTAAGTTTGGCCTGTCAAGAATAATGGCCACTAACCAGTTAGTGTGCATAGTTGATGCAATCCAACTCTAGGATACTATAAATTATTCTGACCGGTGAATGAATCTCAGAAGTGTTCTGGATTCAAAAATTTTTGAATTTATTATTGATCAGAGTTTGCTGTATGGTAATTTTGATAACCCCTCTAGAGGATTGAATAGAGTGGGTTGACCCTCTCTGTAAAGGCTGCATCATCTTTTACTCTAAGTATATCTGGTAAGACAAGATGGTTAAAGAAGAAGAAGATGAGGCAAATACCCACTATCAATCCTTAAAGGCAACATTTATCCAAAAATCAACAAGAGGGCGTGCAGGTAGAAAGTGTTTCCTTTACAGTAAGGTTGCGTATTGGAAATTTCTCTACCCTAGAAACCTTATAAAAGTCAGGAAGACTCCTACAAGTTTGTGCTTAACAAACAAAGACATTTTTAAGGTATATAATGCCAATTCAAGCTGGGTATGATATACTACATGCCCCTCTCATATCTGCAATATGTTGCAGGGATTGAGATAGACTAGAATGCAATAACTTTGAGAGGAAACAATGATGATTTCTTGTAGGTCTAAGTTGTTGGATAACTTGACTTACTTATTGTATGCAATACAATAGTTATATTGCATAATAAGTATGATATTTTATTAGCTGAATGTCAGTTAATAAATGAACATTATATATGAAATTAGAAATGTCTGTAGATCGAAATCCTTAAATGATACGGAGTTGTGGTATGAGTTTTGGTCATATAGGCATGAGATGCTTATCCGTTTGGTTAAGGATTATTGGATTCTTAATCTGACCATAAAGACTTAACCAATTTATGAATAATGTATTCACAGAGATGGCCAAACATACTAGAATGTATATCATATCTCTTCAATTAGATTGAGGTAGTGAATACATTAACAACAGGTTTTTCGTATGTTTAAGGAAGAATGAGATTCTCACTCATTATACTCCTCCGAGTACTCCACAACATAATGATTTTTGGGTGAAGAGGAATTGGACTTTATTAGATATAGTCCCATTGATAATGAGTGTTACCAATCTATATCTATGAGTATCTGCTCTAAATACAATTGCTTATTAAGTAGAGTTTCATCAGAAACTGTTCTTTTCATTCCATATGAGATACAGAAAGGAAGGAAGCCGTATCTTAAGTAAGTTAAGACTTGGGGTTGTCCTGTTTGCGTAAGAGTTACGCAGCAAGGTATCTTGTTTTGTAAGAGTTACTCAGCAGGATAAACAACACCCATGAGGTACAAGTATAGGTTCATTGTGTATCCTATAATTCCTATAGGATACTAGTTTCATGATTCAGAGAAGCGAAGTTTGTTTGTTTCTCGGTATACTATTATCTTTGAGGAAGAGTTTCTCATAGATCGTGGGAATTATAGAAAGATTAAGCTTGGTGAAGTCAATCTAGAAAATAATGAACCAATGATAGGAACTCAGGCTTAATTAACCAGTGAGCTTTTAGTACACCCTAAAGGGTCGGAAAGGATATCTAAGTCACATGTTAGGTATAGTTGATGCCTGAAGGTGAACTTGAAGTTTTCTTGGTAGAAGAAAATCATCATTGACCTATAAGGAAATGATGTTAGACCTCGATTAGGAAGCAGTAAGAAGCTATGAAAATAAACATTGACTATATGCATCAAAATAAAGTCTGAGACTTGGTTAAGCTACTTGTGAGAATTGATCTCATTGGTTGTAAAGAGTTTACAAAGAGGTAGTGTGAGCCAGATGGTAATCCTCAATTATTTGGGATCAATTAAGAGGAAACCTTTGAACCAATATTGATGTTAAAGTCAATTAACCTTTTATTGGCTCTTACAACATATTATGACTTTGAAGTTTGACAGATGGATGTAAGGAGCTCTGGAATGAATACCTTGAGTAAGAGATATTCATGAAACAGCCTGAAGGTTTTACGTCCAGCCAGACCTCTAGTTTAGTGTCCAAGAAAGGTTAGTGAGAGCATAATAGTCTTATTAATACTCTTTGTTGATAACATATTGATCATTAGAATGATGACAGTATGTTATAATCGGTCAGAAGTATCTCGTAAGAATTTCTCCATAAAGGATTTAGGAGAGGTTTCCTTTATATTAGGTATAAAGCTTTATAAAAATAGAGTTAGGAAGCTGATAGGACTCTCCCAAATTATTTCACATCAATAGACTTGGTGTTCATCTTTCGAGGAGAATGTCTATTCAGATAAAAGATGAGAAAGTTAGAATGTCTAACACACCAGATACATTAACTCTTCAGAGCTTGATGTATGCTATGATGTATTTGAAACCTGAGATCAATTCGGCTGTAAGAGTTACGAATGGGTTCCAGTCTGATTTAGGTGACCACCATTTGATGGTAGTCAAACATATCCTAAGGTACATTGAGGGTACAAAGGATAAGTTTCTCAAATATGGAGAAAGTAACTTATAAATGAGAAGATGCACGGAGTTAGACTTTTAGTTTGACTTAGATGATAGAGAGTCTACCTCTCGAATATGCTCATTTTTATTAGTACTAAAGGATTTGGAATTACACCAAATTGGGATTCACTGCTAATTCAGATTGGCAAAGTGGAAGGGACAATGAGGATTCGTAGGTTTGTCGTTAGACTTGGAAGAGTTTCAAGACAAATGGATCATATCCTATAAGTTTACGACAAAACTAGGCCATTGTACAAGCGAAGGTGCCAAGGGGACACCAATACTCTAATCATGATGAGAGTAGTTTCACATGGCTATAGGGATATTGGCTTAGGGAGATGTGATTATTTGTAGAAGTGTTCTATAAATAATTTAGTGGACCCACTTTCTAAGGCCATAACTCTTAAAAATGTTTATAAAACACATAGAGTTGATGTGTATGAGATGCCATCAGGAATGACACTAGAACAAGTGAGAGATTTTTAAGGTCGGTGCTTACGTGCTATCCCTGAATGTACATATACTTATTGTTGGCGGTGGATCTAATACACGTGGGTGTATGCATGTGCAATTGTGTCTATCGCCTAACGCAACGGAAACGTATAAATTTTGTAATAAAAACAATAAATAAAATATATTAATCGCATTAATATATTTATAGAATAGAGAACTTACCTCAACGTGTAACGTTATACACGTATTTTCTCAAAGTCTGCATAGAGACCAACACGGTGGGCTTGGTGCGCTAGAACAGTAGCCCTCTACGCAGCATTGGGTTTAACTTTTAAACCATAAAATAGTCAGTGTGTATTTTTATCATTTTCTCTAAAAGGATAAGAAATGGAGAATTTGAAGCAATCCACCGTTGCTTCAATTAGAAGCATAGAGAAAAATGAAACAATTTCATTTTTCTCTTTTTTTTTTCTTTTCTTTTCTTCTTCTTCCTTTTCTTTCTTTCTTTCTTCTTCTTTCTCCACTTTCTCTTCTCTTCTCTCTCAGCCAAAAATGGCCGAGAAGCACACACAGCACATTTTCATTTTGTTTCTCTCTTCACTTTATATATATATATATATAAAAATAATAATAATAAAATAATATATTATATTAATATAATAATAATAATATAATATTACAACTAATGGGTGCCAATTATTTGGAACCCAATATATTATATTATTATATATATAAAATATCTTATAATATAATATAAAAATATATTATATTATATAATAAGAGAGATATTTTAATTATTTAATAATTAAATAATTAATTTGAGAAATGACTATTTTACCCCTCATTAATAGTTACCAAGTCTACCCCTAGTGGGTCCTATCAAACCCGTACTTGGATAAACTCAATCTAAGGTCCACAATACACCACGTGTTATTATACAATTAGTAAATAATAATTATTGACTAATTGTTGTATTTAACACTTAAATACAGACACGCACGCATTCTCATGGTATTACTGAATATTGCTAGATTAAACACTTTAATCCGACATGCTGCCCCAATGTATAACGAGTACACTCTATATCGCGGGACTTCCTAGGTCCTACGCCTGATTCTTCAAATGAAACTATTCCATGAGTCCATGAGCAATGCCCCACGTATACGTCACGGATATACAAATCAGCGCGTTGAACCATACAAATTGAGGTTACAACGTATACGTATAGTCTTTCCGTCATGATATCTTGGATGTGCAGGGATATAGATTATCACTATCAAATCCCCTAGTGCTCATCCATATCTTATCTTCAGACTTATATCTCACTAAACAATATGCCAAAATCTTTTGTTATATTGTTCTACCCTGCCGGACCTCTTTCCCAGGATTGATACTTGTAGCCACAAGATTTTTTGAGATACAATCTTGAAGCATCTAAATATCAAACTCTCTATGCGAGCTGACGGATCCCATATCTATAGACACCGGACTGTATAAGCATCGGACCATACCTAACGACACCCAACGGTCACACCATAAAAGGTCTGTGACATACGTGGAACCAAAGTATGGTAGATCACTTATAAGCCCACCGTGACACTCAGGTCAAAGGACCACGTATACTATTCAACTTGAGAGGACCCTCCGTTGACGGCTTACATAGGGTGTCTATCGGAGGCCCTCGTGAGTCTGTCCATATCCAGTCCTAACTGGATACTCATATGTCAATACGAGCTCCAAGATCATAGTCGACTAGGAACGACCATTTATACCATATAAGTACGACACATGCTGATCTATATAAAAAATATCCACCGACAGACCAGTATCGGCAGAAATAGATCAGGGAAAATTATTTGAGAACATACTTACGCAACTAGCATTTCCTGGCACCCGATTGCAACTCTTGCAACTATACTATTACTAGTATATTCCCAGGTCTATGTCCCATTACAATCAAGGCTATCTAAACTCCTTTAGATTTAAAAGAGTTTAGATAAGAGTTCATAGTTAACCACGCTGAGAGATATAAATGCTAAATATTAGCATAGCTAAGTGTAAGCTGGTTATAATACTCAGCAGATCCAAGAGTTGGAGCCTTGTCTATAATGGGACATAGACCTGGGAATATATTAGTAACTGCATAGTTACAAGAGTTGCAATCGGGTGCCAGAAAATGCAAGTTGTGTAAGTATGTTCTCGAATAATTCTCCCTAATCTATTTCTGCGGATGCGGGTCTGTCGGTAGATACTTTTTTATATATAGATCAGCATATGTCGTACCTATATGGTATAGATGGTCATTCCTAGCCGATCATGAGCATGGAGCTCATATTGACATATGGGTATCTAGTTAGAACTGGATATAGGACTGACTCACGAGGGCCTCCGATAGACATCCTATATAAGCCGTCAACGGAGGGTCCTCTCGAGTTGAGTAGTATATGTAGTCCTTTGACCTGAGTGCCACGGTGAACTTATAAGTGATCCATTATAGTTTGGTTCCACGCATGTCGCAGACCTTTCATGGTGTGACCGCTGAGTGTCGTTGGGTATAGTCTGATGCTTATGGAGTCCGGTGTGTACAGATACGGGATCCATCAGCTCGTATAGGAAGTTCGATATCCAATTGCTTCGAGATTGTATCTCGAAAAGTCTTGTGGCCACAAGCATTAATCCCGGGAAAGAGTTCCGCCAAGGTAGAACAATATGGCAAAAGCGTTTGCGTATATTGTTCAGTGAGATACAAGTCTGGAGATATGACATGGATGAGCATTGGAAATTTGACGGTGATAATCTATATTCTCGCACATCTAAGATATCATGATGGAAGGACTATACGTATGCGTTGTAACCTCAGCTTGTATGGTTCAATGTGCTGTTTTGTATATTCGTGATGTGTGCGTGGGGCATTGCTCACGGACTCATGGAATAGTTTCATTTGACGAATCAGACTTAGGATCTAGGGAGTCCCGCGATATGGAGTGTACTCATTGTGCACTGGGCAGCGTGCCGAAATAAATTGTTTAATCTAGCAATATATAGCGCTACCACGGGAATACGTGAGTGTCTGTATTTAAGTGTTAAATATAACAATTAATCAATAATTATTATTTTCTAATTGTATAATGACACGTAGCGTATTGTGGACCCTCAGTTGAGTGTACCTAAGTGTGAAATTTGGTGGGACCCACTAGGGGTAGACTATGTAACTATTTATGAGGGGCAAAATAGTCATTTCTTATTTTAATTATTTAATTATTAAATAATCAAATATCTCTATTTTTATATTATATAATATATTATTATATAATATTATATATATTAATATTTTATTTTTGGGTGCCAAATAGTTGGCATCCATTATGTAATTTTATATTGTTATTATTATTATTATATATTACATTATATTAATATTTTATTATATATATATGTATATATATATATGTATATATATATGTGTATATATATATATGTATATATATATGTGTATATATATATATATATATATGTATATATATATAAAGAGAGAGAGATTTGGAAAAGTAGAAAGTGTGTGTTTTGTTAACCGAGAGAGAAATAGAGAAGAAGAAGAAGGAAAAGAGAAGAAAAATCGAAAGAGAAGAAAAATAAATTTTTTTTTTTTTATGGTTCTATTTGAAGTAAAGGTGGATTGTTTAAAATTCTCTATTTTTTATTCTTTTGGAGAAGAGAATGAAAAATACACACTGACCATTTTGGAGATTAAAAGTTAATCCCGGGTTGAATATAGGGCTGCTGTTCTAACTCACTAAGCGTTGGTGTCCATTCAGACTTTAAAAAAATACGTGTATAATATTACACGTTGTGGTGAGTTCTCTAACCTTTCTAATATATTAATATGATTAATATATTTATTTATTGTGTTATTGCATGTTTCACACTTCCATTGGACTAAAATTCGCATATGATATGTATTTAGGCAATAAACACAATTGCACATACATACACCCACACGTGACTTAGATCCGCCAACAGTTTATACTTTTCTAGTAAAGGAGATACTACATTTTAAAAAAAAGTTATGGAATCTATAGATGCACAGTTTTAGAAAGAAGCCATTAATAGTGAGTTCGATTTTATTGTTCAAAATAATACTTGAATTGTTTATGGATCGTCCTCTTGGAAACAAAGCAATTGATTGCAAGTGCGTATTTAGAAAATAGTTTAGACCTGATGGTACTATAAATAAGTATAAGACAAGATTAGTAGCTAAATATTTTATACAAAAAGATGGAATAAATTATTTTGATACATATTTATCTGTTATTAGTATTACAACAATTAGGATAGTGATCAATCTAGCATCAATTCATAACATAGTTATTATCAAATGGATGCAAAGATTGCTTTCTTGAATAATTAGAAGAAGAAATATATATATATATATACATATATATAAAACAACCTAAAAGTTTTATAGTGAAGGGTAAAAAAATATAAAGTTTGCAGATTAATAAAATCTCTTTATAGTCTTAAACAAGCTCTAAAGAAATGGGATGAGAAATTAAATAACGTAATTTAAACTATGATTTTAAGATAAATGAGTTTTGACAAATGTGTATATTATAAGGAAAATAATGGAGTCCATGTCATATTAAATTTATTTGTAGTTGATATTTTGGTATTTCGATTAAACTTAGAGATAGTAAATGACCTAAAAGCTTACTTATACAGAAATTTTGATATGAAAGATTTAGGAGAAGCTCATATGATTCTAGGCATGATAATTAGAAAGAGTTCAAAAAGTGTTATATTAGATCAATAAAACTCTATAGAGAAAATGTTAAAAAAATATTTGATACTTTGATAGTAAATATGTTTCTATATCTTATGATCCTAGTATAGAGTTAACAAAAAATCAAGGAGAACTTGTATTTCAATTAAGGTATTTCCAAATGATAGGATCTTTGTTATATATAGCTAATAAAACTAGGCCTAATATGTTATATGTAGTGGGGAGACTTGGTAGATATACTCATAATCATAACAATAAACATTAGAATGCTTTAGAGAGAATTTTTAAATATCTTAGAGGTTCCAACAATTATTCCTTATGTTATTGAGGTTTTGCTTAAGCGATAAAGAGGTGTACTGATGCAAACTGGATAACCGAAGATATAGATGTTAAGTCTACAAGTAGTTATATGTTTCTTTTAGAAGGAGAAGCCATATCTTGAGATTCTAAGAAACAAATGTTAATTTTAAGAAGCACTATAAAGTCCAAACTTATAGCTCTTGATGTAGTTTGCAAAGAAATTGAATGGATTAAGAGTGTCATAATAGAGAAACTTTTATAGATAAAAGTTTATTTATTATTCTAATACATTATGATTTTAAGGCTGTTATAGATTTAATAAATCAATCCTATACAAACAAAAATGTGAACATGCATATTAGAGTGAGATATAAATCTATTAAAATTTATTATAATGTTATTATAATTTTCTAAGTAATGTTATTATAATTTTAGAGTATGTCAAGTCTGAGTTGAATATAACTAATCAATTGACAAAAGGGCTTTCAAGAAAAGTTGTCTTTGAATTGTTGAGGGGGACGGGCTTAAGCCCGTAAGAAAGTTACCTAGGGAGGTAACCTAACATTTGTGATTGAAGACCATATAAAGAAGGTTCAATGAGTAAAACCAATCCATCTTGTGTGATATTTATAGCACTACACTTACGAATATATCTTAGAGAAGATATACTTCCATTTATCCCTGGGGCAAGAAGTGTTATGATGTGACGTTTAGAAAGGTACTTATCCTAAATAAGTCTAAATAGAGTATACTCTTGTGAGACATATATCACATATGCCATTGGAGGACTTACATAAGTGAGAGATATCGTGAGGTTGTGATCGTGAGAATTTGATTATTCTTTAAACTCTCATAAGAATCAAGATGCGAGCACATGACTTAATAATGCAAACTTACAAAACTAAAAAACTAAATCTTCATCACTATTATGTATGTAGTAGTTGAAATTTGGACAAAGGAATTAAATTTAATATATAGTTCAATTAAATTTCTCAAATGGATGCTATTTACTCTAAGTATAGAGTCAAGCTCAAAAAGCACCTATACAGATTGTATAATAAATTGTTGCAATGTATGATTAGTTATATATAACTTAAGACACAAAAGGTTTTCAAACCTTTATAGGGGATTGTTGAAGTTAAAAGGTTTTAAAACTTTATATTAAAATTAAATTAATTGAGGAGTTACAAAAATTAATGTATATGATAAAGTCTTGAAGTTACAAATTTTAAAATTCAATTTTGTGTTAATGAAAATTAATTCTAATAAGAGTTACAAATTTCAAACATAAATTACACATTAATATTGAAGTTATAGAATATTTACAATTGTAATAATATTGAGTTAATATTGGTTTTAATACTTTAGGCCTTACTATTATTAGGGGTCTTTCTCTACTTTAAATACATATATACATAATAATCTAATCCTCTAAAATACATACACTATTTTTTTTTTTTGGTCACTTTAATATTGTAAGATTTGATTTTTTTTTTTGCGATTGTGTTCATTAAAAAGAGTGGTTGAGAGTATTTAAGTTGTATCTTAAAATTAAGGAGAACCACATTTACTTGTATAAAGAGATATCTCTTTGGTTTTAAAACAGCATTATACACGTATCTCTCCATTTCACAAGTGATTTTATTTTCTTGTCTATATTTATAGTAATTTTACTACATAATTTATATAATTAAATTTTCTATGTTATATAATTTTATGATATGTCTAAAAATAAAATATAATATATACGCGTGACAAATAAAAACGAACGAACAAATGAAAGAATCAAACTTTGGCTACTATACTTGAATTGAATAATATCTATTTAACAACACAAGATAGAAGAATAAAAGAATAGAATCCATCTAATGATTTGCCAATACATAATCTAGGAGGTTCTGCATTCTGTGGGGAGGCCTTGAGAGAACCTTTTAGTGTCGGTACAATAATTGTGAATCATGTAATTCTTCTGCACCCATTTCAGCCTCTCTTGACTTGTTGAATCAAGCTCTTGAGAGAGCCAGGCACTGCTGCTGGCTGCAGAGGCAGGTGAATTTGAAGCGCAAGAAGAAGCTCCATTACACCAAATACATGCATCAGCTTTGAAATTTCTGTAGGAAGAAGAGAAAGGAGCATGTGTCCAATCTGTCTTGACAAGGCCACCTCTTGTAGCCCAATCGTCAGCATTCCAAAGAGAAGAGTATATTCTCATTGGCTGATTCTTTGGGAATGGAACGCCAATTGATTCTGAGTTTTTGAACTCTCTTATAGGGGTACCATCCACAGAGAAGCTGCAATTTGAAGGAAGATACTTGTATGTTTAAACATACTAATTAAGAGAAAAATGGAAACATGGTAATTTTGAGGCGGATGAAAATACATACATAATGCGCTGATGATTCCAAAGGATGGAATGGGTATGAAAATCAGCAGTAAGGTCAAACCATAGGTGAAATTGTTGCTCTCTGTTACCTTTGCCTTGGGTGAATACATTTGTGTGAAGAGTGTATGGATCGCCACTTAAATTCCCCAAGAATTCAAAGTCTATCTCATCCCAATTGGATCCTGGTGATTTCAACTGCATAAAAGGAAAAGTTTATGTCAGCCTGCATGATCATAATGATAATAACTAGTTAATTCGTATAAAAAGAATTAATATATATTGATATATACCCTAAGGAACTTAAATAATAGGCAGTAACGGTGCCGGCAGAGTTGCCAGGGACAAGCTTGAGCTGCATATCAATCTTGCCAAATAAATACTCATTCTTGGATTGAAAGCCTGAGCCAGAGGCTCTATCGAGGGAGAGAGTAAGAAGCTCGCCATTGTTGAGTATGTTGGCGCGGCCGTCTCCCCAAGTGATATCAAAATCTTTGTAGAAGTTAGCAGCAGAAGCAAGAATTAAAGAGAAAAATATAGAACAGACCATCAACATGGATGGAATATATGAAGAACTAAGAGAACAAGCCATGGAAATGCTCTGAATGTGAATAGGACTAGAAAAAAGGCAGAGATTTTGAAGTTAAGAGAATTTGTGCCAAGTGATGAGAAGGTTGCGCTGAGATGGCTGTTTTTATACAAAAAGTTGGTGCATAGTGGAAAAGAAGAGAAAGTTCAGTAAGCTGGGTACAGTTGGCTGAGGAATAATATTTTGAGAACGCTGGACATGGTTGTTCATTTTTAATATTGCGCAGACCTAATTTATCAGACGCGGTTTTGTTTAGCTTTTGATAAAGGAAAGGGCAGACAAGGCGCGTCGCCGCGGCCCAGTTCCCCGCTAGCAAACAGAGATTAGTGAAACAATTAATTAATGAATTTTATGTGCCTGATTGCCAAAACCTACAAAGCATGCCAAAACCTACAAAGCATGCGTGTCTTCAGCATATAAATAAAAAATATGTTTGAAAAATTAGTAATTTAACAATTGTGATTAGATAAGAATTGAGATGAATATTAAAGTAGAGAGTCATAAGAATTTTAGAACGTGGGGGACACGTATGGTGAAGTCTAGGATATGTGGGACACGAAGAGGGAAGCGAAACGGGACTAGAAGACGTGAAGGAAGAGAAGAAAATGCAGATAGGCGCTGCTAGGGCTGAGCGTCGTGGTGCCCAGGATAGTAACCCAGTGTCGCAGCGCTAGGTCCTCAGCGCCACAGTGCCCAGGGACGAGCGCCACGGCGCTAGATGCGTCAGAAGTCCATTTTTCTTCGGGATTTCTAGTTTTGGACTTTCAAAACAAGTGGACTCTTACTCTAACAAGGAATAGGGTTGGTAGGCACAGAATACACCCTATATAAACACTTGTAAACCCTTTAGTTGAGATCAAGCATTAAGAGAGACTCTAAGAAAGGGAAAAAACTTGGTAGACACTAAGTGCTTGTATGCGCTAGGGTGGAACCGTTGTTTGGGTGATCATTGTTCGTGGTAGAGTAAGGGTTCACTAAACATTAGGTCGTTTTGAGGGTTCTTCAAATTGAATTTTCCTTGTAATATTTCTAGGGAGTTAATAAGAGAGGCTAGGATTCTTGGATCCACCGTAGACGTAGGCAATTGGCTGAACTACGTAAGATTGTGTTGTGCTCTTTTATATTCTGCTTTGCATTTTTACTATTTTATTTGATTAACAGGTTATTTCGCTGCGCAAGGAGGTTAGGGTTCTAGGTTGAACTTGAGGTTCTTTGCTTCAACATAACCTCGAGAGGGAGAAGGGCATTTCTTCCCTCAATAAACTGGTATCAGAGCTAGAGATTCGATAATACACACCTGGGGTATTTAAACCACGGCTGCAATCAAGCAAGAAATAGAGAAGTTCAATGGGATGAATGACTTCAATCTTTGGAGGAAGAAGGTTAGGGCTCTACTAGTGAAGAAAGGGCTAGACTCAGCTTTGGAAGAAGTCAGCTCCTCAACTAACAATGAGACGACAATCTCAAAGTCCGGGCATAAAGATTAGGACACGATTCAGAAAAAGGCTCACAGCACCTTATTCCTGACTTTGAGCGACGAACTATTAAGGAAAGTTGGTGATGAAGAAATCACTTTGGGGCTATGAAAGATACTAGAGGCATTGTACATGAAAAAGTCTCTTGCAAATAGACTTCTTGTGAAAAAGAAACTACATAAGCTAATAATGCACGAGGGAACTTCATTGAGAGATCACATTGATGAATTCAACAAGATCATCATAAGTCTTGAGTAACTGGGCATCAAGACCGAGGATGAAAACAAGACCATTATCTTGTTAAGTTCATTGCCAAAGAGCTATGAGAGCTTTATGGATACGCTGCTGTATGGGAAAGAGTCTTTAACGATGAATGACGTCAAGGCACTATAGAACTCAAACGAATTGACAAAGAGATCTGAGTTCGAGAGTGGAGCAGCATTGCTTGCACAAGGAAGGAAGAGCAACCAATTAAGGAGGAGATTCAAGAAGTATTTCCTTTGTAATAAGAAATGGCATTTTGTAAAGGATTGTCCGAAATCAAAAGGCCAAGGAGGGTGAGCTGCAATCAATACCGAGGAAGATACCAAAGTTGTAGATACATTGGTAGCCTCAAGGGAAATGTACACTGGAAAATAGATACTAGATTCGGGGTGCAGCATCTATATGTGTCCCAACAGATCGATATTTACTAACTATAAAGCCAAGAGAGGTAAAGCTCTAATGGGGAATGACATGACTTATGAGATCATGGAGTTGGTAACATAAGGCTGAGGATGCAAGGTGGAGAAACTAAGGAATTACATGGTGTAAGGCATGTTCTTAAAGTGAGGAAGAACTTGATATCCCTAGGCAAGCTCGATGAGGAAGGGTATTCGGTTAGAGCGAAAAAAGGAAAACTAAGGGTAGAGAAAGGATCTATAAAGTTTGAGGGTGAGAAGCACAATGTGGGGCTCTGTGTGCTTACTGAGATAGCTATGAGTGGCCCAACGTGGGGTGTTGGGGTAATGCAAACCACTAGGAGACATCTAAACCGTGCTCACCGAAGTAAGGAGAGTCAGAAAGGAGTGCAACGCATCCATACCCTATGCAAGGTGCACGAATGCCTTTGGAGACCAAAGTCACTAGCTCGGGGAAAGTTAAGTCTTGGCGGAGACTTAATCGGACTCAACTCTATGTGATAAAGTATTGGTATTGATCGGATCTCGAAGCCTTCTTATTTGGAAGATTTTGAATCAAGGAAGGGTTTGTTAAAAAATTAGTGATTCAACAATCTTGGTTGGACAAGAATTGAGATGAATACCAAAGTGGAGAGTCACAAGAAGTTTAGAACATGTGGGACACGTATGAAGAAGTCTAGGATGTGTGGGACACGAAGAGAGAAGCGAAACAACATGAAAGAAGCGAAAAAAACGCAGATAGGCACTACCAGGGCTGAGCGCCGCGGCGTCCAGGACAGCAACCTAGCGCCGTAATGCCCAGGGACGAGCATCGCGGCGTCAGACGCATTAGAAGTCTATTTTTCTTCGAGATTTCTAGTTTTGGACTTCCAAAACAAGTGGACTCTTACTCCAACAAGGAATAAGGTTGGTAGGCACGAAATACACCCTATATAAACACTTGTAAACTCTTTAGTTGAGATCAAGCATTAAGAGAGACTCTAAAAGAGGGGAAGAACTTGTTAGACACTAAGTGCTTATGTGCGTTAGGGTAGAACCGTCGTTTGGGTGATCATTGTTCGTGGTAGAACAAGGGTTCACTAAACATTAGGTCGTTTTGAGGGTTCTTCTAATTGGATTTTTCTTGTAATATCTCTAGGAAGTTAATAAGAGAGGTTAGGATCCTTGAATCCATCGTGGACGTAGGCAATTAGCCGAACCACGTAAGATTGTGTTGTGTTATTTTATATTCTGCTTTGAATTCTTACTATTTTATTTAATTAATAGATTATTTCACTGTACAAAAAGATTAGGATTTGAAGTTGAATTTAAAGTTCTTTACTTTATCATAACCTCAAGAGGGAGAATGATGTTTCCTTCCTACACAAAACAAAATATTGATCTTTTAAAGATTTTGAGCTTTACAATTCTATGGTTTTCCAACTACATGAATAATTTAAATCTACATTTAAAATGTATGAATATTTATGTATAAATTCACTTTTTGTTTAAAATATTATAACAAATACTTGACAATTTAATAATACGAGAATTCAACTAATTTCTTGCCAACTTTAAGTTATGTTTATTACTGGTTTTGTTAATAATTGTCTATAATATTAAGTCTTAAATGATTATTTAATAATATCATAACTAAGGTTCTTTGTTTGAACTCTGAATAAATTTTTTAATTAAATGTTAAAGAAATATGTGTAAATCTAGAATACAAAGTTTTATGTAATTTTCTCCAATAAAAAAAAAAAACTATAACTACAGAAGTGGGGTAATTTTAAAAGGATATCAAAGAAGTCTCAATAGCAACGCTAGATTTTTAACTTTTGTTGGTTTGTTAAAAATGGTGACAATAATGGATCAAAAAATCACCATCTAATTACTTTAAACAAACCCACCAGGTTATTTATGAGTTGAAAAAATAATAAACTATTGATAGTCTTCAAATGTAAAATTTGTAAAGACAATAGTAACATCACATTTACAAATAAAATATCTACTAAGTACTACCGTCCAAAAAGAGTTATGCATAATCCCGTGTAAGTCCTGTGCTGGTTGGATCATGTTTCTTAGTGAGCTAATTATTACACTTTCTTTTTTGAATAACTTCATGCCAACAACTGTCCACAGCTTATAGCTCACTGGTCATTGTACCTTCCCATAGCTTTCCTATGCTTTTCCCATTCTCATCTTCTACCCCCTTACCCCCTTATGCATACTTTAAATACCTCAAATCAAAGTCCTGTACAAATCCATCGCTTTACTTTCATCACACAAAGTCACTCACATTCAAACAATCTTCAATATAAAGCATCCACGGCTTCAATGTTGCATTTGTTTCTTCTGCTTGGCTCTTTGATGGTTGCCTCTGCTGGCAACTTCTACCAAGATTTTGACATCACTTGGGACTATGATCATGCCAAAATACTCAACAATGGCAATCTTCTTACTTTGTCCCTCGACAAAGCTTTTGGTTCTGGCTTTCAATCCAAGAACAAGTATTTATTCGGAAAGATTGATATGTAACTCAAGCTAGTCCCTGGCAACTTAGCTGGCACTGTTACTGCTTACTATGTAAGTTCATCAATCTATATACATTGCTCATTTCAATACAAAATATATTTAGCATGATTTTTGATCTCTTCCATTTTTTCCCTTGTGTAGTTAAAATCTCCAGGATCAACATGAGATGAGATTGACTTTGCATTCTTGGGGAATCTAAGTGGTGATCCTTATACTCTTCACACAAATGTATTTGTTGCGGATATCAAGCCATACACTTTAATTTGACACCCCTATGACATCAATTAAGCCATAACCTTGATACCCCTTTTACTCTATGCACAGTGAAAAATCATACCATAAAAAAGAACATATAAGATTAACACACCAATAAAGATAAAGAAAACAAACCAATCAACAAGACATAAGATATACGTGGTTCGGCCCAAATTGCCTATGTCTACGGAGGATCCATGATTCAGCTTCTTACTATTAAAATAGATTACTAAGTATCTTCTTACATCATCAATGATCCCACAAGACCTCTTAGTATCTCCCATAGAGACCTCTAAGTATCTACCCTTGATCATCATGACTCCTTAAGACCTCTTAGTATCTCCTTATAAGAGATTTTTACAAGAAACACAAGAATAGCCCTAGCATCTAAGCCAAAATGATCTACGGTGTTTCTCTTTTATTCACTTAAAGAACCTAAAGAAGAAAACACCCCCAAAGGTTACACCCTAGTGCACCACGCACTTAGTGCCTACCTACCTCTTCTATTCTGTCTTATGGTTACATCTTGAAATCTTAGATGCTTAATCTTAAACAAGGGTTTACAAGTGTTTATATAGGGTGTATTTCGTGCCTACTAACCCTATTCCTTATTGGAGTAAGAGTCCATTTATTTTGGAAGTCCAAAACTTTCCAAAACTTGAAATCCCGAATCAAAACGAACTTTTCTACACGTTTTGGCGCCGTAGCGCTCAGCCCTGGGCGCCGCAGCACTGGTCAGCTCCCCGCGATGTTTTCCTTTCCTTCGCGTCTTCAAGTCCTATTTCACTTTCCCCTTCATGTCCCACACGTCCTAGACTTCTCCATATGTGTCCTACACGTTCTAGACTTCTTATGACTCTCCACTTTATTATTCATCTCAATTCTTGTCCAACCAAAATTTTTGAATCACCAATTTTTCAACAGTATTCACACATGGCAAAGGTGACAGAGAGCAGCAATTTCACCTATGGTTTGATCCAACTGTTGATTTTCATACCTACTCTATCCTCTGGAATCCTCAGCGCATTGTGTATGTATTTTTTTATCCCTCCAAATTTTTTAATTTATACTTTAGTCTCAATTATATTTCCATTTTTTCCTCAATTAATCTACTTAAGCTTATAAATATTTTCCTTAAAATTTTAGCTTCTCAGTGGATGGCACCCCATAAGAGAGTTCAAGAACTCGGAGTCAATTGAAGTACCATTCCCAAATAATCAGCCAATGAGAATATACTATTCTCTCTGGAATGCTGATGACTGGGCTACAAGAGGTGGGCTTGTCAAGACAGATTGGACACATGCTCCTTTCGCTACTTCCTATAGAAATTTTAAAGTTGATGCTTGTGTTTTGTAGAATGGAGCTTCTTCTTGCACTTCAAATTCATCTGCCACTATATTCAACAACGGTGCCTGGTTATCTCAAGAGCTTGATTCGACAAGTCAAGAAAAGCTTAAATGGGTGCAAAATAATTACATGATTTATAATTACTGCACTGACTTAGAAAAATTTCCCCAGGGCCTCCTTGCAGAATGCAGAACCTCTTAGAAATGTTTAATCAACGCATACATCAATTATTTTATTCTTTGATATAGCCATTTATTATTATATATTCAATTCTTGCAGAATATAGAGTTCAATTGTTTTGTTCTTAGCAAGTCTTTGTAGTCAATAAAATGACATATTGTCCAACTTTCACAATGTTATAAATTTTTTTTAAGAGAATGTGTTCACTAAGTCGTGCATGATATGCTATTGTTCTTTGGCGAGGCCAAACATATAAACAATCAAACCGTAGTTTGAAACATGGTAGCATACAACTCTGAAATTTTAGTATATATCCGAGAAACAATGACGCAGCGTAGAAGCATACCCTCTTGCAGTCTATTGCCTTGTTTATAAGAGGAAGCTCTATTAAAATCCAAGTATTATTTTGAATAATAAAATCAAACTCACTATTAATTGCTTTATAAAGAATGGTGATTACAAAATTATTTTGAAAATGGTTTTAAGATAGCCAATGAGAATAAGACATGTGGAGGAAAATAAGAGGTGCTTAGAGTGAAGAAACTCGAACAAAATAGTACTTCGAGGCCGTGACGAGGGAAAGACGAGGTACAGCACCATAAGACTCGAAGCAGCGCCATAGTGCCAAGTAAGGGGTGCCCTTGCACCAAGCAAAGGGTAAGCTACTGCATTGGCCGTACTGCAGCACCAAGGAAACATTTTGTAAAAAAAATCGTTAATATTAAATATATATATATATATATGGTAAGATGCTTGTAACACTTCAGATATTGTATGATCTAAACGAGTTCAAATCTAGTTTAAAGGAGTTTAGACCAAGGCTAAGAGTTAGTAGCACTGAGAGTTATAAATGTTAAGAGTTAGCACTACTAAGAGTTAGTAGGTTATAAGAGTCAGCCAGATTTAAGTAGTTAAATCCTTGTTTAAAATAGGACAGACCTGAGGGTATACTAGTAATGACATAGCTGTAATAGGTTGTAATAGGTGCTAGAAAATGTCATTATACAAGTATATTTTCAAATCCTATATTCCTGATCTATTTTTATCGATGCGGGTCTGTCGAAGAATCTCTTTTATATAGATCAGTGTATGTCTATATTTGTATGGTATAGATGGCTGTTCTTAGCTGACTATGAGCTTAGTGGAAACGCGTATAGATATACGAGTATTCAGTGAGGACTAGGTACTGAATGGGCTCAATTAAGACCTCTAATAGACATCCCATAAAGCCGTTAAATTGAGGGTCCTTTCGAGTTGAGTAGTATTTATGGTCCCTTAACTTGAGCACTATGGTGGGATTGTGAATGATCCACCATACTTAAGTTCCACATATGTCAAAGACCTTTCATAGTCTGATTACTAGGTGTTACTGGGTATGGTTCGATGCTCATGGAGTCTGGTGTATATAGATATAGGATCCGTCAGCTCATATAGGTGATTTATATATTCAAATGCTGCAAGATTATGTTCTAGAAAATCTTATGGCCATAAGTAATTCACTTGGAAAAAAATGTTTCCTGTGTAAAAAATAATATCTCAAAAGTATTTACGGATATTATTTAATGGAATACGAATTTAGAGATAAGTTACAGTGTTTAGCATATGGAGACTTGACGGTGATAATCTATGTCTCTAATCTTCCAGGATATAAATGACGGAAAGATTATACGAATATGTATTAACCTTAACTTATATGGTTCAACATGTTGTTTTGTTATTTTCATAATGTGTGTGTGAGGTAACGTTTATAGTCTTGTAAAAGGGTTTCATAAGACAAAATAGGTGTGAACCTAGGAAGTCTCACTATATGAAGTGTACTCATTATGCACTAGGGTAGCGCACTAGATTGAATAGTTCAATATGGGAAGTTTTTAGCAAAATTAAAATTATTTTAGGATCTCTCGGAGAGATTATAGGATTTAAATGTTAAGCCCGAGATCTCAACAAGTGAGACTTGCCACTTTAACCTTTTTATTGAATGTCACATTTCATACCATTAATTTGTTAGGGCATGACATGTTGCAAGGTTTTATTGGCTTAATATATACTTTGCAAATGTTGCAAAAGTTATATAAATAATAATAATAAAAATAAAAATCTAATAAGAAGCATTTGGTGGCATTATTTGATTGGCTTTCTTTTATAAAATATTCGGCCAAATGCAATTGCCAACAATTGAAAAGGAGTTAAATTCAACGACTTAATTTACCAATGAATTTGTCATGCTTTTAGCATAAGGTGCCTTTAAACAAATGATCTAATGGCTACTTTACAATCTACTGAACACTCATCCTTTTTTAAATTTAGCCAGCAACTGTATACAAGTATGACAATGCAAGTTTAATGCATTGTTATGCTTGTTGATTATTTGACACTTTGTTAAATGTCATTAGTCGAATTGTTAGCTAATTTGGCTATAAATAGCCAAGTGCATTTGAAGCAAAATAATGGCATTATGAATAACAAATATACATATAAAGTTTTGAGAAAATTTTGGAAGCAAGTGTTGCTTTAGATAAATAATTCCGAGGAGAATATAAAGCCATTGTTCTAGCTCAAGAATCCCACCTAGTCCTCGACTAGATTTGCGCAAAGAACGCTTTGAGTGTAAGTTCCCTAAATATTTCATTAGTGCAGTGACATATTTATTTATATTTTAGTTTTTGCTACGTATTTATTCATGTGATGTGTAAATTAAAATTTTCAAATGTACACGGTCACTCAACACACAACACACTTTCAAGTTACTCATGGTGGGGTAAGATATTTTCTCACATTCATTGATGATTATTCAAGAAAGTTATGGGTATATGTGTTGAAGAGCAAGAAGCAAGTCTTTGAGATGTTTAAAACATGAAAGACCCTTTATTGAAAATCAAACTAGTAAGAAGATTAAGAGACTAAGGACTGACAGTGGCCTCAAGTATTAGAACAAAGAGTTTGATGGCTTTTGTGCTAAGCATGGGATCACAAAGCAAAAAATTATGAGATCAACACTGCAACAGAATGGTCTGGCACAGAGGATGAATAGGACTTTGCTTGAAAGGGTTAGATGCATGTTGACTAATATGATTGTCTAAGTCATTTTGGGATGAGGCTGTAATGACAGCTGCCTACCTAATTAGTAGAAGTCTGTCTTCAACGATAGACTTCTAGACACTAAAAGAGAAGTGGTCAAGCAACCCTCCAAAATATAATCATCTCCAAATATTTGGTTCCCTAACTTTTGTACATGTGAAACAACGCAAGTTAGAACCTAGAGAAGTGAAGAAGATATTTATAGGGTATCTTGAAGGTGTGAAAGGATATCAAGTGTGGTGTAATGAGTTGAAGCCATAAAAAGGTATCATAAGTAAAGATGTGATGTTTGATGAGATAGTAATGATAAAAAATTCCTTAAGAAGAAGTGAAGGAAGAACCTATGCCTAAGGTAAATTCAGCACTAACAGATGAAGTTTAAATGGAGATGAAAAGTAAATCTGAGATGCCCCTAGATTAATACTTCAGTAATTTACCCCTTGAAGTTGAACAAAAGACACCGATTAGTTCCTCTAAGTCTACTCAAAGTCATACTAGGACTCCTAAGATGGAACTTGAAAAGTATCAACTAACCAAGATAGGCTAAAGAGAATGATAAATCCATTAATCAGGTATGCACAAGCAGATTTAATTGCTCATGCATTTAATTCTGCATTTACTCTTGAGTTTGATGAGCTTAATACGTGTGAAAAGGCTATAAAGAGAGAGAATAGTGAGAAGTGGCAAGCCATAGAGGAAGAAATAAGTTCCATTCTCAAGAATAAAACATGAGAATTGGTGAAAAAACCTAAAAGTAAGAAACTAGTTGGGTGCAAGTAAGTGTACAAGGTTATGAAAAGGATACCGGGAGTAGAGCTATAAGGTTTAAAGCTAGGCTAGTGACACAAGGTTTCACTCAACGTAAGGGGATAAACTTTCATGAGATATTCTCACCAGTAGTCAAGCACACATCTATTAAGATTTTATTAGCCATATATGTGAACCTTATTTTACATCTAGAGTAGATGGATGTAAAGACAACTTTTTTACATGGAGAGCTTGAAGAAAAAATATACATGTTACAACCACAAGGGTTTGAAGAACCCGACATGGAAGAATATATTTGGTTATTAAAGAATTCATTGTATGGATTGAAGTAATCTCTTAGGCAATGGTATAAGAGATTTAATGATTTCATAATGACTTGTAGGTTCAATAAAAGCAAGTATAACAATTGTGTGTACTTTAAAAACCTAAGTAGTGAGATGAGTATATATTTGCTTCTATATGTGAATGATATATTGATTGCATAGAGAGATATGAAAGAAATATAAAAATTAAAGAAGTTGTTGAGTGTTGAGTTTGAGATGAAGGATTTGGAAGTAGTAAAGAGGATTTGGAAGTAGTAAAGAGGATTTTGGGTACAGATATTGCAAGGTAAAAAATAGATGTTTACTTCTTATCACAACAGAGGTATATACTCAAGATACTTGAGAAATTTGGTCTGTCCAATGTAAAGGCTATCTTTACTCCTTTGGCCACGTATTTTAGACTTTCAACAGCACAATCGCCAAAATTCGAAGAGGGTAAATTACAATATACTAGTCCTCTTGAGAGCATTATATATGCGATGGTCTACAGGAGACCAGACATAACATAAGTAGTGAGTGTTGTAAGTATATGCATTAAAAATCTAGAAAAATATCATTGGTTGTAGTTAAATAAATTTTTAGATATTTCAATGGAACGTCATAACAAGGATTGCTATATAAAAGAGCAGAGAATAAAGGTGAAATGGTAAAAGGATACGTTAATTCAGATTATACGAGTGACCTCGACAAGAGAAGGTCAGTTGACTGGATATGTATTCATGGTGTTTGGGTGTAGAGTGTGTTAGAGGTCAATTTTACATCACGTAATAGCATTATCAACCATGGAGGTAAAATATATAGTTGTAGGTGAAGCTATTAAGGAGTCTGTATAGATAAAAGGTATCAGCGTATAGATTATGGCTGTTGAAAATATTGACACGGTGTGTATTGTGATAGCTAAAGTGCTATTCACCTAAGCAAGCATCAAATATTTTATAAAAGGTCTAAATATATTTATGTGCGGCTCTATTTCATTAGAGAGATAGTTCAAGTGGCGCGATTAGCCTAACAAAGATAGCATCGTCTGAAAATCTTATGGATATATTACCTAAGCCACTACCCTAAATTAAGTTTATCCTATGTAAGGACTTAACCAGGGTTATTGCTAAGTGAGCAAATAAGGTGACGCGGAGATGAAGATCTTTGAGAGCTTCTAAGTAGATTTTGAATCAAGGAGGAGATTTATAAAACAAAGTGATTACAAAATCATTTTAAAGATAGTTTTGAGATAGTTAATAAGAAGAAGACGTGGAGAAAAAAGAATAGGTGCTTAGAGCAAAGAAACCCGGTCAAAATAGTACCTCAAGACCGTGGCGAGGAGAAGACAAGTTGCAGTGCCACAAGATCTGAAGTGGTGTCGTAGAGCCAATAGTGGCGCCAATGCAGGTTTTATACTCATGGTCTCTAAATTACTTCTTCTACTAAGATTTGAGTTGTTATCCCTATACACCTTGACTTAGGGTTTTATTGAGGATATGATGAGCACTATATAAACCTTATTTTAGGCTTGAGGAAAAGGCATCACAACATTATAACAACAAATAATAAACATCACACACATTAAAAGTAATTGAGAGAGCAATTATTTGTAATCCCTTTCTTTTTAGAAAACAGAGTTCTTTGTGAGCTTTTGTGGTCTCTATAAAAATATTCTTTATGAGTGCTTATTGATTCATTAATAAAAAGCATTGGTTTTGATCCACCATGGACATAGGCAATTGTCGAACCACGTAAATACTTATGTTCTTTTCTTTTACCTTTCTTTATCCATTATAGTTCTCTTTTGTTTTCTGCATTATTTATACTTGTGTGATTAGGAAAATTCTTCTGCCGCTAATGGATTCTTTCCAAAAAGAAGCACCTATAGAAACTACAGCTTCTTTATAAGATGTAAGATTTGCTTCTACTTGAAAAGTATGAAAATCTTCTCCAAAATTCTTTGTTGCTCTAGGTATTTTACATCTAAATTCAACTTGAGATTCATCAATAGTCATACTTTAAATGGTTCATCACTTGTTGAAGTTTGATATAACTTTTAGGTTTCTTGACTTTTCTTTTTGAAAAGAAAAATATCTTCAAAAAAAGTTACTTTTCTAAATTCTATTATTGAGTTATTAGAAATTCTACTAACTTCAAATTTTATAATTAAAAATATATTAAAACTACTATTTTAAGCATAGTCTATGAAAATAGTATCAATAATTTTACGGCCTATTTTATGTTTTTTAGGATTTGGAATGCCAACTTTTACTAGGCATTCCCACACTATAAAAATAGTAAGATTATAAGCTCAACATTTCTAAACCTCATAAAGAGTTTTTTTCTTGATCCTTTATTATTACTCTATTTAGTATAAAACACGTAAACAACATTGCTTCCCCAACAAGTTCTCGAGTAAACCAGAACTTAACAACATCAAATTTATCATATGCAATAAAGTTATATTTTTTCCTTTCAGCAACACTATTGGCTTGTGAATATGGAGGGATCACCTCAAATATAATTCCAATATCTTAACAAAAAGTATTAAAAGTACTAAGTGTATCTTCTCCTCCTCTATCAGATCTATGTTTCTTAATCCTTTACTCTAATTGATTTTTTTATCTCATTCTTATATACTTTGAATTTATTAAAAATATAATCTTTTATTTTAATAAAATATACATAACAATATTTTAAATAATCATTAATAAAAGTTATAAAATATTTATTACCACTTCTAGTAGTATTTTATTGGAATCACAAACATCACTATGTATAAGTTTCAAAACTTGAGTATTCCTTTCTATGTTGTTTGGCATGCACACAAAATTTATATTTATGTTTAAAATCAAGTTGTCTCTTAGATATTAAACCAAGATCTATCATTCTTTTAATCTTCTTTAAATTCATATAATCAAGTCTCTCATACCACATATTCACAGTTTCAACACTGAAAAATTCAAAACTTTTATTGAAACTTGAAACATTATTCAATTTAAATAAATCATCACAAATATATTCTTTACCCACAAATATATTGCTTTGAGATTTCACTACTCTATTAGTCTCTAACATAATTTTGTATCTTTGTTGGACTAAAGAAGATCCACTAATAAGATTTCTCCTTACTTCAGGTACATTCTTCACATCCCTGAGAGTTAGAATTTTTCCAGAGATCATCTTAAATTCAATATCTTTAACACCAAGTATTTGTATGGTATAATTATTACCTAAAGTCACACTTCCTCTACTAGAGTGCTAATAATTTTTTTAAATAGCCTCAATCAAAACAAACATATAAATTTGCACTCGAATATAACCATCATTCACTATTTTCAAAAGCAAAATTAACACTTAAAATATAAGGATTATACCTAATAATGGGTTCACTTGAAATATCATTATCTTCTAGTATATGTACTTGGTCCTTTTGTCTTTTTCTTAAAATTTTAAGCTTAGACTTATGAATCTTAGTCTTCTTAAAGTAACAATCCTTAGCTATATGGTTGGTCATTCTACAAATATAGCATGGCCTATATTTTATGCTTTTAGAATTCTTAGGATTATTTTGGTGAGAATTTTGGTTAATATTAGTGGGATGATAACTAATGTATTTCTTGTTATTCTTTGAGCTTTCTACTAGGTTTAGATTAGTAGTCTTATTTTCACTCACATCATTGGACCTATTTTTCTCTTTAATTATAAGTAAATCAATCACTTGTACCATGGTAAGTTCTTATTGTCTATGCTTAAGAGACTTTGCAAAATCGGACAAACTAGTGGGTAACTTATCTATCAAATAAGATATCTTATAATTTTCAATAAGTTTTGTGTCATTTTTATCAACTTTTCTAAAAACTTATTGAAACTCAAGAATTTGATCATTCATAAATTTTGAATCTATCATCTTATAATTATTAAAATTAGACAACAAATCTATCTATACTAGTGTTTACTACCCTATAAATGATTTTTTTTTTGTGATCTATTCATTTTCTTAAAGAATTCTAAAAAACAAAGAAATGTGCAATCTAGATATATAACAAAATAAAATAAAAAAAAAATTATATGCAATATAGTAAATTTCAATTCAAATAGAAGAAATTATAAAGTACCAACTAATTATAATAAATTAACTAAATGTATATTAACACCTAAGAGAGCAATTTTTCTTATAAAATTAAACTCTATAAAAAAATGTAAACAATTTAATTATTTTAAAAGTTATTATAATAACACAAACTATAGATAAAGAAAAAAGAATTTGATCTTTCTTAAAAGAACTCTAAACTTTATGTTACGTAAAATTGTAAAATACAATTTTATCTTTGGATAATAAAGAGTTCAAATTAAAAACAAAAATTATTTCTAACAAATTAAATATTATTGATCAAAATAATTTATAACTAAAAAATATTTTTATCTATAAGAAACAATATATGTTTATAACTCTCAAAACTTGCAAGAAATATTTTAGAAATATAGTTGTTATATTATATAATAAATTTGTGAAAATTAAATTCAGCACAAGAAATTAACTCTTAAAACAAACAGCGTTCTACATTTTATTTCTAGTTGTATAATAAGAGGTAAATAAAATTAATAAAGCAACGTAACTAAAAATTGCTAACAACAAATATTTCAATTCTAGCAACATAATAAATTTATCAATTTAAGAAAGCAATACAAATAATAATAAATCACAATCTTAAAAAATATTAAGACTCTCTTTGGCTTTAGAATTATGTCATGTATATATATCATATATTACATTTTAGGCATATCATTAAATTATGTAACATATAAAATTTAACTATATAAATAAATAGTAAACTAACTCAATTATAAACATGAAAATAGAATTTGGCCTGTGCAATAGAGAGGCACGCGTGTAGCGCTATTATAAAACCAAAGAGTCCTTTCCTTGTATGGGTAATTGCAGTTCTCCTTAATTTTAAAATACAACCCAAATGCTTTTGGTCACTCTTCTCGATGGCACAGTTATCAAAAAGAAATTACCAAGTCTTACAATGTCAAAGCTACAAGGAAATAATATATGGTAGTAGCAAGGCTTAAGATATTAATACCAATATTAATTTGGTATTATTACAAATTTTAAATGTTTTATAACTCAAATATTAATGTGTAATTGATATTTTAAAATTTATAACTCTTAGAATTAATTTTAATTACCATAAATTTGAATTTTAAAATTGTAACTCCAAAAATGTATAATATCCATTAAGCTTTTTGTAATTACATAATTAATTTAAATTTTAATATAAGGTTTTAAAACTATTTTTTAATTCCAACACATATATTTTGAATCTACAAGAAAAGATAATTCTCATAAAAAAAAGGATAGTTGAATTCATGATTAAGATAGAACTCATAAGAAAATATAACTTAAATATTATTATTCAGATGATTGATAAAAGTTACAAATAATAAGTATTTTCATTGTAATAAATTACTTAATCTTAAATAAAGAATAAATCATAATCAATGAAGAATAATAAGTCATAATAACTAAAATATTATATTTTTCTAAAATTATAACTCATATAAGAATAGTAACTCTACTAAAATAAGAATATCCGTTGAGGGAGGAAACACCCTGCTCCCTCTTGGGATTAGGTTGAAGTAAAGAACCTCAAGTTCAATATAGAACCCTAACTTATTTACGCAGCAAAATAATCTGTTTCTAAAACAAAATAGCAAGAATTCAAAGAAGAATATAAAAGAGCACAACACAATCTTACATGGTTCGGCTAATTGCCTATATCCACGGTGGATCCAAGGATCCTAACCTCTCTTATTAACTCCTTAGATTTTACAAGAAAAACCCAATGAAGAACCCTTAAAAGGACCTAATGTTTAGTTTACCCTTACTTTACCATAAGCAATGAACACCCAAATGACGGTTCCACCTTAGCACCCACAAGCACTTAGTATCTACCCAATTCTTCCCTTATTTTAGAGTCTCCTTTAATGTTTAATCTCAATAAAAGGATTTACAAGTGTTTATTTAGGGGTTATTGTGTGCCTAGTAACCCTATTCCTTATTGGAGTAAGAGTTCTCTTATTTTAAAAGTCCTAAACTTCCCAAAACTTGAAATCCAGATCAAAAACAGAAATTTCCTGGCTCTGGTGCCACGGCGCTGAGGTCCTGGCACCGCAGTGCTGAGCTTCATCATGCCCATCATTGTGGCGTGAGGTTTCTGATTTGGGCACTGCAGCATTCAACCCCGGTGGCTTCTCCCGCATTTTCTTCACTTCCTTCACATCTTCGAGTCCTATTTCACTTCTCACTTCGTGTCCCATATATCCTGAACTTCTCCATACGTGTCCCACACATTCTAGACTTCTGGTGACTCTTCTCTTTGGTATTCATCTCAATTCTTATCCAACCAAGATTGTTGAATCACCAAATCTCTGACAAACCCTTCCTTGATTCAAAATCTTCCAAATAAGAAGTCCCTAGTTAAGCCAATACTTTATCCCCTAGAGTTGAGTCTAGTTAAGCCTTCACCAAGACTTAACTTTCCCCGGGCTTGTGACTTTGGTCTCCAAAGTCATTCGTGCACCTTGCATAGGGTATGGATGCATTGCACACCTTTCCGGCCCTTATTACCTCGGTGAGCACAATTTAGATGTCGTCTAGTAGTTTACATTACCCCAACACCCCGCGTTGGGTCATTCATGGCCATCACAGTAAGAACATAGAGCTCCCTATCATACTTCTCACCCTCAAACCTTATAGGTCCTTTCTCTACCCTCAGTTTTCCTTTCTCCGCTCTATCCGAATACCCCTCTTTATCGAGCTTGCCTAGGGATATCGAGTTCCTCCTCAGTTTAGAAACATGCCTTATGACATGTAACTCCCTAGGTTCTCCACCTTACATCCTCAGCCTTATGTCACCAATTTCTATGATCTCATAACATCAATCTATTGGGACACATATAGACGTTGCATCCTGAATCTAGTATCTATTTGCCAACATACTTTTTCATTGAGACTATCAATTTCTCTACAACTTTAGTATCTTTCTCAGTACCGATTGCAGCTCACCCTCTTTGGCCTTTTAATTTTGAACAATCCTTCATAAAGTGTCATTCCTTATTACAAAGAAAACACTTCTTAGATCTCCTTCTTGATTGGTTGCTCTTCTTTTCTTGTGTAAGCAATACTACTCCACTCTTGGACTCAGATCTCTTTGTCAATTCTTTTGAGTTCAATGATGCCTTAACATCATTCATCGTTAAAGACTCCTTACCATACAACAGCGTATCCATAAAGCTCTCATAGCTCTTCGGCAACGAACTTAACAAGATAATGGCCTTATCTTCATCCTCAGTTTTGATTCCCAGTTACTCAAGACTTATGATGATCTTCTTGAACTCGTCAATGTGAGCTCTCAATGAAGATCCCTCGTGCATTGTTAGCTGATGTAGTTTCTTTTTCACAAGAAGTCTATTTGTAAAAGACGTCTTCATGTATAATGTCTCGAGTCTCTTCCATAGCCCTAAAGCAGTTTCTTCATCACGAACTTCCCTTCATACTTTATCGCTCAACGCTAGGATTATGGTGCTGTGACCCTTTTTTTGAATCATGTCCCAATCTTTTTGCCTGAATTTTGAGGTTGTTGTCCCATCGCTAGTTGAGAAACTAGCTTCCTCCAAGGCTGCGTCTAGCCCTTCATTTACTAGTAGAGCCCTAACCTTCTTCCTCTAAAGATTGAAGTCATTCAACCTATTAAACTTCTATATTTCTTGCTTGATTGCAGCCATAGTTTAAATACCACATGTACTTATTATCAAACCTTTACTCTGATACCAGTCTGTTAAGGGAGAAACGCTCTTCTCCCTCTTAATATTAGGTTGAAGCGAAGAATTTCAAGTTCAACCTAGAACCCTAACCTTTTTACACAGTGGAATAACCTATTTATCAAAAACAATAGCAAGAATCCAAAATAGAATATAAAAGAGCACAACACAATCTTACGAGGTTTGACCAATTGCCTATATCTACGGTGGATCCAAGGATCCTAGCCTCTCTTATTAACTCCCTAGAGATTTTACAAGGAAAACCCAATAAAGAACCCTCAAAATGACCTAATGTTTAGTTTACCCTTGCTTTACCACGAGCAATGAACACCCAAACGATGGTTCCACCCTAGCACACACAAGCACTTAGTGACTACCCAGTTCTTTCCCTCTCTGCGAGTCTCTCTTAATGCTTAATCTCAATAAAAGGGTTTACAAGTATTTTGATAGGGGTTATTTCGTGCCTAGTAACCCTATTCCTTGTTAGAGTAAGAGTTCTCTTGTTTTGGAAGTCCTAAACTTTTCAAAACTTGAAATCCGAATCAAAAATAGAAGTTTCCCAGCTCTGGCGCTGCAATACAGAGTGTTGGCATTGCAGCGTTGAGGACCTAGTGCTACGGTGCTGGGCTTCTGGTTTATACGCCGCGGCGCTCAGCCCTGGTGGCTTCTCCCGTAGTTTCTTCACTTCCTTAGCATCTTCGAGTCCCGTTTTGCTTTTCCCTTCATATCCCACATGTCCTAGACTTCTCTATACATGTCCCACATGTTCTAGACTTCTTGTGACTCTTATCTTGTATATTCATCTCAATTCTTGTCTAACCAAGATTGTTGAATCTCCAAATCTCCAACAAATCATTCATTGATTCAAAATCTTCCAAATAAAAAGGCTTTTGGATTCGATCCACACTAATATTCTATCACTTAGAGTTGAACCTAGTTAAGTCTTCACCAAGACTTAACATTTTTAGGCTTGTGACTTTGGTCTTCAAAGTCATTCGTGCACCTTACATAGGGTATGGATGCATTGCACTATTTTTTGACCTTCATCACCTCGGTGAACATGATTTTGATGTCACCTAGTGGTCTGTATTACCCCAACACCCCGCGTTGGGCCACTTATGGCCATCCTAGTAAGCACATAGAGCCTCCTATTGTACTTCTCACCCTCCAACCTTATAGGTCATTTCTCTACCCTTAGTTTTTCTTTTTCGCTCTAACCGAATACCCATCTTCATCGAGCTTGCCTAGAGATATCAAGTTCCTCCTCAGTTTAGGAACATACCTTACACTATGTAAGTCCCTAGTTTCTCCACTTTGCATCCTCAGCCGTATGTCACCAACTCCTATGATCTCATAACATCAATCTGTCGAGACACATATGGACGCTGCATCCTGAATCTAGTATCCATTTGCCAACGTACTTTTCCCTTGAGACTACTAATTTCTTTACAACTTCAGTATCTTCCTCAGTACCAATTGCAGCCCACCCTCTTTGGCCTTTTGATTTCGAACAATCCTTCATAAAGTGTCATTCTTTATTACAAAGAAAACACTTCTTAGATCTCTTTCTTGATTGGTTGCTCTTCTTTCTTTATGTAAGCAATGCTGCTTCACTCTTGGACTCAGATCTCTTTGTCAATTCTTTTGAGTTCAATGATGCCTTAATGTCATTCATCATTAAAGACTCCTTACCATACAACAGCGTATCTACAAAGCTCTCATAGGTCTTCGACAATGAACTTAATAGGATAATGGCCTTGTCTTCATCCCCAATCTTGATTCCCAGTTGCTCAAGACTTATGATGATCTTCTTGAACTTGTCAATGTGAGCTCTCAATGAAGATCCCCCGTGCATTGTTAGCTGATGCAGTTTGTTTTTTCACAAGAAGTCAATTTGTAAGAGACATTTTCATGTACAATGCCTCAAGTCTCTTGTATATCCCCAAAGCGATTTCTTCATCACTGACTTCTTTTAATACTTCGTCGCTCAACACTAGGATTATGGTGCTGTGAGCCTTTTTCTAAATCATGTTCCAATCTTTCTGCCTGGACTTTGAGGTTGTTGTCCCATCGCTAGTTAAGGAACTGGCTTCCTCCAAGGCTGAGTCTTGACCTTCCTTTACTAGTAGACCCCTAACCTTCTTTCTCTAAAGATTGAAGTCATTCATTTTATTGAACTTCTCTATTTCTTACTTGATTGTAGCTATGGTTTAAATACCACAGGTGTGTATTATCAAACCTTTGCTCTGATAACAGTCTGTTGAAGAAGAAACGCTCTTCTTCCTCTTGATATTAGGTTGAAGCGAGGAACTTCAAGTTCAACCTGGAACCTTAACCTCTTTGCATAGCAGAATAACCTGTTTATCAAACAAAATAGCAAGAATCCAAAGCAGAATATAAAAGACACAACACAATCTTATGTGGTTCGGCTAATTGCCTACGTCTACGATGGATCCAAGGATCCTAACCTCTCTTATTAACTCCCTAGAGATTTTACAAGAAAAATCTAATGAACAACTCTCAAAAAGACCTAAAATTTAGTGTACCCATACTTTACCACGAACAATAAACACCCAAACAATGGTTTCACCCTAGCGTACACAAGCACCCAAACAATGGTTCCCCTCTCTTAGAGTCTCGCTTAATGTTTAATCTCAATAAAAAGGTTTACAAGTATTTTGATAGGGTTATTTCGTGCCTAGTAACCTTATTTCTTATTGGAGTAAAAGTCCTCTTATTTTGGAAGTCCTAAACTTCGCAAAATTTGAAATTCGAATAAAAAATAAAAATTTCTTGGCTCTGGCGCCGCGGCGTGGCACTGAGCTTCATTGCGTCCATCACCACGGTGCTGAGGACCCAGTGCTACGGCACTAGGCTTCATCGCGTCCATCATCGCAGTGCTGCGGACTCAGCGCTACAACATTGGGCTTCTGATTTGGGCACTGCGACGCTCAACCCTGGTGGCTTCTTCCGTATTTTCTTTTCTTCCTTCGCGTCTTCGAGTCCTATTTCACTTCTTTCTTCATATCGCACACGTCTTAGACTTTTCCATACGTGTCGCATATATTCTAGACTTATTATGACTCTCCTCTTTGATATTCATCTCAATTATTGTCTAACCAAGATTGTTGAATCACCAAATCTCCAATAATATCTAATCATGAATAAGAAAATCTAAAATAATATTAGTCCCTAACTTCCGTCTTATATCAGTTCTCCTCTTCTTTAAAAGAAATTTATCTTCAAATTTTGCTACAAATAAAAGACTATTAGGAGAATGGGACTTAAGTAGGTAATTACATCAATATTTTACAACTCAACATATAGTCCTTGTAGACTATCTTTCTTGAAATTCCAAAAAAAAAAAGCTTCATTCTTTTCTTGCTTTTGAAAGTGACTCTTTTGCAAACAGTTTCAAATTTTTTCTATTTTTTTAACAAATAGATAAAATAAAATCTAAAAAAATAGAAGGGTAAAATAAAAATTTAACCTTGAACATTGTTTATTGTTTTTGGCGGTCAATGACTAAAAAGTAGCGAGAGATGGTTGTATCTACAAAATTAGAAGATGGTGACTATAATGGTACTGATGAAGTGAGTTGAAGAATAGAGGATTAATCTGTAAATGAAAACAAAGTGGTGGTTGAAAAGTAGGCTGCTTGAATCTTGTAACCAGCACGCTTGATGATAGTAGAGATTGACTATAATTAGAGTATAAGGGTTGGAGAATTGTCTTGTGGTAGTGATGGTGGTGAGTCTGTATGTGCAGTGGCTGACCTGAGGCGAATCAAGACAGTGGAGTTTGTGGGATCTTATTTCAGTTTAGCCACAATTTGGGTGGTTCTCAACCTCTGTTTACAATGGTGACAATTGGGTTTGGACGACCGACCCTTTCTGAATTGATTGGAGGTCTTATCAACGGTAAAGGGTGATAGGCGACGGTTGCGGTTGCTAGGATTTTATGGTAGTTTCCTTCTTTTTTCTGTTTTTAGTTTCTTTTAATTCTTCTCATTTTTTTATCTAATTTCTTAAAGGTTTTTTTTCCTTAATACAAAGAAAATAAAAGTGTTTTTGTTTTTAGAAAAAAAGGGATATTTATTTTTATAAAAAAGATAGAGATTACAGTGATTTATGGTAATACGAATTTGGTGTTTTAGATGGGTAAGGGTGATTAGCGGCCTAAGAGAGTTATTATGTCAGCACAGTGGTGGACTCTAATAGCACTTAGTATAGTGCAAAAGTGATACTAACTGTCATTCTAATATATGTCTCAAATCCATAAGAAAAGATAATGCTTATAGAGGAGCACCGAATTCATGACAGATAAATCTCAAAGAGAAATACAACTGAAATATTATTATTCAAATGATTAATAAAAGTTACAAATAACATACTATAAATTGTTACAAATACCTATTTATAGTAATATTACTTAATCTTAAATAAATAATAAGTCTTATTAACTAAACAAATTAGACTTTTCCAAAAATTATGACTCAAATAAAAATAATAACCTACTAAAATAAGAATATCAAATCATACTCAAATAAGAATTTTTAAAATAACTTGCCCCTAATGTCTTACATTAAACAATCATATAAATCAATTGCAACTTTCAAGTTAGTAGCCGATTATTATTGTTCAAGTTTATTTCATATCAAAATAGGAGGAGTTGTCTTATTAAATATTTTCACCGAAGTTAAAAGAGTTTGAGGGCAACTTGGAGTTGTTAGGTCCAGGATTCATCCAACACACCATATAGCACATTTATGTATTTTCAGTGCAAGAAATGGGCCAAAGACGAGCGGCGACATATTAAGTATAATGTGAAAGATTTGTGATGGTAAAAATACTTTAATTACAACATAAGTCTATGTGCTCACTTTACAAGAGCCTTTTTTTCTCAAGTATGAGGGTCATTTTTTATTGCCAACAGAGTTAGCGATATCTTGTACAAGGTGGACTTATCTTTGACACTTTGGCTACATACAATTTTTCATGCAATCTATTTGAAGTCATACCATGAAGATACGAAAAACATAGAGCATGGGCTACAAACCTTGGCACCTTTGGGAGTTTCTATTACTTATGATAAGAAGGTGGAATTTATCTTTAATGTATGCATAGTATAGGAGAATAACTATTCTCTAATTCATAAGTATTATATTAAGTAAAAGGAACTGTTTGATAGTTAAGTAAGCTGAGAACCTGAGAATACATTATGGAAATTTGAAAATAAGGTTCGCGAGTTTCAATTATAACACAATTAAGAGAGTCACGTGATTTAGTGAAGGAGAATGTCACGCCGTAACTATTCTCAAGTATGTTTTTGAACACTCAGTATATGTCACATCTCTTAGAAGCTACTTAGAGCCATGGAACGCTGCATAGAATGGAGTTTCTAGAAGGCTAGTTAACTTGGGGGAACACATAGACTAAGTACATTACGTACTGAACAAGTAAAGAAGGTTCTAAAAGAAGAATATTCTATGAGATATTTGGTGGCATCTTAGAATATTTTTAAATATATTTGCTCATTTTTATTATATACCAATAGACTATTATATAGTTTTGTAAAATCTTAACCATTGATTGTATATAGCTAGTGCTATAAATAAGAGAGGCAATTAATTGAACCAAACCATTTTAGCTTGTACTTTTCCTCAATTATATAAAAAATATATATTCTCAAACAATTGATATATATATACCTTGCTCTCTTTTTCTTTGTGTTATGATTGAAAACTGCTTAGCACTTAAATTATCCAAGGTCGTATAGTTCTAAAAATGTCCATAATATAAGGCTACCTTTTTTTTCTTTATAAAAAAAGTAGCTATATGTTTTTAATAACACATCATCATAAAATGTGCAAAATGATCAATAAAAAAGTACAAAATGTCTGAAGGTAATTATTTGAATGCAAATACATCACAAAAACTAGTTTTTCCTCGTTGGCTTGTGAACTATAGTTATAGGATAATATGGAATAGTCCTTTTATTTTGATACAAAATCAACTTTGAATTCTCTTATGAGGCCACCATCCATTGAAAAGATGAAATTATAAGCTATAAATGAAGATCAAAAAGCTTGGAAGAAGGAATGAAGAGAATTAAGAAGAGGAAAAAGAAAGCAATTTTTAGAGGATTAAAAAGATTAGAAGAATAAAGACTGCAGAAAAATTAGTTTTATCTCTTTAACTCTTTATCTTTTTAGTTTTTTATGATTCATGATGTTATTCTTGATAAGCTTTAGAACTCTTTATTTCACCATCACTTAAGTTTTTATTCTAGAGTTATACTTTTAAACCTTGTATATAGTTGGATTTTGTTAATTCTTAGTTTATGAACTTTTATATACAATTGATTCATTCTATCTTGTGTTTATTGCTTTTATTATACTTGATCAATATTATGAATGATTGAGATATGATGAACTTGATAAAGAGATTCATATGTTTAACCTATGATGTTTGATGCATGATCACAAGGTAACAACTATGAGTTTCATGTAGGATAGACATATACCTTGGTGGCATATATAGTATAATTTAAACTTGATCTTAATGAATTACATTCTAATTTGATTACCATAAATATATAGGTGATTGTTAGAATGCGTAATATAGTCACTCGACTATTGACAGAGGCTTATGATGAGATTAGTGTCTAAGCCAACGGTTGGTACTAAGGGATTAACTAAGTGGTTAATGCATCTAATGAAATATGAGGGGATAAGTCTATACCCTAATATTATTATCCTTTGGTGAATTGATTTTTTTGTTATTTATTATTTATGTTAAGTATTAGGTTAATTACTTGATTTCATATTTTGGTTTTTTGAATAAAAGTTAAGTAAATATAATTTTAGTACTTGATTAAAAGAAATAGATTGCATAATCCATGTGGGATCAATATTTGGACTTTAAATCCTATATTACTTGATACGATAGCGTGCACTTGCGCTTAACAATTATAGCATCAACTAAACCTTATCTTGACCTAGTCAAGGCTATATTTAATGAATATTAGCTCCATAAGAATAAATATTTTTTTTATTCTTTTTATTTAATGTCTCATCTCAGCTTGCTTCTCTAGCATCTGAGGTGACTGCTCGTGTAAGAAAGTCAGTCAAAACCTAAAGATATATTTTCAAAAATATTTATGTAATTATTCCAATAAAAAAAATTTTATGATACATAAAATGTCCAATACAAAAAGAGTATTTCATTGAGTAGAATTTTTACAATCTATGCAAACCTAAAACATGTGTATGTGAGATAAAAATATCTCTAATCATGGCTTTGGTAAATGGGTCTTTTATCATCAAATGTATAGATATATATTGTATCGATACCTCTTTACATACCACAATATCTCTCACAAAAATTATACTTTGTCTCTATATGTTTTGATTTGTTGTGATATTTAGCATCTTTTATAAAGAATATAGTTGTTTCGCTATCACAATATAAAGTCACTAGTTAAGAAGTAACTATGATAATCTCAAGATCTTGTATAAAACGTTAACAGCTTATTGTACAACAGTTGAACATGCCATATATTTAGTTTTCATTGTTGATAAAGGTGTACATGTCTACTTTTTGCTACTCCAAGATATGCAATCATGACTAAGCAAAAATACATATCCTGAGGTTAATTTTCTCTCATCAATATCACCTCCCCAATCAATGTCTATATAGCTAATTAATCAAAAAATCACATCCTTGATAGTATAATGAGCAATCAGTAGTGCCTTACAAGTATGCCAAAATTCTCTTAACTGCAGTTTAATGTTTGCGCCCAGGATTTAATTGATATCTGCTTACAAATCCCACAGCATAACAAATATCTACCTTGTACACATCATAGCGTATATGAGGCTCCTAATAGCACTAGAGTACGGAACTCGTGCCATTAAATCTTGTTCTTCATGAGTCTTAAGGAATATATCAAGGCTAAGAGTTTATCCTTTTGCAATAGGAGTGTTCATAGGCTTACAATCTGCCATGTTAAACTTTTCAAGAATCTTTCTAATATAATGCTCTTGTGACAGAGTTAGAAGTCTTCTTGAATGATCTCTGTGGATCCTAACTCCTAAGATGTAGGCTATTTCGCCCATATTTTTTATCTCAAAATTAGAGTATAACCATTCTTTAATAGTGGTGACAAACTCTTTATTGTTTCCAATTAACAAAATATCGTTCACATATAAAGATAAGATAATGAAATTATCTTCTGACCTTTTAACATACACATAATAGTCTTCTTGGTCACTGTGAAACCATAAGACATAACAGCTTCATGGAACCTAAGATACTATTGCCTAGAGGATTGCTTCAGCCCATATATAGACCTTTGAGCTTGTAAACTTTGCGCTCTTGGCCTTTGGTTACATAACCTTCTGGTTGTTGCATTTAAATTTCCTCCTCTAGTTATCTATTGAGAAAAGCAGTTTTGACATCCATATGATGTAAATTTAGGTCTATATGTGCAATGATGGCTAAAATCAAATATATTGAAGCAAACCTAACCATATGAGAAAAGGATTCCTCATAGTTTATACCTTCTTGTTAAGTATGAATTTTTGCAACTAAGCGAGCCTTATATCTTTCAATTATGTCATCTGCCTTATGTTTGATACGTAGAACTCATTTGTTTCCAATGGCTCTTTGATCAAGTGGTAGATCAGCCAAGTCCCAGACATGGTTTGATTTCATAGACTCCATTTATTGAGTGCTATATGCGTCACGCTACGGGTGAATGTGTATATTTTAAAGAATTTAATAATAGCATATCACATATGCAATACAATTGAATTAATACACATTAAAAAAATATCATTATACTAATAAGATTAGAGGACTCACCCTTGAAGCGTGCTTTGAACAATTCTAGTTGGAGACATGGTGAGCTTCTTCAAGCTAGAATGGTAGCTTTCCTTTTCAGAACTATTTGAAGCAACTCTTGCTTTAGACTTTTATTTCTTTCTCTCGGATGGTTTTAGTTTTTGTGTTAACACTTAACACATTCAAGCAAGCATATTCTCTAAAGCTCACAAATAACTTCTTAATAATCAAATGAAACGAAGGTGGCTATTTATATCCTTTGGTGCCTCACATTTGGCCAATCAATTTTAAATTAGTGTACAGAATAAAAGAAGCATAACAAGGCATGAAATTTGCCTTGTCATATTTGTTTTAAATTATACGAAATTTCATACAAAAGCTGGCCGAATATTGTAAGGATTAGTGGCCATTTTTATATTGAAGAATTGATAGTAAAGACACTTAATGTAACACCTTAAATTTCACATGTATAAAATACAAGTCAAAAGAAGGATGCTGCTAATTCTATTACAAAACCAAAGTACTATACTTCACACTTTCTATGAAAATTCATCAAACCAAAAGTTCTCAATATCTCTCCACATAAAGAGAAAGATAAATCTCTAAAATAATGCCCCAACTTTTGAATCATTCTTAAAATTTAAGAAAATCAAAACTGAAACTACTAGAGACATAATTTTCTCTTATTAACCAATAGATAGCTTCTTGAATGCCCAACAGCAACTCCAAGGTAACTCACCTAACTAAAATTTAATTAGCAAAAACGTTAATGGTGAAGGGTGAGTTGTTGACTCGGTAAGTAAAACTATTCATAATGTATTAAGGTTCTTATTCGAAAGGTTGCAAAAATTTTTAAAATATCAACAATAATATCAATAAAATATTTTAATTTAAAATTTATCAAAGCAAAATTCTTCAATATCATAGGTCATTATAATAAACTCAATTTGATAACAATTCTTGTAAACTTTCATATCTATCAAAAGTACAAAGAGGTTGCTCATGTCATATAATGTCACATGTGCCCCCGGTGACCTGACCAATAATAGAATCTTATAATGTCACTTGTACCCTAGGTGACCGGGCCAATATTTATACGTACTGTTCATATTTAGAAAAGATACCAGCTGGTTCGAATCATATATAATATCAATCATTCAATATTATATGACTATAGACAATGAGCCAAAGCATTTTCTGTAAATTTCAGTTTCAATAATCAATTTATTTCAAATATCATAACAACATAACTTGCAACATTTTTGTAAATAGAATCTAATTAATCCAAAATAGAACCCATAATTTTGAGTTATCATAAAGAGATCTATAATTTTACAATCTTGTTTAAAGAGATGTTTAAAAGCTATAAACAAACCATTTATTTGAAAATTTCAAAATAATAATAAAATTTAAAGATATATTGATTCTTTGACCAAAATCAATAAAAAATCATTTAATTGGAAAATCATAAAAAGTTTTAAAAGTAAAAACAAATTACAAATATCTTTAAGCATTATGTATATTTCAAATATCATAATAATAACATTTCTTATTTGAAAACAAAATAGACACATTATGAATGAAGTTACTTACCTCATCAAAAGCAAAATACCTCAAAGAATATCTCTACTTAACTGAAAACTGCAAGTATCCTATTCATCAAGATAACAATTAATTACCTTTCATAATCATTCTCCAACTAGATATATCTCTCAACCTATGACTCTCAGTCTAACTATTTCAGTATTGAACAGTAAATACTCTGAAATTTATATCTCATATTCGGTACATCGGATTCATATAAACTCTGTACCCATCTATAGTAGATACATAAGGGTTCTACATATAATTTATTTGGAATATTTGGTTTGACAAAACTATTAAAACAAATTAATATTTCTGCTTAATAGAATCTGTCGAATAGTTTCTGTATGTGAACATAGTTTATAAGTTAGTTCATAAAATATTTTACAATTGTCTAAAAATTGTGAAATTAAAACTGGAATAACTAGACATATATAAAAGTGGGTATATAAAATTTTAAAATTTTTAAGATCATTTGATAGGTGAAACTATTTTCTCAATTCCAGTTTACTGCTAAAATTTTTGTTTTCCAGGTTTGCAATCATTACTTTAGAAATTCATGAAAAAATGAATTTTTAGATATTTTTATTAAAACAAAATTTTTTGGAATCCTTATTGTATTAAATTTTGAATAGTAAAAGCTTTGATACCAAAATACATTTTTATTAATACAATTTATTTAAAAAAAATATATGTTGTTGAATTCTTTATTTTTCTAGGATCCCACTTACTACTTAATATACATATATATTCAAAAGTAAAAATATAAAGAGTTCTTGATAAAATTAAGGTTTTAATAATAATTATGAAGTATAATTTGTTTGAAAAAAAAAGATTTGTAAAATAATTATTTAAAATGTCAATTTACTTATGGCAATACACTACTCATATACTTAGCACTTAATTTCTACTTTACATAATCTCTTTTTCATTTCTATTCTACATAACCTCTTCATAAACTATTTTTATTGCCAATTCATCACAAAAATATGTTAACTAAGTATGAACTCTACATAATTATGAAAACTATAACTAAAGAAATTATAGCATGGAAATGAGAAATATACCTGTGAGCAAGATTTCAATTAACACTTAACTATCTTCTTCTCCTTCCTTTTCAAATCAACACTTAATTATTTTATGGCTCAACACTCTAAACTCACATACACACTCTAGTTTTGATTTTTTTTCAATCAAGTTTTACACTCTTTCTCACATAGACACCATCTTTATATAGTATCTACTTGAGTGATGCATGATGATAAATCTACTCACTTATGGTGGACATGTTAGGTTTGTAAATAAGTCATCAAATTATATACTTATTTACTAAGTATTTGTATTAGGTCATATTCATCACTAATTATAACATGATCTAAGCATATGAAGTTATTGATGAATTAGTTATCAACTTATGATCAAATTTGGTACTTGTTTGTTAAGTGTTTATTAGGTTATATTCATCATTAAGCATAATATTATCTAAGCATATGTATAAGTTATTGATAAATGAGTCATCAAGATAAGTTCAAATTAGGTATTTGTTTGCTAAGTGTTTGTGTAGGTCATATTCAACACTAGGCTTGATTATATCTAAAGCATATGTACAAGTTACAAAATATAATATAAAGAATGCTTATAAATTTCAATGCATTACAATTCTCTCCCCTTAAATGAAATTTCTTCCTTGAAATTTATACTCACCTTAAGCTTTAAAAATGTGTGGATACTTGTCTTTCATTTCCCCATCTTTTTCCCATGTAGCTTCCTCTATGGTATAGTTCCTCCAACACACTTTCACTAATGGAATTACTCTATTCCTTAGCACTTGTTGCTTCCTATCTACGATCTCCAGTGGTTACTCCTCGTATAACATATATTTTGAAATTTGGATTGGTTGGTAATTTAACACATACGAAGGATCTGCCACATACTTTCTTAGAATGGATACATGAAATACATTATGCAATCTTGACAAAGCGGGCGGCACAGCTACACTGTAGTCTACCGAACTAATTTTCTCTAATACTTCAAAAGGTCCAATAAACCTAGGGCTAAGTTTGCCCTTCTTACCAAATCGAAATGCTCATTTCCATAGTAATACTTTTAAGAACACATAATCCCCTTATTCAAGCTCTAATTTTCGCCTTCGATTGTCTGCATAACTTTTCTGTCTTCTCTATGCGGTACAAAGTCGATCTCTAATCACCTTAATTTTATCAGCTATGATTTATATCAATTCTGGCCCTAACAATTTCTTTCACCAACCTCATTCCAACAAATAGGTGATCTATACCTTCTCCTATACAATGCCTTACATGGTGCTATGCCAATACTAAAGTGAAAATTGTTATTGTATGCGAACTCAACCAAAGAAAGATGTTCCTCCCATCCACCACCTAAATCCAAAACATAAGCTCGTAGCATATCTATAAGAGTTTAAATAGTTTTTTTTGACTGCCCATTAGTTTGAAGGTGAAATGTCGTTCTAAAACTCAGCTTCATCCTTAATTTTTTATGTAGGTTAGCCCAAAACTTTGATGTGAAACATAGATCTCAGTCAGAAACAATGGACAATGGTACTCCGTGCAATCTCAATACCTCCCGTAAAAATAACTTGGCCAATTGTTCTAAGTTGTCATTACTCTTCATTGTTAAGAAATGAGCTGACTTAGTTAATCACTCAACAATTACCCATATAGAGTCACATCCTCTTCGAGAGCGAGGTAATCTAGAAACAAAATCTATTGTGATGCGCTCTTATTTCTACTCAAGAATAAAAGTAACTACTAAAGGCCTTCTAGTCTTTGGTGCTCAATTTTTACTTGCTAACACACCAAACATCACGATACAAATGTAGCAACATCATTCTTTATATTTCTCCACAAAAAATTCTCCTTTAAATCACGATACATCTTGGTACTACCTGGATGCATGTTGTATGGTGGCTCAATAACCTCTTTTATAATTTCTGCTTTTAAATCTTCATTTGCTGGTACACAAAGGTGTTGTCCTAACTATAATACACCTTCATTACCAAGTCTAAATTTCGATCGAAACTCTTTCTTCACTTCTTCAACAAGTTTAACAATTTGTAGGTCTTTCTTTTTCCCATTTTAAGTCTATCGATCAAAGTAGGTTGCACTGTTAAGTGCACAAAAAAATTAACTTAACCACACAGTACAACCTCAATCCTTAACTTTCTTAGATTCTCTAGAATATGAGTCTGATTGGTAACTAGATAAGCCATACAATCAGATGTCTTTCTCTTAAGTGCATCAGCCACCACATTCGCCTTACCAAGATAGTAATTGATGGAATAATCATAATCCCTCACTAACTCTAACCATCTCCTCTGCCTAAAATTCAACTCTTTCTGAGTAAAAATATACTTTAAACTCTTATGATCCGTAAATATCTCACATTTCTCCCTATAAAGGTAATGTCTCAAAAGTTTTAGCACAAAGACTATTGTTGCTAACTCTAAATCATATGTTGGATAGTTTGCTCATAAGTTTTCAATTGTCTATATGCATATGCCACAAACTTGCCATGTTGCATCAGAACACAACCCAATCATTTTTTAGAAGCGTCGCTATATATTACAAAGCCACCACTTCTAGAAGGAATAGTTAATACTGGTGCAAATACCAATCTATTTTTAAGAGCTTGAAACGTTTCTCGCATGCCTCACTCCATTCAAACTTAACATTTTTCTTTGTTAAGTTAGTTAATGGAGCTGCAAGACTAGAGAAACCCTCGATAAAGCATCGATAATAACTAGCTAAACCCAAGAAACTCCTCGCCTCGGTGACATTTGAAGGTCTCTCTCAATCACAATTGCCTCTACTTTAGTGCAATCTACTAACATTCCATCCTTCATCACTACGTGTCCTAAAAACACCACTCGATCTAACCAAAACTCTCATTTCTTAAATTTTGCATATAATTTCTCTTTCTAAAGAGTTTGCAATACAATTCTCAAATGTTCCTTATGTTCCTTCTCACTTTTAGAGTATACCAAAATGTCATCAATGAATACAATGGCAAAATGATCTAAATATGGTTTAAAACTCTATTCATTAAGTCTATATAAAGCTGTAAGAGCATTAGTCAAACCAAAAGGCATTACAAGGAATTCAAAATGCCTATAATGTGTTCGAAAAGCTATTTTGGGTACATCATCAGCCTTAATCCTTAATTAATGATACCCAAATCTCAAATTGATCTTAGAAAACACTACAGCACCTTAAAGTTGGTCAAATAGATCATTAATTCATGGAAAATGGTACTTATTCTTGATTATGACTTGATTCAACTGTCGGTAATCAATACACAACCTCATCGAATTATCTTTCTTCTTTACGGACAATAATGGAGCACCCCAAGGTGATACACTGGGCAAATGAATCTTTTACCAAGCAATTCCTACAACTGCACCTTTAATTCTTTCAGCTCTAGAGGCGTCATACGAGATTGTGCCTTAGAAATTAGTGCAGTATTAGGTAGCAAATCAATTGTAAACTCTACCTCTCTCTTGGGAGGTAACCCATGTAAATCCTCTGGAAACACATTAGCAAAGTTCTTAACTATAGGGATATCATCAAGGCAATTCTCACTACTACCGTTTATTGACACATTAGTGAGGAATCCTTTATAAGTTTTCATTAACATTTTCTTGGTTTTACTCTTTGAGAGTAAACCACTGCTAGTATTTTACTTACCTTAGAATCAAAACTCTATCTCACAAGGTATTTGGAACACAATTTCCTTAGTAAAGCAATTTACAGTGGCATGATACACTGCTAACTAATTCATCTTTAATATCACATCAGAATCAAACATTTCTAGTGGTAAAAGGTCCACTAAAAATTTTCTTCCACAAAGACTAACCACACAAGATTTGTAGATACAATTTACCAACATACAGTTTCCCATTGGAGTAGCAATTGACAAGTAAAAATTCAATGGTTGTATAAGTTTATCTGTAAAACAAGTAAATACACAAGACACGACGGAATGTGTCGCACCAAAATTAAATAAAACTTTAGCTTCTCTGGAGAATAAGGACAGTGTACCTGATACTACATCATTAGATGCGCCAACATCTTGTTTAGTCACGGTGAAGGAAAGTCTTAGAAATTTTGATTTCTTCCTCTGTCCCTCATAGACTTGGATATCTGAGTTAGCACTGAGTTTCTTCTGACAATCTTTAAGCTTATGCTCTTTTTCTCTGCAACTAAATCATGTTCCCAACTTTAAATAACATTCTCCAAAGTGCATTTTACCATAATGCGAGCAGGGAGTAACATTTTTCTGAGTAGTAGCTACTAAGACACCTTTTTGGCTGCCTTTATTTCCTTTATAGAACGGCTTTTAAGTTTAGGTTCCTTGCTTGTTTAGGTTCCCATCTCAAGAGCTTCCATGTCTATTCATCTCATGCTGTTGATCTACTAAGACGTGTGATTCATTCAAGTATCTCTCAGTAATCATGGCTTAATCAACCAAATCACTATACTCTAATATCTTCAAAATGAATAAACGAGACTTAATTGCTAGACGTAGCCCTTTAAAAAATTATCTACATTTACTACTCTCCGTATCAACCAAAGAAGTAGTAAAGCGAGACAAGACAGTGAATTATATCTCGTACTCAGCTACCGACTTCACGCCTTGGTTCAACTTCAGGAAGTCAGCCTCCATTCTATCACGAACTTGCTGAGGGGAATATTTTTCTAAGAAAGCCTCCATAAACATATCCCAAGTGATATGTGTCTCTATTAAATTAGCCCTTAAAAGTCAAGCCTTAGCGTTCCACTAATGATCTGTCTCTCCTTTGAGCACAAACGAAGCAAGGATCACCCTTTGGTCATCTACACAGCCCATAACTTTAAATATTTTATCTATTTGCTTCAACCATGCTTCAGTAACTAAAGGGTCTATAGTCTCATGGAAAGTAGGTGGCCCCAACTTCTTGAACCTATCCAAAGTCATTGTGGCTCCATAATCTGTGGCACTAGTTTGACCTCCAACTTTAGCATTACCTCAAGAAACATATTTTTCTCGAGTTAATTCCTTAATCTGCTTATTTTGAAATTCAACAAGTTTAGCCATCATTCGCATCATAGGATTGGCTTCTTGAACCAACTCCTGTAATGTCGGGTTAGTTTCGACATTGGCCTATGTAGTGCTTTGAGAGTTTGAAGTATTTATCTTATTAGAATTCTTATGTGGCATTTTTGTTTAACCATAAAACGTAAATTCTTTTTAGGAAGAGAAGATTATATAAATTTATAAAAGGACATTACCAAACATTATAATACAATTACATTCAAATATTACTAGAGATGTTTAAAGGAATAAATAATAATTGATACTTTATTAATACTAGAATACTCTCGCTCAAGATAATTCAAACAATTCAAGAGTTGTAATGATAATGTAATAAGGATTTTAGTTGCTAAATATGCCTCAAGACCTATGGGGACTTAGGTTAAAGGAGTCTCCATTCTAACAAGAAATAGATTTAACTATACTAATTTTTCTTTACTAACATTATTAATCCACTCCCTCTTAATTCCACTAGGTTTGTTCTCACAATACTTACTTTAACACTTACGTAGATAAATGTATTGAACAATCAACTTTTTTTTTTCTTTACTTCCTTGCCATAAACTTATAAACTCAATTCATCCTTTTCTACTATTCCTAATACCTTTATTCTCCTTCATATCTATAAAACCATCAAAAGTCACACATTAGACCAATAGCAAATCTTATTCCTATAAAAGTCTAATGAATCCTAACCGTGCTCTGATACCACAAATGTAACACCCCAAATTTCACATGTATAAAACACGAGTCAAAATGAGAATGCTACTAATTCTATTACAAAACTAAAGTACTATAGTTCACACTTTCTATGAAAATTCATCAAATCTTTATTCATCAAACCAAAAGTTCTCAATATCTCTCTACATAAAGACAAAAATAAATCTCTAAAATAACACCCCAGCTTTTGAACCATTCTTAGAACTTAAGGAAACCAAAACTAAAACTACTAGAGATATAATTTTCTCTTATTAAGTAATAGATAGCTTCCCGAATGCCCAACTCTAACTCTAAGATGCCTCACGAGGCTAAAACTTAATCTGCAAAAACGTTAATGGCAAAAGGTGAGTCGTTGACTCGGTAAGTAAAACTATTCATAATGTATAAGGATTACTGTTCAAAAGGTTGCAAATATTTTTAAAATATCATCAATAATATCATTAAAATATTTTAATTTAAAATTTATCAAAGCAAAATTCTTCAATATTATAACTCAATATGAAAATCAATTCGAAAACAATTCTTGTAAACTTTCATTTCTATCAAAAGCACACAGAGGTTGCTCATGTCATGTAGTGTCACATGCGCCCTCGGTGACTTGGCCAATAGCAGAATCTCATAATGTCACCTATACCCCCGGTGACCCAGTTAATATTCATATGTAATGCGTACATTCAGAAAGATATCAACTAGTTCAAATTATATATCATGTCAATCGTTTAATATCATATGATTATAGACAATGAGCCAAAATAGTTTCTTTAAATTTCAGTTTCAATAATCAATTCATTTCAAATATCATAACTTTTATTTTTTCAAACAATATAGCTTGCAATACTTTTGTAAATAGTATCCAATTAACCCAAAATCGAACCCATAATTTTGAGTTATCAAATAGAGATCCATAATTTTACAATCTTGTTTAAAGAGATGTTTAAAAGCTATAAACAAACCATTTATTTGAAAACTTCAAAATAACAATAAACTTTAAAGATATATTCATTCTTTGACCAAAATCAATGGAAAATAATTTAATTGGAAATTCTCAAACAAGTTTTAGAAGTAAAAACAAATCACAAATATCTTTAAGTATTTTCTATATTTCGAATATCATAGTAATAACATTTCTTATTTGAAAACAAAATGGATACATTATGAATGAAGTTACTTACCTCAACAAAAGTCAAATATCTCAAAGAATATATCTACTTATCTGAATACCACAAGTATCATATTTATCAAGATAACAATTAATTACTTTTCATAATTATTTTCTAACTAGATATATCTCTCAACCTATGACTCTTCTTCTAACTATTTCAGTATTGAATAGTAAATACTCTAAAATTCCTATCTCATATTCTGTATATCGGATTCATATAAACTCTATACCCATCTATTGTAGATACATAAAGGTTAGACATATAATTTATTTGGAATATTTAGTTTAGCAAAACTATTAAAACAAATTAATATTTCTACTTAATAGAATCTGTCAAACAGTTTCTGTATGTGAAGATAGTTCGTAAGTTAATTCATAAAATATTTTACAGCTGTCTAAAAATTATGAAATTAAAATTGGAATAATTAGACATATATAAAAGTTGGTATATAAAATTTTAATTTTTTTGAAGATCATTTGGTAGGTGAAACTATTTTCTTAATTCAGGTTTACTATTGACATTTCTGTTTTTCAAGTTTGTAGTCATTAATTTAGAAATTCATGAAAAATTGAATTCTTAGAGATTTGTTTTGAAAAATAATTCTCTGGAATCCTTATTGTGTTAAATTTTAAATAGTAAAAACTTTGGTACCAAAATATTTTTTTATTAATATAGTTTATTTAGAGAAATATATGTTGTTGAATTCTTTATTTTTCTAGGATTCCACTTACTACTTAATATACATATATATTCAAAAGTAAAAATATAAAGAGTTCTTGATAAAATCAAGGTTTTAATAATAATTATGAAGTATAATTTGTTTGAAAAAAAAAATATTTGTAAAATAATTATTTAAAATGTCAATTTACTTATGGCAATACACTACTCATATACTTAGCACTTAATTTCTACTTTACATAATCTCTTTTTCCTTTCTATTCTATATAACCTCTTCATAAACTATTTTCATTTCCAATATTTCACAAAAACATGTTAACCAAGTATGAACTCTACATAATTATGAAAAGTATAACTAAACAAATTATAGCATGGAAATGAAAAATATACCTGGCAAGATTCCACTTAACACTTAACTATCTACTTCTCCTTCATTTTTAAATCAACACTTAGTTGTTCTATGGCTCAACACTCTAAACTCACATACACACTCTAGTTTTGATTCTTTTCAATCAATTTTTACACTCTTTCTTATATAGACACCATCTATATATATATTATCTATTTAAGTGATATATGATTATAAATCCTCTCACTTATAGTGGATATGTTAGGTTTGTAAATGAGACATCAAATTAAGTACTTGTTTATTAAGTGTTTGTATTAGGTCATATTCATCACTAAGCATAACATTATCTAAGCATATGTATAAGTTATTGATGAATGAGTCATCAAGATATGATCAAATTAGGCACTTGTTTGCTAAGTGTTTGTGTTAGGTCATATTCATCACTAACCATAACATTATCTAAGCATATGTATAAGTTATTGATAAATTAGTCATCAAGACAAGATTAAATTAGGTACTTGTTTGCTAAGTGTTTGTGTAAGTCATATTCAACACTAGGCTTAATTATATCTAAAGTATATGTATAAGTTACAAAAATATAATCTAGAGAATGCTTATAAATTTTAGTGTATTGTACCTCATGCTTATTAACTAAACATAACAAATTACTTAGGCTATAAAATGCGGCCACCTCTTGTTAAAAGTAAAGCATGACTCATCATTTAATATAAAATATTATAATTTGGCCGAACGCATTATACCACCAAATAATTGGCATCTTATGCCATCATTTGCTAATCAATTTAATTAACAAAGCCACCGTGGTTTCATTTTAACTTTGGACGGAAATAGAATTTGACAGTCAATTTTTTTATAAGCAAAATATCATTGACAACCCTTGACCAATTAAAAGCATTAACTTAATAATAAATTATACAAATAAAGTTATCTCATGTATCATGCCATAACATATTAATGACATGATATATAAAATTCAATAGAAAGGTAAAAATGGCAAGTCCTACTTACTGAGATTTAGGGCTTAACACTTAAACCTTATGATCTTCCCAAGAGACTTTAAAATAAATAAATATTTTTTTGAAAACTTTCTGGATCGAACAATTCAATCCAGTGCGCTACCCTATGCTCAACGAGTACACTTTATATAATGAGACTCCCTAAGTTCATACCCATTTTGTCTCACAGAATATTTCAGTAAGTCCATAACTAATGCCCCCCCAACATACACACGTTATGGATAGTACAAAATAACGAGTTGAACCATATAAGTTAAGATTAATCCATATTCATACAATCCCTCAATCATTAATATCGTGGAAGAGTGGAGATATAGATCAACAACGTCAAGTCCCCTATTTCTCAACCATAAACTTATCTGTTCGATTTGTATTCTGATAAACAATATCCGCAAAATTCTTTGCAATATTGTTTATACCATGAAAAAACTCTTTCCTAGTGTAATGCTTATGGCCATAAAACTTTTTGGAATACAACCTTAGAACATCTGAATATTTGACTCACCCATATGAGCTGACGAATCCAATATCTACATACACTGAACTCTATAAGCATCAGACCATACCTAACGATACGTAACGGTTAGACCATGAAAGATCTCTCACATATGTGGAACTAAAATATAGTGGATCACTTACAAGCCCACCGTAGTGCTCAGGTCAAAGGACCACAAATACTACTTAACTCAAAAGACCCTCTATTGATAATTTTATGGGATATCTATTAGAGGTCTTCTTTGAGTCCTATTCAGTATTCGGTCCTTACTAAATACTTATATATCTATACGAGCTTCCACTAAGCTCATGATTTGCTAAGATTAATCATCTAGAAGATCCATTATGATTAAAACAAATATTTGAATTTTATGCTTATGGTTTTGATTCTTTCACTATACATGTTATTTCAAAGAAATTCAAAGCTTTTGAAAATGCATGTATTATAACTCATAAAACCATCAACATAAGCTAAATATTAGCTAAATTAAATTATGCCATTAACAAGTTGAATTTTAATTTTTAAGATAATAAAGGCAAATGTCTGAAAATAACACAAATCCATGTGGCTCTGATACCAATGAAGAAAATAGCAAATAATAACAACATACCCAAATGTTAATACGGAAGCTCGAAGCTGGAACCAAACGGATTTGTGTCATTGTTTTTCTTTTGGTCAGAGAACAATCATAAGTGAAAAGTTTTCTCAATTCACATTGCAAGAACCTCTATGTTGATTGGCTAAAACTCTAAGTTCTTACATACTCTATAGTTTCTGAACTTTCATAAATAACTCACTTATTTTTGCATGCTCCTTACTCATAAAAAAACTATGCTTATATAGTGTTTTGGCTAGTGAAAGATGATGACTTAATTAAGATCAAATTAGGTATATGTTAGATTAGTCATCCCATTTAATTAGTGAAACTAATTAGGTATGCTCATTGGTGAAAGATGAATCATCCCACTATAAGTGGTTTCTAATTTTCAAATATTATCTGCAATGTTTTTATATTGAAAGAAGTAATGTATATAGATTGATGAACTTACATAGTAGGCAATATCACTGCCAACAAAGTTGCCAGGGACTAGCTTGAGTTACATATCAATCTTCTCGAATAAATAATTGTTCTTGGACTAGAAGCCAGAACCAAAGGCTTTGTCGAGGGACAGAGTAAGAAGGTGGCCATTATTGAGTATTTTGGCACGGCCATCGCCCCAAGTGATGTCAAAAATCTTGGTAGAAGTTGCCGGTGAAGGCAACCATCAAAGAGCCAAGTAGAAGAAATAAAATGCAACATTGAAGCCATGGATGCTTTATAATGAAGAACTAGATAGTAGAATTGTATTGTATGAATGTGAGTGAACTTTGTGGGTTGAAAGTGAAGCGATGGATTTGTAGAGGAGTATGGTTTGGGGTATTTAAAGTATGCATAAGGAGGTAGAAGATGAGACAGGAAAAGCAAGGAAAGCTATTGGAAGGTGCAGTGCCAGTGACCAATGTGCTATAAGCTGTGGACAGTTGTTGGCATAAAGATTTAAAAAAAAAAAAAGAAGTGTAATAAATTAGCTGGACATAGCGCACTAACAAACATGATCCAACCAGGACAGGACTTACACGGGGTTATGCATAACTCCTTTTGGACGGTAGTACTTATTAGATATTTTATTTGTAAATGTGATGCTCCTATTGCTTTCAAAAAAACAAATTGTGATGCTCCTATTATCTTTGCAAATTTTACATTTAAAGACTATCCATAGTTTATTATTTATTCAACTCATAAATAGCTTATATGGTGATTTCAATCCCTTATTCTAAACCCACACATGTTTCTTTATTAGTCAATTAAAAATTAACTAAAAATAAAGTTGCCAGAGTTCCAACAAAAAAAAACTTTAATTATGATATTATTTAGAGATATTGTTAACTTCAAATTTTAAATTATTAATTAAGACTCAAGAGCCAATAATGAACATGACCTTAAAATTGGCAAAACAATTGGTTGAATTGTTGTATTATTAAATTGCCAAGTATTTATTATAATATTTTAAACAAAAAGTGAATTTATATGTAAATATTCTTAAATGTAGATTTGAATTATTCGTGTGGTTTGATTTATTTATATGCTGAAGACACGCCAAGCTTTGTAGATTAGTTGAGAATGTTTATTTGCAAATGACACTTTCAATCACTGGCGGTGGTGGGTTTCACTAATCTCTGTTTGTTAGAGGGGAACTGGGCCGCGACGACGCGCCTTGTCTGCCCTTTTCTTTATCAAAGCCTAAACAAAACCGCGTCTGATAAAGCAATATTAAAAATGAACAACCATGTCCAGTGTCCTCAAATTATTATTCCTCAGCCAACTGTACCCAGCTTACTGAACTTTCCCATGCGCTTTCTCTTCTTTTCCACTATGCACCAACTTCTTGTATGAAAATAACGATCTCAGCGCAACCTTCTCATCACTTGGCACAAGTTCTCTAAACTTCAAAATCTCTGCCTTTTTCCTAGTTCTATTCATAATCAGAGCATTTCCATGGCTTGTTCTCTTAGTTCTTCATCTACTCCATCCATGTCGATGGTCTCTTCTATATTTTTCTACTTAATTCTTGCTTTGCTGCTAACTTCTACAAATATTTTGATATAACTTGGGGAGATGGCCGCGGCAACATACTCAACAATGGCGAGCTTCTTACTCTCTCCCTCGATAGAGCCTCTGGCTCAGGCTTTCAATCCAAGAATGAGTATTTATTTGGAAAGATTGATATGCAGCTCAAGCTTGTCCCTGGCAACTCTGCCGGCACCGATACTGCCTATTATGTAAGTTCCTTAGGGTATATATCAATATATATTAATCCTTTTCATACGAATTAACTAGTTATTATCATTATGATCATGCAGACTGACATAAACTTTTCCTTTTATGCAGTTGAAATCACCAGGATCCACTTGGGATGAGATAGACTTCGAATTCTTGGGGAATTTAAGTGGTGATCCATACACTCTTCACACAAATGTATCCACACAAGGCAAAGGTGACAGAGAGCAACAATTTCACCTATGGTTTGATCCCACTGCTGATTTTCATACCTATTCCATCCTTTGGAATCCTCAGCGCATTGTGTATGTATTTTCTTCCCCCTCAAAATGACCATGTTTCCATTTTTATCGTAATTAGTATGTTTAAACTTCCAAGTATCTTCCTTCAAATTGCAGCTTCTCTGTGGATGGCACTCCTATAAGAGAGTTCAAAAAATCAGAATCAATTGGCGTTCCATTCCCGAAGAATCAACCAATGAGAATATACTCTTCTCTTTGGAATGCTGACGATTGGGCTACAAGAGGTGGCCTTATCAAGACAGATTGGACGCATGCTCCTTTCGCTGCTTCCTACAGAAATTTCAAAGCTGATGCATGTATTTGGTCTAATGGAGCTTCTTCTTGCGCTTCAAATTCACCTGCCTCTGCAGCCAGCAGCAGTGCCTGGCTCTCCCAAGAGCTTGATTCAACAAGTCAAGAGAGGCTGAAATGGGTGCAGAAGAATTACATGATTTACAATTATTGTACCGACACTAAAAGGTTCTCTCAAGGCCTCCCCACAGAATGCCGAACGCCCTAGAGAAGTCACTAAATCGGAATACGCATCAATCTTTAATTCTGTCTTAAGTCATTCAATTATTATTCATGTAGATTCTGGAGTTCGATTCTTTCATTCTTTCCTGTCAGTGTAATAAATAAAAATGACATAATGTCCGAGTTTGGTATGTAATACCAATTTGACTATAAATTCACTTGTAAATGTATCAAATATTTGAATGAGACTATTATAATCAATAGAAGAATTTTAAATTTTGGTATTCTTTTTTTATGTTTGTTAAATTTTGCCCATTGGTTTCATTTTCTAGCTCTGCCACTAGATGTCTAAATATTGATGGGTTCAGTTTAGTTTTCTTTCTCGGTTTTCCAACTGGTATACGATGCATTTACACTTAGAGGGTTAATGACATTTAAGATTGTTACTTTTTAAACTGAAAATTTTATATTGCTTGCAAAAATCTCAATTTTGCTAATAATATATGTTAGGGGGTCTTAAATGACAACTTGTGTGGTGCCAATAGCAGGCAAAAAACACTGTCAAACCCATATTAGAGGTCAGAAAATTGGGACAATAAAAGAAGAGCCCATGGAAGCGTAGCCCATATGGCAGTGGATGAAGTTAGTGCGACTGACTGCTCTAAAGTCATGCTAACGGGGTTCATTCTTTTACTCTCCCATAATATAAAGACAATAATAACACTTATTATGCAAAATTCATTCCTGTTATAAATACTATATCAATAAATAGAAATGTAAAATTAAAAAAACAAAGTGCAATTTTCTTAAAGTCACTTCTTCGTATTATGTGTATATATATATATATATATAATTCACATTTTAAATTTCTTCATACATGCACATCATTAGGCCAATGACCATCTATAGGCAAATGAGCAAGGGGATGAGAAAGGATTTAACATCTTGCAACACTATCCCAATTTCAGATATGAAAGATGTCTCGACGAGGATGTCCTTGGCAACTGATTCGGCATCAGATTCTATTTCAAAATCACGTGGGCCAAATTGCTTAGCTAATGAAATACTTTTACAAAGGGCCATAGCCTTCGCGATGTTAACCTGACATATGGAGTGCATCGAAATAGCAACTACCATAAGAACGTCACGATGGAAGTTGCGAATAATGATGTCCAAACTTATTTTGCCACGATCAATATCTAACGCTGTGTCAGTGTTAATTTTCACCTTGCCACACCTTAGCGCTCGCCATGAAAGAGGAGGATCTATGTTGGCAATATTTATTTTGACATGTGCCTGAGCAGTTTTGAATTCAGCCAAGAAAGTCTTAGACCAATCTAGTATAGTTTCTGCTACTAATTTCTTTTGTCGGGACATGGTGTCTTTTGAGATTGGCTAGTGTTGGGATCCACTTATGTGTTGCCTTCCACAAAAACACTTTAACCTTGTGCGGAATTGAAAGCTTCCATAATTGTCTCTACCAAATTTGTACAGTCGAGGTCATGCAGCTATTTGGGTTGTCTTTTAAGAAGCGGAATTGAAAGCTTCCATAATTGTCTCCACCAAATTTGTACAGTCGAGTCCATGCAGCTATTTGGGTTGCCTTTTAAGAAAGATAATAATCAGTATCCACTCTTCACAGAATAATATTCATGCTTGTCAAAATGTGAACTATCGGATATGTGTTGTGTTAGAATTATTAGATGATTATTTAATTCAACAAATTTATAAAGTAAAATTATCTACTATATTTACTTTATATTAATGATGGAGACATGTTATCAGATTGATATATGTATTCCTTATGACTAGGCAAAAGACCCTAATCTAGATTGACCTCAAATTTTTGGGTTAGTTTGGTTGGATTTTATCTAAAATAATATTTGAGCTTTTATCCTAATTAAATACTAAATCATAATATAAATTCATAAACATCCCCAAAGTTATTCTTTTTAATAAAAATCACTAATTTATAATATTGGCACCAAAAGTTAACTCCAATATTTTCTATTGTAGAGATTCATGTGATTAAATGAATATAATATATATTAAAATTTTGATATACATATATGGTGTAATAATAATAATACTCTCATTTACTAAATAAATTCATAATTAAAAAAAAATTGTAAACATGATTTTTAATATTTATAGGAGAATATATATGAAAACATATTCTCAAAATTAGATTTTAAAAGGTAACTATCTACCTAAGTTTTTTGAAAAAAGAAATAATACTACACTTATTTAGTTTGTATTCCAATTTTGTATCTCTACTATGACATGGCATTTATTGATAGGTGCAGTATAATTGACACATTAATAATGTAATTAAAAATCAATATATACTAACATATGACACTCCTTAATTAGTACCATTTAGTAGGAATACAAACTATATAAATATAGCATTACTAATGTTTAAAATTTATTGTAGGAGCAGATGATTTTACCAAAAGTAATTTGAAAATTATATTACTAAATACTTAAATTTGCTTTTAGCTTCTCAAATTTATTTTCGACTATTGATTTTTAACTTCTTAAAGTTATTTTTAACCTACAAAACAATAATATCAAACAAATCCTAAATCATGTGTGCTCAATAGCAAACCAAAGCTAACATTTCCTGAAATTAGAGAATGGAAGTCTATATTATAAAAATATATATAACGTCAAAGTAAGAAACTTCCAAAAGCAAGAAGATATATACGTCTGTTTTAGGTTTAAAGTTATATATTTGTACTTATTTCTAAGCCACACCACAGATAAATTGAACTCTTTTAAGACTATTATGTTAATCTGCTTCCACGCAATATATAATATTGTCGGGGGTTAAACTTACACAATTTTACTCTTAAAATCACTGTAGATCTTATACTAATTTTTTTTTTAAAGAAAACATACAACTCTAACTATTTTTTTTAAAGGACAACTTTAACTAAACTTCAACGTTTAATTTTAATTAAAATAAATATTATAAAAGTCCAATACTAAACTTTAAATTAAAAAAGAACACTTTAAAAAATTAAAAATATATGCACCTGAGAATCTCTCTCTATATATAATTATTTTCTCCACTTTATATTTTTTAATTCACTTTTTTAAAGTAATCCAAAACTCAACATTAGTAAAAAAAAATTCATAATTATAAAAAATTTGTTAGGGCAAAAGCGGTTAATCACACAAGTATAATAACACAACAAATGATTGAAAGCAATATGAGTAGGAAAGTATAAAAGAAAATACACAAGCAATTTATATAGTTTAACAATTGTCTATGTACACAACGGATCAAAATCAATACTTTTTATTAATGAATTAATAGAATTAACAAAAATTCCTAAAAAAGAACTCGTAAAAAATCTTTAACTACAAAGAAAATTATAAACACTTGTTTTCTTAATTGTCTCTCCTGTGTTTGTGTTCTATTTATTATCTTTTTTCAAAGCAAAATAAGACCCTTAACACAAAGTTATGCTCGACAAAAATTATTGAGTAGGCTTTAGAAGCTCAACAAAAACACTCAATTAGTGCTTTTGTCAATATAAAGCCATGCTTGACAAAAATTGTCAAAAGCTTTGTATACTCGACAATTCTTAAGTTTCTTTTATAAGTGCACAAAAATTAAAAAATATTTATTACGTTCCACAACAAAATTTATGACATTATAACTCGATCGAGTTTAATATACTTCATTATATTTGACAGATATTTTACATCTTATATTATTTAAATAACATTGTTAAAAACACTTATGATCAAATAATAAAATATGAATTTTAAAATAAAATAAAATAAAATAAAAAATCAAGAGAAATTTATCTCATCTTGTTCTCAGATATTCAATTAAACTTCAATTTAATTTTCAAGTGTTCTCTTTATTTTATATACACTTGGAATTGATTTTAGTTTATTTATTTTGTTTAAAATTTGTTTGGTGTATTAATGAGGTTTATTTGAAATAAATAAAGTTATTGAAAACTATGAAAGCATTTTTGTTTTCATAGCCTCTATTTTAGTTAAATTAGAAATAGAAAGACTGGGCTAAAATATCTCATCTTTGACTATTTAGTATTAAAACCCTTTATTGGTTATAGTGATAACAGCTAACTCTAGTTCTGTTTAAATATAAACAGATTACTTGATTGATTTAAAAATATATACTAAAATCTTCCCGAAATTTTCAAATTTTTTAAAAAATTTATTTAAAATTCAAAACCTTCTTAAAATTTTGTATCTAACTTCTTTCCCCGCATGAGTGGTTACTGATTCCTAACAAATTTTTAAACCATATCCAAAAAAACAACTACACCAAGACTTAATATTTTTTCTTACCAGTTTGAATCTTTTGTAGGCTACAAAAGGATATATATTTTTCTAAATAAAGAAGTCCTTTTAGACTTAGCATTGGGGATGACAACACAATAAACAATTAGGAATGGTAAAACAATAAATATTAACTCATATTTTATTATTGATATAGAGGAGGAGATTTAAACTCAAATCTCAATTTTAGTAAAAGAATAATGCACTATAAATTTTTTATTATTTGATCATTTAAACAAGTGCTGTTATTATATTGTTATTGTACTAACTAAATGCTAAACACTTTGTTATTATTATATATAATTGTCTTATGGGTGTAGTTGAAATTGTTGTGGGTGTGTTTTGCATCGAATTAATATTTAGTATGTGAAAATTCTCGCACTCGATTAAATATGGTAACAAATTATAACTATATATATACAGACCATGGGTAAAAAGAAATGAAAAATATCGCTAACTAAGAGCAGTATGAATAAAACAGTGTAACTTGCAGGCCAGGAAAGTGCCACAACAAATGCGAGTAAGCATGTTGGGCATCTTTGCACTGCTTCGCTACAATTGTAATCCTGGACCAAATTTAAGCCATAAACCTATTCCATAAGGGAAATTGTAAATTATCTAGTATAATTTTGTGTTTTACCCAATTTTGACCGATTCTTTAATAAATATTAAATTTCTTTTTTTTGGCACTTTTTTTTTTCTTAAAATTATTTTTCTAAAAGAGGAACATTAGTACTTATTAACAAATTAAAATAAGTAATTAGCAAATCTGCTTTTATGAAGATGTCTAATAAGTATGTCAATCGAATTTATTGGATTGTGAGTCACATTTTAACCTGATTTTAGACATATAGTATCAAGATGCTCTTCTTTTTTAACATTTCAAAACTTTAATTGATTCTACAAATTAAAATAAAACTTTAATTGAACCTACAAATTAAAATTGATCTAGTTCAATCATATTTAGGTAGAGAAATGTGATTCGTATTTTTAGTTGTTATCCTTTTTTTTAATTTGAGCGGACCCAACAATCGCGAATCATATTGTGTCGAAGCAATCGAACAATACTCGAGAGAAGTGCTAAAGGCCTCCAATCATACGCTAAATCGTCCTCGTTCCCTCAAGGTACAATTTTAACAAAAGGAGATAAATAGACGCTTAATAGATTTTGACCTACAGATGAAGGTTAATTTTTTTTTAAAATATATATATATATATATATATATATATAATAAAGCTTATCATCTTTAAAATTACTTACTCGCCATCTTACGACACTAAGTGTTCTATCGAGAGATGTGTACCAAGAGGCAAATCAACAAGCTAATAACTATTCATCAAATCAAGGTATTATTTGGGGAATGACAGAGGGATTATGGTTTAATATACAATTTTTTTTTATCTTTTCAATGTAAAATTTATAATCTTAATTATACTATTAATTTACAATATTTTGAAAGATATGATTATTCTTAAAAAGTTAATTTAGATATAATCTTTTTAATTACAGAGACTAATAAGATTATTTGAAAAAGAAACATAAATTGAATGAGTAATTCAATATTTATGTAGGAACTAAATTGTTAAATTTTGTTTTATAGAAAATAAGGTGAAAGACAACTCCTACAATAGCATTCTTGATTTCTTCGTAATGTGCATGCAATTGACATATGAAAGAGTCGACAACTAAGAAGTTGTGTTCTTAAATCATCATTTACTACAAACTTTCCAATTATTTTAGACCAGCCAAAAGCCAAAAATGGAACTTGTGAAAATTAAGTTGTAAGAGTAAGCACTTACACTAAGAAGGCTGCCATTCATATATTAGACGTTCCATAAGATAAGAGGAGATATCAGCATAGTCCATAGTTAATAGTTTCACGCATTTTAGATGAAAAAAATTTGAATATATTATTATTTTTGTTTAACCCGTATGCCTAATTTTTTTTTAAAGATAATCATGTTATCATATTGGCCAAAATTAATGTGTTGTATCCTTTCTAATTATTTTATCATTCTGCCATTTTTTTAAATATTCAGATGAAACAACTTATTGCTTCAAAACTATAATTTTATTTTTGAAGTTCTTTAATTTGAAACTTTAAAATAATTACCTTCTTGTCCTTGATAATTCTTTACATTTATGAGAAAATACTAAGAGTAGGTGCTGGTTCAGTTAACTGATAAACCGAACTGAACCAAATCGAAATTTTATATAAGGCTTAGTTCAATTTACAATTCAGTTTAATTTTCTTAGACCCAATTAGTTTGATTTTGGTTCAGTTTTGTTTTGGTTCGGTTCGGTTCAATTTAGTTCAGTTCAAACTAGAAAAAATACACTAAAAATAACAAAAAAAATGGAAATTAAGCCAAACCAAACTGAACCGAGCCAGTTTAGTTTAGTTAGGCTTGAATTGATCGGTTTCAGTTTTGGTTCTGTTCGAACCCAAATAGAATTGAAACCGGTTCTACCTACTCCTAGAAAATACCATCCTCCTAAAAAAAATAATACTTCCACGTTCAAGTCAGTATATGATAAAAAAAGGTAGAGTATTGTGTGTGAGGAGTGTCTTAATAAGTAAGAGAGTGATTAATGTGTGTAAAATAATTAGTGTTAAATATTAAGATAAGTAGGAAAGTGATGAATGTATAGAATAATTAGTATTAAATATTGGGTGTGGAGTGTTGAACGAGTGCATAGAATGTGTTCATAATGAACTGAATGAATAATGTGTAAGATAGTATGCTTATTTATAGTATATAAATCTTAATCTATATCAGAGTATAAATACATGAATCTAAATTAAAAGATGATTTAATTCAGCAATGGTCAATTAAGAAATAAGAGAAAAGGACTTAAGTAGAATTTTTCCATTTATGAAAAATCTTTCTTTATGTAGAATATTGATAAAATAACTAAAGGCTTAATAAAATTTGAATTTGAATTTATTCTACCTCCCATGACATCCATAACCCTTTTAAGGGATTTATGGGTTGGTGGGCTTGTGAAATCTAGGTTTGAGAATTGGGTTTCATGCAAGTTGGTTGCGTTTATAAATAATGAACTTAACAAATTCTTTTTCAATGAAATTTGAACAAATGAAAAAAGTTTTATTGAATAAAAGTAAAAATTATGTATATTGATAATTATTTTTTAAAAAACTATTAATAGCATTTAAATAAATTTAAGTTATATGTAACATGTTTTTTTAAATAAAATTTTAAAAATAAAAACAATTTTTATTTTCCACGTTGGAGGATTTGAACTCACTTCTCATTTGAGAGACCACTTAGGGTGACCGGTTACACGATAGAAACATTTGAATATTAATAAATAATATTATATTTTTTAATATTTCAATAATTTTAATCACAAATAATGTATCAAATAGTTATTAAATAGTAAAATAATAAAATATATAATTTTAAAAGTTATAAAATTAACCATTCAATGAATATTTGACGGATTACCTAAGATGAAAAAATATTGGGATATTATTTGTGATGTATTTTATTATTCTATTAATATGTTGACATGTATGTCTTTTAAAGTACCCGGCATATTTAAATTTTATGTTAGAAATTTTAGAAGTTTGAAAAATTATAAATACAATTTTTATCATATTATAAACAATATATGCATAAATTTACTTAATTTCATATTTAAAAAAAAATAAAATTGAAATATATTACAAAAATATAAAAAATAGGTTTTTTATTTCAAGGAAAAAAAAATAGATAGTCATGTAATGAAATGGATGAATTGCATAAGAATGTTCAAGAAAGAAAAGATAAAATGATAAACTTAACCTTGAAATGTCTTATAATTGCTTCCAAAATAATATAAAATATCTGAATTTCTAAAAATAAATTGATTCTAAATTTCAAATAAAAATACACACACTCTTATAATCATAGATCAGCATTATATATATACTTAAAGCTTATCTATGTCACAATTAGGTAGCATCATACCACTTTGCATATTTATTTAATGTAATAACATTTCTCTCTTTAATTATACACCCCAACTGTTTCGCCTGTTCTTCTTTAATCCCAAAATTTTCCCTTTCAATAGTATTAAACAATTAAGGTATGTAACATTTAATTTTTGGTAACAAGTTTTTTGGAGGGTCACTTAGATTTTAATTTCTTTTTTTTTGTTTTTGAAAGGCACTTAGATTTCTTAGATGGGTGGTAAGTGTTCGAAACAAATTTCGCCATCTGCCTAAATTTTAGCTTATAATTATTTCGCTCTTAACCATTGCCTAGATAATCTCTTAGCTTTTTTCAAGAAGTCGCTGCAGTAATAAAATTCCATTTTACCACGACTTCGACAGAAATTGACTGCTCCCAATCGGCCATCTCAACTGACCAATCACAGTTGGCCACATCAGCTACAATAGGAGCAAGAGTTGCAAACCTTTGAGAACAAAAAAAATTATGACCCTTCAAATAATTTGCTGCCGTCTGATTGCCCTAGTCGACTAAATGCGGCTGGGACCCATATCTTGACGTGGCAAAAGGATAAAGCCATCTGATAAGCCCAAAACTGAAATAATAAACTTGATCAGCCAGAAAAAGTAGCTGCGCCCGATATAATATTCCAAAATATCTGTATAAAAGCCCCGGATATCCGATCACAACAAACTGCATCTACCCCTTTTGTTATTTTTGCTTTTGAGGTCCAGGTGATGTCGAGTTGCAGCTCTTTTATGTTTCATTAGTTCTCGATGAAGGACCAACAGCTGGGGGTTGAAGTCAAAAACTCTAATGGACAAAACCCTCCTGACAGAGATGATAGTTATGCTTTACTTGTACCATACTCTGAGAATGCTGATCATCAGTCTCAAATTGATGCTGATTCTTATTTCGATGATAAGTTTCCTCCTGGTTACCGGTTCAAACCTTTCGACTCGGAGCTTGTTGTATTTTACTTGCGGAGAAAGATACTGAATGAAACTTTGCCGCCGAACCGTATTAAGGAGGTGGAGTTATATAAATTTAGTCCTGAGACTCTCACGGGTTAGAAAGATGCACTTCTCATTGATACTATTAACTTTTGAATGCTAACACACAAGGCAACTTGCTAGAGTTCAATGATTGTTAAAGTGAAGTTACTAGAATCTCTAGAGAGATAAAACGGTTCAGCGTTTGAACTAAAATTTAGCTGTGTCAGTCTTGCGTTTTTCTGATTTTAATATGTTTCCTTTCTTACTGATTTTTTCAACTTGCTTCCTTTTGTTGAATGGTGATCTTATTTTCTACATCTATGTATGAAAGTGCTTCGCTTGCTTAATATTTTTAAAATAATTACAATTAAGATTCGTTTTAATTTATCGTGATGTGTTTATTCTATGTTCAATATATTTTTTTGCTGGATTTAGAGAAAAAGTACTTAGTTCTACAATTAAGATTCATTTTTATTCATCTAGATGGTTATTCTTTGTTCAATATATATTTTTGTTGGATTTAGAGTTAAATTAACTATATTTAAGTTATTTATTAGTATGAAATAGGTCTTTTATAAGATTAACAACTATGTGAGCCCCTTTTGGGGTCTAATTAACCACAGTAGATCTTCATGATAGACTAAGTTTCAAAATTCGAACCATTATATCATACGAGCATGCTTCAATTTCATTTAATTGTTATTTAGTATTTATGTGAATGTTATGCCCCTGTAACTTGGTCTAAAACTTAACTTGCAACTCGTTCAATACCAAAAAAAACTACTCTATTAAGGTACTCGTAGTCATTAACATGAATAACGTTTAATCGTTTACAAATTCCAAAAAGTTAAAAACATGATTAGGTTACAAATGCCAACAAATAATTATATATATATATATATTTTCCTCGTAATCTATTAATTTTGTGTTATGTGTTAATTTATAAAGTTTTTTTTTTTAATTTCCCATGAGCGACGTAATAAATTTAATTATTTAAGCACAGGAAATAGTAAGCCGCTTGGAGAGAATGAATGGTATTTTTTCACTCCAAGAGATCGGAAGTACAAAAATGGGAAAAGACCAAATCGAGCAGCTGCAGAGGGATATTGGAAGGCAACTGGAGCTGATAAGCGTGTTCAATATAACAATGTTGTAGTCGGATTCAAGAAGTCATTGGTATTCTATCGAGGAAAGCCTCCAAAAGGCGATAAAACTGACTGGATTATGCATGAATTCAGAGTAGATACTCCTCCCCGGATCAGAAGCAGCGGAAGTGATATGAGAGTTAAAATCTTCCCCATCTTATTTCATTATATGTTTTAAAACAATCTCAAATCACAAAATTATTCGTTTTACGTTAATAATTTTTTCCTTTGGCCTATTGCAGTTAGACGATTGGGTTCTCTGTAGGATATACAAGAAAAAGGAGCAAGATAAGGATAAGTCTGGCAGAACAGTAATGGCTGAACAAGCTGATTCAAATCAAGATGATCAACAATCAGAAGAATTTGACGACAATGGAGCCCTTGATATTGTAATAGACCCTACCATGCTGCCTAAAGAAACTCCCATGCCACATGGCCTTATGCCACATGGCCCTGGACCTATCACACATGGCTCTGGACTCATTGATGTGTCTAGTTTTTACCACCAAAGAGGATTTTCCGATGCACATGATAATGTTCTCATATATCCTCAGAATACATTTAATCCATATTCTCATCACTGGCCTCCTAGCATCGCTCCCTATACTCAGTACCATCCTATGAGTCAAACTATGAGCCAAAATTCTACCCGTCCTCTGATGTTTTCTACTTCCAATCAGATTCCTAATCAATTGGTTGAATCTTCACCCTCATTGACATTCCAATCTTCAGAGCGCAAGATAAAGTTTGAGCAGTTTCATGGACGGCCCGAGGATGAATATTTGATCATTCCCCCCGAAGAAAATTGTTTTGAACCACTTCTTCATAACTCGACGAAATTCTAGATTCAGGTTTATATGTTGGAAATAATGGTCATAAACTTTTTTCTTTAGGGAAATATTCTTTTTCGTTAGGGAAATATTTTTGATATTCTATCATAGAGATTTTTCTTAGGTCTATTCTCGGAACAATAGATGCTTATTTATTATTAAAGTCTCTTCTAACTTTATTTTTGTGTCCATTCTCTCTTATTTTAAAAGTTCTTATTTTTTAAAGTATTCTATTATATTTCTTGTCATTCAAAAAAGTTCTTATTTTTTCATCTGAATTCGTGTTCACTCACATGAATTGGGTTGAGTGCTTTACAAATCAGTAGTTGAAGTGCAAGAGTGTACTCCTTGTAAGTCATATAAATTTTCATTTCGATTAATTCTAATTCAAAAACTGTGTACATTACCAAATCGATAGCAAAGAAGATATTTTAATAGTAATAGAGCTTTAAAAAATAGGTTTAATCGTATTAATTGGTGGAATGTTATCTTTCTATCTCTTTTTCTTTTACTTAAGCAAGATAAAAAGTATACTGGTTCTCATTACTAACTGGTGGGGCCTTAGAACTGTTTTATTTCTATTCTAATAATTATGAGTGGCTTGTTATTTTTGTATTATTCAATAAACAACATGGATTAAAAACTGGAAGCAACTTGTCTAAAATAAACAACTATTAAAGAAATAAATAGAGTAATTACAAACCCATTTATTTTTTATCTGGCAACTTATAGGTCTGCTCTAGAACATATACTAAAAATTTAATTAACTTATAAAACTTTATAATACATCTTAACGAATATACAAATTATGAATATATAAAATAATTTAAAGTTATTCTTATAGCATTTTACTTGCAAGATAATTATATTCCCATTATCCATTTGTGTCATATATTCTCACATTTAAAACATCACAATGTCTCGAATATATTACAACGTCATCTTTATCATAATATCTTAATTGAAAGCAATGTTTTACACAATGATAAATATAATACCATGTCATTACACTCATCAATAGTTAAAGATTTATCAACTGTTTAGCATGAAACTTGTTTGGCATGAAAAGCTAATATAAAACCGTTAGATTTATGACCACTTCTGTAAACAATTGTAAATCCTAATTCATCAATCATAACATAAGTTTTTCTATCAACCCAATCACATTTAAATACTACCTTCTTAAACTTATTATAATTAAGTTCCCATATTTCATTAAGGACTCCGTAGAGGGTCATTTTTTCGGAGTATGAATTTTTATCCTTTAAATTAGATATTTGCATTGTTGTTGCAACAACACTCGCAATTCAATCATGTCTTGATCTCTAGTTACAAACTTATAACCATTTAAAAGGTATGCAGCATGCATAAAGCATCAATATTTAAATGAGTTAAACAAATTTACTAGCCTTTGGACAATATAGATTTTCTATTTGATAGAACAAAAACTGCAATCTTCCCCATCCCAGACTTAATTTCTCATGTTAAAATATAATGATTTGGCTTAAAAATATAAGCAGGATAATGGTTATTTTTCTTTAATTTTAAAACATTAAATATTAAGAGTTGGGATATAATGATTTGACCATTAGACTAGTGTGATATACATTTCTATCAAAAGTTGTAAGAGAATCCAATGCACATGAAAAAAATTAATGGGTGCATGAAAGACAACCAACTTCTTATCATCATGTATGAAGCCATAAAAGCACAAGATACAGGAATTATTAACATCAAACTTATCCAGAACAAAAAAGGGATGCAAGAATAAAAGAAAATCTCAAAGAAAAAGACGAGTAAACCAACAATTAGTCAAATATAATAAAAGCAATCATCTTTACCCATTGAATGCTATCACAATTCAACCATGCTCAATTGTCCAATTTTTTTCCCCATTCTTTAGCACCTAAAGATGCTATATGAAAATCTCATGATGACTCCAAACCCACTAATTCCCAAAGTGAATAAAGTTGAATGAGACATATAACCACAAACACAAATAGCATATAATTGATAATTATGCTCATATATCTTCTTTTTTTTAAATAATCAGCTAGGTTTTCTCTATTAGAAAAATAATTGAACTTAACATGCTGATTATTAATTGTTCCCTAAAACAAATTAGTAACTCACTGCTACAAATTAGGAAAAAGTCACAACGCACTAATTAAACCTCTTGACTTGCTACATTTTCTTAAATAACACCATTAACTTGCAAACAAACTTCAATAATCAATAACAAATTGACTTATTTTTTAATCTAATAGAATGTGAATAAGTCATAAAATAACCAGTGAAGATAAAATAAAAAAGGAGAAGGAAAAAAAATTCTTTAGTCATTTTTTTCAAACATTGCCAGTATGCATTAACATAATAATAAAATATAAATATATTACCTCAAACACCTAGAATGCATTAATATAATAACAAAACACAAATATATTACCAACTCAATACAGCTAAAATTCCTAGAATATTTTCCTTATTCACTAACTACTATTAAAAAATATTCCTACAACTCGAAATGAATCTATTTTGGTAATTCACTGAGATTGCAAATCATTCAAAAATATTTCTCATCGACTTCAGTTGGTAGCCATATGAGCCCAAAGTTCAACTTCAAGCAAACAATAACAAGATAAGAAAAACCGTGTAACGAAATTGATCTGAACTTTGATGGAGTTTGTTGTTTCTCAACTACGGAGGCTGCGGAATAATCGAGAGAAGAAGAAGAAGAAGTACCACAAGTCAACAGAGAAAAAAAAATTCAAACTCACAATTTTTGAGTTCTCAAATCAAACCTAAAAATTTTGAAATTAGTTGAGAAAGAAAAGCAATCCCAATGTTTTGATAAAATCAAACCACTAAAACCTCAGATCCAATGGAGTGATACTTAAGAGTAGTGTAGAGAAATCTTTGCCAAAATTGAAGAAGTAAAGGAAAACGGAGAGAGAATGAGGGAAATGAAAAAGAGTTAAGGAGTAGATTGGGATAAAATAATAAAAAAAAAATCGGGTTCTAAATTTTTAGAGAAAAAAATAGTGCCTAGTTTTGTTCTTTTTTCCCCTTCACCATCCTAGAAAAGCAAAAAAACAATTTTCATTGCTGTCCCAAAACAGTGTCGTTTTAAAAAAGAAATATTAAGATTTAAAATATTAATTTAAAAAAAATAAAAAATAAATAAAATTGCTCCCCAAAAAACCACTCTTGAGCTTAAAGTTTTTAGGCCTAAAAGAGGTCGACCCCTAAGGACCCAGTCAAATATTGTTTGTAGAATAGTCCTCCTCGGAGCTCATCATTCTTTTTAAGACAATCCACTCTGAAAATAAGCTCATAGTAATAGCCATTAGGCTAGGTCCTGGCAGGGCTAAACAACAGAGAATTTGCTCTGATTCAAAGGACTTAATCTGTAATTTTAAGCACCTGTTCTATAAGGTAGGTCAGGATATAGTCAAAACTACCTTTTATACACTAACTGGATTGGTTCATCTCAACGCTTGCGTGATCAACAAAGAAACAGGTCAGTACAGACACCAAATCGACTGTCTACCGAACAAGCCGACTAGTTACAGCTAGTGAAGTCATCAAAAGACCAACTCTTTGAGGAGACCTCGGACCATGGCCGAGCCAAACAGGAATAAACTATCAAGACTCCCCCTAAACGAATCAATCATAAACCTCACACCTAACCAGACCCACTGGCGAAGACAGACATAAGGAATATGCTGAGAATATGCTTAACACATCAAAAAGATACATGGTGTGTGACAGAAGCAGAATTAGAAGTATGACAGAAGAAGATCTGTAAAATGATATTCGACGTATGTCAGGCGTACAAAAGAATGATATTTAATGTGTGTCAGAAGCATAGCAAAGATAGAATACCCAAAGGTTCTCCAAAGACCAATACTATAAAAAATAAAAAAATACATTGAAGTGAGGATGGTGGATAAAAAAAATTAGAAGAATTAATAGAGAGAAAATAGGTTTTATTCCCTTAATTCTAAATACATTCTCACATTTCTCCTTATTAGATCTCATTACAAGACCTTTTCTAACTTAAGCATCGAAGAGTCTTTGCCAGAACCCATCTTGGCTAGATCGTCACTATAGCTGTGTTGATGTTTTGCAAGTCTCACTATAGTTGACGACGAAGAAGAAATCCAAGCTCATACAAGTAAGCCCAATTAGGGTGAGGCCCGAGTATTGTTTCCCGCTCACAAATAAATTTAAAGCTCGTTGACCTGAAAAACCACTTTTTCGGTCAATAAAAATAAAACTTAAACAATGTCATTTTTTTTTTCTATTTCATATTAAATACAAAAAATTTCAAGTTGAATTGAAATAAAAAATTATAACATTTAATGTAATTAAAATTAAAATTTTGAATTATAACTTTTAACATAATTGAAATTGAAATTATTAAATTTAACATAGTTGAAATTGAAAATAGAATCAAAATTATTACATTGATGTAATTAAAATTAAAATTAAAATTATAATTCTAATTCTAATTCAAATTCAAATTTAGATCAAAATTATAGTTTTTAAATTTAAATTAGAATTGATATTATTATATTTAACGTAATTAGAATTAGAATTAAAATTAGATTTGATCTTGGAATTATAATATTTAACATAATTAAAATTTGAATTGAAATCAAAATTATTATGCTTAATATAATTAAAATTAAAATTGGAATGTATTTTAGTTTTTTACATATACATATTAAAATATATTAAAATTTGAAAATAAATTAAGAATCGAACTTGTGCCATAGAGAAGAATTATAATTCATCCCAAGCTTATTTTTGAAGTACACTTATTTTACTTCATTATATTCATATATTAAAAATATTAATAGCAAAAATGCTTAATTAAGATTTGAACCTTTGCCATAGAGAAGAATGTAAATTCATTCATCTAACTAAATGTAGTTTGCATAAAATTGTATTTAAATTTAATTTCAATTACTTTAAAAATTATGATTTTAAATTATTTTTTGAATTCAATTATAATAAATATTATCATTCCAAATTATATTTTAATTTCAATTACATTAAATATTATAATTACAAATCTAATTTCGATTTCAATTACATTAAATACTATTATAATACTAATTCCAATTTTGATTTCAACAATGTTAAATATTATAATTCCAATTGTAATGTCGATTTCAATTACGTTAAATATTATAATTATTAATTTAGTTTCGATTTCAATTACGTTAAATGTCATGATTTCAATTTTAATTATATTAAAATTTATAATTATAAATATAGTTTCAATTTAAATAAAGTTAAATATTATAATTTCAATTACATTAAATATTATAATTATTCTAATTATGTTGATAATTATTATATTTTCTATTCAATTTTTAATTTTTATAATTACATTTCTAATTACAATTATGATTTTAATTTTAACTTCAATTACATACAGTTACAATTATAATTATATTTATAATTATTACATTCTGATTCAAATTACAGTTCTAATAATTACATTTCAAATTATAAATACAATTTCAAATATAATTCCAATTACATTTATAATTATTTCATTTCAAATTCAAATTTACATATCCAATTGTAATTATGACTTTAATTCTAATACCAATTACATATAATTACAATTGCATTTACATTTACATTTATAATTGTTATATTTTCAATTCTAATTATTATATTTTTAATTATAATTATGATTATAATTTATAATTATTACATTTTTAATTTAGATTTTAATTCATTTATTACATAATATTATAATTCTAATTGAAATTATATGCAATTAAATTGCAATTACTAATTTTAGGTCTAATTACATTTATGATAATTAAATTTCTAATGTGAATTTTTTTTGTAACCAAAGTATTAGCCACAAAATATTCATGCCTAAATACATTTATTCACAAAATATTCGTGACTAATAGCTAGCTGCGAAATGAAAAATTTTGGAGGGAAAACGTACTAGCCACGAATTAAAGATTTTGTGGCAAAATAATTCTACTTTTGGCCACAAATTCATATTTTGTGGCTAATCATCTCCACCTTTGCGCACGAACTAAATTTTCATGGCCAAAAAACACTTTATATAGCCATGAACTATCACTATATTTAGTCAAAATTGAATTTTTGTGGTTCAAAGTCCCTAAATTTAGCCACAAATTAAGGATTCGTGGCTAAATGTCTTGACATTTAGTCACAAAAGTTTATTTTATGGCTAAATATAGTGGTATTTAGTCACAAACTTTAATCTGTAGCTAAATGTAGTTACATTTAGCCATGAATTATAGATTCGTAGCTAAATATCATCGCATTTTATCACGAAATTTTATTTAGTGGCTAAATGTAGTGACTTTTGTCACAAACCGAGTTTTCGTGACTAAATTTATTACTTTTAGTCACAAAGTGCTTATGGCCAAAGGTGACTTCTTTTAGCCATGATATTATTTTAATGGCTAAACTCATGGCTAATATTCAGGCATATATCTAAATACATTGGTAGATAAATAATTAGACACAAATAAAACGTTTATGGCTAAAAGACGCTTTTAGCCACAAAACAATTGTGGTTAATTATTTTATTATTTATTTATCATCTCATGTCATTCAGTCACGAAACTAAACTTTTGTGACTAAACATCACTATAGGCCATGAAGAACTTTTCATTGCTAAATATCAGTATAGGCTATGACGATTTTTTTATGGCTAGAAACCAAATTGCTTGTAGTGTGAAATGATCGACAAATAAGGTTTTCTGCCTAACCACCTTACAACATTATTTACAAGCTTACTGCTTCAAACATGGTTTGATACCTACAATTTGATATATTTTACATAAAATACTTATATAATTGTAAGTATATAATTATAAGTACCGGAATTAGTACTATATAACCTGACCTAATTTTTTAACCACTCACTTATGCTCAATTTGTAACTATAGTTGTCTTTTAACTTGGTTTGTGTACTTTTTCTTCTAGTTTTTTCATTTGTTCCCTAAAGTTTAAAAATTAAATTACAATTTCAATAAGAATAAAGGTAATAATACCAATTACAATTATAATTAAATGAAATTTAATAACTTACTTCAAATATGGTTCAACCACTGGTATGCTCTCTCAAATTTAAAGTTCTTGCTCTAATGTTTGAGAATTCACAAACTTCATGTCCATAAAACTCAAAGGTTGCTTATTAAGTGAATTAGATAGGCAACTAGGTGGTAGTCTACTTTTAATCATGATTAGAGGGGTATTTGGCATAGTACTTAAGTGATTCCTCGAAAATATAACTTTTAGAAATATGTCTTTTTAGACGATTTTGATTACAAATGTAATCTTTAAGCATCTTCATGAATCTCTTGAATGGATATATCCATCTGAGGTAAAATGGTACACATAACCTAATTTCATCAACGAGGTGGATTAAATAACCCATTATGTTAAAGACGTTAAGTGGAATGTATTGTTTCATCATGCCTAAAGTTACAACTAAGTTGCTTTGCAACTCATACGAAGTTTTAATATCTACCACCTTATTATATAATGAGTTAAAGAAGAAGCATGTTTGCATTACAATGTCGAATATTGTCCGATAAGCAATATCAGATTGCTAAAGGTAAAAATTGTTGCATCAAAGAATCAAAATCACGAGACTTTATGCCTTCAAACCTATAATCATTCATTGAAATAAGTTTCTTAAGGTTTGAAGAATAACCCCTTAGGACCCTTGTTTCGAACAAAGTTCTACAGAATATTTATTTATTTCTTTGCTCAATATGTAAGGTATAGCGAGAGGTTTATTATTCTCTTCATCAAGTTTTAATTTATCCCTAACCTTCATATCTACAAGATATTTTCTAACACTTACCCCTTCCTTTGTCTTTCTCAACTAATGCAGTAATTTATTATAGTTGCTTTCATAAATATTTTTCTTAATGTGCATCACATCTAATAGATGGCGAACTAAAAAATGTTGCCAATATGCCAATTCAAAAAAGATACACTTCTTATTGAATTAAATTTTCTATATTACTATTGTTGACTAGCAAAAATAGTTCTTTGGGTTAACAAGTTTTGAATTATTTGTTAGATAGAATCAACACTTGGAGCCTCATCCTAGTTGGGCTTACTTATGAAAGTATAGGCCTTTTCTTCCTCCCTGGGTAAGGTAAAACCTACAAAATACAAGCAAAGCTATCATGATGGTCTCGTTGGGGTAGGTTCCAGCAAAGGCTCTTCAATGCTTAAGTCAGAATGGGTCTTTATGAGGAAAGTAAAAAGTTAAGTAAAATGTTGAAGAATAAAGGAAAATGCCCTTTTTTCTCTCTGTCTAGTTCTTCTGTTCGTTTTTGTTTTTTGTGTGGCATCATCCCTTACTTCTATGTCTTTTTTTTTTTATAATACTAATATTCAAAGAACTTTTTAGACATATTTCCAGCATATTTCTTGACATGCTTCTGACTTTACTTCTGCTGTGCTTTTGTCACATGTTAAATATTATTTTATTGATATTCTTTTGACATACTTCTGCTAGATGCTAGGTATCTTTCTGACATACGTTAAGCATATTTTTGGCATATTTCTTATGTCTGTCTTTGCTAGTGGATTTAATTAAGTGTGAGGCTAAGTTTAATCTGCTCGGGTAAATTTTTTGGTAGTCTCTTCCTATTCAGCATGGCCATGGTCCAAGGTCTTCTCCAAAAGCTGGTCTTTTAGTTACTTTATTGGTTTCACTTGGTCGACCTGTTCTATAAACAGCTGACTTAGTGTCTATTCTAACTCGATTTCTTTGTTGATCACAGAAGCGGGAAGATGAAATGATCTGGTTAGTGTGTAAATGGTGGTTTTGGTTGTATTGCCCTGTCTTGTTGATTAGGTCATTTGCATTTGAACAAGTTCTCAGTAGTCTAGTCCTGCTAAGGCTTGACCCTATGGCTATTACTATAAGCTTATCTTCAGAGTGGACTATCCTACAAGGAGTGGTGGGCTTTTAAATAGGGCTGTTATATAGGAAAACATCTAGGTAGACTTTTAAGGAAGGATGTCCTATAGGAAAACATCTAGTTAGGCCTTTAGAGGCTAACTTATTTTAAGCCTGGAGGCCTTAGGCCTAAAGGTTTTTTTTTTTGGGAGGGGAAGAAGAATAAATTTTTTTTTTTTTTTTGCTTCTTCTTAATTCCTTTCCTAATGCTACTACAAATTTCATTAATAATTTTTATAATTTCATCATCAGAAAAATTAATAGGAGCCTCACCAATCTCTTGTGCATTATTGAAAACTTTTTCATCTTACAAAATGGCTGGTCACTAGGTAAAAATTGATAATGCCCCATATAACAAATTTCCCTACTTCTTACAAGCTAGAATGATAAAGTGTTTATCTCGTAATATGAACAAGCAAAAGATCATTTTACTATGCACCTAGATAAGTTCCTATATATAGGGAGGTCATTGATAGTCCACAATAACAAAGCCTTAAAATTGAAAATTTCTTTTTTACATGCATCATACACTTCCACGGCAATTTTCTACAGTGTTTTTAATTCTTCAATCAATAGAGCAAAGTATACATCTGAATCTTTCCTAGGTTCTTTAGGTCCAGAAATTAATAAAGATAAATAATAAATTTCTTTTTCATACACAATCAATGAGGAGTATTGTATGTTATCAATTGTATTAGCTAACAACGATAAGTTATATTAAGTGTGGTATGTGAATTAATCCATTAGTAAATAGAGCCAATCAAAGGTTTCTAGTCTCTTACACAAATTCAAACTAATTATTATCAACAAACTCCTATGTTAATGAATTTGTTGGATGCCAAAACTTACCATAATTTATTCTTCTATTTGCATGCAAGGTATAGCTATAGCAATTTCATATGACTAGAATAAACATTTGAACTTACGAATAAGGGAAAAATACCACAAAACCTTTTTTAGAATCCCTGATCTTACTCTTTTAGATCCATTTTCTTTTTTCTTCCTCTTAAATTCTCTATAACTAAGACATGCAGTGAGATTTTCATACCCCTTCTTATAAAAAATAGTTATTAGGACAAGCATGTATTTTTTTTCATAATCTAACCCTAACATCTTCATTGTTTTTTTTACTTCATACATCGACTTTGGAATATTATTACCTTTTGCTAATATTTCAGTAAGAACTTTTGAAAGAGCTGAAAACCCTTTATTAGATCATCCATAGCGTCATTTCAGATTATAACCTTTCATCAAACCAAATAACTTAGAAAGCCTTGAACTAGAATACAAAGGCTTTTTTGTATATTCAACTATATCTTTAAAGAATGTAGGATTTTTATCACTCTATTTATATGCATGATTCACCATATAGACTATATTATCATAGTCTTTGCATTTAAATCGTTGCTTACTACAATGATCTTGGGCGGATGAAGGTCTAAATTTACAGTCATCTTCTCTATATTTGTTCCAAATTATATATATGGGAAAAAATTCTTTTTTAAACAAGCGAACTCTTATTAACACAGGACTAACAAACTCTATGTTGCAACAAAAATTACATAGACATTTGATTGACCTTCTATTTTTAGAACTAAGGATTGTAAATTGTAAAAACCCATCAACTCCAACACCATACTCTTTTGATAATCTGTCACTTAATGTCCATATTTTGTCTATATCAACACAACCATTCCATAATTTTGCAAATATATAAACTTGCAAATGACAGCATTTAAATTGCACAAACACTATAGTAACAAAAAAACAAATAAATACAATTACAAGTTTATATATCTATGAAATTATAGAAGCAAATATATAACAAAAATATATATAAACTTGTAAATTACAGAATTTAAATTGCACAAACATTATAATAACAAAAAATAAATAAATAAATAAAATTACAACCTCAAAATGGAATAAAAAACACTAGTCATACAACGCTAAAATAGAAGTAAAATAATCGCAAAGAATTATCACGCACTGAAATTTCACAATTTCTCTCATTTTATCAATAATAATTAAACGTCAATATAAGTTAATACTTAAGGCCATCACTTGACATAATTCTAAAATATTTATTTATCTAAATACCATGCAATTTAACTAAATGAATTCAAGTCTTCACCTAGTAGGTAAGCCATCATGTACACTGACCACATTGTTAGATTATGGGACAATGACAATAAAAACAACAAATTTATCTGCTAGTGATAGTGAAACAATATTCATTTTAGAGACCAATCCTAACCCATTTCTTACCTAAATTGATGTCTTATATTAGTAGTTCTAGCATACTGAATTAGCACTCTTCATCTCATATTTTACCTCCAATTAAAATATATTTAAACAAAGAAAGACCTCATATAAAAAGCATATTACATGATACAACATAGAGAAAATGACATGATTAAAATTTTGTTAAAGTAGGTGAAATTAGTTTATACTCAAACAATAACAATCATAATAATCAATAACAATTATTAAACCAATTACAATAACAATAACAATAACAAAGCAAACCACTTGGATAAAGAAAAATGCTTTTTTTTATTTGATTAAATGGAAACCCCAAGTAACTAATGAAGTCTGAAATTGAATTTGATAACAAAATAAGCTTAGGTTTATTCTTACCTCTGTGAATTGATGTAAATGGAGATGAAATTTCTCGTTTAGTTTAAGGTTCATTGACCAGTTTTGACTCCGACCCTTTCTTTGTGAATAAAGATGAAAAGATCGATTTAAGTTTTGCCACACACTTCCACATCGATTTTGGCTCTACCGCACACATAAATAATGATTTCAACTTTACAGCACATACAAACTCTCTTTGCATATGGGTTTAACTAAAAGCTTCCAGATGGATTACTTATGGATTTTACAGTGATGGTTGAAGAAGTGCAAAATCAAATGAATAATCTTTAACCAAAATAATAAGAAAAAATTATTTTTTTTCTTTTTCTTTTCATTAGCAAAATGAAGCTGTTTTATCAAGCTTTGTTTTAAAAAAAAATTATATCTTTCTCCCAAAATGATAATGTTTGAGGGAAAATAAGCCCTCAAAATGGTGTTGTTTGGGGGATTTATTTTTATTTTCCCTAAAACCTTGCCATTTTGGGCTATAAATATTTTGTAATTAATTTTAGAAAACTAATTAATTAATTCTTTTTAATCAAAATTATATCATTTTATATTTACTGATACTATAGCATTAGTGATTTACTGACACTTTATATCTTTGATGCCATGTATCAATAAGTCATTGATAGCATAAAGAAGAGTCAGTGATCAATGACACAGTATTATCAATTCAGTATTTATTAACACCATCACAAAAGCGTCAATAACATAGTATCAGTGAAATCAATTTCTCTTGTAGTGTGGGGTGTTGTTATATGTTATTAGTTTGGATTAAAAAATGAAGTTTTCCTATAGGCAGTATCTGTCTGTGATATTGAAAATGTTGAAACATGGGGTTGGTTTTTGAACATACTAAACCAATGGTAGGACATAGGTGATGGAAAACCAGTAGCATTTATGGCAATTAGACAAAAAGGAATCTCAAATGGCATACAAGCGTACTAAGTTGAAACAACAAACAAGCACTATATAATACACATTTTGTTTGCCAATTTAAGGACAAAATACATTGATGCAGTACATAAGTCCTTATTCTGGGAAGCAAAAAGGATTGTTAGGGAAAGAGAATTAATGAGAACACTGGTCAAACTAAGGACTGCTAAGGAAAATTCTCAATGTGCTTATGATTATTTGGATAACATAGACAAACAAGCGTAGGCTAAACATACATTTTACCATATACTAAAATGTGATCACATAACCTACAACATGTATGAGTCATGGAACAGTTGGTTAGGTGAGTTTAAAGGCAGTCTATATTAACTTTATTAGTGTTTGTGAGAAAATAAATAATGAAAAGGTTACACAAATAGCTTATAGAGGGAAGGAAATGGCTTGATAGACTCCCTTCAAACATCAAAAGGAAATTGGATGTCCTCAGAAAATAGACAAATATGTAAAAGTAATTATAACTAGTGATTATAAGTTAGAGGTGATTGATCAAAATTGAGCAGCTTTCGTGGTTGATCTAAGAACCAAAACATGTGATCGTGTTACTTTCCAAACAAGTGGGATCATTTGCAAGTAATTTATACCACACATTACAATTCGACAAGAAGGCCTTGTGGACTATGTGGATCCAAAGATAAAAATATCAATATATTTGGCTATATGTGTAGATTTCATTCATCTATTGCTAGATGAATTAACTTGGCCCACTATCAAGAGTCCTAAAATACTAGCACCAATGAAGAAAGCTAATGTTGATAAGCATTATGAGAATAAGAGAGCTAAGTGAGAGTAAAAAAAAGAATGATCAAACTGTATCAGCTGAAAATAAAGACTGTCAAATATAGCAAGTGTAAGGGTTTTGGCCATAATAAGAGATCATACAAAAATCTCGATGTAAGTTCTAATTTTGTATATATTGATTATTTAGTTATGGTATTCTTTTTGAATCATTATTTCTATAGTTAATAACATTCATGTGTAGTATTTAATGCAAAATAATGAACCATCAACAGAAACACAACAATAAAAATAGCCTTTAATGTAAAATAATGCACCACTAGTAATAATACAACAATATTTTATTTATGTCTATACATATATTTTATATATTTTTTTTATATACTTTATATTTTTCTTATCAAACTATGGTCTAATAAACACTTTCTTCATTCAAATAGGTATAGCCACTATAAAAAGACATGCTTAACTTATGGGATCTGCTACATTCCAATATGCCCTCACAAGTTAATTGCAATTTTTGTTATGTAATTGCTAAACAAAGCACTAATTTACTATGACAGTACATTAATTTTCTTGAAATGTTGGTTTAGTACTATGATTTCATAACATGTGATTTAGGCATTAGATTTCAGTATTAATGTGTTCTATTTTAAATTGTCTTTTTATTCAATTATGTAATATATTTGATTACAATGTTTTAAACAACATTGATCCCTTAATGCTAGCCTTATAGATATACATATAATTAGAGATATGAATATTATAATTGTTGGATCCCATTGTTTTCTTTATTGTCTTTTTTTTTACTTTTCAAGTTTATAGTTCTACTACCTTTATTAATGCATTGCTTGACTATATCTACATGATCACCATCAATAATTTGGTCACTAACTTGTGGGAATGAACCATGCCAAATTAACTCATTAAGAGAAGGCTTTTAGAATATATAGTATTGACAATTCTTTATGTTGGATAATGTTTAGAAGTGCTCGGCCAACCACTCCTTTATGTTGGATAATGTTTCTACATCATTCCCAATAAATAAAATGTCATCCATATAAAGTACCAAGAAAATCACTTTTTTGTTCTTGATGTACTTGTATATATAAGGCTCATCAACATTTTATTCAAAATTATAAGATTTAATTGTCTCATCAAATCTTGAGATCTAAGACCTTGAAGCTTGCTTAAGTCCATAAATGGACTTGAGCAATTTATAGACTTTCTGCTCCTAACCTTCTGCTACGAACCCTTTTGGTTGTACTATGTAGATGCTCTCTTCAAGATAGTCATTTAAAAAGACTGTCTTGATGTCCATTTGCCATATCTCATAATTGAGACATGCAACAATAGACAAGAAAATGCGAATGAATTTGAGCATGGCCATTGGGGAAAAAGTCTCTTCATAGTCAACTTTTTTTTTGTTGGGTATAACCCTTTGCCACTAGTCTTGCTTTGAAAGTCTCTACTTTTCTATCCTAGTCTCTTTTCTTTTTAAAGATCCATTTACATCCACTAGGCCTGACATGTCACGCCCCAGATCTAAAAGATCTGACACACGACATCACTTACATTCATTCAAAAATGTGCACCCATAAATAATATTACACAAAAATTCAAACTTTAATTCGATGCATGAATCCCTAGCAAGTTGCTAGTAAGTTCAACATTAAAAAAACTCAACCCATAATCTAACATATACATATAATCCTCTATTGAACATATTTAAACATTCATTTCAATTTCTTTCAGAATTATAGCAATTGAATTATGACTGGGACAATTATTAAACCGAAGATACGCAGAGTTTTCTCAGAGATTACACTCTACTACGTCACCAGTAGCAACTTTGTTACCGGAAGCCCAGAATATATTCATTGCAAATTCTTACTTAAAATCATCCAATAACCACACTTTATGAAACTTAAACCAAATCCAATCCACACACAATAAACTAATACATAAGTATTTATTCAATAGGGACAAATGACAAGACCCGACCCGAGCCCTCCTCGAGAATCGAGGTAGATCCTGCGATGACATGTGACTAACATACTCTTTACTCATACATATGATACAATGAGGCTACCTGCCTCAACAAAAAGTATACACATATGCTCCACTATACAAAACATATACAAATACACACTCTAAGACACTTATGTAGCTATGCACGTTGGCCCAACCTCAAAATGTGATGATTGTATCACACTGCACAAATTCCTGTGACAACCTGGGAAGAATAGGGAAAATAGGAAAAAGGGTGAGCTTGTGGCTCAGTGAGTAGACATAATCTGAAAATATTATATACTTTATATGTATTGTACACGTATAAATCTGTATGATAAAATAATCATAAAATTGTATACTGAGTATCAATAAACTTATACTGAAAATATGAACTGTCATAAAATCTGTGCTGAAATTAAAATCATGACATAGTACTGGAATCTGAAAGCGCAAACTATCATAAAATCTATTATCAAGCTGAATATATGTAACATAACTCTGGAAACATGTACTACATATATATACTGAAAACCACACCAAACTTGTACCCGGGGAAAATCTGGTCTAACCTGGCGGAGTAACTCACGCACAGGTAGAGCGGGGGATCTAAGCTGGTCTAACCCGGCAGAATGTTACATCGCTCGGGCAGAGCAAACTAAACTGGTCTAACGCATGCGCAGAGCAACTACATTAAAGGGGAGGGTACGCATATGGTGGTTCAAAAACTACTACAATATAATATCATGACCATAATTATTCTGAAATAATTATTTCTGTACTGAACATAATTATAAACTGTACTATAATAAATTCTAAAATATTTCTGAATATACTAAATAGTATAAATATTTTTCTGTCTATAACAAATCATAATTAAATCTGATAACGCGCAATTAAATCATAATTAGCTGTATTAAAAACATATAAAATATATATAGTTATCCACTCACAAAAGTGCACTAATCCTGAGCTGGGTCTGGATTCTGAGATCTACCCGCTATCGGCACACCTCCTATATCATAGGATGTAAAAATACATCATTAGTACCGATATGTATCATAAATATTAAAATCTAAATATTCTAATATCGTAAAACTATTACCCGCTAAACCACTGGGTATAATTCTGACTACCCAACTAATTTCCTAAAATTTCCTATTTTCTTTCTTTTTCTTTTCTTTTCCTTCTTTTTCTTTCTCTTTCTATTTCTCTTCTTCTTTCCTCTCGGTTTCTCTCATTTCTTTCTTTTTTTTTTCTTTCTTTTCTTCTTCTTTTCTTTTTCTTCTTTCTTTTCTTTTCTCTTTTCTTCCTTCTCTCGGCTTTCTCTTCTTTCTTTTCCCGTTTTTCTTCTTCTTTCTCAGTTTTAACTTTCTTCTTCTTAACCCAAAAATAACAAACAATATGTTTAATATATATACGGCGGCCACCGCTTTAACTTCTTCTCTCTCTCTTTCTTTTTTTTTTTCTGTCACCAAGATTTATATATATACTACACGTGTGTTACAATTCCTCCCCCCTTATAAAAATTTCGTCCTCGAAATTCGTATACCTCTCTGAAACAAATGAGGATACTGAACTCTCATCTGATCCTCTCGCTCCCATGTAGCCTCTTCCACTGCATGATTACTCCATAGGACTTTAATTAGTGGTATAGTCTTATTACGTAGTACTTGCTGGCGATAATCCACTATCTGAACAGGTTCCTCGTCATAAGTCAAGTCTGTCCTCAACTGAACTGGCTGAGTATCTAGAATGTGAGAAGGGTCAGGTATATACTTTCACAACATAGAAACATGAAACACATCATGAATGCGTGACAACTCAGGTGGTAATGCTAAGCGGTACGCAACCACACCAACCCTTTCTAGAATCTCATATGGCCCAATATATCTAGGACTTAGTTTTCCCTGTTTCCCAAAACGAAGCACACCCTTCCATGGTGAGATCCGTAAAAAGACTCTGTCTCCTACTGCAAACTCTAGCTGTCTACGGCGTTTATCTGTATAACTCTTCTGTCTGTCTTGAGCTGCCTTGAGTCTGTCTCTGATAATACTGATCTTCTCACTAGTGGCTTGAATGATCTCTGGACCCAACAATTTTCTTTCTCCAACTTCATCCCAACAAATCAGAGTTCTGCATTTTCTTCCATATAAAGCCTCATACGGCGCCATCTGAATGCTAGACTGATAACTATTATTATATGCAAACTCCATCAATGGTAAATAATCATCCCAATTACCCTTAAGCTGCAACATACAAGCTCTGAGCATATCCTCTAATATCTGTATAGTTCGCTCCGACTACCCATCTGTCTGAGGATGAAAAGCTATACTAAAGTTTAGCTTAGTGCCTAAGGCCTTCTGTAAGCTATGCCAGAATTTAGAAGTGAATCGAGAGTCTATCTGATACAATGGACACTGGAGCCCCATGTAACCGTACAATCTCACTCACATACAAATGAGCCAGCCTATCTAATGAGTATGAAATCTTATAAAGCAAGAAATGAGCAGACTTTGTGAGTCGATCAATGATCACCCAAATACTATCATGACCCCTTCGTGTACGAGGAAGCCCAACAACAAAGTCCATGGTAATATGTTCCCAATTCTATTCAGGAACTGGAAGTAGTTGAGATAATCCTGCTGGCCTCTGATGTTCTGCCTTAACCTGCTGACAAATCAAACAGTGAGATACAAACTCTGCAATCTCTCTTTTCATACCTTGCCACCAGTAATGTTCTCTCAGAGTACGATACATTTTAGTGCTGCCAGGATGCATAGCATAAGCTGAGCTGTGAGCTTCTTCTAAAATCTGCTTCTTTAACTCTGAGTTATTCGGAACACAAAGTCTGTTACCCATAACTAATGTCCCATCAGTTTTCAATGTTAAATCAGTTCGCATTCCATTCTTTACTTCTTGCTTAAGTTTAACTAAATTAGGATCCTGATCTTGCACATCTCGAATCTGATCAATCAACATAGGCCTAACTTAAAAATGTGCTAGAAGGACTCCAGACTTAGCTACAGATAATTCAACCCCCATAGATCTTAATTCAACTAACAATAGAAGATAAGTCACTCTCAAATAAGCAATGGAGCTAGAAGACTTCCTGCTGAGTGCATCTGCTACCACATTTGCCTTACCCGGATGATAATCAATTGTACAATCATAATCTTTTATTAGCTCTAACCATCTTCGTTGTCTCAGATTCAAATCTTTCTGTGTGAACAAATACTTCAAACTTTTGTGATCAGTAAAGATTTGACATGTAACACCATATAGATAATGTCTCCAAATCTTCAAGGCGAATACTACTGCTGCCAATTCTAAATCATGGGTTGGATAATTCAACTCATGCTTCTTAAGCTGCCTAGAAGCATAAGCTATTACCTTACCATGCTACATTAATACACAACTTAATCCTTGTCTAGAAGCATCACTGTAAATTATAAATCCTTCAGTGCTAGATGGAAGAGTGAGAACAGGAGTTGAAGTCAATCTCTTTTTAAGCTCTTGAAAGCTATCTTCACATTCATCAGTCCACACAAACTTTACATTTTTTCTGGTCAACTTTGTAAGTGGTGCAGCAATTTTAGAAAAGTCTTTAACAAATCTTCGATAATAACCTGCTAGACCGAGAAAACTTCTAATTTCTGTCACACTAGCTGGTCGCTCCCAATTTACTACAGCTTCAATTTTCTGAGGATCCACATAAATTCCATCTGCTGAGATCACATGGCCCAGAAATGCAACTTTATCTAGCCAAAAATGACATTTGCTGAACTTGGCATATAACTATTTATTTCTCAAAATCTGTAGCACTATCTTCAAATGCTCTACATGCTCATTTGTACTCCGTGAATACACAAGAATATCATCAATAAAAACTATAACAAATCGATCAAGATAGGGACGAAATACCCTATTCATAAGGTCCATGAATGCAGCTGGAGCATTAATTAACCTAAATGGCATTACTAAAAACTCATAATGCCCATACCGAGTTCTGAAAGCAGTCTTAGCCACATCAGTATCTCTAATCTTTAACTGATGATACCCTAATCGTAGATCGATCTTTGAGAAAATCTTTGCACCCTGTAACTGATCAAATAAATCATCAATGCGAGGGAGTGGATACTTGTTGCGTATAATGACTTTATTAAGCTCCCGATAATCAATACATAGCCTCAAAGTTCCATCCTTCTTTTTAACAAACAATACTGGTGCTCCCCATGGTGATACACTAGGTCTGATGAAACCCTTATCTACCAATTCTTGTAACTGAGTCTTCAATTCTTTTAACTCTGAGGGGGCCATTCTGTATGGTGCTTTGGAGATAGGAGTTATGTCTGGAACCAAATCAATACCAAAAACAATCTCTCTATCTGGTGGTAAGCCTGAAAGATCTTTAGGAAATACATCTGGAAAATCTCCTACCACTGAAATATCTTATAATGTAACCCCATTGACTCTGGTATCAATAACATGTGCCAAATAAGCTGAACATCATTTTCTAAGCAACCGTTTAGATGTTATAGCAGATATAACACAGGACGGAAGAACTCGTCGCTCTCCACAAAAAATAATATCAGGCTCTCCATGTCTTCTGAATATAACTTCCTTTCGAAAACAGTCTACAGTAGTATGGTGATTAGCTAACCAGTCCATCCCAAGTATTGCATCAAAATCATGTATAGCAAAAGGAATTAAATCTGCTACCATCTCACTACTACCCACTTTGATAACACAATCCCGAAATACATTCTCAGCCAGTAATGATTCTCCAACTGGTGTGGCTACCACCAAACTACAATCTAGGGGCTTTAACATTCTATCCGCATGTACAGCAAAGATATGGGAAATAAAAGAATGCGTAGAGCCCGGATCAATTAAAATATGGGCCTCTCGGCCAAAAATAGTCAGCATACCTGTAACAACATCTGGGGTAGCCTGTGCCTCTTGCTGAGTCAAAGCAAATACACGTGCCTGGCTACGAGGTCGACCTAGTTGACCCCTCTGTGGATCTTTACTAACTCCTAAAGCTCTAGGTTGTACACCAGTACTAGAGATATGCTCTCCTGTCTGAGATCCTCCATATCTCTGAATATTGCCACTGCCACCTTGAAAACCCTGAGAAGCTGTACTCTGTACTAAGTTGCTACTCTGAAGAAGATGAGGGCAATCTCTCCTCAAGTGTCCAACTTGTCCGCAATGGTAGCAACCTCTAAAACCTCTCAGATATTGTCCCTCATAACTCCTCCCACACATGGAACACTGAGGGTACCTTCTTATGCTTGCACTACTACTTAACTGGCTACCACATTGGGGCCTCTGACTCCCTATGTTGCTTCCAACAGATGGAGGCACAAAACTCTGACTAGAACTCTGTCTCTGTCCTCCTGATAGCATAGGGCTCTGACTATACCGTTGTCTACCAGAATACCCTGCATGGGATGTCTCTGCTCCAGATGCTCTACTGTTACTTGATCCACCAACTGACCAATTATGGCCTGGTCTCTACTTAAATGACTGGGCGCTGCATGCCTCTACTAGGCTTCTCTCAACTCTCATTGCAGCCCCTACCAACTCCCTGAAATCAATGTGCCCCATAGCTGTAATTGTTGTCCTGATATTGCCTCTAAGGCCCTGTTCAAACCTCTTACATTTATCCCTCTCATTCTGTATTACATAAGAAGCGAACCTCGATAACTCTATAAAACAGTTCTCGTACTCCTCTACTGTCATCAATCCCTGTTCTAGCTCAAAGAACTTACTAGCCTGGATGTCTTGGTAAACCATAGGAAAGCATTTAACATTAAATTCTTTACAAAAATCAGCCCAACTAATCACCCCTCCATATCTACGTGATACTGATCTCCACCAGTGGTATGCCCCACCCTCAAGTAAAAATGTAGCAAAGGAAACTCTCTCATCATCAGTACATCTCATAACATCAAATATCCGTTCTACTCTAGTCATCCATAACTCTGCATCAGCTGGCTCTGTAGTGCCTGAAAAATTCTCTGCCCCCAAACTACGAACACGCCCTATTGTATTCTCACTCTTAGGTGGTCCCTGTGTTTGTCTCTCCACTGCAACTGTAACTAAGTGAGCCAGTCTATCTATGGATTGCTCTAGGGCAGGTCTATCAGGCTGTCCCTGTGTAGGCTGTGTCATAGGTTGTGGTACTGGCTGAGGGTGCATCTCCTCTACAATAGGATCGGGCTGAGTTTGAGGTATGGGTACAAGGGGAGCTGACTCAGCTATTTCTTCTCTAATAGATTCATCCTTTCTATCTGATACTAAGGGGAGCTCCCAGTTCAGCCACAAGTTTCGTGCGAGGTCGGCCACGTGGACGCATGATGCAAATCTATAAAATGCAACAATTTATTAATAACATCTCTAATATGCATGTATCATGTACTAGTCTACAAAATCTAACAACCATGCTCTGATACCAAACTGACAGGACCCGACCCGAGCCCTCCTCGAGAATTGAGGCAGATCCTGCGATGACATGTGACTAACATACTCTTTACTCATACATATGATACAATGAGGCTACCTGCCTCAACAAAAAGTATACACATATGCTCCACTATACAAAACATATACAAATACACAGACTAAGACACTTATGTAGCTATGCATGTTGGCCCAACCTCAAAATGTGATGACTGTATCACACTGTACAAATTCCTGTGACAACCTGGGAAAAATAGGGAAAATAGGAAAAAGGGTGAGCTTGTGGCTCAGTGAATAGACATAATCTGAAAATATTATATACTTTATATGTATTGTACACGTATAAATCTGTATGATAAAATAATCATAAAACTGTATACTGAGTATCAATAAACTTGTACTGAAAATATGAACTGTCATAAAATCTGTGCTGAAATTAAAATCATGACATAGTACTGGAATCTGAAAGCGCAAACTATCATAAAATCTATTATCAAGCTGAATATATGTAACATAACTCTGGAAACATGTACTACATATATATACTGAAAACCACACCAAACTTGTACCCGGGGAAAATCTGGTCTAACCTGACGGAGTAACTCACGCATAGGCAGAGCGAGGGATCTAAGCTGGTCTAACCCGGCGGAATGTTACATCGCTCGGGCAGAGCAAACTAAACTGGTCTAACGCATGCGCAGAGCAACTACATTAAAGGGGAGGGTACGCATATGGTGGTTCAAAAACTACTACAATATAATATCATGACCATAATTATTCTGAAAGAATTATTTCTGTACTGAACATAATTATAAACTGTACTATAATAAATTCTAAAATATTTCTGAATATACTAAATAATATAAATATTTTTCTGTCTATAACAAATCATAATTAAATCTGATAACGCACAATTAAATCATAATTAGCTGTATTAAAAATATATAAAATATATATAGTTTTCCACTCACAAAAGTGCACTAATCCTGAGCTGGGTCTGGATTCTGAGATCTACCCGCTATCGGCACACCTCCTATATCATAGGATATAAAAATACATCATTAGTACCGATATGTATTATAAATATTAAAATCTAAATATTCTAATATCGTAAAACTATTACCCGCTAAACCACTGGGTATAATTCTGACTACCCAACTAATTTCCTAAAATTTCCTATTTTCTTTCTTTTTCTTTTCTTTTCCTTCTTTTTCTTTCTCTTTCTCTTCTTCTTTCCTCTCGGTTTCTCTCATTTCTCTCTTTTTTTTTTCTTTCTTTTCTTCTTCTTTTCTTTTTCTTCCTTCTTTTCTTTTCTCTTTTCTTCCTTCTCTCGGCTTTCTCTTCTTTCTTTTCCCGTTTTCCTTCTTCTTTCTCAGTTTTAACTTTCTTCTTCTTAACCCAAAAAAAATAAACAATATGTTTAGTATATATACGGCGGCCACCGCTTTAACTTCTTCTCTCTCTCTTTTCTTTTTTTTTTTTTTCTGCCACCAAGATTTATATATATACTACACGTGTGTTACAACAAATCAAATATCATATCCCATGTGTCCCCAAATGAAACACTTAGCAACCTAGCAACTTAGGGAACCCAAGAAATAGCAGAAGCCTTGCCAAATCCGCTAAGCACACATGTACATTACTTACCTGAAATTACCATAAACTATAATGAGTATAAAACTCAGTAAGCATACTAGTTTTTCATATATCAAAATACAAATACATATATGTACACAATGCATGTGTATGATATGCTGTGATAAATCAACATTATAATCTTATCAAATCACATGTCATGTAAGCGCTTACACATTCTTTCAAAACATATAATAGGAATACCATCACTCAACTACTACTTAGTAGGACTTACATATCACATATCACATAATGAGCCAAATGTCACTCGTAGGTGACATACCGTATGAGAGGAATAGTACAAGTGAGGTTTTTAAATCACACATATATAATGCTCATGCACGAAGGTTAAAGCCAAACCCTCACCCTGATCATCGGTGAGTCCTCTCACATGCACCAATACGCCACCACACGAATGTGATGACTCACTATTCCTTTAGGTACCAATAGGATCCTCCCTACATACGGAACACATAACATATACCAATCCCGAAGGAAAGGCCACACATAAAGACTCCACAAATCACATAAAATGCTTACTAAGTTAACAGTGAGTTCAAGTACCCTCAAAATACGAGATATTTCTTATGGACATATTACACTTCAAAAGCTCTCTTTGTTAAACATATTTCACTTTGAAAGCTCACTTTCAAAAACACATATATGTCATGTATGTCCATGCTTACATTCATAAATACATATCTTCACATTTCATATCAAAATATACTTTAACATAACATAAACATATTCATAACCACATTTACAAAATCATACAAAACAATTATTATGTTTATTGTGATTTCAGTAAAAAGTCTAGTATACTTACCTTTTAGCACTTTCAACTACAAAGATTAAATCTCCTTAACCTATCAATGGAGCTTAATCCTTTCATAAGCCTCACAATTCATACAAAATACTTTAAATAGCTTAAAAAATTATACACAATGCATTTATCACATCAAATTGGTCTAAATATTTGATTTCTCAAAACCTGTCATTCTGACCACTTACACTTAACAAAATTTTCTAATATATCAAATGATGTCCAATTACTCCAAAATCCGAATATATCATTCTTGACTTATATATCCTTCCTATATATAAATATTATAACAAAATTCCTACATAATCCATTCCATACACACCATCGAATCCAAACTACTAACCTGACAGGATCAAGATACTAATTGAACAGTATTCAATCTCCTAATTTTATAAAATCATATACTAACTCCAAAATTATAAAACTATCATAGAAATACTCTTGACACATATCCCAATCCATGATAAATAGTTCACTTCAAATTAATTGCCAAAAATATTGTAAAACTATTTTATTCTCTAACTTTAAAAACCTGTTAATCAAATATTGCAATGAGCTGATACACTTTAGAAAATCATAACACTTCAACTACATTGATCTAAATACTCAATTCTGAGTATATCATATTAGACATATACACTTATCATATTCTATAAATTTGTAATTTTTTAAGATCATTCAATATGACAAAAATTATGTTTCACTGTATCATACTGTTTACACAGGAATTTTCCAGAATTCTAGGGTCATTTTGGTAAATTCACAACAAATTTAATTTCTGAAATTTTGAATCGATTAAAAGTCTCAGATGATCCTAAACATGTCTAATATCATATACTCAAAATTCAAAACCAGAATCGAATCACAAAAATTTATAACATTACTGGATCAAGAGGCTATCAAGAAGAAATTTCACAATTCATCATGATTTATCAAGCTATCTTATAGATCATCATCAACTCTCCTAAGATCTTACGAAATACACATTAAATCCTCAATTATACATATTTCCAGAAATCAAATGTAAAGGAATTAACTTAATTAATACCAATAAATTGAGAAATATGTATGATATACCTCTTGAAATTCAAAATTCTAATTTCGTCTTCTTTTTCTTCCTCTTCTTCTCTTTCTCTCCTCTCTATTTCTCTCTTCTCTCTCTCTAAAGGGATAGCTCGACCCAAAAATGAGCAAATTAGGCTTTCAAAAGTGTATTTTTATACTAAGAGGTAAATTTTTGCTATTTACGAATTTGCCCCCAAAACTTTCAAAGTATTACAATTTGGTCCCTAAAATAAATCTAAAGTCTTACAAATAAATCCAATACTAATAGTATGTCCTTAACTTATAAAAACACTACTAATAACAATATAAAAATCAAGGATCACCCACATACAAATAAAATATATATATTTATATATATATATAAATACATATTCTTACCGGTTGTAGATATTGGTTACTATATGACATCTTCAGATGGATCTAAGAAGTTCCCAGACTGAATTAGAGTACATAAATTCCATTTCTTGGTTTATGCCTTCTTTCCATTTTTCTTTATCAAAATCTTTCATTGCATATCTATATGACAATGGATCGTCTTGGCTTGTGTCAGACACAACTACTTATGCCTCTTCCTTCTCTTTGTAACGAGAAGGTAGTCTCACTATCCTCCCACTACGTTGAGGTTCCAAAGTGTTCTGATCATAATTGGTGGTTATCTGACTTTGTCGTTCACTAACTATTGGTGGTAAAGGTCTGATTTAATCAGAAAGCATTTCCTCAAGTACAATCTTACTGTGAGGTTTGTAGTTTAATATATAATTATTCTTAAGAAAAGTGGCATTTGTCGATACAATCACTTTCTTTTGTTAAGGACTATAAAACAAACCTCCTCTTGTGCTTTTAAAGTAGCTTACAAATAGACAAACTTCTGTTCGCGATTTTAACTTTTCAATCTTTCCTTTTAGCACATGTATCGGACACCTCTATATGCGAAAATGGCGTAAACTAGGTTTACTACTATTCTACATCTCTAAAGGTGTACTTTGGATAGATTTTAAAGGTATTACATTTAAAATGTATACCGCGATCTATAGTGCATAACCTCAAAATGAGGGCGGCAGTGAAGAGTAACTCATTATAGACCTAACTATATTTAGCAAGGTTCTGTTTCTCCTTTCTGCAATACCATTTTGTTGTGATGTTCTAGGTGCTGTGAGTTGGGATAAAATTCCATGCTCCAATAGGTGATCCTTGAACTTTGTGTCAAGGTATTCATCACCTCGACCAGATCGAAGAGTTTTAAGTGTTTTACCTAGTTACTTTTCAGCTTCTGCTAAGAATTCTTTGAACTTTCTAAAAGTCTCAGATTTTCATTGCATTAGGTAAACATAATCGTATCTTAAATAATCGTCAATAAATGAGACAAAGTATTCATAACCACCTATTTCTTGCAAATTTAATGGACCACAAACGTCAGTATGTATAAGCTAAAATGGTTCATTGTCTCTTTCACTCTTAGTTGAAAAGGGTTTTTTAGTCATTTTACCCTTTAGACACAACTCACATATAGGAAGAGTACCAATATTTAGCATTCTTAAAATACCATCCTTTACTAACTTATTAATCCTATCCAGATTACTATGACCTAACCTAAGATGCCAAAGATACTTGTCATCATTAGGAGAAACCTTTTGCCTTTTAGTAGATTTAAGATATTCTACTCTAAATAGTTCAAAAATAAGTAATGAGGGGTCATCGAGCCTTAAAACATAAAGTCCATTTTTCAATTTCGCATGACAAATATCTAAACCATTTATACCAATAATAATCTCATTATTATAAAATTAAATATTAAATAATTGTTCATGCAACTTAGAAATAAAAATCAAATTCCTTCTGAATCTAGGAATAAAATAAATATTATTTAAAATTAAAAAATTGTTCTCAAAATTCAATCGAGCCACTCTCACTGCTAAAGCCGAAGCCGAAACAACTGGCCCATTGTCAACCCGCATGGTAAAGTCCCCATAAACGAGCTCCTTAGAAGAGCTAAGCAATTGCAAGGAAGAACAAACATGATTAATGGCTCCTGAATCAATTATCCAAAGAGAAAGTTCATCTTTCACTAAACAGGCTTCTAAAACCAATAAATCATGTTTACCTTTGTTCTTTTCCTTCAACGAGGAGAGATACTTTTTACTGTTTTGTCCTCCAATGCCCCTCGACTCCGCAATGAAAACACTTTTCTTTCTTTGCTTCAAAGTCTTTCTTCTTGTTCTTACTGCGGTTAAAGGCTTTTTTAGCTTTTCCTCTAGAACCTGAATCACTGACACGTCTAGAATATAGGAGTTTATTTTCAAGTGCAGGATTGTCAAAGTAATAAATAACCCTATGAGAACAAGATTGATCCATAGGGAAGTAGAATTAAAATTATAAAATATAAACACTTTTAAAGGCAATTAATGAAATATAAGAAGTTTGCAAATATTAATTCAATTATTCAATTAAAATAAAAGTTAAGGTTAAGGGAATCCACTCTTTGTATAAGAAGTAAGAATATATTTAACTCTTTTTATAACTCAATTGGAATCCTTACACAACGGAGGTTTCAACCATAAAATAAAACAATTAAAGTTCATCATTATTTATATATTAATTAGTATTTATATATTTAAATTATTATACACCAAATCTTATAAATGGGTTCAAGTATTTATTATGCAAATTTTTATATTTGTCTACAATAAATCAAGACTCCCATTTTATAAGAAAGGGTATATACATCAAATCTTGTAAATGGTTTCAAGAATTTATTGTATCAAGTATAAAGTTTGTTAATAATAAATCAAGAATCACCACTTTAGAAGAAAGGGTATTAATTCTACAAATAAAATAAATACATCATATATAAATTTGCATAACTTAAAAATGAAGCATTAAATTCATGAATAAGTGTTAAGCATATCTTATTACCTTGCCAAGAGTTTCACCCTTTCACCTTAGTATAAAGAAAATTATTTGGACATAATAAAACTAAAGAAAAAGAAAAGAAATGGAAGAAGAAATAATATGACTTAATAATAAACAAGAGAAATAATATTACAAAGAGATAATACAAATGACAAGTATTTTAACCTAAATTCTAACTCTTTAATTACATGCTTTAAGCATAAAAAAAGCCACCTATTTATAGAAAAACATGGATAAATCGAGACAAATTTAGACGGAACCACTTGGATGATGAAAGTTAAGAATGGTGGTAAAATAATTTGCATTGATTATCACTAATGCACCCACTTGATTATCTAATTTGAAATTGATGTAATTCGAATTAGTTGTCACTCAAAACATCAAAGTTGTAGATAAGTCTCTTATCTTTCTAAATCAAATTGTCTCCTACATATTAGATATGTATTGTATAGTTATGGGCCAAATACTGATGACTGTTTGAACTGGGCCTGTACTGCAGATCAGTTCTGTTTTATGCTATTTTCACCCTCTAAACACTTGAATTTAAAATATTTTGTGAAATACAATATGTTAGCCCATTAAGTCAAATCTTCAGAGGATTAAGAATCACTCTAATTTGATCCTTAGGTAGAAAGTTATGCCCATTTTACCGAACCTACCACAAAACAGTTAAAAGATAATTAGGTATAATATTGCAAACATACTTAAGTTAGAGGGGTTAAAGACACTAGTAATACAAAATAATGATGAAAACCCTTATTAAATGTGTAATTTTAAATGTTCGTCATACCCACCAACTAGCTTATTACTAGACCCTAGCAATTTAAATATAGATGAAATTTAAACACTACCTAAGTATTTCAAACAAAACGTCAGTTCAAGCTTACAATCGCTATAAATGTTATTTCAATAATAACTTCCAAAATTGTGTGTGTGTGTGTGTGTGTGAATTCAACCGAAGCCTTCTTACCACAAACCACAACATATGTAGCCTTGAAAATTTTTTCCAAGTAAAAACCTCAACTCTATCTCCTCACAGGTGAATAACTTGTTTAATGGGTTAGGATTTCATTCATGGAGTTGAAAAATAGATAATCGCTCAGGAAAAGGTTACATTTAAGGACAGATAGACAAATAAACTAACATTAATCCAAAGATAAGAAAATCAATTATTTAGAGTCAAACTATTGTTACCACATGCTAACTTCAGGACTTTAATTATTTTATATGATTCTTACGAATAAAGAGTCTGGTGATAAAATTGCTACCTAATGACTTTTGTCTTTTAGAATTGAACGAAGACTTTATTAAACTGAATTAACTTCTTTTTTATTTTTTTATTTTTTGCTTTTTTATACTACTTTTTTTTATTTTGTTTAAAGACATAAGGAATCATTACAAAATTAGAGCAATTTATCACCATAATACTGTTCTAATTTTTTTTTATTATCCTTCAGCTAAGCAACCAAATCATTCCTCATCCTAAATAATGACATTCCAAACAACAATTAACCATTTCAAAATATTAATGAAAGTTCGTAAGCTGTTATCTCAAACCTCTCCTCTCACTCACAAAAGATATGTGAGTTTAAAAAAGCATATGTATACTTAAACATAAAAATTCTCTTGGCTATATATATTGAATCATCCATCTTACCACAAGGCTTAGTATTGTTCTCAAGAAATAATTTCGAAAGTTATTCTTTAGTAACCTAGATAGAAAAAAATGATTTAAACTAAACAATTTTGAAATCATACATCGATAGTAAAGCAAAGTTATTTACGTAAGAGTTACCGAAAACTTAAGCAACAAACAAATATACATAAAATGCATTAAAAATAAACCAATTAGAATGTGTTTCAAAAGCTCAGTAATGTATTCTTTACTCTACCATTCTAGAACTAGAATGCGTCTTAAGAATGCATAAATAAACATTTTATTCACACCAATTTTTTTTTTTTAAAACCAAGTGATAACAATAATAAAATAAAATAATTAACATTAACATTATATATCAACTATCCTCCCCCCAACCAGATTAAGACATTGTCCTCAATATCAAAATATAAAAAGAGCAAAGTATAGAAGATATCACCTCAAACATCTTTTATTGAAAATTAAACCTGCAACAAAATAAAACAAGCCACACAAAATACTTAAAAATACATAGAAGTAGATAGGTTATAGACAAAGTGTCCAATCTATCTTGCGTTTCTTTTCACTGTCATAAGTATACCAATCTATCTGACTCATTGTTAGATCAAATAGAGGTGTAAAAATTTGTAGTTCATCGAGTAACTGATCAACAATTGTAGCAGAAATTAGAATTTGTCGTGCTGCAGATGAGATGAATTATTTTGTCACTGAATAGTCAAGAAACGATAACAACCTATTATAAAAATCATCAATATTTAACAAATTAATGAGTTTTTTAATGGATTTGTAATTGTGCCCATGAGACAATTTGAAAAATTTCCTTAAATGTTCCGAAACCTCCAAGTAGAGCTATGAAGGCATCAGTATTACAAAGTATAAAAGACATTCGTTCATGCATTGATGATACCTGTAACTCATCCCCAATTGTGTTTTCCTACAATGTTTCCAATAGTTAGAGCTTTCGATATGATACCCAAAACTTGACTACCTTTATTTTGTGCAGCGATTGCCATACGTCCTATTAATCCAATACTACCTCCTACATATACTAAATGAATATTTCGCTCAGCTAACACCTTACCAAGGATTTTTGGTGCTTCTATAAACTCTTTAGCATTTTCAGAGCTAAATCCACAAAAGACATAAATTTTTATAAATTTACGAGTTGATGTTCATTTCATTATTACACTCACCCTCTCTCTTGAAAGATTTTGAGTTTGTATAAAGATGCAAAAATAATGCAATGTATTTATAGAGCCAAAAGATGTTGCAAAGGCGAGTCACATGGGCTATTGGCTTAAAATACAAAATTCTCAACACCTTTTTACCAATTTTTAAATTGTTACCTGGAAAAATCATATGGGTGGTTGGTTGTTGGAAAAGAAGTTTGAGTTTGAAATGAAACATTACAAATAAAAGCTACAGTAAATATGTATAAGTAGTTGTGATTGTGGCTCACATCTTCCTCTAATTTTACGTCCAATAACTGCTTAAATGCCCTCTATAGGTCAGGGATAGGTTTTCAATCCAATTTTCTTATAAATTGGCAAACAGGGTTTCTTAAAATCAAATTCCCGAAACTGTACCGCCCATATTCGTTTAGGAATATGTCCTATATTTCATGAATTATAATATGCACATATCCATTAGGATGCGTCTCAAGAGTTGATAAGATATCATCTAAAGATTCCTTACTTAGGCCATCCTTAATGAACCTAATTTTATATTCGCGATTTATAGACACCATTCCTTAATGAACCTAACTTGTGTTTCAATTTATGCACACTTGTAACAAATGCTTAATCGTTTTGCTATTCATTTTTTTGTAAAAAAACCTTTTACTTAGCCAGGCATGTAGGAAATTATTGAGTCTGAAAATTCACCTATCAATTAAACTTTAGCTTCGACTAACCAACGTAAATCAACAAGTATGTTCATAATCATTAATAAACTTAATCTTTCACATCTTGCTTGGTAAATATTTTTTACAGAAGTTTGAGGAAATTAGGGAAAACACTTTTTTGAATTCTTTAGAATGTCATCTATTTTTTTTTAGAAATGGGAAAGAAGAGAAGATATCAGTAATTATGAGAAATTAACAAAATCGACTTGAAATGTCCGAAGTATCGTTATCTGCCATTTAACTGGGGTGCAAAACAAAATTTTAACAAAAATACTAAATTAACCTGCAAGTAAAAAAAAAGTTAGAAAAAAGAATAAATATATATAAATATGTAAATATATAAAATAAAGATTAATTGGTCTCGTAACAAGGGTCCAACGGGGACACAAATTCTTCATTAAAAGCTTGGTTTTCTAGAAATGACTTAAGTATTTGCCCATTTACCTTAAACACATTCCTATTTCTAGGATTTTCAATGTCAATTGTTCCATAAGGGTACATATATTTCATAATAAAATGGCCACTCCATCTTGATCTTAATTTTCCAGGGAATATATAAAGTCGAGAATTATAAAGCAAAACTTTTTTACCAGTGTCAAATATTTTTCTCTGAATGTTTTTATCATGAAAATCATTGATTTTAGTTTTATGAATTTTTGAATTCTCATATGCATCGTTTCTTAATTCTTCAAGTTCATTTATTTGTAATTTACGTATGTGTCTAGCAGAATCAAGATTTTCATTGAAAGTTTTAATGGCCCAGTAGGTTTTATGCTCAAGTTCCACAGGTAAGTGACAAGGTTTTCCATACACTATCCTATAAGGAGACATACTCAATAAAGTTTTAAAAGCAGTTCTATAAGCCTACAGTGCATCATTAAGTCTTAAAGACCAATTTGTGTGATTTGGGTTTACAATTTTTTCTAAAAATTTTTTTATCTCCCTATTTGCTAATTCAACTTATCCACTTGTCTGGGGATGATAAGGGGTGGCAGCTTTCTGACTTATACCATATTTTGTAATTAATGTTTTCAAATGGCCTATTACAAAAGTGTTTATCTCCATCACTTATAATAGCTCGAGGGATTCTAAATCGACTTAAGATATTTTCTTTGAAATATTTCATAACTATTTTATGGTCATTATTAAGACATGGAATAGCCTCAATCCATTTTGAGACATAATCTACTACAACTAAGATATACGTAAATTCAAATGATAATGGAAATAGTCCCATGAAATTTATCCCCCAACAATCAAAGATTTCAATAACAAGAATGGGGTTCAAAGGCATCATGTTTCATTTTGAAATTGATCCCAACTTTTGACAATTTTCACACATTATACAAAATGTATGTATATATCTAAATAAAGTAGGCCAATAAAATCCATACTACAAGATTTTTGCAGCTGTTTTCTTTGATAAAAAATATGCCCCACATGCTTCAGAGTGACAAAATTCAATAAATTTACTTACCTCATTGTTGGGTATGCATCTTCGAAATATTTGGTCACATGAATATTTGAAGAGATAAAGATCATCCTCATAAAACTTTCTTACCTCAGTTAAAAATTTCTTTTTGTTTTGAGCGTTCCATTGAGGTGACATTTCTCCAATTACAAGAAAATTAACAATATTAGCATAACAAGTCATTGTAACAGTAGAAAATAAAAATTCATCGAAAAAATAATCATTAATAAGTGTTATTTCTATTGATGAATCTGGTGCGAGTCTTGATAATTGATTTGCAACAACATTTTCAACTCCCTTCTTAACTTTAATAGTGATAATAAATTTTTGAAGCAATAAAATTCATCGAATTAGTATTGGTTTTGCATCCTTTTTTGACATTAAGTACCTTATAGTAGCATGGCCAGTAAACACAACAGTTGAAGAACAAATTAAGTAATAACGAAATTTATCTAATGTAAATATTACAACATGTAGTTCTTTTTCAGTTGTTGTGTAATTCATTTGTGCACTGTTTAAAGTTCTACTTGCGTAATAAATTACATAGGATTTACCTTCATTTCTTTGTCTCAATACAGCACCAACACCGTAGCCACTAGCATCACACATGAACTCAAAAGGTAAAGACCAATCAAGAGATTGTATGATAGGAGTAGATGTTAAGAGATTAATTAATTTTTCAAATAAATTTTGACACTCTTGAGTTCACTCAAACGATACATCTTTTGCTAGGAGGTTACAAAGAGGTTTAGATATAACACTAAATATTTTTATGAACCTCCTATAGAATCCAGCATGTCCTAAAAAGGATCGGACTTGTTTCGCAATTACCTTTCACCAAACAATGAGAATCAGGATCTCAAAACCAACCGCTCATATAAAGAAATAAAATAAAATACAATAACAATAAATATTACAAATAAGAAGAAAAAAATAAAATATTAAACACAAGTAAATAAAATAGACAAAACTAAAATTAAAACAAAATAAAGTTAGATTAGTAATGTAAGATTAGTCAATGTTAGATTATATAATAAAAAGTTAATAAATAAACAATATGAGTCTCAGCCTTTCATGAAAATAAAAAGTGAATAATAAATAAAATAAAACAAGTTAGGAGGCTTAACCTTCCATGAAAATAAAAAAATGAATAATAAATAAACTAAACTAAGTTAGGAGGCTTAGCCTTCTATGAAAATAAAAAGTGAATAATAAATCAAATAAAACAAGTTAGGAGGCTTAATCTTCTATGAAAATAAAATAAACAAACAAACAACAAAAAAACTATTAATTTCACTTCCTTAGCAATGGTGCCCAAAACTTGACATGTCCAGAATATATGAGTTTATTCTCAAGTGTAGGATTGTCGAAGTAATTAATAATTTGATGAGAACGGGGTCGATATAGAGGGAAGTAGAATTACAATTATAAAATATAAACACTTTTAAAGACAATTAATGAAATATAAGATGTTTACAAATATAAATTCAATTATCCAATTAAAATAAAAACTAAGGTTAAGGGATCCACTCTTGTCATAAGAAGTAAGAATATATTTAACTCTTTTTATAATTCAATTGGAATTCTCACATAAAGGAGATTCCAACTGAAAAATATAACAAGTAAAGTTCATCATCATTTATATATTAATTAGTATTTATTTCTTTCAATTATTATACATCAAATCTTATAAATGGGTTCAAGTATTTATTATGCCAATTTTTATATTTGTCTACAATAAATCAAGACTCCCACTTTACAAGAAAAGGTATATACACCAAATCTTGTAAATGGTTTCAAGAATTTATTGTATCAAGTATAAAGTTTGTTAATAATAAATCAAGAATCACCACTTTAGAAGAAAGAGTATTAATTTTACAAATAAAATAAATACATCATATATAAATTTGCATAACTTAAGAATGAAGCATTAAATTCATGAATAAGTGTTAAGCATATCTTATTACCTTACCAAGAGTTTCACCCTTTCACCTTAGCATAAAAAAAAATTATTTGGACATAATAAAACTAAAGAAAAAGAAAAGAAATGGAAGAAGAAATAACATGACTTAATAGTAAACAAGAGAAATAATATTACAAAGAGATAATACAAATAACAAGTATTTTGACCTAAATTCTAACTCTTTAATTACATGCTTTAAGCATAAAAAAAGTCACCTATTTATAGAAAAACATGGATAAATCGAGACAAATTTGGAGGGAACCACTTGGATGATAAAAGTCAAGAATGGTGGCAAAATAATTTGCATTGATTATCACTAATGCACCAATTTGATTATCTAATTTGGAATTGATGTGATTCAAATTAGTTGTCACTCAAAACATCAAAGTTGTAGATCAGTCTCTTATCTTTTCAAATGGAGTTATCTCATATATATTAGATACATATTTCTATAGTTATGGGCCAAATACTAATGACTATCCGAACTAGGTCTGTACTACAATCAGTTCTGCTTTAGGCTATTGTCAGCCTCTAAACACTAGAATTAAAATATTTTGTGAAATACAATATGTTAGCCCACTGAGTCAAATTTTCAGAGGATTAAGAATCACTCTAATTGGATCCTTAGGTAGAAAGTTATGCCAATTTTACCGAACCTACCATAAAATAGTTAAAAAATAATTAAGTACAATATTGCAAACAAACTTAAGTTAGGGGGGTTAAAGACAATAGTAATGCAAAAAAAAAATGATATAAAACCCTTATTAAATGTGTAATTTCAAGTGTTCATCAACCACCACTAGTGTTCTTCCTCTTTTTATATTGCTTGGAGAAAGACTGCTTAGCTTCAGTAACATTTTCCTCAAACTTTTGGGCTTATCTGATATAGCCTTAAAAGTTTGCAATTCATTAAGTAGCTGAGTCATAATATATGAAAGCTTGTTTATAGTATAATTTATTTTGAACTGCGAAAATGCTAGAGTAAGAGACTCTAGAATGATGCTGACTTGGGTCTTATTATCAATGGTGGCTCTATGGATCTCTGCCTGATGCTCGCGCCTCAGAACTCTTTTCTTCATTTTAGCGTTCATATAGCTACGAGTAGCTTTATAGCCGCTTTGTTCTAACTACTGGCCAAACATCGCTTAGAGAGAATCTCATATCTTATATGCAGTTTCTAAGTGCTCGTGTTTTATTCTAAGCACATTGCTTATGCTGGCAAGCAAATAGCAACATGCCTTATTATTGGCCTTTATCCATTTCTCATACTGCTCTCGTACATTACAATGAGCATTGGCTGTAGGTTTTGGTGGACACTCTTCCATAAAAATGAACTTTTGGTCCACACAGATCAGTACAATATTTATATTGCTTTTCCATTTTATAAAGTTATCACCAATTAATTTTGCATTTGCTAAGAAGGCTATGATAGGGTTTATTCCATACATCATTCTAAAATAAATAAAGCAATTTAAAAAAAACTTGAATAAATATCATAGTGATTTTTGGAATAGTAATCATATGCATGAGTGCATTTATTTAAACATATAAATTTATATTAATCCATTATTGTTCAATTTAATAATTAATATGCCATTATAAGGTAGGTCACATTATTTAAATTAAAATTGAGACTATCTCAAATTAATAAAAAAAATTTAAAATATCTCATATTTTTATTTATCTATTAACTATTATTTATTTTCGGTCAAGATATGATTAACCTCTTAATTATATCTTTGTAAGTGTAATCCAATATTTCAAATTAAGATGACTTAACTCAAAAAAAGCCACCGTAGGGCCGGTCAATTATGAAATACATCACTTAATCCTATCTCTAGGAAGGCAATCTTGTTATTGAAATAGGCGGACACCCTTCGTAGGGAGGACGAAATCAAAGCGTTGCAAGGCGCCACCTATATCTCATAATGTTGTGCTAATAATGAAAACAGTAGGTTCATTGTCATGTACCCTCTCTCACTCACTATTTTTTAACTATATATTTTTATAATTTATAAAACATCTTATGTTTTATAACATCAGTAAATTATTATATCTCATATAACAAATTACTAAGTATAGTTAATTAATCTTAATAAAGTCCAATCCTATTGGGCCTAGGTTCATTAATCTAACTATTCTTATAAAATAGGCCTAATAATTTTAGTGAACTTAGTTTTTCAATTATTAGATTAATTATTTATTTTTATAAATAATAAAAAATAATAATTTTATTAATAATTTTTTAAGTAATCCTAAATCAAATTATTTAATTTAGGTTATCTAGAATAATGTAAAATTACCAATTTAATTATTAAATCTAATTTCACATTATTTGATTAATTATACAAGTTCTAAACATACTAATCAATCCACTAATTTAATCTTATTAATTATAATATGTCATAATAAAAAACTATTTAAATTTTAATTATGGCATATATGCATATCATATTACAATAATATGAGGGGGTACAAATGCATGGCATGTGATTATGCATAATCATATTATAATTTATCATATAAATAAATAATATAAATTAATATTTAATATAATTTTAATCGGGTCTCTTAAGATTTTAAATTATAACCCATAAAAAAAATAAATAAATTATATAAAAGGTATAGGCACGCAAACTCAATTGTATGTGCTCTTTTAATAAAAAAAAGAAAAAAAACAAAGTTCAAGAGTTAGACTATTTTACAAAATATACAATGAGCCTATAAATTTAGTCTATTTTCTTTGTAATTTTATGTATATGGGCTTAAAAATTTTTCGTAGACCCATTATATATTTTGCAAGATAGTTCAACTTTTGAAAAAAAATTTTTTTTTTTTGTTTATATAAAATTCAAACATCAAAATCAAATTTTATTTAAACTTCTTTAAATTAAAAAAATAAAAATAAAATTCCTTTGTTGCTCTAACCCACCTAGGACAACAACCTTCACTCTATTGCTATAGTGGCCGCCGCCATAAGCTACTGCTTGAACCATGCCCTCTGTCATTGCAATTGGCGTATTGCCATTCTGATTTGTTGATCAAATATTTAAAAATGAGCAATTCGCTTAAAAGAACAATAATTTGTTCTTTTGTGCGTGGCAAAAGTCATCCTTCTAGGATGACTTTTGTCTTCTTTATTTTCTTTTTCCTTTATATATATATATATATATATATATATATACACAAACGGGATCATGACGGCATTGTGTCTTTTCTTCTTCTCAATTAATTTTTTTCTTTAACTTTTTCCGTTTTTCTTTGTCTTCCAAAGACCACCAAAAAGTTAAAAACACATATTACAAAAAATTCTATATCCTTTTATAGGTTTACATAACTTTGATCTAATAAAAAAAATTATAATCAATTTTAAAAAAACATATAGTTAACGTCTAAATAATCTATTCACAAAATAACCATTCATTATATAAACAAAAAATAAAAATACAAGTACTCACTCTTACAAACATATTCATAAATCATGATTTAAATAAAATAAACTATAACACTAAAAACATATATTTAAAAAACCATCGCTTTGATACCAGTTATTAGAAAGTTATTGTTATGACATTTATAATGTAGTGGAATAAAAAACAAATTCTTTAATTTTTGTTTTCATTAGATAAAAAACACTTTTTATCTAAAGATCTTATGAATACATTAATTTAATGTTAAAAAAATAAAAAATTAACAAGAACATACTTTGAATTCACGCCAAATTTTCTTCCACCAAAGAATTCCAAACCAAACTTCTTATTCTACAGTAAAGAAGAATAGGCTTCTAATTTTTTCTTCTAAGAAAAAATGTATCCTGCATTTTTTTCTTTTACTTATGTGTGTTGTGTTTTATTTTGACTAGTCTTCTCATTTTAAAATAATAATTTAATTAATAATATTTACTAATTAAATTATTATCTCTTAAAAGAAGACCAAATTTATGTAAACCACATAGAGTCCTACTCTTTGTGGTTAATATATAATACCCAACATTTGAACATTATTAGTCTTTTATTAAAACGAAAACACTAAATTAAAATAAAATCTTTTGATAATTTCAAAAATTATCCTTAAGATTTTATTTATTTAATTTCTGAAATTAAACATTTAATTATATTTGGATAAGATCTTATTTATATTAATTAATTCTCAATTAACAAATTGTATCCAAATATAAAATATACGTATTTGAAAACTATTTTTTGAACACAAACAAACACAATCCTTTTTAATTATTTAATGTAATAATGAAAGAGGTGATATTAGGGACCTATGGACTTACAATTTCAAACTCCAATAAATTTTGAATAATTAATTAATTCCAGTGTTATTCCACTAAAAACTTGTAATTGCACTCTTGAAATTGTAAATATAATTTACTAAAAAAACTTATAGCAGTCCATTAATTTAAGCACTACATGCAATTCAACCTTCCATAGATGGTTTATAATTAGAGCCAGATTAATTATTGTTTTACCCATCTACTTATTTCTTTATCCTTAAGTACCATTAATTCACTAGTGAACAGTTAATTTGTAACATTATTACAAATTAAGCCCTTTAACTGTTTAATTCTAGAATTAATCCTTAATAGAACTTTCTTTCTAACTTTCATTAGGAATGAATGGATTGGGTATTTGTAAATCATATTCCCAACTATTTATCTCACTATGACACCAAAATATAAGTTTTTAGTCTGTTCTTTAGATAAACCGTAACAAGTATTTCAAATGACATAATATGACAAACAGTAGTTTATGATCACTCAAGATTAAAGTTAATCTGTATATGATTATCAGTTGACGTTATTTGAATTCTTAATTAACAACAGTATTTTACATAAGAATTCAAATTACGTCTAGTCCAGTTTTCTATAATCATATTATATATAATACCTCCACCATAATATCACTACATTAGTGATCTGGATAAGATCACTCAATTTTAAATGTCTATGGACAGTACTAGTAATATTTAATTAAAGATCTCAAATTTTAATTAATTTATTATAAACTTTTCTGTTTATTATCCATAACTTTAATCCTCTTATATATAACAATTATATACTAAAGTTATTGTTACATAAATAAACAAGGGATTTTATGATATTTATGTCATAAAATTATGAACACTCATCAAGTATGAAATTATAACTTTATTAATTTCATAAAAACAGTACAAGTACATACTTTTAGGGCCTTATTCCTAACACCAAATTAGTTTCAGAAGAGGATAATGAAATTTTGATGTCCCCTCCTTTAACAAATGAGGTTTGTTCGGCCATATTTTGTTTAGATCCTTCTTTTTCTCTAAGCTTAGATAGTTTTTCGAGGTCTTTTTTATCAATAATGTTGGGAAATAATTAAAAGGGATATAATGGCTGGGGTTCAACAATTCTTTGTACAGGGTTATTAACCTTAACTTAAGCTTTATTGTCTTGATCCTAAAAGTTGTGGATGTAGTTCAGATTAGTCAATTCAAACCAATTACCTTGGGGAATTTTTTCTCAAAATTCATCAAGAAGATTAATGCAGACAGGTTAGCTATGTTAATGCCTAAGTTGGTTTTAGAGAATTGAAAGGCTTTTATCTAGGCGTCACATTCATGATTGTATCTCCATGGTTTTGGGAGATATTAATATGTTGGATAAGAACTCTTTTAGTGGGAATATTAAATTGAAGTTAGATATTACAAAAGTATTCAACATTTTAAACTGAAGTTTTCTTCTCCATGTGCTTTATAACTTTAGCTTCAAAATTCTATTTTTGTTAATTGGATTTCTATTATCCTAAATTCAACCCGCCTCTCTATCATGATTACTTGCTCCCCTCATGGGTTTGTTTGTTGTGGTAGGGAGTAGGTTAAAGAGACCTACTATCATTTCTTTTTTTTGTTCTTAGAGAGGATGCATTCTCCAAAGATATTCAACAATTAATTGATGTTAAGCTTATGACCCCTCTCTCGGCTCTAGAGGTTGCATGGTTCCATCTTATATCTTATATACGGATGACGTTTTCTATTTTATAGAGGTGATTATAAGTCTATTCTTTTTTTAATAGGTTTTATGTCTTTCCATAGTATAGCTTTTGGGCAAGTTATTAATGCAGAAAAAAGTCCATTTTTTGTCAGGAAATCAGTTATTCATTGTTTTAAAGAGATCTCATTCATTCTCAGTTTCTCTCAAGGAGGTTTTTCTTTCAACTATTTTAGGTGTCGCATTTTTTAAAGGTTCTCTGCGCAATCATCATTTACAAGGCTTAGTACACATGTGCTCACCTTAGTGGTTAGAAAGGTAAACTTTTTTCTATGACTAAGAGTATAAGTTAGTTCATATAGTGTTTCAAAGCATTCTTTTGCACAGCTTCAAAGTATATAAATGGCCATCTTCTCTCATGAACCATTTACAAAGTTGGGCCAGGAATTTTGTTCCTTGTGTTGAAGGAGTCACCATTCTCTTCGTAAAATTAGGTTAAAGCGAAGAACTTTAGTCAAGTTCAACCTTGAACCCGAACCTCTTTATGCAACGAAATATCCTGTATGTTAAGAAAAATAGCAAGAATTCAAAGTAGATAATAAATAGCACAACACAATCATTTACGTGGTTTGGCCAATTGCCTATATCCACAGTGGATCCAGGATCTATATCCGCGGTGGATCCAGGATCCTAACATCTTTTATTAACTTCTTAGAGATTTTACAAGAAAAACTCAATGAAGAACCTTAAAAAAAACCTAATGTTTACTATATCCTTACTCTACCATGAGCAATGAATACCCAAATGATGGTTCCACTTAGCGCACACAAGCACTTAGTGTTTACCAAGTTCTTCCCTTCTTTTAGAATCTCTCTTAATGCTTGATATAAACTAAAGGGTTTACAAATATCTATATAGGGGTTATCTCATACCTACTAACTTTATTTCTTATTGGAGTAAGATTTTACTTGTTTTGAAAGTTCAAAACTTCTCAAAACTTAAAAATCCAGAAAAAAAATAAACTTCTCCCACTCTTGTGCTATGACGCTGGCCCCTCTTTCTAGCTCCGCATTTTTTTCTCGCTTTTTTCATGTCTTTGAGTCCCATTTTGCTTTTCTCTTTATGTCATATACGTCCTAGACTTTTTCATTCGTGTTTCACATGTTCTTGAGTTCTTGTAACTCTCATCTTTGATATTCATCTTAATATTTGTCAAAACAAGATTGTTGAATTACCAAATCTCCAATAAACCTTTTCTTGATTCAAAATCTTTCAAATAAGACGGCTTCTGGATCCAATCTACACCAATACTCTATCACCTAGAGTTGAGTCTAGTTAAGTTTTCACCAAGACTTAACTTTCTTCAAGCTAATGACTTTGGTCTCTAACGGCATTCATGTACTCTGCATAGGGTATGGTTGTGTTGCACTCCTTTTCAACTCTCATTACCTTGGTGAGTATAGTTGGGAGGTCGCCTAGTGGTCTGCATTACCCCAACACTCCACGTTAGGCCACTCAAGGCCATCTTCTTGAGCACAAAAAGCCCAACATTGTGCTTCCCACTTTCAAACCTTATAGGTCCTTTCTCTACCCTCATTTTTTCTTTTTTCGCTCTAACTGAATACCTTTCCTCATCGATCTTGCCTAGGGATACCAAGTTCCTACTCAGATTAGGAACATGCCTTATACCATGTAAGTCCTTAGTTTCTCCACCTTGCATTTTCAACCTAATGTCACTAACTCCCATGATCTCACAAGTTATACCATTCCGCATTAGAGCTTTACCTCTCTTGGTTTTATAGTTGGTAAACATCAATCTGTCGGGACATATATGGATGCTACACCCTGAATTTAGTATCTACTTACCAACATTCTTTTTACTTGAGGCTACCAATGTGTTTACAACTTCGGTATCTTTTCCAAGAGTACTGATTGCAGCCCACCCTCCTTAGCCTTTTGATTTTGGACAATCCTTCACAAAGTGTCATTCTTTATTACAAAGGAAACACTTCTTGGATCTCTGCCTCGATTGGTTGCTCTTCTTTTCTTGTGCAAGCAATGCTCTCCACTCTAGGACTCATATCTCTTTGTCAATATTTTTGCTTTCAATGATGCCTTGACGTCATTCACCGTTAAGGACTCCTTACCATATAGCAGTGTATCCAAAAAGCTCTTATAGCTTTTTGGCAACGAACTTAATAAAATTATGGCTTTATCTTCGTTCTCAGTCTTGATGCCAAATTGCTCAAGGCATATGATGATCTTTTTAAACTCGTCAATGTGAGCATTCAATAAAAATCCCTTGTGCATGTTTAACTGATGTAGTTTCTTTTTAACAAAAAGTCTATTTGCAAGAGACTTTTTCATGTATAATGCATCGAGTCACCAACTTTTCTTAATACTTTATCACTCAATGCTATGATTATAGTGTTGTGAACTTTTTTCTAAATCGTGTCTCAATTTTTCTGTCCAAACTTTGAGGTTGTCGTTTCTTCTCTAGATGAAGAACTAACTTCCTCAAGACTAAGTCTAACCCTTCCTTTACTAGTAGAGCCCTAAAATTTTTCCTTCAAAGATTGAAGTCATTCATTTCATTAAACTTCTTTATTTCTTGCATGATTATAGCTATGGTTTAAATACCCCAGGTATGTATTATCGAACCTTAGCTCTGGTACCGGTTTGTTGAAGGAATCACTATTTTTTCCGTGAGATTAGATTAAAGCGAAGAACCCTAGTCAAGTTCAACCTTGAACCCTAACCTCTTTATATAGTGAAATAACTTGTATATCAAGCAAAATAACAAGAATTCAAAGCAGATAATAAAGAGCACAATACAATCATTTAGGTGGTTCGGTCAATTACCTACGTCCATAGTGGATCCAAGGATCCTAACCTCTCTTATTAAATCTTTAGAGATTTTACAAAGAAAACCCAATGAAGAACCCTCATTAGGACCTAATGTTTAATGTACCCTTACTCTACCACGAGCAATAAACACCCAAATGATGGTTCCATCCTAGCGCACACAAGCACTTAATGTCTATCTAGTTCTTTCATTCTTTTAAAGTCTCTCTTAACGCTTGATCTCAACTAAAGGGTTTACAAGTGTTTATATAAGGGTTATTTCATGCCTACTAACCCTATTCCTTATTGGAGTAAAATTTCACTTGTTTTAAAAGTTCAAAACTTCTCAAAACTCAGAAATCTGGAACAAAGTAGACTTCTCCCTCTCTAGCGCTGCAACACTAAAGTCCTGGTAATGCGGCCCTGAGCATGTTGCTCCTAGAGCTGAGGCACTAGGGACTTGGAGCCGCAGCCCTGGGTTTCTGATCTAGGTGCCACGATGCTCAGCCCTAGGTGTCGCGGCGCTGGCCTCTGTTTCTAGCTCCAAACTTTGTCTTCACTTCCTTTGCGTCTTTGAGTCCCATTTTATTTTTCCATATATGTCCCATATATTTTTGACTTTTTGTGACTCTCTTCTTTAATATTCATTTTAATTTTGGTTCAAACAAGATTGTCGAATTATCAAATCTCCAATACTTTGAGTGATCCTTTGGCTTGGAAAATGGTGTCTAACTTCCTGGAGCAAATTCTGCACTTCAAATACTGAAGGTAGAGTTGGTTTACATCATCTTGACTTTCTTAATAAATCTTGTCTTCTTAAATTAGTCTGGGACATTTAGCAATCAAAGACTTCTAGCTCAATATATCTTTGGAGTAATGATTTTATAGAGATCAGAAAATCCTATCAATGTTCATCCCTTTGGGTAGGTTTTAACTCAGTTTTACCTTATTTCTACAAAAGTATCGTGGATTATCGGGAATGGTTCTTCAGTGGACTTTTGGATTGATGCTTGGCTAGACACTCCGTTTCTATCTCGTGTTTTTTAAGATTTGCTTGGTCTTTCTATTTAAAGTGAAAGATGTTGTTGAAGACGGCTGCTGGACATTATGTGCCTCATTTTTCAAAGTCTTTCCACATGTTTAAAAGTAGATCGATAATCTTCTTCTTCTAAAGTCTAGGGCAATTGAAGATAAACTCATTTAGAATTTTGCAAGGGATGGAATTCTGACTTTGCGTGAGAGTTATGATCTTGTTAGACTTTGAAACACTTTTTAACCAGACCTTCATATCTGTTGGGCATAGTTTTATTTTGCCAAAGGTGAGTACTTTCATGCGGCGCTTCTCCATTTCTACCTTTCAGCGGATGATCTTCTTCGTTCTTGTGGCATTTGCATTGTGTAGGCTTGCCCTTTTTGTTAGCGAAACTCATTAGTTATAGATTATATTTTTTGTTTCCTGTCCTTCTATTAGCTCTGTTTTGGATTGGTTTTGCTCTTTGTTTTAGATTAAGCTCCCAAATCTTCAAATAGTTTCAGAACTTTGGCATGTATTTCTTCGAAAAGTGTTAGCCCTCTGCTTTTCAACTTATGATTCCTGTTTGCTCCTTACTTCTTCTATGCAACCTGGAAGTTGAGTAACCGTTTGAGATTTGAGTCCTTTCAGTCGAAGAGCCTGAGATCAGATGTCTTGGCTTACATTCGTCACATTGCCGAATTATACCCAAGTTGTGTTTCTTTAGGAGAGGATCGTTCTACCTTGAATGCTTTGGGTATTCCTCCAAAGCTTGGTCGAGGCCCAAAAATTTCTATCTTATTTTCCTCCTTTGGATTGGATTAAGGCTAACACAGATGAGCTCTTCAAGGGTAATCTTGGGTGAGCAGCTTATGGAGTTATCTTTCAGGACGACTCAGGATCTTTTCTGGGTGGCTTTGCCTACCCTTTAGCGGTAGAGAACAAATTTCGTTGAGGTTATAGGGGGCGCTCTTGGCCATTAAAATTGCTTTCGCTCGTGAGTGGCACAAGCTTATTCTAGAATGTGTCTCTCACTTGGTAATTCATTTGCTCTCTAATAGAGTTACTTACTCTGTGGCTGCTCGTGCTAGATGGATGAATTATAGGAAGTATCTGACTTGTATGGATTTTCGTTTTATTCATACTTTTAGGTAGAATAACTGTATTGCTGATACTTTGGTAAACATTGGTTTGCATTATGATGATCTTACTTGATAGATTCAGGCTTCGACAGCTATTAGCTCGCTCATTTTCAAAGTTGCCAATGATTGCTCTAGTTACAAATTTCATTAGCTTTTGCTTTCTTTCAAGACTTTTTATCTATAGTCTTTTTCCTTTGCTTCTACTTTGTTCAATTTCATGTTAAGGAGTGAGGCTCACTATATCTCACTGAGGTTGTACTATTTGATTTTGCTTTTGATAATATTTCTCTTCAGAGTTAAAATATATATATATATATATGTATATATATCACATGTGGATCCAAGCTACACTGGGGCTTAATTTGTTGATTGTAGTTTAGAACATATAAGTATTCTTTAGTAAGAATAAATGCATAAATAGTGTTAGGTTAAGGCCCACATATAAAAAACTTTAACTAATCTATATATATATGACTCATGTAGCAGGGTTGATGAAGAGATAAAAGCTCAAACTACTTAGTTCTTCAAAGTTTAATTTAAAATAAAACTCTTTAAGGTTTTCTTGCTGCAAAGTAACATAGAGTCCTTTTCGTATAAATTGTCCCTTATGTGAATTTATTTGAAGTGCACTAAAATTTTATCTTATTTAAATGTATTAATATTTATGGAATTATTATTTTTTTATTAAAAAGCCTTTAATAATACACTTAAATATATAATCTTACTAAGATAAGGTCGAATAGAATGTCTAAACAAAACCCTATAAGCTCTAAAAAGCCATAATTTACTCGCATTTCACAACAAATATAAACACCAACAAATATTATTCTTTGTCACACCTACACAAAAACGAATTAATTAAAAAATGAATATTTTTTTAAAAAAAGTGAGGTTTTGATCGGAGCAACTAAAAAACACTACTTCATTGAGATTTTTTTTTAAATAAAAAATTAGATGGAATAAGAAATTTTGCTCATTAAATATTTACTCTTGCCCTTGTTATTACTCGAACTCAAATGATCATGGGTGCAAAGCACATTCAAGATTATTTGAGTTCGTCCAGGAACTTTTTTTCTTAAAGGGTTAAATGGGGATAAGAAATTTTATCTATGAAACACTAATCCTTGCCCTATATTTTTATTCAAATTCAAGTGGTCATGACGCTAAATGCATTTACGATAAACTGAACTATGATTAATGGGCTTTTCTTATCTTTTCTTTTTTTTTTATTTGAAGGTTTTAGATGAGAGTGAGAAATCTCACCCACTAAAATACTTAACCCTTTATATACAAATCTTATTCGAACTTGAGTGGTCACCTGTGCATTGTATCTTAGCGACCCCTTAAGCTATATTTTGGAGGCGTTTTAATGATATAAATTTTATGATAAAAAAAATATTATATTAAAAGTTTGTAATAATAATTATCAATCAATTTTAGGAATTAGTATTTTGCATAGAATATATTGTAACAAAAATTAATCGTCATTCATCAACAGATTTTTATAATATGTATCAAGGGTTTGCGATAGAAAGAATCAGTAAACATCTTTAAAAAAAAATCAGTACAGAAAACTGAATGTGTAATTTTAGGATTTTACAAAAACTTGACATTTCAAAAATTTTGAAAATATAAAATTATTATTTTTAAATGTGAATCAATGTTGTGCTGCTACTTTAACTATTCTTTTTTCTTTCTATGCTTTGTGGTAGAATATGTCATAATATTTTTTGTTAATATTTCAAGAATTAATGTTTTGTGATAGAATGTGTCATAATGAAAATTAATCATCATTCATCAACAAATTTTGATACATAAACGTTTGTGATAAAAAAAAGAGAGTAAATATCTTTAAAAAAAATCAGTATAGAAAATTGAATGTGTAATTTTGGAACTTTACAAAAACATTGGTATTTTAGGGTTAGTAATTAAAACGATGCAGTTTTTGGCATTTCAAAATTCATAAAAATATAGAATTATTTTTTTTAAACGTGAAACAATTTCGTGTGGCTAATTTAATTTTTTTTCTTTTTATACTTTACGATGCAATATATCATAATTTGTTTTTTTGTTAATATTCAATATATCATAAAAACTAATCAGCTTATATTCGAACCTATGACCCCAAATCACAAAAACAATCAAAACTACATCTTTTAAGCAACATTTCTATTAATATTTATTAAGTTTAATTTATTTTCTAATATATTCATATTGTATTTATATTAAACCAAGTGTACATGAGCTAGCAAAACATATTTTTCCTCAGGTTTTTTTTGTTATTTCTCTGTTTCCGTTTCTGAAATTAAGCAAGTGATCTTGGTGGCAAATGATTTCTGCGGTGCATGTATATCATACGAAATGGAGTTGTTTCCTTTTAAAATCTCTAAGGCTGATTATATCGTTGCTACAATATTAACAAATGGAAAAAGTAATTATATTCTTCAATTACATGGATTCTTGATTGCATTAACATGATTAAAAACAATTATGAATCCTTTTTATATACATGTATTGCTTCTTCTTTATGTGTAATTTGTATTGGCATCTTTCTCACTCTGTTGCCTTTGCTTCGTGTAGGAACATGCGAATGTTGAGTTCGTTTCATTTCAGTAGCTTGACAAAATATCTGGTGTCCCCCTTCTGCATGCACTTTTGTTTCATTTTGTTAAAACGCTAACAACTAATAATATAAAAGAAGGAACTCCCTGAAGCATATAACAGTTAATAAGAAATATAATACAAATTCTTGATTTTGTTTTTTTACTTGGGGAGGGGAAATTGAACTTGAATCCTCTATTTTAATAAAGAAATACATTTACAAGCCTTTTACCACTGAATCATTTAAGCAAGTAACAAATTTTTAAGTTCATAAACATAATTCTCTTACTTTTAACTAGCACAAGATAGATTTTACATCTAGGAAATAACCCATCGTTCTTACAATGTTGAAAAATATAATTTGCAACTTGTTTATTCCGAGAGAGATGATTGCTAAGAGATGTAAACCACCATCATGGTTGTGTCATTTTCCCACTATAAATCAAGGACATCTATCCATTCATGATATGATACAACTCAAGCCCTCCTCAAATTTGATTTGGATCTTACAAAAACATGGGATTATCATGTTTCAAACTCATTTTAATTGATGTTTTGAGGCTACATGCCTAAACCAAAACACATGTACAAAAAAATATATAAAAATATGACAACTCACATAGCATGTATATTATGGGCCAATCTCAAAATATAAAAAATCAAATCATATTACACAAATAGAGTAGGGGGTCTACTATCAACCGATAAAATTACTACACCACTCAAGTAGAGTAAACTAAATTGATCTCACGCATGCACACGACAAATTATACTAAAAGAGAGAGTGCTTATTTGATAGTTTAAAAATTACTATATAATATCATAAAAATATAGTTATTCTAAATTATTTTAACCCTATACTTCATAAAATATGCTAAATATTAACATTTGTTTGTCTAAATATAAATTATGAATAAAATAAATGTAAAAACGTGTAATTAAATTATATAACTGTTGTATTAAAAATATAATATATATATATATCCACTCATAAATATATGTATCCACTCATAAAAGGTAAATTTTTTCAAATAATTCGCTTTTGCTATTTAAATGAAATTCAAATTTTCTAATACACAGTATCACAATAATACAAATCTATCCCCAAATTGAAATTAATAAAGGGAAATGATGATGTCATCGTTTATCAGTAATATAATATTATCATTTTATCATATCATCTATCACGTGTGCTATAATTTGTCATATAATATATAAATGTCAAAATTACATGATAGAAATATTTTATTACAAAATATGTTATAACCTTATGATAGAATATTTTTATCACATAGTAACTTTAACACTGTTAGCTGATAGATTTCATCTATCACTAGTTGGTAATTTTATTTTCAATAATAGAACAAATTTATCACAAACTATTTATTTGTAGTAGTGATTTTCTATCATAGAAAGCTTTTTTTAATAATGAAATAAGTTAAAAAAATTATAACATGCTTCTAATTCGAGGAGTTAGCATTTTGTTAAGATTTATGTTTTGTGATAGTTGAAAAACGTTGTGGAACGATGGTTTAAAATTTGGTGAAACTTGTTGTTTCTTTTTTTGTTGGTTTTTCGTTTTTATTTTCTTTTCTTTAATGTTGATTGTGGTCAGATTCTTGAAAGTGACCTACTGACTTACTTGTTAATACTGTATTTAGTTGTTTTATTTCTTTAATTTTTTTCATTAAAAAAAAAGGAGTGAAAGGTTAAAGAAATTTAGACATTTTGTACTATGATTCTTTGTAGTTTCTGTGTAATACTGTTGCTTATTAGATTTATTTTAAGTTTCTTCATTAGGACGTAGATATTACAACATGCCAAATAGCTGTAGATTTCTTTTTTGTAAAGTCCTCATTTTGCTGACTAGATATTTTTGGTATTTTATGTAATTTTTTACAAAATACTTTATTGATTTTTAAAATCTTAATAAAAGGTATTAATAGTAGTATGCTTTTCTTAGAAAAACAATAGTGGTGTGCTTTATTTTGAGCACTTTATGCGATTTTTTACAAAATACTTTATTGATTTTTAAAATCTCGATAGAGTGTGTTAATAGCATTAAAATTTGTCTTTAACATTATTATTTAGTCTTTACCAAATAGCTTGAACTTTTGAGTTGAGTAGTAAACAATATAGTATCAAAGCCAAAATCTGATACTATATAACCAAGGGGTTTGGTTAACGTGTCGGCTATTTATAGGTGAGATGGGATGTGCTTTGTTCTTAAGGATCCTTCGGTGACTTTCTCTTGAATGAAATGGGCATCTATTTCAATGTGTTTTGTGCAAGTATAAAAGACCAAATTTTTTATCATGTGAATGGTGCTCATATTATCACAGTATTGTATAGGAGTGTTGTATTATTGAATGCCGAAATCTTTGAGTAGAAATGTAATCCATGTGACTTCAGCAACAGTGGCAACCATTGAGCAATATTCAGCCTCGACATTGGATTGAGCTATGGTGGTTTGGTTTTTTGAACTCCATGAAATGCAATCGCATCCGAGGTAGACACAGTATCCTGAAGTGCTTCTTCTATTCATAAGACAACCTACCCAATCAGAGTAAAAAAAAAAAAGGCATAGAGTGTTGGTGAACTTTGTTGTAAAACACAAAGTCCAAATTTTAGGGTTCCTTTTAAGTATCGTAATATTCTCTTGATTGCCTTCAAATGTATTTTGGTTGGCGATTGAAAATGTAGACACACTTTTTTTACGACATGAGTGATTTCGGGTCGTGTAAAGGTGAGTTATTGAAGACTTCCTACAAGGGCTTGATACTCAATAGCATTGATAGGATCATTGTCATCATGACATGGTGTTGTTTTCGTTGCCATAGGGGTTTTAATGGGAGCACAATCTTGCATTTTTGCCTTTATAAGGAGATCCCTTGTGTACTTGGCTTGTGATAAGAAAATGTCTTTTTTAAATGGTGTAACTTCAATGCCAAGAAAATATCAAAGATTGCCAAGATCCTTTAATGCAAATTTTCGGCTCAGTGTGTTGATAATGGACTGAATGATCTTATTATTTTCTATGATAATAACATCATCAACGTAAATTAGAAGTAAAATAAGAGTAGTGTTATGGTTAAAAATGAACAATGATGGATCAACCTTGTTACAATAAAAATCAATAGTAAATAAGGCTTTTGATAAACATTCAAACCAGGTTTTTTGTGCTTGTTTGAGACCATAAAGGGATTTCTATAGTTTGCAAATGTATGATGGATACTTTGAGTCTTGAAACCCTGGTGGTTGATCTGATATACCCATTTTGATCCAATAATATTGACATCTTGAGGTCGAGGGACTAATTGCTAGGTTTGATTTTCTTTTAGTGCTTGAAGTTCTTCTTTCATTGCTTGGACCTAAAGAGGGTTCTTAAGTGTTGTCTTCAATCTTTTGGGTTCTATTCGTGAGAGGGAATTTGTTTGTAGGGCTAGGTTTTTGTTTTGCTTGAGTTTGTTTCGGGTTATCATATTATTATTATTTCTGGCTTGTGTGTTTTGTGGCATGTCTAGTTCTACTGAGAGTTGCTTGGTTATGTCTGGGAGTTCGTGAATGTTTTGAGAATGAATTTATATCATTTCATTAATATCATCAAGATATTACAACAGATGTCTTTGATACAACGATCAAAGAAATAACAGAATAAAAGAATTACATCTTGAGATCTGAGCCAAAACTCTTACAAAGAAGAGCGGCAGTTATACCCATCTCGGGTAATAACACAAACGGACTCTTTCAAAAGAAAGAGATATAAGACCTTTCCGTAGAAAGGGAAATACTGACCTTTCCGTAGAAAGGAAAATACAGATCCCTTAAATAAGGGAGAAATTATTGACCGCATAATTTAAACTAAAACTATCATCAAATCTACCCCTAATTAACAATAATAACCCAACAAACAGAAAGGTAAAATTGCTAAATCGACAGGGGTAGGGCACATAGGACAAATGAGCGGTTGCAATCGGTCGGAAACCAAACACGCCGGAAAACGGCCAAGGGACACGGGCGGTGCTTGGAGTTTGAGAGCGGCCAAATCCGATGGGACTCACCACCAGAACACCCACCGGACGCCAGCACAGGTGGCATGAAGATCGGCAGTCCCAAAGGCCGCCGAAGCGGCAGTGCTGTCCGGCGGAAGGGAGAAACAGGCGCCGCGGAAGGGGGGCTGATGGTGGAGCACACTGAGGAACCGCAGCAACCAATGTCGCTCCCGGCGGAACGATGGCTGGTCGGAACGAAGCAGAAGAAAAAACAGTGAATGGCAGCCCCGTGAGATCCGACTGAGGAACGAAAGTGCGGTAGTGTCCGGCAAGGGAGCAGAAGTACGTCGAGTGGTTGAGCAGCCGCAGAACATGGACGAAAGCACCTCGATCCCGAGCAGCTCGAAGGCAGCTGGCCATGGGAGCACAGCTGGCCACAGCACATACACGACCGCCAGCATAGTTCAAACGGAAACCACTCCTCAGACGGTCGCCCAGGCAGAACTAACATGCAGCAGTGCGCCGGGACGGGGCGCTGTGTTGTGAGGGGAGGAGCAGAATTGGTCGGCCGGCGGAGGAGAAGCCACGGCACCCGAAAATGTTGGCGTAAACCTGGTAGCTAAGGAAAGTGAGTTGTCCCGTCGCCAGAGGCGCTTGACCACAGCTGTGAAGGAGAAACCATGACACTGGAAAAGGTTGGCGTGACGGCGGCATGGAGACTCGACTGGGCCGATGCCGAGGGGTTATCGGAGGGAGAGGAGGGGGAGCCGAAATGGACAAAACCGAAACCTGAAAACAGAAAACAAGTTATAGCTAAAGGGAGAGGGAGACCTAGTGTGTGAAGGGGGGGCGGCGCCGCCGGAGAGGAAGCAAAAGCCTCCTCTCCGGCGAAAAATATTTGTGGCTCCAAAATCAGCATAAAATTGTTGATCATTGTCTTCTAAATTTACAGCTGCAAGAGCTTGAGATGTCTCCTCTTCATCAAAGTAATCATACCTGTGCCAACATTCAATTGCACTATGGCCCCGTTTCTTGCATATCTGGCAGACAATGTCCCTGTTGTTTACCTTTTCCTCATCTTTATTTGACTTTTAAGCTGTCTTTGAGGATTCATGGTTGTTTCGGGGATTTGAGCTTGGATTGGTGGCATGACTGGTGGTGTAGCCTCTTCCTCCAATGAGTTGAGGTCCTCTGCCACGAGAGCTGTGTCTGCCTCCCCATTGGTTTCGTCCTCTACCACGCTGACTGAGGAAAGTGTGGTTGTGGTCAATTCGAGTCTGTGTTCATGATTCTATAAGGCAACACTAAATTGTTTCAGAGTAGGAATTGGAGGTTTTGAGAGCATGGTGGTTTTAAAGTCTGCATATTTTGAGCCAAGGGCTTTGGCAATTTGGAAGACTTGATCTTCGTCACTCACAGGCTTGCCAATGGCAGTTTGATCGTAGATGGTCTTGAACCTTTTGAGAAAATCTTTTAGTTTCAAGGACCCCTTTTTGAGTGAGTATAGGCTATCTTTGAGCCAAGTCTCTTGTTCTTTTGTGGCGGGCAACGTGCATTCCTTAATGGCGAGCCAGACCTATCGAGAGTTTTTGGCTCTGATGATCATACTCAGGACATCTTCGGACATCGGCCCCCTAAGTAAAGTCATAAGTAGTCCATCATTATTTGCCCATAAAGCAAACTCAGGATTTGGTGTTTCTATTTCATTGTTTTTGATAGTTTCAGAAGGAACACTATCATCAACAACATTGTGTTCAAGAGCAAGTGCATGGATGAGTGGAAGAACTTGAGACCTCTATAATAAATAATTATTTGAGGTGAGTTTTATAGAGATAAATGCAGAACATTGATGGAAAGATTGAAGGGTGGGTTCAGTTTTGGAGCTTGATGCCATGGGCTCTGATACCATAAAGAAGTCTAGGTACAAGTTGAATTTTTTGAAACAAAAAAACAGCGTTGCATCTCTCTATTTCAACTAGGATACATATACGGAGATAATACAATGAAGAGAAAGGAATTTATGTAGCCGTTGGAGTCAGCCTTGATGACGAAATTCCATTGGCCATAGCTGTACACATTGCCATTCATGCTGTCCGATAATCTTGGTTATATGTTGCTTTATTTGTAATTTGAGGATCACGGGAATTATAGTTTTGAGTAATCATTGTGTTTGTTTATGAGATATTTTGTGATAAGTTTGGCAAGTGTTAGGATGGAAAGGTAAAGTTTTTATATGGAAGAAGGTCTTTATTGTTTCCGGATTTTGTGTTTTAGTTGTATTCAAATTCTTCCTTGCTTTTGCTTGAGCTGTCCCTTTCTTGAGTTATTTCCGAAGTTAATTTCACTTGAGACGTTTTCAAAATTGCTTGAGCTGTTTCCAAAGTTGTTTGAGCTATTTTAGAAACTGCTTGAGCTGTTTTGGAAAATGGTGTTCGACTAATATTCTTGTCAATAATAATTCTCACTTGGCAAGATTTATTTCTTTTCTTTTGTTTTAATTTTGATTTTTTTTTTCCTCTTAATTTTTTTTAACAGGGCATATGATAATATTGACTCAACACTAATAATAACTCACGACTGAGCAATGTTTTTGTTTTATTTTGTTATTTGTTTTTTAATTTCATTCAATAGTGTGATAAAAAATCAAGATAAATCAATATTTCAATTTAGTTATTTAGTTTAAATTTATTTATTTTAATTTAGTTATTTAATTTAAATTAATTTATTTTCTTTATTACAAAGCATATGATCATCTTTCTTTTTATATTTTTATTTCAATTCAATCTACTAAGTACTTATATTTTAATATATTTTAAGTATGGGTATAACTCAATGAATGAGAATTCTCTCCAAATCCGACATTTTATCTTAACAATAGACTTTGTAGAGAATAATACAAAGTAATATATATATATATATATATATATATATATACATACCTAGTTATTGTCACACCAAATTGTCAGTCATTCTAATAAAAAATCTATTATCATTTTACAATAAATACAATCCTTAGTCACAATTGAGGTTAAATTTCTGAGACCGCTCAGTGGCTAGATACGATTGATTGTAGCAAAATATTATTATAACATGGTAAGTCATAAAAATGAGCTAGCTTAGGTTTGGTAACTAGATTTCAACATCTTCTCCGTTGAGTCAAGAGTAAGAGTCTATTGTATATCTAAAATGCTCATGGAGTCTAAGGGGTTCAGTGTTATGAATTTGCGTTGAAAGCGCTGGTCTTCAAGCACCAAATAAATTTAATTTTAATCTATGAGGGTGTGACAATTGGATTGCATAGTATAAAATGTGAGAACACTATTTTGAGTAATTTGGTACATTTTTATACACGTTTTTAGGGGGTGTATAAAAACTAAAGTTTCAAGTTATAAGAACTTTTATGTGAATAACTAGGAGAAGGCTTCATAAATACTTCTTCAGTGAGATTACTATTAAAGAAAATATTTTTGACATCCATATAAAATAATGTCCAACCACGAACAGCAGCAACAAATAATAAACTTCGAGCAGAAGTAAGTCTAGCAATTGAGGCAAAAGTTTCTTTATAATCAATTTCATATTCTTAAGTAAAGCCTTTTGCAATAAGACGGGCTTTATAACGCTCAATAGATCCATCAGATTTGGTCATGATTTTGTACACCCATTTGTATTTAATGGTAGTTTTATTAGATATAAGAGTAATAAAATCTCAAGTATGTGACTTCTTAAGAGCATGCAATTCTTATATCATTGCTTGTTGCTAAACAGGATTAGAGCTAGCGTCAGAATATGATTGAGGCTTAAATAAATAAAGAGTAGTAGAGACACAATGATAATCACAAAGTTTAACAGGAAGTTCTCTTACCCGAGACGAACGACGAAGAGAAAGTGTAGAGGATGCCTCAAGAATGTCGAGAGCAAATCCTTCAGACGAGGTAGAAGGCTCAGAAACAGGTATTGTTTTAGTAGATTTGCCTGTATGAAACTCGGAAGAAATATCTGTAGGTGAAGTATTGGGAAAAAGATCAACAAAATTATTTGTAAAACATTGTAACATAGGAGGAGATACAGATTTGAAGTTAAATATTGAGGAAAACATCGTATGCTCGAGAAAGACTACATGATTAGAAACACGAAAATAATCAGATATAGGATCCCAACACCTATAATCTTTATGTTATATCTCATATCCCACATCCCAAGCAGCAACATAATTATGTACGTGGCTTGAGTTTAATGTGCTTATATTTTTGAAGTAAGACAAAACAAACACAACCAAATACTTTGACGAGTTTGTAATTAGGTGGAGTTCTATAAAAACGCTCATAAGGTGACTTGTTCTCTATAACAAGAGAAGGAACACGATTAATGGTAAAGACAACAGTCAAAACAGCTTCTCCCCAAAACGTTCAGGACAAGAGGAAGAGATAAGAAGAGCACAAGTAATGTCTAAAATATGTTTGTGTTTACGTTTGGCTCTCTTATTTTGTTAAGATGTACCAGGACAAAACCTTTAACATATAGTACCATTTTCCTATGGAAGATTTAGAAAGTCAGAATCTCTATACTTTATGTTATTATCAGTGTGGAAACCTTAATAGGACATGAGAACTGAGTTTTAACTCATCTGAGCAAAGTCTCGTTAAATTTTAGTAAATTCGGATAGTTGTTTCATAAGAAACAACCAAGTTTATCGAGAATAGTTATCAACGAAGATCACAAAATATTTAGATTCTCTCATTGTGGCATTTGGAGAAGGACTCTATATATCATAATGTACAAGATCAAACGTAGCATGAGAGACAATAGTACTATTATCTAAAAGTAAAAGTGGTTATTTAGCTAAAGAAAATGTAAGACAATCATCTTTATTATCAGAAATAATACCTAATTGACCACTAGATACTAGAGATCGAATGCGATTGACTGACGCATGATCCAAACGAGAGTGCCAAATATATAATGAAAGCATTGAAAAGGTAGATGCTACAGATGAATGATATAAAAATGATAGATCCAAAGAAATATGGTCATACAGACGTCCAACCTTACGGCCTGTCCTAAGCGTCTAACTGATCTTTGGATCCTGCATATAATAACCAGAAGCAGTAAACAAGACATTAAGATCAAGTTCGCATAATTGATCGACAGACAAAAGATTTAATATAAGGTTAGAAATAAAAATAAAAAGTGTTAGATACAGAGAGATTAGGGCCAAATACTTAACCAACATGATTAACTTTTATGAAAGAACCATTAGCAGTTTAAATAGATGTAAATAAGAATTAAGAGTTTTAGAGGAGAAAATTGAAAGATCAGAAGTCATGTGATTGCAACATGCAGAATCAAAATACCAAGAAGAATTACTTGAAATATTAGAGGAAACAAAAATCAAGAGTTTACCAGAATTAGAAAAGAATAAACGGAGTAAAGATTTAAGATTACTAAATGAACCATTTGTACTATCCTGTGCAGTAGTAACAGTAGACCCTGTAAAAGTAGTACCTTGAGATAGTCCTAGTATGTGGCACGGCTCAGGTAGAGTAGAATCAGTAGAACAATACTGATAAATATCAAATTTATCCATAAATCCCAGAATATGTAATTGTGATCCTTCCACTAATGACAACTTAGTCTCTAAATATTTAATAATTACAAGTTAACCCCAAATTATAAGAATTACAAATTGACCCCTCAACTTTAAATAATTATAAATTAGTCCTTAAATTTTTAATAATTATAAATTTCCCCATAACTTTTAGTAATTATAACTTGACCACAACACTTTTTAATAATTACAAAATAACCTTTATACTTTTTTAAAATTGTAAAATGACCCCTAAAAATATTATCATTACAAACTAGTCCAAAAACTTTTGAAAATTACAAAAATACCCCAAAAGAATAAAATATTACTATTTGACTTACAAATATTAAAAACTTTGCAAATGGTCCTAATGCAAAACAGTAGACTTCAAGTGGCGCGCCCGGTAGTTTTCAACCTCTAATTGGAGTAAATCTGGCACGTTTGAATGATCAGTGACTGAGGATTCTTTTGACTAGGGCAGTGTCGATCACGTTGTCGTGTAATGACTGGGATCTGAAGTAGTAGTGACCGACGATAATGACCTTCTGAGGGCCCATCTGATGGTTTCCGACCTCCGATTAATGCATTATTAGTGGCATTGGAATAGCCAGAGTTGTCTAAGTATTTTGGTATGGGCGGTGTCTAACACAACAATCTTTCGACAATTTTCGACGACTCTTCAACTAAACAAAGTGACAGTAAAAAAATCATAACTTTGATACAATGAAAAAAACATAAAAAAGAGTATATTTCAATGTATCAAATAATATACAAAGTTTGCCTTTATATGTGCTTAAGACATACATAATATAAAATAATATTTATATTAATAATATATATAGTAAGAGAATATTAAAAAATTATTTTAAAATAATTCTTTAATAGATAGAGCAACAGTCACTTAAGTATAATATGTACAATAATTTTCAAAAACTCTTTTAACTCTTACAGAGAGAAAAGTCACAATTTTCATTTTTTTAAATCAAATCCACAATCTTGTTTGTTCCGAATTTTATACAAGTCACATGTTAGCCATACAAATTTTGACTCTCGTGCAGCAGCTCCATGCATGGGACAACAACAGCGAAAAATTAATATGGTTGTGCTCACGGGTAACATGTCTCGACTAGTTCCAGCAAAAGAAAGGCAATTTAAATACGTAATTTTTTCAACCCAAGAAGTTCCAAATTTTCTTCACTCCTTGAGGACTTGTTTATGAGACCAAGCAGGCGGCAAGGTTCCTGTGAGATGCATTTACGATCCAGCCTAGAAGAGAGTGCCAAAAATTATATATAATTACCCTTTTTCAATGTGTTTTGAATGCCATAAACGACTGGCCTTAGCCGTTGATAAACTGGCAAAAGCCTAGAAGATTCGAGATCTTGATCAATATAGAGTTGCATCTTACGTGTGAATGACAGTAGATTTAAAATATAAAAAAACCGAAATTAGTAATCATGTAATCTAAAAGTCATATGTAGTAGAGTGTAATCTTCCATGTTATATTGTAAATTTATGTTAAAGGGTTTTATGTACACGTATCATGTATTGAAAATTGTAATCTTTAAAGTTATAATAATGTTAAACCTATAAAATTAGAATATAAAATGTATATTCTAACTTTATAACTTACCATTGCTCTTAAACTTATATTAACCAAATCAATATTAGAGTTTAAATTGGAGCTCCATCGAGTAGTATGAGGAAAGCTCATCTTTAAGATTCAAGCTCTATAATTATAATATTAGGGGTAAATGTCTTCTAATTTAATGAAGATAGATTAAGCCTTTTGCTTGTTCATTGACTAATATTTTTTAACTGCACTATTAAAATTTTCTTTGAATCTAATTTTTAATAGACTTCCAACTAAAAGATGTCGGTGTTATGAACAGTAAAATGTAATTTACCGCTCGTTTATCTTCACTCTACATACCAAAACAAAAAACCGAAAAAGAATAGCATAAATAAAGGTTGATACTTAAAATTATTTTGGGCTTTTGCTTCATAAGTAGATAATGGACCCCAGTTCTTGACCTGATTCAGTGTAACCCACATGACAATGACCAATCGACCTTAACAAAGCTTGTAATTTTGTGAGAACACAATGATTTTCAGCCGAGACTTGAGTCCCAGCGACAGGGCCAGTGCTTTGGCTCCAACTGCGTCTCTACGTGCGACTTTTGGATAATCATCAACACAATTTAAGGCAGCTGGCGCCAGGCAGAGAGCAGAACCGAACCCATTTGATGCCAAGTAATCTCTTGAATCGAAGGAGAACCGAATCTGTCTTTAAATGGCACAGCCAGCTGTCTACAACTCTTTGATCTCACTCACAAACGGCAAGCAACCTTCCAAAATTAACACAACCCTCTTCTTTTACTCCCTTTTGTCCACTTCTACTCCTCTCCCCAATATATAATTCCTCCCATGCAAACTTGTTCATTTCAAATGAAAATAGAATTTCAGAAAATGGGTTCTGATTCTTGTTTTAGTTCCAAGGTCTTTTCATATGGGATGATAACGTGTATTTTTGTTGGGTCTTTAATAGTTGTTTCTGCTGGTAACTTCAACCAGGAATTTGACATCACATGGGGAGAAGGTCGTGGTGAAATACTTGACAACGGTGAACTTCTTACTCTCACTCTCGACCATTACTCTGGCTCAGGCTTTCAGTCCAAGAGCGAATATTTATTTGGCAAGATTGATATGCAGCTCAAGCTTGTACCTCGGAACTCTGCTGGCACTGTCACTGCATATTATGTAAGTTTCCTTTCGCAAGTACTTGTTGTACTTTCAATTAGTAATGACTTGTAATACGTGATAAATTGTGCTAATATGACTCTTCCGTATTGCAGATGCGCTCACAAGGAGCAACATGGGATGAGATAGACTTCGAATTCTTGGGCAATCTGAGTGGCGAGCCTTATACTATGCACACAAACGTCTATAGCCAAGGCAAGGGTGACAGAGAACAGCAATTTCACCTCTGGTTCGACCCTACAGCAAATTTTCACACCTATTCTGTTATCTGGAATCCCCGACGAATTATGTAAGTCCCATCTTTGCTCTCTTTTTTCTTTAAGAATTCTGGTCTCATACGAACTTCGCACGATAAAAAACAATTCATGCACCAACAATTTTATGTACATAAAATCGTTAAAATAAAATATAAAAAAAAGAAACATATTGCTTTTAGAACCCTGTCTAAATTGAATATCTTGTCAATCTTTTCTACAATTATATTGACTTGTTTTGTCTTGTTCTTGTATTTCAGCTTCTCTGTCGATGGTATTCCGTTTAGAGAGTTCAGAAACTTGGAGTCCATTGGCGTTCCATTCCCAAAAACCCAGGCCATGAGAATATACTCAAGTCTCTGGAATGCTGACGAGTGGGCAACAAGAGGCGGTCTCATCAAAACAGATTGGAGCCAAGCTCCTTTCACTGCCTCTTACAGAAACTTCAGAGCTGATGCATGCGTTTGGTCGAAAGGAAAAACTTCCTGCAGTGCAAGATCACCAACTAGCAGTGCCGGTTTCCCGCAGGAATTTGATTTAACAAGCCAACGGAGAATGAAATGGGTGCAGCAGAAGTACATGATCTACAATTACTGCACTGACACTAAGCGATTTCCCCAGGGCTTTCCAAAAGAATGTGCCGTTCACTAAAGCTGTTACAATAATCTCGGTTCCAAGATCTTGGTGTCTCAATCGTATTTTATATATATATATATATATATATATATATATATATGGATAGGGAGTACGTAACTACGTATGTGGCATGAAAATAGCAAACTCTGTCTTCTATATCACATAATGATGCTTGTAATGTTATAAAAGAAGTCGGAATTTGCACAGATAATCTGCTCTGTTTTCTACACACCACTTTTGTTATATGTAATTAATATCTTTTTAGTTAAAATAATTAGTAATTTAAAAAAAAATGCTTAAACAAGCTGATTATATATTTGTGTTAAAAGTTCAATAATAAAAGGTTAATATTTCTCTCCACTTTCAAGTTTAAATTTCTTGTTTTATGTCACTAGAAAAAAAAAACTTACCATATGTAATCCTATCTAAAATGAGTGAAAGCAACACTATATGGATGTAAATTTGTATTTAAATAATGTAGCATCTAGATGTCATTTATTTATAATTGCTAAGAATTTTTTTTATGTTTTTTCTTATTATATTTATATGGCGTACATATTTATTAATTAGTTGAGAAGTCCATTCAATTGTTTATTTTAATAATAAAATTTGTATATTTCTTATTTGAGTTAGGGTTTGAATTGTTTGTTTTAATAATAAAATTTGTATATTTCTTATTTAAGTTAGAGTTTGAATTATTTTCATGGAAAGTTAAGTCTCCTAACGTGTTTTACTTTATTTATTATTCGTTTTTTATTTTCATAGAAAGTTAAGTCTCATATTCTTTATTTGTTAACTTTTTATTATATAATCTAACATTGATTAATTTAACATTACTAATTTAACTTTAGTTTTGTCTATTTCATTTACCTGTGTTTAATATTTTATTTTCTTATTTGTATTATTTATCGTTATTGTATTTTATTTTATTTCTTTGTATGAGTGGTTGGTTTCGAAATCCTAATTCTCATCGTTTGGTGAAAGATAATTACGAAATTTCCTTTGATAATTTGTTAGATTCTCCTTCATCTTCTCATTTTTCACCAATTAACACCATAACCGAAAATCAAATTGAGGGATTTATAGACCCAGGGGACAATCAGTCCCAACATAATGATCATAACTGACCTAAAATACTTAGAGATTACATAAACCCTACACAAACCGATGGATCATCTTGCTTAATTTTTTCTCCAGATGCAACGCATTTTAATTTTAATTTAGGCATTATTCAACTTTTACCCACTTTTCATGGCTTAGATGTAGAGAACCCTTATCTGCATCTAATAGAATTTGAAGAAGTATGTAACACGTATAATGACCAAAATTGTAGCATGAACATAATTCGACTTAAGCTTTTTCATTTTTCTTTAAAAGATAAAGCTAAAACATGGCTATAAAATCTTAGGCCAGGATCTATTTCTTTATAGGATGAGATGCAACAACAATTCTTGAAAAAAAACATTTCTCCCTATAGAACAAATTCTTTCAAAAGATAAATTACCACTTTTGCCCGAAAATCACGAGAGACCTTTTACTAATGTTGGGAAAGGTATAAGGAATTACTTAATACCTGTCCCTATCATGGCTTTGAAACATGGAGAATAGTCTCAAATTTCTATGAGGGTTTAATACCCTAAGTTAGGCAAACGGTAGAAATGATGTGCAATGGAACATTTGAGGATAGAGACCCAGAAGAGGCAATGAACTATCAAGACTTACTAGCAAAAAATGCTCAAAATTGGGACACTGCTGGTACCTGTGAGGCACCTAAAAAAAATCAAACTACTACATCTAGTAGGGTTATTTATCATCTTAGGAAAAACTATGACCTTCAAGCCAAATTAGCATCCCTACCTAGAAAAGTCGAAACCTTAGAAATGAAAATAAATGGTCAAATAAAATCTGTTCAAAATATTGTGTGTCATATTTATGAAACCCATGATCACTCTACCAATGATTGCCCAACTTTGCCTACATTTAGGGAATGTCTCAATAAAGAAGCTAATGTTCTAAATACGTTCAAACGGTCAAACAATAACTCATATTCACAAAACTACAATCCTAGATGGAGAATTACCCGAATTTTAATTGGAAGAATGACACTTAAGCACAAGCTTCACAACCACTTTTTCAACCACACTAAAATTTTCAAGATCATCAAGGTTATACACTATATGTCCCACTTCATAAAAATAATCTTGAAGAAACTTTGCATGTATTCATTGAAAAGTAAGAGTCTATTAATTCTCAAAATGTTCAAACATTTGCTTATTTAAAAGATACTCTTGCAAAATTTGCATCCGTACTGAATATTCATGAAAAAAAAAAATTCTTCTCAACCACAACCAAACCCCAAAGGAAAACATAACTCAAATGCATGTAGTATAGAAAGCCAACACATGGATCAAGTTAAAGCGGTTATCACTCTTCGAAATGGTAAAATTATTGAAAAAGACATTCTTGAACCTCATGAGAACGATAAATCAATCTCTAAGGGTAAGGAAAGCATTGAACCTACACCTAATGAAGAAAATACCAAACCCTCACCTCCATCCCCATTTTCTCATGCATTACGTAATACTAAGAAGATGAATCACAATCTTGAAAATTTTAAAATCTTCAAATAGGTAAAAGTTAATATTCCTTTACTAGATGTTATTAAACATATTCCCTCTTATGCAAAATTTTTGAAGGATTTATGCACAGTAAAAAGGAAACTGAATGTGAAAAGGAAATCATTTTTAGCTGAACAAGTAAGTGCCGTTCTTCAGAACAATAATGCTTTAAAATATAAAGACCCTAATTGTCCTACAATTTTATGTATTATTGGATGTCATAAAATTGAACAAGCCTTACTTGATTTTGGTGCTAGTGTGAATTTGTTGCCATATACAGTTTATCAGCAACTCAATCTCGGTGAGTTAAAATCAACTTCTGTAACTCTTTTTCTTGCCGATAGATCAATAAAAGTACCAAGAGGGGTAGTGGAAGATGTTTTAGTTCAAGTTGATAAATTCATATATCCTATGGATTTTATTGTCTTGGACACAGAACCTGTTAAAGGATACAATCCGATATTTGTTATTTTGCATCGTCCATTTTTAGCAACTTCTAACGCTTTGATTAATTGCACGAATGGAGTAATGAAGCTTTCATTTGAAAACATGACACTTAACCTCAATGTTTTCAATATATGTAAGCAAACACATGAGGGGGAAGATGAAAGTGAAGAAGCTTACATGATTGAAACAATTGTGGAAGATCATATTTAAAAAGAGAGTTCTATCAATCCTTTAAAAATGTGCTTAATAAATTCATTTGAGTCAAATATACAATTAGATCCTGAAATATCTGACATATGTTCGTTACTTGACTATGCACAGGTGATTGAAAATAAAGGATAGGAACAAAAGTTTGAAAAACTAGGAGAAAATGAGGATAAACAAAACGAAATTTCAAAGTTGGAGTTAAAACCTCTACCTGAAGGACTGAAATATGCATTTCTTGGAGAGAAACAAACTTACCCAGTGGTAATCTCTTCTACACTCACAAGTGAACAAGAAGGTAAGTTGATTGAATTATTGAAAATGTATAAAAATGCAATTTGGTAGACTTTAAAAGACATAAACAACATTAATCCTTTGATTTGCACACATAGAATACACCTAGAGGATAATGCCAAAACTTTTCAACAATATCAAAGGAGATTAAATCCATATATGAAAGAGGTAGTGAGAGCTGAAGTTCTCAAATTACTTAAAGTGGGAATCATTTATCCTATCTTAGGTAGTATATGGGTAAGTCCTACTCAGGTAGTACCAAAAAAATCTGAAATCACAGTCATTGAAAATGACAAAGCTGAGTTAATACCAACTAGAGTTTCATTTAGTTGTAGGATGTGCATAGATTATATAAAGTTAAACTTGGCCACTAGAAAAGACCATTTTCCTTTACCATTCATTTATCAAATTGTAGAAAGAGTAGCAGGACATCCCTACTATTACTTTCTAGACGGTTATTCTGGTTATTATCAAATTTTTATAACAATAGAGGATTAAGAAAAGACTACATTGACATACCATTTTGGGACCTTTGCTTTTAAAAGAATGCCTTTTGGACTTTGTAATACCCCAACAACATTTCAAAGATGTATGTTAAGCATTTTTAGTGACATGGTTGAGCATTATTTAGAAGTTTTCATGGATGATTTAATTGTGTTTGAAAATTCTTTTGATAACTGTCTTGAAAACTTAGAAAATATCTTAAAACGATGTGAAGAAAAGAGACTTGTGTTGAATTAGAAAAATGTCATTACATGGTTACTTCTTGAGTTATTTTGGGACACGTAGTGTCTTCTAAAGGAATTGAAGTGGATAAGGCAAAAGTAGAACTCATTACACATTTGCCTCCATAAAAAATAGTCAGAGAAGTCCGATCCTTTTTAGGATATGCTGGATTCTATAGGAGGTTCATCAAAAACTTTAGTACTATATCTAAACCTCTTTGTAATCTCTTAGCAAAAGATGTATCATTTGAGTGGACTAAAGAGTGTCAAAATTCATTTGAAAAATTAATTAGCCTCTTAACATCTCCTCATATCATACAATCTCCTGACTGGTCTTTACCTTTTGAGCTCATGTTTGATACTAGTGATTACGCTGTTAGTGTTATATTGAGACAAAGAAAGGAAGGTAAATCCTATGTAATTTATTATACAAGTAGAACTTTAAACAGTGCACAAAAGAATTACACAACAACTGAAAAAGAACTACTTGCTGTAATATTTGCATTAGACAAATTTCTTTCTTACTTAATTGGTTCTTCAACTGTTGTTTTTACTGACCATGCTGCTGTAAGGTACTTAATGTCAAAATATGATGCAAAACTAATACTGATTCAATGGATTCTATTGCTTCAAAAATTTATCACTATCAAGGATAAGAAGGGAGTTGAGAATGTTGTTGTAAATCACTTATCAAGACTCGCACCAGATTCATCAACAGAAATAACACCTATTAATGATTCTTTTCCCGATAAATTTTTATTTTCTACTGTTACAATGCCTTGGTATGCTAATATTGTTAATTTTCTTGTAACAGGAGAAATGCCACCTCAATAAAATGTTTAAGACAAAAAGAAATTTTTAATTGAGGTAAGAAAGTTCTATTGGGATGATCCTTATCTCTTCAAATATTATCGTGACCAAATATTTCGAAGATGTATACCCGACAATGAGGTAAGTAAAGTTATTGAATTTTGTCATTCTAAAGCATATTAGGACATTTCTCATCAATAAAAAACAACTGCAAAAATCTTGCAGTGTAGATTTTATTGGCTTACTTTATTTAAAGATACATATGCATTATGTATAACGTGTGAAAACTATCAAAAGTTGGGATCAATTTCAAAATGAAACATGATGCCTTTGAACCCCATTCTTGTTATTGAAATCTTTGATTGTTGGGGGATAGATTTCATGGGACCATTTTCGTTATCATTTGGATTTACGTATATCTTAGTTGTAGTAGATTATGTCTAAAAATAGATTAAGGCTATTTCATGTCGAAATAATGACTATAAAACAATTATGAAATTTTTGAAAGAAAATATCTTAAGTCGATTTGGAATCCCTCGAGCCATTATAAATGATGGAGGTAAGCATTTTTGTAATAGGCCATTTGAAACATTAATGAACAAAAATAGTATTACTCATAAAGTTGCTCCCTGTTATCATCCTCAGACAAGTGGACAAGTTGAATTAGCAGATAGGGAGATAAAACAAATTTTAGAAAAATTGTAAATTCAGATCGCAAAGATTGGTCTTTAAGACTTAATGATACACTGTGAGCTTATAGAACTGATTTTAAAACTTTATTGGGTATGTCTCCTTATAAGATAGTTTATCAAAAATCTTGTCACTTACCTGTGGAACTTGAGCATAAAGCCTACTGGGCTATTAAAACTTTCAATACAAATCTTGATTCTGCTAGACACATACGTAAATTACAAATAAATGAACTTGAAGAATTGAGAAATGATGCAAATGAGAATTCGAAAATTCATAAAGTTAAAATCAAAGCTTTTCATGATAAAAAAATTCAAAGAAAAAAATTTGATACTTGTCAAAAAGTTTTGCTTTATAATTCTCGACTTCACATATTCCCTGAAAAATTAAGATCAAGATGGAGTAGCCCTTTTATTGTGAAACATGTGTACCCTTATGGAACAATTGACATTGAAAATCCTAGAAATAGGAATGTGATTAAGGTAAATGGGTAAAGACTCAAGCCGTTTCTAAAAAATCAAGCTTTTCATGAAGAATTTGTGTCCTTGTCGAACCCTTGTTACGAGACTAATTAATCTTTATTTTACATATTTATATATATTTATTCTTCTTCTAACTTTATTTTTTTTATTTTTTTATTTTTACTTGCAGGTTAATTTAGTAGTTTTTTTAAAGTTTTATTTTACATCCCGGTTAAGTGGCGGATAACAGTACTCCATGACATTTCAAGTCGGTTTTGTCAGTTTCCCATAATTACTGAAACCTTCTCTTCTTCCCCCTTTTTAAAAAAAAATGGATGATATTCTAGAGAATTTGAAAAAATGTTTTCCCTTATTGCCTCAAAATTCCTTAAAGAAAATTTACTAAGCAAGATGTGAAAGATTAAGGTTATTAATGATTATGAATATACTTGTTGATTTACGTTGGTTAATTAAACCAAAGTTTGATTAACAGGTGAATTTTTAGACTCATTAATTTTCTACATGTCTGGCTTAGGTAAAAGTTCTTTTGCAAAAAAAAGCGAAGATCAAAACGATTAAGTGTTTGTTACAATTGTACACGCATGACTTGTAACACACATTGCCGCACTTTAGGAATGGTGTCTATAAATCGCGAAGATAAAATTAGGTTCATTGAAGATGAGTAAGGAGTCTTTAAATGATATCTTATTGACTCTTAAGATACATTCTAGTGGATATGTGCATATTGCAATTCGTGAATTATGGAATATATTCCTAAAGGAACATGAGCGGTATAGTCTCGAGAATTTGATTTTAAAAGACTTTATTTGCAAATTTATAAGAAAATTGGATGGGAAGCCTATCCCCGACCCATAGAGGGCGTTTAAGTTGTTATTTGACATAAAACCAGAGGAAGATGTGAGCCATAATTACAACTACTTGTACATATTTACTATAGCTATTATTTTTAAATGTTTCATTTTAAACTCAAATGTCTTTTCCAAAAACCAACCACCCATATAACTTTTCAGCTAACAGATTGAAAATTGCTAAAAAGGTGTTGAAAATTTTGCATTTTAAGCCAACTGCCCATATGACTTAACTTTACACCACCTTTTGGCGCTATAAATACATTACATTATTTATGCATCTTTATACAAACTCAAAATTATTCAAGAGAGAGGGTGAGTGTAATAATGGAAAGAACATCAACTCATAAATTCACAAAACAATTGTGTCTTTTTTGGATCCAGCCCTGAAAAAACTAAAGAGTTTGTAGAAGCAGTAGAAACCCTTAGTAAGGTGTTAGTTGAGCGAAATAATCATTTAGTATATGGGGGAGGTAGTTTTGGATTAATGGGATGTGTTGCAATCACTGCACAAAATAAAAGTAGTCGAGTTTTGAGTATCATACCGAAAGCTCTAACTGTTGAAAATATTGTAGGAAAAATAATTGGGAATGAGTTATAAGTATCATCAATGCATAAACGAATGTCTTTTATGCTTCGTAATGCTGATGACTTCATAGCTCTACCTGGAGGTTTCGGAACATTAGAGGAAAATTTTCAAATTGTCTCATGGGCATAATTATAAATTCATAAAAGCAAAACTCATTGATTTGTTAAATGTTGATGATTTTTATAATGGGTTGTTATCTTTTCTTGACTATGCGGTAAAAAAATAGTTCGTCACATCTGCAGTACGAAAGATCCTCATTTCTGCTTCAACTGTTGATCAGTTACTCGATAAACTACAAGCTTTTGTACCACTATCTGATCCAACAATGAGTCAGATAGATTGCTATACTGATGACAGTAAAAAAAAATGCAAGATAGATTTGACGCTTCGTCTGTAGCCTATCTACTTTTATGTATTTTTAAGCATTTTGTGTGGCTTGTTATATTTTGTTGCAGGTTTAATTTCCAATAAACAATTTTTCAGGTGATATTTTCTATAATTTACTTTTTTTATATTTTTACATTGAGGACAATGTCTCAATCTGGTTGGGGGGAGGATAGTTGATATGTAATGTTAGTGTTATTTATTTTTGTTATCATTTTAGTCTCTAAAAAATATTCATCATGAATGGCGTGAGTAAAAGGCTTATTTATACATTCTTGAGACGTATTCTAGTTCTAGAATGGCAGAGTAAAGAGTACATTACTGAACTTTTTAAACATATTCTAATTGGTTTATTTTTAATGCATTTCACGTATATTTGTTTGTTGCTTACGTTTTTGGTAACTCTTGCGTAAATAAGTTTGTTTTATTATCAATGTATGATTTCAAAATTATTTAGTTTAAATCACTTTTTCTATCTAGGTTACTAAAGAATAACTTCCGAAATTATTTCTTGAGCACAATACTAAACCTTGTGGTAAGATGGATGATTCAATATATATATCCAAGAGAATTTCCATGTTTAAGTATATATATTCTTTTCTAAACTCATAAATCGTTTGTGAGTGCATGGAGAGGTTTGAGATAACAGCTTACGAATTTTTATTGATATTTTGAAATGGTTAATTTTTGTTTGGAATAACATTATTTGGAATGATGAATGATTTGATTGTTTAGTTGAAGGATGGAAAAAAAATTATTATGGTGAGAAATTGTTCTTATTTTGTAATGATTCTTTATGTTTTAAAAAAATACACAAAAAAAGCAAAAAAAAAAAGTCAATTCAGTTCAAAAAAGTCTTCGTTCAATTCTAGAAAATAAAAGTCATTAGGAAGCAATTTCATCACCGGACTTTTTATTCATAAGATTCACATAAAATAATTAAAGTCCTAAAGTGAGCATGTGGAAAGAATGGTTTGACTCTAAATAATTAATTTTTCTATCCTTGGATCAATGTTAGTTTGTCTGTTTGTCCTTAAATGTTTTCTTGAGCGATTATCTATTTTCTAACTCAATGAGTGAAATCCTAATCCATCAAACAGTTATTCACCTGTGAGGATATAGAGTTGAAGCTTTACTTGAAAAATATTTCAATGCTATATATGTTGTGGTTTGTGGTAAGAAGGCTTCAGCTTAATTCACACACACAATTTTGGAAGTTATAATTGAAATAATCTTTATAGCAATTGTGATCTTTAACTAACGTTTTGTTTGAAATACTTAGATAGTGTTCAAATTTTATTTATACTTGAATTACTAAGGACTAGCAATAAGCTGGTTGAGGGGTGTGATGAACACTTGAAATAACATATTTAATAAGGGTTTTGTATTACTAGTGTCTTTAACCCCCTTAACTTAAGTATGTTTACAATATTGTACCTAATTAGTTTTTAACTACTAGTGGTAGGTTCAGTAAAATGGGCATAACTTTCTACTTAGGAATTCAATTGGAGTGATTCTTAATCCTGTGAAGAGCTGACTCAATGGGCTAACATATTGTATTTTACAACGTATTTGAAATTTGAGCGTTTAGAGAATAAAAATGGCCTAAAACAGAATTGATCTGTAATACAGGCCCAATCCGAGCAGTCATCAGTATTTGACCCATAACTATAGAAATACGTATCTAATATGTATAAGACAGTTTAATTTGGAAGGATAAGAGACTTACCTACAACTATGATGTTTTGAGTGATAGCTAATTCGGACCACATCAATTCCAAATTGGATAAGCAAGTGGGTGCATTAATGATAATCAATGTAAATTATTTACCACTATTCTTGACTTTTATCATCCATATAATTTCCTCTTTATTTGTATCGATTTATCCATATTTTTTTATAAATAGGTAGCATGTTTATACCCAGAAAATGTAATTAGAGAGCTAAATTTTAGTACAAAACACTTGTCTTTTGTATTATCTCTTTCTAATATTATTTATCTTGTTTACTATTGTAAAGTCATGTTATCTCTTCTTCTATTTCTTTTCTTTTTATTTAGTTTTATTATGTCCAAGTAATTTTATTTATGCTAAGGTGAAATGGTGAAACTCTTGACAAGGTAATACTTAACTCTTATTCATGAATTTAATGTTTTATTCTTAAGTTATACAAATTTATGTATGATGTATTTATTTTCTTAATACCCTTTCTTCTAAGTGGTGTATCTTGATTTATTATTGACAAACTTTATACTTGGCACAATAAATTCTTGAAACCATTTACAAGATTTGGCGTATATATCATTTCTTGTAAAGTGGGAGTCTTGATTTATTGTAGACAAATATAAAGATTGACATATTAAATACTAGAACCCATTTATAAGATTTGGTGTATAATAATTGAAAGAAATAAATACTAATTAATCTATAAATGATGATGAACTTTAATTTTTATATTTTTCAGTTGGAACCTCATTTGTGTGAAGATTCCAATTGAGTTATAAAAAGAATTAAATATATTCCTACTTCTTATGCCAAGAGTGGATCCCCTTAACCTTAACTTTTATTTGAATTGGTTAATTGAATTAATATTTACAAATATCTTATACTGCATTAATTATCTTTAAAGTTATTATAATTTATAATTTTAATTCTACCTCCCTTTGGATCGACTCCGTTTTCACTGAGTTATTTATTACTTCGAAAATCCTGCACTTGGGAATAAATCTAAGAATGTTCTGGACGTATCAAAGACCAATACTCTATAACTTACTTGATTATTGTTTGAGGTGAAATCTTAGGAATCACATATATAGGGAAATGATATTAGGCCATCTTTGGACTGATTGAGTTTTTTCGAGACTATCTTACATATATATTTATCCCTAATTACCCTATTTAAGCTTAATTATCCTTTTTTTGTTTAACCGTATTATAAGCCACAAGATGTTTTTTACTTATTTATCCTAAAATTTGCCAGTAACATTATAAATCTTGAGTTTACTTAGAAATAATTTTAAAAGAAAAAAAAGATTATATGTGTGAAAAAAGGTAATGGAATGAAAAGTAATAAGTGTTGAAGGTGCATATTAATCTACGTTTGGGGGTACATTTAAAAAAGAGAAAAAACAATAGTGTTTAAATACATAAATACCCCCAACTTGAAGGGGAAAAAAGAAATTATTTATAAAAGTAATTAAAAGAAACATGGGAATATTGTAAGTTTGTGGGAAGAGATAAATCTAAAAAAAAAGATCAAAAAGTTCTAAGTAAAATTAAGTATTCAAGGTATGAGTTGCACTTCATATTTATATAGTTATATCCCACCTTGACCTTATCCTTACAATATAAACTAATTAAAGTTTTAAATAGATTTCTAAATATGTGTATTTCTCTATTAGTGGAGAGTAATATGAACAGCAAGTTTATGATAATGTTATTATTAAAAATATGCCGAGACATCATCTTTATATGCTATCTTAAGTATGAAGTAAATCTAAATTTTATTTTGCTAATTACTTACTTATTACACATAAACACACAAGTGATCAATTATAGGGGTGAATAAAGGACTTGATGAATAGTATAAGGATTGTAGAAAGTTGTTTATTGATTTTTGAAAAGTCTTGTGCTATTTTTTTGCAGTTTTTGAGGCTATAAGGATGATTGTCTAATCAACCGGAACTTTAGTTTTAGTTTTTATTTAGAGTCATTAATAAATTGTAATTATTTGTTCTTGTTTTGCTAGGGGAAGAGTAAAGTCATAAGTTTGGGGGTATTTGATAGAGGTGTACATGCACTAGTATATTTAGTCTCCAACTTTTGTATTTTACTCTAATTTATAGATATTTAGCTATTTAATTGTCTGTTTGATTATAAATAGATGCACGATAAAAAATGTGACGAGTAGGAATAAATGAGAGGCGAATTGGACAAAAAACGAAAAAGTTACGCTCAAAATACTCAAGCTCCTAAACCCAAGGCTGGGCGCTGTAGTGCCCATGGTTGAGCGCTCCAGCGCCTAAGGCAGAGACATGGGTGCCGAGGTGCCCAACCCGAACCCCATGCGACATATAATACCCCCTCTCAAAAGTTATATTTCGACTTGGATTCAAAGGTCCTTACCCATATGGTTTCTCATACCTATAAAAACATTTTTTTATGAGACAAAACACAAACTATTTGAAACACAAAACTTAGAGAAAAAATTCATAATACGAAATTAAAGATCAAAGCTAAGAAATCAAAATTCAAGATAAAGAATCAAGTAATGTAATGAGTCACCTTGATTAGTTTTTCTTCTATTTTTCTTTATTATTATGTTCTTGTTCTTGTTGTTCTTTAAGGATTGGTTTAATACTCTTGATTTATGATGAGTTAAACATTATTTATCTAGGGTTAGACTATGTGAACTTAGTATGTGGTTGAATTTTATAGATTCTTAGTTATTAATCTTAATCTTAATACATATAATTGATTCATTCTATCTTGATCTTAATGCTTTCATTATACCTGATCAATATTTTGAATAATTGAGGAACCATAATGAACTCAACAGATGAATTCATATGTTTAGTCTATGATAGTTTAATGCATGATCATCGGGTAACAACTATGAGTTCCATGTATGATAGACATATACCTAGATGGCATATATGACAAAATTTAGACTTGAACTTAATAAATTACATTCTAATTTGATTACCATAGACATATAGATGATTGTTAAAATGCGTAATATAGTCACTCGACCATAGATAGAGGCTTGTGATAAGATTAGTAATTAAGTCAATAATTGATATTAAGGGATTAACTAAGAGGTTAATAAATTCAATAAAATATTACAGATGAGTCTATACCATTGATTACTATTAATTTGTGAGTTTAACCTTTTATTTATTTGTTATCTAGGCTAGTTTTTAGTTAATTAGTTAAATTTTAGGTTATAATTTTTTGGATAAAAATAAATTAAATATAATTTTAGTAATTAATTGATAGAAATAGATCGAATAATCCCTGTAAGAACAATACCTAAACTTAAAATCTTATATTACTTAATACGATAGCGTGCGTTTACACTTAATTACTAAAGCATCAATCAATCAATCACTGCCATTTTCCAACTCCAATGCTTGTCTTACCCAAGAAATTGTGGCAATCACCTAAAAGCTATCCTAACTGTAAAATGGTCTTGTAAATACCTTCTCACACAACTTACTCTTCAGTATAATTAAGATATAATAATCAAGCCTTGCATAATAATCGTACTTATTGCAACCCAATACTCTAACCGTGATGCAAACACTATCTTTGTATGCCATCATCAACTATAACATTAACGAAAATTTTACTGCCATTATCAACTTACATTCTATCAAATTCGTAAAATATGACAATTACACCATTAAACCGTATGAATTTCATTTTCAATTTACTACCATCAACAATACAAACTTCCCACCTATTTTAAATATGCAAAATCTCTTTAATCTTTCATAATGTCACTAAACCATATGAAATTCATTAACCGTCAAAATGAATGACATAATATAAAACCTTAAAAATTTGCACTAGTTCACTGTAACAAGAAATCCCTATAAAGTTTACACAGTACAACCATAAATTTAATCAATGCATCAGTCAAAACAATGACATATATTCAAATTCACAAAAAAATAAAAATCAAAAACAAATATTCAAGACCCACCTATCAAAGAACATATTAATTTCATTAAACATTTTAAAAAACAATTAAATACCTATCTATCAAAGAAATAATTTTGTATACATTTTAAAAAATGATAATTCCGACAGAATTTTAGAGTTTTTCTTTATTACAACGATTTACTTAATTAAAAAAAAAAGTGTATTAAACCGATAAGAGTGGGCTCTCATTGCTTGCACACTATAATTTTCTTCGCTGTGTCATTTGTCCTTGTTCTTTCTTCGATTCGAGTCTCTCTTCTCTATTTTTAGAGTTTAAATCTCATTCACAGAAGGTTTGATAATAAGAGATAAAAATGTTTGTGTCTTTAAGCACGAATGATGTGTCTAAAAAAAAAGTGGTATCGTTTCACTAATAAACCAATTGAAGCCTGACAAGTATATATCACATGACATATTGCGTATCAAAATAAATCTGATTCAATAATAAGGAATGATAATTCCAACAGAATTTTGGAATTTTTCTTTATTACAATGACTTAATTAAAAAAATGTGCACTAAACCACTAACAGTGGCCTTCTCATTACTTGCACACTGTAATTTTTTCGCTATGTTATTTGTCCTTGTTCTTTCTTCGGTTCGAGTCTCTCCTCTCTATTTCTAAGGGTTATATCTCATTCATAAAAGTTTTGATAATAGAAGATGAAAGAGTTTGTGTCTTTAAGCACGAAAGACGAACAAAGTGGTATTGTTTCGTCAATAAGCCAATTAAAGCTTGACACGTCTATATCACATGACATATTGCTTATCAAAATAAATTTGATTCAATAGCCCATATCAATCTATTTTAAATTTCATGGTCACATTACATTTTTGTCCATCTACCATTTAAATAGATGAAAAAAATTAGCAAATTAGGAAAACAAATTGAATATTTTCAATCTAGTTAGAATTAAGTTATCAATTGTTAATTTTGAAAGCCTAAAGTATCCCTATTATATAAAGTTGTTCGTATTTATAAATAATAAAATTAATTAAGTTATATTTTTTTTATATTTATTTATTATTCTAACCATTATGCCATATCAATAATAAGAATGAGTTTTGTATATAGTGCTACTGACATTTCAGTACGGAGAAAGTAAAGTGTATCTGGTACTTTATCATGTACATTCTTGAATTTTCAAATTGTATTGAACAAAAGTATAGTTTTAAATCTTTTATTAAAGAATTTCCTAACATTATTTTTCTTTGTTAACTCCTAATAATTCTAAGACTCTAAAAGTTGAACTCCAAATAAAATTAAACAATATGATTGTTCAAGTTATTCCAAATATATAGCTTGAGCTGTCGTTAAGGTATAATATGCGAGTGGTCACTCAAATTCGAGTCAGATTTTGAGTTAAAAAATTAAGTAATTTAATGAGTGAGATTTTTCACTATAGTCTAAAACTTTTGAAAAAAAAAAAGGGTTATTTAACATATAGTTTTTATTTATAATAATGATCAGTTGCATGTACGATGCATGATTCGTTTTGTTGTGATGGTAATGGTCGTGATGTTGATGAAAGTAATAACATTGAGTAATTTAATGCTAATAGTGATAAACTGTGAGATATGTTTAATATAATAAAAGACACTTCAGTTTTGATTAAGTCAAACTAAATCCTATTGTATATGTGAATTTGGATAGAGATGAAGTTTTGTGATTGATGATAACTTAAAATAAAAATTAAACAAATCATAGATATATTTTATGATAATCAATCATCAATCATGTATATAAAAAATTGTTCAAAACTTTAATTATTAATAAAATATCTAACGTCACGATGATAACTATGAAAGATATAAAGGAGATGAAATTATTAGAAATAAGAAAGGATCACCCAGAAGCTTTTCTTGGATAAGCTTGAACCACACGATGCAGAAGGCTTTAGGCCCACTACGCACTGACTCTATAAACGGCCCAATTTCATTCTCCCTAATAAGATGAAAAAAAAATATTTTTGTTTTAACAATTCTCAGTTCATAAGATCCTTTGGAATTTAAAAATATTAGTACATCCGAATCTGTTTTCAATCAAAAATATTTAAAATCTGGCTCCAAATAATGTTATTCAGCTGGAATTTTTGAAATTACTACTTGACAAGACATCATTAACTACAGTGATTTTGAAACAATATAGTTTGGTCATTGGATCTCAACATCTTGGCTTTATTTGAGCATAGGAGTAAGGCCTATTGTAGCTTTGAAGAGTAATTTGAATCCATGGTGTCCAGTGTTGCGAAATTATTATAGTATTATTGGTCTTGAAACCTTTTAATTAAATAAAGTTAGTCTTAATTAGTGAGAGGTGTGAGAGTTGGATTTGCATAGAAACATAAATACTAAGGATAGGCAGAGGACAGGGCTTTGAGTGATTTGGAGCAATTTACGGTATATCTTGAGTGTGTATGAAGGTTGGAGTTTCAAAGTGTGAAAGGCTTTATTTTTTAAAATTAAGGGAACTCGCCTCTTTTTTCTATTCTAAAATTTTTTAGGATTATTCTTTTTAGCAAAGTTGCTATTAGAAAACATGCAAGACTGGTGATGGAGGAGTTTTTATAGAGTAGTGGCTTGTGTTTGGTTAAAACACTCTTTTTAATCTTTGATTTTTTTTTTTAATAAAAAAAATCTATTTATTTAATAAGTTATACACTTAAAGATTAACAAAAAATTAATATAAAATATTCAAAATTTATTCAGAATAAAATTTTAATGAGCTAATTACTTATTATAATGAATAAGTAATTGAGCTTTTCAACTTTAAAAGAATTGTTAGGCAAGAGGTGTTTTATGATATTGTATTTCTCCGTTAACTTAATTTTATGGGCTTACCTTTTTATTAGGTTAAGTTTTCCTTCAAGTAAATCTTATTTTAACAATCTTTATAATTTTAACTTTACTTGGTATAACTTTATATTTATTAAATCACGATTTATAAATTAAATCTTAAAAAATGACTTAAAACTATATACTATACTTGTTTAACATACCTGATTATATGTATTTCCTAGGCCTAGGCTTTTGGCAATTTTTGCATAAAAATAAAATTAGGTAAGCATTATTTTTTTCAGGGAGGATATAGTCAATTATATTGGTAATCGTTAATTATTAATTTAAGCCCTTGTAATTCTACGTGGATTTTGGAATAAAGTGGATAATTGTTATCATAGCAGTCCTATTCTTATGATAGCTCCAAGCAACGGATCAATCCATTGGAAGAAGCATTAACTATTGGTATGTTTCTCTTTAGAGGCAGTAAATTAAAACAAAATTGAGATTTTATCATCTTTCATTTTAATTGAATAAAAATATATATATCTCTAATGTTTTCTTAAGTAAATATTTTTTTCTTAATTTTCTGCCTTCATTCTCGAGACAATAAGCTATTTCATTTTAGGTTGCAAATTAATATAATGAAACATAGTAATTAACCCTTATTTAAGAAAATAGGTATACCCAAGGACCTTGAACCTCAAATGATATTAAACTAAATGTTTCTTCAAGTTATCTCAGACCTAATCTTTACATTAAATAATTATAAGTTGGTTCTATAATTTGTGATTGTGTGATTTTGTTCTGTCACGATGGTAATGCTAGTACGATGTGGTTGATAATAATAACATATGATTATGACCATATATTAATGTGACAAATTCATATTATTCTAATGTCATAATGATGATGATTATAGTGGGTTTTTCTTTAACTAGTATTGGTGAGTATTAGAATGTTCATAGTGATAATTATGTGATTTCGATAAAGATGAAGTTAGCGAGTGATGTGATAAGTAGTTAAAATAAAAAATTAAACGAATCTAATATATATATATATATATATATGATGATCAATCATCAATCATGTATAAAAAATTTGTTCAAAACTTTGATGCATTATTATCAATAAAATATCTAAAAAAATATTATAACTATATATAAAGGTTAGGTGACCTCATGGAGGTAGACGCACTAATTCCATGATATTATAATGGTAGCAAGTAGATATTGACATAAGCGTATTTGACAATAGCAGTTGAATATTATATATACATAATCAAATTTGACACAAAAAAAAAAAAAAAGACATGTTATAAAAATTTTAAATGGTAAAGTCATTACGCGGCATAAGGAAAGAACTTCGCAGTTTCATGATGATTTGTTATCTAGAAATTCGATGATGAATGCGTGTGCCCATTGGCCACCAAAGCTGTGGATACATCGGAAAAAGAGAAGAGAAAAATGAGAAAAGGAAAAGAGCCAGAATCTAGACTTTATGCGCAGAGAAAGTATTTTAACATGAATATATATGATATTGAGATTACTTTATATTATATAAAAATGTACACAGATTATGATTTTAGTAAATGAATTTACATATTTAAAACGTATAATTGATATACATGAAGATGAATTTACAAAAGAGGTGGCTTAGCTTTCTCAGCAATTGGCTGCGTGCGTGTTTGGTGATCGAGCTAAAGACCTTGTGGTCCATTTCTTAATAATTTTAGGTCAAAATCCAGCTATCCCCAGCTCATTTTTCTCAACAAATACAAGACCCACAAGCATCCTTGCTTACACGCACCTTCCTCATTCATATATAAATGCTACCATCACCCCGTTGGTCTCAATTCGCCCAAAAACTTTATACCCTTAAGCTGCTTTCTAGAAAATCACTTTTCTTCATATAAAATTTTTACCTTTTTGTAGTAAAACATAAGAATACCCATATGGCTTCTTCTTCTTATTTCCCTTCTTTGAAAATGTTTGGCCTCCTAATCTCTATAGCTGTTAGCTCTTTGGTGGTTGCTTCCGCTGGAAACTTCTACCAAGACTTTGATATTACTTGGGGAGATGGCCGTGCCAAAATACTCAATAACGGAAAGCTTCTCACTCTGTCCCTTGACAAAGCTTCAGGTTCAGGTTTCCAGTCCAAAAATGAGTATTTATTCGGCAAAATCGACATGCAACTGAAGCTTGTCCCCGGAAACTCTGCCGGCACGGTTACCGCCTACTACGTAAGTTCTTCTATTTCATACATTTTTTTTTTTTAATACAAATACAACTAGAACTAGTTATTATTATCATGCCATGCATGCTGATATATTATGTTCTTGTTATGCAGTTAAAATCACCAGGATCAACGTGGGATGAGATAGACTTCGAATTCTTGGGCAACTTAAGTGGTGACCCTTACACTCTTCACACAAACGTATTCACCCAAGGCAAAGGTGACAGAGAGCAACAATTTCATCTGTGGTTTGACCCTACTGCTGATTTTCATACCTATTCCGTTCTCTGGAATCCCCAACGTATTATGTGAGTTATTTTTCTTATTTGACAAAGCATGCTTTTACTATTATTACTTTCTAGAAACTTAATTGACCTGGTAAAATTTCTTGCATATTTTTCAGCTTCTATGTTGATGGCACCCCCATTAGAGAGTTCAAGAACCTAGAATCAAAAGGCGTTCTCTTCCCGAAAAACCAGCCGATGAGGATTTACTCTAGTCTCTGGAATGCCGATGACTGGGCAACCAGAGGTGGGCTTATAAAGACTGACTGGAGCCAAGCTCCTTTCACTGCTTCTTACAGAAACTTCAATGCCAAAGCTTGCGTTTGGTCATCTGGTTCATCTTCTTGCAACTCGAACAATGGTAATGGCAATTCCTGGTTCTCAGAAGAACTTGACAACACAAGCCAACAGAGACTCAAGTGGGTACAAAAGAATTACATGATATATGATTACTGCAAGGACACAAAACGATTCCCCCAAGGACTCCCCAAAGAATGCACTCTCAATAACTCATCATAGAAGATGAAGCAGGAGAAATTATTCATGTGGTCATTTGTTTGTATATGTTCAATTTTGATGTTGCGTTCTTTCATTCCATGTAATATTGGTGTCACAAAAAATCGATGGTTCAATTTTTATTGTTATGTAATAAGACACGTATTTTTAACACCTAACATATATGTTACTTTTGTAATAAATGGCATTGGCTTTTCAATTTCATGGGTAACTCATGACACAAACCCCACTATCTTCACTCATGATTTTTTTTTTTTAAAAGAAATTTACCTAAAGAAAGAAGCAAAAGGACGTAAAGAACTTCTCCCTTGGATTGGAAGCAATCATGCAAATCAATTGCAAATAGCACAAGCCTGCGTGAACCACTAGGAAAAGGGAACTATGAAACTCTAAAAGTTTAGTAGTTTGAAACTCTAAAAGTTTAGTACTTTGACAGACCCAGCATCATAATTGACGCACTCAAGGATGGTTTGATATAGATGTAATTTTTATTTAATTTTATAAGCACAATGATTAAAGTCTTTTGTAAATACTAATTTTACTCTACAATTAATTAATTATCAAACATTAACTTATTTCCATTAATTAACAATAATTATAATTTTAGATGCACAACATTTTTATACCAAATAAACGTGTTTGCGACGCTATTACTTCTTCTTTTTTTTGGTATTAGAATACATCAAAATTGCGTGTTCCTAAGAGTAGTCATATAAGTAAACCAACTAAACGTCAGATCCAAGGTGGCAAAAATTTCATATCTTCAAAAATTAAAATCGTATGGTAAATTTAACATACTACTTTGTAAAAACTCGTAAAGAAATGCTACTTTTTACAAAACTTGTAATGGAAGTGATTATCCAGAAAATTAAAAAAAAAGAGGAAATATTGTTAAACAATAGTCATGCAATTAAACCAACAAACGCTAGCTCTTTTAATTATATGCCTTAACTAAGCGTTGGACTTTACCTCCACATATTTGTTTTAAAATCGCCTAAATATCTCCTCTTTTTTTTTCCAGAAAATTAGGGTTTTGAATACAAAATGATTTTTCTTTAATCAGATTGTGTGAAATTTAACCATCTGACCTTGTCTAGCTTAAGTTTTTTTTTCTTTTTCTCTCTTACTTTCTCGATGAGAATGATCTAAAATTTTTTTATATCTTGAATATTGGGTAAAATGTAAATCTTCTTTTAAAATTTGTTGCCAGTGAGAAACGTTAATATAACCCTCAGTTAATAGATGAATTATTTGATGTTGAATTTTGACACGCCAACTGAATTGGTCGATGGACAACGTTGACGACTTTTGCCTGTATAAATAGTACGCAATGCCAATGTCAATTAGTGGATTTGACTCCCATATGTGTTTGTAAACAAAGTTAGGCTGAAACTCTCTCTAAATTGTCTTGATATAAATCTTTAACGGTTTAACTAAAATTTTGAAGAAAATAATGTTTTGAAATAGACAGATTTTAGAAAGACAATACTACCCCTAAGTAGTAGAAAATAAAGAATTTATAAAACAATATTGAAAGGGAGCTATAATTTACTAAACCAAAATTATGACCAGCATGTCAAATGCGCAAAACAAAGAAAATTTATATAGAAAAATGATATGAAGGCATGATTCTGTTATGTTTTATCAATAAAACTTTATTATTTTTATAAGTTGTAACATCTTAGAGAAAATAGTTTTACTTAAATTACAGATTGAGAAATAATTATATAAAAATCAATCAACACAAGTAACAAATCATTGCTACTGATGGACATCATCAGTCATCATCTGAGAGGTTATCATTGATATAATTAGAAGGTAACCATCGAATTGTCAAAAAAAAAACTTACCATCATCGCTGACGTTTAAGCTTTCATTTGCTGAAAAATGGGAGTTGAAATTTCAGTCACTTTGACTCACTACCATGAAACTTCAATGCGTGAATTTACTTGCACCATTGTATAAATTGAACAGTGTAAAAGAGAATGGTGATGGAGATCACCCCTACTTGCGGTTATCGATAGTAATAACCCCTTACGAAGCAATTTTCAGACTAATCCTTAGAAAATTATAGCAATTGTGTAACTCCAATATATCACTTGTGGACCCTAATTTATCAAAAGATTTTGATAAAATTAAATCAAATGCACAAAAGAATTTGAAATTTTGAACCTCTTATTAATCAAGATAAAATAATAGACATTCTATACTCTTTGAAGTATCATAAATGACAACTTTAATCAAATTTTATGCCTACAAGGCCTATTGACTTTGACTCGTTAAATCCAAAAGACTTAAGCCCATGTGGCTCAAAAGATTTCTGTCCATAAAGGCCCAAAAGATAGCATCGGTTCAAAAATGTCATCAAGTTATGGGTACCCTCTTTGAGTTAATCAGAACATTGGCCGTAACTTGACCTATTTGGTTAGATTCTAAAGGAGGAAAGAAGATCTACACCCTCCGAATTGGTTAGAACATTGGTCATAACTTGGCACCTTATTCGGTCAGACTCATAACCTATAAAGTTGGTCAAAACATTAGTTATAATCCAATCAACCTATTTAGTCAGACTCCAAATAAAGGGAACAATCTTTGCCTTCATCATACAAAAGATAAGTCAAAATATGACCATTTTGAAGATCAAAGAAAGTTCTTAAAATGACTTAACTTACAAGAGTAATAAAGAGTTGTAAAAGGTCAAACTTATCAGGAAAAGATCCCTAAATCTAAGGGAGATTCCTAAAATCATAATGCAAGTCCTACTAGGGTAAGAAAAGATCTAGCTCAATTTCGAAAAAACTCAAATAATAGAATCTTGAAAGGGAATGTCTACAAAACTTCTAAACTCTAATAGGATTTCAAATACTATGGGTTAAATCTATATCTCCACCATATAAATAGAGGACGATGGTGATACACACTAACATCTTAAGATCTTAATACCACCAAAAAGCTCCATAATATTCTCCAAAGGCTAAAGTTTTTAGGATAATCATCCTCAAAGGCCATGAGAGTATACAAGGAATATATAGTGAGCTATTCATTATCACCATCTTTATATTCTTGCCCTATTTTTATTATTTTTGCTGGATAACTTCTAACTTAAGCATCAAAGTGTCGACACCAGAAAAATATCTAGTATGGTTCTATCAAATAAAATATTCATGGGGGAAAAGTGATTCTAATCAGTTTAATCACATCATATCTTAGATGTCCAAGTTAATCTTTCTTAGAAAAATAAATTCAATTTGTTAACTCACAAGTTACTAAATTTTGGGGTCAATAATTATGTCTATCAACATTTTTGGTAATGTTAAAACTCACTATATTCTCTATTATAGGTTGTATATATATTTATCTTTCATCACTCTATAAGATACACTTGTCAAATAAAAATTCAATCCATAAGTGTTTATCTAAAGATTAAGTTGATTTAGCTAAGTTTTACATCAATTCTTGACTATGTTATTGACCCTTACTATTAATGTTAGTTTTAAAAAGAAACGAAAAGGAAAATTAAAAAAAAAAATTAAAGACGAAAAGGCAACTCTCATACTACTTATTGACTCTCTTATTAATTAAGCGATTAGAACTTTATTACCCATTGTCTTCCATTTCAGATTTCCCCCTCTTTGTTTTTAACCTTCATAATCTTCCACATTGGGCATATATGACTAAAAATTTAAACCCATGTACTTTGAATTACATATTGTAGATATTTAGGAAGAAGAGAAAGCATGGCATACCTTCTTATTGATCAAAATAAATGTTTATAGTATTTACAGTAAACCTAAAAAGGAAAAGGTAAACCTAAAAGAGAAATAAACCTAATAGAAATGGGAAGTCAAAGACAATAGAAAACAAACTTAAAAGAGAAGTATTAAAACAAATCAAACGTATCTAAAAAGGGAAGTGTTTGAAATAAATTATACTTTAGTAGTTGCACTTCCATTATCATGCCCCGTAAGATGGAGCTCCAAGAGGAGAGTTCAATCTTATTTCTCAAGAGTAGAAATTGAGTGCGCGAAAGATATTTGGTAAGTGAATTAGTCTATTAATCTATAAAAGAAACACGAGCCACCCTAAGAGCACCATTTTGAATTTTTTTCACGAATGAAATGATAATCTAGAGCTACATGTATCATACAAGAGTGAAAGATGGAATTAGAGCAAAAATTTGTAGCACCAATATTGTCACAATAGATGACTGGTTCCTAAGATATAAACACTCTAAGTTTTGTCAGAAGTGAACAAATCTAGCAAAGTTCTAAAGTTGTGGTTGCTAAGTAGTGATATTTTGTTTATGTAGAGGATCGAACAATAGTCTAATATTTCGTAGAGCTCTATAATATAGGATTGCAACCAAGATATACATGATAGGTCCCTATAAAAGATAATCTTTGTTACCTACCCAACAACATTTTTAAAAAAAAGCATAAAGAGATATAGGTGAGTCTCTATGAAGCAAAACACCATGATCAGCGGATTTATATAGATAGTGAAGCAAATGTTTGATTGCTGACCAATGATTAATGATAGGTTGGTGTATGAAGTGAAAAGGTTTATTCGCTATATAAGTAATGTTTAGATGAGTGATAGATAAGTATTAAAGACTTCCAACAGTGGTCTTGTATTCAAATAAGTCAGATAATGCACTCTTAGATAGTAGTGAGAGAGAAGGCGTAGTAATAAGTGATAAAGCAACTAGCTTAGAAGTAAACATGTTTGTGCAAGTGAAGAGATCAAGGATATAGTGGTACTCAGAGAGAAAGACACCATGAGGATGCAGAAGTACTTTAACCTCAAAAAAATAGTGCAGCGAAACAAGATCTTTTAAGAAAAAAAATTGAGCCAAAATCTTGATAGAATTATGAACATAACTATCATTATTTCCTGTAATGATAATGTACTCAATATAAACCAAAAGGTATAATATGTTACCACTAGGGTTGAGGATGAGGAAGGATGTTTCAGTATAAGAGTTGATAAAGCTAGCATTTATAAAAAAAAAAAACTGATACAACTCATGGTATTAGGCACGATGAGCTTGTTTGAGGCAATAGATGGCCTTTCGAAGCTTATACATATGTTGAGGATGATCTTGATCAACAAAGCTCGATGGTTGGGACATAAATACATCCTTAAAGAGGGTATCATGAAGAAAGACATTATTGATATTAAGTTGTTAAATAGGCCAGGCATGACTGACTGTTAGAATGAGAACAATGCAAATAATGGTTGCATTTGTCATGGTAATCAACACCTAGACATTAATGAAAACCTTTGGCAACTAGACAAACTTTGTACTTCTCATAAAAACCATTACGAACAAAGGCATCATACTCTTCAAACATGGCCTAATGCCATTTAGGAACTTTGATGGCCTGGTTTACATTAATGGGTTCAAGGTTAGTGACATGGGTTAGTTAGGTGATGAGGTTAATTTTTTATTAGGTTTGAAGATGTTATTTTTTAAACTCGTGTTAATGTTTTTAGAGAATGGGGGGGTTGAGAGATAGAGCGTTAATTGTGGAGGGTGATGGTGCAGGTGAAAAGGTTGTCTTAATGTCGCGACATAGAGAGATAGGCATTATAGCGATGGATACGATCATGTCAGAGTAGCGACGTGTAGAAGTTAATACCGCGACAGTGATAGGTAGTATCTGAGTGCCATGGCGTGGGGAAGTAGGCATTACGGTGTTGGGGTTAGAAGAATATGTAATGGGAAAATCTTTGGATGGTGTGGGAATGACAGACAAGAATGACACCATAAGACACTAACATGAAATAGTATCAGAAGACGAATAAGCTAGAATAGACTGCATAGATATAAATATATAAAATAGATTCATTAAATTTAACATGATGTGTAAATGCAAGAAAAGGAAGGACAAGATAGAGATAGACACTTTGAGTGGAGGAATATCTAACAAAGACACATAGAGTAGAGCGAAGGGTAAGTTTATATAAATAGTAGGGTCGAAGTTAGGGATAACAAAGGTAACCAAAGCTACAGAGTTTGAAGTAGTTGGGAGGTTAGCTAAAGAGTTTAGTATATGGTAATAAAAGCTTAATAGTGGGTGTAAGTAGGCGAGTTATAAGGTAGACAGTGGTTGAAAAGGCGAAGTACTAGTATGATAAAGCCATGGATACATGAGATAAAAGAGAGAAACAAATATATTTTGACAATGTAACAGTGATGACATTCAGAGTACCTATTGTATTTTGGTGTATGTGCGGGAAATGTAAGGTGAGAAATCCATTGGTATCAAGGAACGTATAAAGAGTTTAATATTCCCTTATTATCTAAATAGAGAGTGATAATTTTGTGCTTGAAGAAATTTTCAACAAGTAACTCATAGCGAATAAAGACATCGAAGATCTAGGATTGGCATTTGAGTAGTCATAACCAAAAATATTTTTCAAAATGATCTACAAAAATGATATTATATTTATAGTCATCAAAAGAAGTTATAGGTAAAGTCTAGACATTGGAGAAACTAATCTCAAGAGGTAAGGAAGAGACGAGACGAAATAGAAATTATAGCTTATGACTTTTTTAGCATTGACAAGAATTACAATAAAAATCTAAAGGACTCGAGAGTTCTAAATTGAACTTGTTGACTATATGTCCACAATTTGATGACAAAGGATGACTGAGATGATGATGCCACTTAGATGAAGTGGTCTTGATACTAGAAAAGGCAATGAGAGAGGAAGAATATTGGATAAGAAATGTCGGCCATTCATACACGCCATTCTTAGTATGTCCCTATAAAAGGGTTGCCCCTAGGCAAAGATGCTTCACAAAAAAAGAAGAGGGTAAGAACTCAATGAATGTAGGATTTGATTGAACAAATTGAGAAATAGAAATAAAGTATTTTTCATAGTTGGTACATAAAGAACATTATTTAAAGTAAAGTGTGTGAGGTTGTAATAAAAAATGTAGAATCGATATTTGAGATAGGTAGATCCATATTATCACCAATCACAATATTATCAAAACTATTATGAGAGTATGAAATGAGAGATTGCTAAGGTCGGAGGTGACATGATGCAAGGCCCCACTATCAAGAAGCCAACTTGGAGAGTTCAAGGTAGTGATTGTAACAAGATTAGTTTGTGGTTGCTAAGAGTTTGAAGAGCAAGGTGGTGGAGAAATAAAAATTAACTACGGAGAGGCATTGATACTAAATAGAGATTTGGAGAGATGAGAAAATATAGCATACATTTTCATTTATAAAAGCAAAAATTTATGGTGTTTACAATAAATTTAAAATAAAAAATATAAATTTGAAAGAGAAATAAACTTAATAGAAATGAAAAATCAAATATAATTAATTAAAAAAATTAAAACAGTATTAAAACAAATCAAACTTATTTAAAAAATACAAATATTTAAAATAAATTATATTTTAATAATTACACTCTTATTATCACATATATTCTAAAAGAAAAATGAATGAAAAGCTTTTAGAGAGATGAACTGAAATGTTCACATCAAAATAGATATCAGAACAGCTACTGACAGCTGCTAAGATTAGTCAGTAAACACCTGCTTCCTTCTCTACATGCAAGTCGATCCGCAAAGAAAAATGGTTAAAAGTGCAATAATATATAAGAAGAATCATCATTCTGATAAAATAAAACTTGTCTACTTTGTTAGTGGAGCATGAGTTGGCAAGCATTGATTCAAGTGTTAATTGCGAAGAGAAAATTTAATTATGAACTCACTGTCATCCACATTTAGGTTAATTATGGAAGCGAGCAGCTTGGAGTTGATCTTCCATTTGCATGGAAAAGTTGGGAAAAAAATTCCTTTAGAATCAAAATATTTGATTTCCGACTGAGGAAAGCAACCAGAAGAAGGAATATATACAATAAATTTAATTGTTTTCATTAGCACCCTTAGAATTTGGTAAGAATTAGAGAGTATGATCATATGAAAAATAAATTGTTAAACAAGGTAATCTGCAGGATTTGATAATTTCTGCTTGGCAAACGGCAGGATTTGACAGGTTCATGCACTTTTTTTAAGCAAAAATTCGGATGTATAGGAAATTTGACAAGTTCATACACAAAGATCAACTTAAGAATCTAATGTGAAATTTGAAAAAACTAAAGTCAAATTTGAGAACATTTCATTTGATTATATTCCTAGTTATCAGTTTCTAGATTATACGCAAACTTACTACAATCTAAATTATCTTAACAAATATTAATATTTTTCGGGCTTCTCTTAAAATCCAACCTTTAAAGACACTGATAGGAATGCGAATTCCACCTTTTTAATTTCCTCGTCTTATATGCTCGTAGTTTGCCTTTTAAAATCTTGATGAAGGTTGTTGTCGTATCCTGTCTTTGGTGGTGGTTGGAAATTTTAAGACTTAGCTAGTGATGGTGATGGGAACAGGGCTCAGCGTTAACTCTAGCTTTCGTCTAAAAAATTATGCAAAACCGCGTGTTATAATAAAATAATGTCCCCATTGGGGGTTTGGATCATGTTTGTTAGTGCGATAAGGACAGCTACTATTTTATTATACTTTTTTAAGCCAACAACTGTCCACTGCTTAGCTCTCTGGATCTTCCTATGACTTTCCTGACTTCTACTATTCTCATCTTCGCTTTGCTTATTCACACTATAAATACCAATCCATATTTCTCGACGTTTTCATCACTTTTACTTTCAAGATTCAAAGTTTACTCAGTTTCAAATACAACTTCTATCTTGTTCTCGCTCAATACAAATTAAGCATCCATGGCTTCAATGTTGCATTTACTTCTTCTGCTTGGCTCTTTAATGGCTGCCTCTGCTGGCAACTTCTACCAAGATTTTGACATCACTTGGGGAGATGGCCGTGCCAAGATACTCAACAATGGCGAGCTTCTTACTCTATCCCTTGACAAAGCCTCTGGTTCAGGCTTCCAATCCAAGAATGAGTATCTATTTGGCAATGTTGATATGCAACTCAAGCTTCTCCCAGGCAACTCTGCCGGCACTGTCACTGCATACTATGTAAGTTACTAAGCCATTAGTTTGTGTCTCATTGTTTCATAGAAAAATATGTTCATACTACTGAAATATGGTTAAATTTGCAGTTGAAATGACCGGGATTAACGTGGGATGAGATAGACTTTGAATTCTTGGGAAATTTAAGCGGTGATCCATACATTCTTCACACAAATGTATTCACACAAGGGAAAGGTGACAGAGAGCAGCAATTTTACCTATGGTTTGATCCTACTGCTGATTTTCACACCTATTCCATCCTCTGGAATCCTCAACGCATTGTGTATGTATTTTCTTCCCCATCGAAATTACCATGTTTTCATTTTTCTCTTGATTAATCTGTTTAAACTTATAAGTATCTTCCTTCAATTTGCAGCTTCTCTGTAGATGGCACCCCGATAAGAGAGTTCAAGAACTCGGAGTCAATTGGAGTACCATTCCCAAAAAATCAGCCGATGAGAATATACTCTTCACTTTGGAATGCTGATGACTGGGCTACAAGAGGTGGACTCATCAAGACAGATTGGACACATGCTCCTTTCACTGCTTCCTACAGAAATTTCAAAGCTGATGCTTGTGTTTGGTCTAATGGAGCTTCCTCTTGCGGTGCAAATTCACCTTCCTCTGCATCTAGTACCACTGCTTGGTTCTCTCAAGAGCTTGACTCAACAAGTCAGGCGAGGCTGAAATGGGTGCAAAAGAATTACATGATATACTGTTGAAGTGGAAGTATACAAATAAATAAAAAATTTACCCAAGCAATATAATAATACAGAACAAATTATTAAGAAATAAAGAGAGAAAGGGGTAGAAGAAGAACACACAAAGAATTACGTAGTTCGGCAACTTGTTTACGTCCACGGCGGATCAAGATCATACTCTTCTCTTATTATGAATCACAAGACACTCATAAAGTATGCCTTTTACAAGAAAGATCACAAAGAAAACTCTCTCTCTCACTTTAAGGATTTTCTCTCACAAAGAACCACAAAGATCTTTTGTTGATCACAAAGATTGTCAAGATATGTTTATAAGCCAATTGATAGCTTTTATATAAGTTTTGGGACGACCTAGATTTACCCTATACGTGTGGGAGTCGTATTAAGGAGTTCTGAAACAAGTGGGAGACGAAATAAAAAAGTTTTCTTATTTCGAGATATTATTCTCGTCTCCAGCGCCGCGGCGTTGGGCTCTCATCGCCGCAGCGCTGGCGCGCTTCTGCTGAGCACTGCAACGTTGGCCTCCTGACACTGCAGCGCTCAATTTCTGGATTGGGCACCGCGGCGCTCACGCCTGATCGCAACGGCGCTGGCACTTGGTGCGCCCTTCTTTAATTTTCATCTACTTTCACATCTGTCTTTAATTCATTAACAATTTATGCACTTGATTTAATCTTCAAATCATATTTCGATAATTTTTAATTAATATTCTCACATATACAATTATTACACTGATAAAAACAGATTTCCCCGGGGCGTTTCTGCAGAATGCAGAACCTGAAAAATTAATTCAGCACGTACATGCATAAATTCTTTTATTGATTTACTTTAGTTATTTACGTATTATTTGTTTCGTAGAGGTTGATTCTTTTATTCTTTGCTATCATTTCTTCAACATGAAGGCAAATTCCGGCCAATGTTTCGGGCAATAAAAAGATATAAAATCTAAATTTCATGATATTTGTTCTCTCCGGTATCTTAATTCCTGCTGTGGTGTTCTTGCGCAGTCTAGCATAAAAATTTCCTTGAGATTTTATTGCTATTTTAAATGAGCAGAATCAATTAGCTACTATTTTTAAACTTATTACACTAATGATATGGGGCTGAATATTACAATTACAAATAGAAGAAAAATAAGGACCACGCTACATTATCTACATAAGTTGAACGAGCTTATAAACACATTCAAACAGGATAATTCTCCGAAATGTTACTGCTTACCTAAAAAATCTAGAAATCTAGAATTAGAAAAAAAAATCTAAAATATCCAATTATTTTTTAAGTCCGGATTTTATTTTATTTTTGTTCAGATTTGAGCTGAATCCAATTTTTTTTAAACCAAAATTAACCCGGCCCAAAAACCGAGTTTTCAATCACTTATTCAATTTTTATTTTGTTTCTCTGTTCTTGAATATTTTTTCATTATTTATTATCATGGAGGAAGTGGGTAGTGTTGCACGAGGTCGAATTTATTTTATTAATTGCCAAATTGTTTTATCATGGAAGGTCAAAGGAGAACTTAATCTGTTAGATGTTTCTGCAAAGAAATATTCAATTTTTTTTTTAAAAGAATGGAAATTTACATAAATAATCATTATTTTAAAGGTTACAATTTTTTTTAATAAAATATTATTTGATTAATCTTTATTAGTCAAGAAGATAATAAATGAACGAAATTACTCTTATTAATAACATAATTCAAAAACTTATTATTTCACCATATATTTTTAATTTTTTTGTGTTTAATTTATAAAAATATAGTATTAAAATATAATGATAGTGTATTTTGATAAAATAGAGAAGAAATAAAGTATATATGCAAAAAAATACAGTGAATGAAGGGAAAAGAATAAAATCAAGAATGAAGAAAAAAAAGATAATTAGAATTCCTCGTGTCTCACGCAAGGTGCGAGAAGGGGCTTGGCGCCATGCCTCGCTGTGTGGCTGGACACGCTGCCCCTTCTTGCCCCTCGCATGAGACGTGAGAAATTTTGAATTTTTTTTTCTTTTTCATCTTTAATTTTAATTTTTTTGTCCAATTTTTGAATTTTTTTTTTCTTAATTAGTCTTTTTAACTTTCAATATTTAAAATATCATTGCCCAAACATTCAATCTACTTATTTAAAAAAAATTTTTAAGTGTTGTTTGAATGAATTTTAGAAAAAAAATAGTGGGAGAGAGGTAAGATATGCTTCAAAGTAAAATAGTTCAAATTTAAACTCTATAACTATTACAATTTTCATTTTAATTTTGTGATTATAAAATTATATAAGTTTAAAATAAGAGCTATTTATATTCGTTTTTCTAAATATATTGATGTTAAAAGTTTATAGACCTAAAATTACTTGAAAACTCTTATCCTTTAATTTCTTTAAAAAAGAATGAAAAAAAATTGGATTAGAATCTGAGTTTCCTTTAATTTCTTTAAAAAAGAATGAAAAAAATTGGATTAGAATCTGAGTTTCGAACATCTGAACTTGATCCCCACTTAAAAAAATCCAAATGTAATCCAAGTTCTGAAAACTATGAGAAAACCTGAGTTTAGGTCCAGATTTAACAAAATTCAGACCACACCTGCATTTTGCCTATCCCTACAAATTATGGCATAAGCGAGTGAGAAATGAGTTATCTTGATCACGATAATATAACGAACAGATTCGAAAAATTATTAGGCAAACCGCCATTATTAAATATAGTGGGTTTAGAATTATTAAATTTATTACCATCCAAGTTGTGAACGACACCACTTGAAATGGGTATAACTTAAAATAATACTAAAAAAAATGTTATATTATTCTACAACTAAAAGATTAATAGAGTATAAGCAAATTGATTATATAAGATGTTTCATAATTTCTAGTATTGAATTACAATACTAAAAGTTGAAATTAAATATAATATTTGCAGTTATATGGTTTGTTCAAATGTTATATGGTTTGTTGTTAAATAATGATTCATAAATAACAAACTCCTTTGTAAAATGATCTCTTGACCGTTGAACTTAATTATAGGACTAAAAGACACACATACGTCAATGTTATCTGATAATTTAATAATGGTGCTAATTTTCTTCAATATAGCCTAAAGGTGTTCCGGCTTCTTGACATGTAGCCTATTTCTAATTTAATTTCCCCCCCCCCCCCCCCCCCCCCCCCCCCCACCCCCCCCCCCCCCCCCCCCCCCCCCCCCCCCCCCCCCCACCACCACCACCAATTTTATCAATGATTATGTTTCGGCATTGACTTAAGGACTTTAATAAAAATGTCTTATAACTTAAAAAATCCAACTAATAATTTTTAAAGTAATATTTCAGATAAATACAATAATGTAATTCACATATTTGCATTTTCAAACAGATGTAAATGGATCCATGTCTATGACTTTTTCTCTCCAAAATCGTGATATGTTATAATGGGACGGCAGCTTCGGCTTAAGTGAAGACTACATGATCGTGAGAGCTCACTAGCCTCTTCAACAACCTGTGTAGAACTTACCAACTACAAGCCCTACACCCTGTTCTCTCGCCATCGAGCTAGCTTAACATTTCCCTCCTATATAAATCGAAACAAATTCACACTTCAAATTATTCGAAATCATTAATTTCCACGCCTGTTTCTTTGCTGATCGTTTAGTTGACGTATCAACAATGGCAGCTTGTCATTTTCCATCTTCAAGTGCAGCATCAATATGGCTTCTTATATCAACGATGGCTAGCTTCTTAATGGTTGCCTTTGCTGGTGCCGGAAACTTTTACAGTGATTTTGACATCACGTGGGAGTTAAATTTTGCAGAAATGGAAGGCTAAAATATGCTCTGAAATGATGCTCTTTCAAAGAACAGAGGAGACTACTGTTTCATTGAATTTCGGCCTAACTTTTACAGCCTTAAGAATATGTTTATATACATCTATATTGTACACGTCACAAACTGATGTAATGACTACAAAATAATGAATTAAAGAATAAAAGCTATGAATTGCAGTTTCCTTCACGACAGCGGTGTGTGCAAAGATGCTGCATGATCCAAATTGTAGGCTTCTGTATTTTGTTGTGTAGTGCAACTACTTTTGTTTTATTCCCTTGCATATGTGTCAGCTGAGTTGTCCATTGACTATGCCGGCTCAGAACCTTCATTGTTGACGTGGGGACATGGCAAGACTAAGATATTCGACTATGGCAATGTTCTGATACTCAATCTCGAGAAAGACTCTGGCTCAGGCTTCCAATCCAGGAATGAGTATCTATTCGGAAAGATTGATATTCAGCCCAAGCTTGTCCCAGGAAATTCTGCTGGCACAATAACTGCCTATTATGTATGTGTCTCCTCATTGTCGTTTCTTTTCTCATTTTCTCTCCATCCCGGGCTTCTATAATGTAAATGTCTTAACGCCATCCTAATTGTACTTTTGTTTTGGGCCTTGTGCAGTTATCATCTAAAGGTGCAAACTGGGATGAGATAGACTTCGAGTTCTTGGGAAACGTAAGTGGCCAACCTTACACTCTTCATACAAATGTATTCTGTCAAGGCAAAGGCGGCAGAGAACAACAGTTCCACCTCTGGTTTGATCCAACTGCAGATTTTCACACATATTCCATTCTTTGGAACCCCAACCGCATTATGTAAGCGCACGCAATCTCGCAAACCTTGATTTTTTAGATAAAGTTGTTCGCAAATTTATTGAAAAGTTCCCTGAAAAAGTTCTTAAGCAGTGTTCACACCAGAGAGATACAGTTCAGCAATATTTATGATGTGTTGTTCGGTTTTATTTCAGTTTCTACGTGGATGACATTCCCATTAGAGAATTCAAGAACATGGAGAATCTTGGGATTCCATTCCCAAAGAAACAGGCGATGAGAATTTACTCTACTCTTTGGAATGCGGATGACTGGGCGACTCAAGTGGGACGTGTCAAGACAGGCTGGATGCCGATGCTTGTGTTTGGTCATATGGAGCATCTTCTTGCGATTCGAATTCTCCATATTCTAGCTGGAGTAACAAGGTCTGGCTGTGGCAGGAGCTTGATTATGCAAAGAAAGGGCAGATGAAGTGGGTGCAGGATAATTTTATGATAGCACAGATTATAAGCGATTTCCCCAAGGTCTACCTCCAGAATGCATATAAGACGAGATTATAAGCGATTTTTTTGCCCTTTTTTTCTCTTTGAAGCGTTAGGAATAAGAAGAGAATTACATATTTTTACTTAATTGAATACGAAGTGGTAGAACAAAAAATATGCTTCAATTTTATTAGTTTAAGGCCTGCTATAGTTGATACAGACCGAAATGAGGTCTAGACGGGCTATAGCCCAGCCTAGCGCTGGGCTATTGATGACATAGTATCAAATAGCCCAGTTTTAATAGTTCAGCCAGGCCCAAAGAAAAACCATTCTTTCTTAATTATGAACAAGCCATTCTTTAATGAGATATTATTATTTTAATTTTGATTTTTTTCTTATATAAATTATCAAAGTAGATAACAATTTTTTGAAATACACTTATATCATAAATTCCAATCCACATGCGAAACTCCTAATTTTATAAATATGTTAACATCTAAAATATTTTGTTTTGATAGATGAAATAAATAATTTTTAGAAATAATTAAAAAATAAATTGTTCATATTTTGTAAATAACAAGGTATATTAAAAATATTAAGAATGATATAAGCATAAATTGAAAATTAAATAGGGAATATTGAAAATATAAATTGTTTAAATTTTTTTAATAAGATACATTAAATAGGAGGGGTTGTTGAGATAAAATTGGAAATCAAATAGCCCACTACTCATTAATAATGATTGGATCCGATTTTTTTTTTTAAAGAAATGATTGAATCCAATTTCGATATGTACCTTTCTTCATCTTATTTTTAGCTCTTTTCTAATTTTCTTCACGCTCATTAGTTTTGTTTTTAATTTTTCCTCTTACTAAATTTAAAGTCCATTATAAATCTTAGTGAATTATAATTTGATAGCAAACATATAATGATAATATAATTTTTTTAATAAATTGCGTTAAGACGAGATGAGACATATAATAATAATAATAATAATAATAAAAATAATAAAATGCAACTAAAATATGCACAAAGCCACAAACCAATTATATATATTGAAAATGTAAATAATGATTTAGCTCTCATTATGATTAATTATACTTAATTAACCACACAAGTGACCTAATAGGCACACGTTTATTCTTGATATTGAGTTAAGAAGGTGCATGATTGTGAGAGTATAAATAAATTAATAGTATAGGATTTTCTAAGTTTAAGATGAGAAAATTTATAAATGGATAATCATTTGTTACACCAACATCATAATTCATGTCCAAAAATTACTTTAAAATATTATATGAAGATTAAAATTAAAGAAAGAAAACCAGATGCTCCTAACAAAAATTACAATATGAAAATATATGCACCATAATTCTCCTAAGAAGATTACACCATAAAAAATTAAACTATAATGAAAAAATTACATTAGAATTATTCCTAAAAAAAGTTTATATAAAAAATTACACAAAAAAAAGAAAGAAAATAAAATCTATCCAACTATACGCTATACATTCTTCCTCTTGACTTACGAAGCCATCATCACACTTTTGTATTTAGAAGTAATTTTCTTCTAAATTGAGATACAACTTTAATTTGTAAAAAGATGAAAAAAATTAAATTAAATTAAAACAAAAGTTGCCTTTGTTATTTAAGGTTAGGTTTAGTTTTTATATCAATGGAAAGGAATTAGGTGAAGTAAGATTTATAATAGTGTTGGAAGCCCCAAATTATTGCGTGCCATGTGTCAAAACTAGAATAAACTTAGTTTTTCGGTTAATTTCGATTTTATTACAAAAAGTCAATCCCAACCAAATCGTTTGATTTTTGTTATTTAAAAACTGTTCGATTAAATTTATATTTTATAACCGAATTAAATTGATTGGTACGCTCCAGTTAAATTTGATTTTTTTTTAGTTTTTTTTTTGTTCATCCTAATTAAAATTTATACTAAATAAAGAAGGATAAGCATCATCTCTAAATCTAATATTTTATCTTTATTTTTAACTTCAATAGTGGATAAAAACTAAAATAATTAAAATATAGATCTTTGGCCATACATAATTAATGAAATACGCATATCAAAAGATACTTCAAAGATTATAAAATTAGGTAAATATTTAGATTAAAAAAAACTTAATTCAATATCGAATTGACATTTTAATTTTTTTCATCGGTCGATTGATGTATGCAACATTATTTGAGATGAGAAGTAGAGAAATAAATTCTATAAGTTCACTTGCCACATTATTGAGTCCTCTTTTCCAACCAGCGATTTCCATTTCCATTTAACAAAAGAATAATAAAATTATTTCAAATATCAAATTCTTTTCATGTAGATAATTGAGCACAATGCATGTTGTGGTATCTAGCTACCCAGAATGGCCGAACATGTAAGAGAGTTGTTCAAATAAACTAACAGTGTCGCGACAACTGAAATAATAATATTCGATTTCTCTCGCTGAAACAAAAGATCAGTCTAGGCTTTATGCTGGATCATCTAAAGCTCAAATCATGGGCTTGCGAACGAGAACAACCGAGTTGATCACATCATTAGTGGGATGGAAGATTTAGAGAACCTCAAAATCCAGCAAGTCACGCTCCTCCACCACTGGTTACAGAAATGCTCTCGCTCCTTTTGCACTCCTAAGCAACAAAACTCCACCATTCTTCATATACTTGCTTATATGACCAATAATCTTCACTTTCTCTTCTTTACTCATTCCAACTAGAGCTGCCAAAAATATGCAATCGTATTCTGCTAGCTTCTCCTTCACTTCCATGATGTCGCGAGTAAGAAACTTCATCCTCTTCTCAAACTGAACATCCGAAGCAACAATTCTGCCAGCAACATCATTGGCTACATCATCGATGTCAAAATTATCAAAGTGAGTGGATTTCATGTGATCTTGAGCCATTACAATAGATGTAAGAGATTGAGATTGTTCAGGGGTTGGGGAATTTTTGTTAACAATGTTGCAAACTCTAGCTCCAATAAGCCTTCAGCACGACCACACAGAACTATGAGATTTTTGCGCATCTGTTTAACTTCTTGGGGTAAGACATTAACTTCTATGGATGAAGGAAGAGTGCATAATTTTACGAGTTGAGTAAAAAGGCTATTGACTTGCTTGGATGGTCTCCGGGACTCAAGCTTGGATATGCTAGCAGGGATTTGCAGAATGCGAGCTATAAGGAGCTTAGCTGGAATTCGGCCTTCAACGCTGGCAGTTTGGAGGGAAACCATTGATGAAGATATTGTTTATGGAATTTGGAGAGTAATTTATGATGAAGCTTTTAAGTTGTGCCTTTGACTTGTGAATTAACGCTTGCTGTATCAGTATTTGTAGAGGCAAAAGCCTGAATACCGTAATTTTTAGTTACTAGTTTTTTCTGCAGTGTATCGTTTTGTTGATGAATAAGATGATGTTAATTTCCTCCAAATGTCTAACGGTCAATATTATAGGCGTCGAGTTCCATGCCATGGGATCGTAACAACAGGATATCAAGAAATTAAATTAGGAACTGAAAAATTCCCCATCTATATCATATCTAGTATTCTAGCAGTGTAGGTTCGAACTCACCTGGCTTTTATTTCTTTTTTGGAGCAAATTATTTTAAATTGTTGTGTATGATATTAGCAACAAATACTAGCTCTGTATGTCCATTGAATTTATAAATTGAGGATTAAAAACATAAAGCTGATATTTAAGTCGTATTTGCATCACATTCTGTACCCCACTGCATTCATATATAATTAAGCAAAAACCCAGATGCGCATTGGAGTTTAAATTTTTTTTAGAGGCCAAAACTAATTTGGTAAGCTAACGCAAAGGTTTAAAGCAATTTATTCCTTTCACACCACGTGTCATTTGCATGAAATAGTACGAAGTTAGCACATCCCTTGGGGAAATGAAATATGGAGTCAAGGTTAATTACGATATTTTGAGGCATGGAAAATGCCAGTCAAGCTTTTCAATGGGTCCATTTATTTCTTATAAATGAGTTTACTATTTGTGGTTGGAGACAGATTTCTTGGTATAGTTTAGTAGGATGGTCCAAAATTATAATTCATTCACTTTTCCTACTTTTCCAAAGCCGGCAAGTAATGATATTTAAGGCTAAAATTATAAGGAGAATTGAGAAATTTTACATAAAGATAGTAATATGGAGGGAATTTTCAAGCCTCAGAGACAACGGCCCTCAGAAATCTTTCTAGTATTTGAAAGCTTCTTTTAAGTATTTAAATGCTTTCTCTAATAATCACAAGCACCAGAATATGTTTTCTAATAAATTAAATTCTGCAAATATAATAAATTAAACTTCGTACATGTATATGCTTCTTATAATCATGCACATGTAATGCAAATGTTGTAACTGTTGGAGAATATGGATTCCGGATGCAGGTTTTGATGTTTGTTAAGATTTATTTAGCATTATTCTTAAGATTATTTTTACTCCTATAAGATAATAATGTTGATGTTTGTTAACATTATTTTTGTTTTAAGAACTTTTGATTTGAAGTATATGTTTTCATAAGAATATGATTTGAAATTTGAATCGAAAAATAAGTAGGTCATTACATCCAAAAGATTCCAAAAATATATAAAGAAAAGGTTACTGTTTATACAGCCATCAAACTATTTTCAAAAGCCACAAAATTGGTTGTCCAAGGTGGCATTTTTTGAAGGGTCACACCTAGTCCCTAGAGCCATGGTGCCAATTCAACTTGTTACTGGATTTACAGTACCTGGTTACTACCTTAGCTGGCTCCGCCTTGCCAAGCTTATAACCATGTGCCGACTCTTTCCTTCATTAGCTCATTTTGTTATGTCTTTTACTTTATTTATTTATTTTAAAACACGCTTAAAATTTTTAACCATCTCCAACTTATTTGAAAATATACAAGTAAATTAACTGCAAATTCAAATGTAGCATTTAATATATATATATATATATATATGATTTGATATTTTTTTTAAGTTATAAATTAATTATTGAATAATTAATTGTATTTTTATAGGAATTAGATAAAACGTAAGTTTTTATAAATTTTTATTTCTTATGTGTAATATAGGATTAAATATTCATATTAAATTCTCTATTACTTGTTTGTTTAACAGTATAGAATTTTTATGGCTATGTGCCATTCTAGGGTCATGAATGCTCTAAAGATGCATGTCTAACTCTTATAGGAATCAACCAAATTTTACATTAAATAGGTCATGACTCTATCAAATGTGCTCTGTAGTACAATACATTAATATACAATAATGAGTGATGGAATTCATTAAGAGATTAATCTCATTCTTTTTGCATGTAAAAAGTACTACATATCCTTAAAGAGAACTCTTAACTTATTTAATCAGTAGTACAATAAGGAAACAACTGATTGATTATTACTCTTATAAACTTACATTATGGGATCTCTAATCACATAGGTGAGATTATCATTATTCTTGCCTTATATTATAAGCAAAAGTTCTATTCCCCTCTGCATTTATTCTACTAATCTCTTATTTAGTAGTTTTGTCAAATAATCGGTTAAATTGAACTATAATCTTATAAAATTTAAATTTATTATTTTAGATTCTAACAGCTTCTTAATTATACTGTATCTTAAATGTATATGTCTACTTTTCCTATCACAATAGAATAAAATTGATGTAAGAGGATGAATGTCAATGAAAAGATCAATTATGAATGTTCTCAACCACTTAATTTTAGTACAAATATTTTTTAAAATTATCAAATATTTTGCAAATAATTTTCGAGTTGGATAATATCCATTGTGTCTTTTCACAACGTGAGGGAAAGTCTATAGTACACTTTTTGCCTAAGGTAGTTGATACTGTTTGGGATGTATTTCTATCTCGCGATATACCAAAATTATTTTGTAGGTACTTATCTTCTTAATAACATCATTCTTCTTGTTTTAAAAAAAAATTTATAAAAAAAAATTTGGTTTGGTTTGTACAAATGTCAATCCAAAAATTTTACGTTTAATTTAGTTTTGATTAAGTTAGATTGATATATTTGCCCATAAATTATTACTTGCAGCTATAAAATTATCACATTGACAATTGAATAAAATTAAATAATTAACTTCAAGCATAACACTTGCTAATAAGCGCTACATGTGAGTTAGAATAAAAAGTTTACTTTAAAATTTTAGGTTAATATAAATCTCCTTTTTAATAAATAATTTCAACAACGAGAAAGTAAAAATATTTATTTATTAATTATATTTTTATGTTAAATTATTCTTTTATATGTTGTATTTTAATAGGATAGAAAAATCATAAACTATCACATATTGGGGTATTTGATACCAAAAATATCAACCTATATATTAGCATGAGTAGCGTTTGTATATACAAATGTTTTTTTTATTCAAACCAAAGAATTTCTCTTAGTGCCTTGTTTAGGGCGAAGCACGGATTGGATCATCTTGAGTTTTGGTTTAAGAGAAATTCTTTTTTCCCAGAGTCCCCGCTTGCTTTAAATCATGGGTATAGAGCCAGCCTCGCTTCACAGCGTAGAAGAAAATCGGTTGAGAATCCCCCGAGGGTTAATGACCATACTAGAGGTATGCAGGCCTTATTTAACACTATTTCACAAGTGACCCTCAATAACATAACCATCTTATCTGAACCTCTTTGGTATAGAAAAAATACTTGCTTCACAAGTATTTCCCGTTGCACAAATGTTAAATTGCCACCTAGCTTTTATATATATATATATATATATATATTGATTGATGTTAAAGTAGAAGTAATCAAACAAGTAATAAATCTAAATATATGGCCCAGTAAACAAAGCAATTAAGAAATCTATAAAGAGAAAGTAGAAGAAAAATATACAAAATTTACGTAGTTCGGTAGAGGTAGATCAAGATTACACACTCTTTATTATTAAATCATAAGACAGTCACAAAGTATACATTTTACAAGAAAGAACACACAACAAATTCACTATCTCTTGTAAACTAGAGGTTTCTCTCACTAAGAATCACAAAGTACGCTATGATTACAAAGATGTGTTTACAAGCTAATAGAAGGCCTTTATATAGGCTTTAGGATGACCTAAGTTAACTTTAGATGTGTAGGAGTCATTTTAAGGAGATTTGGTACAGGTAGGAGATGAAACAAATTGAAAAAGTCATTTTCCAGCACCGAGCGCTGCGACACTGGCTCTTTAGCGCCGCGACACCCACCTTTTGTCTGGGGAGCTACGGCGCCTACATTTAGGCAGTCAACTTCATGTTTTTGCCTCATTTAGCATCTGTCTTGCTTCTTCATGCATCCAACGCACTTGCCTTACTCTCTAAATCATATCCAATGATTTTTAATCAACTTTCTCACAAATCTCCTCTTTGATATAAAATCATCTGAAAAGTATTCTAGATCTTTCATATCTGCATCTTCAGTCACCCTTACAAAGTAGTGACTTTGGTTAAGTCTTTGCATAGGATGAACTTAACCGAAGGTAGTGGCTTAGTCAATAAATCATCAAAGTTTTTAGATGACGCTATCTTTATTAGACTAATCTCACTACTTTGAACAATCTCACGAATGTAATAAAGCCTTACATCAATGTGTTTAGACCTCTCATAAAATATTTTTTGCTTGCTTAGGTGTATAATACTCTACCTATCACAATACACACCAGTGTTCACAACTTCAATAGCCATTACCTCTGAGCATATACCTTTCAACCACAACATTCTTAATAGCTTCTCCAACAGCTATATACTCTACTTATGTGGTAGATAGTGCAACTATATGTTGTAGAATTGATCTCAAATATACAGTACACCTAAATACTGTGAATACGTAACTTGTCATCGATATTCTTCTATTTAGATTACCTGCATAATCTAAGTCTATATATCCTCTTACCATTATATCTATATTGTTAGCCATTCTATACATCAATCTGTGATCTAACGTTCCCTTGAGATATCTCAAAATTCACTTCATTGCAAGCCAGTAATCTTTACCTAAATTTGTCATATATCTGCTCACCGCACTCATAGCCTATGCTATGTTTGGTATTATACAAACCATCACATACAAGATGCTCTTTAGAGCGCTTGCATACGTTACTTTACTCATCTGCAGTTTCTTCCTTTTAGATATTGGTAATTGTTCTATTGACAATTTAAAATGCATGACTAAAGAAGTGAAGACAGCCTTTGAATTGGACGTACAAAAAATTTATGGGATCTTAAATATATATCGCTGTTGAGATAAGAAAATAACATATCTTCTTTTCCTCACAATATCTTATTTGCTGCTCTCAAACTTTCCACTCAAATGCTTCTTAAGTTTTTATTTTTCTTCTATGTTCTTACATGCGATCAATATATCATCGACGTATAGAATCAAATACATAATCCTATTATTCAAGCTCTTTAAGTATATGTATCTATCATACTTGCTCCTACTAAAGCCACAAGTCATCATAAACTCATCAAATCTCCTATAACACTGTCTAGATGATTGCTTTAACCCATATAATGACTTATTTAGTAAACAAACATGCTCTTCTTTTCCAAGCTCTACAAACCTTTGCAGTTGTGCCATGTAAATCATTTCTTCAAGCTTTCTATACAGAGAAGTTATCTTTACATCCATCTACTTTAGATGTAGTCTAAGTTGGCATACGTGGCTAATAAAATCCAAATAGATGTGTGCTTGATGACTAGAGAGAAAATCTCATGAAAGTTTACTCACTCTCTCTAAGTAAATTCCAGTGTAACTAGCCTAGCCTGGCCTTCAATCTTGTACGCTCTATTCTCGGTATCCCCTCTTTAACCTTATACACCTATTTGTACCCTACTAGTTTCTTTTGAGGTCTCTCCACTAACTTTCAGGTAATAATTTTCTTAAGAAAACTAATCTCTTCTCCCATGGTCTACTACCATTCATTCTTATTTTTACTCTTCATAACTTCACCATATATTTTAGGCTCATTAAATTCAAGAGTGTAAACATAGTTAAAATGGTGAGCAACCAAATCTGCTTTTGTATACTTGATTGGTGGGTTAATCATTCTCCTTAGCCTATCTCTAGCTAACTACCACTCTTCAAATTCTATTTCAAGAGTCATAGTCTTACTTTAGGTGGACTTGTAGGAACTTAACAGTTTTCTTGCCTCTTCTTCAAAGATCTTTTTGTTGAAATACTAATCTAGAGGCATATAAGATCTACACTTAATTTTCACTTCAACTTGTATTGACTCGCATACTAAGTCTTCTTTGGGAGGCTTACAACATTATGGTCTCATCGAATGTTATGTCATGGCTTATGATACTCCTTTGTGGTGTTAACTCTCTATACCGCACCTTGTATCCTTTAACTCATTTGGGATACCCTATGAATACCCCATTGATAGCTCTAGGTTTCAACTTCTCCTTTTTCACATGAACAAATGTGGGGCAGCTAAAACTTCTAAGGTGGTTTTACTTGGGGTGAGCCGTCAAACTATTTTTCTTCTAGCATCTTAAAGTCTATCACTGATGAATGACCTTTATTAATCAAGTATGCTGCTGTCATTACAGCTTCTCCCTAAAAGCCTTTGGCATTTTTACATTGGTAAGTATGCATCTAACCTTTTCAAGTATGGTCTTATTTATTCTCTTAGTTACGTCATTCTACTGTGGTGTTGATCTTGCAATTTTGTGCCTTACAATCCTATGCCTGATTCAAAAAGCATCAAATGCTATTGCAAAACTCAAGTCCATTGTTAGTCTATAACCTTTTCACCTTTTTACCAGTCTGATTCTCAACAAAAGCCTTTCAAGTCTTGAACGTATCAAACACTTAATCCTTTTTCTTTAACATATAGACCTATAACTTTTTTGAATAGTAATCAATCAAATTAAAAAAATACATAGCACCTTCACGAGTAGCTGTCTGAGCTGGTTCCAAAAATTTTGAGTATATGTAATCAAGAGTTCCCTTGATTTTGTGCTCTCTGGTACTAAACCTCATTCTATATGCCTTTCTAAGTACACAATGTTCACAAAACTCTAATGGCTGGAACTTATCTTCACCAAATATTTTTTGACTAAATAACTCTTTTAGGTTTCTCTCACCTAGGTGTGCTAGTATAAGATGTCACAACTTGATTTACATCTTCTCACCATCTATAGAGAATAATGTAGACTTACTCACAACCTCTTCTTTGATCACATAAACACTGTTATGCTTCTTATCTCTCATCACAACCGTAGAACCCTTTAATATTCTTAAAATTCTTTTATCAATCCTGATGGAACACCCATTCTGGTCTAAGGTTTCTAGTGAGATCAAGTTCCTCTTGAGGTCAGGAACATACCTAACTTTAGTTAATTCTCTCACTCACCTATTATGCAATCTAAGTTTAATACTACCAATTTTCATCACTTGACATACACCATCATTTTCCATTACTACCTTACCACTATTAATGGGCTGAAAATTTATAAATCAAGACTTGTGTAGGCACATTTGAAAAGTACAACTAGAATTAAGAACCCATTGTTTAGTACTCTTACCTTCAATAGAAACTAGTGTCTCTGCGCAGTCATAACTATCATCATAGGTAAGTGCAACATCCGTTTTCTTCTTGTCTTGTGTCTTTTTCTCCGAACATTATAAAGTGTCCCTCTTTCTTATAACAATAACACGTCTTAGGAGTCATGGACTTTGATCTTGAGCCATTTTTCTTCCCATTTCTATATAGGACCATTTCTCTTACAGATAACCCTTTTGCATTGGCCTCAATCTACTTTTCTAATATCTTTGAGATTAATGATGATTTCACAGTGCTCATTGTTAAACTCTCTCTACCACAAAGTAATGTATCAACAAAGCTCTTGTAACTTTTGAGAAGTAAACTCAATAGAATGATTGTCTTATCTTCATTCGTTATCTTTATGTTGATAGACTCAAGATTGATAATAATCTTATTAAAGGCATCTATATTATCTTTTATCGGTGTCCCATTTGACATGGACAATTGATATAACTTCTTCTTTATATGCAATCTGTTAGCCAATTATTTTTGCAATAAAAAGAATCAAGTTTCTTCCAAAGACCAATTATAGTCATCTCATCTGCTACTTCCTTTAGAACTTTATAGTTCAATGATAAAATAATCGTGCTATGAGCTCTTTTTTGAATGTCTATTTTTTCTGCTTTAGCCTTAGATGACTATGATATCTTTTCTTCTTCACTAGATGGAGCTGCAATCTCTTTTAATGCCGAGCTTAAATGTTAACTCACCAACAATGCCCTAACCTTCATCTTTCACAGATTGAAATCATTCCACCTGTTAAATTTCTTTACCTTACACTTAGGTGTGGCTATGCCTTATTAAAACCGAGCTCTGATACTAGCTTGTTAAAGTAGTATCAGTCAAGCAAGTAATAAACCTAAAGTATATGACGCAATAAATAAGCAATTAAGAAATCTAGAGAGAGAAAATAAAAGAACAATACACAAACTTTATGCGGTTTGACAACTTGCCTATGTCTACAACAGATCAGGATCACATTCTCTTTATTATTGAATCATAAAGCACTCACAAAGTATGACTTTTATAAGAAAGAACTCATAAAGAACTCACTCTCTCTTGTAGACTAAAGGTTCTCTCACTAAGAATCATAAAATATGCTATGATCACAAAGATGTGTTTACAAGCCAATATAGAGCTTTTATATAGGTTTTCGAATAACTTAAGTTAACCTTAAATGCGTGGGAGTCATTTAGGGAGGCCTGGTACAAGTAGGAGTTGAAATAAATTGAAAAAGTCTTTTTTTCGCACTGGGTGCCGCAGCGCTGGCTCTCTGGCGCCCACACGCTACTTGGGGCTTCGCGATGCTCACCTTCTATCTAGGGTGCTGCGGCACCCACACCTAGGTAGTTGAATTCATGTTTCCACCTCCTTTTACGTCCGTCTTGCTTCCTTATGCATTCAACGCACTTAGTTTGCTTTTCAAATCATATCTAATAATTTTTAGTCAACTTTTTCACAATTGACTTTTACACCACATTACTTTATACAAAATAATATGAATAGGCACTTTGTATATCTAATATTAATTGAAATGATATGCACCAAAATTTCTAACAAATTTTAAAGTGGATCTAAGTATTATGCATCAAAGAATCATACTTTGTTAAAGTTATGGGATTTTTATCCAATACCTACTCTACTTATACAATTAAAGAATAAAAAATTCTATATATTTAACATATTCAATTATACCTTCAAAACTTCTTTTTCATTATCCACAATATAATCTATTGTCAAAAAAGAGTTATACTTGAATAATCAATCCATTCATACAATATATATTGTCTTAGAAAATACCAATAATAAATTAAAAGAAACCAAATAAACTTTAATAAATATGTAATCTCTTAAAACTCTACTCATAATATTATAATTGCAACAAATAGAAATAAATTACTGCTATCAGTGTTGCATGTCCCAATCTTTAGGTTACAACTTTGTTAAGCTAGCTAGTTCTTGCAAAATCATGAAGGGAGTGAAAATTTTAAAATAAAAAGAGTGAGTTTTGTGGCCCAATAAGTTTATATAATTTTAAAAATGATGATAAATTCATATATATATATATATATATATATATAATTTTCATGAGAAAATTTTTTCACATTAGACTTGTTATAATATTAAGCACAAATTGATTTTGATAGAAAAACATAATAACATAACTACATGAAATCATGTGTTACAGAAATAGGAATAACATTTCAATATATACATAAAATAATCAATCAAATCACAAGTAATTAACTATTTCGAAGTTGTGTATTCAAGTATCTATGTTTGAATTGTTATTGATTCATCCTTAAAATATTCTTTACGAAACACGAGGGATTAAAAATATCATATAAATTTTTAAAATTTAAAAAAAAAATTACACTAAACTAATGTTTTAAGAGGAAAACTTCATCATATAAAATCACTCTTCAAATAGAGTATTGAACGTATACATAACTTATTAACTATATCTTTATCTTACACATACATAATGTGAGAAATGTAAAGAGAATATATTTCATTGTGAATATAAACTATATAATAGAGCCTTTATATAGGTTGTAACCTTATTACAAAATAGAAAAATAACATACATAAGGAAATAATATTTTATATTAATAACATATATATATGGTAGGAGAGTATAAAGGAATTATTCTGAAATCATTCAAGAATAATTTCAAAATTATTCTTTAATACCCCCCTTCAAACTCAAGATGGCGCAGTGTAAGCAAGTTTGAGTTTGGAAACTAAAGCATGAAAACAGCGTGGAAGTAGAGATTTGGTGAAGATATCAGCAGGTTGCTTCTCAGATGAGATAGAGTGGAGCATGATAGTGCCTTGAGAAATGTGTTACCGAACAAAGTGACAATCTGTTTCAATATGTTTAGTCTGCTCATGAAATACATCATTGTGGGAAGTTTGAATAGCACTTTGATTATCACAATAAAAAGGTGTAGCTCTAGTGTGAGAAATACCCATATCTTCAAGAAGCCAATGGAGCCAGACAATTTCTTGGGTAGTATCTACAAGAGCACGGTATTTAGCTTCAGTACTTGAGCGAGCAGTGGCTGTCTGTTTCTTACTTTTTCATAAAAGAAGAGAATCACCTAAGAAAAGATAAAATCCAGTAGTTGATTGTTGATCCGTAGGATCAACAGCCCAATCCACATTAGCATAAGCTTATAACACAAGAGGAGAGTGAGCTGAAAAATAGAGACCGTGAAAAAGTGTACCTTTGAGATAACGTAAGATATGAAGAACTGCTGCATAATGAGAGGTACGAAGGGCGGTCATAAACTGATTGACAACATGAACAACATGAGAAATATTTGGGCGAGTAGCTATAAGGTAAACTAAACTACCAACCAATTGACGATATAGGGTAGCATCACTGAGAATAGTACCATCAGAGGACAGGAGTTTGGCATTAGACTCTAGAGGAGTGGAGGCAGTCTTACTGTGTGTCAACCCAACTTTAGCAAGTAGATCGGATGCATATTTAGCCTGAGAAAGATGATACCCAGTAGAGTCGGATAGTACTTCAAGGCCAAGAAAATAACTAAGGTTGCCAAGATCTTTCATCTCAAAGTGTTGCTGAAGAAAGTTCTTGAGAGTAGAAATACCAAAAAAATCATCACCCGTGATAATCATATCATTAACATAGATAAGAAGGAGGACTAAAAACCATGCTGAAGAATAGTCCTACTAAACTTTGCAAACCATGTATGAGAAGCTTGTTTAAGACCATATAGAGCACGACGAAGTTTACAAACTTTGCCTTGAGGATGTAGATAACCCGGAGGAGGCTTCATATGCACTTCTTAAGTGAGATCACCATTGAGGAAAGCATTTTTGACATCCATCTGAAATAATGTCCAACCACAAACTGCAACAACAGCTAATAAACTTCGAACAGAAGTAAGTCTAGCAACTAGGGCAAAAGTTTCTTCATTACTATTCCATATTCTTGGGTAAAGCCTTTGGCAATAAGGCGGGCTTTATAACGCTCAATAGATCCATCAGATTTGGTCTTGATCTTGTACACCCATTTGCATCCAATAACAGTTTTATTAGATGGAAGAGTGACAAAATCCCAAGTATGCGACTTCTCAAGGGCCTGCAAATTTTCTATCATTGCTTGCTGCCAAACAAGATTAGAACTAGCATCAGAATATAATTGAGGCTCATATAAAGAAAGGGTAGTAGAGAAACAATGATAATCACGAAGTTTAACAGAAAGTTCTCTTACCCGAGATGAACGACGAAGAGAGGGAGTAGAGGAGGCCTCAGGAATGTTGAGAGCAGATCATTCAGACGAGGTAGGAGGCTCAGAAGCAAGAGTCATTTCAGCAAATTCACCTGTATGAAACTCAGAAGAAATATCTGTAGGTAAAGTATCGGGAAAAAGATCAACAGAATTATCTTTAAAAAATTGTGACATAGGAAGAGACACAGATTTAAAGTTAGATACAGAGGAAAACATCGTATGCTCGAAAAAGACTACATGATGAGAAACATGAAGACGGTTAGATATAGGATCCCAATACCTATAACCTTTATGTTTTATTTTGTATCCCAAGAACCAACATAATCAAGTACATAGCTCGAGTTTAGTGTGCTCATGTTTTTGAAGTAGGACAAAACAAACACAAGCAAATACTTTGAGGAGTTTGTAATTAGGTGGAGTTCCATAAAGACGCTTATAAGGTGACTTGTTCTCTATAACAGGAGAAGGAATACGATTAATGGTAAAGACAGCGGTTAAAGTAGCTTCTCCTAAAAAACGTTCAGGATAAGAAGAAGACATAAGAAGAGCACGAGTAGTATCTAAAATGTGTTTGTGTTTACGTTTAGCTCTCCCATTTTGCTGAGATATACCAAGACAAGACCTTTGACATATAGTACCGTGTTCTTGTAAAATATTTAGAAAATTAGAATCTCTATACTCCATAACATTATCAGTGCGGAAAACCTTAATAGGACATGAGAACTGAGTTTTAACCATTTGAGAAAAATCTCAGTAAATTTTAGTAAATTCGGATCATTGTTTCATAAGGAACAACTAAGTATGTCGAGAATAGTCATCAACGAAGATCACAAAATATTTGGATCCTCCTATTGTGAGATTTGGAGAAGGACCTCATATATCAGAATGTACAAGATCAAATGTAGCATGAGAGATAGTACATGTAAGACAATCATCTTTATTATTGGAAACAATACCTAAATGACCATTGAATAGTAGAGATCGGATGCGATTGACTGATGCATGACCCAAACGAGAGTGCAAAAAATGTAATGAAGGCACTGAAGAGGTAGATGCTGCAGATGAAGGATATAGAAATGATAGATCTAAAGAAATAAGTTCACACAGACGTCCAGCTTTGCAGCCTGTCCCAAGTGTCCGACCAGTCTTTGGATCCTACACACAACAACCAGAAACAGTAAATAAGATATTAAGACCAAGTTCGCATAATTGACCAACAACAAAAAGTTTAATGTAAGGTTAAGAATAAAAAAAAGTGTCAAATACAGAGAGATTATGATAAGACACTTTACCAATATGGTTAACTTTCATGAGAGAACCATTAGCAGTTTGAATAGATAGTAAATATGAATTAAGAGTTTTAGAGGAGAAAATTGTAGGATCAGAAGTCATGTGATTACAACATGCAGAGTCAAAGTACTAAGAAGATTTACCTGAAAGATTAGAAGATGCAGAAATTAAAAGTTTATCAGAATTAGAAAGAAGTAGACGGAGTAAAGATTCAAGATTATTAGGAGAACAATTTACACTATCATGTGCATGAGTAACAGTAAGTCCTGTAAAAGCTGAACCTTGAGATAGCCTAGATATGTGGCATGGCCTAAATAGAGCTGAACCAGTAGAATAACACTGAGAAGTACCACACTTATCCATAAATTTCAAAACCCTCCTTTTTTTTTAAAATTAATGACAATTTAGTCCTTAAACTTATATTATTTATAAGTTGACCCCCAAACTTTTAATAATAATAAATTGACCCCTTAAATTTGAATAATTATAAATTAACCCCTATAAAATAATATAATAACAAAACAGCCCTTAAATTTTTCAAAAATTATAAAATGACCTATAAAAATTATTATAATTTTAAAATAGCCTCGAAACTATTGAAAATTTCAAAAATACCATAAAGGAATAGAAAATTACGATCTGACCTTAAAATACTGAAAAGTTTGCAAACAGCCCTAACAGGAAACAGTGAACTTCAGGTGTCACATCCAACTTACTCCGACCTCTGATTGACGTAAACTCGGCGTCGTTTAAACGGCCGGTGAATGGGGATTCTTTCAGTCTGGGCAGTGTCGGTCACGTCACTATAGAACGGCCAGGATCTAAAGTGAAAGTGACTAGCGACGGTTGCGTTCCGGTGGCACGTTCGACGGTTTCAGACCTCGGATTGGAGTGTCGTCGACAGAGTTGAAACGGCCGGTGACTGAGGATTATTTTAATGTGGGTGGTGTCGGTCACATCGCCGTAGAACGGCCGAGATCTGAAGTAACAGTGGGCGGCAGCTGTGCTATTTCGGCGGCGCGTTCGACGATTTTCAACTTTGAATTGGTGCGTCGTCGACGGCGTTGAAACGGCTGAAGGATTCTGAGTAATCTAAGATGGGCGGTGGCTAAGACGGTAAGATTTTAAAATTTTTTGACGACTTTTCGAAAAACTCCGGTGGTTTCCATTGGGTTTTAAAAATTTTTCGACAAATCTCTAATTAAATAAAATAACAATAAAAAAACTAAAACTCTAATATTATTTGAGAAATATAAAGAGAATATATTTCACTGTGAATATAAACTGTACAATAGAGACTTTATATAGGCTGTAATTTTATTACAAAATAGAAAAATAATATAAATAAAAAATAATATTTTACATTAATAACATGTATATATAATAAGAGAGTATAAAAAAATTATTCTAAAATTATTCTAGAATAATTTTAAAATTATTCCTTAATACATAAAATAAAAACTCTCAAATAACATAACTCCCGTACACATAATCTAAAGTTTTCACTTATGTATAAACTAGCTCCAAACCACTTTGATCTCGTATCTTTCTTCGAAAGATGAGAATACTATTAATAGTATAAAAACTATTACTTTAACGTATTTTTCTTGTGAAATATTATCTTTTTTATTCTTTTCAAATTTCAGAAATAAATAGATCATCACTATTATATTTATTTATCTATATATCTAGTTAACCACCTATCTATGATTTCAGAAAAGTACATTTTTAAAGAGACATAAAATTGAGAAATAAAATATGACCACTTGTTTTTGATTTATAACTAAAGATATTTTTTAAAAAAAAGGTTTAGATGGAGATAAAAAAAAAACATTATTCAACATAATCAAATATAAAGTTTAATATATCCGTATTCGAGACCTTTCAAAAATATAAATATAAAAACACATTAAAAACAATTTCATTTGCTTCATATCATTATTCTAAAATAATTAAGAATAGCACAAAAAATTTATATATATTTGAAATTAAAAACCCACACATTATATTTTACACAACGTGCTCAATCTTAGTTCAACCTCAAACATTTTATCCACAATAAAGGTCCTACTAAAAAGAATGGAGATTTATTAGTATAAAGAGAAAGCAAAATCATAAAAGGATTCAACACATAAATTAAACCGCATGCTAACTCCAATCTTTTAGCGAATCTCAATTCCCTAACTGAGGCAAATTAAATTTATATATCTCAATCATGCTAAAATATGGTATAATTCTTCTACCTTGATTGCTCAACCTATAATAAATTCTTGTAGAAAAAACTTATTTCAAGCCCATTGATACTTCAATCACTATCTATAATAACACTAACAATTACTCTTCCAACATGCTTACAAATAATATGCTCAAAACATAAGCATATATATTCATATCTTTCACATATCAACTTGCAAACTTAAAATGGACTATACATTCCTTGACCTGAATCGTCAAACCAATCATTTAGGAGTTTTAAGATGATGACAAATAATAAAATTCGAAATTGGGTCTCATGCCAAGAATTAGAGTTTCCAAATTAATAATATCTTCTCTTCACATAAATCAATAACCTAAGTTAGATATTAGAATGTACAAATCTTGATTTGATGTGATAATCTCTCTCCTTAAACCCAAACACATTTCTTCCGCCTCTATTTTCTCTCTCTACATGCTTACTTCTTTAATTTCACTTCATATGATACGGTTTCAATAATTTTAAAAATTAATTTCATTTTAATAAAAAATAAATAAAGACTGGATTTGGTTTATTTTTATTGTGGGTGTTAATCTAATAGCTGTGGAATAAAGCTAAATACTTGTGGGCTTTCATAATTATAGGGCCCAATTCAAAATCGTTTGATTTGCAAATAATCCCTAAATAGAACAAGCATCTTTTCCCATAAAGTTTTCAATAAATTCACCACACATGTAAAAACATGTTTAAAATAAGCACAATCAACATAATGCAATGTAAAATAAAAATGAAAATCCCATGAATATGATTAACTTATTAATGGCCTTCAGAACTTCCAAATTTAGTCTCTATTTCTGGACTCCCTAAAATTCTACGGAGCATTGTTGTTGGCCTCCTCGAGCTTAGCAACCGTCTGCTTGAAGGTCTCAAGCTCCAATTCCACCTCGAATCTCCTCTTCTTCTCCGATTGCAGCGACCGAGTAAGTTGCAATATGCAATTTCTGAGCTCGCGGTTCTCACCTTGCTCTGACCTGATCTTTTCAGACAGCTCAGTTACCTGCTTCTGAGCCAGCTCCAAGTTCCGTGCCATTTGGGTCAAGACATCAAAGCTTTTCATGGCTACAGGTCGATGGAGTTCCAGAAGAAAAGCTACCTACCAAAGTAAATATACAGGCGCAAAGAAAATAAAATTTAGAGGCGATAATCGTATAAAATGATACTGTAATCACTTAACTCAAACAGAAGACTTTAGTTATGATACCATGTTAGTAAACTAATTTATGAATAATTTAGAGGGGCACCAACCTCTAAGCCAAAAAAACAAATAATAAAGAAAGAAAATAAGAACTAATACTCTGAGCAAATTTGCCAAAGCAATGTCCCAGGTGGTTGACAAGGAGATTCTCTGGGCGTCAGCTGCATGTCTCTCGGGGATGACCTTCTCTGCCTTGTGAATGAGAGGAATGAGATGTTTGAGCTTAGCTCGTTTATGGCTTCTAATGTCTGCGAAGTTCAATCCACTCGATGAACATTCAAACTGATCATAGGGCCACTCTGATGCCGTTTCAGCCATGGCTTTCTTCTTTTTCTTCTCTGCGATCTTGGGATCATTTGAGGCATCCAATCCTTGCACCCCACATGGACATAAATGATCACTGAAAGATGGAGAATTGGAAAGACTAGCCTGTTGTTGAAGCTTCCTGAATCTGTTTTCTTGCAGCAGGGGGACGCCAGCGCTTCTGTGCTCATTGTCCTTTGGAATAAGTTTGGGAGGCTTTCTCCATAATTCTGCATGAATGAAACCAAAAATTAATTATCAATAACTAAAAAAAATTCAATATGCCGTATATTGCCTTCAAGCACCTGCTCCTCATTTTAATTCATGATTTCTTTTTAAAAAAATAAAGAAAAAGTAATCTCGACAAGTTAAGAAACTTCATTTTCAATATTCTCTCTCAGATTTCGATCCTCTCATAGTTTTTCATCTTCTTTCCTTATATATACTTAGGTTTTAAATATATTCTGACATATGCCATTAATCAAAATTTAAAGATAGGATTTCATTTTCTTATATTTTAACTTAAAACATTTTTAAATAAACTATAAACTGCCGTGTATTTTGAAATAAAGGAATAATATTATACTTAGGGGTGTTAAACGAATAAAGGAATCCAGTTCAAGTAATGTGTAATAAAATTTTAGTGAATTCATATTCAATTAGTATTCGTATCCGAATTTGAAACTCAAATTTGTATTCAATTCGTTTTCTAAACGATTTATCTAATTCATATTTAATGCTAATATTTAAATTTTACCTAGATTTGATTCATTTTTATTTGATAAAAAAAAAACTTAAAGTTAAAAAAGTAAATTGTTAACAATACATAATACATTTTTATTTGTTTTATAAATTTTATTATATTTTTCTTTAGTTTTAGGTTTTGTAAATATTAATTCTTTGTTATTTTTTATATTCTATATTTTAGTTGTTACAATATTAATGAATTGTAATTTGTTTTTTAAAAATTTTAATCTTATACAAATTCTAAACAAATTTGTATCTTATTCAAATTCGTCTAATTTAATAATATAAACACTAACTAATTGTAAATGGATTTGTAAATTATATTGTTCAAATCCTAATTCAATTTATTTAATTATTCATAAATTCATATTCTATTCGATTAATATTCAAATTATTTTTTTGACCTATATTCACTAAATTTTCATATTTTATGCGTTTATTATTTGAATCATCTTGTCTCTTATTCCCCGGATTTCTTTTTATCAAGAAAAACAGATTTAGAAATAATTTTTTTTAAAAAGGAAAAAAAATCAACAAGTTCAAGTATTTGTAAAAGAGATGGCTGAGAGGTTGGATGTTCTCGGATTTTATTTCGTATATAATGAGAGAAACAGGCGACAAATAAATGTGAAAAACAATTACAGTTTTTGTATTTTCCTGATATTAAAACTGTGTGTTTAATAGTATTCAGTTCAATTTTAAAAGGTAAAACAAATACTAAATGTAAAGTTGCGAAAATTTAAAATCTATAAACAATTGCAGACTCTCTTTGTTACCGATGGATGGGATACTAAGAAATATTATTAAACTGCTCTAATAACTACTAATAACTATAGGATGTTAATTCCTGCATCTTTTTATTTTGAAAGAAAGACTTACGTAAAAGGATAATTGAGTTGATCACATCATTAGTTGGGTGAAAGATTGAAAGGACCTTAAAATCAAACAAGCGACACTCCTCCACCACTGGGTACAAAAATGCTCTAGCCCCTTTTGCACTCCTCACCAGCATAAGTCCTCCGTCCTTCATATACTTTCTTATATGCCCAATTATATTCACTTTCTCTTCTTCATTCCTCCCAACCAGAGCTGCCAAAAATATACAATCATATTCTGCTAGCTTCTCTTTCACTTCCATTATGTCGCAAGTCAGAAACTTCATCCTCTTCTCCATCTCTGCATCCGAATTAACAATTCTCCCAGCTAGATCATTGGCTTCCTGATCGATATCAAAATTATCGAAATGGGTTGATTTCATGTGATGTGAAGCCATTATTATAGAGGTAAGAGGCATAGGACCAGAACCAACAAAGGCCAATCTCTTGGGCTGCTTCACTCCATTCTCAACGAGGGCTCTATATTCCAAATCGGCTAGCTTGACATAGTTTCCGTAATAAGGGAAAAGTTTGAGTTCTTTTAGGGGCTGAGGAATTTGGCTTAAATACTTTGCAAACTCCAGCTCCAGCAGGCCTTCAGCTCGACCGCATAGAATTATGAGACTTTCACGCATTTGTTGAACTTCTTGGGGTAAGGCTTTGATGTCTATAGATGAAGGAAGAATGCATAATTTCACAAGATGAGTGAAAAGGCTATTGACTTGCTTCGATGGCCTCAGAGACTCGAGCTTGGATATGCTAGAATGAATTTGCTTAATGCGAGCTATAAGGACTTCAGCCGGAATTTGGCTTTGAAAGTTGAGGCTTTGGAGTGAAGCCATTGACACAGATAATTGAGTGAATAAATTTTGTGTTTGTATTTGTGTTGTGGAAATTAGGCTTATAGCGGTGTATTTATAAATGGAAATTCTTGGAATTCGGAAATTTTTATGCATTAGTTTTTGGTCCATCTACGTATGTCTTCACGCATGTAAATGACGTTGATCTCCTGAAAATGTCTTGGTCAAAATAGGCATGGATTTGCATGTCATGGCATCTTAATGTAAATCGGGCGCAATAACAAGATAAGTCAGAATTAAAATTGTTAATTAATGAGTTAAAAACTATAAATTTCCACATCCTTTGGTCCAGTTCTTTATTAATTAGTGTAGATATATGTATTTATGTTATTCGTTGGAACAAAATTGAATCTTGGTAAACTATGTAAGTAGAATCAGCAACTGATTGAGCAAGTGAAGATATATTTTAGCCTTTGAAGATAAATGTTTTAGATTTTGACTCTTAGAGGTTAATTTTTATATTTTAGCCACTTAAAATATAAGCTTTATCCCTTATATTTTTTATCTTGACATTTATATATTTGTAATAGTTAAATAACTTATTTACCCCTTTAAATAAATTTAATCCTATTATTAACATGTGATATATTGTTATCCACATATTTATTAGTTTAATAAAAAAAACTTCTGAAATAAATTAACTAAAATAAAAATAAAAATATAGTAACTAGCCACTATCATTGATGGTTGTTGTTATCAATTGCTAGGGTACAAACAATTTATTATTGACACTATTAAACTCAAAATTTTGTAATTTATATAATGATAAAATTATTTTCATCAATAAAATACTAGAGAAGTGTTAAATATAAAGAGAAAAGTGATGAGTACTATAACACAACCTCTATAAGCTAGATCGTTGAACGATAGCTCCAAAAATAGTGGCAATACACATCCAAACATCTCCTTTGGATGATGACTTTATGATGATCATCGCTCTTTTTTTTGTGTTTGACACTCCTTCAATGAATTTTGTTGATGAAAATAAGTCCATCATTATGTGATCATAAAATTTTAAGTCCAATAAAATTAATGATCAGTGGATTAGTTGCTAGTATGATTGAATCAATTAGTGGTAGAGACAATGACTCTTTCTCTTTTTAATTTTTTTAAACTTTTATTGTGATTAGTTTCAAAATATTTTTATTGAAAAATGAAAAAGCCTATTAAATTATGACATGTGTCATTTTTAAAACTATTATATATATATATATATATATATTATGACATGTTATTTTAGTATTTTATTTATGAAATTTGATTTTCATTTTTTAGAAAAACCTATTACAATATGTGTCATTTTTAAACATACATTTTGTGACATGTGTTAATTTTAGATAAATACATTATATTACGTTTTTCATCATTTAAATTAATAAAAATAATTATTAGATAGAAATTTAGTCTTTTTAAAACTATTTATTATTGTTTCCCAAAAAATTCGACCCAAGCCTAATTCGTTTAGGAGATTAAAGTAGCTCACTACATGGATGGCCTAAACTCGGGCCTACGTCGAAACCCATTATGTGCGACCACAAATCTTTCATCATTCACCAAGAGGATAAACACCAAAGATTAAAAGAAGTCCTCGTGTTTTCCCTATGCTCCTCATAATAGAAATGCTCAACATGGAAGGCCTTCGTATAGAAAATCTCAACAAACAATGCCTCAACATAAAAGACCTCAAGTGGGAAGACCTCAGCCTTAGTACCATATGAATCTAATCATCCTCCAAAACAATTTAGCCTCATTAAGTACTTAAAATTTGTTAGAGATCCCGAGATACTCAGAGATTGGACCCCTAATTGAGTCAAATCCTACATTCTTAGAGCACGTCAATAAATACATTCACGAATATCTTTGAAGCTATGAATTTTAGCTTAATCCAAGAACAAACAGATTGGAAGTTAAGGAAGGTACAAGTTAACCCTAATTCTATTAACTCTCTGAAGTATACGTTTATAAAAAATATATTGAAAGACCTAAAAAGGATTTATGCATCCTACAAAAGTACACACATTACTTCTAAATGATTTAAATAAGTTTTTTGGTTCTAAGAAACCAACACCCTTCCTCAATCCATATACAAATATACTTGTTTCCTCAAAATTCATCTTTACACTTGTTTTCAACTTCTTTTTGTTTTTTTTTTGGACCTCTACTAACTTAAATATTGAAAGGTCCTCATCGAGAAAACTCTAATATAACCTAATTTTGATTATGACTACAAGAAGATCATTAAGCCCATTTGTGCAAGAAACACTTAAGGTGATCTCATAATTGTTTCCTATGATCTATAAATTTGAATCAGTAACTCTAAATCGAGTAAATTTTAAGGTCAATAATTATATAATTTCTTGGTTTAAAATCTTTTAAAGTTTAGGTGTCTTTTTCTCAATTAAAAAAAAAAGCATACAAATTTAGGGACATTACTTATAAAACCCTGGCATATAGACGTTTTTGTCTTCTTTTCATTATATACTATTTAAATTTGAACTAAATGTCAATTGATTTTACTTGTAAATACAAAACAAACACAAGAATAGTACTATTCATAAAGGAGAAAAACTAATAAACTAAAAAATACTTTATAACACTCGTTGATTTATGCTATAGTAGTTAAGCACAAGCACACGCTATAGTATCAAGTAATATAAAATTTAAAGTTCAAGTATCGATCCCACAAGAACTATACAATCTAATTCTTTCAATCAAGTACTAAACTTATAACTACTTAACTTTTATTCAAGAAACTAAAATCTAGAATTTAATCAATTAACCTAATTTTATCACTTAAATCAACCTAAACAGCAACAAATAAGAGATAAATTCAATAATTGATAATAATATAGGGTATAGACTCATCCTCTAATACTTATTGGAATCATTAATATCTTAATTAATCACTTAATACGAATTAATTGGCTTAGATACTAATCTCATTAGAAGCCTCTATCGATGGTCGAATGACTATATTACGCATTCTAACAATCATCTATATGTCTATGGTAATAAAATTTGAATGTAATTCATTAAGATTAAGTCAAAATTATACCATACATGCCATCTAGGTATATGTCTATCTTACATGAAACTCATAATTATTATCCTATGATCATGCATTATACTATTCTAGGGTAAACATATAAATCTCTTTGTCAAGTTCATCATGGTTCTTTAATCATTCAAAATATTTATCAGGTATAATGAAAATATTAAGAGCAAGATAGAATGAATCAATTATAATAATTAAGTTCATAAACTAAGAATCAATGAAATTCAACTACATGTTAGGTTCACATAGTCTAACCCTAGAATAAGAAGTTTAGCTTATCACAAAACCAAGAGTATCAAACCAATCCAAAAGGAACAGCAAGAACAAGAACATAAACATAATAATAAAAAAAGATAAGAAAAACTAATCAAGAAGATGCCTTGATGTGCTTTTCTTTCTTCATTGGCTTGAATATTCAATCTTAAACTTGAATCTTGATTTCTTGACTTTGATATTTGATTTTGTGTCGTGAATTCTTTTCTTATGTTTTTTCCTCTTTACTTGATTTTTCTAATTAGTACTTTCGACCTTCTATTTAGAGGTATATGTCTTTAAATTATGGTAAAACATCAAATACAAATCAGGTTAGGATTACTGTGCATGAACTGTTTACACATACTATTCATCATAACTATTCATTGTGTTACTGTTCACGTAGCACGTGGCACAGAATTCTGTGCACTGGATATTATAGTGCATTACTGTAGCATAATTCTATAACAATTTGATATTTTTACCTTATTTTCTTTGAATGTTCATCCCCATTTACTCCATTAACTATAAACCTACAAAATAGCAATAAAATGTATAAAAAGCCAAATAATCATCACTTTCTCTTCTTTAATTATGTCAACTAGAGCTGCCAAAAATGTGCAATCAAATATATTCCGCTAGCTTCTTTTTAACTTTTATTATGTCGCCAGTTAAAAACTTCATCCTCTTCTCAAATTCACCATTTAAAGCAATAATTTTTACTAGCCACATCATTTGCAACCTCATTAATTCAAAATTTTTGAAGTGAATGAATTTCCTTTAATTCTTAGCCATTATACCTATGAGTTTTGAAATGTATTTGGAAGCTAAAAAACTTTTTAAGTTATGAGAAAAGATAAAAACTATATTGAGAGTATTTGAGCAATCAAAGATTATTTTATTTCAATGAATTATCAAATTATATAACAAAGATTTATCTACACAAATCTAAAATTACAGATGTCACTTGATCCGTGAATTGAGGAAAAAATATAACAACTTAAAAGTGTTGGGAAAAGTTGTTGTAATAGCTTTATGAATCCAGCTTTTTAACCAACTTTAGTGTCTGGATGTTTCTTCAACTCGGCCACTTCTTTCTGAACACTCATCTTTTATGCAGCCACTCCATTCATATTTTAAAGTCCACTCTCATGCTTAAGGGTGTTGTGACACCTTAAGCTTGGATCGATAAGAGGAAAATTTGGATAATAGTAATAGCTTGGTAAGAACATCAGTTATTTGATCTGGACATAGCACATATCGAACCTCTACTTGCTTGTTCGCAATTTTCTTTCTAATAAAATGAATGTACAACTTGATATGCTTAGTTCGAGAGTGAAATATTGGATTGCTTGCTAGAGCCAAAGTACTTATCACACTAGAGAACTGGTGTTGCATATAAAGTCATTTACAGTTCTTGAAAAATAGGACTTAACCTGATCATTATTGAGCAAGCAGTAGCTAAGGCTCTATACTCTGCCTTTATACTTAATTCGGAGACTATATTTTGTTTCTTAGAAGACTATAATACCCGATTATTTCCTAAGTAGATACAAAAGTCCCTAATGAATTTTCTGTTATTAGGATCATTACCCCAATCTGCATCACTATACCCTGTCAAACAATAATCTCCTTTGCTGACAAACTCTATGTCTTAGTCTAAAGTAGCCTTAAGATATCTTAGTACATACTTGCAAGCTTTCCAATGACAAACTATAGAAGCTAACATAAATTAGCTTTAACTTATGGACAACATATAACATTTCAGGTTTTGTGAGTGATGTATATTGTAGTGGTCCAACAATACTTCTATAAAGTATTGGTTCCTTAAATAACTCGACATCATTAGCTAATAATTTTTGTCTTAGACTGCAAGAAGTATTACACCCTTTAGAATTTGCTGTGTTGGCCTTGACAAGTATATCTTTGAAGTACTTAACTTTGTGACAGATATAGGCCTATTTTGGTTAAAGTTACTTTGATGGCCGAAAAGTAATTGAAGTACCCTAGATCTTTTAAAGTAAAAGCACCATTTAAGTCCTTGATGAATCCTTCTAATAGTGAAGACTCATGTCCCGTAACTAATATATCATCTACATAAACAAGAGCAATAATTAACTTCTATGGACTTTCTTAAAGAATAAGGAAGTATCTGATATAGAGTTTATAAACCCCTACTATAGTAAGGCTGATTTAAGCTTATCAAACTTGGCTCTAGGAGCCTGTTTCAAGCCATAAAGAGCTTTTTTGAATTTACAAACATAGGATAAAAATTTTGGACCAATGAAGCCTTAAGGTTGCTTTATATAGACATTTTTGTCAAATGCCCATTGATGTATATAATAATGGTAAAGTACAAGTGCACGCTATCGTATTAAGTAATATAGGATTTAAGTCTAAGTTATCATTCTCAGGGGGATTATTAATCTATTTCTTTCAATCAAATACTAAAATTAATCATACTTTAACTTTTATCTAGGAAAATCAAAATATGAATTTTAATTAATTAACTTAAATTTATCAAATTAAACCTAAATTAAATTAAAGGTAAGTAAAGGGTTGAATTCAACCATTAAAAGAAATCTAGGGTTTCGACTTTATACCATAATATTTCTTTGTGTTTATTAACCTTTTAGTTGATCCCTTAATACAAATTGTTGGCTTAGATTCTAATCTTATCATAAGCCTCTGTTGATGATTGAGTGACTATATTATGCACTCTAACAATTACCTATATGTTTAAGGTAATCCAACAAAATGTAATTTATTAATAAGAAGTTTAAATAATACCATACATGCCATCTAAGCATATTTCAATCCTACATGGAACTCTCAGATGTCACTCTATGATCATACATAAAACTATTATAGACTAAACATATAAATTTCTTTGTCAAGTTTATTATGGTTCCTTGATCATTCAAGATGTTGGCCAAGTATAAAGAAAGCAATAAACTTAAGATAGAATGAATCAATTATATGTATTAAATTCATAAACTAAGAGTCAATAAAAATCCAACTACATATTAGGTTTAATAGTCTAACCTTAGAAATAGAAACTTAGGTCGTGGTGAAATAAAGAGTACTAGAGCTTATTAAGAATAACATCATGAAAATCATAGAAAACTAGAAATATAAAGAGTTGAAGTAATAAAACTAATTTTTCTGCAATCTTTAATTTTCTAGTCTTAGTAATCCTTCAAAAATTGCTCTTTCTCTCTCTTCTTTTCTCTCATCTTAATTTATCAAAATAGGCTTTTCGATCTTCTATTTATAGGTTTATGTCTTAAAATTAGGGTAAAACATCAAATACAAGTTAGATAAGAATTTACTATTCATGCGTAATTCCTTTAGCGCCAAATTTTCAGCTTCGGGGCGCTGTACACACTATATTGAGCATTGCGGCATAGGTTCTGTAGCTCATCACTTTAGCAAACTACTATGGTAGGATACTGTACCAATCTTGATGTTTTTGGCTTATTTTCATTAAATTTTCATCTTTATTTACTCTTTGACTACAAACCTATAAAATAACAATAAAATACATAAAAAGTCAAATAATCTTAATTTCAATGAACAAATATTAAGCTTGAATAGAGAAATAGTAGACCAAATTAACCCCTATCAAATATCCCAAAACTTAAGAGTTTGCTCATTCACAAGTAAAACAAAAACAAACAATCATAATTATTACTTACTCTAAATAAAATAAGAACTCAAAACTAAAGACAATTCTAGGTTGATTAGATGATTAAAATCATTGTCTTAAAGACTGTTGAAATGGTACAAGTCTTTTTAGAAATCAATAAACAACTTTCAATAATTCAAAATACAATTCATCACTTAATCAATCACTTGTGTGTGTTCAATAAGTAAGTAATTAGTCAAATGAAACATAGATTTACTTAATAGATTTAAGATAGTATAAAAAATGATATCTCGATATATTTCAATTTATAATAACACTACTATAGCTTGCTTTTTATACTACTCTCCACTAATGTAGAAAAACACATGTTTAGAAATTTATTTAGGACTTTAATTAGCTTGTCACATAAGGTTAGGGTCAAGGTGGAATATAATGATATATATATATATATATAAAGTTCAAATTACACCATAAACACTTAGACTTTACCTAAAACTTTATTGATCTCATTCTCTTTGATTTATCTCCTCATCCAAACTTATGATATTTTCATCTTTCTTTTAATCATTATTTATCAAATAATTTCTTCTTTTTCTTAAACTTGGGGTATAAACAATTTAAGGAACTTTTTTTTTTAGAATAAATACCTCTAAATTTAGATTGATAAGTATCTTTAAGACTTACCTACTTTCTACTTAAATACCTTTTTCTCACACAACCATAACCTCTTTCATTTTTAGAATATTTCTAAGTAAACTCAAGGTTTATGGTGTTACAGATATATTTGGATAAATAAGCTTAAATTCTTAAGGCTGCTTGTAATGTAGTTAAACAAAAATAATATGTATTTAGGCTCAAAAAGGGTAACTAGGGATAAATTTACATCAAAGATAAACTAGAGAAGGCTTAATCGATCCAAAGATGGTCTAATGTTAATTTTCTATTCATGTGTTTCCTAAGATTTCGCCTCAAGTAGTACTCAAGTAAGTTCTAGAGTGTTGATCTTTGAAGTTGTGGTGTACTACTTAAGTAAGAGTATCTTTAAGTAAAAAATTCAACTAATACATGCTTATCTCAATGTGCTCAAGAGTAATTGAAAAAAATAAAGTTGAAATCAGTCTAAGATTTGTGATACAGGAAGTATCTCAAGCATCTATTGTTTCTTCGAGACTTGTGAAAATAAATTCATCTTGTAGAATGTTTTGACTAATAGCCATTTAGGGACTCTATAATGAGGAAACTTTCTCAACATATCCTTGAAGCGCTTCCATGCCTCATATAATGACTCAACATCAATCTGACTAAATAAGGTGATGTCATTCGTTATCTCTGTTATCTTTACTAGTAGGAAGAACGTGGTTAGAAACGTCTGTGCTAGATCATCCCATATTAATATGAATCTAGATGGCAATGATACCAACTGACTCTTGACTTTGTTTTTCAAGGAGAAAGGGAATAATCTAAGTCAAAGGGCATCATCTGAGACTCCATTGTACTTTCAAGTATCGTAAATCTCTAAGAAATTCACAATGTGAATGTTAGGATCATCATTAGGAGTTCCGTTGAACTTTACAGACTCTTTCAATATTTGAATAGTATTTGACGTGATCTCAAAATTGTTGGTGTTAACGATTGATTGTCAAATACTAGACTGAACACCATCTATATTAAGGAGTGCATACTCTTTCAATGATTTCTGTGGTATCATAGGTTCAAACAAAAGATTGTTGATGTGATCATTGTGTCTCATCCATGTTAAAATGACGTTGTTCACATCAAAGCTTGTGCAATGTTCTTTTGATCTTAAGATCAAAAAGTGTCAAATTAGTACTTTTGGCATTTCGTATGAACTGTCAAAGAAAAATAAAAACAAAATCAGCGTAAAAAGAAGAAAATAAAATAAAATAAATTTGAATCAAAAGTAAATAGTTTGGTATTAGTACTGATGTAAAGAATAAAAAATTTAGTCCATGACAATGATGCCAAAAACTTTATGTATGAACTAATAACTAAGTGTAAATGCATGTTATTATTGAAATTTGTGCTTACATGCCTTCTTATTATGTATTATTTAATTATAGTATTTATACAATTATCATTTCTAATAAATTTGTTAATATTATTAAATATTAAATGGTAAGATGCTTGTAACATTTCAGACATTGTATGATCTGAAGAAGTTCAAATATGATCTAAAGAAGTTTATATCAGTGCTAAGTACTAAAAGTTATAAGTGCTAAGAGTTAGCAGTGCTAAGATTAGTAAGTTATAAGAGTTAGCAAAATCTAAGGAGTTAAAGGCTTATCTGAAATAGAACAAAGACTTAAGAATATATTAGTAATGATATAGCAGCAAAGAGTTACAGATAGCGCTAAGAAATGTCATTATGTAAATATGTTCTCAAACACTATATTTCTAATATAATTTCATCAATGTGGGTTATCGATGAAATCAATTAATATAGATTAGTGCATGTCTATATCAAAATGGTCCAGATGGTTAGTTTTAGTAAACCATGAACTTAGTCGAAGCTTGTATAAAGATACAGGTATTCAGTAAGGACTGGGTATTGAATAGACTCACGAGGACTTTCAATAGACATCTCATAAAATCATCAATAGAAGGTCTTTCGAGTTGAGTAGCCTTTATGGACCTTTAACCTGAGCGTCATAATGGGTTTGTGAATGATCTACCTTACTTTGGTTCCACAAATGTCAGATACCTTTCATGGTCTAACCGCTGGGTTGCTGAATATAGTCTAATGCTCAGAGAGTCCGATGTGTATAGATATGAAATTCGTCAGCTCATATTAGTAAGTTGTATATCCTGATGCTCCGAGAATATATTTTAGAAAGTATTGTGACCACAATCATAAACCCTAAAAAATATATTCCATAGGGATAAATAATATCGTAGAAGTGTTTGTGAATATTGTTTTTGAAAATATAAATATGAGGATAAGTTCACAGTTGAGAAAATAGAGATTTGACGGTGATGATCTATATCATTGATCTTTCAGGATATAAATTACGGAATAAGTATAGGAATATGCTATAACCTCAACTTGTCTGGTCTATTGCGTTGATTTGTAATATCTGTAATGTGTGTGAGGGGCATCATTTATTGATGAATAGAGGAGATCCATATGAAAAATCGAGCATGAACCTAGTGAGTCTTACAATATAAAGGGTACTCGTTAAGCACTAGGGTAACGGACTGGATTGAATAATTCGATCCAGTAAATTTTAGCAAATTGAATAATTATTTCGGGATCCCTCAGAATGTGTATTTGTCAAAGATGAAATGTTAAGTACATTACTTAATTAGTTAACAATATTTAATCAATGAAATATTAAGAAGTGGCACAATTTGGTCATGAGTTGCTTTTACCTTGAATTTACTAATTAACGCTACTATTAAAAACTAGTGTGGTAAATTATTTATCCAAAAGTGTTTTGAATAATTAATTTAATTAAATTTATTAGGTAAAAATTGAAACATATTAAATGGTAGTGGACCATTTATATTTCAAATAATAAATGCAAAAGTGGACCGTACATTTTAAATTAAATAGAAAATGATGTTGTTAAGCACTAGCATAATAAAATAATGAAATGAAATTTTATCATTTCAATTATACAATGTGTATAGTTGAGCCATTAATTTTGGTGAATGGAATCAATCAAATATTGGGCATTAGAATAATTAAAGAAGGTTATAATACTTAATAGAGGGACCTAGGTAAATAAAATAATTATTATGAGTGGAGTATTTTGTTTTTGTTTATTCAAGTGTTTGAAACAAAAAAGACTTCTTCAACATTAGTTGCAAGATTCGGCCAAGTGAGAAGTGAGTGAGAGAGTTTTGTTTTTGGTTCTTTCAAGTGTTGAAACACAATAGGAACCTCTCTTCTTCTTCTTTCATAAATGGTCTATCATATATCAAAGAAAATAGATAAAGAAAAAATTGATTTTAGACAAGAGTTGTTCAAAATAATTTTTTCATGGAAATTGTTTCTAAGAATTATACAAGAGTTTTATGTATATATTTACCATCTCTATTTTTGGAAACAAATATTTGTATTCAAAGAGTTTAAATATATGTTGCTGAAAATTCTAAATCAAAGCTACTATTCTAGCTTTATAATTCCACCGGACCATTGTGAACTAGAATTTTTCAATAATACACTTTAAAGTGAACTCTTCACTTGAAAAATTGGAAGACTTAAAGATTTGTAAAGCTACCTTCATTAGATAAGTTTTTTTTATATATTATTTTAGCACAATTATTCATCATATATAAATTTTATATAATAGTTATACATATGCATATATATGATATATGTGTTTAATTCTATTAATTAAGTGTATTTTGTTAACCTACTTCTGTTGCGTATTGTAAATTTTTAAAATTATACGTACACTCTTAAATCACACACTCAACTCAATAGCTATCGTATCAAGTAATATAAGATTTAAGTCTAAGTTATCGTTTCCACAAAGACTATTGATATATTATTTTTAATCAAGTACTAAAATTAATCATACTTTAACTTTTATCCAGAAAAATCTAAATATGAATCTGAACTAATTAACCTAAATATATCAAATTAAACCTAAATTAAATCAAAGGTAATGGTTAAATTCACCAATTAAAAGTAATCTAGCATTTTGACTTATCCCTTAATATTTCATTGGATTTATTAACCTCTTAGTTGGTCCATTAATACAAATTATTGCCTTATACTCTAATCTCATCACAAGCCTCTATTAATGATCGAGTGACTTTGTTACGCATTTTAACAATTACCTATAATTTTATGATAGTTTGAATAGAATACAATTCTGTAAGAACGGGTCTAAATGCTCAATACATACTATCTAGGTATATTTTTATCCTATATGGAATACATTACTATCACCTTGTGATTATGCATCAAACTATTTTAAGTTAAACACATAAATTTCTTCGTCGAGTTCATTGTGGCTCCTTGATCATTTAAGATATTGGCCGGGTATAAAGAAAACAATAAACTCAAGCTAGAATAAATTGATTATATGTATTAAATTTATAAACTAATAGTCAATAAAAATCTAACTACATATTAGGTTTAATAGTCTAATCATAGAAATAAAAACTTAGGTCATCATGAAATAATGAGTTCTAAAACTTATCAAGAATAACATCATAAATATCATAAAAAAAGATAAAGAGTTAAAGAGATAAAACTAATTTTTCTACAATCTTCAATCTTCTAGTATTTTTTATCTTCCAAAAATTGCACTTTCTCTCTCTTATTTTCTCTCATCTTGATTCATCAAAATAAGTTTTTTGGTGTTTTATTTATAAATTTATATTTTCAAATTATGGTAAAACATCAAATATAAGTTAAATTAAAATTTACTGTTCGTGCATATACTATTCACGTAGTGTCGCAAAGCTGTATTTTAGGCGTTGGGGTGCTATACACACTGTCCTGAATGCCTCGGCATTGGTTCTTAGCAAAGTTACTATAGCTGATCACTTTAGTAAGGTACTGTAGTAATTTTGATATTTTTGACTTATTTTCATTAGATTTTATTTTTATTTTCTCTTTGACTCCAAACTTATAAAATAATAATAAAATACATAAAGTCAAATAATTTTAATTTCAACGAACAAACAATAAACTTGAAATATAAAAATATTAAACCTAATTAACTCCATACCCATTTAAAAAGACATTGTTAATATCTATTTGTCTAATTTTTCATTGATGCATCACAACCAAGCTTAAAACTACTTTTACAGTAATAGCCTTTAGAATAGGACTATATGTTCTAAATAGTAAATGCCAGGTGTTTGAAAGAAGCCCTTGGCAACCAATATAACCTAGCACTTGGATATAGTTGTTGTTGCGGTTTAAATTGGATCGAGTGTGTGAATATGTATAGTTAGTGAAATACAACTACGTGTCAAATACTATGCAGTAGAAGCATAATATGCATTTAAAAATCACTTAAGCACAAACAATTCCTTCAAGAGTATAAAATATGCTTAAATGATCTGCTGGTCATGTTGTTGGACAAAATAGATTTCAAAATCTCACATTAAAGTATTTTTTTTTTTTTGAAACAAATTTATTCCTTAACTCAAGTGGAATCAAGAAGTTAGAATGATAGTTTTTATTTTTAAAAATTAAGCTCTTAGCGGCGGTGTATTTATAAATGGAAATACTTGGAATTTGGCAATTTGTTTGCATTAATTTTTTGTCCATCTACGTATAGCTTCACGCATGTAGACAATGTTTATCTCCTGAAAATGTCTCGGTCAAAATAGGCATGGATTTGCATGTCATGGCATCTTGATTGAAATCGGGCATAACAAGATAAGTCAGAATTAAAAATGTTAATTAATGAGTTAAAAACTATAAATTTCCACACCCTTTGGTCCGGTTCTTTATTAATTAGTGTAGATATATATGTATTTATGTTATTCGTTGGAACAAAATTGAACTTTGTAAGTAGAATAAGCAACTGTATGAGCAAGTGAATCTGATTATATACTTTTAATAAAATAGTTATTTCACTAAGACGAAAGTTGATAATTTGAGTCATTAATTAGTGGATTCTTGTGCGTTGGGTGCTAAAGTAGATTCTTTTCATACCTCATATATAGTGTTCTCTCCATGAATATTATGAAATTAGCCAGGGAAAGTCTATGGTACGTTCCCCAATCCCCGGGAAATATTATTAACACATACGAAGCGGACATATGCAAATGCTTCTTTTTAAATAAATAAATAATCATTTATTTATATTTTAGCCTTTGAAGATAAATGTTTTACATTTTGCCTCTTAGAGGTTGTTAAATTTTATATATTAGCCATTTAAAATATAAGCTTTATCCCTTATATTTTTTTATCTTGATATTTATATCTTTGTAATAGCTAAATAACTTATTTATCCTTTTAAATAAATTTAATCCTACTTAATGACATGAGACATATTGTTATCCACTTATTGATTAGTTTAATAAAAAAAATTTGAAATAAATTAACTAAAATAAAAATAAAAAAGGGAGTGGCCGGCCACTATCATTGGTGATTGTTGTTGTAGATGACTAGGAGAGGAGCGACTTATTATCGACAATATCTCAAAATTTTGTGATCTATGCAATGATAATATTAATTTCATCAATAAAACATTGGAGAAGTGTAAATATAAAGAGAAAAGTGATGAGCACCATAATATCACCTCTATATGCTAGATAATTGAACCACGACTCCAAATGTGGTGGCAATGCAGATTCAAACGTCGCCTTTGGACGATGACTTTATGTGATCATTGTTCTTCGTTTATGTTTGAGAATCCTTCAACAAATTCTATTGATGAAAATAACTTTACCAACATGTAATCACAAAATTTAAAATCTAATGAGATTAAAGATGAGTGGATCAGTGGCTAGTAATAAGTTACTAGTAGAGATCGGTGGTAGTGACAACTACTCTTTCTTTTTTTTAAAATTTTTATTCAAATTAATTTCTAAATATTTTTATTGAAAAAGAAAAAAGCCTATTAAGTTATGACATGTGTTACTTTTAAACCCATTATATATATATATATATTACAACACATGTTATTTTATTTTTTATTTATGAAATTAAAATTTTATTAAAAAAAAAGCCTATTATAACATGTATCATTTTTCAACTTACATTTTATATGTTAATTTTAGATAAATATACAATATTACTTTTTTAATTCATTTAAATTAATAAAAATAATTATTTGATAGAAACTTTGTCTTTTTAAAACTCTTTATTATTGTTTCCTTTAAATTTTGACCTAAGTCTAATTCGTTGGGGGATCGAAATAGCTCACAGCTTAGATATGGCCTAAACTCTTAGGGCCTATGACGAAACCTATTATGTCCTTCACCAAGAGGGCAAACATCAAAGATCAAAAGAAGTCCACGGGGTTTTGCCTATGCTCCTTGGTATAGAAAAGCTCAATAAGGAAGGCCTTAGTATAGGAGACCGCAACAAAGAATGCCTAAGCATAGAAGACTTTGAGTGAGAAGACCTTGGCCTCAACACTATATAAAAGTCGATCATCCTCTATAACAATCTAGCCTGATTAAGGACTGAGAATTTGTTAAAGATCCCGAGATACTCAAAGATTGAATCCTTAATTGAGTCAAATCCTTCATCCTCAAAGCATGCAATAAATCCATTCCCGAATATCTTAGAAGCCATAAATTTTAGCTTAATCCAAGAAAAAATAGATTAGAAGTTAAAGAAGGTACAAGTTAACTCTTATCCCATAAAATCTCTAAAGCTTGTGACTATAAAAAGAAGATGGAAATATCTAAAAATGAGTTATGTATCCTATACAAGTACACACATTACTTTTAAATGATTTAGATAAGTGTTTTGGTTCCAAGAAACGAACACCCTTCCTTAATCCATATACAAATACACTTATTTCCTCAAGATTCATCTTTATCCTTGTTTTTTACTTTTGTTTTTTTGGTTTCTCTATAGACTGCCACTGACTTAAATATCAAAAGGTCTTCACTGAAAAGAACTTTGATGCAACCTAATTTTGATTGTGGTTACAAGAAGATCCTTGGGCTTATTTACCCAGGAAACGTTCAAAGTATAGTTGACTTATTCTGAGTCTAGTCGATTAGGCAATTTCATAGTTGTTTCCCATGATCTATAAATTTGTCTCACTGACTCCGAATCGACTAATTTTAGGATCAATAATTAAATCAATTCTTTGTTTAAAATCTTCAAAGTTTAGGTGTTTTTTTCAATTAAAAAAGCATACAAATTTAGAGACATTACCTATAAAATCCTAGCACACAAGCGTTTCTATCTTCTTCTCATTATATACTATTTAAATTTGGACTAAAATGTCAATTGTTTTTACTTGTATATACAAAACCAACATAAGAATATTACTATTCATAATAGGGGAAAAAAAAAGGAGGATAACTCACAAACTAAAAAAATACTTTGTTTAAGCGAAAGTAATCACACAAGCAATAAACCCAAAGTATAAGTCGCAACAACCAAGCAATTAAGAATCTAGAGAGATAAAGTAGAAAAACATCATATAGAATTTACTTAGTTCGGTAACTTGCCTATATCCACGGTGGATCTAGATCACACTCTCTTATTATTGAATCTTAAGGCACTTACAATGTATGCCTTTTACAAGAAATACTCACAAAGAACTTTCTCTCTTTTGTAATCAAGAGTTTCTCTCATTAAGAATCACAAAGAACACTTAGATCACTTAGATATTACATAAATGTATTTACAAGTCAATTGAGAGCCTTTATATAGACTTTAGGATGACCTAAGTTAACTCTAAATGTATGGAATCATTTTAGAGAGACCTGTAGCAAGTAAGAAACTCAACAAAATGGAAAAGTCTTTTTTTTCGCACCGAGCGCCACAATTCCCATTACTTGGCTTTGCGGCGTTGGACCTCGTGCGTGGTACCTCGACGCCCAGGTGCTATCTGAGTTGCTACTACGCCCACAACCTAGCTCTGCGGTGCCCATGCTTGAGCACCGTCTTTGCATCTTTCATCTTTCTTTTGCGTCCGTCTTCAGCCCTTGCGTACTGAATGCACTTGGCTTGCTTTCCAAATCATATCCTAATGATTTTTAATCAACTTTCTCACAAATTCCTTCCTTGATTCAAAATCATCCACAAAGTATCTTAATCTTTCATATCAACATCTTGATTACCCTCATATAGTAGTGACACTAGTTAAGTCTTTGAATAGAATGAACTTACCTAAGGGTAATGGCTTAATCAACATGTCTACAGGATTTTCAAATGACATTATCTTTGTTAGACTAACTTCACTACTTTGGACAGTCTCTCAATGTAATGGAGTCGTACATCAATATGTTTAGACCTCTCGTGAAATACTTGATGCTTGCTTAGGTGTACGCACTATTGTTGTCATAATATATGCCAGTGTTCACATCTTCAGCAACCATTACCTCCGTGCATATATCTTTCAACCACACAGTCTCCATAATAGTTTCTCCAACAGCTATGTACTCTGCCTTTATGGTAGATAGTTCAATTAGATGTTGTAGAATTGATCTCCAATACACACTACACCTAAACACTATAAATACATAACCCGTCAATGATATTTTTTTTGTCTAGATCACCTGTATAATCTGAGTCTACGTATCTTCTTACCATTATACTATTTTCTCTATTTCTTTTATATATCAACCTGTTATTTATCTTTCCTTATGATATCTCAAAATCCACTTCACTACAAGCTAGTGATCTTTCCTTGGATTCATCGTGTATCTATTTACCACACTTATAACCTATGCTTATGTCTTGTATTGTGTAAACTATTCCATACGTGATGCTTCCTATAGTGCTTGTATATAATACTTTACTCATTTGTAGTTTCTCTTCTTTGGATGTCGGCAATTGTGCTGCTGAAAGTTTAAAATGTATGGCCAAATGAGTAGAGACAACCTTTATGTTGGACATACCAAACTTCTCTAGAATTTTAAGTATATATTGTTATTGGTCCAATAAGATGACATCTCTTTTTTCCTTCACAATATCCCTACCCAATATCTTCTTTATTGCTCCCAAATCCTTCATCTTAAACTCGTCACTTAACTGCTTCTTGAGTTTTTGTATTTCTTCCATGTTCTTACTTGTAATCAATATATTATCGACGTATAGAAACAAATACATCATCCCACAACTCAAGCTCTTAAAGTACATTCATCCATCATACTTGCTCCTACTAAAGCCACAAGCCATCATAAACTCATTAAATCTCCTATACCACTGTCTAGGTGATTACTTTAACTGATATAATGATTTATTCAATAGACAATCATTATCCTTTTTTCTGGGCTCTACAAACCCTTACGACTGTGTCATGTAAATCATCTCTTCAAGCTCTCAATGCAAAAAAGTTGTCTTTACATCAATCTGCTCTAGATGTAAATCAAGATTTGCACACATGGCTAATAGAATCCTAATGAATGTCTGCTTGATGACTAGAGAGAAAATCTCATGAAAATCTACTCCCTTTCTCTGAGTAAAACCTTGTGCAACTAATCTAACCTTGAATCTCATAGGTTCTATCCCTGGTATCTCATTCTTCACCTTATACACTCACTTGCACCATACTGATTTCTTTTTAGATCATTCCACTAACTTCCAGGTATCATTTTTTCTAAGAGAACTAATCTCTCATTCCATGGCCTGCTGCCAGTCATTCTAATTTTCACTTTTTATAGCCTCACCACATATTCTAGGCTCATCAAATTTAAGAGTGTAAGCAAAATTAAAGATATATGAGCAATTAAATTTGTTTGTGCATACCTGATTAATGGGTTAATCGTTCTCTTTAATCTGTCTTTGGCTAGTTAGTACTTTTCAAGTTCCATCGCAAGAGTCCTAGTCTTTCTTTGCATGGACTTAAAGGAACTCGTCAGTGCTCTTGGTTCATCTTTAAAGATTTCCTTATTGAAGTTCTAATCTAGGGCATATAAGATCTATATACAGTTTCCATTTTAACTTTTATTGACTCGGGTGCTGAGTCATCCCTGGACATAAGTTCTTTTTTCTCATTTTCTTAGAAGGCTCTCATCATTGTCGTCTCATCGAACATCGCGTCACGGCTTATGATACTCCTTATTGGTGTTAACTCTCTACACCACACTTTATATCTTTTCATTCTTTCAGAATATCCTTTAAATACCCATTTGATAGCTCTAGGTTTTAATTTTCCCTCTTTAACATGAGCAAAGGCAGGGCAACCAAAAATTCTAAGATGGTTATACTTAGGAGGGTTACCAGACTATTTCTCTTCTGGCATCTTGAAGTCTATTGTTGATGAGGGACTTCTATTGATTAAATAAGATACAGTCATTATAACTTCTCCCTAGAAAGCCTTTGACTTCTTTGCATTGGTAAGTATGCATCTAACCATTTCAAGTAGGGTCTTATTCATTCTCTTAGCTACGTCATTCTAGTGTGTTGATCTCACAATTCTATGCCTTGTAATTCTGTACTTGGCATAAAACCTATCAAACTCTCTATTGCAAAAGTCGAGGCTATTGTCAGTTCTTAGCCTCTTAACCCTTATATCGGTCTTATCTCAATAAGAGCCTTCCAAGTCTTGAACGTATCAAATACTTGATTCTTGCTCTTCAACAAATAGCCCCATAGCTTCCTTGAATAGTCATCAATCAAAGTGAGAAAATATCTAGCACCACCATGAGTAGTTATTTGAGCCAGTCCCTAAAAATCTGAGTGTATATAGTCAAGAGTCCCTTTAGTTTTGCGTTCGTCAATACTAAATCTCGCCCTACATGTTTTTCTAAGCATACAAAGTTTACAAAACTCTAAGGTTGAAACCTATCCTCACCAAATGCCTTTTGATTAAATAACTCCTTCAAGTTTTGCTTACTAAGGTGTACTAGTTTAAGATGCCACAACTTAGTTTGTATACTATCATTATCTATAAAGAATAATGCAGAATTACTTATAACTTCACCCTTTAGCACACAAAGGCCTATGCGCTTCTCCCATCTCATTACTACCATGGAACCTTTTAATACTTTCAAAACCCCTCCGTCGATCCTGATGGAGCACTCATTCTGGTCTAAAGTCACTAGTAAAATCAAGTTCCTCTTGAGGTTAGGAACATACCTAACTTTTGTTAATTCTCTCACTCGCTTATCATGTAATCTAAGTTTAATACTACCAATTCCCATCACCTAACATGCAATGTCATTACGCATTAACACTTTACCATCACTAATGGGCTGGAAATTTATAAACCAAGACTTGTGCGAGCACATGTGAAATGTACAACTAAAATCAAGAACCCATTATTCAGTATTCTTACCATCAATAGTGACTAGAGTCTCTGTACTGTCGTAGATACCATCATAGGCAAACGCAACATCTGCTTTCTTTTTATCTTATGCTTTTTTTTTGGAAAATCTTTTATAAGGTGCTCATCTTTCTTGCAGTAATAGCACTTCCTAAGAGTATTGGACTTTGATCTTGACCATTTTTTCCTTCCATCTCTATATGAGGGCATTTCTCTTACAGATAAACTTTTGCATTACCCTCAATCTGCTTTTCAAATAACTTTAAGTTTAATGATAATTTTACATCGCTCATCGATAAACTATATCTGCCACAAAGAAGTGTATCAAAAAAGCTCTCATAACTCTTGGGAAGTGAACTCAGCAAGATGATTCCCTTATCTTCATCTTCTATATTAATGTTGATAGACTCAAGATCAAGAATGATCTTGTTGAAGGCTTCTATCTAATCTTTCATTGGTGTCTCCTCTGACATGGACAAATTGATATAGCTTCTTCTTTATATGCAAGCCGTTGGCCAATAATTTTCACAAATAAAGAGAGTCAAGATTCTCCTAAAGACCAATTGATGTTGTCTCACCTGCTACTTTCCTCAGTACTTCATCGCTTAATGACAGGACAATTATACTATGAGCTCTTTCTTGAATGTCCCTTCTTTCCGCTTCAGAATTAGATGACTCTGGCATTTAGTCCTTTTTACTAGATGGACTTGCAGTCTCCTCTAATGCTGAGCTTAATTATTGGCTTGCCAACAACGCCTTCACTATCATCTTCCAGAGATTGAAGTCATTCGTATCATTGAATTTTTCTACCTCATACTTGAGTATGGCCATGTTTGCTCGAAACCTTACTTTGGTACCAATTTATTGAAGTAGAAGTAATCACACAGCAATAAACTTAAAGTATAAATAGCAGCAACCAAGTAAATAAGAATCTAGAGAGAGAAAGTAGAAGAACAACACACAAAATTTATGTGGTTCGATAACTTGCCTACATCTACAGTAAATCTAGATCACACTCTCTTATTATTGAATCTCAAAGCACTCATAAAAATATGCCTTTTATAAAAAAGACTCATAAAGAACTCACTCTCTTGTAATGGGCTTCTCTCACTAAGAATCATAAAGAACATCTAGATCACTTAGATATCACAAAGATATATTTACAAGTCAATTGAGGACCTTCATATAGGCTTTAGAATGACCTAGGTTAACCCTAAACATGTGAGAGTCATTTTAGGAAGACTTGTAGTAAGTAGGAAACTCAACTAAACAAGAAAGCCTTTTTTCTGCACCGGGCGCCGTGGTGCTTATTCCCTAGCACCGCAACGTTAAACTATTGTGCTTGCTACTGTAGAGCCTAAGTGCTATCTAGGGCGCCACAACGTCCACACCTAAGCGCTGCTTTTATAGTTTTGTCCTCTTCTTGTGTCTGTCTTTCCTCGTTGTGTACCCAATGCACTTGGCTTGCTCTCCAAATCATATTCCAATGATTTTTAATCAACTTTCTCTCATACTTTATAACACTCGCACTTAACTAAAATTAACAAAACTAGAAAAGCTAAATGGTAACCATATGTTACCATGCAAATAAAGTATGTGTATCCCTTATACTTAGATAGATTAAGCCTAGAAAAAATTTTCAATTCTAATATGATACAAGCATATGAATTGCCATCGTGATTAAAAGATAGACTTGCGAACAACAATGACATAGTTAATGAGATCATCACTGGGATGAGAGATTGAAAGAACCCTAAAATCCAACAATTCATGCTCTTGCTCTTTTTGCGCTCCTTAGCAGCAAAGTTCCTCAATGCTTGATGTACTTTCTTATATGTCCAATAATGTTCTCTTTCTCTTCTTTACTCATCTAAACCAGAGCTGCCAAAAATATGCAATCATATGTATTCCACTAGTTTCTCTTTCATTTCCATTATGTCGCCAATCAAAAACTTCAACCTCTTCTCAGAATCAGCATCCAAAGTGACAATTTTTGTTAGTCGCATCATTTTCTGCCTCATCGATATCAAAACTTTCCAAGTTAGTGGATTTTATGTGATGCTTAACCATTATACTAGAACCCAATATAGGCTATGCACCTTTGAGACTTTTGTGTGTCTCTTGAACTTCAGGTGGCAAGCTAGCTTTAATGTCTATGCATGAAGAGGTTATTCACTTGCTTTCATGGCCTTAGAAACTCAAGCTTGGATATGCTAGCATGGATTTCCATAACACAAGTGATAAGTGGATTTTATACATTATATTGTATCTCTTTCAAACTTGATAATTGCTTAATTTAAATACAAATACATGGCTTTTTATGTGTATTAATTTTATTTTATAGGTTTCAAGTTAATGGAGTTATTTGGGATGAAAAGTCAAAGAAAACAAGCAAAAGACCAAATTGTGGCACCCAAGCGCCAAAACGGGCTCCCATTGGCATAATGCTCAGCACCCAGATGCCACCACTTGTTTTAATACCTTTTTTCTTGCTTTAATTTGAAACCTATAAATACTACCTTTTAGCCATTTCTCAAATCATTAAAGTGGAGCATGAAATAGAGAGAGAAACTCTAGTTTTTAGTGAGAGAAACACCATTAAAGCTTGGATTAAGGGAGATTATTGAATATTGAAGGCTCCAAAAGCTTCTCCAACTAATTCCTTCTTCTCTCTCTACTTTATTTATATTTATTTCTAATTTGTAATTTTCTTTTGTGTTGATTTGAACATGAGTACTTTTATGAACATTTCGATGAATGTAATTGAATATTTTACTACGGATTGCTAGATTATATCTTCTAGGGCTTAATGGAACTCTATTGAACTCTATGTATTTATATTATTTTGTGATTAATGACTATTTGATATTTATTTATTTATGTTTTTTATGTGCTTAATGCTTCTAATTGCATTGGAAAATGGATTGAATGACTTGAACATTTAGGTTATGTGCTTGCGAAAGTTTAATCTATATGTTGGTTGTAAAAATCATAGCTTTGAGTTTGTTGGGTTGGGAGCCTAATGAACTTAGGGTAGTTACATAAGGGTAGTTTAATGCGTGTATGTATAACGGAGTAGATAGGGATATCAACTTAGTTGTATACGCATAGTATCTCATTCGGTAGTCGGAAGAGGGATTGAGATTAGTTTTAAGCCTTTGATTAATGAATGTATTAGATTAGTTTTTAATCACGAATGATAAAGAGTATAGAAACAATATAGGGAAATTAAGTCTCTAAAACCCTATTGCCATATAACTCTCATCTTTAATTTATCAGTTTATTTAGTTTAAAGCATTTTAATTCCATAATTCAATTTATCCTTTAAATCAGCTTAGATAAAATTGGGTTGTCAACACCGTAGTAATTATTATTAATTTAGGATACCAATCCTCATGGGAATAATACTCATTCATCTCATTATTACCTGATCATGACCTATGCAATTATGGTTACAATTTAAGTGTATATAATTTCGCGAACAAGTTTTTGAAGCTGCTCAGTTGGCATTTAGCTTTTAATGTAGCTATTTTATAGGTAAACCATTGGTAAAGATATTGTAAATGTCATCATATCCAGGAAGCTGTGTTTTTATCATGTACAAATCAAGGGCTAGTTCTATCAGTATTTATATTGTCAAAAGTGTGAAGTTCCTAAAGTGATCTTGTTATATACTAAAATTGTCTACTAGTTAACATATGCCTGGTTCTTCATATCATGTTGTCTAATAATAATAAAAAAAATAATAATGAATATTTAGGTTGGTGTATTTAATATGCTTTAGTGAATTATGGAAAAGTGTATATACAATTAATTTTCTTTTTTTCATGATCTTTTTCTTGTTCATTTACTCATATACAATTGGGGAAATTCATACCACGTGCCGTGTGTGTTATTTGGATGATAGATTTGATTATGAATGAAACAAATTTTAAGACATATATAATTATTGTGTTCCCACTAACAATTAAATTTAAAAATAAATAAATAAATTGGGAGGAAGTAAAGAGTCTTCTTGGCATGGTGAATGCTTGACTTTCCCATTTCTTTAGAAAATGTGATTTATCGATATATGATTTGTCGATTACAGACCCATAGTTTTATATATTTTTTTCATTTTTCACATTTAACTTTTTAATAATATTAATTGCAAATTTTTAAGTCTCTCAATTAAATTTGGAGTCAAATTTAGAGTCCTCAATCATAAGATAAATTTATATCTTTGCAAAAATGGTATAGACGTATACATAGATCGTCATTGTTCGTCGTAAGATCTTGGCATGTAGTATCTATTGGCTATAAAATACAAAATTCAGTTATAACTACACCGATGGTGATCTCCAGAGAAAACTCTCTGATACTTAAGCCATAAAATATATTGGTGGATGAGTGTTAGATAACTTTTGCGTGTCAAATTCACATCATATGCTCCTCAATTTTGTAGGGTCTTGACGAATTCTTTGACATCGTGTTCTACTTATCCTTGGACTTCTTGGCAAAATGTTCTACACAACTTCGAACACCTTCGCAATATAAGGCATTATAACTTCCTTACCTGTGGTGTTCTTTTGAATATGGATGTTCTCATAAATATTGGGAGATTCAAGTGTACACCTTATCCAAGATGGAGGAGTCTTTGGTGGGTCAATGTGCCCCCCCCCAAGATAGGCTCTTTGTTGTAGATTAAGGCTTATTAGTTGTAGAGTAAGGAGGTGTTATTCAAGTCAATTGTACAATAATGAGGCATTGTTAAGAATGTATGCCATATAGAGAAATTTGGTCAACTTTAAATTGGTCTTAACTGCTCTGGATTTGCTAGCTGGGCCTTGAATTGAGTGTTTTGTGTTGAACTTATTCTTTATGTTGGCAGATCTAAGGCACGTGTAGGTGTATGCTTGTGTAATTGTGTCTATTGCTTAAATATGTATCATATACGAATTTAAGTCCAACAAAAGCATAAAACATGCAATAAACACAAGAAATAAATATATTAATCACATTAATATATTAGTTAGGTTAGAAAACTCACCACAACGTGTAACGTTATACACGTATTTCCTCAGAGTCCGCATGAAGACTAACTCAAGAGCAGTTATAATCACCAACTCGGTGGGCTTGGTGATCTAAAACAACAGTCCGATATTCAGCCTGGGATTAACTCTTAATCTCCAAAATGGGCGGTGTGTGTTTTTCATCATTTTCTCCAAAATGATAAGAAATTGAGAGTTTGAAACAATTCACAATTGCTTCAATTGGAGAGATAGAGGAAAAATGAAACAATTTCATTTTTCCTTCCTTTTTTTTTTCTTCTCTTCTTCTTCTTCTTCTTTCTCTTTCTCTCTATTTCCCTCATCTTTCTTTCTCGAGCATCAAATGCCCCAAATCACACACTTCTTTCTCTCTTTGTTTTTCTTTATATATATATATAATATAATATATTATATAATATAAATAATAATATAATATAATATAAAAAGAAAGATATTTGATTATTTAACAATTAAATAATTAAAATGAGAAATGACCATTTTACTCCTCATAAATAGTTACCAAGTTCACTCCCTAGTGGGTCCCACTAAATTTCACACTTGGGTAAACTCAACTAAAGGTCTACAATAATCTACGTGTCATTATATAATTAGTAAATAATAATTATTAACTAATTGTTGTATTTAACACTTAAATACAGACACGCACGTATTCCTATGGTATTGCTAAATCTTATTGGATTAAACAATTTAATTCGGCACACTACCCTAGTGCACAACGAGTATACTCTATATCGCAGGACTCCTTAGGTCCTACATCTGATTCATCAAATGGAACTATTCTATGAGTCTGTGAGCAATGCCCTACACACACGTCACGGATATACAAATCAGCGCGTTGAACCATGCAAGCTGAGGTTACAACGCATACGTATAGTCCTTCCGTTATGATATATTGGATGTGCAGGGATATAGATTATCACCGTCAAATCCCCAGTGCTCATCCATGTCCTATCTCTAGACTTGTATCTCACTGAACAATATACGCAAACTCTTTTGCCATATTGTTCTAGCCTGACGAAACTCTTTTTCGGGATGATTGCTTGTGGCCAAAAGACTTTCAGAGATACAGTCTCGAAGCATCTGGATATCTAATTCCATATGGGAGCTGACGGATCCCATATCTGTATACACCAGACTCCATAAGTATCAGACCATAGCCAGCGACACCTAGCGGTCACACCATGAAAGGTCTGTGACATGCGTGGAACCAAAGTATGGGAAATCACTTACAATCCTACCATGGCACTCAAGTCAAAGAACCACGTATACTACTTAACTCGAGAGGACCCTCTATTGACAGTTTACATTAAATGTCTATCGAAGGTCCTCGTAAGTCTATCCCATCTCCACTCCTAACTAGATACCTATATGTTAATACGAGCTCCAAGCTCACGGTCAGCTAGGAACGATAATTTATACTCTATAGGTACGACATATGCTGATCTATATATAAAGGTATCCACTGACAGACCCTCATCGGCAGAAATAGATCAAGGACAATTATTCAAGAACATACTTATGCAACTTGCATTTTTTGGCACCTGTTTGCAACTCTTGCAACTATATAGTTACTAGTATATTCCCAGGTCTATGTTTCATTATAGACAAGGCTCCTAGTCTTGGATCTGTTGAGTATTATAACCAGCTAACACTTAACTGTGCTAACATTTAGCATTTATATCTGTCAGAGTGGCTGACTATGAGCCCTTATCTAAACTCCTTTAGATCTGATCCGAACTCTTTCAAATCTATAATGTCTGTAACGTTACATGCATAATACCATATATATGGGTATTAGAGAATTAACGGGAATATACACTTGTATAAATACACAAGTATATGTACATTCAGGGATGGCACGTAAGCACCGATCCTAACACTTTAGCCATAGTGGGATGGACTTAAGTGTTCAGCCAGTCTTGGGCCTTAATGGACTGGGCCTAGACCCTTGAGGGTAATAGGGTGCCTTCAGTATCTAATGTTTGACTATCAATAGTTAAAATATAATGGTATGTTCAACTCAATCAATGTCCTTGGTTTATGCTAAGCTCTTAAGCATAATGATATGTTCTCGTTTGGGTGTTCATCATTAGTGTTCTTTCAGCCATTTAACGATTGGCCTGTCTAGAGAGTGAGCTCGAGACTAATATCTTGTAATTTAAAATTAGCTCTTAGCATATAATGCATGTGATCCTTTGTGAAATATGCACCATAGGACTATTACTTAAATAATTATGCTATTCAATTTTTATAGACATATGGCTTCATCTCAAACTGCTAATCTTGATTAGACAGTTGGGGAAACCTAAACAAACGTGCCATGTCAATCGAAAGGACCTTCTTACGTGTATGTAGATTTTGGTCATCCGATCGTCTTTCAACAGTTGAGATCGTCCTAAGCACCCTAATATATTTTGTCACTATCTTCCTTAAGTCATTTTTGTTGCCATCTGAGTTTTACTTAGAGAGAGAAAAATTAATTTTGGAGAGAGAAGATATATTTTTAAAGGTTTTTTTTCACAACTTTAGTTATTTCATCCTTAAGTAAGTCATTTTATTCTTACTTTACTTTATGTTTTCTTTATTTCAAGCCAGTTTCTAGGCTTTGCTAGGTTTTTTATTCTTTGTTCTTCAAAGTATGAGTGCTCGATCATTATTGATGAATGCTTATCCTACTTTATTTGAATGCATGAGTAATAAGTTATTTGGTCTTGTCATGTTTAGGTTAGTCAAATAGAAAAATAACCTAAAATATAACCAGTCGAGAATTTGGTGACTTTGGAGAGAACTCAAATGTTGGGAGAAGCCCTGTCTAACGATTCATTAGTAGTAATGTTGGGGAGGACCAAGAGCTCTAGAAACTAGTTAGAGAGCTCGACCAATGAGATTTTAAGGTTGGGCTGATTATCAAAAAAGATTCTAAGCAGGCCATGAGCAGAGATATGGGTAATTAGGATGTCTCAATCAGTACTCCTTGTTGGAGATGGTGAGTACGTGTCATTCTAATTATTGTATGAATATTTCATATTTATACAATAACATTTCAAATAAATCGTTAATAATATTAGTTTGATGGTACAAAGCTTATTACTTTTCAAATATTATAGATCTAAAGGAGTTTAGGTCAGTATTAAGAGTTAGCATTCTAAGAGTTAGAAACTTGTATAAAATGAGATAAAGATAAAGGAATATATTAGTAATGATATAGTTGCAAGGAGTTGCAAATGGTGCTAAGAAATATCATTGTACAATATGTTTACGAAAACATCGTTCCTAATCTATAGTTGTCGACATTGATCGATTAGTATACCTTTCGGTCAGTGTGTGTCTATATTTAGATTGTCTAGACGGTTAATCTTAGCAGACCATAGACTTAGCGAAAGCTTGTATATGTATATAGGTATTCAATGAGGACTAAGTGCTAAACAGACTCACGAAAACCTTTAATAGACATTCCATAAAGACGTCAATGAAAGTGTTTTTCAAGTTTAGTAGTATTCATGGTCTTTTGACATAATTACCATGGTGGGCTTGTGAGTGATTTACCATGTTTTGATTCTACACATGTCAAACATTTTTTATAGTCTGACCTTTGGGTGTTGTTAGGTATAATCTAATGCTTCTAGAGTCCAATATGTTTAGCTATAGGATCCATTAACTCATATGGGTGAGTTGTATATTTAGATGCTCCGAGATTATATTTTAGAAAGTCTTATAACCATAAGTGAAAATCTTAGAAAAGAGTTCTTCATAGGGTTAAACAATATCACGAAAGAATTTACAGATACTATTAATGAAAATATAAATTTGGAAATAAGTTGAAGGTCAAATATATAAAGATTTGTTGGTGATGATATATATCTTTACTCTTCCAAGATATAGGTAACGGAAGGATTATACGTATATAGTTGACCTCAACTTATATAGTTCAATGCGTCATTCTATAATATTCGTAACATCTATATGGAGCATCATTCATAGACTTACAGAAGAGTACATAAGACAAACAGGTTTGAACCTAAAGAGTCTCACAATATAAAGTGTACTCGTTGAGCATTACAGTAGTAGACTAAACCGAATAGTTCGATCAAGAAAAATTTTGGAAAAAAAATTTGTTTAAAGATCTCTTGAGAAACAAACGTCATGATTTACGTGTTAAACCTATATTTTATTAGTTAAAATAGTTAACTAATAGGAATTTGCATATGGCATCCATATATGGCCATTTGTGTGACAAATGATATTATGCATAGAAAAGCATGTGACAAATATCACCCATGCAAATGGTTTGCATAGCTTAAAGTTGAAAATTAAAAAAATTAAATATTTTCATTTTGTGAATATATATGTAAGATTCAGCCAAGGGTAAAAAAATAATTTGGAAATCTAACATTGAGTCCAAACTCAAATGTGGCCATTTTAGGAAAAGCTCAAATGTTGGCCATTTTGGAAAAAGCTCAAGTGTTGAGAAATCTAAACTTTCTAGATAATGAATATAAGATACTATTCTAAATTTGTAATCCCATTGATTGTTGCAGGTTAGAATTGTTCAATGAATCACTTTCGTGTGAAACTGGATATTAATTCTTCACCGAAAGTTTTCAAGGGCGAGTTTCTATAACTCTTGTTGTAATTGATTCAATTCAGTGTATATTTGTTGAATGATTAAATACAATTCTATTGTGCCAATATATGTATGACATATATTTTTGATTCAATGAATATATCCACATACATGCACCTCACTAAACTCACACACACAACACTCCTCATAGAAGGATAGTCACCAAAGGGCTGAAGAGTAGATCTAAAAATAGGAAGAACACATTTTAGCCCAATGTTGAAGTCTCAAATGAGTTGGATTATCTGTCAAACTATCCCTCCAGTATGACTCCGATGAATTTTAAGACATTAAGGACTATATATGGAATACCAATCAGTGTTACATTGAGGGTCCCTAATTTTAGAGAGTACCCCATTGTGCTCTAACTAGCGAGGTGGCTCTCAACCTTATTTTGTTTAAGTTAGGCTAGGTTTCTAATTCAACCATATTTTATTAAGATGCTTACCTAGTTAAATATAGCTCTCTGCCAGTTGAATATGAATTCTTGAAAGATATTGGTGTGATTTTTTTGTCACATGGATAAGAGGTAGTCAGAGTGAGAAGGTTTTCAATTCAACCATATTTTATTAAGATACTCACCTAATTGAATATAACTCCTTGCCATTTGAATATGAATTTTTGGAAGATATTGATGTGATTTTTTTGTTACATAGATAAGAGGTAGTCAAAGTGAAAAGGTACTGATCAAGTTAGTTGTAGAGTATGGAGGTATTAGTCAAATCATATGCCAGAGATTTGGTCAATTTTAATTTGGTTTTAACGGTTTTGATTTTGCTACCTAGGCCTTGAATTAATTATTTTGTGTTGGGCATGACCATTCTTTGGCCACAATGGTTAGGCTAGGTACTCGGTCACTCTTGGGCCTAGAACTTGAGGGGGCAACAAATAAGTGCTAATTTGTTTTTTAAAAAAATATTATTGATAATTTTTCTAAAAAATTATTATTATTACTTAGAGAAAAATCAAGAAAAAAGCAATAAGCAAACCGAACTACATTAGAATAACTAACAGTTTCCTTCACCAAATAATAATAGCAGTCAACAACCAAAATATTTTCTCAAAAAAAAAAAAAGATATTTTGATTTGTAATGTTTAAAAAAAAGAATATTTAGTCTCCAATGATTTAAAAAATATTATCAACATCTTTATCAAATAACTGTTTTTATCTATTTTAAATTTTAAAAAAAAAAGACATTTAAAATCCTAAAAATAAAAAAAAAAGGACATACAAACTTCTTTCACTTTTAAAATAAACGAAAATTGGATAAGAGTATCGATGTGATATTCATTTTTTAATATAAAACTTTTAAAAATCACATTTATTTTTTAATATATTAGGATCCAAAGATCCTTTTCTCTATTTTCCTTTGTTTCTAAGTGTAAATTTACGGAAAAGATTCAGGCGTTTACCATGCTGGGATCTCTGCTTAATTCATGATATTTGCCATGTAAACACTGATATCTATTTGGATTTCCCTGTAATAAATTAACCATCAATGGAAAATTTTGTTAGCAGATTGTGACTTACATTAATTATACTTTTCGATACACGACGAAGTTTATACAGCTTCTTTCGAATTCTTAATTATGGCATGGAACTCGGCACTTCTGCTGTTCCGCATATATTTTCAGCAGATCAAAATCACTTTCATGGATCAACACATACGCATACGGCGGGTATAATTAATAATAAAAATTTAGCAACTCCAGCAGCCACAATGACTTATAAATAGTGGTAGAACGAGGCCCTCATTTGCATGCGATAAAAATTGCAAATAAAAATTGAAAGTTGCGAGAGCCCAATATTACTAATTTGATATTATTTGCGACAGCCCAATATCAATAATTTTATATATATAGGGAGAGAAATAATTTAATAAATTACTTAATTTATTATACGATAAATTTTTAAATATGTAAAAGAATTTTATAATATATTATAAATTATATAAAAATTATAAATTTATTAAATAATAATATATAACAGTATTATTTATCATATAATAAATTACATAATTTATTATATTAAATATATATATATATATTAAAGTGCTACATCTGCGTGTATTTTATGTATTAAAAATATCTAGATGATTGTGGCCTAATGGATACGGAACTCAAGGCCCCTCCTCCCCTTTACGTGGTATAATGTCAAAGATCAACTATTATTTACGAAATGTCGGATGAAGTAATTTAAGATAATCAATGGGGTAACCTTTTTTCCTATTTAGTAGTGAAGCATTTAGAGTATTTCCAAATCATTGACCCTTGTTAGTATTGGTGAATAATAGTTTGACAGTGCGGGATGAAAGAAATGTTTTATCAAGAAGCGATTCTATTTTAAGGAAGTTTGAGCTAATGAGTCGGAATGCGAAGAGATTGTTAGACAGCAGTGGAAGCATGGGCTCAATTGTCTTCCAATCAAATATCTCTCGGTTGGAATCAGTTAAAGAAAGAAAATTATATTCAAATAAGTAAATATGTCTTGCAAAAGTCTATACTTCGCATATGGGATTTAAGTACATTGTAGCATAACCATTGAGATAAAACAAGACCTAAAAGATTGAAAGAAACGATACATAGACAAGTAAATCTTGTGGGATCTGAGTGGTCTAAGAAGGACCACCACGACTTCTCTCTTTTTTATAATCCATACATCCCTCCAAATTAAATTAAAGAAAGGAGGAGGTTAGTTAAAAAAGAAATGTTAATTAATCAAAAGTTCAATTGATCACCACAAAATTGATTTTTTAATTTGAGTTATTTATTAGTTTTTTTAATAGAGTTCCTTTTCGAAAAATTATCCTTGTCTTTGTTTGTGTCTCGGGTTAAAATAAATTACTATAATTCGGGGGAGATCCTATAGGATTCTATCCCAATTTTTTTTTGCTAGGCTTATAGCTAAAAAATCTACTTTTTTCTAATTACGAGGTCCATTCAAATATGAAATCTAACCTTGTAAATACAGTGGATCGCATGTTAACCCCAGTATATTGGTCTCTAAGTAAAAAAATAAATGTTTGAGCTTGAGAAGCTTCTAGGCCAATGGGCCCATAAAACTCACAAGGATAAGCAGTATTGTTGAACTAAATAAAGTAACAAGCAATGAAACTAAGAGTATCATACAATACAAGATAAGTAAATAAAATATTATACTGTGACTAGCAATATAATTAAAAATTAGTGTAGTACTTATAATTTACTATATTGATTGCACCAAAATCTTTATTTCAGAATTTTATTTTTAGTCTTTTTTTTTAATTTGTATAAAGTTTTGAAAAATCTAGCTCTTTTTTATCAGTATAACGTATTTCAGAATATTTTTAATATAATTTTTATATAAACCCTTTTATTCATCTTTATAAAATTGGAATTGTTTTAATAATTGTTTTTTCCCAATTTGCTTCATTATTGTGGATGTTTTTATCAATAATTTTAATTTTGTTTATTTTTTATTAAAAAAAGGTTTTGCATTGATTCTCCGAATGGTAAAGGTCCATAGAACAATATTTATGTATATCTTTTCAATGAAAAATTTTATAACAAAATATGATTTATGAAGTAAGCGAATATTTCCTTTTTTAATATTTGCCAAATCTTTTTTGATGATTCTAAAATTTTATCACACATTTTTTAATTATTCAACCATTTCATTTTACCAAGTTCAATGTTAGCCATATTAGTAAACATTTATATATTTCGATGCAACAACAAGATGTTATTTGTAACAAGTAGTTTTGTTAATTGGTCACATTTTATTCATGAAATAGGTTGGATTAGTATTAGTTTGGATATAAGAAAAGAATTCTATAAGATTTAATGTACTTATTCGATCTTGCAAGGGTGGAACAAATTCTCTTATTATGAGCACTCAAAAAAATGCGAGACAAGAAAAAACTTTTAAAGACTTTAAGTCTTAATATTTGTGAGAAAGTTGATTAAAAATCATCGAAATATGATTTAGAGAAGAGCAAGTCAAGTACGTTAAGTATGCAAGAATCGAAGACGGACACAAAAGAAGGTGAAAGACGCAAGTAGCGGTGCCCAGGCGTGGGCACCGTGGTGCTAGGTTGTAGGCGCCAAGGGTTGGGTGCCGCGGTGCCCAACGTGGGAATTAGTTTCCCATTTGATCTAGCTTTATTTGCTCTCCCACTTATTCTAGGGCTCTCTAATACGACTACTACAAGTTTAGGGTAAACCTAAATTGTCCTAAAGCCTATATAAAGGCTCTCTACTAGCTTGTAAACACATCTCAAGGGAAAAACATAAATCTTTGTGATTAGAGTGAAATCTTTGTGATCAAACATACTTTGTGATTCTTAGTATGAGAAAACTCCTTGGTTGTAAGAGAGAGTGATTATTTTATGAGTCTTTCTTGTAAAATGCATACTTTGTGAGTACTTTGAAATTTAATAATAAGAGTGTGATCTTGATCCACCGTGGACGTAAACAAGTTACTGAACCACATAAATTCTATGTATTCTTCTTCTACTTTTCTCTCTCTAATTTCTTAATTACTTATTTCTACATTATATTACTTAAGTTATATTACTCATTTTTACACTTCCACTGTAATAATATTGTAGAAAGAACCCCAAAGTGTTGAAAAGAGTATTTATGCTCTACTTTAAAGAATGAGTTATACTAGAGACAACTTTCTCAAGTATCAAGGTTGCAAGGTGGGGATCGAAACTCCAAATTTTTCCTCTGGCAAGCACCGAAAAAATAAAATCATAGGGTTGCCAGATGCAAATGAAGTGTGGTGTACACAGCTAGATCAGGTGGCAGGCATCCTCTTAGTGAAGTTTGCAGACATTTTTCAGTCTTCTCAGCCGCGAAATGATGCAACTGTAACAATGACTAACTATGTAACTAAATTCCTTTCAGTGCCTAGTAAGGCTTTTTTGGATGCCCTATATCGAGCAGAAGAGATCCAACAGGCAATGTTTTAGATGCACCTTAACAAGGCTCCTGAAAAGGATGGTTTACCAGTTTTATTCTACCAAAAGTATTGGTGTATGGTTGGCAGTGATATAATAGAGGCATGTTTGCATTTTTTTTAATGGTTATGGCAAGTTAGATATGGCTAATAAGATTTTATTGCTCTTATTCTGAAAGTGGATAATCCGGAACGACCTAAAGTAGTGCTAAAGGAGTTGATTTCGGAATCGCAAAGCGTTTTTATTCTTGGTCGAATGATAACAGACAATGCTATATTTGGCTTTGAGTTCCTTAATACTTTGAAGCGTATGAATAGACAAAGGGAGGAATTTATGGCACTTAAACTTGATATGTCCAAAGCATACGACCGGGTTGAATGGTGTTATATTGACGCTATGATGGGGGTAATAGGTTTTCAGAAAAATGGTGCAGCCTCAAGGGGATTGAGGCAGGGTGATCCTTTATCCTATTAACTTTTCCTTATTTGTGTAGCAGGATTATTTGCAACGACCTTTAGTGCTAGAGGAATGATGAGCTTCATGGTCTTAGATGTGGTAGATAGGGACCTTTTATTTCTCATCTTTTCTTCGCTGATGACAGTATTATTTTCCTCAAAGCCAATGTTTAGAATGAAATGATGATGAAGCAAATTCTTCAGCAATATGAGAGTGCTTCGGGGCAGTGCATTAATTTTAGAAAGTCAGCAGTTTGCTTCAGTGGAGATGTTAATGATAATCTGGTTTTAGATATTGTTTGGCTTAAAGGATTTACAAAAGTCAAATGTCATGAAAAATATTCGAAGCTCTCTAGTTTTAGTGGGCAAAATAAGGGTTCGATGTTCACCTCTATCAAGGATCGGGGCTAGAATAAACTAAAAGGATGGAAATAAAAAATGCTTCCGGTGGGTGTAAGAGAGATTCTATTAAAGGCTATTATTTAGTCTATTCCGGTTTATTCAAAGAATTTATTCAAACTTCCCAAGTCCCTCATAAAGGAACTCCATCGCTTGAGTGCCCTTTTTTGGTGGGGATGATAGTGGCCGCAAGATTCATTAGTGCTCATGGGAAAACCTATGTCGGAATAAAAGTAAAGGTAGTCTGGGCTTCTGTGATCTGTAGATTTTCAACAAAACAATGTTGGTAAAGCAAGTCCGGCGCATTATTTAGAATCCTAATTGTTTGATGGCCAGAGTGGTCAAAAGCCTCTATTTTGCTAATTCTTCTTTTTTATGAGCTTGGAAAACGTCCACGGCTTCTTTTCTTTGGAAGAGTATTCTTTGGGGTCGAGAGACAATTTTATTAGGCTCCCGTTGGCGAATTGGTGGGGGCTAATCTATGTCAATTTATCGTGATAGGTGGCTTCCTCGATTGTACTCATTCAAACCATTGTACCCTCACGAGCTGCCAGAGTACACCAAGGTAGTCGCTTTGAAATATGCCTCGGATGAATGGAACACTAATCTAGTTCGTTCTTCCTTTTCGGATGAAGAATAAAAGTTGATCCTATGGATCCCTACCTTACAGAATCTTATGGGGCAGCAGGAGGATCGACTAACTTGGCATTTTGATTGGCTTGGGAATTATAGTGTCGAATCTGACTATTTGGTAGAACATTATCTTCAGCGTAGTACTATCTATTCCGAACCTTTTGATCTTTAGTGATGGTGGAAGAAGTTTAGGAACCTTCAAATTTTGTGTGGAAAGCTTTTCATAATTGGCTTCCAACAATGGCAAATCTGTAACGTCACCATGTCCCTCTTGATGAAAGATGCCCCAGTTGCAAGCGTGGAACTGAAAGTATAACTCATGGTCTTTGGCTTTGCAAGTTCTCTCGAGTTGTTCGAAAAAAGTGTGAGTTCATGGAAAGTATTTCATGTAATCATAGCACATCTATACAGAATTTGTTTATTGATTGCATGGATTCATTATCTACTTATGAGTTAAAACTGATCATAATAATTCTATGAAGGATTTGGTTTGTCTGAAATAATGTTATTCATTGTCATGCCAAAATCGAAGCTGGAATAGTCATGGAATGGGCCAAGGACTACTTGACGGAATTTCAACAAGCTCAATCCAAGCCCGCTACTGTTACTCAGGTTCAGGTGCCTAAATGGAAGCTGGCGGACATTTGCAATGTGAAGTTAAACTCTGATGCCATTATAGACTGTAAAAATTAGAGGACAAGGATTGGAATTTTATGCAGAGACAATTCAGTATCAACTGTGTTCTCATGAGTTACCTATATCTCCTATATGCTCGATGTCCCTATAGTTGAAGCAGTTGCTGTTTTCGTTGGTTTATGGCGCCTTCAATAGTTTGGATTTAATAGAGCTTTTGTTCGTTTACGATGCCTTCAATAGTTTAGAATTTTGGCTATTAAGGTGGATATTGAGAAAGGAGCCTTTCTCCCTCTTGAGATTAAGTTGAAGCGAAGAACTTGAAGACCAACCTAAAAGTCTAACCTTTTTACACAGTGGAATAATCTATTTATCAAGCAAAATAGTAAGAATTCAAAATAGAATATAAAATATCACAACATAATCTTATATGGTTAGGCTAATTACATACGTTCACAGTGGATCCAATGATCCTAACCTCTCTAAAGATTTTACGAGAAAAATTCTATGAAGAATCCTTAAAATGGCCTAATGGTTAGTGAACCCTTACTCTACCATGAGTAATGAACATCCAAACGACGATTCCACCCCAACGCATACAAGCATTTAGTGTCTACCCAATTCTTCCTCTCTCTTAGAATCTCTCTTAATGCTTAATTCTCAACTAAAGAGTTTACAAGTATTTATACAGTGTTTATTTCGTGCTTACTAACCCTATTCCTTATTGGAGTAAGAATTCACTTGTTTTGGAAGTTCAAAACTTTCAAAAACTCAAAATCCGGATCAAAATAGACTTTCTGTCACTTTTGATGCCGCAGTGCTCGGCCCTGGTGCCCTTCCATGCATTTTCTTCACTTCCTTCACGTCTTCGAGTCTCGTTTTACTTCCCTTTTCATGTCCCACACGTCCTAAACTTTTCCATTCGTGTCCCACATGTTCTAGACTTCTTATGACTCTCCCTTTTTGTATTCATCTCAATTCTTGTCTAACCAAGATTATTGAATCACCAAATCTCCAACAAACCCTTCTTTGATTCAAAATCTTTCAAATAATAAGGTTTCGAGATCCGATCCACTCCAATACTCTATCACCTAGAGTTGAGTCTAATTAAGTCTCCACCAATACGTAACTTTTCCCGGGCTAGTGACTTTGATCTCCAAAGGCATTCGTGCACCTTACATAAGGATGGATGTGTTGCACTCCTTTTCGACTCTCATCACCTCGGTGAACAAGGTTTGGATGTCTCCTAGAGGTCTACATTACCCCAGCACCCCGTGTTAGGCCACTCATGACCATCCCAGTAAGCACATAGAGCCCCCTATTGTGCTTCTCACTCTCAAACCTTATAGGTCCTTTCTCTACCCTAAGTTTTTCTTTTTTCACTCTAACCGAATACTCTTCCTCATCGAACTTGCCTAGAGATATTAAGTTCCTCCTTAGTTTAGGAACATGTCTTACTATGTAAGTCCATAGTTTCTCCACTTTCCATCCTCAGCCTTATGTTACTAACTCCCATGATCTCACAAGTCATGTCATTCCCTATTAGAGCTTTACCTCTCTTGGCTTTGTAATTGGTAAACATTTATCTGTTGGGATATATATGAACGCTGCACCCCAAATCTAATATCAATTTGCTAGTACTTTCCTCTTGAGGATATCAATATTTCTACTACTTTGGTATCTTTTCCCGTACCGATTGCTGCCCACCCTCCTTGGCCTATTGATTTCAGACAATCCTTCACAAAATGCCATTCTTTATTATAAAAGAAACACTTTTTGGATCTCCTCCTTAATTAGTTGCTCGTCCTTTCTTGTGCAAACAATGCTGCTCTATTCTCGGATTCAAATCTCTTTGTCAATTCTTTTAAATTTAATGATGCATTAATGTCATTTATCGTTAAAGACTCCTTACCATACAACAGCATATCCACAAAGTTCTTATAGCTCTTTGACAACGAACTTAACAAGATAATAACATTGTCTTCATCCTCAGTTTTAATGCCCAATTGCTCAAGACTTATGATGATCTTGTTGAACTTGTCAATGTGAGCTCTCAATGAAGATCCCTCGTGTATTGTTAATTAATGCAGTTTCTTCTTCACAAGAAGTCTATTTGCAAGAGTCTTCTTCATGTATAATGCCTCGAGTCTTTTTCATGACCCCAAACCGGTTTCTTCATCACCAACTTCTCTTAATACTTCGTTGCTCAACGCTAAGATTATAGTGTTGTGAGCCTTTTTTTGAATCGTGTTCCAATCATTCTACCCAGACATTGAGATTGTTATCCATTCGCTAGTTGAAGAGTTAGTTTTCTCTAAGGCTGAGTCTAGCCCTTCCTTCACTAGTAGAGCCATAACTTTCTTCCTTCAAAAATTGAAGTCCTTCATCCCATTGAACCTCTCTATTTCTTGCTTAATTACAACCATGGTTTAAATACTCCAAGTGTGTATTATCAAACCTTTAGCTCTGATACAAGTTTGTTGAGGGAGGAAACGCTCTTCTCCCTCTTGAGATTAAATTGAAGTGAAGAACCTTAAGATCAATTTAGAAACCTAACCTCTTTGCACAACGGAATAACATATTTATCAAGTAAAATAGTAAGAATTCAAAGCATAATATAAAAATATCACAACACAATCTTACGTGGTTCGGCCAATTACCTACGTCTATGGTGGATCTAAGGATTCTAACCTCGTTTATTAACTCTTTAGAGATTTTACAAGGAAAACCTAATGAAGAACCCTCAAAAAGACCTAATGTTTAGTGAACCTTTGCTCTACCACAAGTAATGAATACCCAAACGATGGTTTTACCCTAGCGCACACAAGCACTTAGTGTCTACCTGATTCTTTCCCTCTCTTGGAGTCTTTCTTAATGCTTAATTCTCAATTAAAGAGTTTACAAGTGTTTATACAGGGTTTATTTTGTGCCTACTAACCCTATTCCTTATTAGAGTAATCGTCTACTTAGTTTGAAAGTCTTAAACTTTTCAAAACTCAAAATCTGGATCAAAATGAACTTTCTGTCGCTTCTATCGCCGCGGTGTTGGGCACCACAGCGCTCGGCTCTTGGCGCCGCAATGCTCCACCCTCATGCCCTCCCGTGGGTTTTCTTCGTTTCCTTTGAGTTTTTGAGTCCCATTTCACTTCTCCCTTCATGTCCTACAAGTCCTAGAGTTCTCCATTCATGTCCCACATGTTCTAAACTTCTTATGACTCTCTTCTTTAGTATTCATCTCAATTCTTATCCAACCAATATTGTTGAATCACCAAATCTCTAACAGTGGAGGCTAATTCCCAGGCGGCTATTAATGATATTACTTCCAACATTGAGTCAGTTTCAAAGCTAGGACAGGACTTCTGCAATTGCTAATTGTATTAATTCTTTTCATCTTTGTAAAATGCTATATATCTTTCGATGCCAATCGGGTACCTCATGAACTAACAAAGTATACCATTTATTATCATTTGAGTTTGTTTGGATGGGTGCAGTCCCATCTTAGATTGCTCATATGGTTATTGAGGATGTTAATCCTCCTCCTTTTATTGATTAATATTATTATTCTAGTTTTTAAAAAAAATCATCTAGTTACTTAATTTGACAAATTTAATAGAATTTATTGAATAATGTTTAAAAAAGGTAAAATTTTATTTTTTGTATCTAGTAATTTATAAACAAAAATAACTAAAAATGAATATACACTGTATATGATTTATTTACATAAATAATATGCTAATTTCTTTGGATACGAAGTGTAATTTATTTTTTAAAGTTTAACTATAAATATTTATATAGTTACAATCGATTAGATAAAAGATATACGTAATTATCTTTTTATACAATAGGAACTAAATTAATTATATAAAAAATTGTTAGGTTTGAGAGTTAAGTAATTATTGACACATTGAGACTTACTTTCAACTTAAATCCATTGAAATATATATATATATATATATATATATATATGTATATCCTTGTAAAATAGTACTAGATTCTTATAGTTAGGATATAATTGTAACCTGACTCATGTATTACTAATTAGTCACTATCACTTATCAAGCAGTTGTTGATTTCTTAATTCCCATTAGTATGGTAGTTATAAGGGAACCATATATGACTTTCTTATTGTTTTGAGTATTATCTATGTACCCTCTCAATGTTTTATACTACCTAAAAAAACATATGCTATTACAAAAATTTTGTTAAATCTTAACTCTTGATGTCTTTTTACTAATTTAAATCTTAACTCTTGTTGTCTTTTTACTAATTTACACTTAAATTGTTGACATCATTTTTTTTACTATTTTTCATAAATTATTAATTATTATTTTATATTTTAAAATTTCAATAATATTTAATAATTTTTTAATAGATTAATATTTAATACTTTTGAGAACAAATAAATATATTATTTCTTTATTTAATTTTAAATATTTTTTTAAAAATAATAAAAAAACTATAACTTATTTATTTTTTCTAATAAGTCTTGAATATTAATGTATTTCAAATTTTAAAATATTAATGAAATTTTAAAATAAAATAATAAAATAACTAGAATGCTCATCCTTTCACCATAACACAAATATGTTACGATTTTTATTATTTTTAAAAAAATACGTTATTAGTTTCTTCAACAACAAAAAATAGTAAAAGGATGATGACATCAATGACGTCAACAATGTAAGAGGAAAAGAGTAAAAATAAATAAATAAATAAGAGTTAGGATTTAAATGAAATCTTTACAATAAGAAGTTATTTTTAGGTAATATGAAATATAAGGAGAGTAAGTGGCTAATAATCAAAATAATAGGAGGTAATTAGTCGCAGCTCGTAGTTATATAATATCAATCAATATCGAATATATCAAATATCACATCAATTAAGATATAAAATTTATATTTTAATTATATAAACATAGCATTTTTTTAGTTCTATAGTAATTATACAATACTAATTAATATTAAATACAGTAGATGTCACGTTGAAATACAAAATTTATATTCTAATTACGTAAACGTGGCATTACGAATGGAATGCATAGATAATTGAAATTAAAATATATTCAAACTTTGGATAGAAAATCAGACAAACCCTAATTAGTTGAAGTATGCTGAGATGGCAGTTTAAGTGGCAATCCTAAGTTAGCAAACATAACAAATATTCTTTTTGACTTAAACAGAGCAGTTCATTTGTGTGAAGCTAGTTTGTTAAAAGAATTAGTTATAATTGGCTAAACTTGAGAAGGTTGATAGATCTATGACCATCTAGCTGCAGCAGGAAAGTTCAGTATGAGAAGAGGATCCAATGTTATATCTCTTGGTTTCTAGACCTACTTGATAAAATTACTGTACAAGAATTGAAGGCAAAAGCAAAATAATGCAACTGCTACACATTAGGCATGCAACATCAAATAAACAAATAACAAAATTTGGAGACGATACTCTCCTTAAATCACGAAGAGTATTCTACATTGATCACTTCAAGTCAATAATTGCTGTAACTCGTTACAAGAACATCTGTGATCATAAATGAAACTCCAGAAACTTAAAGAGAAAATAAAGAGAGATAAGAGATCAACAAAGAGAAAATACTTAGAAACAACGACAACAAGAACTGAAAACTGCGGAAACCCTGAAAATACCATCAACCAGTATAGAAGGAAGAACGAGACTGGTATTATGAATAAGTACGTAGAAGCAAATGCAATACACTTGTGATTAATCGATAGTCTTGCGTACGAGAACAACAGAGTTGATCACATCGTTATTGGGATGGAAGATTGAGAGAACCTCAAAATCCAATAAGTCATGCTCCTCCACCACTGGATATAAAAATGCTCTTGCTCCATTGGCGCTCCTCAGAAGCAAAGTTCCTCCGTCTTTCATGTACCTTCTTATATGATTAATAATCTTCACTTTCTCTTTTTTACTCATCCCAACCAGAGCTGCCAAAAATATACAATCATATTCTGCTAGTTTCTCTTTCACTTCCATTATGTTGTGAGTGAGAAACTTCATCCTTTTCTCAAATTCAGCATCCGAAGCCACAATTGTCCGAGCTACATCATTTGCCGCCTCATCGACGTCAAAGTTGTCAAAATGTGTGGATTTCATGTGATGTTTAGCCATTATAATAGAAGTGAGAGGCATTGGACCAGAACCCACAAAGGCCACCTTCTTTGGTTGCACCACCCCATTTTCGTTGAGAATTTTATATTCCAACTTGGCTAGCTTGACATAATTTCCATAATAAGGGAAGAGATTGAGACTTTTTAGAGGCTAGGGAATTTTGGTTAAAAATGTTGCAAACTCTAGCTCCAATAAGCCTTCAGCCCGGCCACACAAAACTATGAGACTTTCGCGCATTTGTTTAATTTCTTGTGGTAAGGCACTAATGTCTATGGGTGAAGGGAGGGTACATAGTTTCACAAGGCTAGTGAAGAGACTATTGACTTGCTTTGAAGGCTTCAGAGACTCGAGCTTGGATATGCTAGCATGAATTTGTACGACGCGAGCTATGAGTAACTCAGTTGGAATTTGGCTTTCAATGTTTGGGTTTTGGAGGGAAGCCATTGATTGATAATAACTTTTTGTTATGAGATTGAATATAAACTATAAAGCTGTGCGTTTGTATGCGGAAAGGCCTTGCCATATTAGTATTTATAGAAGAAAGATCTTGGAGTAAGACTGCTATTTTATATTTTATTTTTTAGGCCATAGTTTTTCAGTTAATATTTAGTATAGGCCCATGAAAATGATATGCCCTCATGAAAATAAACGTTTACTTGATTGGTCAACAGATAAAGCAAGTTTCATGCCTTCAAATTTTGTCTATATGCTTTATTAAAAATGCAGAGGATTGACTGTCTTTGTAATTCGTACTGATATGATACCAATTGGGCATTGGCCTTTTTTGTTTGTTTAATTGTGGTCAGCTGGCCAGGAGAGTAAAATCGAGAGCTTGTATTCTTTTCATACAACGTGTCCTAATTTACTTGAAGAAGTAAGCAGATGCCAAATAAGATTTTGTTCACAAGATTTGCAGTAAGGCATGAGAAATGCCTGAGCTTCCCCGAAGGTCCAATCGTGGGGTCACAAGTTTGGATCGATATTAAACGTTCAAGGTAGACCAAGCATATGTATTATACATATCCTACGTCTACAAGGTAAATCATATAAAGTATAAAAGCAGCGGGTGGACCAAACATGACAAATTCCCTTTCGGATATAAAGATAGGCCTGCAGTTTCACTTAACAATGCCATGGAGAGCCAGGCCCATTGTTCAAGAGTTGACAGTGCCTTTTTGGATTTTGATCCGGATATTGGATAAAGCCTTTAAAGGCCCGTTTAAAATTATTATAAAGGAACTTTGAGTCTGATAAAGTCTGAATATATATATATATATTTTTTTTGTGCTGAGTTATAGTTCTATGATAAAGGAACTTTTTGGTCTGTTTCTCAATCTGTTTTCGGATAACGTGGCGCTCTTTGGTCTAGGCAAATTTTGGGTTTAAGTCTGAGTTGTCTCACTCGAATGTTTTACAAGGTTTTAGAACTCGGAAAATTTTAGGTGTAAGCTGAATCTAACTTCAGTCTGGGTTTCCTAAACCTAAATTTGCCCATAAACTTTTTATTTTTTATTTTTTTTTCTAGTTTTCTATAGCACTTATTGTTAATTTTAAAAGTTTGTTTTTTTAGACAATTGTTAAGATTGTATAATTATATTAATACGTTATTGGACTTTAATAAAAAATTCCTATGAATAAAATTTAGAATTTATTTTCTTACATTCTTTCCAATATATTTTTATATTAATTTAAAAAAAATTCTAATATACTCATAATAATATGTTAATTATAATAACACAAATTAATAAGTCAATCTCTCAATAAGTAAAGTCTTTTTTTATAAAAGAAAAGATAATAATAGAAATTCTTATATTGAAAAAATATAAAATAATAAAATTAATTAGAATTAAATGAACAATTACTAATTTTTTCACTCTTTAATCGATTACTATTTGATAACCACAATTTTTTATTTGGGCCTCTACAATTTCCTAAAATTCTTCACCTTCATCAAACAAAAAAGTGTATAATACAAGCCCAACCCAAACCCGGCCCATGTACCCCTCTTTGTCCGTCTCTAGTTCTGCCAAATGTTTGAGCAAATAATCTGGAAAGTTTCATTAATGGACACAACCATATGAATGTAACAGTTGGCCTTGATGACTTTGTTGTCACAACCCGGAAATCCTAGCTATGCTACCTAGAAATGACATGATCAACTTTCAATGAGTTGGTTTCTATCTTCATTGACAAAAAAGTATCCTAAGCTCAATTATGGATTTGCTCTTCCTTTTTTGAGTTGTGTTTGGCTCATGGGATACTACTTTCATCACAATTCAAGTTTTGAGTTTTGCAGCTTCGCATTCAAATTTAAATTATATGTAAAATGTTGATTAAATATCAACCCTTATCGTAGGTAAAATAAAACTTCTTAAATTAATTCTCACTAGATTTAAGAATAATCTAAGACACCTAAAATTTATATAAAAGATTTCAATTAACTTGTAAATATATCATAAGAAATTTTAATGATATCTTAGTGATAACAACAAATCTTATTGATTTTGTAATTTTTAATAAGAGAAAAAGAACTCTAGATTACAAGTGAGAGCAATTTAGAGAGTTCTTAGTGAGTTCTTTTGTATAAAAGGCAAGCTTTGTGAGTGTCTTGTGATTCAATAATAGGATAGTGAGATCTTGATCTACCGTAGACGTAGGCAAGTTGCCAAACCATGTCAATTCTTATGTACTTTCTCCTACTTTTCTTATCTAATTATTTCTTAATTGCTTGTTGCTATATTATATTACTTAGGTTTATTGCTTCTGCTTTAATAAACTGGTATTAAAGATTGGTTCGAAGTAAACATAGCCACATTCAAGTATGAGGTAGAGAAATTCAACTGGACAAATAACTTCAATCTATAGAAGTTAAAAGTAAGGGCATTGTTGGTGAGCCAACGGTTAGGCTCGGCATTAAAGGAGACTGCAGCTCCATCTAGTGAAGAAGAGAAGACGTCAGAGTCATTTAAAGCTGAAGTAAAAAGAAAAGACATTCAAAAAAGGGCTCGCGGTATAATCATTTTGTCATTAAGCGATGAGGTATTAAGGAAAGTAGAAAATGAGACAACAACGATTGGTGTTTGGAATAAGTTTGACTCTCTTTATATGAAGAGATAGTTGGCCAATAAGTTGCATATAAAGAAGAAGCTATATCAGTTGCCCATGTCAAAGGGGACCCTGATGAAAGACCATATAGATGCCTTCAATAAGATCATCATTGGTCTTGAGTCTATCAATAAAAATATAGAAGATGAAGATAAGGCGATCATTTTGCTAAGTTCGCTTCTCATAAGTTATGAGAACTTTGTTGATACATTATTCTATAGTAGAGAGAGTTTAACGACGAGTGATATGAAATTATTATTAAACTTCAAGCTACTAGGAAAGTGAACTAAGCGCAATGCAGAAAGTTTATCTGCAAGAGGAAGGTCTTTATAGAGAGATGGAAAGAAGTAAGGCTCTGATGCGATATTTTTATATCTTAAAATTAAGTACAAGTATACACTATCGTAACAAATAATAAAAAGACTTAAAAAGTCGGATGTCGAATCCACACGGATAATTTTTATTTTCCACTAAGTACTAAAATTATATCTTTCTTAAAATTATTCAAAAAAATCAAATATTAATTTTGCAATAAATTTAAGTAAAATAAAAGGGTAGAAAATAAATGACACAACTTAAATAAAATAAGAAAATAGCCATATAAAGAAAGCTTATGGTTAATTACTATCCTTCAATATGTTTTATAAAGGTTAATCCTTTTAAGATTTATATCCCTTAATTCTTATTATTAGTCAAGATACTAATGTATTCACAAATCTCTTTCAAGGTCATGCAAGTGTATTCTAATTTAACAACTACCTATATTCATATGGTACTTGTAATAAATTAAGATTCATTAATAACAAGTCTTATTAATCATACATGCCAATTAAGTATATTCTTATCCTAATTCGAAACTTGCATATGCAATATTGAAAGTTACTCTACAATCGTGCATCAAATTATCTAGGTCTAAATACAATAATGCCTCTTTCAAGTTTATCAAAGTATTACTAAATCAATCACAATAAGCATTAAAAAAAATAATTTGAATAATGAAGATTTGAGTTCAAATAAATATTAAAAAGATTCAATAATTAAGCTCTCATATTGAGTTCAAGTAATAACCCTAAAAAATAAATTTAGCTCATAATAATAAAAGAATTATGGCTGAAAAATAAAATAAATATGATACAACCAAAAGCAAACCAATATAGATGTTAATTCGCAGTTGGTTGATACGCCAAAGATTCACCAATAATCTCTTACTTCCTTGAATTACCTTTACTTTTCTCTTCAAAAATTATTTTTTTTCAATGTGTTGTGGCTCTAAGAGCCCTAATTTATGTGTTTCTTAAGTTCTGAAATAAGATGCTTTTATATAGGGATTGATTGGAGTATTTGAGTTGTACTTTCTTTTTACTATAATGAGACACTATTCATCGCATAGTGTTCACTTGGCGATGCAGTGAGACATCTTGAGCCATGGGGTGAAATACTGTTCACCGCTTCAGCGATGTACTATAGTAAATTACTATTCCCATAAAGTACTGTAACATTTATGTTTTGTCTTATTTTTCTTAGATTTTCATCCCTAATTGCGCCATTGACTCCAAACATATAAAATAACAATTAAACATATAAAAAAACATAATATTCTTATTAAAATAAGCAATTAATCAAGTTAAAGAAGTAAAAATAATAGATATAATTTACGTTTATTAGGATCTACATTGAAGTCCAAGACTCCTAGGAAGTCCTAATACTGTAAGAAAGAATGAAACTTTATAAAGGATTTTTCAGAAAAGAAAGTACAAAATAAGAAAAAAACGGATGCTATGCTTATCTATAATGATAGGTATGACAGCGCAGAGACTTTAGTCGCTACTGAACATTGGGTTATAGATTCTGGTTTTAATTTTCATATGTGCCTACATAATTCATGGTTTGTCAATTTTCAGGCCTTTAGAAGTGGTAAGGTGTTAATGGGTAACAACGTTGCTTGCCAAGTATTGGAAATTTGTAGTATCAAACTTAGCTTGCATGAAGGGCGAGTGAGAGAGTTGTCAAAAGTTAGTATATTCTTGACCTCAAGAAGAATTTGACCTTACTAAATACTTTCAGTACTGAGGAACATAAGACTTAAGAGACTCTTGACTACAAACACTTAAAAATTTGAGGACTAGCTCAGAAAGCTACTTATGGTGAAGCTAGGTATTTTCTCAATTTTATTGATGACTATTCGAGAAAGCTATGGGTCTATGTGTTGAAGAGTAATGATCAAGCATTTTATATGTTCAAGGCTCAGAAGGCTCTTGATGAGTGATAGGGCGTAAAAATACTAGTATAATTTGTACTCAACTTTCGTATTTTACTCTAAATTATAACTATTTGGCTATTTAATTGTGGTTTTTGATCATAAATAGATATACGATGGAAAATGTGACGTATAAAAATAAATGGGAGGTAAATCGGATGTCAAACGAAGAAGTTAGCTCAAAATACGAAATGAGTACCAGAGCTGGGCACCGTAGCGCCTATGACTGAGAGCCCCGACACCTAGGACAGTAGCTGAGCACCACAGCGCCCACAACCCAGCACCGTGGCGCTCATGACTGTGAACAGTACCCTGAAACAGTAACCAATGAATAGTATTGCTACAGTATCGGTGAACAGTATTTTGAAGACAAAAACCTATAAAATAGAAAGTCAAAAACCCTAAGGAAGATAAAGGAGAGAAAAAGAGAGAAAAGAGGCAAAAAATTAGAGAGAGAATTCACAACATAAATCAAAGATCAAAGTCAAATATTGAAGAACCAAGATCAAGATTCAAGCTTCAAGTCAAGATTGAAGGAGAAACACATCAAGGAGTCACTTTGATTAGTTTTTCTTCTCTTTCTTTATCATTATGTTTTTGTTCTTGTTGAACTTTATAAATTGGGATACTTTTAATTTTGTGATGGGTTAAATTGTTCATCTAAGGTTAGACTATGTGAACCTAGTATGAATTTAGATTGTGTTAATTTTTAGTTTATTAACTTAATTATTATAATTGATTCATTTTATCTTGTGTTTAATACTTTCATTATACCTGATCAATATTTTGAATGATTGAGGAACCATGATGAACTCGACGGAGGGATTTATGTGTTTAGCTTAGGGTAGTTTGATGCATGATTATAGGGTAACAACTATGAGTTTCATCTAGGATAGACATATACCTAGGTAGCATGTATGGTATAATTTAAACTTGATCTTAATGAATTACATTCTGATTTGATTACCATAGACATATAGGTGATTGTTAGAATGCGTAATATAGTCATTTGACCATCGACAGATACTTGTGATTAGATTAGTGTCACGCCAATTAATTGGTATTAAGGGATTAATTAAATGGTTAATGAGTCCAATAAAATACTAGGGGACGAGTCAAAATCCTATATTATCTTTATTTGTGAATTCTATTCTTTACTTTTGTTTAAGTTAATTAATAGAATTAAATTAGTTAAATAAATTTCAGATTGTGATTTTCTAAATAAAAGTTAAGTAGGTATAATTTTAGTATTTGATTTATAGAATTAGATAGATAGTCCCTGTGAGATCGATATCTGGATTTAAAATCCTATATTACTTGATACGATAGTGTGCACTTGCATTTAACTATGATAGCAATAGCAATCAATGAGCATAATAAAATGCATATTTGTTAAAAGATTTAGTCACCCTTTAATGTAACTAATCTTAGCATTTTTATATTTTTAAATTTGAAATAAAGTGTTGTCCTTAAATAGTGATTAATGATTATTATTTGCATAGGTTTAGTAAAATAAAGGTAACTTTCAATGTAGAAATCAAAATGAATAAATTCTTAAACTTGAAGTAACATAACTCAATCTTACTGAAACTTGAAGAACAGTTGAAAAGTCAAATCTAATATTTTACGGACCAAAATTGGGATACAATAGAACTGGATTACAACTTTCGCTCAACTTGACCCACCTCATGTATGTAGATTGTATTTCACAAAATACGTACCTAATCAATATGAATCTTGAAGTTGAAAATACTAACTTAATTATCAACAACTTTTGTGTTGATAACAAAATCCAAAGAAGTTGTTATAATTAACCAAATTGTATTGTAAATTGGTAAAATGGTTATTGGCTGAAATCTAACATATCTTTGGTATTTTGTCCATATCTCATTGGCTACTCATCCAAATTGAATAAACCTTATAGCTATGACAAGAACAGACACAATACTACAACGTTTATGTTGACTAAAATGGCTAGATCGATCATTCTATTGTAAAAAAGGTACAATAATTAGGAGAAGGAGTCGATGACCTAAATTATTAAAGATTGAAATCACACTAAGCATGTTTCCATTCATTTCTTATATAAGGACACTCTTAGGAGGCTAATGGATATTTTTTAAATGCTTTACAATTTTCTCATATAATTTCTCTTTACCATGCATTGTAAGCTAGGTTAGAGTTCTTGGCAAGGCTAGAGATGAACTTTTATGTATAATAAATTTACTTCTATACTTTAATTCTTTGTCAAGAGTTACAAATATTTGCAAGTTTGCTTGTGTCTAAAATTCAGAAATTTAAGGTGAGATTTTAGAACATTTGAAACAAGTTAAGATTATTCTTCCCTTGTTAAATTTGATTAAATAGGTTTTAACTTATATCAAAGTCATCAAGGATCTGAGCACTACCAAAAGAAAACATCATGTAAAAAAAACTGTATTTTTGATATAACAAGTAAGTGCAGTGATTGAACAAAAGACACTACCCAAGATGTTCCACAATCTCCTACCAAATTAGAACACATGAGTTTGGTCAAACTTTATTGGACTTAGGAGCAAGTGTAAATTTAATGCCTTATTCTATTTACTTACAATTGAGACTTGGTGAGATTAAATCTATATCCATAGTCCTACAATTAGCTAACCAATTAATCAAGAAACCATGAAAAATATTAGAAGATGTATTGTTACAAATTGATAAAATTGACTACCCTGTTGATTTTCTTGCTTTAGATACTCATTCTATGGTTAATATAGAGTCTAAAATCCTTCTTATTTTAGGGAGACCTTTTCTTGTCATTACTAACACTCTTATTAATTGCATAAATGGTCTAATGAAATTATCTTTTAAAAATATGACTCTTGAGGTGAACATTTTTCATATTATCAATCAACCATAAGAGGAAGATGAATGTTATCATTCATATATGATGGACACACTTGTAGCTGAGGAAGCTTATAAAAACTATAACTCTGATTCTTTAGAAAACCTTATTAATTTTTATTTTCAAGAATTGCATTATCCTGATGAAACAACTGATGCATTTAGTATTTTTTGACTAACAAGATAAAGGGACTCGATTTTAGCAGCTACGTTTTGAAGAGTTGCCACGAGAGAGGGAGAAATCGAAACTATCAAACCTTGAGATATCACAAGTTGAGCTTTTTCCACTGCCTAAAATTTTAAAACACGCATTCTTGGGACTAGGTAATACTTTTCCTATCATCATTTCTTCTAAACTTAGTGTTGAATAAGAGAAAAAATTGATAAAATTGTTAAAAGAATATAAGTCTGCACTAAGTTGGACCATAGCTGATATTAAAAGAAATTTTCCATTGATATACTCCCATAGAATTCATTTAGAGGAATGTGCCTAACCCCGTTGGGGCCCCCACAGAAGACTTAACCCAACAATGAAAGAAGTAATGAAAAAAGAGGTCTTGAAACTATTAAACGCAGGTATAATCTACTCAATTTTTGATAGTCAATGGGTAAGTCCAACTTGAGTAATTCTTAAGAAATCTGGGGTTACTGTTGTAAAAAATGAGAATGAGATACCTGTTTCAACTAGGGTGATAAATGGTTGGCGAATGTACATTGATTATAAAAAATTAAACACAGCCATCAGAAAAGACTATTTTTCATTGCCTTTTATCAACCAAATTTTAAAATGTGTAGCTGGACATCTTTTTTATTACTTTCTTTATGGGTATTCAAGATATTACCAGATTGAGATAGCTATAGAAGATCAAGAAAAAAAAACTACTTTTATATGCCCTTTTGGTACTTATGCTTTTCGTAGAATGCCATTTGGATTATATAATAAACAAACTACTTTTCAACATTGTATACTGAGTATTTTCTCTGATATGGTTGAAAAACGCATGAAAGTTTTTATGAATGATTTAACTATTTTTAGTGATTCTTTTGATTTATGTCTACTTAACTTAAAAACTATTTTGAATAGGTGTGAAGAAAAATGACTTGTACTTAATTGGGAGAAATGTCACTTTATTGTATCTTCATGGCTCATTTTAGGGCATATTGTATCTTAAAGAGGGATATAGGTTGACAAAGCGAAAATTAAATTAATCTTTAAATTATCAACACTCAAAACGGTAAAAGATGTCTGATCGTTTTTTGGACATGCTGATTTTTACAGAAGGTTTATACAAAAAATTTCTATTATATCTAGACCATTATATAATCTTCTACTAAAAGATGTTGAATCACATGGATACAAGAATGTGAAGATGTATTCTGAACACTCAATGCCAAACTCACTACTACTCCTATCATGTAATCACAGGATTGGAATGTCTTATTTGAGATTATGTGTGACGTAAGTAATTATTCTGTAAGAGCAGTTCTTAGGCAACGAAGAGAGGGGAAACTCTTTGTTGTCTATTACATTAGTATGACTTTAAAAGATGCTCAAATGAATTACTCTACTGTTGAAAAAGAACTATTAGCTGTTGTATTTGCCATAGAAAAATTCCATTTTTATTTGATTGGTTAACCTATTACTGTTTTTACTGACTATATGACCCTTAAATACCTTCTTTTTAAGAAGGATATTAAAGCCCATTTAATTAGATAAATTCTTTTTTTTTTGTAGGAACTTGATCTAACTATTAAAGACAAAAAGAGCGTTATAAATGTCGTTGCTGATCATTTATCCTGCCTTGAGTTCACTGACTCCACTGATGTTTCACCCATTCGAGATGATTTTTCTAATGAAAATCTTTTAGCTGTAGGCTAAGTACTTTGGTACGCATATATCATAAATTATTTGGTTTCTGGAGATATTCTATCTAACTAGAGTGTATAAGATAAGCGTAAGTTCTTGGTTGAGTTACATAATTTTTATTGGGATGATCCATATCTTTTCAAATACTGCCTTGACTAAATTATCAGACGTTTTATTCCTAAAAGTGAAGTTTCTAGTATCTTAAATTTTTGTCATAGTGCTGCTTATGGTGGTCATTTTTCTATGAAAAAGACAGTCGCAAAAATTTTACAGTGTGATCTTTACTGGCCCACTTTGTTCAAAGACACTAATAATTTTTATTGTTTTTATGAAAGATGTTAAAAGTTAGGTACAGTATCTTGAAGACATATGATGCATCTTAACCCTATTCTTGTTATCAAGATATTTAATTGTTGGGCTATCGATTTTATAGGTCATTTTTCCTCATATTTTGACTTTCTTTACATCCTTCTAGTTGTTGACTATGTATCAAAATAGGTGGAGACTATAGCTTATCGTGCTAATGATAACACAATTATGGTAAAGTTCTTAAAAGAAAATATGTTATCTAGGTATGGTTGATAAAGACATATTTGTTATTTATTTTCTTATATTTTTATTTTGATATTTTAGTATTTTATGAGAATAAATGGTTATTTATATGCATTATTGTTATTTATACGACCTATCACCCCAGCGCCGCAATGATTTCGCCCTAGCACTAGAACAGTGATCAAAATAGGAAAATAAAAAAAATGACATGTTTAAGTCGTAGTTCATAGCCCTAACGCCAGCTCTCCATCGCACTAGCGATAGCTCAACGCTCCAGTGCCAGACCTTTACTGTTCTAACAATATGAGCTTTTATACATAGCGCCCCAGTGATAGCACGATTCCTGACTTGACAAGAATTGAAATTTTTAAACTCAAATTAATCCCTATAAAAGGTCACTCGTCCCTAACCTTTAGAGAGTATCCAAGAACATCAAGAATATACAACACAAGTTTTAGAGAGTAATTAGAGTTTAATTGAAGTAGCCATAGAAAGAGATTTAAGGCGTTCTTCGACATCAAGAGTTTGTTAGGCAACGCAATCAAAAGTAATTCACCGCCTATATTGGTTTGCTATTGATTGTATCATGTTTTCTTATTAATTTTTCTACTATTCTCTTGTAGTCGTGAACTAATTTTTCTTTCTAGGGTTAATATTTGAACTCAATATATACGCTTAATTACTATATCTTTATAATATTTAATAAACTTAGTTCTTTGTTATTCAAATTACTTGTTCTTAATGCTTCAATATATCTGGTCAATTTATGGTGAATGAATTGGTAATATTTTGATAAACTCGGAAGAGAAATCATTATATTTAAACCTGGGTAATTTGATGCATAATTATAGAGTAACATTCAATATTGCATATGCAAGTTTTAAATTAGGATAGGAATATACCTAATTGGCATGTATGATCAATAAGACTTAATCTTAATGAATCTTAATTTATTATAAGTATTATAAGAATATAAGTATTTGATAAATTAAGGTATACTTACATAACCTTGGGAGAAGCTTGTGAATACAATAGTGTCTTGATCAATAACAAAGACTAAAGGAGATAAATATTAAAGGATTAAATCATTAGAAAACATATTGAGGGATGGTATTAACTTTAAGTTTCCTCTATATTACTATCGTCCTAATCTCTTTATATTGTGTCATTACTTTTATATTCTCTAAATTCATTTTTAGATTTTTAATTTTTTGAATAATTACTAGAAAAACATAATTTTAGTACTTAGTTAAAAAAAATAAAAATTATCCCTGTAGATTTGACATTCAACTCTTTTGTCCCTTTATTATTTGCATACGATAGTGTATACTTGCATTGAATTTTAAGATATAAAAATATCGCATCAGGCTACCCTTCCAAGTATGACTACTTCAGAATATTTGATTCCTCGGTCTTTGTTTCAGTGAGGGGTGGGGGAATTGAAACTTAGAGCTATTAAAAGATATTCATTAGGTATTACGAAAGTGTGAAAGGATATAATTTGTAGTATAGAGATTTAACACCACCAAAAAGTATCATTAGCCATAATATGGCATTCGATGAGACGGAGATGTTGAAAGCTTCCCAAAAAGATGAGAAAGAAGAACATGTGCCTAAGGAAGACTTAGCACTCAAGTCAATTGATGTTAAAGTGGAACCTGAGTGTAGAACTGATATGCTCCCAGATTAGTACTTTAACTAAGAGATCATTGATGTTAAGCCAAAGACACTGAGAAGTTCTTTTACGTCCACCCAAAGAAAGACTAGAACTCATGAGATGAAACTTGAAGAGTACCAGCTAGCCAGAGACAAGTATGATTAACCCACCAATTAAGTATGCACAAGTAGATATAGTTGCTCACGCATTTAATTTTGCTTACACTATTAAATTTGATGATCCTAGAACATATGGTGAGGGGTATAAAAAGTGACTATAGTGATAAATAGAAGCAGGCCATGAAAGAAGATATTAGTTCTCTTAGGAAGAATAATACTTGGGAGTTATAATACTTGGGAGTTGGTGGAGAGATCTAAAAACAACTAGTGATGTGCAAGTGAGTATATAACATTAAGGATGAAATATTGGAGATAGAGCCTACAAGATTTAAGGCTAGGCTAATTGTAAAATTTTTACTCAGAGAAAGGAAGTAGACTTTTATGAGATTTTCTCTCTAGTTGTCAAGCACATATCTATCAAAATTTTGTTAGCCATGTGTGCAAATCTTGATTTACATTTAGAGCAGATGGATGTAAAGACATATTTTTTCTCTTAAAAACTTGAAGATATGATATATATTGTACAACTGCAAGGATTTATAGAACCTGAGAACGAAGAGCATACTTGTTTACTGAAAAAGACAATATATTAAAGCAATCATCTAGACAATGATATATGAGATTTGATGAGTTTATGATGACTTGTGGGTTTAGTAGAAGTAAGTATGATGGATGCATGTACTTTAAGAGTATGAGTAGTGTTTACGCTCAAAATATAATACAGCTATCACAATATAGATTAAGGTGTCGATCCTACGAGGAAGCTTTTGGCAAAATAAGTTGGTGAAGTAAAATATTAAAACAGTAACAAAGAAGAAAATTAATTAATTGGTTTAAGTGGATGAGATAGAATTATCTATAAATTGAGAAAAATGTCTTATGATGATTTAAGTAAAGCTTCGAGAATCACAATCATACTTTATAAATCTACTCTACACTTTAATTTAATATTTATAACTCAATTGAAAGATTTACATCTGAACAATCAACCAGAAGATATATAAAATATAGCACATTTGATAACACATGCATTTGATATGACTAAACTCTTTTGCAAATATTAATACAAATCATGTTTATTATATAAGTTATCTAAGATCGACAACATATTATTTTGACAATATTGTAGTAAAAGATCAACTTGAATATCAAACATTTATTGCCTTTACATGTTATCCAAGATTGACAATACATCAATTAACAATATTACAGTAAAAGATTAACATACAAAATAATGTAACCAATAACAATTATAATTCAACAAAATCACATAAAGAAAGTATGACTAAAAATATATGAAATATGAGAATTATAACCTTTGGATTATAGAAAATAAAATAGATAAGAGTTTAAGCATAATCAAACTTATAAACATTTGTAGCTCATGACAACGAATCAAAGCATAGAAATAAATTTATTAAATACAAACATTCATCTCTTAGCCTTGCTAAGAACTCTAGCCTAAATTACAATACATGTTAATGAGAATAAAATAAAAGAGAATTATCTAATGTTAAAAATGTCCTAAGAGTGTTCTTATATAGGTAATGAATGGAAATATGTCAAGTGTGACATCAATCTTTAATAATTTAGGCCAACAACTCATTCACCTATTTGCAACAACTTTCTGATAATGTAAATGACCGATGTATCTTTTTTGGCTAACATGAAAGTTGTATCATTTTGTCTCTTCTTTCCATAGGCACCAGGTTGATGCAAATTGGATGAGTATCCAATGAGATATGGGTAAAATATCAAAGATACATCAGATTTAGGCCAACGACCCTTTTACCCATTTGCAAGACAATTTGGTCCATGATAACGGCTGATTTGGACTTTGCCATCAACATAAGAGTTATTGATAATTAAGTTAGTATTTAACAGCCTTAAGAATTATACCAATTGGGTACGTACTTTGTGGGATACTATCCAAATATGTAAGTTGGGTCAAGTTGAGCAGAAGTTGTAGTCCGATTCTATTGTATCTTAATTTTTGGCCCATAACATGTTAGATTTGGCTTTTTACTGTTTTTAAAGTTTATGTAAGATTGAGTCATGTTACTCTAAGTTCAAAAATTTTTTCATTTTGATTTTTACATTGAGAGTTATATCCATTTTACCTAAACTTGTACAAATATCATTCATTAATCATAATTTAAGGAGAACACTTTATTTCAAGAAAAGTACAAAAATGTTAAAATTAGTGACATTAAATGATGACTAAATCTCTTAATAAATATTTATTTTTATGTGTTCATCACAACCCCCAACCAGCTTATTGCTACTCTCTAGCAATTCAAGCCTAAATAGAATATGCAAAACTACCTAAGTATTTCTAACAAAAAGTTAGTTCAAGATCACTATTGTTATTATGGTTTTTTTAATTATAACTTCCAACAATTATGTGTGTGTGAACTAAGTCATAACCGTCTTACCACAACAGATATAGTCTTGAAAATTTCTCCAAGTAAAAGCCTCAACTCCATATCCTTACATTTGTATGACTGTTTAAAAGGTTAGGATTTTTCTCATGGAGTTAGAAAGCAGTTAAGCACACAAGAAAAAGTTAATTTTAAGGACAGACATATAAACTAACATTGATCCAAAGATAGAAAAATCAATTGTTTAGAAATCAATTATTCTTAACATGCACCAGCTTTAGGATTTCAATTGTCTTGTGAGAATAATACAAATATAGCTTGGTGAGAAAACCGCCTTACGAAATATTTTCTTCTAAAATTGAATAAAGATTTTATTGAACTAAATTGATTCTTCTTCTTCTTTTTTTTATTATTATTTCTTTTTCTTTTTCTCTTTTTTTTTGGTATTTTGTTTTGTTTTTCTTTTTTTTTTATATTTTTTTATTTTTTTTATTTTTTAAGAATACAAAGAAGCATTACAAAATAATAAAAACTTTCTCATCAAAATATATTATACACAAATGCAACTAACTTATTCCTTACTTTAAATAATATCAATCTAAACAAAAATTAACCAATTCAAAGGATCAATAAAGGTTTGTAAGCTATTTTCTCAACCTTTTCACTTACTCACAAAAGATATGTAAGATTAAATAAATATATACTTAAACATGAAAATTCTCTTGACTATATAAATTGAATCATGTCTTACCACAAGACTTAGCATTGTGATCAAAAATATTTTGGAAGTTATTATTTAGTAACCTAAATGGAAACAGTGACTCAACCTAAACAATTTTAAAATTATGCCTAGGTAAAAAAACAAATTCATTTATGCAAGAATTACCGAGTAATAAATAACAATGCATGAAATATAAAACAAAATAATAACAAGTTTGTCAAAATGCATTTCAAGAGTTAAAAATAAAACTTCTTACTCTGTTATTCTAATTTAACCTAAAATGCTTCTCAAGAGTTAAAAAATGTACTCTTTACTCTGCCATTTTAATCGAGAGTATATATTAGCATCATCATTTCAGTTTACTCTTTACTTTTTTTATTTTGGAATGCAAAATACAATTTATGTCTACTATCCCCCCTAAACCAAATGAATCATTGTCTTCAATGTTAAAATAAAAAGAGATAAAGTATGGAAACATTATCTGAAACGCCAGTTATTCAAAAGAAACAAACCTAATAGACACTTAAGTAAATATAAACTAAAATGATGATGCTAATAAATAAATAAAATAAAGAAAAACATATGTATTTATAAGTAGTTGTGATTGTGGCTCACATCTTCCTCTAGTTTTACATTTAGTAATGGCTTAAACGCCCTCTATGGGTCGGGGATAAGCTTCCCATCCAATTTTCTTATAAATTGTCAAATAAGGTCTTTTAAAGTCAGATTCCCGAGACTATATCGTTGATGTTCATTTTGAATTTATTCCATAAATCGAAAAGTTCACATTGTACGAGCTCACATGGATGCGTCTCAAGAGTCAATAGGATATCATCCAAAGATTCCTTACTCAGTCTATCCTTAATGAACTAAATTTTGTCTTCTCGATTTCTAGATGCAAATCCTAAAGAACGACAACTCCAGTTACAATTTCATTGAACACATTTATGACAAACTTGTAACCTTTTTGCTTGTCATCTTTTGGCATAAGAGCTTCTTCCAAGACCATGCATAAAAAAAATAAAATCATTTGTAAACTCACTAGATAATCGAACCTTGGCTTCAATTAACCAACGGATATCCACAGGGATATTACTTAACATCAATAGCCTTAATCTTTCACACTGTACTTTATAAATTTTAAGTAGAGCATTTTGAGGCAATGAAAAAAAGCGTTTTTCAAGGTTGGCATAAATGCAATCCATTTTGAAAGAAAGTGAAAAAGAAAAGAGATGAATGCACATTTTGAGGGACAGTTTTTAAAGAACTGAGAAACCGACTTTAATAGTCACGGAGAATCGTATCCACCACGTGACAGGGAAATAAAATTACATTGAAGAAAAAAGAAAAAGAAGAAAATAAATTAAAATAAAATGTGAAAGAAAATAAAAGCAAAAATAAAAGGTCAAAAGATAAAATATAAAATATGGTACAGATAGATTAAACATGATCAAGCATGATAGATAGGATCCACAAGAGGAATCTCGTCTACGTACATAGAGTGGTTTACCTTTTTCACATAGCTTTTCAGCCGTTATCTATTCACTTTAAAAGTTTGCCCATCAGTAGAGTCCTCAATTTTGATAGCACCATTAGAAAAAACATGTCTTACCATAAATGGATCAGTCCATCGAGATCTCAACTTTCCAAGGTATAAATGCAATCGAGAATCATAAAAATAGACCCGTTGATTTGGCTCGAAGTGTTTCCTTGAGATCTATTTGTCATGAGCTGCTTTTATTTTAGCTTTATAAATTCTGGAGTTGTCATATGCGTCACTTCGTAACTCTTCTATTTCTGACAATTATAACTTTCTCTGAAGACCTATAGTACTCAAATCAAAGTTAAGGGCTTTGACAACGCAATAAACTTTATGTTCTAGCTCAACAGGTAAATGGAAAGCTTTCCCATAAACAAGCCGATATGTAGACATTCTTAATATAGTTTTGTATGCAGTACGAGATGCCCATAATACATTAGAAAGGCATAGAGACCAATATTTGCGATTCAAGTTAACCGTCTTTTCTAAAATCTATTTAACCTACCTATTTGCTAGCTCGGCTTATCCATTTGTCTGTGGATGGTATGCAGTGAAAATTTTGTGAAGAACACCATACCTGCGTATCAAAGCTTCAAAAGAACGATTACAAAAATGTGTTCCTTGGTCACTAATGATGACATCTGGCGTACTATACCTAGATAACACATTTTCTTTTAAAAAATTTACCACAGTTATATTATCATTAGTATGGCAAGTTATAGCCTCCACCCATTTTGATATATAGTCAATAGCTAGAAGGATGTAAAGGTAGTTAAAAAATGAGAAAAAATGACCTATAAAATCGATACCCTAACAATCAAATATCTCGATAACAAGAATAGAGTTAAGATGTATCATATGTCTTCGAGATAAAACACCTAACTTTTGACATCTTTCACAGAAACAACAAAAATTATTAGTGTCTTTGAACAAAGTGGGTCAGTAAAGACCACACTGTAAAACTTTTACAGCTGTCTTCTTTATAGAAAAATGACCACCATAAGCAGTACTATAGCAAAAATTTAAGACACTAGAAACTTCACTTTTAGGAATGCAACGTATCATAATTTGGTCAGGACAATATTTGAAAAGATATAGATCGTTCCAATAAAAATTACATACCTTAACCAAGAACTTACGCTTATCTTGTGCACTCCAATTAGATGAAAGTTTACCACAAACCAAATAATTTACGATATGTGTATACCAAGGTATTTGGCTTATAGTAAAAAAATGTTCATCAGGAAAATCATCTTTAATAAGTGGAAAATCAGTGGAGGCAGTGAATTCAAGGTAAAATAGATGATCAGCAACAACATTTTCAACGCCATTCTTATCTTTGATGGTCAAATCAAATTCCTGCAAAAGAAAAATCCATAAAATTAAAAAGGGCTTTAGCATCCTTCTTAGAATGAAGGTACTTAAGGGCCGCGTGGTCAGTAAAAATAATAATAGGTGAACCAATTAAATATGAACGAAATTTGTCTAAGGCAAAAACAACAAGTAGTAGTTCTTTTTCAATAGTAGTGTAATTCATCCGGGTATCATTTAAAGTCATACTAATATAATAAATAACAAAGGGTTTTCCCTCCCTTCGTTGCCCAAGAACTGCTCCTATAACATAATTACTTGCATCACACAAAATTTCAAATGAGAGGTTCCAATCCGGTGATTGCATGATAGGAGCGGTGGTGAGCTTGGCAATGAGTGTTCGGAATGCCTCCTCACACTCTTGTGTCCATGTAAATTCTGCATCTTTTAGCAAAAGGTTACACAATGGTCTAGATATGGCAGAAAAAGTTTGTATAAACCTTCTGTAAAAGCCAGCGTATCCAAGAAAAGATTAGACATCCTTTACCATTTTGGGTGTAGGTAATTTAGAGATTATTCAATTTTAGCTTTGTCAACCTCTATCTCTCTTTTAGATACAATGTACCCCAAAATGATTCCTGAAGATACCATGAAATGAAATTTCTCTCAATTTAGCACAAATCCTTTTTCTTCATACCTACTCAAAATAGTTTTCAAGATAAGTAGACATAAATCAAAAGAATTACCAAAAATAGTCAAATCATCCATAAAAGCTTTCATGTATTTTTTAACTATATCAGAGAAAATACTCAATATACAATGCTGAAAAGTAGTTAGTGCATCACATAATCCAAATGGTATTCTATGAAAAGCATAAGTACTAAAAGGGCATGTAAAAATGGTTTTTTCTTGATCTTTTATAGCTATCGCAATCTGGTAATATCCTGAATACCCATTAAGAAAGCAATAAAAAAGGATGTCCAACTATACGTTCTAAAATTTGGTCGATAAAAGGCAATGAAAAATAGTCTTTTCCTGATGGCTGTGTTTAATTTTTTATAATCAATGCACATTCGCCAACCACTTACCACCTTAGTTGAAACAGGTATCCCATTCTCATTTTTCACAACAGTAACCCCAGATTTCTTAAAAACTACTTGAGTTGGACTTACCCATTGACTATAAAAAATTGGGTAGATTATACCCGTATCTAATAGTTTCAAGACCTCTTTCTTCACTACTTCTTTCATTGTTGGGTCAAGTCTTCTTTGTGGGTCCCTACGAGATTGGGCACCTTCCTTTAAATGAATTCCATGAGAACATATCAATGGAGAAATACCTTTAATATTAGTTATGGTCCAACCTAGTGCAGACTTATGTTCTTTTAATAATTTTATCAATTTTTTCTCTTATTCAGCACTAAGTTCAAAAGAAATGATGATAGAAAAGGTATCACCTAGTCCCAAGAATGCGTGTTTCAAACCTTTGGGCAGTGAAAAAAGTTTAACTTATAGTGTCTGGAGGTTTGATGGTTTTGGTCTCTCCCTCTCTCATGGCAACTCTTCAAAGCGTGGCTGTCAAAATCGAGTCCTTTTATCATGTGAGTCAAAACTACTAAACACATAAGTTGTTACATTAGGATAATACAATTCTTCAAAATCAAAATTGAGAAGGTTTTTCAAAGAATCAGAGCCACGATTTTTATAAGCTTCCTCTGCTATAAGTGTGTCTATCATATATGAATGATAGTATTCGTCTTCTTCTCGTGGTTGTTTGTCAATATTAAAAATGTTCACCTTAAAAGTCATATTCCTAAAAGAGAATTTCATTAGACCATTTATGTAATTAATAAGAGCGTTAGCAGTGGAAAGAAAATGTCTCCCTAAAATAAGAGGGATTTTTGACTCCATGTTAACAAAAGAATGAGTATCTAAAACAAGAAAATTAATAGGGTAGTAAAATTTATCAATTTGTAACAAAACATCTTCTACTATTTCCCATGGTTTTTTGATTGATCGGTCAGTTAATTGTAGGACTACAGATGTAGGTTTAATCTCATCAAGTCTCAATTGCAAGTAACTAAAATAAGGCATTAAATTTACACTTGCTCCTAAGTCCAATAAAACTTGACCAAACTCATGTGTCCCAATTTGGTAAGAGCGTGTGGGACATCCTGGGTTTTTATACTTGGGTGGTGTTTTTTGTTCAATCACTGCACTTACCTGTTCTACCAAAACTGTAGTTTTTTTTACATGGAGTTTTCTTTTGATAGTGTATAGATTCTTAATGACTTTGGCATAGGTTGGAACCTGCTTAATCAAATGCAACAAGGGAAGATTAATCTTAACTTGTTTCAAATGTTCCAAAATCTCACTTTGAATTTTTAAATTTTTTCCAACCAGTCGAAGAGCTTGAGGAAAAGGCACTAGGATTGAAAACTTATATTTGGGCTCTTTTTCTACTCTAGCCTCTTTTTAAGGGGGGCGTCTTTACTACTCGTAGATGTGTTAGTTTCAGAAATAGGCTCACTCACATTCTTACCACTTCGAGTAGTAATGGGATTGACTTCTTTGAGGTTTTGTGCATCAAAAGTAGAAACTTGTGCCATGAATTGTCCTTTTGGATTGGATTGAGGTTGAGATGGAAACTTACCTCGCTCTTGTACAGTTAAGGCACTAGTCAGCTTTGTGATTTGACTCTTGATTTTTTTTATTTTCGTCTATCACCTACGCAAGAACTTTTTCAAATTTTTTATTAGTCTTACTTTGTGCCTTTATAAATGCTTGTAATGTATCCTCTAAAGGACTCCTAGTTGGCCGTGCATTATATTGAGGTGTAACATACAACTTAAGTGCTTGTTGTTCTTGTTTCCAATGGCTGTTGGCTTTTTGGTCAAATTTCTAACTAAAGTTTGGGTGGTTTCTCCAACTAAGATTATAGGTTTCAGAGTAGGGTGAATAAGGCTTCTTGTACATCCCTAGGGTATTACATTGTTCCTCATATATCCCTCTCATCTCACTATAAGTGAGGCAATCCTGAGCTAAGTGTTCCACTCCTCCATAGACAAAATAGATATCATGTGACTTAACCTTAGCAACCATGTAGGTGACCTTTCTATCTTTGATTTTCAAGGCCTCTAACTCTTTAGTTAAGACTTCTAATTGGGCTTATGACCTATTTGTGCTTTCAGTCATAGTAGGTCCAATCTATGTATGGGCTTTTTCGGCTAAGTCATTAAAGAATTCTATAGTTTCCTCTGGATCTTTGTGAAGAAACTCCCTATTACACATCATCTCAACAAATTGACGCTCTCTAATTGTAAGTCCCTTATAAAAATAGCTAACCAAGTGCCAATTTTTATACCCATGGTGAGGGCATAGATTTAGTAACTCTTTAAACCTTTCCCATGCTTGATATAAGGTTTCACTGTCTTTTAGGAGAAGGAAGAAATTTGTCTTTTCAGGCCATTAGTTTTGTGTTGTAGGAAGTATTTATTAAAAAATGTTTAGGTCATTTCTGTCCAAGTTCCTATAGATCTCAACTTCAAAGAGTATAACCAACTCTTTGCTTTGTCTTTCAAAGAAAAAGGAAAAAATTTAAGCCTAACAGTGTCTATAGCTTTAAGTTGGCTATGGAAGGTAGCAATTACCTCTTCAAATTCCCTAACATGTACATAAGGATTTTCATTATCTAGACCATGAAAAGTGGGTAGAAGTTGTATCATTCCAGGTTTAAAATTCGAATGTGGTATATTAGGTGAAAATATAATGTATGATGGTATGGCCATGCGAGTAGTATGCAAGAAATCTTTTAAAGTCCTAACGGGTTATCTTCTTGTTGGCTCATTGTGTTGGAATTAGAAGATGAACTAGATGGTGAATTCTCTTCCCTTAAAAATTGTGGTAGTGATTCTAGTTTTACTTCTCTCATAAATCTCCCTCGTTTGTCTCTAAGTCGATGCATTCATCCTAATTTTTTTTTTAATGAAGAAAATGCTCAAAAAAAATTAAGAAGTGAAATAAAACACAACAAGAAATAGAAATGAGTTAGGTGGTAAGACCAACTATGAAATATAAATACAATAAATGAACAAAAGATAATAAACTGTAAAGTACGATAAAAAAATACAATAAGTAAATAAAACAAAAGAAAGTGCAATAAATAAAGGAAAATAAAATGCAAAGTACAATAAATAAATAAAAAAAATTAAAATAAAATAAAGTACAATAAATAAAAAAGTTAGGCGGTAAAACCAGCCATTAAAATAAAATAAGAATACAACATATTAACTAAAGAAAATAAAGTGCAATAAATAAATTAAAAAAACTAAAAATAAAGTACAATAAATAAATGCAATAAATAAATAAAAGAAAATAAAGTGCAATAAATAAAAAAATAAAGTACAATAAATAAACTAAAATGTAATAAATCAATTAAGTGCAATAAATAAAAAAAATAAACTAAGTTAGATGGTAAAATCAGTAATTAAAATAATATAAAATATAACAAATTAACTAAATAAAATAAAATAAATTAGGTGGTAGAACCAACCATGAAAAATAAAATGAATTACAATAAAAGAAATAAAACTAAGATTTTACAAAGAAAAGAAAATGTACAAAGTTGCCGCTTTAGTATTGATAAACGTAATTGACTTTCGCTTAGTGTGCCTCTCCGACAACGGCGCTAAATTTTGTTTATGCTTAAAATATAATGCAACTATCGCAATATAGATTGAGGTGTCGATCTTACGAGGAAACTTTTGACAAAATAGGTTGGTGCAGTAAAATATTAAAGCAGTAGTAAAGAAGAAAATTAATTAATTAGTTTAAGTGGATGAGATAGAATTTTCTATGAATTGAGAAAAATAACTTATGATGATTTAAGTAAGGCTTCGAGAATCACAATCATGCTTTATAAATCTACTCTACATTTTGATTCAATATTTATAACTTAATTGACAGTTTTAGATCTAAATAATCAATCAAAAGATATGTAAAATATAGCACATTTGATGTATTTGATACGACTAAACTCTTTTACAAATATTAACACAAATTATATTTATTTATACAAGTTATCTAAGATCGACAACATATCATTTTGACAATATTGCAGTAAAAGATCATCTTGAATATCAAACATTTATTGCCTTTATATGTTATCCACGATCGCCAATATATCAATTGACAATATTGCAGTAAAAGATTAACATACAAAATAATGTAACCAATAACAATTATGATTCAATAAAAATCACATAAAGAAAGTATGACTGAAAATATATAAAATAAGAGAATTATAACCTTTGGATTATAGAAAATAAAATAGATAAAAGTTTAAGCATAATCAAACTTATAAACATTTGTAGCTCATAACAACGAATCAAAGTATAAAAGTAAATTTATTAAACACAAAAGTTTATCTCTTAGCCTTGCCAAGAATTCTAACCTAAATTACAATACATGTTAATGAGAAGAAAATAAGAGAGAATTATCTAATGTTGAAAACGTCTTAAGAGTATCCTTATATAGGTAATGAATAGAAATATGTCAAGTGTGACATTAATCTTTAATAATTTAGGCCAACAATTCATTCACCTACTTGCAGTACCTTTTTGATAATGTACATAACCGATGTAGCTTTTTTTGGCCAACATGAAAGTTGTATCATTTTGTCTTTTCTTTTCATAGGTACCAGGTTCATACAAATTGGATGAGTATCCAATGAGATATAGGAAAAATACCAAAGATATGTCAGATTTAGGCCAACAACCCTTTTACCCACTTGCAAGACATTTTGGTCTATGATAACGACTGATTTGGACTTTACCATCAACATAAGAGTTGTTGATAATTAAGTTAGTATTTAACAGCTTCAAGAATTATATCAATTAGGTATGTATTTTGGATACGGTTCAAATATGTGAGTTGGGTCAAGCTGAGAGAAAGTTGTAGCTCAATTCTATTGTATCTCAAGTTTTGGCCTATAACATATTGGATTTGGCTTTTCATTGTTCTTCAAGATTGTGTAAGATTGAGTCATGTTATTCCAGGTTCAAGAATTTCTTCATTTCGATTTCTATATTGAGAGTTATGTTCATTTTACCTAAACATGTGCAAATAACATTCATTAATCACAATTTAAAGAGAACAATTTATTTCGAGCTAAAAGTACGAAAATGCTAAAATTAGTGACATTACATGGTGACTGAATCTCTTAATAAATATTCATTTTCATGTGTTCATCAAGTAGTGGGATGTGTATTTAATTATGTACATTGATGATGTGTTAATCGCAAGTAAAAATATGGAAGAAATAAATAAACTTAAGAAGTAGTTAAGTGACGAGTTTTACATGAAGCTTTTGGGAGCAGCAAAGAGGATATTGTGAAGAAGATGAGATATGTTATCTTCTTCTAAGTAAGCATGAAAACTAAATGATTCTAACTACGTGCTCAAAATATCAAGTGGTCATAAAGTGAAGCCGAACTTATTCTAGGTTACTAAGCAAACAATCACAACATTCATTGTTTCTAAAAGAATGTAGCATTTGAAATCATGTTTCTATTTCATATCATTGATTACTAATCATTCAACTAAGCCACAACTAAAGACAAAATGAAAACAATTCATGTAAAATAAACAACTAAAAACAACAATCGTAATGAGTAAGCATGATCAACATGAAAAATGAATGTTTCTCTCCCCCAAACTTAAAATTGACATTATCCACAATGGTAAAAATAAATAGCTAGATGCTTAAATCGTAAGGCCAAAGTTATTGCTTAAGTTGGCGCCAAAATCCATTGAGTGATACTTTCCAAGATATGACGTTTGAGGAGCCTTGTTGTTTGATGATGTTTGAGGTGTAATATGGTGTTAATTTAGTGTTTGAAAGGTGTAAAGATGATTGAAGGAAGTAAGGGGGATGTTTAAGGTAGCTTGTAGAGTAGTTTGGAGGTGATTTTGGTGGTAGAACAAGTAGTGCTGCAGCACCAAACATATGGTGCCGTGGTTCCATAACCTGGGATTTTGACTTGAAATTTTCAAGTGTTAAGGCTGCAGCCTCGACTTTCTGAGGCTACAGCTTCAAGTTGCAGCCACATTTATTGTTGTCTTCAATTATGAGCTCCATTTTGTTGCATCTTGTTGGATTTGTTTTCCATTCTTTTTTCATGCTTTTATGAGGTTCCAAATTGTTGTTTAAACACATTACAAGAAAGAAAAACAAACATAAAAATAGATTGAAATTACAAATTAAAATGCATTTGCGTTACCTCTCAAGAAGCATTTAGTTACCTCTCAAGAAGCATTTAATTTTTTGTCCCTAACTAGACTTCTTTCGGGGTTATGGTGGATAGAATTATATATTGGAGGCCTTTTGCTCAAGGAACACACCTCCTATATCGTTCTTCAATGTTCACTCAATGGTCTTGCCAATACCTTTCCTTGATTTTCTCATTTTGAGCTTGCTTGACAAGAACTAAAATCTTGTTTGAAAGTGTGAATCTTATTGATCTTTAACATAATTACCTCTTCTTATTCACCTTCAAAATAATCACACCAACCAAAACATAACAAAATTTTAAAAAATAGTAAAAGCCTAAATTAAGATCAATTTACTTAACCATAGTATTAGCACAAATTTAAGATTTACAATCTCCGGCAACGGCGCTAAAAATTTGTTGGTAAAATTTATATACACCTGAATTGTAACTGCAAGTGCACGGGTCGTAAGCAAGTATATAAAATATCATGGGAAAAAGTGAATAATATTCAAAATAGCATAAGTAATTGATCGTGGCTCATAGTTATACAATACCAATTAATATCGAATACATTAAATGTCACATCAATTAGAATATAAAATTTTATTTTTCAACTATATAAACATAACATGATTTTTTTATTCTTGTTTGTATAGTAATTATAAAATATCTATTAATATTAGATACATTAAATGTCATATTGCAATACAAAATTTATATTCCAATTATGTAAACGTGGCATTACAAATGTAATGTATGGATGATTGAAATTAAAATCTATTCAAACTTTGGATAGAAAATCAGACAAGCCCTAATTAGTTGAAGTATGCTGAGATGGCAGCTTTGGCAATCCTAAGTTAACAAACATAACAAATATTCCTGCCCCTTTTTTCACTTAAACAGAGCAGTTCATTTGTGTGAAGCTAGTAGTTTGTTAAAAGAATTAGTTATAATTGGCTAAAGTTGAGAAGGTTGTTAGATCTATGACCATCTAGCTGCAGCAGGAAAGTTCAGTATGAGAAGAGGATCCGTTGTTATATCTCTTGGCTTCTAGACCTAGTTGATAAGATTACTGTACAAGAAATGAAGGCGAAAGCAAAATAATGCAACTGCTACACATTAGGCATGCAACTTCAAATAAACAAATAACAAAATTCGGAGACGATACAAGAACATCTGTGATCATAAATGAAACTCCAGAAACTTAAAGAGAAAACAAAGAGAGATAAGCGATCATCAAAGAGAAAATACTTAGAAACAACGACAAGAAGAAATGGAAACTGCGGAAACCCTGAAAAGACCGTCAACCAATAGAGAAGGAAGAAAGAGACTGGTATTATGAATAAGTACGTAGAAGCAAATGCAATTCTCTTGTGATTAATAGATAGTCTTGCGCACGAGAACAACAGAGTTGATCACATCGTTATTGGGATGGAAGATTGAGAGAACCTCAAAATCCAATAAGTCATGCTCCTCCACCACTGGATATAAAAATGCTCTTGCTCCATTGGCGCTCCTCAGAAGCAAAGTTCCTCCGTCTTTCATGTACCTTCTTATATGACCAATAATCTTCACTTTCTCTTTTTTACTCATCCCAACCAGAGCTGCCAAAAATATACAATCATATTCTGCTAGTTTCTCTTTCACTTCCATTATGTTGTGAGTGAGAAACTTCATCCTTTTCTCAAATTCAGCATCCGAAGCAACAATTGTCCGAGCTACATCATTTGCCGCCTTATCGACGTCAAAGTTGTCAAAATGCGTGGATTTCATGTGATGCTTAGCCATTATAATAGAAGTGAGAGGCATTGGACCAGAACCCACAAAGGCCACCTTCTTGGGTTGCACCACCCCATTCTCGTTGAGGATTTTATATTCCAAATTGGCTAGCTTGATATAATTCCCATAATAAGGGAAGAGATTGAGACTGCTTAGAGGTTGGGGAATTTTGGTTAAAAATGTTGCAAACTCTAGCTCCAATAAGCCTTCAGCCCGGCCACACAAAACTATGAGACTTTCGCGCATTTGTTTAACTTCTTGTGGTAAGGCATTAATGTCGATGGGTGAAGGGAGGGTACATAGTTTCACAAGGCTAGTGAAGAGACTATTGACTTGCTTTGAAGGCTTCAGAGACTCGAGCTTGGATATGCTAGCATGAATTTGTACGATGCGAGCTATATGTAACTCAGTAGGAATTTGGCTTTCAATGTTTGGGTTTTGGAGGGAAGCCATTGATTGATAATAATATTTTGTTACGAGATTGAATATAAACTATAAAGCTGTGCGTTTGTATTGCGGAAAGGCCTTGCCATATTAGTATTTATAGAAGAAAGATCTTGGAGTAAGACTGCTATTTTATATTTTAATTTTTAGGCCATAGTTTTTCAGTTGATATTTAGAATAGGCCCATGAAAATGATATGCCCTCATGAAAATAAACGTTTACTTCATTGGTCAACAGATAAAGCAAGTTTCATGCCTTCAAAATTTGTCTGTATGCTTTATTAAAAATGTAGAGGATTGACTGTCTTTGTAATTCGTACTAATTTGATACCAAATGGGCATTAGCCTTTTTTGTTTGTTTAATTGTGGTCAGCTGGCCATGAGACTAAATCGAGAGCTTGTATTCTTTTCATACAACGTGTCCTAATTTACTTTAAGAAGTAAGCAGATGCCAAATAAGATTTTGTTCACAAGATTTGCAGTAAGGCATGAGAAATGCCTGAGCTTCCCCGAAGGTCCAATGGTGGGGTCTCAAATTGATATGGTTTTTCTTCAAAAATATATATATGAATTCATTTCCGCAAGCCAGCTAGCCCACATTGTTGTGACAATTATAGATTGGATTTTTGTAAAAAAAAATAAAAATGGATGGATCGTAAATTTATGAAAGCGAGGAAATGTAATATTATCTTGATAATTTTTTCGGATTAAAGTTTTTCTTTTAAACAGTGGGTGGAGCAAACATTACAAATTCCCTTTTGGACATAAAGATAGGCCTGCAGTTTCACCTAACAATGCCTTGGAGAGCCAGGCCCATCTTTCAAGTTGACAGTGCCTTCTTGGATTTTGATGCGGATAATGGATAAAGCCTTTAAAGACCCGTTTAAAATTATTATAAGAGAGGTTAAAAGTGATTTTGAGGAGTTAAAAGTCTAAATATTTTTTTCTTTCTTTTTGTGCTGATTTATGTGGTAAAGGAACTTTTTTCGTCTGTTTCTCAATCTGTTTTCTGATAACGCGTGGAGCTCTTTCGGTGACAAAATTTGGGTTTAAGTCCGAGTTTCGTCTGACTCAAATTTGGACTCCAATTTCTTACAAAGTTTTAGAATTCGCATTTTTTTAGCTGTAAGCTGAATCTAAGTTCAGTCCGGGTTTCCTAAACCTAAATTTGCCCATAAAATTTTTTTTTTCCTTTTTTTTAAAGTTTTTTTTAGCACTTATTGTTAATTTGTTAATTTTAAAAGTTTGTTTTATTAGACAATTGTTAAGATTGTATAATTATATATATTGGCCTTTAATAAAAATTTTATCTTATGAATAAAATTTAGAACTTACTTTGTTACATTCTTTCCAAAATATTTTTATATTAATTTAAAAAAAAGCTAATATACTCATAACAATATGTTGATTATAATAACAGAAATTAATAAGTCAATCTCTCAATATGTAAAGTCTTTTTATAAAAGAAAAGATAATAATAGAAATTCTTTTATAAAAAATAGAAAATAAAAATATTAATTAGAATTAAATTAAGCAAACATCTGGGTTTTTTGAGAAGTTTCTGAGTTGGTCAAAAAATAGAGACTCAAAAAAAATATAATGAAATTTGCATTTGAATTTTAACCTGCATCTTTCATGTTTTGTCCGATTCAGATTTGTTTTCTAAATTTTTTCAAGTTTGGGTTCCATAATTTTGCCAACCTCACATGCCTTGTTGGTGCCCACCATCAACCATGAAACATGTCCATGACAATGAACTTGCACATATAATGGATGAACTACTGCCATTGATTAATATCTCCACCTTGTTCTTAAATCTTTTTTATTAATTACAAATGTTGTTATATAAGCTATATGAACAATTACCAAAATTTCCGCCCTTTAATCGATTCCTATTTAATAACCACAATTCTTGATTTGGGCTTCTGCAATTTCTGTAAAATTCTTCACCTTCACTAAACAAAAAGGCCTACAATACAAGCCCAAGCTCAAGCCCGACCCAATCCCGGCCCATGCACCCCCCTTTGTACGTCTCTAGTTTTGCCAAATGTTTGAGCAAATAATCTAGAAAAGTTTCAATAATGACCATATGAATGTAACAGTTGGTCTTGATGACTGTTGTCACAACCCGAAATCCTAGCTATGCTAGCTAGAAACGACATATCGTTTTTAATGAGTTGGTTTCTATCTTCATTGACAAAAAGCATCCTCAGCACTATTATGGATTTGCTCTTCCTTTTTTGAGCCGTGGTTGGCTTTTGAGACTATTTTCGTCACAATTCGAGGTTGGAATTTTACAACTTTACATGTATTTTTGAATTATTTGTAAAAAGTTGTTTAAAAATTATTTTTTATTTTGGATGAAATATAATTTTTTAAACTAAATCCTAATAGGTTTAAGAATAAATTAAGATATCTAAAATTTATTTAAAGGGTTTCAATTGGCTTATAAATATATCATAAAAAGTCTTAATAATATCTTAATAAATAACAACAAATCTTAGTGATTTTGTGATTCTTAGTGAGAGAAAAGGAATCATAGATTACAAGAGAGAGCAATTTAGACAATTTTATGTGAGTTCTTGAATTCTTTCTTGTAAAATGTATATTTAGTAAGTGCCTTATAATTTAATAATAAGATAATGAGATCTTGATCCGCCGTGAATGTAGACAAATTACCGAACCACGTAAATTTTTGTGTACTTTCTCCTGCTTTTCTTATCTAATTATTTCTTAATTGTTTGTTGTTGCATTATATTACTTAAGTTTATTGCTTATGCTTCCACGAACTAGTATCAGAGATTGGTTCTGAGTAAACATGGTCATACCCAAGTATGAGATAGAGAAATTCAACGAGACGAATGATTTCAATCTATAGAAGTTGAAGGTAAGGACATTGGTAGTGAGCCAACAGTTAGGCTCAGTGATAGATGAGACTACAACTTTATCTAGTGAAAAGAGAAGACGTTAGAATCACCTAAAACTAAAGCAGAAAGAAGAGATTCAAAAAAGGGCTCACAGTACAATATTATACCATTAAGTGATGAAGAATTAAAGAAAGTAGTAGATGAGATAACGAATTAGCCTTTAAAAGAAGCTTGACTCCCTTTATACGAGAAAATCGTTGGCCAACAGGTTGCATATAAAGAAGAAGATGTATTAGTTATTCATATTAGAGTGGACATCGATGAAAGACTATATTTACGTATTCAACAAGATTATCATTGATATTGAGTTTATCAATATAAAAGATAGAAGATGAAGATAAGGTGATCATCCTGTTAAGCTCGCTTTTCATAAGTTGTGAGAGCATTATTGATACGTTACTCTACAATAGAGAAAGTTTAACGATGAGTGATATGAAATCATCATTAAACTCCAAGTTATTAAGAAAGTAAATTGAGGGCAAATATGAAGGTTTATCTATAAAAGGAAGATCCTCACATAGAGAAGGAAATAAGAAGAGTTTTAAATTAAAGTCCAAGACCTTTAGGAAGTCTTATTGCTGTAAGAAATAAACGCACTTCATAAAGAATTGTTCGGAAAAAAAAGTACAAGATAAGAAGAAAGCAGATGCTGTGTTTATCTATGATAATAGGGATAACAGCATAAAGACTCTAGTTACTACTGATAGTAAGAATACTGAACATTAGGTTCTAAATTCTAGTTATATTTTTCATATGTGATCATACATGTCATGGTTTGTCAATTTTTATCTCATTAATAGTGGTAAGGTGTTAATGGGTAATAATATTGCTTGTCAAGTAATGGGGATTTGTATTATCAAACTTAAGTTACACGATGGGCGAGTGAGAGAGTTGTCAAAAGTTAGGTATGTTCCTGACCTCAAGAGGAACTTGATCTCACTAAAGACTTTAGACTAGAATGAATGATACATCAGGATAGACGAAAAGGTTTTAAAAGTATTAAAGGGTTCTATGGTTATGATGAGAGGTGAGAAACGCAAAGGTATTTATATGCTGAAAGGAGAGGTTGTAAGTGGTTCTACATTATTCTCTATAAATGATGAGAATATGCAAACCAAGTTGTGGCATGCTATACTAGCATACTTAGGTAATAGAAATCTGAATGAGTTATTTAGTCACAAGACATTTGGTGAGGATAAGTTCCAACCATTAGAGTTTTGTGAGCATTGTGTATTAAGAAAAGTACATAGAGTAAGATTCAGTACCGGTGAGCATAAGATTAAAGGGACTTTTGAGTACCAACGCTCGAATCTTTGGGGACCAGCACAGATAGCTACTTATGGTGAAGCTAAGTATTTTTTTTAGTTTTAGTGGTGGCTATTTGAGAAAGCTATGGGTTTGAAGAGTAGGGATTAAACGTTTGATACGTTCAAGACTTGGAAGGCTTTTGTTGAGAATTAGACAAGCAAATAGGTAAAGAGGCTAATGATTAATAATGGCTTTACGTTTTGCAATAAAGAGTCTGCTGAGTTTTGTGCCAAGCATAGGATTGCAAGGTATAAATTTGTGAGATTAACACCACAACATAATGGTGTAGTTAAGAGAATAAATAAGATCTTTCTTGAAAGAGTTAGATATATACTTACCAATGTAAAGATATCTAAGGCATTTGAGGGTGAAGTTATGATGACTATACCTTTTTTAATTAATAGAACTCATTTATCGGTGATAAACTTTAAGACTCCAAAAGAGAAATGGTCTAACAACCCTTCCAAGCATGACCACTTCAAAATATTTGATTGCCCAGCCTTTGTTCACGTGAAGGAGGGAAAATTAAAATCTAGAACTATCAAAATGATATTCATAAGGTATTCCAAAAGTGTGAAAAGATACAATGTGAGGTGTAGAAATTTAACACTACCAAGAAATATCATTAGCTGTGATGTGACATTCGATGAGACATAGATATTGAAAGCTTCCAATGAAGATGAAAAAGTTGAACCTGTACCCAAGAAAGACTCAGCACCTGAGTTAAATGATATTGAAGTGGAGCTTGAGTATAAATCTGATATGCCTACAGATTAGCACTTCAACAAAGAGATCCTTGATGTTAAGACAAAGACATCGACAAGTTCCTTCACATCAACCCAAAGAAAAACAGGACTTTTAAGACAGAACTTAAAAAGTACCAGCTAACTAGAGATAAGTAAAGAGAACGATTAACCCATCAATTAGGTATGCACAAGCAAATATAGTTATCCATGCCTTTAATTCTACTTATACTATTAAATTTGACGAGCCTAAGACCTATAGTGAGACTATAAAGAGTGATTATAGTGACAAATAGTAATAGGTCATAGAAGAAGAGATTAGCTCTCTTAGGAAGAATAATACCTGAGAGTTGGTGGAGAGAATTCAAAAGAAACTAGAAGGATGCAAGTGGGTGTATAAGATTAAGGAAGGGATACCGAGGATAAAGCTTACAAGATTCAAGGCTAGGCTAGTTGTATAAGGTTTTACTCAGAGAGCGCGCGTAAACTTTCATGAGATTTTTTCTCCAGTCATTAAGCACACATCTATTAAGATTTTATTAGCCATGTATGCAAATCTTGATTTGTATTTAGAGCAGATAGATGTAAAAATAATTTTTTTTACATAGAGAGCTTGAAGAGATAATATATATGGAACAACTGTAAGGGTTTATAAAGCCCGAGAAAAAGAAGTATGCTTGTTTACTAAAGAATTCATCGTGTAGGTTAAAATAATCACCTAAACAATAATGGTATAGGAGATTTAATGAGTTTATAATGACTTGTAGGTTTAGTAGAAACAAGTATAATAGATGTGTGTATTTTAAGAGCATGAGTAATGGGATTATGTATTTACTTCTTTACGTGGATGATATGTTAATCACAAGTAAAAATATAGAAAAAATATAGAAACTCCAAAAGCAGTTAAGTGACGAGTTTGAGATGAAGGATTTGGAAGCAACAACGAGGATATTGGGTATAGATATTGTGAGGGAAAGAAGATATGTTATCTTCTTGTCACAATAGTTGTATATACTCAAGATCCTAGAAAAGTTTGGTATGTCCAATGTAAAGGCTGTTTCCACACTCTTAGCCATGCATTTTAAACTTTTAGCAACACAATCACCGACATTCAAAGAGAAGAAACTACAGATGAATAGAGAAATATATACAAGCATTGTGGAGAGCATCATGAATGCAATGGTTTGCACAAGACTAGACATAACACGAGATGTGAATACGGTGAGTAGATACATGGTGAATTCAAGAAAAGATCACTAGCTTGCAGTGAAGTAGATATTGAGATATCTCAAGGGAATGTTGGATCATGGATTAGTTTATAAAAGAGCTGAGAATGAGAATTAAATGGTAAGAGAATACGTTGACTCAGATTATTCAAGTGACTAGGCAAGAGAAAATCATTGACGAGTTAAGTAGTCACGGTGTTTTGGTGTAGTGTGTGTTAGAAATTAGTTCTATAATATGTGGTTGTACTATGTACCACAGAGGTGGAATACACAGCTATTGGAAAAGCTATTAAGGAGGCTGTGGGGTTAAAAAGCATATGGACAAAGGTAATAACTACTAAAGGAGTTAACACCGATGTATATTGTAATAGCTAGAGTGCTATACACCTAAGCAAGTATCAAGTGTTTCACGAGAGATATAAACACATTGATGTGCGACTTCATTACATTTAAGAGATTGTTTGGAGTGGCGAGATTATTCTAATGAAGATTACGTAATCTAAAAATCATACTAATATATTGACTAAGCCACTGCCCTCTGTTAAGTTAATCTTATACAAAACTTAACCAGAGACATTACTTTGTGAAGGTGACCGAAGATGTGGAGATGAGAGATTTTAAATACTTCGTGGATGATTTTTAGTCAAAGAGGAGATTTGTGAAAAGTTGATTAAAAATCATCTCTTATCCTAAGTGAAATAGGGCTTCATAAACCAAATTTCACTAGGTTAAGAATAACCTAAGATTTCTAAGGCCTATATAAAAGGTTTCAATTGGCTTATAAATACATCATAAGAAGTCTTAGTGATATCTTAATAATAACAACAAATCTTAGTGATTTTGCGATTCTTAGTGAGAGAAAAAAAATTTAGATTACAAGTTAAAGTAATTTAGAGAGTTCTTTGTGAGGTCTTGAGTTATTTCTTACAAAAGACATACTTTGGAGTGCCTTGTGATTCAATAATAATAGAGTGAGATCTTGATCCACTCTGAAAATAAGCAAGTTACCAAGCCACTTAAATTCTTGTGTGTTTTCTCCTATTTTTCTTCTCTAATAATTTCTTAATTATTTATTGCTGCATTATATTACTTGGATTTATTGCTTCTGCTTCAACACTACCAAAAGGGAGCCTCTATCAATGAGTTGTTATTTTATCAAAAAATGAAAGTCATTACACACAATCTCGAAACTATTAAAAACCAAAGAAATTATGAAGATCTCATTTTGCATCTACTCATTACCTTGAGTGGTGAATACGGCCTTGTGATCAAAATGATAAAATGTTTCAACAATAAATTTATGCTCTTCTTTTCATCTAAGAAAGCAAATCATGAGCAATTGAATTCTACAGGCAAAACGAAAACACAACAAGGACTCTCTGCATAGCTATCTCAATACAATTAGAACAAAAAGAGTGGTGAAAAATGGAATAATGGAAAGCCAAAAGGAAAACTTGGTTATGACGAAGGAAATTCCAAGCCTGTATGCAAAATCTACAACAATGTTGTTGTGGTTGTGTGTTACCACAAGTTCGAATGTGATTATAATGTTTAAGGCGCAGACACTGAGTACAAAAGAGCTTATGTAACAAAAACAGAATATAAAGTTAATCCAACTTCTTATCTCGATAGTGAGCCACTAACTACATCACTAACAATCTAAGAGATCTTAACATTAGAGATGACTATAGAGGTAACTAAAACATGTCATAGGTAATTAAGAAAAACTCTATATCTTTCACATTGGTTCTTTTCTTTGCTACCTATATTGTAACCCTCACCTACCAAACACATTTTTCTGAAGAAAACATTATTTGTTCTTATAATTACAAAACCTTTAGTTAGCATCTCAAGACTTATGCATGATAATGGCATAGTAATTGAATTTGACAAAAACTCGTGTTTTATTAAGGACAAGAAACTAGAGAAGACTCTGCTGCAAGGAGTAGCTAAAAGAGGTACTTTTTAGTTGCTAAATAAGCCTAAGAGGCAATAAGTGATAATATCGTTCCAAATAACATAGTCAATGATCCAGTATCAATGTTGTCTTCTTATTTCAATTTAAGTTGGACTAATAAAAGTAAGAGTGAGAGTCATTCTAGTTTGTAAAAGAGAAAGATACCTAACACAGAAGAATTACCTATGACATCTTGTGATCTTACAACATGCAATGAAATTTGAGTTATTCTTATTATTTATTTATTTTAATTTGTTTTTGTTGCAACGCTTGCAATTGGGAAAAGCTTATAAATGAAGCTTTTAAAAGATTAAAACAAATTATTTTTAAAAAAGTCATCATAAGTAATTCACACGAACTTGTGGGGTCCTACCCTAATTACCTCTTATTATGGTCATGATTTGAATTATTAACAAATTTTTCATTAAAAGTAAGATTTGCAATGTTGAAATGCAAATATGGAAAATTAATTAGAAATGAAGATTTTTTAGATAAAGCACACAATATTCAAACCTCTTAAATTGTATCCCCAAATTATGTTTTAATTCTTTTTTATTTCTTTACTTAATTGTATTTATTTTCTTGTATAAATTGAGCCCTTCTAAAGGTTAAAATTAATAAGAGTGAAAGTTTTATTTCTTGTCATAGTTTTAATTTTTTCATGGTATCAAAGTAGGTTGAATCCGTTTTGTGAATTTTTTAGTGTTTAAATCAAAATAAACACATTGGATGATGGGCCACTATAAAAGGGTCTCGGAATATGTTAGATTAGTTTTGGAGTGTGTTTAAAACAAAAGAAAAGAAAAAGAAAAAGGAAAGAAAGAAATTCATTATGACAGGTTATTAAAAAGAAAACTTTAAAGTAGGAAAATTTCTTTAACAAGTTTGTAAGAGATTCTTATGACATGTTCGTAGGTAAAAAAATCTATGAAAAGATCATAGAAAAAAATCCATGATAAGATCATTGAAAAGCCTTCATGATTAGATTATAACAAAATCTTAAAATAATATCACAAGAAAGCTTACAACTAGGATTCACAATATCAAGTTGAGAATTCAAAAATTATCCATCTCAAGTTTGAAGGAGGATGATAAGAATTATAATTGATTCTTAATATTGTAAGCATTTTCAAAGGTGGTTTATTGAACAAGAAATAGAAACATAATTAATTATATCAATTAAATCATAATCAATAAAATATTTTTAAGATTATGTAATAATATATATTTGATTTCTTTCTTTTTTTATATATTTATTTTCATATATAAATAGTCTTTAGCAAGACTCATATAAATAAAAGTGATAATTTTAATTTTTTTCATATTTTGAAATTTTTTATGATATTTAAGTAGGCTTGAAAGTGATTTTAAAAGTCCAACAATTTAGTTTAGGGTAGGCACCGTGTCAATGATGAGTCATCATAAAAATTAGTTCTGGAAAGTGGTTAGTCAATAACCAAAAAAAAAAACACACCAATGTCGACTATTTTATGCTAACGCTGGCCACAGTCTATTCAGCAACCAACACCCAGTTCGATTCCTCAAACACCAGTCATCATTTCTTGACCATCAAATCCTTTTCCCACTGTTGTTTGATGCAACTTGAACTAAAACTGCTATATTCACTGCCCCTCGATCCGCTGCGATCTGCCGCCCATCATACCTCATGATTAAATTGACCGGCTTGCGTGCAACATTTTTGGATAGTTAGCACCATCGTCTAACAATTTCAGTTACCAGAATCATAAGCATTAATCACAGTCGCGTTTCCTTCTCATTTTTCCTAACAAAATTGTCAACTTCCATGAAATCATTTAGATCTAAGTGGCACTGATCACTTTTTGATTACTACTCATCGAAATCCCAATCGATAGTTTAAATTACACGTTTGCCCTCTAAATTAGCTAACTAATGTTATATTCGTAAGTTTGCTATAATTACAAATAGGATATATAAGTTTAGCTAGTTTTCATTCTGCTCGCTAAAAAAAAGGAGAAAGTGGGCAAAGATTGAGTGATGGTGAATGGTGGTTTCATGAGAAGTATTTTGTTTTGGTTTTAAAGAGAGAGAGAGAGAGAGAGAGAGAGTGTGTGTGTGTGTGTTTAAAAAGAATGTCAAACTAGATTTTATCACCCTCTTTCTTAGCATCAGATCTACAGGATCGCACTAATATTGATCCATTATAAATATGGTGTGTCAAAAAAAAGAATGGGGAGGGAATTGTGAATTGCATTTTAAGGGGATAATAAAAAATAAAAGTTATAAGTATAACAATCATAGTTTAAAATTTTTATTATATGTCTAGCTTTAAATATAAAAGAAATTTTCGTTTACCATTCAAAAAAAAAATCCTTTAAAAAAAATAAAAAAATTTCCTTGATGAGAAATGGTAGGAATGCTTTTCAAAATTTAAAAGATTTTCTTAATAAAAATGATATGAATGATTTTTAATTTCTTAAATGATCAATTAGAAGAGATATTTATAAGTTAAAAAATTTTCTTAGACAAAGATCTAAAGAATTGCTTCCTTCTTATTTATGATCATAAAACCACAAAAAAAAAAAATGATTTACAAACATCACTACAATAAGTTGGGAGTCTAACAAAGTTTTTTTTACTAGCTTGAGGAAGACTGATACGAATAATTAACAGATTCTTCACTAAAGCAAGATTGACAATATTGAAATGTAAATATGGAAAAAAAAAATAAAAAAATGAAGATTTTTCATATTAACCACATAATACTCAAATATCTTAAATGGTATCCCCAAATCATATGTTAATTCCTTTTTTTTTCTTTTCTTAATAATATTTATTTTCTTGTATAAATTAAACTCTTCTAAAGGTTAAAATTAATAAGAGTAAAATTTTTATTTCTTATCATATTTTTAATTTCTTCGGGTCATAAATATTATATTGCCTTTGTGGATGATAAAGCGAAATTCACTTGAATTTATCCACTTAAAACCAAATCATAAACTCCATCAATATTCATTCATTTTTAAAACCAATGTAGGAAAATTACTTGACAGAAATCATCAAAACACTTCAAAGTGGCATAAGGGGTAAGTTCAAAGCCTTTGAGAGTTATCTTCAACAAAATATAATGATACTTTAGATATTTTTGTCCTCGTACTGATCATGAAAATAGAATGATAGAAAGAATGTTGAGACAAATAATTGAAACGGGACTCGCACCCATAGCTCAAGCTCAAATATTACTAAGTTATGGGTAGGAAGCCTTTAGCACAATCACTTACCTACTAATAGACTTTCCACACTAGTGTTGAATGATTCGTCACCCTATGAATAACATGTGGTTTCTTTCAGTTTAGCGATGGTAAAATTTAAGTCTAGGTTCGAGTTTTGTCTCACTCGAATTTAGACTTGATTTTTTTACAAAGTTCTAAAACTCAAATTGTTTTTTAAGTGTAGGTTGAATCTAAGTTTAGTTCGGGTTTTCTAAACTTAAATCTGTACCCATAAACTTTTTTTTCCCCCTTCTTTTAGCACTTATTGTTAATATGTTAATTTTAAAAGTTTATTTTATTAGACAATTGTTAAGATTGTATAATTATATTAATATATTATTGGACTTTAATAAAAAAATTTATCTTATGAATAAAAATTTAGAAATTATTTTATTACATTCTTTCCAATATATTTTATATTAATTTGAAAAAAGTGCTAATATACTCACAACAATATGTTTATTATAATAACACAAATTAATAAGTTAATCTCAATAAGTAAAGTCTTTTTTTATAAAAGAAAAGATAATAATAGAAATTCTTTTATAAAAAAAAAAGAAAATAGCAATATTAATTAGAATTAAATTAAGAAACATCTCGGTTTTCTGACCAAGTTTCTGAGTTGGCAAAAAAAATACAGACTCAAAAAAAAAAAATAATAATGAAACTTGCATTTGAATTTTAACCTACATTTTTTCATGTTTTGTCGGATTTAGACTTTTTCTAAAAATTTTCAGGTTTGGGTTCCAGTATTTTTACCATCCTCACTTGGCTTCTTGTTGGTGCCCGCCATCAACCATGAAACTTGCCCATGACAATGAGCTTGCATATATAGAGGATAAACTACTGCCATTGATTAATACCTCCACCTTTTTCTTAATCTTTTTTATTAATTACAGATGTCGTTACATAAGCTATATGAACAGTTACCAAATTTTCTACCCTTTAATCAAATCCTATTTAATAACCACAATTCTTGATTTGTTTCAATTTCCCTAAAACTCTTCACCTTCACCAAACAAAAATGAGTACAATACATGCCCCCAAGCCTGACCCAACCCCGGGCCATGCACCCCATATAATCGTCTCTAGTTTTGCCAAACCATATGAATGTAACAGTTGGTCTTGATGACTCTGTTGTCACAACCAAAATACTAACTATGCTACCTAGAAACGACATGATCAACTTTTAATGAGTTGGTTTCTATCTTCATTAACAAAAAGCATCCTAAGCTCTATTATGGATTGCTATTCCTCCTTTGAGTTGTGGTTGGCTCTTGAGAGACTATTTTCATCACAATTCGAGGCTAGAGTTTTGCAACTTCGCATGCAAATCTAAACTACCAAAATGGAAATCCTATCAATGAGTTATTATTTCATCAAAAAATGAAAGTCATTGCACACGATCTCAGAACAATTATAAACCAAATAAATTATGAAGATCTCATTTTGCATCTGCTCACTACCTTGAAGGGTGAATACGACCTTGTGGTCAAAAATGATAAAATGCCTCAACTAAGAAAGAAAAACATGAGCAACTGAATTCTGTAGGCAAAATGGAAACACAACAAGGACTCTCTGCACCGCTATCTCAATACAATCAGTACAAAAAGAGTGGTGCAAAATGGAATAATGGAAAGGCAAAAGGAAAACTTGGTTATGGCAAAGGAAACTCCAAGCCTGCATGCTAAATCTACAACAATGTTGTTGTGTGTTACCACAAGTTCGAATGTGATTTTAACCCTCAAGGCGCAGACACTGAGCAAAAAAGGAGCTTATGTAACAGAAACAGAATATGAAGTTAATCCAACTTCTTATCTCGATAGTGAGCCACCAACTACATCACTAACAATCAAAGAGATCTCAATATTAGAGAAGAGTACAAAGGTAACTAAAACTTGTCGTAGGTAATTAAGAAAAACTCTGTATCTTTCATATTGGTTCTTTTCTTTGCTACCTACATTGCAACCCTCACCCACTAAACACATTTTTCTAAAGAAAATATTATTTGTTCATATAATTACAAAAACTTTAGTTAGCATCTCAAGACTTATGCATGATATGTTTTAGTAACGACAAGAAACTAGGGAAGACTCTGCTGCAAGGAGTAGCTAAGAGAGGTATGTTTTAGTTGCTAAAAAAGCCCCCGAGGTAATAAGTCATAGTATCGTTCCAACTAACATAGTTGATGATCCAGTATGATTGTTGCCTTCTTATTTTAATTTAAGACGGGCTAATAAAAGTAAGAGTGAGAGTCATTCTAGTTTGCAAAAGAGAAGGATACCTAACATAGAAGATTGGGGAATCTAAATATTATCAGACACAGAAAAACCTTAACATCTTGTAATCTTACAAAATGCAATAAAATTGAGTTATACATTTTTTTGGCAACACTTGCAATTAGGAAAAGCTCATAAACGAAGCTTTTAAAGGATTGAAACGAAACTTTAAAAAAAATGTCACTATAAGTAATTCACACAAACTTGTGGAGTCCTGCCCTAATTATCTCTTATTATGGTCATGATAAAATTTATTAATAGATTCTTCACTAAAGCAAGATTAGCAATGTTGAAATGCAAACATGGAAAAATAATTAGAAATGAAGATTTTCCGTAGTCAACACATATCATTCAAATCTATTAAATTGTATCCCCAAATCATGTTTTAATTCCTTTTATTTCTTTCCTTAATAATATTATTTTCTTGTATAAATTGAGCTCTTCTAAAGACTAAAATTAATAAGAATGAAACTTTTTATTTCTTGTCATATCTTCAATTTCTTCCTGGTATCAAAGCAGGCTAAATCTATTTTGAGAGTCGTCTAGTGTTTAAATTAGAATAAACACCATATGATGATGGACTAAGGTGAAAAAGGTTTCAGAGCATGTTAGATTAGTTTTGGAGTGTGTTAAAAAAAAAGAGAAAGAAGAAGAAGAAAAAAGAAAGGAAGAAATTCATGATAAGGGCATATTTAAAAAAAAAATTCTTGAAGTAGAAAATTTCTTTGACAAGTTCGTAGGAGATTCTTATAACATATTCTAGTAAGAAACATTCATGATAAGATCATAGAAAAAAAAATTGATGATACAATTATTGGAAAGCCTCAATCATTAGATCATAAGAAAATCTTAAAATAAGATGACAAGAAAGCTTGCAGTTAGGAATTCAAAAGCTTTCCATCTCCAGCTTGAGGGAGGATGATAAGAATTATGATTGATTCTTAATATCTTAAGCATATTTTCAAAGGTGGTTTGTTGAACAAGAAATACAAACATAATTAATATTAATTAAATCATAATCAATAAAATATTCTCAAGATCATGTAATAATATTTATTTGATTTCTTTCTTTTTCTTTTATTTATTTTCATGTATAAATAGTCTTTACAAGACTCATATAAATAAGAGTGATAATTTTGATTTTCTCCATGTTTTGAAATTCTTCATTATATCAAAGCAGGTTTAAAAGTGATTTTGAGAGTCCAATAATTTAGTTTAGAGTAAGCACCATGTCGATGATAGGTTATCATAAAAAGTGGTTAGTTAATAAGAGTAATAACAAAAACACAAATATAGCCAAAACTCTTACCACCTTTATCGACCACCATACGCAGTTGTCGGCCACCATTCAGCAACCAAACATCCAATTCAATTCCTCAAACATTGGCCTTCATGTCCTAACTCTCAAATCCTCTTTGTCATTATTTGATGCTAAATCGAACTAAAAATGCCCATTCATGGCAACTCAATCTGTCCGGATCCACCACCCATCATACCTTATGACCATCACCAATAAACTCACTAGCATATGTGCAACATTTTTAAGCAGTCAGCACTGTCATCCAAAACTTTTGGTTGCCAGAATTGTGAACATCAATCTCTATTGTGTTTCCCACTTATTTTTTCGAACAAAACTATCAACAGTTCATGGCACCATCATGCTCACTGTCATGAAATATTTCAGATCCTAGTGACACCGATCACTTTTTGATTATTATTCTTTAGAATCCCGATCATTAGTTTAAATTACATGTTTGCTTGTCTAAATTAGCTAATTAATGTTATATTCATAAGCTTGTTATAATTAGAAATATGACATATAGGTTTAGCTAGTTTGCATTTTGCTCCTTGAAAAAAAAAAGGGAGAAAGGGCAAAGATTGAGTGATGATGATGGGTAGAGAAAATTGCATTTTGAAGGCATAATGAGAGATAAAAATTATGAGCATGACAAGTACAGTTTAAAATTTTAATGATATGTCTAGCTTTAAACTTAAAAGAAATTTTCATTTATCATTCAAAAAAAAAATTCCTTTGAAAAAAATTAAAAAGATTCCTTATTGAGAGATGATAGGAATGCTTTCTAAAATTTGAAAGATTTTCTTAACAAAGATGATAGGAATAATTTTTAATTTTTTAAATCGTCAATTAGAAGATATATTTAAAAGGTGAAAATTTTCCTTAAACAAAGATCTAAATGATTGCTTCCTTCTTATTTATGATTAGAAGTCCAAAGAGGAAGGATTTGCAAACATCACTATAACAAGTTGAAAGTCCAACAAAGTTTTTCTCGCCAGCTTGAGAGAGGATAATAAGAATCATTAACAAATGCTTCACTAAAGTAAGATTGGCAATGTTGAAATGCAAATATAAAAAAATAATCAAAATGAAGATTTTCCATATTAAGCACATAATATTCAAATCTTTTAAATCATATCCCCAAATCATATTTTAATAATATTTTTTTCTTTCCTTAATAATATTTTTTTTCCTGTATAATTGAACTCTTCTAAAGGCTAAAATTAATATGAGTAAAAGTTTCATTTCATATCATATTTTTAATTTCTTCAGGTAATAGTTATTATATTGCATTTGTAGATAAAGCTACATTCACTTGAATTTATCCACTTAAACCAAATTTAACTCTATCAATATTCATTCATTTTTAAAACCGTAGTAGAAAAATTACTTGACAGAAACTATCAAAACACTTCAAAGTGGCATAAGGGGTAAGTTTAAAGCCTTTGAGAGTTATCTTAAGTGTAATATAATAACACTGAGATATTCTTGTCCTCGTACTGATTAGAAAGAATGTAGAGAAAAATAGTTGAAACAAAATTGACGCTCTTATCTCAAGCTAAAAAATCACTAAGTTATAGATTAGAAGCTTTAGCACAACCACTTACCTTATTAATAGACATTCCACACTAGTATTGAATGATTTGTCACCCTATGAATAATATTTTTGGCAAAATATTTGATTGCAAAATAATGATCAAGATGTTAAGACCTTTAATTTTCTATGTTTCCCTTTTTATTGGCCTTATAACTAGCAGAAATTTGATTTTCACATTTCTTAATGTTTGTTTTTGGCTTTCAGTCTAATTACAAAAGATATTTGTGCTTACTTTATAAGTGTATTTTATAATTGTTATTTTAGTCCCTTAGGCTTAGGTTATTTGTACTTACTTTAATTGTTCCTTTGTAGGTTTGAAACAAAATAAAGCTAATAGATTGAAAGTTTAAAGAAAACAAAGTAAAAATATCAAAATAGAGTCAAAAGATTGGAGCCATGCCCCAAAAGTCAAAGCTACAAAATTAGAATGACCAAAAATCAACTTAAAGTCAAAACTCAAGGCCATAGTGTTGGGATTCAGCACTGCGGCAACAAGTGCGGCAAAATATTGATGTTGTAACACAATGAAGTATCACCGCAGTGGTGAAGCATCATTGGAGTCTAATATGAAGTCTATTGTAAGTTGATATGTCACAATCATTGTCAGAAATCGGTTGGTTAACTAGGATCAATAGCCAAGCAAACTTGTGCTCCTTTTTAGTTTTATTCATTTTAAGTTTATTGTTTTTATCTTATTCTATTATTTTATTAATTTTATTTAAATAATAATAAATAAATCAAGAACATCATGAGTTTTTTAATAAGTAAAATACTATATTAACATTATTGTCATCTAAACTAATACATTCAATTAATGGACGAGGTGCTTTTAAGTATTTCTCAAAATTAAATGATTAATAGTCCTCTAAACCATTTGAATTTAAACTGTGAATATAATTTACTTCGTGATAAGTAATATTTAGTTAGAATATTAACAACTCGGATTTTAGACTTTTGAATTAAAAATCAACTAGTAGTTGATATTTAATAGATTGAATAATATGTACTTAATTTTTATAAGAATTCATTATTTGGTCATTTTACTTAAACTCGAAGGGGAAACGCCCAAGCCATAGGAGGCTTGGGTGCCGCAGCGCTATAATCCTCTGGGCACTGCGGCACTCCAGTTTTTTAAACACCACAGCACTCAGTTAGACTGGTGCCTAATGTGTCTATTGGGCACCACAACATTCAGGATAAGCGCCGCGAGGCCTAAGCCTGGAGTTGTGACTTTGTAAAGAGTTATCTACCTCTTCCAATGGGTGTAGCCTTTTAAAGAGGTATTGTATCTCCCTAGAGAGACACTTGAGCTCTATAAATACTGCAGGCACATTTGATTCATGAGAATCAACGTCTCTTCTCAACTTTGATTATAATTATCTCTTAACAACCACTTTCATAAGTTCTTACTTGTTGTCTAAAGAGTTTGTATTTGGTGTGCACCTCTACAGCCTATCATAAGTCATGGAATAATGAAATTATCCTACCTTTTTAACTCAAGTGCACCTTGATTATTATCAATTCTAGGGGTAGAAATAGTTTAAGGATAGTGCTAAGTATGCCTTTATTTGTTCTTGTTGTATTCTTGTATCTATATTCCCCTTTCAGTACATATCTTACTAATATTTTCCTCTTGATCTATTCTTTACCTCTTTTTTTTGTTATAAAACTTTTAATTTTTTCTTTCTATTTCATCAAAAACTATTCAACTACTATAGTATGAATTGAAAAAAAAAAAAATTTCAAATCCTACAAAACTTATTTATATAAAGAAAAATTAATAAAAAGGTTGAATTATCATTTAGTTATTCTACTTGATCAAGAGAATTTGCAATTAATTTTTTTTCTTAAAAGTTAAGTGGCTCTAAATAACTCATTTTTAGTGTAGCATTAAATATCTCATTGATTGTGGATTTTAAGCTTTCAGTTAAGTTTGAAGTATTCAATCAAAAGATAAATTTATATCTTTGTGAAAATGGTATGAATGCGCTGCCGTTATTCTTCCTAGGATCTCCTAGTGGTCAGGACCTATTTGCTGAAAATATAGAATCAAGTTAAGATTGTGTCAGTGGCAATTTTTAGCAAAGACTTATTGATGCTTTAGTCAAAACATTATTAGTGAAAGTGAGAAGAAAAATGATTTTAAGATAGCTTGCGTGTCTAGAATTGTTAGAGATGGTGCTTACATGCCATTCCATTTAACAATGATTACTTCGATAATAATCATTAATTCATAATTATATGGTAAAAAGCTTATAATATTTACAGATATTATAGAAATAAAAGAGTTTAGATTTAATCCAAAGTAATTTGGGTCAGTGTTAAAAGTTAACAATTTTAAAAATTAAAATCTTGTCTGAAATGGGATAAAGACCCGAGAATATATTAGTAATGACATAGTTATAAATGGTGTTAAGAAATATCATTATGTAGCATGTTCTTGAAAACATCATTCCTAATCCATGGTTACCGACACGGGGCGATTGGTATTCCTTCCGGATTAGTGTCTGTCTATATTGGATTGCCAGATGGTTAGTCTTAATAAATCATAGGCTTTGCAGAAGTTCGTATGGGCATACAGGTATTCAGTGAGGGCTGGGTACTGAAAGACTTATGAGAACCTCTAATAAATATCCTATAAAATCATCAATAGAGGGTCTTTTCTAGTTGAGTAATATTCATGATCCTTTGACCTAAGCACCATGGTGGGCTTGTGAGTGATCTACCATACTTTGGTTCTACGCATGTCAGAGACATTTCATAGTCTGACTACTGGGTGTCGCTTGGTATAGTCCGATACTTGTGGAGTTTGGTGTTTGTAGACATGAGATCTGTCAGCTCATATGGGTGAGTTGTATATCTTAATATTCCGAGAAATGTATTTCAGGAATTTTTTTGGCCATAAGTATAAAACCCCGAAAAAGATTTTTCTGTAGGATTAAATAATATTACAAAGGTATTTATGGATATTATTTTACAGAAATATAAATCTAGATATAAGTTCATAGTTGAGCACATAGAGATTTGATGGTGATAATCTGTGTCTCTGCTCTTCCAGGACATAGGTAATGGAAGGATTATATGGATATGGTTAATCTTAACTTGTATAGTTCAGTACTTCGTTTTGTAATATCTATAACGTATATGTGGGGCATTGTTCATGAACTTGTGAAAGTGTTTCGTAAGATAAACAAAGGTGAACTTAGAGAGTTTCATAATATAAAGTGTACTCGTTGAGCACTGGGGTAGCGAGATGGATCAAACGGTTTGGTCTGGGATGATTTCAAAAAGCATGATACGTTTTAAGACCTTTTTGAAAAATGAAAAACATATTTTGCAAATGTTGCAAAGAGGCCCCTATTGCATATCAAAGGAAATCTTGACACATTACCACTTGTTTGACAAATGGCACATTGGGGTTTTGTTTGATTGACACTTGGCAATATGTATAGTGATAAATGTCAACCTTACAAAGGGTGAGGTGACTAAAAGTTTGCAAATGTTACATTTAGCCTCCTACATTTGTTATCTATAAATAACAAGTTTTGAACTTGTTTGATTATGGTCTTTATTTTCTAAATCAATAAACCACCCTATTTTGAGAGGATTTTGAAATTGAATTCTACTGAAAATTGATCAAACGATGCTGCCATTCTAGAGTTTCAATCCCACCAATTTATTGAAGACTAAAATTGTTCAAGAGTTTACTTCATATGAGCTCAAAGTAAAAAAATATCCAAAGGTTTCAAAGGTATAATTTTCTAGACTTGTTAGTGTAACAAGACTTCAATTTCAATATATTTGTTCCTTAAGAATTAGTTTCTAATTCAGCTATATAATTATGTATGATTGTCATGCATTAAAAAAAAAGAGCAATGAATACAATCACATGTATGCACTATGAATACATGTTAACATTGATATCACAATATATTTTCATGTGTTTCTGTGTTAATATTGTGCGTTGAAAGTGTTGGGGATGCCCAGAATGTGTTAAATCATCTTTTGAAGTGTTGAAAATGCAAGATTATGACTTCTGCCCAAATGAACCCTGGGGCTTATTCTTGAAACGTTGGAGCATTCATTTTTAGGTAAACGTTGCGGTGCTTCTTGATTTAACACTAGGGCATTTAAAGCAACCAATGTTGGGGAGTTATAATGTATAAAGGCGAGGCATTGGTGGTTGCTTGGTGACGTGTTCTAGAGTTGAATGTAGGGGTGTTATAATGTATAACGCTTAGGCATCCGCAACATCTCAATGCTAGAGTGTTATAAAGTATAACACTCGGACATTGGTTAGTTGATTACTGACATGTTTAAGTGTTGAACACAGAGGCGTTATAAGGTTAAACACCAGGGTAAAAAAAAAGAGTTAATTTTTTTTAAATTTTTGCTATATTTGTCTTTTGCCGAGGTATTACATAGCATATTCCGGGGTATTCAAAGAGTTGAACACCAAGGCATTCAAAATTTTATACCGCTAGGGCATTCCTAATAGTACATCACATTTTGCATTATATACATGTGAGCTTTATTTAATGCAAATATAATTGATATATTATTGTGTTATATAAACTGTTAATGTTTATTTGTGCTGTTAACCATAATGGGAGCCCTTCTAGTAGAGGTTAGTTGCTGAATATTCTAATTATGAATCAGATCTGTATGAGATGCAAAAAATGTATTATTATAAATTCAAAAAATAACTCTCTTAATCAAATTGAAATGTATTATATTATGAGATAATGTTGTACATGGTCACCTTGTCAATAAGGTAATAATCTAGTCAACTCGGTCTTTTTTCTAATATTCCTAAAGTATGAGGAATTGGTCAGTGTGATTTGAAATATATCGGTTAAATATGAGATGAGACAAATATAAGCGAAAGTGTTATTCAATATTGCTAAAGCGTGAGGATAATATTAGTAACTTATATTTAATCATTGGCAAGTTAATTTGGAACACATTTACCTAATATTGCTAAAGCGTGAGGATAAAGTATATTTAGGATCAGAAGTAAGAGCTATATGAGATGTAATTTATAAGAGTTGTCTATCTTTTAAATTTTATAAAGGCCAATATTGTTAAAGCACGAGGTCTAAGTACAATGTTGATTGGATCTAGTTTTCACTATAAAACTTAAAATGTCTAAATTTTTGCGTTCTCCTTTAAGAGATTATGGGAAATATGTGAACCAGTGGGAGAGCATCGTTAGATCAAAAATATATACTAGCTATATCTATGATCTAAAAACGTTAATACTAATGAGTAGAAATGAATCCACTAAACATCTCTTGTCTTGTCTTATAGAGATAAGATAAGAAAAATATGAGAAATCTATTAGAGATACATATTAGACACACACGAACTGAATGACACTAGAATAATAATTATGACTGACCTAGAATTGTTCTAGATTCAGAATAATTTGAATATCTCATAAATCAATAGATGATAAGAGGTGTTTTTGATAATACTTCTTCTGAAGAGGATTAAATTATCAAAAAAAGAAATAAAGATGATTTGAGAATCAATGCACAAATATATCCTAATCTCAATATCTACTGATATTCAGTGGGAGCAAGTGCACAGGAATAGTGCAAGTAGTATTATACTACTTAATGAAAGAATTATTTTGATATATCTAAAATCCACAAGATGACAATAAGTGAAAAGAAAATTATTTCCATTGCAACATTGTTGGACGCCGTAATTGTTACTGTCCAAATACCTTAAAATAGACAATATAAACTCTTTGGATGAATGTTTTACTAAAACATTGACATTTCATCAGTATTTCATGCTAGAAAAGGCTGTGTATTAGATACTGCCTATTTCTCTCATATCTATAATTGTTATATGATTTGAAAAATACTAAAAGCTATTATAAGAAGAAGTTCATCTTCATATAGGAAATAAAGATTTCTAAAACGATGAAGTTGTTTAGACTTTTAGTCATCCCTCTCATCTAATAGAAGTATAAGATTGAATACTAATTATTTTATATCGAACATTATCAAATAAATAAGTGTCACTTCTTATGTAATACATTGAAGGTTATTATGCACGTAGAAGGAATTATTTCTTATATTTACAAGATATTGATAATGTATCATCAGTTGAATGTTAGTTGACGATAGACCATTATAATTAATAAACAACAGAAAATGTCTTGAATAATTTGGTGCCTGTGGATTGTCAAAAGGTTGTTTTCTTACTTGCAGAAAGCCTTTTTCGATAATCTGCTTCATGAATGTGAGAGATTAATAAAAAAAACTAATATATTACTCTTTTTGTTTCTTTGTTTTTACTACTACAGTAAAGAATCAAATTATCACTATATTTATTCCTTTTTGACTTCTTCTTCCAAATGTAGGATAACCCCAAGGGGTTGAATAGATAAAGTAATAAGTTCGAAAACTTTAAATATTATAAAATTGTGACAAATGGGACTAGGACATACAGGCGTAAGATGCCTAACCCGTCTGGTTGGGGAAGATCAGATACTTAATCTTATTGTGGGACCTTATCTAATTTTATAAATCTTGTATTCAAGGAATGATAACCAAGTCTTTATTATTGATGTACGATACTATGCCAACGAATTTATTGGAACTTGCATATAGTGATGTATGTGGTCCAATAAATCACAATACTATAAATAAGATTCCTTACTTTGTTGTCTTTATCGATGAATGTCATGATCCAGACATGTGTTTGTTGAAACACAAGTTGAAAAATTTTTAAAATGTTCAAAGGAATTTTGACATGAAGTAGAGAAACTAACCGCTAAATGTATTAAATGTCTTTGCTCAGATTGATGCAATAAATATATAAGTAGTTAATTCCTGAAACATTTAAGGGTGATTGAGATTCTCGCTCACTATAATCCTCCAGGTATTCTTAAAACATAATAGTATTTTTGAAAAGGAGGAATCAAGCTTTATTAGATAAGGATCGATTGATAATGAGTTACACTGATCTTTTAAAAATATCTATTGGGGTTGTGCTCAAGAAATTACTATTCACTTATTGAACAAAGTTCCATCAAAACCTTTTTACTACTCCATATGAGATATAAAATAGCAGAAAATCGAGTCTTAAGTATGTTAAGAGTTAGGGTTATCCTGTTCAAGTAATAGTTATCCAACAAGATAAACTTGTATCTAATGAGTATAAGTATCGGTTCAAGGATTATCCCAGATATTTCAAAGGATACCAATTCTATTATCTAGTAGGAATGAAACATTCATTCCTCATAATGCCATTTTCTTAGAGAAATAGTTTCTCATGGGCTATGTGGATTATAAAAAGATTGAACTTGATGAAATCAGTCCAAAATTTATGAAACCAATGACAAACTTTATACTTAAGCGAGTGAAATACCTTTTAGACACACCTTCTATGTAAGTCAAAAAGAATGTTAAGAATATCTGTAAGGTATTATTTGATACCTGAAGATTCCCTTGGGGTCTCTATAGTTGAAGGAAAAGATCTTATGACTTGTAAAGATGTGATGTTAAACATTAATTCGAAAAAATGGCAAGAAGTTATGAAATTCTAAATTAACTCAAAGCATGCCAATCAAGTCTAAAACTTGATTAAGCTTCCCAAAGTAATGGTTCCAAGTGTTTTGCAAAAGAGTTTACAAGTAGAAGTCTCATGGCCCATTGGAGGTAGAGACTTTTAAAGTGCGACTGGTATTAAAAGGTTACACTCAACGATTTAGATTGATTATGAGAAAACCTTTCACTAGTCACCATACTAAAGTCGATTCGAATTTCATTGGGTATTGCAGTATATTATGATTTATGAAATCTAGCAGATGAATGTAAAAAAAGTATTCCAGAATAGATGTCTCGAGTAAAGGATATACATGAAATAGCCTGAAGATTTTACATCCAACTAGACAACTAGATTTCTAATCTAATATGTAGAGTGAAGATGTCTATTTATGAACTTAAGCAAGCGTCCCGAAACAGGAATCTTTATTTTGATTAAGTAATCAAAAAGTCTAGTTATTATAAAAATGAAGAGGAAGCATGTGTGTTCAGAAAGGGTAATGGGAGCAAGATTGTCTTTTAGGTTCTCTATGTGGATGACATACTCAATATCGAAAATGAAATAGGTATATAATAGTTAGTAAAGAATTATTAAGTAAAATATTCTCTATGAAGGATTAAGGAAAGGCTTCTTATATACTGGGTATAAGAGCTTTATGAAGATAAAGTTAGAGCTAAGAAACTGATATGACTCTTCCAAATCCTTATACATAGAAAATATTTTTGAAAGGTATAACCTTAACAACTGTGAGACAGTTAATGTACCTTTCAAACACGATAATCATCTTTCTAGAAAACTGTCTCATTAGATGAAAGATGAAATAGTTAGAATGTCTAACATAAAATATGCATCAGCTATAAATAGTTTGATGTATATCGTGTTGTGTATGAAATTTGACATCAATAAGGCTATAAGTATTACAAGTCAGTATTTGTTTGATATAGGTAACGACTATCAATTGGTCATGAAATATATTTTGAAATATCTAAGAGATACAGAGGATAAATTTTAGAAATATAGAGAATGTGATTCACAAATAAGAAGATACATTAATTCAGACTTCGAGTCTGATCATGATGATAGAAAGTCTACATCTGGATATGTGTTCTTCTCAATAAGTGTTGCATTTAGTTAGTAGCGTATTTTTGTAGGTGTTTATAGCTAATTCCACCTTGAAGAAAGAATACCTTACGACTTAATAAACTATAAAAGAAGTAATATGGATACGTAAAATAATCATTGAACTCGGCATAGTTACAGGTTCAATGGATCTTATCCCACTATATTACAATAATTAATGTGTTAATTGCTCAAGCACAATAGCCAAGAATATACCAGTAGTCTAAACATATGGAGATCAAATACCATTTTTTTAGACAAAGCTTGGTTGAAAGAGATGTAATAATATCTAGAGTAGATCTTACAAGAAATATAGCGGACCCTCTCACTAGGGCCTTTACTCTTAAAGTGTTTGAGAAACACATGAAGACGATAGATATTAGATATCATCTTAAATGGCATTAAACCAAGTGAGGGTTATTGGAGATGGTGTTTACTTGCCACTCCATTCAATAGTGATCATTTCAATAATAATCGTTAATTCAAATTATATGATAAAAAGCTTGTAACATTTACAAACATTATAGATCTAAAAAAGTTTAGATCTGATCCAAAGAGCTTGGGTTAGTACTAAAAGTTAGTAACTCTAAAAATTAAAACCTTGTCTAAAATGAGATAAAGACTCGTGAATATATTAATAATGATATAGTTGCAAATTGTTCTAAGAAATGTCATTATGTAGTATATTCTCAAAAATATCATTTTTGATCCATGGTTACCAACACAAGTCGATTAGTATTATTTTTGAATCAGTGTATAATTATATTTGGATTGTCTAGATGTTAGTAGACCATGAGCCTAGCGGAAGTTTGTATGGGTATGCAAGTATTCACTGAGGATCTGGTACTGAACAGACTCACAAGGGCGTTTAATAGACATTTCACAAAGTCATCAATAGAGGGTCTTCTCGAGTTGAGTAATATTTGTGATCTTTTGACCTAAGCACCACGGTGGGCTAGTGAGTAATTCATTATGCATTAGTTTCACGTATGTCAGAGACCTTTCAAGGTCTAACCACTGGGTGTCGCTAGGTATAGTCTAATGCTCATAGAATTCGGTGTGTGTAGATATGAGATCTGTCAGCTCATATGGGTGAGTTATATATCCTGATACTCCGAGAAATATATTTTAGGAAGTCCTTTGGCCAAAAGCATAAAATCCTGGAAAAGAGTTTTCTGTAGGGTTAAACAATATCACAAAAGTATTAATGATATTATTTTACGGAAATACAAATATAGAGATAAGTTCACGGTTGAGCATATAGAGATTTGACAGTGATAATTTGTGTCTCTGGTCTTTTAGGATATCGGTAACGGAAAGATTATACGAATATGGTTGACCATTACTTGTATAGTTCAACACTCCATCTGTAATATCCGTAACATAAGTGTGAAAAATTATTCACGGACTTATAGAAGTGTTCCGTAAGACAAATAAGGGTGAACCTAAGGGGTCTCACAATATAAAGTGTACTCGTTGAGTACTGAGGTAGTGAGATGGATCGAATGGTTCGATCCTAGATGATTTCAGAAAGCATGATATGTTTTAAAACCTCTCTAGAAAATGAAAAACATACTTTGCAAATGTTGCAAAGACATCGTTATTGCATGTCAAAGAAAATCTTGACAGATGGCCACTTGTTTGACAAATGCCATATTTGAGCTTTGCATGATTGACATTTGGCAACATGCATAGGATGTATGAGTGACAAGTGTCAACCTGCAAAGGGTGAGGTGGCTAAAGGTTTGCAAATGTTGTATTTAGCCCCTTATATTTGTTATCTATAAATAACAAATTTAAAACTTGTTTCATTATGGTCCTCATTTTCTAAATCAACAAACCACCCCATTTTGAGAGGATTTCAAAATTGAATCCTATTAGAAATTAATCAAACAATGTTTCCATTCTAGAGTTTCAATCCCACCAATTTGTTAAAGCCTAGAATTGTTCAAGAATTGACTTAAATACGAGCTTCAAGTAAAAAAAATATCCAAAGGCTTCAAAGGTATGATTTTTTAGACTTATTAGTGTAATAAGACTTCAATTTCAGTACGCTTGTTGCTTAAGAAATTATTTTTCAATTTTGTTGCGTGATTATGCATGATTGTTATGCATTAGAAAAAATAAACAATGAACACAATCACATGCATACATCATGAATACACGTTACAAAAATTTGTTTACACCTCCCCATACATAAGGTATTATTCTTCATTATACAGGTTCCTCGCAGATTAAACTCACATTGTAGACTTTTTAATATTTGTTGGTCATAGACATAGTCTAAAAACATAGCAACATCAATCATCCGTCTTATGCTTTGTGTTTTTTAAAAAAACGTAGGTAATATGTTCTGCCTATTCTAGATTGTTTGGCATCATAGGACAAGTGACATAACTCCCTAACCTATGGCGATCTCTAGATGGGGAGGTTCTAAAAAATATTGATAGACACGAGTATGCTCCTTGGTAGGAATAGAGGAATCTTTTAAGTTAGTGGTGCTCGTTCCCTATTAGGAGGTGCTCCTCGATTGTAGAGTGAGAAGGAACTGATCGAGTCGTATAATATGTGATGAGCTTTAATTGGCTTTAATTTAGACTCAATCAATTTGGGTTTGCAAATTAAGTCTTAGATTGTCTCGTACTAAATTCCACTATTTTTAGACCTTAATGGACTGGGTCAAGATTTTGGGGGTAAAATAGCATATCATTGTGTTTCTTAGATTTTGTTGTTCAAGGGCTATACATCTACAACTACTAACTTAAATTCTATACCAACATCACTTAAGGTAATCTTTTAATCATAACTAATAGTCTTTATTGAATATAAATATAAACAAAAAAGAGATTTAGAAAACTTACAAATTAATAAGAATAATACTATATTTCTTAAATTTAATCTCAATAATTTTTATATTAAATTATATTATCAAATTACTTGATATGAAAAATATTAGAGTCAAACTTAAAAGTATAATATTATTAAAAAATAAATTTTTATTTAATTTTTGTTGTAAATGTATTATACATCTTCGCATCTAAATCTATGCAAATTTAGAGCAAATCTATCAAATATCTTTAAGATTTACCAAATTGAAAAAGAGACAAATGTCAAATAAAATATTGAGAGAAGCAAAATGTTGTAAAGAACAATGGAAGAAAAAAACAGTAAAAGGTTTTTGCTGTATTTTTTCCTTCATGGACGTAGAATAACTCATTTTTGAGTTCAAATTCCATAAGCGTTTGGAATTTTATTGGAGAAAAAAAGATGAGGAGAGAGTTAGAGGAGAGAAGAAAAAAATTGGGATCCAAATCCTTTTCTACTTCTCTTAGAAAAAAAAAAAAAAACCTCACCTTTCAAAAATCTAATGACACGTGACATTCAAAAAAATGAGTGGACAAGATTTAATTGCTGATTTTTTTATTAAATGCTAACTGATTATTTCTAAATACTACGTCAATTTATATAAATAGAGTTTCTATAAAAATTTGTATGTCTTATATTATAATTTTTATAAATATCAAGTATTATTAAATTTTGAAAAATCGGATAAATAAGAAAAAAATTCATAAGGAATTTAAATATTATAAAATAGTGTTAGATTTATATAATTGAAATATAAATTTTATATCTCGACTGATATATTATTGATATTTATTAATTTTTATTTTTATTAACATGATGATTATACAAAACAAATCAATAATGGACACAATAAACGTCACATAAATTAGAATATAAAAATTATATCCTAAATTATAATATTATTGACTTTATAAATAAAAATAATATTATATTTTTTAAATATTATCTAAATTTTTTTTATCTTAAATGATGTATTATGTAATTATTAAACGATAAAATATTGAGAAGCATTAATCTGTAAATAATCATGAGATTTAAGTCCACTGAATATTACCATGTGCATAAGGAATTTGATTATCGTGTACCACTTGTTATCGTGTATACCACTTGTTATCTAATGAAAATGAGGAGAGAAAATCAATTAACCCTAGTGAAATTTCAAACTATTCATTTATTGCGATCCATATTTATGAGTGAAAATTGGTTGTCGAGTCTAGTCTTAGTCAATTAAATTAATTATTAGTGGGTCAATTTGTTTAAATTCATTAGATGATGAATGTGCTTGGATTGAGCCTTTACAACTTGCCTCGTCGAAAGATTTAAACTTTGATGGTGATTTAGTAATGTAATCATAGAAGTCAAAATATTTTTATAAAAAAATATTTTGACTCTTCTAATTAGTATTGTACAGACTTTTTAAAAAAATTATTTTTTTAACACTAAATAACCATTAAATTTGCACCAATAAAACTTAGAATAGGATAAAAAAAATATTTATAATGTAAAAGAAAACAAAATCACATAGAACTAATCTAGATTAAAGATCTTGACGGTCGAAAGATAATCAAGACGCAACGAACCAATTTGTATCAAGATACAAAGAATCGCCAATTTAGGTGAAGACCTTATTATCAACAAGAAAAAAAAAATTAAAAACCAAAAATAAAAATTAAGAAAACCTTTTTTTTTCTTTTGAGAAAGGTGACAGAGAGTTGAATTTTTTTTTAATAGATTAAAAAATATGAAACAAGAACATCTATATGTAATATTATTCATAACAAATGGTAAGGCTCATTATATGTTGTCTTTAATCTTTTATCTAGGTGTAATACTTTAACTTACTGTACTTTTGAGATTTGTAAAAGAAAATAAATAAATAAATAAAAAGAAAGTGGTATTATTATTATTATTGAGTTCGAATGTAGGTTTTTATATGGTAAGTCAAAATTAAAAATTAGTAAAAAATAAAAGCAACAAGAGCCTGCTAGATAAAAATAAACTAAAATACTAACAAAAGATTGCAACTCAATATTATAGTTGTTAGAAGCTCAACAAATCATACATATCTTTACATTAGTATAATATTGTTCACTTTGCGACTAAACTCTCATAATTTTGCTCTTGAGCTTTATTTAGAAAGTTTTGTACCAATAAAGATATAGTTCACTCTTTATATACCTATGATTTTTCTCGTATCTTGTTAATGTGAGATTTTATTTGCTTCCTTAATAATCATCTCCTCGAACAAATAATCATATCATTCTAAGTGGTTTAAGCCTCCACTCAAACGATATCTCATCCGTTTATCTTTCATATTAAATGACCTCACTCATTTTAGTTTAGTACTTATTTTTTACTTATCTTTATTGCGTTGAGGACGCACGTTTTATGTGAAAGGCCAGAGTACTGTACCATCGACCTTGAGAGCTCACTTTATCAAGTCAACTTCGCATCACTATGTTGGGAGGACACACTTTACGTGAAACCCAAGAGCATATTACCGCTTGTCTACAGAGCTTAATTACTGATCCCATCACAAGAGAATTGAGGCATACTAAGCTCACCACCTTCTCATTCAGCACCAAATATTTTCTTCACATAGCTAACTCTATAGCATGGCTCTGATACTACTGTTAGGAGTACAACGAATATATATATCTTTACATTGGTATGATATTATCAATTTTGAACTTAAATCCTCATATTTTTACTCTTGTGTCCTATCTAAAAGGTCTCATATTAATGAAGATATAATTAACTTCTTATTTATCCACAATCTTTTTTATTTTTTTATCATTGTAAAATTTTGTTTGCTTCCTTAACAATAGTAAAATAAATATATATTATCTAGGAAAAAAAAATAACAATGCAATATATTTTAAGTTGTATATTAAAAAATGATGTGTTAAATAATTAACAATTAGTAAAATAGTGTAATGAGTAAATTTTATATGTATTATTCATTGAGAGCATATTAAAGGACATTGATTCAGTTAATGCGGTGGCATAGACAGTTAAACCATTTCTCTCCATTTATCTTGAATCAGCCATATCCAAGTGGATGTACCGTAAATCACATCCAACCTTTGTCATTATGATATCACAGTAATGATCAAAATCATTTAATCTAAAGCTTGAGTTATTTGGTTAAGAACCTAAGTCTATGACATTCTATCTCCAGCTGCTTATCAACTTACCATTCCATTTCCGTATATCCCATCTGAAATTGGTAAATAATAAGATATAGAACTGGACCAAACATACTGAAATTAATGATTGTGATTTGTGAGAACTCTAGCTAGTTCAACAAATGTATTTAAAGAGGCAGTTGGGTAGACCAACTAACCTTATGAGCAATTCAATATTGAAGACTGCTTTAAATTCGATCGTGGATGGGTAGGTCAATTGGAACGGGGTAATCCGCTCAAATAAGTAAAAAATATTGCTTTAGATACCATTTAGAAACTACAGCCAGCGACATCAAAAAGAATGCAAAAGAAATCACATATATACATAAGAAGTAATAACTCAAAATGTAAGGATGATAATATGTAGGATTAAAATAAAACATAGTATCAAACTTCACAAACATCTCAAATTAATAACAAAATATCATTCACTCACTTGATACATCTAATTCCAGCCACATGAAGATGGAAATGACTTGTAAATTTAGTTACAGGTTTTAATAAATATCCATGTCATTTTCGTTAAGGTTTTAAATTATACGCATGCAACATTGGGTCGAGTTCATGATTATGAGCTGATAAGAATGCTGACCTACGAACTCAAAACAGGTCACTACAGGTTCGTGAATTATGTAATGCTCGTAGTGTTGTCAATGCAATAATGAAAATGTCCCATAATTGACAACAGGAAAACGACTACGTATATTGAAAGATTTCACACGGCAATAATTGCATTAACACTTTTTGTTGTTTCCCTAATTGATGATTAAACGAAAAATGATCTATATAGATGTACTAACCTGAAACAGTAGAGCTAATTTCTATATATGTTTTAAAATTATTTGCAGCCTCGTGGACACTTCACTGCCATTACTTGTGTTCACAATCTGTGGCCGAGTTGCATGCAATCCCTATAAAAACAAAAACGGAGTTTCTTGGTGGCGGCATAGGGAAGCCAGAAATTGAAAAATGGATGTACAGAAACTTGAGGCTTTTTTAAGACTCTGTGTGGGGTTGCTATTGCTCTCGACAGCATGTTTATTTGGCTTCGATAATCAATCGCAGCTCATCTTTTACATCAAGAGGAGAATTACTTACAAGAAACTTCAAGCTTTCGAGTAAGTTCTTCATTACTCTCTTTCTCTTGTTTGAATTCCATTTGGGTGGTTGCACTTCGTACTCGATCGACGTTACCGAATATTTACACGTTGCTTTGATCAATTTCTCATTCTGTTGTCTGATAACATTAAAAGGGTTTTGGTGTACATTTCTTCTGGGGCTGGGGCATATAATCTTCTTCAACTTGGTAGATGTTTTTTCTCAAGTTCCTTCAAAGGAAACACGAAGAGGTCCTACAGATATCTGGCTTGGGTTTCTTACTTGTTGGATCAGGTAAACTTTCTTCATACAAATGCTTTGGATATTATAAATTCGTTGTGATTTGCATATTTGAAAAGAGATCATCCTCTTATCTCTCCCTTCTCTCTTCCCATCTTTCACCTTAGTAAATTTCTATTCGTGATCATACTAAAAGAAAGTAAAACTTTCTTGGGCATATAGAGCATTTCTTCGTCAAAGCATTTAATTCGGAAGCAAAATACATAAACGTTTTTAAGATATTGTTGCATTTTCTTGTCCGTGAACAAATAACTCATTCATGGGATTTGGTCCTACAAATGACTCTTGGAAGTTTCACACTTACCTCTGATGTATATTTTCTCAATTATCATAAACTCTCTTAATGTTTTGATATGCTAAAAAATTTCTTCTATTGTTATGACAGTTCTTTTAAATCTCAACTTTTCCAATAAAACAAAAATGACATTTTCAAAAACTGATATGACAAATAGCATCATATTGGATGTTTTATAATATCATCATTCATAAGTTTGTTTGGAGATTTGGATTTGGTGGCCTTTTTTTCGTCTCTTCTGGCGACCTTTTGCTTGCCTTTGCTCATTAAATTGATATATTCATTGATAAAAAATGTAATTTTTAAAATAAAATATTTTACATAATTTTTCCATATAACATTTATATCTGTACACTTTTATAAAGTTGTCAAATTATATATATATATATATTTTATTTGTGATTACCAAAAGGCTAGTGATGATGAAAGAAAAATTCATGTTAATAATTACATAAATAAAAGGGAAATTATGTAGATAATGAATTCGTTCTTGTTTTTGAATTGTGAAATCTAGAGTTTAAACACTATTCATTAGCTATTATCAAATAATTTTATGAATGATGTCGTTATTATTTTATAATGATTTTTTTCTATAAAAAGTATTAAAAAAATTATTCTAAAATTTGAAGATTTTTATTATTAGTAAATATATTAATTTAATGAACGATAAAATTGTAAAATATTTTATATAATGTCATTTTTTATATCACTTATGTTCTGAGAGTAAAATAATAAATTTAATAAAAAAAGTTGAAATTTAATAAAATTATCGTAATAGTAGGGTTTTTAGATATTTTTAAATATCATGTTAGGATTCTCTTTTAAACTAAACTTTCACTTAAATAAACACAAATATGTTATTGGTGATTGATAAAAATAAAAAATAAAAAAAATAAATCTTAACTACTCATATCTAAATGCTAACATATGTAAGAAGATTTTTCAAAATTTAGATAAGTTTAACTTAAGAGAAAATCTTAATTCTTAATTCAAGGTGTTTTTGGTAGTTAAGAAAACAATATTAGAAGTAAATGGGAAACTAAAAAATATTAGAAGTAAATGGGAAACTCCACTGACCCTTTCTCTTTCTGCCATTTACATATTGGGAACAAGTTCATGTGCAGCTGCAGAAACTTTAATTATGAACTCACCACTTACTCGCTCGTCACTGTCCAGTAGAAAACTCGACAGACTTGAAATATAAAATGTAATGGGTTTCTAACAAATATTAAGCAAGGGTATTTAAATGATGTAATCAGTTTTAAGGAGAATTTTGATAACTTCAAAACTAAAAGAGTCTAGGTCTACGAAATTTCAGCCAAATTAAACGAAGAGCAACTAAATTTATAACCAGATAAAAGTTTAAGAGTTCTTCTCCTTTCTTTTTTAAATACTGTTTAAAACACTCTTTGAGTTTCAGTTTCAAGAGCTCTGGTACCATATTGATATATTTTACCAATTCAATCAACTTGTAGCCACTATGATTTTGTGCTAAAGTATGCATGCAACAAATATTCTTCTCCGAAATTAGAGTATTTGAGATTTTCTTCCCTAATAGTAAGTGTTCATTGTTATAGCTCTTTCTTAGGTTAAAAGAATCTTTAGTATTAAAAATATTTTTTTAATTTCTTTTTTTATAATTACAAATACAAAAAAAAAGAGAAAAGCTTCTGTATGATTAAAAGTAAAAAAGTTATTTTACCTTTATATATCAGTGGATCTAGAGATTTTTTTTAAAATTAAATGTTTATTATTAACTTAAAAAATTAATTTATTAAATAATGTTTCTTGTTTTAGACAGTGTCATGGATTTAAAAAACTAGTTTATCAAATGTGTTTTCACCCACTTTACTCAGATAAAATATTTACTCTAATATACACATAGGACGACTTAAACCTCAATACTTCAAAATAAAAAAATTCCTTTCACTTGTTACAAACATCATTTATATCTTCTTCTTTTTTTCTTTTCCTTATTTTTAGATTTATTATTCATGTTTGACAAGAAGGCCATATTCATGTATAGTTTTGAACTGCTAAATTACAGATGGTAGTTTACGCGACATTTTCGACCATCTCAGCAACAGTTGAAGAAGCAATTCTAGCAATAACAGGCATGAAAGAATTTCAGTGGATGAAATGGTGCAACAAGTTCACTAGATTTTGCTTCCAAGCGGGCGGAGGTGTGGCCTGTGGCTATGTCGCTTGTGTTTTAATGATTATAGTAACAGGCATCTCAGCCTTCAATTTGTTTAGGCTTTACTCACCTGTAAAATTTCTGCGTTTGAAGAACTCTTAATTTTTTTTTTTAACTAAGCTTTCTTTCTTTTGTAATTTCCTCCAAGAGTTTCGAAAGAATTGAATGAAAAACCGTACGAGATAAAAATCTCATACAATAAAAGTGATTTATCTGTCAACCTTTTCATTATCACCCCATATGATAATGGATTTTATCATATGCATTTTTTTTTCTTTTAAGCAATAAAATAAGTACGTCTGAAACAACATTAATTTAGAAGTAGAAGTTTAAACTCTCGAAAGAGTAGAAATAAATATCCTAAGAAGGTGAATAGATCTCAACTTAATTAGAGATGATAGCAGATCGAATTTATGACGGATATTTTAAATTCGTATTTATATTCGTTTTAAAAATAAAATATTATATAATTTTTAAATTTATTACGAGTTTAGAATTTTAATATCAAATTTACTTTAGTAAATACGTACTTATTATCAAATTCGCAACAAATTTTTTGTAAATTTTAAACAGGTTTTGATAATGAGTATATAACATTTAGTATTCATATTAGGAGTGAATGCTAAAAATGTGCAATGTTGTATGGCTAGTGTGCTTAGCACGTGTGCTAAGAGCGAACGCTAAAAGCATACAACGTTGTGCCCTTAGCGCTTAAAATGTGTGATGGAGCAAATACTAAAAGTACTCAATATTATACACTTAATGTGCTTAGCATGTGTGTTAAGTGCGTAAGTTAAGTGTGTAACATTGCACTCTTAACACTTAACATGCGTGATAGGAAAGCGCACAACACTTAACATGTATGTTAGAAGTGAATGTTAAAAGCGCACAACGTTAGACACATTAAGTGCACAACATTACACGCCTAGCGCTTAGCACGCGTCCTAAGAGTTCATACTAAGTATACAATATGTGTTCCTAACACGTATGCTAAGCGCGCTAAGCATGTAATACACAACGCATTACTTTTTTTTTATTAAAAAATTAAAAAAAAAATAGTATTCATGAATATTTGTTGTATGTATTTTTAAATTTTTTATTAAATTTATATTCATTCTAAATTTATTAAAAATTTTAATTTCGTATACTAAATTCATACTAAATTTACTTTAAACTTTACTAAATTATTTTTGGATCGGACAAATAATCTTATTATCTCTTAATTGATTCTATCTATATTTTTCAGTCCAGCCACAAGTGCACTAGAAGAATATTGTAGACTTTTTCCACAATCAGGCCTAATTATTTCTGTCGGTCATTGCAACCCATCAACCTGAGTATCGATGTTAATCCGGAAAAAGGAAAAAAAAAACCATTCTTTTCTTTGTTTTTGAGTTATGCTAAAGAAATCCATTCTGAGATTATAGTTGTTACTATGAAGAGGATTGAATATGAAGTCTCTAAATCTGATGAAGTTTCTACGAATATTGCTGCTGCCAAAGACGGTCTTCCATGGAAAACAGGAGAGTTATTTCGTAGGCCCAACCGCTGCGGTTGTGTGGTCAGTGTCACTGCAACCGACTAAATATATGAATTAATATGTGAGGCTTTCTAAGGATATATATTTTTTCACCATTTGGCCCAGCTTGTATTAAGCAACATTACCTAAAAAGTTGGTTTTGATTCCTGAACCCGTCAGAATTCACGATCCCATGGAATCGCAAAATCCACAAGTTGTTATCAACATTAAATGTCTCAACTACACTACTTATTGTATTCTTCAACAGCATAAATTTAGGTCTGGCTGTCCTCATATATATAAAAATGGGTATTAATACGGTCACTTTCTGAGGGTGTTATAAATTACATTTTAACGGTGATTTTAGTTTTAATTATATTATTATTTTTTTATTTAATTAAAAAATAAAAATATTTTCATAATTTTATTAGGTAATAATTAAATAATTTTAAAATATAAAAATATTTTTATTTTTTCAATTAAATAAAATAAATGATAGTATAATTAAAATTAAAAGTGCTATGAAAGTATAATTGGTGCCAATATCCCATATAAAATTTGCTATCTTAAGTTGTCAGCAGGTTTCCTTTCTCTCTTTCGTTTTATTTTTATTTTTATAATCTTAATCTATAAAAAGCGACAATTGAAAATGAATAAAAAAAATTACAAAATTAAACTAGTGGTTATCAGCTTCAGCTCCTGCCTCCTGAGTTCTGGGCAAACACAACTCGTACAAGGGGTGACGACATGTCGTTAAGCGAAATTAGGCATTCTCCCAGAGTTCTCCAATAATCGTCTGCTAATGAAGCTGAGAGCCAAATAAGTCAAGCAATTTTTTTTTTAGTTATTTGGTCTCCTAAGTCCTAAATGTATTTTCCATCTAATAACTGCTTATTCATAACAGGCAAAAATAATATGTTTTTATTATGAAAATTTATTAAATATTGAACTCTTGCCTAATGACTTCAGTTGTTGGATTGAACAGATTCGATAATAGAAAAAGAGTTGGTAGAGCATCAAAGTCTACAAATAAATATTTGCAACTACGATTGATTGAAGGCAAAGTCAATAGCTTGAATCACCAGAAAAAGAGGTCAGCGTAGAACACTGTTGGAATTTCTTAATACGTATGCCGTTAGGCCATAAGTATGCTGTTAGGCCAAAAGGATGCAGAGTGTGTTTAAAATCCATAAAGTTCTTAAAAGAACTTCTTTAAAAGGAAATCCTGTCATTCTCCATATCTTAATCAATCTTCGTTTTTACTTTGAATTGAAAATAATAGAAGGAACAAGGTTAAATTGAAGTCAGTATACGAATATCAAAAGATCAAGTGATAGGTCCTAATCAGAGTTGTGAAACAATTGAAATTCTCTTAGGGTGATAATTAGACTACCATGAATTTGGATAATATTTGACTTGTTTTCATTCAATTCAAAATACTCTTTAAATACTTTCATAGTAAAAAACTACCCCTTACAATTTAGTTACACGTAAATAAAATTTTGTCAATCCAACTATTAAACAAGTTTTACTTCTTCACGTTGTCTTCCATTGCCACTTCTTTAGGTTTCACGTTCACGCACGTTTGTTGCCCATGTACTCATGTCTCTGCCATGCACGTTAATAGCACAAGCATGCACAAAGTCTTCCATGCACGTTAACTTCCTAAGCATGCACAAATTCTAATTCTTTGCACTCCTCTTCCCTTCTCATCACACGTGCAACTTCTTTACAAATATTTTGGGTTCCTTACATGCCTTCGAATGGATCTCCTTAGCTTATCATCACCCCTCCTCTTTCAATGGAACCTTATCCCCAAGGTTCATATCCAAAAATTGTTCCTACAATCACAGCAGCAGTTGTGGCCCCTTGTACTTGTATCCTACTATGAATTTTTCATTGTAATGGAAGCACAGGCCTTGAGCTCAACGTCTCTATATTTTGCCCAAGACAGCCTCTTTACGACAGTAGTCAACTACTGAATGAATCGCCAGGGTGTAAACTGATAGCTTCCTTTAGTGTCTTAGGTTTGAACATTCGAATGCCTTCTGATATTTCATACTTGTCGTTCTTTGATATTCAAAGAATTGATCCATTCAGTTGAACCATTCTATTGGATCATCAATCGAATATCTACGGATATCTAGTTTGGAGATCTTGGAAGAACAACTTTTGCCGGCTCCATTCAATCCCCTTTCTATTTCCCTCCATGTTGCTAGATTGGCCAACGATGATCATTTTTATCATTTGGATGGATTTTAGGCAAGCAACAATTCAGATAACTTGCTAAAGATGGCTTCCATTCGGTTCACGCTCTCTTGGATTGCTCTTAGCCCTGCCTCTAAATTTTTAATTCTTTCCTTATTAATAGACATTATAATCATGCTATAATACCAATTGATAGGTCCCAATCAGAGTTATGAAACAATTAAAATTCTCTTAGGGTGCTATGATACCAATAGACCACCATGAGTTTAAATAATATTTGACTTGTCTTCATTGAATTCAAAATATCTTTAAATACATTCAAAGTAAACAAAAAAAAAACTACGCCCTAAAATTTAGTTACATGTAAACATATTATCAATCTACCAGTTAAACAAGTTTCACTTCTTCACATTGCCTTCCGCTGCCACTTCTTCAAGTTGCACATTCACATACATTTTTTAACCTTGTATTCACGTCTCTGCCATGCATGTTAATAGCACAAGCATGCACAAACTTTGCCATTCACGTTAATTTCCTAAGCATGCACAAATTCTACTTCTTTGCACGCTTCTTCTCTTATCATCACACATCTAAGTTCTTTACAAATATTTTAGGTTCCATACACTCCTTCGAATAGATCTCCTTAACCTATCACCAAGATACAAAATGAGGGTGATATGTTTTTTGTGCATTACTTCACAAATCACATTGACTAAATTATAAGCATGATGAAATAATAATTATGGACAACCAATGATTCGATCGCAAACAATTTATATATATGGTTGCAGGGTTGTTAGTGTATACTTTAAGAAACCCTAAGTGCCTTGCCGAAGTTTTCCTTACACGAAACCAAGAACAATAAAGGTCACACAATCAAAGAGATAAACAATCAAGCAACTAAAGAAAGTACACAATCAATGTATGTGGTTCGGCAAATTGCTTATGTCCATAGTAGTTCTAAGGATTCTAACTTCTTTTATTCCATTCTTTTGTACACAAAGAATCCTCATAAGAAATAAAAAGAATGCCCAAGAGCCTATCTCAAAGATCTATTTCAAAATATCTTGGGCACTAAAAGCACTCAAGTATAGCTTAAGCACTATATTCTCTCTCTTATTGATAATTTGATACTTAATAAATTATAAAAGGTTACAATGGTTTATATAGTATTAATACTAACTTTAGGAACCATAACCTAGTTAGAATAAGAATTCACACGCTATAAGAGTCTAAAACTAACTTAGGACACAATTTTACTCAAAACAGAGTTTTTCTAAATAGGCAATATTACAGTGTTCAATATACAACGATGGGGGTGATAACATGATTATGAAGCCAACGCTGTGCCATTCTGTGGCCAATGTTGCAGCATTAAACATACTAGAATCATCGCGACAGTGTTAAGATCCCATCGTCGCGGTGTTCATGCGTTAGGTTCCTTCTTGTGCTTTCACGTTCCTTTTAATCGACCCTTGTTCATCCATCCAACGTTTCATTAAACTAATCTAAACTCCTCTTTAATTTTCAGCTCAAAATTAAACTTATTCTTAATTTTGAATCAACAAATTCTAACAAACCCTCCGTGATTCACATCCTCCCTAAAAGGCTTTAACTAGGATCCATCCATTCTAATGCTCTATCACCTAGTAGTAACTCTAATTAAGCATATATCTAAACTTAACTCCTTTTGGGCTTGTGATCTCGATCTCCAAAGATACAAATACATCTTCATTTGGGTGGTCTTTGTACTATAATCTCCCATATTGCTCTTAACACCATCACAGTACTTCTGTGGTATAACCTTGCTAGTAACACCTTTTCCATGCATTCTCTTTGACTGCGATCACCATGGTGAGCAAATCTCCAATGCTGCCTTTTGGTGTACATTCCTTCAACAACCCATATTGAACTACTTATAGCATTGCCTTCAAGCACATATAGCCCTTATGCTTCTCACTCTCATTATTATTATAGATCCTTTTATTACTTTTATTATTCATTTTTCTACTCTAAATGAATACCCTTTTTAATCTAGCACTTTAAATGATATCAAATTCCTCCTAACTCTAAGAGTATGTCTTATGCCATGTAACTCTTTAATCTACCCATCATGCATCTTCACCTTAATACTACCAATCCCCTTAACTCTGTAAGTTATGTCATTCCCTATTAGTATTTTTCTTCCCTTAATGATTTTATAATTGGTAAATAAGGATTTTTTTTCGAACACATATAGTAACTACCACTAGAATCATCAGAAGCTATCAATGACTCTACAATTTTAAAGTCTTCATCACAGACTATTGCAGCTCTTTCACTATTCTTTACTTTTATTTTTAGGCAATCCATCTTCAAGTGTCGCTCTTTATTAAATAAAATTAGCACTCTTGGATCTATCCCATCGATTATTCTTACCATCTCCTCCTCTTGCAACTAAGCCAATTATACTACCAGATTTAGATAATTTCCCTAAATCTTTTGAATTCAATGAGGCTTTAACATCAATCCCGTTAAAGTCTTTATATCATACATGAGTGTATCCATAAAGAGCTCATAATTTAGAGGTAAAGAACACAACAAAATTATCTCTTTATCATCGTCCTTAATCTTGATGTCTATCGTCTCAAGATCAATGATAATTTTATTAAAGGAATCTATATGGTCTTTCATTAAAGTTCCCTTAACCATTGACAAATGATATAACTTCTTACAAATAATTCATTAGGGACTTCGTCATGTAAATGGTGTCAAGTTTCTTTTGAAGACCCAATGTTGTCTTCTCTTCAACCACTTTTCTCAGAACTTCATCACTTAATGATAGCATTATGGTACTATGAACCTTTTTTCTAAATGTCTTCTTTATCTGTCTCAGATCTAGATTTTCACCAGCTGTTATTTGAGTTTTCTCAAGGGTTGAATCTAACTCATGACTTACCACTAGAGCCATAACATTCACTTTCCATAAATTGAAGTTATTCTACCCATTGAACTTTCTACTTCATTCTTGTGATATGTATGGTTGAATAACATGTGCTTGGTAATTAACTTCAACCTTTTTTCATGGGCTGGGTGATCAGTGCTATAATAGCCTAGTATAAGCACACGCTATCGTATCAAGTAATATAGGAGTCAAGTCCAAATATTGTTCTTACAAGGACTATACGATCTAATTCTTCAATCAATTACTAAAATTATTTCTATTTAACTTTTATTTAGAGAAATCCAAAAATCTAGAACTTAATTAATTAATCTAATTCTATCAAATTAAACTAAATATAAGTAGCAAACAAATAAAGAGATAAATTCACCAATTGTTAATAATTTAGAATTTTGACTTATCCCCTAGTATTTCATTAGATTCATTAACTTTTTTAGTTAATCCCTTAATACAAATTGATTGGCTTAGACACTAATCTCATCATAAAGATTCTGTTGATGGTCAAGATAGAATGTAATGCATTACGATCAACTTGAGTTTAATGTCTTTCCTACATAGAACTCATAGTTGTTACCCTATAATCATGCATCAAACTATCATAGGCTAAATATATGAATTTCTCTATCAAGTTCATCGTGATTCCTCAATCATTCAAAATATTGACTAGATATAATAAAAACATTAATCTCAAATAGAATAAATAAATTATAATGTATTAAGTTTATTGTCATGCCCCAGACCCAAAAGATCTGACACACGACATAACTTACATTCATTCAATAATGTGCACTCATAAATAATATTGCATAAAATTTTAAACTTTAATTCAACACATGAATCCTTAGCAAGTTGCTAGTAAGTTCAACACTAAAATCAACCCATAACCTAAATTATAAACATTCATTTTAATTTTTTAGAATTATAACAATTGAATTATGACTGAAGCAATTAGTAAACCGAAGATACGCAGAGTTTTCTTAAAGATTAACACTCTACTACGTCACCAGTAGCAACTTTGTTACCGGAAGCCTAAAATATATTCATTGCAAATTCCTACTTAAAATCAACCCATGACCATACTTGGTGAAACATAAACTAAATACAACCACACCTAAAAAAATAACACATAAGTATTTATTCAATAGGGACAAATCAAATATCTTAAACTATGTGTCCACAAATGAAACACTTAACAACCTAACAACTTAGGGAACCCAAGGGATAGCAGAAGCACACATGTGCCTTATTTACTTAAAATCACCATAAACTATAATGAGTATAGAACTCAGTAAACATACTAATTTTTCATATATCAAAATACAAATACATATATGTACACAATACATGTGTATGATATGTTGTGATAAATCAAAATAAAAATCATAATCTTATCAAATCACATGTCAGGTAAGCTCTTACACATTCTTTCAAAATATATAATAGGAATACTATCACTCAATTATTACTTAGTAGGACTTCTATATCACATATCACATAATGAGTCAAATGTCACTCGTAGGTGACATACCGTATAAGAGAAATAGTACAAGTGAGCTTTAAATTACACATATATAATGCTCATGCCCAAAGGTAAGAGCCAAACCCTCACCTTGGTTATCGGTGAGTCCTCTCACATGCACCAATACACTACCACACGAATGTAATAACTCAATCTTCCTTTAGGTACCAATAAGATCCTCCTTACATACGAAACACATAACATATATCAATCCCGAAAGAAATGTCACAAATAAAGGCTCCACAAATCACATAAAGTGCATACTAAGTAAATAGTAAGTTCAAGCATTCTCAAAACAAAAAACGTATCTCATAGACATTTTCTACTTCAAAAGCTTTCTTTGTTAAACACATTTCATTTTGAAAGCTCACTTTCATAAACACATGTAAGTCCATGCTCAATGTCAATGCTCACATTCATAAACATATATCTTTCACATTTCATATAAAATATACTTTGGCATAATATAAACATATTTTTAAGTACATTTAAAAAATCATACATAGACAATTACTATATTTATTGTGATTTTAGTAAAAATCTAGTATACTTACCTCTTAGCGCTTTCGGGTACAATGCTTAATTCTCCTTAACCTATCAATGGAGATTAATCCTTTCATAAGCCTCAATATTCACACAAAATACTTTAAATAGCTTACAAAATTACAAATATTGCACTTATCACATCGAATTGGTCTAATTACTTGGTTTCTCAAAACCTGTCATTTTGACCACTTAACCTTAACAAAATTTTCTTATACATCAAATGATGTCCAATTGCTCCAAAATCAGAATATATCTTTCTTAACTCATATATCCTCCTTATGTATGAATATTATATCATAATTTCTACACAATCCATTCCATAAACACCATCAAATCCAAACTATTATCCTGACAGGATCAAGATATTTACTTAATAATATCTAATCTCCCAATTTTATAAAATTGTATACTAACTCAAAAATTACAAAACTACCACAGAATTACTCTTGACACATATCTCAATCCATGCTAAATATTTCACTTCAAAATCACTTCAAAAATATTTTAAAACTATTTTATTTTATAGTTTTAAAAATCTGTTAATCAAATACTGCAATGAGCTGACACTCTTCAGAAAATCATAATAATTAAACCACATTGATCTAAATTTTTAATTCTGAATATATTATATTAGACATATATACTTATCATATTCCATAAATTCGTAATTTGTTAAGATCATTCAGTAGATGAAAATTATTTGTCACTATATCATACTGTTAACACAAAATTTCTAGAATTTCAGGGTCATTTTGGTAAATTCACTACAAATTCAATTTCTAGAATTTTCAATCGATTCAAAAGCTCAACTGATTCTAGACATGTCTAATTTCATATATTTAAAATTCAATACCAGAATCAAAACACAATAATTTATAAAATTCCTGGATCAAGAGACTATCAAGTAGCAATTCTGTAATTCATCATGATTTATCAAGCTATTTACATAAATCATTATCAATTCTCACAATATCTTATGAAATCCACATCAAATCCTCAATTGTACATATTTCAAAAATCAAAACTTAAAAGAATTAACTAAATTAACACCAAAAAATTAAGAAATTGTTATAATATACCTCTTAAAGCTTAAATTCTAACTTTCTTCTTCTCTTTCTCTCCCCTTTCTTTCTCTCTCTCTCTCTTTTCTCACTCTAAAAGAGATGGCTTGACCAAAATGAGTGAATTAGGATTTCAAATGTATATTTTTATACTAAGAGGCTAATAAACCCAATACTTTCAAAGTATTACAATTTGATCTCTAAAATAAATCTAAAGTTTTGCAAATAAATCCAATACTAATAGTATGTCCTTAACCTATACAAACACTACTAATAATAATACGTAAATCAAGTATCACCCATATACAAATAAAATATGTATATTTATATATATATAAATACTTATTCTTACCGGTTATGGATAAGTGGTTACTATATTCATAAACTAATAATCGATGAAATCCAATTATATACTAAATTCAAAAGTTTAACTTTAGAGATAAAAACTTATGTCATTGTGAAATAAAGAATTCTAGAGCTTATCAAGAATAACATCATAAAAATTACAAAAAAATTAGAAAGATAAGGAATTGAAGAGATAAAACCAACTTTTTTCACAATTTTTAATCTTTTAGTCTTCTTGATCCTCCAAACATTGTTCTTTCTCTATCTTATTCTCTAACCTTTTTTCTTTTTTTATTTTTGAATTAGGATTTTTGATCTTTTATTTAAAAGTTTATGTCTTCAATTTAGGGTAAAAATCAAATATAAGTCAGATTAGAATTATTGTTTATGAGTTATTGTTCGTGTGCACTGTTCATGACTACTATTTACGTAGTGTCGTGGTGCTAGATTCTTGTTGCTGGGGTGTTGCACACACTGTTTTGAGTGCTGTTTCTTGGCAGTACAGCCTTAATACTATAGCAAATTACTATAACTTATTATTGTAGCAATTTACTGTAGTAATATACTGCAATTTAATATTTTTGGCTTATTTTCATTGGATTTTTCTCCCTATTTGTTCTTAACTCTATACCTACAAAATAACAATAAAACACATAAAAAAGTCAAATAATTTTAATTTTAACGAATAAATATTAAGTTTGAAAGATGAAAATATTAGATCTAATTAGCCCCTATCACCAAGCACTTGCCATTAACAAAAAAGACTAATTTGTTAAATAATGCTACATACCTGCCCATATATACTTAAGATTTACCCAATTTTATTTGATGTTGGACATGACATTCTCCCTCACCCAATCATGTGATGCTTTTGTTATGGTCTATTCTAAACTTAAGAGTCAACCTGCCCAAATTGCTTATCCCTCTGGAATAAGGGACCCATTACCCACTTGAAAATCTCTATTGAAACAAAAAGACAAGATTTTAAAGGCCGACTTATTATCCATCCCTCTGGAAGCATGAGGAATTAACCTCTACGTGGCAATCTCCATTAGGTTTGAAGGCCTATAGGTGAATAAGAATTTGAGTTTGCACGGATACCACTTATCACAGACCAGACACTTGCCATTAACCCAAAATATTAGCCCGTTAGATAATGCTATCTACCTGTCTATATATAACCAAGATCCATCTAATTTTTATTCGATTTGGGACATGACATTCTCCCCCACCCAACTTATCAACCAACTTAGCCAATATTACCTATCACTTAGGGACATGAGGACTACTACATATGTAGCAATCTCTATTAGGGCTCAAGACATGCCCATTTAGCCTATAATATCCATCCTTTTAAAGACACAGAGGACCTATATCTACGTTAGGAAAATTTTGGGAGCTCACATGAGAATAAGATTTTAGATTTACTGTGATACCATTTGTCATGGTCTAAACGCTTATCATTGACCCAAAAGACTAGCTTGTTAGATAATGCTATTTACCTGCCTATAGATCTACCCAATTTTTATTCAATATGGGACATGATACTTTGTTCTGATACTAGTATATTGTAAGATTTTTAACCTGCACTTTAAAAAACCATAAACGCCTTATAGAAGTTTCCCTCAAAGCAATCGAGAATAATAAAGATCACACAATCAAAGAGATGAATGATGAAATAACCAAAGAAAGAACAAAATCAAGCAATATACATTGTTCGGTCAACCGCCTATGTCCAAATGGATGTGAGGATCATAACTTCTTTTATTTTGCTCTCTTGTGTATAAAGTATTGGTGTTGTGTACGTGTGTACTATGCAATAGGTGAATGTATGTATTTACACAATTTAAAAAATAGCATATCACATATGCAACACAGCAAAATTAATACACATTAAAATAATCACATTATACTAATGAGATTAGGGGACTCACCATTGAAGCGTGTTTTAAATAATTTTAGTTAGAGACATGGTAAGCTTTCTCAAGCTAGAATGATAGCTTTCTGTTCTCATCAAAATATTTAATTTAAAGCAACTCTTACTTCTTAATCTCTCAGGACTTAACTATTTTAATTTACTTACACTTTTTTTCTTTCAATTTTCTCTCACTTTACAAATGAAAAGAGGCAAGCCATCTATAACATCATTTACTGCCCATTCAACCAATTATAGGCTAATTGGTGGCAATATGCTAAATATAAAATAGTCGAATAAAAGCTAAATTAATGGCCATTAGCTTTGTCAATTACCACCATCACCTACATAAAGAAAAATATGACAAATCATGACAAATCCTTATCCTTACAAATTATTGGCAACACATGCTTAGAAAAAGGTTGACAAATTAATTGTTTCATAAGCTTATAAATCGTTGCCACCTATTACTATATATCAAATGAGTGGCCAAATTTTATTGTTGCCAAGATGAACTTTGGCTTAAAAGAAAAAAAAGTTCAGTAGCACTTGTTTATTTTTAATATAAGCTATTCATTTAGCCAACGGAAACAAGCCACCAATTTGTTTCATTTAGCCAACGAAAACAAGCCGCCAATTTGTTTCATTTACTTTTGATCAAATTCAAAACAGGTTAGTTGAATATTATTTATAAGTAATGAAACTACAATTATTTCATTATTATATTTATCAAAGTCCAATTTAGTGCTCATACAAATTATTGGCACAATTTGAGGTATAAACATAGTAGATTAAAGTGTCAAGTTTCACTTGGCATGATCATAGGTTTAACAATTAAACCTTAGCTATTCCTCGAAAGATCCTGAAATAAATAAATGTCAATTCATTTAATTTTAATAAAATAACAATTATTTTATTTAAATGGTAGCTATATCCACCAATGCCAAATTTAGTACCCATACAAAATATTAGTACAATTTGAGACATACACTAAGTAGATAAAAGTGTCAAGTCTCACTTGACATAATCTTAGGTTTAACATTTAAAGCATAGCTACTTCTCGAGAGACTCTAAAATAAATTCATATTTTCTATAAAAAATTCGGATTAAACAATTTGATCCAGTGTACTACCTATGTGCTAAACAAGTATACTTCATATAGTAAGACTCCTTAGATTCACACTCATTTTGTCTCACGAAATATTTTCGTAAATCCATAACCGATGCCCCCCTCTCTCCCTTCACACACACACACACACACATGTTATGGATAATACAAAATAGTAAGTTAAACGATACAAGTTGAGGTTAATCCATATTCGTACAATCCTTCCATCATTAATATCCTGAAAAAAGTGGAGACATAGATCATTACCATCAAGTCTCCTATTGCTCAACCATACACTTATCTCATCGATTCATATTCTGATAAATAATTTTCATAAACTCTTTTATGATATTATTTATACCACGAGAAACTCTTTCCTGAGTATAAATACTTATAGTCATAAGACTTCTTAGAATACAACTTTAGACTCTCTGGATATTTAACTCACTTATATAAGTTGACAGATCTCATATCTGCACACACTGGACTCCACAAACATCGGATCATACCCAGCGACATACAGAGATCAGACCATAAAAGGTTTCTGACATATGTAGAGCCTAAGTATGGTGGATCACTCTAAAGCCAACCGTGGTGTTCAGGTCAAAGGACCACGAATATTACTAAACTTGAAAAGACCCTCAACTGACGAATTTATGCGATATTCATTGGAGGTTTTCATTAAGTCTTATTCAGTATCTAATCCTCACTGAATATCTGTATATCTATACGATCTTCTACTAAGCTCATAGTGTGCTAAGATTAATCATCTGGATAATTCAGATATAGATATACACTTATCTATATTAATCGGCTCCACTTGATAGACCCTGCATCAATAGAAATAGATCAGGAACTTATAATTCGTGAATATACTTACAAAATGACATTTCCTAATAACGCTTGCAACCTTTTGCAATTATGTTATTGTTAGTATATTTTAAAATCTTTGTCCCATTTCAGATAAATTTCTAACTTCTTAGACCTGATCTAAATCTCTTCGGATTTATATAATATCTAAAATGTTACAAGCATCTTACCTTATAAGAAATAATTAGCGATTTAAAAAAATATTTATCTATTACAAACGTATGAAAATACAATATTCATACAAAACTGGGATGGCACATGAGCACAAATCCTAACAACTCTCACTTGCTCTAGTGTCATTCGTAGTGGTATCTAATACCTAATGACTATACGTGTTTTTAAATACCTTTGGAGTTAAGGCTTTAGCGAGTGGTCCGCTACATTATTTATAGAATTAACTCTATAAAATACAATATCTATTAAGCAAATAGATGTTATAGATTTTCTATCATCCGGAACCTTATTTAAAACTATTCCAACTTATGGTGGCATCATTGAGAATAAACACATATCCAGATATAGAGTTTCTATCATCTGGATTAGACTAGAAGTCTAAGTCAATGTACCTCTTACCTATAAGATATTTTTTCCATATATAATAAACTTATCCTTTCTACCCTTAAGGTATTTAAAGACATGTTTGACTGCCATCCAATAAGTATCACTTGGATTAGACTGGTATCGACTCATAACACTTACAGTCATACTGATATCAGATCTCATATATATCATGACATATATCAAGCTTCCAACAGTTGATGCATAAGGAATATTAGACTTTCTAAACCTTTCATCTTCCCTCTAAGGACACATCTTTCTCAAAAGATGAATACTATATCTAAAAGGTACTCTATCTTACAGTGATTAAAACTATATATTTTTTTGAAAAAACAAATTGTATCTTTGCAAGACACTATCAATATACGAAGATTGAGAGAGTCATATCAGCCTCCTAGCTCTATCTCTATAAAGTCTTATACCTAGTATATAGGAAGCCTTTCCCAAATCTTTCATGGAAAAATTCTTACTGAGGTAACTTTTTACTAACTGTAATATACCGATATCATTCTCAATGATCAGTATGTCATGCCATAAAGAACTAAGAAAACAACCATACTTCCACTAACTTTTTTATACACAAATGCCTCATCTTCATTTTTAATAAAACCAAACTATTTGATTACCTTATCAAACCGAAGATTTCAGCTTCGAAAAGCCCGCTTAAGTCCATAAATGGACTTCTTCAATTTGCATACAAGACCAGAAGAAAGGCTGGATAGAAAACCTTCAGGCTATTTTATAAATATCTCTTCCTCGAGCTATCCATTTAGGAACGCCGTCTTTACATCCATCTACTAAATTTCAAAGTCATAGTATATAGCAATTGTTAATAATATCCTTATTGACTTAAGCATCACAACTGGTGCAAAGATTTCTTCAAAATCGATCCCTGATAGTTGAGTATAACGTTTTACTACCAGATGGGCCTTGAAGATCTCTACCTTTCCATCAGACCCACGCTTTTGCTTATCAACCCATTTACAATTGATAGGAACTACTTTTTCAGCAAGCTCAACCAAGTCCCAGACTTAGTTTTGATGCATAGAGTCAATTTTGAATTTTATGGCATCTTGCCATTTTGTCGAATAGATATTTAATATTTCCTTTCTGTAGGTTAAAGAATCATTTTCTTCCACTAAGAAAACCTCAAAGGTACCTTTAGGCATCATACTATACCTTTCAAGTTGCCTCGATATCCTTTGTGACCTACGTAGAGGGTGTGTAAAAGGTAATTTGCTCGATTGAGCCTGTGGTTCCATCTGTGGTGCATTCTAATTAACTTTATCAAGATCAATCTTTCTACAATCTCTACGATCTATGAGAAACTATTTTTCTAAGAAAGTGGTATTTTAGACAACGAATACATTTTGTTCCTCGGGATCATAAAACTAGTATCTCATTAAGATCATAGGATAACCAATGAATCGATACTTGTACCCCCTAGGTGCAAGTTTATCATGTTGTGTAACTTTTATATAAGCAGGACAGCCCTAAATCTTAAAATGTTTACGACTCATATTCCTTCCAATCCATATCTCATAAGAAGTGCAGGGAACGACTTTAGATGAAACTCTGTTCAATATATGAGCAGCTGTTTGTAAAGGATAGTCCTAAAGATATTCATGGAGATCGATAAAGCTCATCATTTATTGGACCATATCTAATAGAGTCTAATTCCTAATCTCTGAAACACCATTGTGCTGTGAAGTAGCTGGAGGACTATACTGAGCGAAAATTTCATTCTCCTTTAAATAATTGAGAAATTCAATGCTTATGTATTCTCTGTCTTGATCTGATTCAAGGTATTTGACATACATACCTGTTTGTTTCTCTACTTTAAGTCTAAATTCTTTGAACTTTTCAAAGGTTTTAACTTGTGTCTCATAAGAAACACATAACCATATCATGACAAATCATTGATGAAGGTTACTAAGTATTGAAATCTACCTATAGCAGCGTGATTCATTGGGCCACATACATCACTATGTATCAGTTTCAATAAACTAGTGGCGTGGTTTCCAACACCAGTAAAAAGAGATTTGATCATTTTTCTTTGAATATATAATTCATAGACTAAATAAGGTTCTATGGTTAAATTAAGTATTCGACTATCCTTAACTAGACGGGATAAATGTCTAATGCTTATATGACCAAATCTTATATGCCACAATTCTGTTTCATTTAAAGTTCCTAAACTACTAGTTATGTTTACCTGTACATTCATGACATTTTGTGTTGTATTCAAAATATAATAACCATTAATTAATTGAAAATCAGCTATCAAAATATTATGCATATCATATAAACAAAGGAACGATTCCATATATACATATGATAACCCTCACTATAAAGCATAGGAAGTGATACTATTTGTCTTATAATACTAGGTACAAAAAGATAATTATACAACAATATAGTTCTATTACATGAGAGATATAAATCAAAATGTCCCATAACCTCGACTTGAAGGAAATTTCTATTTCCAACACAAAGCTAAATCTCTCTCGGCTATAATAGTTTAACTTCCCTTAGACCCTGCAACATATTGCAAATGTAAAAAAGAGAAGTAGTATCCAATACCCAATCAGAATTAGCATCATATGCTAAAGAAATGTCAATAATAGGTGAACATATACCTGAGGGATTCTTCTTAACTAAGGCAAGGTATCTCTAAAAATTTCTCTTCTAGTGTCCTTCCTTGCCACAGTGAAAATATTTTCTTTTTTCTTTATTTTGTGGTTTGGATATGGGTCACCTTTAAAGACATATCCTGAGTATCTGCCTCATCTTTTTCTTCATTTCTTTAGGCTTCTTAGAAGCCCTAGGAGTAAAAGATGAAGCACCATAAACAAAGAAGGACGATCCTACTTTGTTCATGTCTTCTTCTATTTTCAATATATTATGACGTTTAGCATGAGATGGGGTTATTCCTTGCATATAAAAATTCATTATGAACTGTCTAAAAGACACCAAAAATAATAATTATTTTATTTAAATAGTAGTTGTATCCACCAATACCAAATTTAGTACTCATATAAATTATTGGCACAATTTGAGGTATACACTAAGTAGATAAAAGTGTCAAGTCTCACTTGGTACAATCTTAAGTTTAAGAATTAAATCTTAGCTACTTCCCGAGAGACCCTGAGATAAATTCATATTTTTTAAAAACTTTCCGAATTGAACAATTCAAGCCAGTTCGTTACCATGTGCTCAATGAGTACACTTCATATAGTGAGACGTTCTAGGTTTACACTCATTTTATCTCATGAAATATTTGCGTAAGTCTATAACCAATGCCCACTACACACACATATTATAAATAATACAAAATAGCGAGTTAAACTATTCAAGTTGAGGTTAATCCATATTCGTACAATCCTTCTGTCATTAATATCCTAAAAAAGTGGAGACATAGATCATCACCATCAAGTCTCCTATTGCTCAACCATACACTTATCTTTTCGATTCGTATTGGATAAACAATATTTGTAAACTCTTTTACAACATTATTTATACCACGAGAAACTTTTTCTTGGGTATAAATACTTATGGCCATAAGACTTCCTAGAATACAACCGTAGACATTTGGATATTTAACTCACTCATATGAGCTGACGAATTTCATGTCTACATACACCGAACTCTACAAGCATCGGATCATACCCAGCGACATGCAACGATCAGAGCATAAAAGGTTTCCGACATGTGTGGAATCTAAGTATGGTGGATTACTATAAAGCCCACCGTGGTGTTCAGGTCAAAGGACCACGAATACTACTAAACTCGATAAGACCCTCAACTAAAAGATTTATGAGATATCTATTGGAGGTTTTCATTGAGTCTTGTTCAGTATCCAATCCTTATTGAATACATGTATATCTATACGAGCTTCTACTAAGCTCATGGTATGCTAAGATTAACTATCTGGGCAATTTAGATATAGATGTACACTTATCTATATTAATTGATTTCACTCAACAGACCCTACGTTGGTAGAAATAGATCAAAAACTTATAATTCAATAATATACTTAACAAATGACATTTTCTAGCAACATTTACAACCTTTTGCAACTATGTTATTGTTACTATATTTTAAGGACTTTGTCTTATTTTAAAGAACCCCCATAAAAGATGCAAGAAAAACCTAAACAGTTCAGAACTCTCAAGGATCTATACCATACTATCCTATACATTCAAAGCACTTAAGTATGACATATGTTCTCTATTCTCTTTCTCTCTCTCATTAATGATTTGATACTTAATGAATTATAAGGGTTATAAGAATTTATATAATGTTAATACTGACCTTAGAAACCTTAAATTTAGTTGGAATAAAAGTTCACATGTTATAGAAGTCTAAAACCAACTTTAGGATGCAATTATACCTAAAAATAGAGTTTTTTTTCGAATAAGCAACGCTATGGCATTCAATAGCCAAAACTAGTATTAAAGTATCAAAATCCACCCATCGTATACATCACTATGTATTAGTTTTAATAAATCAGTGGCATAATGTCCAACATTATTGAATAGAGATTTAGTCATTTTTTTCTTGAATACAAGATTCATAAACTGAGTAAGGTTTTATGGTCAAATCAAGTATCCGATCATCCTTAACCAGACGGGTTAGGCATCTCACACTTATATGGCCCAATATCATGTCCCACAATTCAGTATCATTTAAAGCTTGTGCACTATTACTAGTGTTATCTTATACATTCATGACATTTCTCGTTATATCCAAAATATAATGCCCATTAATTAATTAACACTCAGCTAATAAAATATCAAACATATCATATAAATATAAAGAACAGTTCTTAATATACATATGATACACGTCACTATCAAGTACAGGAAGAGAAATAATTTGTTTGATCATAGCAGGCACAAAATTAATAGTTATAAAGTACAACAATTTTATTATAAGGGAGAATTAAATCATAATGTCCTACAGCCTCGACTCATAGGAGATTACAATTTCCTACTCGAAGTTGTACTATTTACCCTGCAATATATTATAGATGTGAGAAGGACTTACGATATCTAATACCCAACCAATACTAGCATCAAATGCTAAAGAAATGTCAATAATGAGAAAGATAATACCTGAGGGAGTCTTTTTCACAATGGAAAGGTATTTGGGGCAGTTACTTTTTCAGTGCCCATTATCACCGCAATGAAAGCATTTGTCTTTTACTTTTGGTTTCTCCAATAGTTTGAATATCTGTTGCTGCTAAGAATCCATCTTGGGTGTGTGTCTCACCTTTCTTTTCTTCTTCCCTTTGGACTTCCCAGAAGTCCTCAGGGTCGAAGATGAAGTACCATGAATAAGGAAGGCCGAGCCTCCTTTGTGCATGTTCTCATCTGCTATCTTCAGCATATTGTGAATATCAACATAAGTAGAGGTCATTCCTTGCATATTAAAGTTTATGATGAACTGTACAAATGATTCAGGCAGAGACTGGAGAATCAAACTGTTCTTTAGGTGATTGCTCAAAGAGATATCCATGGACTTAAGCATCTTGATAATTATATCATCTTAAGAACATTTGGACTCACTGGACTGCCCTCAAAGAGCTTTACCTGAAACAATGCTTTAGTGACCCTATAGTTCTCAATTTGGGGTCGGTTACCAAAGAGCTCCTTAAGATGGAGCATAATGCTGCTGGCATTGTCCATGCATACATGCTCCATCTGCAGCTTAGTAGACATTGAGGCAAGGATGTACAATTTAATGTTTAAATTATCATCCAACCATTTTTTATATGTCACATTTTCTTCCTCGGTGGCATTCTCATAAACACTTCTAGGCATCTTTTGGTCAATAACATATCCCAGTCTTTCTGAATCTAGAACAATTCTAAGATTCATGTATCAGTAAGAGAAATTCTCGGCAGCTTTGAGTTGGTATGTATCCAATATACGCACCAAGGGATTTAAAGATGTCATCCTAGTTTACACAAGTTAAATAAAATAATATTATGAGATGCTAGCGAAAATTATTATTAACTCACTAATAATACATTTTAAATTATGGGTATAAAATTTATACATTTTCTAGCAATGCTTACAACCTTTTGCAACTATGTTATTATTACTATATTTTCAAGCCTTTGTCCTATTTTAAAGAACCCCATAAGAGATGTAAGAAAAACCCAAATAGTTTAGAGCTCTCTAAGATCTATACCATAATATCATGTGCGTTCAAAGCACTCAAGTATGACCTATGTTCTCTATTCTCTCTCTTTCTCTCATTAATGATTTGATGCTTAATGAATTATAAGGGTTACAAGAATTTATATAATGTTAATACTAACTTTAGAAACCTTAAACTTAGTTAGAATAAGAGTTCACATATTATAAGAGTCTAAAACTGACTTTAGGATGCAATTATACCTAAAAATAAAGTTTTTCTGAATAGGCAACACTGTGACATTTAATATCCAAAACGGGACAGTAATGCAATTATCGGACAAATGTTGCAACGTTGACCATGTGAATGATTTTAAACCTAGGGTGCATGCATGTGAGTTTGTGTCTATCATTCAAATACAGTATATGTATCACATACATACATGAGCAGCGAATGAGCGGAATACAAATTTTATAATGATAAACACAAATAAACTTTACATGTTATCTCATAAATATAAAATAAATCAAGATTAAGAAATAGTACCTTATCAAGCCTTTGGTATTTGATTGAACCGGAGTACCTGCCTTTGAAGCAACCCATTCACAATTCTAATTCCTCAACATGGTAGGGCTTCCATGTTGAGGAAGCTAGAATAGCAGTTTTTCCAACAAAGGATTCAACTCTTGAATCCTTATTTCTACCTTATAGTATGGGTGACTAAAAATGGAATGAAAAATGGAAGATGTGTTTTTGCTCTCAACACTTGAGAGAATTTTCTAACACTTAACCTTTCAAAATTCTCTCTACAATTCTTTCAACAATTGAGCAACATATTGCTCTTTCATTTGTTTATTATTTTCTTTCATTTTCTCACCTAATGACATTAATTATATTTACCATTAGTGTTTTGTTTATTATTATCTTTTATTTTCTCACCTAATGACATCCATTCTGTTTATCATTAGCTTTTATTTATTATTATTTACAATAAACCAAATAAAAATAAAATAAAATAAAAAATCATTTAAATAAACTTGGCCTTAATTTAGACCAAATAAGAAAACACTTTCGCATTATTAAGAAACATCTTAAGACCTACTATTAACAAATGCCACCCATTTATACTTATCATATCATTTAATAAATATTAAACAAATAATTTAATCATATTAAATCATGGTAGAAATACATGCCAATTTAAATAAAAAATTAATTGTTTGATTTGAATTTAAATAATAATATCATATATTATTATTATTATTTTATTTAATAAATATTTTAATGAATAAAATAATGATATTATTTGTCCAACAAATAAGTCATTTTAATAATTTCTAAATCAAACAATAATTGGCCCACATGTGCCATGTGTCAACATCTCATTGGTCAACAACTAATTATTAACTAATTGATCTACTTAACTCTTAAGTCTTGACACGTGCACGACAGAAGGAAAACCAAAGTAAATGACTGGTTTGTTAGAATTTTCTAGATCGAACTATTCAATTCAGTACACTGCCCCAGTGCACAACGAGTACACTCTACTCCCGATTTGTCAAACAGAACTATTCTGTGAGTCTGAGATCGATGCCCTACACACACATCGCAGATATTACAAATCAGTGCAGTCGACCATACAAGTTGAGGTCATAGCGCATACATATAATCCTTTTGCCAATCATATCCTGGAAGAGCAGGGATATAAATCGCTACTATCAACTCCCTATATGTTCATCCGTGAACTTATCTCCAGGCACGTATCTTAACAAACAATATATGCAAACAATTTATAATATTGTTTAACCCTGTAGGAAAGTCTATTCCTAGGTTCGATGCTTATAGCCATAAAACTTTTTAAGATACAGTCTCTGAGCATCCAAATATATAACTCATCTATGTGAGCTGACGGATTCCATATCTGTGCACACTAGACTCCATAAGCATCGGACTATACCCAGCGATCACACCATGAAAAGTTTGTGACATACGTGAAACCAAAGTATGATGGATCACTTACAAGTCTACTATGGTACTCAGGTCAAAGGACCACGTATACTACTCAACTCGAGAGGACCTTCCATTAACGACTTCATGGGATGTCTATTGGGGTCCTCGTTGAGTCTATTCAGTATTTAGTCTTAACTGAATACTTGTATGCTATACGAACTTCCAATAAGCCCATGGTTGGCTAAGAACAACCATCTAAACCATCTAGGTATAGTATACACTGGTCTATATAAAAGAATTCTACCGTCAGACCTGCATCGGTGAGTTAAAATTAGGAGCATATAATTTGATAATAAACTTGCATAATAACATTTCTTAGCACCTATTGCAATTCTTGCAACTATGTTATTACTAATATATTCTCAAGTCTTTGTACTGTCACAGACAAGATTCTAACACTTAAACTTTACTGATTAATATAACATGCTAACCCTTTATCATTTATAGTTTTTAGTGATATTAACTCTTAACATTGATCTAAACTTCTTTAGACCAAATCTGAACTTTTTCAGATCATATAATGTCTGTAGCGTCATAAACATTAAACCATTTAATAATACTAATTAGCGATTTAACAAATAATGAACTAGATAAATATTATAAAATAAAATATTCATACAATAATGGGATGGCACGTGAGCACAAATCCCAATAGACCATACTGGAATCATCATCATGTTGTTGAGATCCCATCGTTTCGATGTTCATATGTTAGGTTCTCTCTTGTGCTTTCATTTTCCTTACATTTGAATTTTATTTTTTACCCTTGCTTATCTATCCAACGTGTCCTTGACATCATCTTAAATCATTTTGAGTGTTCAACTCAAATTAAACCTGTTCTTAATTTTGAATCACCAAATTCCAACATATATATATATATATATATATATATATATATATTAATATACATCAATATACTTTGGAAATGTTAAAAAAAAAACACTCAAAATATTTTTATATCATTTTCATATGCCAAATTAACAACTAAGATCATATATAGAAAAACGACATTGAAAAGTTATCTCATCGAACATCTCTCATGAAGCTTTTCAGAGTTTTATTTTAAAAAGTAAGTGTTTGTCCTATAAAATAGCTTTTTAACAGCGCACATCACAGTGTCTTTTTAAAGAGCATCTATAAACAATTAACAAGGTTTAGATTTAGATCTATTATGCCAAGTAACTAAATCCACTAACCCATAGTCCCATAAACAGGTTGCATTAGCTATGAAGAGGTAAAAATAGATTAAATTTTGAATTCTATTCAGATTTTTATTAATAAATTATTATTTTGTATGAAAAAAGATTTTTCCACCAATGGAGGAATTTATTTCAATTTTTCTTCCTTGATTGATGATGCTGGAATATATTATGATTTCTAATTAATTTCTATTTAATTAGATTTATAATTTGATAAGGATTGAAATTTATACATTCATAATTCAATATGGATTAGGATTTCTGCTATTATAAATAAGGTATGCTCAATTAGTTATGCATTTATTCAAAAAATAAGTATTAAATCAGAGAGCGCTTAAAACTTTCAATTTAGAGAATTCAAGAATAAATTCACTAGTCAGTTCATTGTGCATAGAATACGCAATTTATATAGTTCATTATAGATTAAAAATTGAATAAAAAAAATCACAAAATGCATAAATCCTTTTGTTTGAAATATTCTCATACACATCACTTACTTTTTTAGTATGAACTAACTTAAGCATTAGCATATTTTTTCTTTCTTGCAGTAAGACAATACTTGTCCCACAAATTAAAGCACAAATCGAAAAAATTAAAGTAACACATAATTTTCTATAAAGTTCTAACGTGAGAGCTTTTAATAAGAAATACATACTTTAAAATCATTGCTTTAGCATTGATCATAAAGGGATAAATAAATAAAATAAAATAAAATTTTATTGTTTAAATACAACTAATTAAAGACTTTTTTTTATAAAAAAAAAGCGATTAATTAAATAGTTTAATAATAAAAAATTTATAATATATATTCTTTCAGACATTTTAAATTCAAATCTCGCTGCTTTATGTCAATCATTAACAGCCCACCTTCTCTGGCCCTAAAGGAAAAAGGCCAGGTTTCAGTATGGGCCCTTAAAACCTAATGACCTTTAGGCTTGTCTATGGTTCTAAGAATATAACCCATCTCGATCTGGTCGGGTCAAAGTTTATGTAAGAAAGATACATTCTAACGTGGTACTTTAATTTATGTGCACGCTGCATGCATGCATGAGTTTATTACTAAGAAAGTAAAATGAAATAAATAAAAAGGACAAGCTGTAGGTGAAAAAAAAAAGAAAATAAAATGAATAAAAAAATATAAAGTTGGAATATATTTACGTACTTTGTTCTATTGGAAATCACTTTACAAGCACCATCAATTAGAATAATGTACGAGGATAGAGATAAAAGGATCAGAAAGAAAATGAAATATGACGGCATACAAGAAATGCCGTGAATAGATTTATAAATAAAAAAATGCACACACGTATTGTTATAAAAACAAAAAATAAAAAGATCTTGATTGTAATTGAAGGTAATATAATATAATCAATGAAAATAAAGAAGTAGCAACGTTCTTTTACATGATTGTGGCATAAATACGAAAATGTTTATTATACATTGAAGGTAATATAATTATTGATGTTATAGTACATATGTGTATTTTCATTGATTGTAATTGTTGATCGGATAAAATGATTTTTTGGGTTAATGGTCTTTAAATTTGTTTGTTAGTAAAAATTAGTACTCGTACTTTGTCTTAGTTAGATTTATATGAGAAAGTTTGGGTCTTTTTTATTAGTTGGCTACAATAAAACTTGTAAAATATAATCCCAACTATTGTAATAGTTTTACTAGAACGAGTTTAAGACTCTTCAATATTTAAGTTAAAAAAAGTTTTTATAATAGAAGAATAAATTAAAAAAGCTCAAAAATTAAAAATAAAAAAACCTTTTTTTTTTCTGTGTCTAGCTCTTCTATTTCTTGAGCATTATTTAAGGTATCAATTGAGTATTTTTCATCATTCTTTATTTTTGTGTCATTCTCTTCTTTTTATAGTACTGATTTTTAGAGGATTTTTTAAGTATTCTCTTTTTGTTGTACTTATGTCACACATCAAATATTTTTCTGTAGATCTGTTATGTGAGATTTAATACACGTGGGTGTATGCATATGTAATTGTATCTATTGCCTAATATACGTATCTTATACATATAATACACGACAAAAGCGTGAAATTAAACAATAAACATAATAAATCAAATATATTAATCGCATTAATATATCAGAAAAGTTAAAGAACTCACCACAACGTGTAACGTTATATACGTATTTTCTTAGAGTTCGCATGGAGACCAACTCGTGTGCAGTTCTAGTCACCAACTCGGTGGGCTTGGTAAACTAGAACAGCAGCCCGATATCCAGCACAGGATTAACTCTTAATTCCCAAAATAACGGAGTGTGTGTTTTCATCCTTTTCTCCACAAGGATAAGAAATTGAGTATGAAGCAATTCATAATTGATTCCATGGCAGCATAGGAAAATAAAAAAATTTCAATTTTTCTATTTTTTTTTTCTTCTTCTTTTTTTTCTTCTTTTCCATTTCTTTCTTTCTTCTCTCGGCCAAATGGCCAAAATGGCCAAAATTGCACACCACCCTATTTCTCTCTCTCTCTCTATATATATATAATAAAATAATAAAATAATAATATATAATATAATATAACAAAATAGATATTTTAATTATTTAACTATTAAATAATCAGTGAGAAATGACTATTTTGCTTCTCATAAATAGTTACCAAGTTTTTTTCTTAGTGGATCCCACCAAATCTCACACTTGGGTAAACTCAACTGAGGGTCTACAATACGCCACATGTCATAATATTATTAGTAATTAATAATTATTAATTAATTATTATATTTAACACATAAATACATACATGCACGCATTCCTGTGGTATTGCTAAATTTTGCTGGATTAAACAGTTTAATCCAGCACGTTGGCCTAGTGCACAATGAGTACACTCCATATCGCGGGACTTTCTAGGTTCTACGCCCGATTCATCAAATGAAACTATTTCATAAGTCCGTGAGCAATGCCCCACGCATACGTCATGGATATACAAATCAGCGCGTTGAATTATACAAGTTGAGGTTATAATACATACGTATAGTCATTCCATCATGATATCCTGGATGTGCGAGAATATAGATTATCATTGTCAAATCCCCTAGTGTTCATCTATATCTTATCACCAGACTAGTATCTCACTGAACAATATACGCAAATGCTTTTGCCATATTATTCTACCTGGCAAAACTCTTTTCTGGGATTGATACTTATGGCCACAAGATTTTTCAAGATACAGTCTCGAAGCATCTGGATATCTAACTCCCTATACGAGTTGACAGATCCCATATCTGTATACACTGGACTCCCTAAGCATCGAACCATACCCAGTGACACCCAGTGGTCACACCATGAAAGGTTTGTGACATACGTGGAACCAAAGTATAGTGGATCACTTACAAGCCCATCGTGGCACTCAGGTCAAAGAACCACGTCTACTACTCAACTCGAGAGGATCCTCCGTTGACGGCTTATATAAGATATCTATTGAAGGCCCTCGTGAGTCTATCCCATATCTAGTCCTAATTGGATACCCATATGTCAATATGAGCTCCTAGCTCATAATCGGCTAGGAACGACCATCTATATACTATAAGTACGGCATATGCTGATCTATATATTGAAGGTATCCACTGACAGACTCACATCAGCAAAAATAAATCAATGACAATTATTTGAGAATATACTTGCACAACTAGCATTTCTTGGCACTCGATTGTAACTCTTACAACTATGCAGTTACTAGTATATTTTCATGTCTAAGTCTCATTACAGATAAGGCTCCAACTTTTGGATATGCTGAGTATTATATCTAACTAACCCTTAGCTGTGCTAATATTTAGCATTTATATTTCTCAGCATAGCTAACTATGAGCCCTTATCTAAAGTCCTTTAGATCTGATCTAAACTCTTTCAGATCTACAATGTCTGTAATGTTATATTGCATAATACCATATATATGTGTATTAGCAATTTAATGAGAATGTACACTTGTATAAATACACAAGTATATGTACATTCAGGGATGGTACATAAGCACCAACTATAACAAGATATTCTTCTGACTCTGCTTTTGTTGTACTTCTGTCATACACCAATTATTCTTTTGTAAATCTTCTTTTGACACACTTCTGACCTTGTTTATGATGTTCTTCTATCACACGCTAGGTATTTTTACGACATAAGTTAAGCATATATTTAGCATATTCCTTATGCTCATCTTCATCGGTGAATTTAGTTAAGTGTGAGGCTAAGTTCGATCAGCTCGGGTTAGTTTTCTAGTAGCATTTTCCTATTCAGCTCAATTGTAACCCAAGGTCTTCTAAAAGATCTGGTCTTCTAGTAACTTTACTGACTATACCTAGTTGGCTTGTTCGGCAGACAGCTGACCTGATGTCTGTTCAGACCCTGTTTCTTTATTGATCATGCAGGCACTGAGATGAGTCGATTTAGTTAGTATATGAAAGGCAGTTTGGCCATATCATTGTCTATCCTGTTGAGTAGGTGTGTCAAGTTATCGATCAGGTTCTTTGAATTTAGGCAGGCTCTTCATTATCTAGCCGTGCTAGGGCCTGCCTCGATGGCTATTGCCATTGGCTTGTCTTCGAGGTAAGCTATCCTGTAAGGACTGGGGGTTTTAAAAAAGGCTGATTCACATAAATGTATCTGATTAGGTCCTTGGGGGAGGTCTTCTTGTTGGGCCTGGAGGCCTTGGGCCTAGAGGTAATCCTTTAGAGGGAACAAGGGTCCATTTGTTTCTATTTTTTTTATTTATTCAAAATTGAAAACTCTATTCTATCATGGCTGGCTTAGGTCGTTCTTTTGATGCCTGTTTTCTTTCTTCACTTCCTTTCTCTATTGGTTTCTCCTTTGTCCGAGCTAGTCCTAACCAGTTTCTAGGTGGTATTATATTGTTACAAGTGATTTAGTTGTCTCCTGAGTTTGAAGATATTGGAGTTGGTCGGTTTAGTATAATGATGTCAGGGCTGCCCGGTGGGTTACTGCTATGTAATGGCGGCTTTTCTCAAGCTTTTATTCAAGTAATAAATGATAAATCTTCTCAAACGTCATCCTTGATCCATGTGAAAAGCTTCTTAAACAAGAAACTTATTGCCAGCCGCTGATATGCTCTTGAACGTGTGGCTGAGAGTAGTTGAGACCTAAAAGTCCCGTCTTTCTACTTTTTGAGTGGCTTTTAGTTGATCGAAATAATTTGGACTATTAATCTGCTGGATCTGACAATTTAGGTCACTTGTTCCTCAAAGAGACGCTCATTTAATGTGCTTGAAAACCCGAGGCGTCACTCCTTATCCCAATAGATGTATCTTTGGTCTCTTGTTGATTCTGTCCATCCATTTGATCTGGACGATCATGATTGCTCCACTATTGTCTATAAATAGTTTACCTTCTTTTTCATTTGCCTTTTTATTATGTATTTTTCTCTATTACCACCAAACAGTCCCTTTGGTGCAAAGTCTTCTTCTCTGTTAAATGGCTCACGTTTGCGCCTTTTTTTAGTAAGTTTTTATCTCTTTTTGTCTTTTTCTTATGATTTCTCTTTCTTTGGTATTTTTGCACCCGTAACGTGTTTTTTATTGCTTGATCTTGCTTCTATTTCTTTTGGTAGTTCTGTAGTTTCTTAGGCAATGTTTTTCATTTTTGTTACTGTTTTCTTGCTTTGATAGTTTATTTCTTGCTTTTCCTTGTTTGTTATCTTTCTGGGTATGGTTGACTATTTCTATCCTTTTCCTATAGTGTCTGTAGCTTTTAAGAAAAAATTTCTTGCTTTTTTATGGCGTTTAGAGACAATTTAGGCTTTCAAGCTATAAATATGGTTGAGGAGAAGGAGGAGGAGGTGACGCTAGAGAATTCACTGTTGAGGAGGAGTAATAAGGCAAGAAACAGTAAAGGAATGTCCACCTCAACAGTGACGTGACCTCTTCTTAAAGAGTGATCATAACTGAGTCCAAGCCGATCTTTAGCATTAGAGAGGGATAGGGTAATGACCCAAAAAACCCTGAGGAGGCTAGTAGTGTGAAAGTGGTAGAGTTTGAGCTCAACACCAGGTACCGTACGTCCTGTTTGAATGAGGTCGACCTGGGTCATATTATGCATTCTTACAATATCTCCGAGTCAGTCAACCTTAAGCTGCCCACTGAGGAGGATTACTGAGCAGCCCTATTAATGAGGATGTGGCCATCCATGTAGAGGTTTTGAGGCTAGGCCTCAAGCTTCCCATACAGCGCTACTTCACCAAGATACTGGCCCGCATAAGAGTAACCCATTCCCAACTAGGTTCCAACTCCTAGAGAGTATTAGCTGATGTGTATGTTTTGTGGGCAAAGGCAGGGCAGTCCCCTACGTCTTTCCTCCATTTTTAGGAATATGCTACCTGTGCCACTTCAGGAGCAATGCTAAGGCCAAATGAGCTTCTATTACCTTTCATTTTATAGTCTTCAAAACCCAGTCTCTGGTCATCTTACCTCTATGGAAGACTGGAAATGGAAATTGGGTCAAAGGGTCTCCAAGAGAGATGGGGGAGAGCGGGTCGTCCCTACTAACTTTTCTTTGAATGCAGGTTTTTATTTTTTTGCTCTATAATTTTTTTATATTGTGTTGTTTGGCTGACATCTCTGACATTATTGCAGTGACCTGGGCTACTAACGTTGAGGTATCTGAGCAAACTCTTGATCAGATAACGCTAACGCTACACTTCAACATATTTGCCTTATGCAAGAGCTGTTGTCACCGGCTAATCTTGTCGAATCGAACATATGCCTTCCATACTGCTCTAGCCATATGTTTGAAGTAAGTTTTTTCTATTTCCCTTCACCTCAAACCAGTATTCTTTTATTTCTTTTGAAGTTCACATTATATATACTATGCAAAGATGTCTGAACGATGTAGCAGTGATAGGAGAAAATAGAGCTAGACTAAAGGCTCTTCTTCTTCAAGCGGTCGGGGTTCCTTGGACCCTGACAATATGATAGGGATTTTATTTGGCTGTGACTCGGGAGGAAGTTCTAACGAGAGTACCATCCTGTGAGAGAAGGTCATCCAACCATGCTACTAGTAGGCAAGTCCCAAAGAAAGAACAACAACAAGCCACCCTATTTGAGAAAGGGGATAAGAGATAGGTCCAGAGTGGATCTGTAGAAAGAGGGCGAGCTTTTACCTAGACTCCCCTTCGAGTACAAGACTCATTTGCTCCCCAAACTTAAGGTAAGAGGTAGAGCTTACCGACTCAACCTTTAACATAAACAACCAAGCGAGGGGTCTCCACTTCGAATGTTCCATTCTGTATTGGTCCCGAAAGTATAGGAGGACCTGGGCTTCCTGCTCCCCATGATCCCGGCCTAGGTGGGTCAGGTATCTTTCTTGGACCCCATTACAGGGTTTAATGCTACAATATGGTCAGCCTTGGATGTAAGTCTTCTTCTTTTTTGTCCTTTCTTGTTCTATTTATCTATTTATACATTCACTAGTTTTAAATGTTTCTATATTTCGTATAGTTTGCCTTTTTTTTCCTCTCGGTTTAAGATCGAGATGCTTGATATGGTAGCTTGAGCCTGAAGTGCTGAGGATGATCTTGCTTGGTCTAGAGCGAGACCAAGTGGATAAAGAGAATTACCGAGCAAGAGAGGAGAATGGAGGATGAGACAGGGGCCAAGCTGGAGGAGATGATGATCGCCCTTGCCAAGGCGGAGAGCAAACTATCGAAGGTTAAGCACTAGAAAATGATGGTTGAGCAAAAGATGACTAACTCTCTGGCCATGGCGAGGAGCCATATTGCTGAGTTGACACGCCACAATGAAGAACTTGATGCATAGCTCGTTGTGGCTCTGCGAAAGAATAAGAATTCCTTGGCGGCTCAACTTGAGCAGTAGAGGAATCACTGGTTTGCTAGTTATGATGAAGGCTTCCGTCGAGGGGAAATGGAGGGGTGCTTAAGGTCGATCAACCTTTTCGAGGAGCACTACCCAAAAATTTACCTTCAATAGCTGTGGAGCCTAGCCATTGGAGGCTCACACTATAAAGATGAGACTTCTGGAGCCCGGGACGCCAAAGAGGCATCGGTGCCTTTGAGTGTTGGTATTAGTGCTGATGATGCTGCTCCTGCTAATGTAACCGCTGCAGCTAGTGTTACAGGCATTAGTGAGGTTGCTTCTCTTGTCGTCCAAGGCCAAACTATTGCAGCTGTTGCTGCTCAGCCTCTTAGGCTAGCTAAAGCTTCAGTCGATCCTCCTACCTCAGCTAATCCTTTGGTCATTGTTAATCCCAAGGCAATATCTATTGTGGATTTGAAGGTGTTCGACACAACTCCAGTAGCATGAAGTATTGCCTTCTCTTCCACCTTCTCTTCTTTCTCTTCCACTTTCTCTTCTTTCTTTCCACTTTCTTCTCTTTCTCCTTTTTGTAAAGTTTAAAATTTTTTACAATGTTTGAAACTTCTTGTAATACTTTTTGTCAATGAATACAAGTACATTTTGTTCTTTCTATTCTTGTGTAAGGCTATTATTCTCAGACTATTTGCAGTGAATCTATTTTCTTATATAGGTAAAAGCAACATAACATAACTGAACAACTTATAATATCAAATTTCCAATATGTTAGTATAACTAAACTGCTCATAAAAACTTGTAATAAAAGCATTTTAGCATAGTTGAGCTATTCAGGATAACAAAATTTGTAATGAGAAAAGCTAACCGAACTGCTTCAAATAGTAGCAATGATTAATGAACTTGGTGAGTTTTGTTGTAAACGAGCAGTTCCTCCACAGCTATAAGGCATAACCACTCAAGCTTGATTCCTTCATAATGAATTAAAATTAAGACCTACTTGGTGTGCTACATAAGAACTAGATTGGTGTTGGGAGAAAAATATACATCCAAGTTTAGGGAGTTATTAGATGACAGTCGGCTCATCGTGGAAATATAAGAGTAGTTGACACGTCTAAAATATAAGAGTTTAGTCTTAAGTGCAGGATTGTCAAAGTAATAAATAACTCGGTGAGAACAGAGTCAATTCACATGGAAGTAGAATTAAAATTACAAACTATAAATACTTTAAAGACAATTAATGCAGTATAAGATGTTTACAAATATTAATTCAATTAACCAATTATAATAAATGTTAAGGTTAGGGGGATCTATTCTTGTTATATTAAGTAAGAATATATTCAACTTTGTTTATAACTCAATTGGAATCCTTATACGAAGGAGGTTCCAACCGAAAGTTATAATAATTAAAGTTCATCACCATTTATATATTAACTAGTATTTATTTCTTAAATCTTATAAATGGGTTCAAGTATTTATTATGCCAATATTTATATTTGTCTACAATAAATCAAGACTCTTACTTTACAAGAAAGGGTATATACGCCAAATCTTGTAAATGGTTTCAAGAATTCATTGTGCCAACTATAAAAATTGTCTATAATAAATCAAGATACACCATTTTGGAAGAAATGACATTAATATATATTTTTTTTAATCAAGTTGTGTGTAATTTAACTCAAGGGGAGGAAAACTTCTCAAGTATATAACGTTCACACTGTTGTGGGACTTTCCCAAACCAAATAGTATCAAAAACTATGTTTAGAGCAAGGTATGCTAATTTATGGGCCACTTGATTAGTGAACCGATTTGAATAATTAAAAGAGCAAAAATTAAAGGATGATGAAATTGTTCCAATATCATGAAGTATCGAACCAAGTTTTGAGAAGAAGTGGGTGTGGTTGTTGATGTCTTAGATAATACTAGCTGCATCATATTCAACCTCAATAGTCGATAAGCCCAGTGTTCTGGCCAGGTTAAAACCTCGGAGAATTGCTAATGCTTCGAGAATTTTCACTGAGGGTTTTGCCTCTAATAGGAAAGATAAGGAGGTCAAGACAGCTTCATAGTGGTCACGCAGAATCGCTTCTAACCCACCCTTGAGATGTTTAAGGGAAAGACTGGCATCAGTATTGAGTTTTATTAAGCCAAGCCTTAAGGCTAACTATCTACCACTTGATATACTATTGGGTTCAGCTTTGTTAGTACAACAAGATATGAACTCATACCAGTAACATTTAGCCCATTTAAGAACATTATTAACCAGCATCATTTCTTTTCTGTGACTAATTTGTTTATGATAAACCATAGTCTTCAGAACATAATTAGTACCACTCAAAATCCATTACAGATAAGCTCGCTTTGCAGTCTATTAAGAGATCCATAATTGTAGTATTGTGACAAATATTTATACCATTTTGAAAAAGACAGGCCTGTCGTACCTTTTTTAGTACATCATACAGCCATACCGCATAAATGAAATTTTTAGCACCTTTAACACAACGATTGCAAGAGTCATCAATAAGTACATGGTACTTCTTTAAGTTTGTAAATGTAGGGATCTAGCCATGGGTAAGTTTGCAAACAAATTGCTTTATTTTGGTTGGAATCTTCAAACTCCACATGTATTGCTACCAGGTTTGGGACTCGGCATTACTAGTACTAAATGAAGCTCGGTCAAAAGCATGAGATAGCCGGTACCCACTTTTAATAGTATACTATCTATGCCTATCAAAATGCCACGTAACTGAGTCGGCTTGCTATCCCTAGGATCTAGAGCGAGGGATACTGAGGATTAAGTCACTTTCTTTTACAGGAAAGTAGTCACTAACCAATTCAAAGTTCCATGAGCCCGATGGCATGATTAAATCAACAATTAGTGAATGCTCTGGCAGTTTGTAGGGGAATGAAGGCTTAAAGAAGAGGGGTCGAGAGAGCTATTGGTCATAATAGATTGATACAGTTGCTCCATCACCAATACACTAATGTAGCCCCTTTTTAAGTAGGTCTTTGCCCCAAAGAAAACTTTTTTAAACCTGTAAATTTGATTGTCTAGACTGCACCTGCAAGAAAGAAAAAGAAAAGAAGTAAATGCTTCGAAGAGTTCTGGTCACCAGGGAGTTTGGGAAGGTGATCACTCTCCATCCTTGCTTAGCAAGAGTGGCTTAGTTAAAGAAAGCTAGATCTCTAAATCCCAGACCCCTATCCTTCTTGCAGTGGCACAACATATCCCAAGAACACCAATGGATCTTCATGGAGCTCTTATCTCCATCTTAGAAGAATCTGGCACAAAGCCTATAGATCTCCTTGACGAGGCTTTTTGAAAGCCTAAACAAGTTCGTAATATATGTTGGTATAGCTTGGATAATTGCTTTAAGAAGAATCTCCCACCGCCCCTACCCCTCGCTGAAAAAAGAAAGAACATTAATATTACAAACAAAATAAATACATCATATATAAATTTACATAACATAAGAATGAAATATTAAATTTATGAATAAGAGTTAAGTATATCTTATTACCTTACCAAGAGTTTCACCCTTTCATCTTAACATAAAGAAAATTACTTGGACATAATAAAACTAAAGAAAAAGAAAAGAAATGGAAGAAGAGATAACATGATTGTAGAATAGTAAACAAGAGAAATAATATTACAAAGAAATAATACAAAAGACAAGTATTTTTAACTAAAATTTAGCTCTCTAATTATGTCCTTTAGGCATAAACATGCTACTTATTTATAGAAAAATATGAATAAATCGAGACAAATGAAGATGGAACCACTTGGATGATAAAAGTCAAGAATGGTGGCAAATAATTTACATTGATTATCATTAATGTACTCATTTGATTATCCAATTTGAAATTAATGTGATCCAAATTAACTGTCACTCAAAACAATAAAGTTATAGATACATCTATTATATTTTCAAATTAAGTTATCTCATATGTATTAGATATGTATTTTTATAGTTATGGGCCAAATACTGATGATTGTTTGGACTGGGCCTATACTGCATATTAATTCTGTTCTAGGCCATTTTTACCCTCTAAACGCTCAAATTTTAAATGATTTATAAAATAAAATATGTTAGGCCATTGAGTCAGCTCTTCACAGCATCAAGAATCACTTCAATTGGATCCTTAGGTAGAAAGTTATGCCTATTTTACGAAACCTACCACAAAATAATTAAAAGTTAATTATGTACAATATTGTAAACATACTTAAGTTAGAGGAGGTTAAAGACACTAGTAATACAAAACAATGATATAAAATCCTTATTAAATATGTAATTTCAACTTTTCATCATTAGTCAATGAAAATCAAGATAATAACCGGCCTGTCATTGTAATGAAAATTACCCTGAAAAGACTTGAGACTTGTATAAAAAATAATGCCCTATTTGGAAGAGGTGCAATTGAGCAGTTGTTAATCAACAAAACGGGTGAGACACAAAAGTTGGGGACCATTTGAGAAATTACTGAAAAATGATGACTGGCTTGAAGTAATAATGCTGACCGAGCAGTTTACAGTAGTTTAGAAATTGTTAAAAAATGATAACCAATCCGGAGTAATAAGGTTAATGAGCAACTTATAGTTACTTTGGGAAATTGGCTCGGCGTAATAATGTTGAACAGTGTGTTATAGGTGCTATGAAAATGCCACAGTGATACCGTAAAAAATCCACAGTCAAACCATCTTCAATAGGTATTATGAAAAGGCTACAGTGATACTGTGAAAATGTCACAATCTTTACCCCGCCAAGCCATCTTGATTATCTTTGCAAGCATCGAACAGTGGTGGTGATATGCCACGTGGGCGTTGAACCAATCATGGTGAAATGCCTTATAAGCATCAAACTAGTGATGATGAAATACCTTATGGGTATTAAACTAGTTACGATGATTTTTATAATGATCCACGATGACGTAGTGACAAAGATGACAACATGATGTAATGATGATGATATGATGAGATGATGTGATATGATGATGAATGATTCAGAGAAACTCGTCTTAACCTTTAGTTTATAAGGGCGTACCTTTAGAGGATGTCGATTCGCTTAGGTTGACCTTGGTGATTCTTTCTAGAATGATCGTAAGACCTTCGTTAAATGGCCTGAGGGCAACGTTAGTAAGTACTCCATCCTATATTCTGAACAGTCATTTTCCACGATGATACATATAAGAATATAAATGATTTTATTAAAAACAATATTCATATATGGTGAATAACTATTACATAAAAAGGGAAATATGGAATTAAAAGTAGTATTTATTTAGTAGTTTGGCATTCTGCAATTTCTTCACGACCCTTTCCTCTGCCTCTTCGAGCTCATAGACTCCTCTAATATGCTTGAAGACTTTATATAGTCCTTCCAAAGTTAGTCCGAGGACTTTGTCTGCTGGATTTCTTATATTGAACACTACTCTTCGTAGCACTAGGTATCCCTCTTTGAATTTTCTGACCTTAACCTTCTTGTTGTAATATATGACGATCTTCTATTGTTAAGCCATTGTTCAGATCTGGGTTTGGTCTTTGAGCTACTCCACTGAATCTAACCATCCCTGCATCAACTCGTTGTTGATAGCTTTAAGGAAGTTCAGCACCCAGTGTGTTGGGGTTCCCATCTCTATAGAAATTATTGCTTCGATTTCGAATGTTAATAAGAAGCACATCTCGCTAGTGGTTGTCTTGCTAGTCGTTCGAAGCACCCACAGTACTTCTGATAGTTCTTCTACCAATACTTCATTTCTCTCTGTCAACTTCTTCTTGAGCAACTTCTTGACCAATTTGTTAGAAGATTCAACTTGTCCGTTGGTCTTGGAATATATAGAGAGGAAAATGACAACTATATTCTAAGCTGGTCGCAGAAGTTCTTAAAGTTGTTATTGTCAAACTGCTTCCTATAACCAGTGATCATAGTGTGGGGGATTTCGTACTTGCATATCATGTTCGTCTAAACAAAACCCGAAACACTTTTCTCTGTTATTTTTTATAATGGCTCAACCTTGATTCATTTAGTGAAGTAGTTAAGTACCACGACCACATATTTATAAGATCTCTTGCCTCAGGGTAATGATCAGATTAAGTCAAGCCCTCACTGGGCAAACGGTCAGGGCACTTATGTGGTTAACTCTTCTGCGGGTGCCTGGATCTTGTTAGCAAATCATTGATATGCATTGCAGTGTTGAACCAAGTTCTTAGCATCCTAAAGAGCGATTAACTAGTAATACCCAGTTTAGAATTCTTTGTGAGCCAGTGCTTTTATTCTTAAGTGATTATTGCAGACTCTTTTGTGGATTTTTCTCAGGACTTGCTCCACCTTCCTAGGGCCCAAGCATCTCATGTAGGGGTGTGAGAAACCTCTTCAACATAACACTCCACTAATCACCGAGCATCTAACGGCTCAATATTTAATTCTTCAGGCTTCCTTTTTATTGGCTTGAATTGTCATGTTTAAAATGTAGTCCTTGATGAGGTCTATACAGTAGGCCCTCACTCGATCTACATAATCTGCTCTTCTTTTTGGATGTTGGGTTCCAATATAAGTTACATAGGGACCGTTCAGGGTAACCAGACATCTTCAGCTAACACCATTTGAGCAATGATGTTTGTTCGGTGATTTTCATTCCTCGAGATCAGTTCTACTTGCACTTCTCTAAACTGCCTGGTTAGATTATTCTTTTGCGCTAGATATGCAGTCATTCTTTCCTAGCCTCAAAGTTGCCGTTAACCTGATTCACCACCAACTGGGAGTAGCTTAATCGAGCTAGGAGAGCTTTATATTCTGCTTCATTATTTGAGGCCTTAAACTCAAAGCGGACTGCGTAATTAACTTTGTATCCTCAGAGCTTACGAGAACTATTCCTGTTTTCATCTTCTTGCATGTTAGATTCCCCGTCAATATAGACTAGCCATTTTTTTAAAATTTGATTTAGGGTTTAGGCACTCGGCTCCTCAATCTCTAATAACTTATAAGTATATTCAGCTATGAAATCGACCAAGGCCTGCCCTTTGATAACTTTTTAGGGCTTATACTAAATGTCAAACTCACTCAGCTCTATAGCCTAATAATCAATCAGCTGGATAGGTCTGGCTTATGCACTATCTACCTTAACAGCAAGTTAGTTTGCATAATGATAATGTGCACCTGAAAGTAAAGCCACATTTTTCTTTTTGACATGATCAAAACCAGAGCTAACTTCTCAGGGGGAGGATACTGAGTCTCCAGGTTGGCGAAAGCTTTACTTATGTAACATACTACCCGCTGCACCCTTTCCTCTTCTTTAACCAGTACTGGGCTCACAGCCTGTTCTGAGACTCCTAGGGACAGTATTAATGCCTCTCTTTGTATAGGGATAGCTAAGTATGCTGAATCAAAGAGTTAAGCCTTTAATTACTATAAGGCATATTCACATTCCTCTGCCCACTTGTTCCTTTCCATCTTCTTTATTGCTCAGAAGAAATTGAAGAATTTATCTATGGCCTTGGAAATAAATCTGTTCAGGGCTGCGATCCTTCTTATGAGTCGTTAGATCTCCTTCACCGTAGTTGGATACCTCATTTCTAGAATAGCTTAGACTTTATCTGGGTTAGCCTCTATCTCCTTCTGACTTATCATAAAGCTTAAATATTTCCCAAACTTCACCCCGAAAGCACATTTTTCTGGGTTCAGCTTCATCCCGTTCTCCTTTAATATCATTGAACAATTCATCAAATTGGCCACGTGGTCCTCTGTCTTTATGGACTTGGCTATAATATCATAACGCAGACTTTTATATTTCTACGATCAAGTTTTTAAAGAGCTTGTTCATTAGTCTCTGGTAGGTAGCTTTAGGATTCTTTAACCCAAACAGTATTACTCAATCATAGTATGTTCCTTGGTGGGTGATAAATGATATTTTCTCTAGGTTGAGGGGAAACATCAGGATCTGATTATAGGCAGAGAAGGATTCTATGAAGCTTAGTAGATCATGCCTAGCTGTAGCATCCACAAGCTCATCGATCTTTGAGATGGGAAAGCTATCTTTCAGGTACACCTTATTTAAATCAGTGACGTCCACACACATCCTTCATTTTCTATTTACCCTTTTCACCATTACTATGTTTGCCAACTAGTTAAGGTAGCAGACTTGCCTAATAAAACCTATCACCGATAGTTTCTCTACTTCTGCCACTACAGCCTCATTTTGCTTCCGATTAAAGATTCTCTTTTTTTGTTTAACCGATCGAAACGTAGGGTTGATTGTTAACCTGTGGGAAGCCAAATTAGGATTGATGCTGGGTATATGTTTATGGGATAAAGAAAAGATGTCTCAAAATTTATGAACCAACTAGGTTAATTCTCTCTTGACCCCTTACTCTAACTAGAATCCCATTCTAACCATTTTCTCATATTCCCCACTTTTGACCTGTATGTCCTACAATTCCTTCGCTGGCTTGGGCTACCTGTTGATTTTTTTCCTTAGGTTAACAATAGAAATATAGAATGCCCTCCTTATTGTCACCTCATAATAGCTTCTAGCTGCCTTCTGATCTCTTAACACAACTCCAATTCCTGCTTTTACCAAGAATTTTAACTTTAAATAATGGATAGACAGAGCAGCATTTGTACTTACCATAAATGGCCACCCGAGAAGGATCCTATATGGGAAACATTGATCGACCACTATAAACTTGGCTATCACGGCTTTCTTATATGGCCTCTGCCCTATAGTAAGGTGCAGACCTGCTACTCCAACTGGCATCACGCAACTGTCTCCAAATCCCTGTAGTGGCGTCTGGGTTCTTTCTATGTGCAGATTCTTAATTTTTAGCTCATCTAGAGTTTCTTTAAAGATTATGTCGACCAAGCTACTCGGATCAAAAAATGCCCTGTTTATCTTCACACCTATTACCAATACTTTTATCATAAGTATGTCATCATAGGGTAATTGACTCCCTATGCATCCTCTTCTACAAACATGATTAGCACCTCTTACTGCAACCTAGGTTTTTTGGCCAGAGCAGTGTTGCATATGACTTGGATGCCATTATTGAGTACTTAGAGTAATTTTAATACTGCTTATTTAAATCTCCTACCAATATGGGTCAGCTAGAAATAATTACGATAAGGTTAAGATTTGACCCACTAGACCGGTCAGCGAATAGAGAAAGCTGAAAATTCTTTCAGGTACTTATTCCTTATCAATGTGTCTACCTGTTTCCTCAATTCTGAGCATTCCTCCATAGTATGTCCCAATCTCCTATGCATATCGCACTACTATTTCGGATCTACTTGTTGCTTTACTCCCTTCCCTTTTTGAGTAAACCCTTATTCTAAATTTCTTCATAAATATCTTAAAATGGTACGATCAAAGGAAGAAATTTTTTAACACAAGCTACCATTCTCTCTCCAATTGGGCATTCATCATGGCCCCTCGGGCTTCAAAGATGCCCAAGAGGGTTGCTCGAGCAAAACCTGTTTGGCCCATGATCTCTCCAATTTTTGTGCCTATTGTTTGGCTCATTATTCTTTTAACTGTTTGTTGTATTGCGCCAGTTTGCAAAATTTTCCCTCTACAAGGGCCAGTATTCATCATTCGGTCTCTGATATTTTAAGAAGAGGGAGTTGATTCTTCCCATCCCTCACATCTGATATCTTCTCTGGGCTTGACATGCCCTCGGGGTGGTTTGATAAGGGATTTCTTTGCCTCTTCCCTTTCTTCTATTGATATATACTTCGACTCCTTATTATATGCTATTGCACAATTTGCAGTATTACTTTTCGCCAGGTAATACCATAACTTATTTAGCCTTAGACCTAACTTGAGGGCATTTAGGGCGATGAGCTGGTCAAAAGCTCTTAAGGGTATTACCTCATTGTGAAATTTCTAGATGAAATTCCTGAGGCACTCACCTTTACCCTACCTAACCCACTTTAGTTGCTTCTAGTCTTTAGCTGCCTCGCACAAACCTTGAACGTGGTGTGCTAACTTCTCAATCGACTTATGGTAGGAGGTGATACTATGCTTTTGAAGCTTCTATACTAGAGTAAAGCAGGTCTCTCCAAGTTTATAAAGAAGAGCTCGTACATTTGATTTTGCCTCAAACCCACAATTGACAGCATGTCAGTAATCTGATTAACGTAGAGGTTGGGGTCGGTGACTCCCCTATAAGTAGGTAGATTCAAAAGTCGAAACCTAGTTTAGAACTCCTCGTCTCTCAACTCATCTATTAGTGGCAATCTTCTCTCTATTTCTGTATTCTTCTGGGAGGTTGATCTTTTTTTCCCTTCTCTACCAAAAGGCTCTCTAACTTTTCCTCTAAATAGTGAACCTTGTCTTCTAAGTTCAGCTCGCCCTGTTGGTGTTGCTGTTGTTTAGTAGATGGATTTTTCTCACCTCTTGCTTAGAATCTCCAATCTAGGTCATCTCTCTCTCGGGGGGTGCCTGACTTGGCCTGGTTGCTTCGGCCAAGTCATGCAAGGTCCCCAACCTGTTTGCTCCTGAATCTCTACTTGAGATTCTCTCCTACTACCATTCTGTCTCCCTCTTTTACTTCTGATCAACTCAATCATGAGTTGTCTTAATTCTTCTCTTTCTTCTCTCAGGGTCCTGAGTTCTGCCTAGATCTTGGGTGGTAGTGAGCTCCCTAATTGATGAATAGGCTAGTTTCCATGGCCTCCATTCCCGTTTAGGTTCAGGCATTGCTCTCCAATGACAGGGTTTCTACTAGTAGATGACTATTCCGTCATAGCCATCTATCCTCTTCTTGGACAAAGCTTTTTGTTCTAACTTTCCATATATAATGGAACAAAATGATGGACCGGATAAAATGATTCTTTAGGTTAAGGAGCTTTGAATTTATTTGTTTGGGAGAATCAGCACTTGGGCTTTGTCTTGGTTGGCCTTGCTTGCGAAAGCTTAAGTCTTCTCTTCCTTATCATCTATGGCAGAACCTATGAAATACAAGAGTAATTATCGTGATGGTCTCACTAGGTTAGGTTCCGATGAAGACTCTTTGATGCTTAAGTCAGAAAGGGTTTTTATAATGGGAGGTTGATAAAAAGGTTAAATAGAAATTACTGAAAAATAAAGGAAAAAAAGCCATTTTTCTTTCTGTGTCTAGCTCTTTTGTTTCTTGCGCTTTATCTAAGGTATCAACTAGGCATTTTTCATCATCCTTTATTTTTATGTCGTTCCCTCCTTTTTATAGTACTAATCTTTATAGGGCTTTCTTGGTATCCTCCTTCTATTATGCTTCTTTTACACTCTAAATATTCTTCTGCAGATTTTCTTCTAACATGTTTTTAACTCTGTTTCTTCTGTGCTTCTGTGATATGCTAAATATTCTTCTGCAGATCTTCTTTTGACGTGCTTCTGACCCTATTTATGCTATGCTTCTAACATACACCAGGTATCTTTTCAATATATGTTAAACATATACTTGGCATATTCTTTATACCTGACTTCGCTGGTGAATTTGGTTATGTGTGAGGCTAAATTCAATCCATTTGGGTTAGTTTTCTGGTAGCCCCGTTTCGTTTAGCTCGGTCATAGCCCAAGGTCTTCTTAAAGAACTAGTCTTCTAGTGACTTCACTGGCTATACTTGGTCGGCCTGTTCTGCAGATAGTCAATTGGATGTTTATTCTGTCAAATAGGTGCTTCAGGTTGCTGATCAAATCCTTTGAAACTGGTCAGGCTCTCCGCTGTCTGACCCTGCCAAGGCCTGGCCTGATAGCTATTACCATGGACTTGTCTTTGGGGTGAGTTATCTTGCAAGGGGAGGAGGGGGTTCTGAGGAAGGCTGACCCACATAAAAACATCTGGTTGGGCCTTTGGGGGCTGGCTTCTTCTTGGGTCTAAAAGCCTTAGGCTTAGAGGTGATTTTCTGGGGAGAATAGTAACTACTAATTTACTAATTTGTTTGACAAATTTGTAAATTTTTATATAATAGAACTTAATTGATTTATTATATATAGATAGCATAACACTTTTAACATAAAATCAACTTTCTTCGTAAACACACATTTGAAACTTCAATAACATAGAAAGTAATATAGTGTATAACAACATTCACAATCACTTTCAACAAATCACACCCATTATTGAAACCAAGAAAATAACTATTTCCTCGCAGTTTTAAGATAGATAATATGGTGGCGTTCCTTGATATGTGTTAAGATTTATCTTTAATATAAATATTAGATTTTTTTAACAGTTGAAACTTTTGAGTTATGTGGTTAACTAATATGGTATTAAAACCAAGGTTGCGAGTTCAAACCCTCATACCTTTGTTTTTAGTTAATTTTTTAATTTATCTTGTTTTGGTCTCTAATGATTTATCTTTGTTTTAGTTTTTAAGGATCTACTCTACTCAAACCTTAAAATTAGATCTATATTTCATGTGAGGGGTACCATTAAAACTATCTTTAATACGAGAGGGACTGTTAAGACTTATTTTTAATATAAGAGAGATTATTAAAACTTATCTTTAAGACCAATATTAGATCTGGTTTATCTCTATTTTGGTCTCTAGGGATCCATTATATCTCATACCTTAAAATTAAATTCACGTGACCTTAAAATTGAATTCACGTTTCACGTAAAAAAGGCTGTTAAGATTTATCTTCAGTATTAATATTGAGTGAGTATGATTTTTCTCTGTTTCGGTATCTAAAGACCTATTCTGTCTCAAACATTAAAATTAGATCTAAGTTTCACGTAAGGGTGACTATTAACACTCATTTTTAATACTAATATTGAATATTTTCCTAATAACTTAAAATTTTAAGTTGAGTGATAAACTAATAATGTAAATGTGTATCGAAATATAACAGCTTATTTTATGCATTATCTTGTCTCTTTTTTCTTACACTGAACCACTAATTACAAACTCGACTTTTACTTTTTTTTTTCTTTTTAAGCATAATGCGACTTTTTCTTAAATGAAAGTTAAGGTAGAACTTTTATAATATTAATAGTATGAGTAAATGGATGCGAGGGAGCACAAGTTTGAATATGTTTTATATTTTGAAGTCATCACAAGGCCTCTCTCTTGAAAGAGAAGAACTTACCAGACTTTTAGAATGCGAAAACGACCCTTTACCCCTGAGGTTTAAGCTAATATCCACTTACCCCTTGAGTTTTTAAAAAGTATCAAAATCCTTTACCATTACCATTATTTATTGCTTCGTTACTGTTTCGTTATCACTATTTTGTTAATTTTAACTTTTTTGATGAATTGACAATTTTATCTTTAATAATATATAGTTTGACATTTTTGTCCTTAAATAAATGGGAACAAAAAAAAAAAAGAGCTTGAAGGAAATTGAACCCTTGACCTCAAAGATTAAACCACCCATTTTTACCACTAAGTCAAACAAAAGCTTACATAATATTTTATATAGACTAATATGTATACCATATAAATTAATTAAAAGAATTATTAATTCTAAATTAAATAAAATTTGGTACTCAAAAATCATAAACAATAATAAGTGTAAAATATTTTAATAAATAATAAATTTAATTATGTATGTACATGTTTACAATAAAAGACTTAAAGATTAAGTTTTAGGAACTTATTATAAAATAAAATTATTCTAAAATAATTAAAAAACACTAAAATATAATACATACTAAAAATAAAGTTATTTTCTAGCTAATACGTGAATTTTTATAGTTTAATAGTAAATAATAAAATAAATTTTCCTTAAGAATTCAAAATTTAAATTATAACTTATGAAAATTCACACAAAACAAATTATAAATAGTAAATATTGAGAATTATATTCAACTCATAAAAAATAATTTTCATAAATTTTTAAATTAAAAAATTGCTAAAAATAATACTGAATTCTTCTATACTTTCAAGTGAGTTGTTTATAGAGAAAATTTTTAAATTTTCATAATGATAACAAAACTAATTTAATTTAAAAATAAAATTATCATATTATATATTATTAAAGATAAAATTATTAATTTATTAAAATAATTAAAATTAATAAAATAATAATAATAGAACAATAAACAATTATAACAGTAAAAATGTTTTGATATTTTTTAAAATTATAAAAAAATAAATAAATATTAATTAAAAATTCGGAGGCAAATAAAGAGAAAAATAATAATAAATATTTTTCTCTTTATATGCATGAACATAAATAAAGACACCCATTTTTCAGAAATGAGTGGATCGTACAGTTTAATATCTTGTTGCTTGAAATAGACATTTCCCACAAGCATTACCCCCTTCTTTCTTCTTTGTCCCGACTAGCTTTGGCGTTAATTTCGCTCTGTAGCTATGGGTAGATCAACACATGATTTCAAAAAACACAGTTTTATCTTCATACCCCCCACTCAAAGAATCTTAGTGGTGAGACCTCAGCTTCCATTATCCAACATGTCCATTTCCATTGATCAACTTGTTTAGCTCTTTTGTCTGCCGCCACCCACCATCCAAAAATCAAAAGAAACCCTACTTTTCATTCTCACGTAAATTGACATTTCGACATTTTCTTTGTCTTCGTCGATTGTTGTTATCTCTTGGTTTCCGAAAGTGAAGAGTCTTCACAACTCCAAACAAATCCAATTCACTCATAATTAAACATGAACACAATAATTCTAATAAATAACCAAGAGACAGAGAGAAAGAGAGAATGAGATGTATCAGGTTAATGTTATAAGAGAAATCGTTTGTGATATTAATGCTATGAGGAAATGGGAAGAAGAGATTCTTAGCTGAAAAATTGGAAATTAATTTAAAAGAAAATAAAGACGATGGGAGAGAGAAAGCTGGATTTATTAGGACTTGTAATTGATGTGGATTAGACCGATCACAATCAGACAAAGATACATCATATGTCCATGATAATGTAAATGAAACTTTATATGATATATTGCTGAGAGGTTGTGTTTCACCTACTATTTTATGTAATCAATCTCGTTTTTTTTTTTATTATATTTTATTAGAAAAAATTAAAATGATTTATATATTTAAACTATATTTAATTTCCAATTTGTCTCTATTATTACTTTGAATATTATTAATACACCCCATTATTTATAAATTATGAACAATAATTTTTTTTATAATCTATCTCTTTTATTTCTAAAAATAATTTATTTCATCTCTTTAAAGAAGAATTTTTAGATATTAACATATTTACAAAACTAGGGATTTAACATGTATAATAAATACTAGAGATTATAATATATTTAAATAAATGAATTATATATATAAAAGTGTATTTCAGAAATTTATTTTGTCCTTTTTTATAATTCATATAAAGAAAATATTATAATATAAATTAAAATAATAAATGATGGCTGATGAGATGTAATTTGAATCCCTCTATCTCTCCATTATAATGTGAGCACATTTCGAACTCGAGATCTCCTATAGCAGTTCAATAAAAATCAACTTATATTCATAAGTTAATGTAATTCCATATGTAGTTTGGTTTTGTAACATATCCGATTCATATAATTTTAATTTAGTTATTTATCATTTTCTTTTCTTTTATAAAATTGAGAATAGGATACTTTTAAAATTATTTTCCTTAATTTTAATAATTTGAAATGGAAAATATGTTTACTGGATTAACTTTGTTAGGGGATTGTAAAATAATAAAAGGAAGAAGTATTGATGAACCCTTTAATTTGGTTTAAATATTTAATTATTTTTAAAAATATCTTGGAGACCCCAATTTGTTAATGTTTACTGTTTATTTTGACAAAATATTTTTTTAATAATTTAAATTTATGATTTTGTTCCTGTATTACGCCAACATTTAAAAAAAAAATTTAATTAATTAAAAATTTTATTTTATCCTTATTTATTTACAAAAAATTAAAAATATCTTCACCTCTTTTTTTAAAGAAAAGAATGCCTATTCTTCTCTTTTAAAAAAACTGTTATTCGCTCTTTAACAATAAAAAATTGAAAGTTTTATAAAAAATTCTTTTTAATGCTCAGCACGTTCTATAAAATGGTCTTCAACCAGTCCAAAACCTTCAGGGCTTTTGTAGAAATTGGAATTTGTTTCAGAAACAAATTCGAAGAAAGACCGTTAGTTGAAAATTAGAATTATTATTCACCGACTCAGTGCCTGAAAGCAAAACTCGGTGAAAATATTTGGAAATAGAAATATCAATAAGAGTGTTGAATTTATCCTCTCGTGCCCAAATGGCCATCCCGTTCATTCCTTTTCTTTTAAATTTCGTTTAGGTTTTCGTCTTTCAGTTGTTCAAATCAAGGGCACCAATTTCTTTAAATTGGGTACATGTTCTCAAAACCAAAAGAAAAAAAAAAAAAATCAGATTGTGAATAGATGAATGAAACAAATGGAGAGCAGTTGAATTGAAATCAGTCCAAAACCTTCACGGCTTTTGTAGAAATTGGAATTTGATTCGGAAACGAATTCGAAGAAAGATCGTTAGTTGAAAATTAGAATTATTATTCACCGACCCAGTTTCTAAAAGCAAAATTGGATGAAAAAAATTGGAAACAGGAAAACCAAAATCAAATATAAATAAGCTTTTGGTTATCTATTTACTTATATACAATTTTTAATTATTTTTAGAATCTTCCCGTCGAATTAATTTGATAGATATATGGATAGTTTAGTTTGTTACTGAGTAAGCAATCAAATTCGTACTCTTAAGAAAATAATAATAACAATTTTTTTAGAAAGAAAAAAAATAGAAATTGAAGAAAGAGGTGATAGTATTTTTAATTTTTTTATAAATAAATAAAGATAAAATAAATTTTTTTAATTAATTAAATATTTCTTTAAATTTACGCATATAATATAAAAGTAAAATTTTAATTTTAAACTGTTAAAAACCTTTTATAAAAAAAATGATAAATACTAACAAACGAGTCTCTAATATATTTTTAAAAATAAAAAATAATTTAAATATTTAAATTAAATTAAGAGAGTCTATCATTTCTTATCCCTTAACAAAATAAAAATGAAGATATTATAATAACCATATAACGGTGATTGCAATCATGACAAACTCAAAATGATGGCCAATACAATCATGGAGGAATGATGATGACAAACAAAAGGAGCAAAAACATTACCAAAATCCATGGTGGCTACATACAAAGAAATGTTAGAGATCCACGTTGATAGAAAAACTCACACGTCATATGTTCTCATACATCCTTATTACAATCGATGTGAATTATGTCATTAACCAAAAATTTTAGAATCTTCATATTAAATTATTAAAATTCACATGATAAAAAGTTAAAAAAAAAAATCTAAAAAACCATATTTGAATTCAATTTCTAAGTTTTAAAAATATCATACTAATAATTATTTTCTTATAAAAAAATACAAAAAAATTGAAATTAAAAATCTTAACTTGACCTTTTATATATTTATAATTACTGTAGACCCAACAATTATAACAACATAACATATTAAAATTTTACATATATATAAGCTCATATCACTAATACTTAATAATTTTGTAAGCCTTAATAAACTTATCATATCATTTTTATTGGGCTCCCATAAACAACCAATTCATGTACAATTAATGTTAATATATAAATTTATATAAAAAATTACTAATAATCTCTTATTTGAGCCACATATATCTTTTAAAATTATTCATGGCAAATTTAATAAGCTCAATTTTTATTATTTAAAAATAAAAAATACCTACCAAATAATCTGGTCCACTAATCAAACTAAAATAGGATTAAAGTGATCTTTGTTACACCTTTTTGTAATTAGACCCATCAATAGTTACCATATAATATAATTAATGACATAGATCAAGTATGAAAGTATAACATACAAATTTTATATAATGTGATCTCATATCATGTTTATATCTAATTAGTCTCTTTTTATAACTCAAAAGAATTAAATAACAAACTTTCAAAATTTTATGTACAACTGTAATAGAAAATTCATAACTTTCTTTCAGAGTATTCAATAAACAAAAAAACTATAATACTTTAATCTGATCAATAAAACAAATATGTTTATATCACTTATAAATATTAAAATATAAACTCCCATTATACAAGCATATCATCAACATAGACTATATCTACATAAGTCACATGCTAATGAAATACTTTGGGTGGTAAACCTTTAGTGAGCAGATCTATAATCATGAAATTTGCGCTAATGTGTTTAATAGACACTTGAAGATTATATATCATTTCATTGATAATTAGAAACTTGATGTCAATTTACTTTAACTTTAATGAGCTTCTACTGTTCTTGGAATACAACTCGGTGACTTTATTATTATAGTTTATTCTCAGTGGCCTCTGATGCGATATTTCTATATCTTATAATTAAGTGCAAGTATACACTATCGTATGCAAGTAATAAAGAGATTAAATAAGTCGGATGTCAAACCCACAGGAATAATTTTCTCTTTTTAACTAATTACTAAAATGATATCTTCCTAATAATTATTCAGATAAATAAAAATCTAAGAATTACTATAGAAAATATAAAGGTAAAAACACAATGCAAAAAGATTTAAGTGATAGCAATATAGAGAAAACCTAGGATTAATACTATTCCTCAACATGCTTTCTAATAATCAATCTTCTAATATTTAACTCCTTTAGTCTTTGTTATTGATCAAGGCACTAATGTATTCATAAGCCTCTTCCAAGGTCATGCAAGTATACCTTAATTTACCAAATACCTATATTCCTATGGTACTTGTAATAAATTAAGATTCATTAAGATTAGGTCTCACTGATCATACATGCCAATTAGGTATATTCCTATCCTAAATTGAAACTTGCATATGCAACATTAAATGTTACTCTACAATCATGCATCAAATTACTTAGGTCTAAATATTATGATTCCTCTTCCGAGTTTATTAATAATATTACCAACTCATTCATCATATATTGGCCAGATATATTGAAGCATTAAAATCAAGTAATTTGAATATCAAAGAATTAAGTTTATTAAATATTCTAAAGATATGGCAATTAAGTACACATATTGAGTTCAAGTATTAACCCTAGAAAATAAGTTTAGCTCATGGCTACAAGAGAACAGCAGTAAAAATAATAATAAACCATGATACAATCAATAGCAAACCGATATAGACGTTGAATTGCTCTTAATTACGCTACCTAAGATCTCTTGATGCCGAAGAATGCCTTGAATCTTTCTCTAAAGTTCCCTCAATTAAACTCCTATTACTCTTTAAGACTTGTGCTCTGTATTTTTGGTGTTCTTGAATCGTCTTGGATTCATCTTGACGTATGGGAATGAGTAGCTTTTTATAGGGATTGATATGAGCTTGAAAATCTCAATTCTCGTCGGACTAGGACTCGCGCTACCACTGGGGCGCTATGCAATTTTCGCTGGGGCGACGCGTGAAAAAGGCTTCACCGCTGGGGCAGTAAAGGTTTGGCGCTGGGGCGCCAAATGCGACTTCAACAGGTCGTATTTCTTATTTCGATCACTATTACAAAGCTGGGCGATAATCCTCTTAGCACTGGGGCGATGAACACATACTTTGAAAACTTTGCATTTTAGTCCCTATTTTCGCTCATTTTGCATTCTTTCTTTAAATTTCGTTCAAGTCCCTATAAATAACAATAATGCACATAAATAGCCATTTATTCTAATAAAATCATAAAATATCAATAATAAAAATATGAAAAAATATATGACAAATTTGCCCTTATCAAATTCCCCCAAACTTAAACACTTGCTTGTCCTCAAGCAATAAAATAAAACTAAGAGAGAAATAAATGGTTATACTTGACTCATTTAACAAAACAAAATATACTAATACTAGTAAGATGATCAAAATCATTGTCTCAAAGGCTGACGAAATAGTACAAATCCTTAAGGTAGATAAACAGCTATTAACAATTTTAAATTTTCTTTATTTAGTCCCTTATTCTTCCTCATAAACAATCACCATGTGTATGTGTGTAAAAGCAGCAAGCAATAGCTAAAACCATACTTTAATTTACTTTATACTTTAGTTCGTACAAAAAAGATGGTGTCTCGACATTTAATTTGTATAATGACACTTCCATAAGCTTGTCTTTACTACCACTCTCCACTAATGTAGAAAATCACATATCTAAGAATTTGCCCTAGACATGTGATTTGCCCTTATCAGTCTCTCAATACCATCTATATATGCAATTTAATGATAACGTTTTGTAGCCATACCCCTTGATTTGATGCCTCATAGCAATCTATAAATTCTGCTTCTATGGTAAAAGAAGCTACAAGTGTTTGTTTGACACTCTTCCATGATACAAAACTTAATGATAACATTTTGTAGCCATATCCCTTAATATGATGCCTCTTAACAATCTATGAATTCTGCTTCTATGGTAGAAGAAGCTATGAGTGTTTGTTTGACACTCTTACATGATACAACTCCTCCAACTAATATAAAAACATAGCTAGATATGGATCTTTTGTTGTCAAGATATCTAGTAAAATTAGAATCAAAATACCCTACAATATCTAAATGATCGGATCTTTTGTATATGAGCATATAGTTCTTAATTTTCTATAAATACTGCATAACTCATTTTGCTACTTTCTAATGATCTATTCCCAAGCTAGTAAGCTTTCTTCCCAACATTTCAACCATGTATGCAATATTCAGATGCATACAAACTTTTGCATACATAAGACTCCCTATTGTAGCTGCATAAGGGATATTCTCCTGTTCTTTCTTTTCTAGCTAGTTTTTCGGATATTGGAGCAAACTAAAGTTATCACCCTTAGCAATAAGTATATCTCTCAGTGTACAGTCTTTCATGCCAAATCTATTAAGCACGTTATTAATATAAGCCTTCTGTAACAATCCAAGCATACCTCGAGTATAGTCTCGATGAATTTGGATGCCCAACACAAAAGATGCATTTTGAAGATCTTTTATTTCAAAAATTACTTGAAAGAAATCTATTTCATAGCAAAAACCTATATCACTGCTTTTCAATAGAATGTCATCCACATATAACACCAAGATAATGAATTTGCTCCCTAGTAAACTTAAGATATATGCATTGATCAACAGTATTCTCCTTAAATCCAAATAAGGTGATTACTTGATCAAATTTTTGATACCATTGGTTAGATGCCTACTTAAACTATAAATGAATTTCTTTAGCTTACATACCTTTTAGAAATACTATCTTGGCATCCATTTGGTGTAGCCTTAGATCAAAATGAGTCACAAGTGTCATGATAATTCTAAAAGTATCTTTCGTTAAAACTAGAGATAAAATCTCTTTATAATCAGTGCCTTCCTTTTGAGTGAAACCTTTAGCAATCAAACGTTTTTTTTTTTTATACCTTTCTATGTTGCTTTTGGAATCCCTTTATGTTTTAAATATTTATATACAACCAATTGGTTTCGTTTCTTTAAGCAACTCAATAAGGTCCTAAATGACTTTATCTTTCATTGATTTCATCTCATCCTTTATGGATTCTATCAGCACTTTTTGAGTTTGAATATTGTTTGACTTGATTGAAAGATGTCGGATCATCTTTTAGTCTCGTATCAAACTTATGTTCTTAGAAATAAATGATATAATCATTTAAAGCTGCATTTCTTCATTCTTTAGTAGATCTCCTTAATAGTACTTTTAACTAAGGTTGTTGATTGATAAGAGCAAATTTTTCATATATTTTCTCATGTTTTTATTATTTTATAAGAATAGATGGCTATTTATGTGCTTTATTGTTATTTATAGGGACTTGAACAAAATTTAAAGAAAGAATGCAAAAGGAGCAAAAACATGGACTAAAATGCAAAGTTTTTAAAGTATGTGTCCATCGCCCCAGTGCCACGAGTATTATCACCCTAGCATTGTAATAATGATCGAAATAAGAAAAATGACATGTTTAAGTCGCATTTGGTGCCCCAGCACCAAACAGTCAGCGCGCCAACGACAAAACAACGCCCCAATGCCATCAACCCACCGCTCCAGCGATGAAGCCTATTTCACGCGTCACCCCAGTGACAACTGCATAACGCTCCAGCGGTATCGCGAGTCCTAGTTCGACGAGAATTGAGATTTTCAAGCTCATATCAATCCCTATAAAAAGCTACTCGTTCCCATACGTCAAGATGAATCCAAGACGATTCAAGAACACTAAAAATACAGAGCACGAGTCTTAAAGAGCAATAGGAGTTTAATTGGAGCAACCTTAGAGAGAGATTCAGGGCGTTCTTCGACATCAAGAGATCTTAGGTAGCGCAATTAAGAGCAATTCGACGTCTATATCGGTTTACTATTGATTGTATCATGGTTTATTATTATTTTTACTGCTGTTCTCTTGTAGTCATGAGCTAAACTTATTTTTTAGGGTTAATACTTGAACTCAATATGTGTGCTTAATTGCCATATCTTTTGAATATTTAATAAACTTAGTTCTTTGATATTTAAATTACTTGATCTTAATGCTTCAATATATCTGGCCAATATATGGTGAATGAGTTGGTAATATTATTGATAAACTCGGAAGAGGAATCATAATATTTAGACCTAGATAATTTGATGCATGATTGTAGAGTAATATTCAATGTTGCATATGCAAGTTTCAATTTAGGATAGGAATATACCTAATTGGCATGTATGATCAATAAAACCTAATCTTAATGAATCTTAATTTATTACAAGTACCATAGGAATATAGATATTTGGTAAATTAAGGTATACTTGCATGACCTTGGAAAAGGCTTGTGAATACATTATAGTCTTGATCAATAACAAAGACTAAGGGAGTTAAATATTAGAAGATTAATCATTAGAAAGCATATTGAGGGATAATATTAACCCTAAGTTTTCTCTATATTGCTATTACTTAAATCTCTTTGCATTGTGTTTTTGTCTTTATATTTTTTACATTCATTCTTAGATTTTTATTTATCTGAATAATTATTAGAAAGATATCATTTTAGTAACTGGTTGTAAAGAAGAAATTATCCCTGTGGGTTTGACATCCGACTTATTTAGTCTCTTTATTACTTGCATATGATAGTGTATACTTGCACTTAATTTTATGATATAGAAATATCGCATCATTGATGTGGTTCTTCATTATGAATGGAAGCTAACTCAAGTTTTTTTTTTTCGAATTTATATTTTGAATAATGCTAGAAATAATTATCTTATCATTTTTAGTTGCAATAATCTGAATATTGACATTTTTCTCTATAAATTCTACCTTTCTAAGTTGGTAAATACCAACGTAATCAACTTCCTCGAAGAACTTAACATTGTTTATCTTGAAAATAAGTCTATTTGAGGGATCATAAAAATTAAAATCCCTAAACCTTTCTGAATGTCCAACAAACTAGCTGCTAACAATTCTTCAATCTAATTTTCTTTCATCATATTTGTATGGCCTAGCCTCAACTGGGCAACCCTAAATATGTAAATGCCAAATGCTGGGCTTTTTTCGGTCTATAACTCATACGAGGTTTTAGCTACTGCTTTGCTCATAACTTGATTAAGGATATAACCACAATGCTTCTCTCTTAAGTACTTTTGGTAAAGATGAATGACTATTATACTTCTCACCATATACTTTAGAGTTCAGTTTCATTTCTTAGCTACACCATTTTGCCTCAAAGTCACTAAAATGGTATATTAAGGAATGATTTCACATTCAATAAGAATTTGGCAAAGGATCCTGGATGCTATTCATTTGACTTGTCATATCTGCCATAATATTCACCACCATGATCACATTTGACAATTGTAATTTTCTCACCAAGTTAATTTTTAACTTTGAATTTGAAAGTTTTGAAAACGTCCAAGGATTATAACTTTTCATGGATTCAATATAGGTAACCACAATGAGAGTAATCATCTATGAAGATAATAAAATATTATTGCTCATTCCAAGAAGATGTAAGGAATAAACCACAAATATATATATGTATAAACTCGAATACACCGGAACTCCTATTGGCACTGATTAGAGTGTAAAAGCACTAGTATAATTTATACTTAACTTTCGTATTTTGCTCTAAATCATGAATTTTGGTTACTTGATTGTGTTTTTTTAATCATAAATAGGGGTGCAATAGAAAAATGTGACATATAGGAATAAGCGGGAGGCAAATCAAATGTAAAATAAAGAAGTTGCGCTCAAAATACGAGAGCGTTAGAATGTAGGCTTGAGTGTTGCAGTGCCCAATTCCCAAATGTGGAGCGCAGCGGTGCCCATACAATGACAGTAAAAAACTACTCTTTTGACTCCTATTTTAACTTGGATTCAAATCCCCTCGCCTCTAGGGTTTTCAATACCTATAAAAAATACTTTTTTCAGGGCTAAAACACAGACTTGAAAGAGGCAAAAACTTAGAAAGAATTCACAACAAAAAAATCAATGATCAAAGTCAAAGATTGAAGAACCAAGATTAAGATTCAAGTTTCAAGTCAAAAAAGAGAGAGAAGCACATCAAAGAGTCATTTCGATTAGTTTTTTTACTATTTCTTTATCATTAAGTTCTTGTTCTTATTGATCTTCATGAATTAGTTGGATACTTTTAATTTTGTGATGGACTAAATTTTTCATCTACGGTTAAACTATGTGAACATAGTGTGGATTTAGATTTTTTTAATTATTAGTTTATAAACTTGATACATTTAATTGATTCATTCTATCTTGTTTTTAATGCCTTCATTATACCTAATCAATATTATGAATGATTGAGGAACTAGGATGAACTTGATGAATGGATTCATATGTTTAGCATATGATAGTTTGATGAATGATCATAGGGTAACAACTATGAGTTCCATCTAGGATAGACATATACTTAGGTGGCATGTATAGTATAATTTAGACTTGATCTTAATGAATTACATTCTGATTTGATTACCATAGACATATAGGTAATTGTTAGAATGCATAATATAGTCACTCAACCATCGACAGAGGCTTAGGATGAGATTAGTGTCTAAGCCAACAATTAATATTAAAAGATTAACTAAGAGATTAATAAATCAAATGAAATACTAGATGACAAGTGAAAACCCTAGATTATCTTTATTTAAGAATTCTACTATTGCTTTTGTTTAGTTTAATTGATAGAGTTAGATTAGATAATTAAGTTTCAGAGTGTAATTTTTTAAATAAAAGTTAAGTAGGTATAATTTTAGTACTTGATTTATAGAATTAGATCGCATAGTCCACATGAGATCGTTACTTGAAGTTAAAATCTTATATTACTTGATACAATATCGTGCACTTGTACTTAGATAGTATAACATCAATCAAGTTTTTAGCTCCGTTGCCGGTGACTATTCTTTCTATTCTTTAGATCAACATTAATACTAAGCTACTTGCTTTTATTCATATTTTATTTTATTTTATTTAGCTATTTTTCTCTTTTTACTTTGATTTTTTTATTACTTTGCTTTGACAGATCATACTACGGAGGAAAATAATAATAACATCAACAATCTATCCTTGAGCCTATGATACTATAGAGGGCACTAAGAGAGTATACTGTCTCAACTACCGATGGTGTACAATCTAGTATTCGACGACCAATCGTCATTGCCAATAACTTTGAGATCAAATCGAATATTATTTATATGTTAAAAAGAGACTGTATAGTTCAGCAGAGCTGATAAGGGCAAATTTGTCATATATTTTCTCATGTTTTTATTATTGATATTTTATGATTTTATGAGAATAGATGGCTATTTATGTGTATTATTGTTATTTATAGGGACTTGAACGAAATTTAAAGAAAGAACGCAAAAGGAGCAAAAACAGGGACTAAAATGTAAAGATTTCAAAGTATGTGTCCATCGCCCCAGCGCCACAAGGATTTTAGCCCCAGCGCTGAAATAGTGATCGAAATAAGAAAAACGACTTGCTTAAGTCGCGTATAGCGCCCCAGCGCCATAAATTCGCCGCGCCAGCGGTGAAGCCGTTTTCATGCAGCGCCCCAGCGCCAAGATCCCACCGCTCCAGCGGTGAAGACTTTTTCACGCGTCGCCCCAGCGATAGATGCATAGCGCGCCAGCGGTAGTGCGAGTCCTAGTCCGACGAGAATTGAGATTTTCAAGCTCATATCAATCCCTATATAAAGCCACTCGTTCCCAGCCTTCAAGGATGAATCCAAGACGACCCAAGAGCACCAAGAATACAGAGCACGAGTCTTGGAGAGCAATAGGAGCTTAATTGAAGCAACTTTAGAGAGAGATACAAGACGTTCTTCGGCATCAAGAGTTCCTAGGCAGCGCAATTAAGAGCAATTCGACGTCTATATCGGTTTGCGATTAATTGTATCATGTTTTATAATTATTTCTACTGCTGTTCTCTTGTAGCCATGAGCTAACTTATTTTCTAGGGTTAATATTTGAACTCAATATGTGTGCTTAATTGCCATATCCTTTTAGTATTTAATAAACTTAGTCATTTATTATTTAAATTACTTGTGTTTAATGCTTCAATATATCTGGCCAATATATGGTGAATGAGTTGGTAATATTATTGATAAACTCGGAAGAGGAATCATAATATTTAGACCTAGGTAATTTGATGCATGATTGTAGAGTAACATTCAATGTTGCATATGCAAGTTTCAACTTAGGATAGGAATATACCTAATTGGCATGTATGATCAATAAGACCTAATCTTAATGAATCTTAATTTATTACAAGTACCATAGAAATATAGGTATTTGGTAAATTAAGGTATACTTGCATGACCTTGGAAGAGGCTTGTGAATACATTAGTGTCTTGATCAATAATAAAGACTAAGTGAGTTAAATATTAGAAGATTAATCATTAGAAACATATTGAGGGATAATATTAATCCTAGGTTCTCTCTACGTTGCTATACCTAATTCTCTTTGCATTGTGTTTTTTCTTTTATATTTCTTACATTCATTCTTAGATTTTTATTTTTCTGAATAATTATTAGAAAGACATAATTTTAGTAATTGGTTAATAAGAAAGAATTATCCCTGTGGGTTCGACATCCGACTTATTTAGTCTCTTTATTACTTGCATACGATAGTGTATACTTGCACTTAATTTATGATATAGAAATATCGCATCAAGTTTTTGGCGCCGTTGCCGGGGATAATTAACTACTTTTTCGCCAATATTAATACCAATCTTTCTAGTTTTTACTTCAGAATTTTTTATTTTTTTTTATTTTTTTATTTTTCTTAATTTAGTTTTACTTTCTTTGTTACGAGGTACATGCGAAGATCGAAGAGTGAGGACTTGATTGCTTTTGATTCAGAAATTGAAAGAACTTTAAGAAGAATTAGAAGAGAGCAAAATCAAGTCAACACCATGGAAGACCAAGTACCAATTACGCCCAACAATGAAGGAAGACCACTAAGGGAATATGCTGTTCCCCTAGTTAATGGAATCCATTCAAGCATTCAAAGACCAACTGTTCAAGCTAACAACTTTGAGATCAAGCCAAGCACGATTCAAATGCTCAAGGATTCGGTACAATTTAGTGGACTACCCAATGACGATCCAAACATGCACATCATCAACTTCTTGGAGATATGTGATACATTCAAGTACAATGGGGTGTCCGATGATGCAATCCGTCTAAGATTGTTTCCCTTTTCCTTGAGAGACAAAGCAAAAAGCTGGCTGCTATCACTTCCATCTGGATCCATAGCGACATGGGATGATCTTGCACAAAAGTTCCTCGCCAAATTCTTTCCACCTGCTAAAACTGCCAAGATGAGGAACGACATCACATCATTCCTACAACTAGATGGAGAATCTCTTTATGAGGCATGGGAGAGATACAAGGATATGCAAAGAAAATGTCCTCATCATGGAGTTCCGAAGTGGTTACTTGTACAAACATTCTACAATGGATTAGCCGGTCAATTCAGAACGATAGTAGATGCTGCGGCTGGAGGAGCACTTATGAATAAATCCACCGATGAAGCTTATGATCTACTAGATGAGATGGCATCCAATGCCTATCAATGGCCCACTGAAAGGTCAACCACAAGAAAGATTGCTGGATTACATGAAGTAGACACTTTGACCACATTATCTGCTCAAGTCAACCTTTTGACCAAACAATTAAGCAACTTGGGAGTTAATGCCATCAAGAGTCAACCTATCACTTGCGATTTCTGTGGAGGAAATCATGCTAATGGACAATGCATGGAGACTGCTCAATATGTAGGGGACTTCAACCGCAACAACCCCAATTCAAATTTCTACAATCCCGGATGGAGAAATCACCCCAACTTCTCATGGAGCAACAATAATCAAGGACAGTATTCCAAAGCTCCTCCTGGCTTCCAAACGCAAATTCAGCAAGAGAAGAAACCAGACATTGAAGACATGCTCCTGCAATACATGAAGAAAACAGATGCACTCTTTCAAAGTCAAGCAACTTCACTTAGAGCCTTGGAAAATCAAGTAGGGCAGCTCGCAACAGCAATAAACAATCGCCCTCAAGGAACTCTACCAAGCAACACTGAAGTCAATCCAAAAGGAAGCGTAGAACAGTGCCAAGCCATCTCCCTAAGAAGTGGTAAAGTCTTACATGATAACACTCCTCAACCACAGCTTTCGGAAATGATAGAGAAGGAAAAAGAACCAGTGGTCCAGCAAGAAGATGTGCAACCATATAGACCACCTATACCATTTCCTCAGAGATTACAACAGCTAAGAAGTCAAGAGAAAAGTGCTGAAACGCAGAAAAGCATAGAATCTGGTATTCAAGTACAAGAACAGAAAAGTGAAAATGCAGCAGAAGATACCAGTAGCAATCCGCAGAAGCAACCTACGCAGTCATTCACTCCACCACCTCCATTTCCTCAAAGACTGCAAAAGAAGAAACTAGATAAGCAATTTTCTAAATTTCTTGATGTTTTTAAGAAATTACATATTAATCTTCCTTTTGCAGATGCACTGGAGCAAATGCCGAGCTATGTGAAATTTATGAAGGAAATCCTATCAAAGAAGAGAAGAATAGATGACTTCGAGACTGTGGCCCTGACAGAAGAGTGTAGTGCCATCCTCCTAAAGAAGCTACCTCCAAAACTCAAAGATCCTGGGAGTTTCACCATACCATGCTCAATTGGGAATTATGATTTTGGGAAAGCACTTTGTGATCTGGGAGCTAGCATCAATCTTATGCCATTGTCCGTGTATAAAAAGTTGGGACTGAAAGAAGCCAAACCAACAAATATCACACTTCAGTTAGCAGATCGTTCTCTCACCTATCCTAAGGGATTAATTGAAGATGTGTTGGTTAAGGTCGATAAATTCATCTTCCCTGCCGATTTCATTGTTTTGGATATGGAAGAAGACAAGGAGATCCCAATCATCCTTGGAAGACCCTTCCTAGCCACTGGAAGAACAATTATTGATGTGCAAAAAGGGGAGTTGACCATGAGAGTACAAGAGGATACAGTCACTTTTAAGGTCTTCAAGGAGATCAAATTACCAGCTGAAAATGAAGACTGTTTTTGCATTAATGTGGTGCATCCAAGCGTTAAGAAAATTAAAGATATGGAGACATTGGATCCTCACATCCGAAAAAGAGCATTGAAGCATAGGAAGGCAAGAGAGAAGAAGAAAAAGCAGCATCACGACGAAGCAAGCAAAGAGAAAGAAAAGGAAGAACCATCTCCCCGGTCTAAGATTAAAGTCTTTCCGGAGAGACATAAGGAGAATGCAGCAAAAGATACTGCCCGAGGTTTAATTGCAAAAATATGGAAGCCTAAAAAGAAGAAAGCCAGCAAGATCACTCACACAAATGCTTCCACCAACATCTTTGATCCACCATAAGAGAATATGAAGCCCCGTCAAGCCGATGACGTTAAATCAAGCGCTACTTGGGAGGCAACCCAAGGAAAATATTATTATTATTATTATCATTTTATTTTATTTTATTTTTTTAGCATTTAAAAAAAAAAAAAAAAAAAAAAAACCAAGAATTTCAGCGCTCCAGCGAAATAACATGGCGCGGCAGCGACAGAAAAATTGAGACACCACCGCCCCCGCGGTACACGCAACATCGCGCCAGCGCAAATTCCAGTAACTGTGCAGAAATCAGCCTTCAGCGCTGCAGCTATAGACGATTACCGCGGCAGCGCCAGAACATCGCCCCAGCGATGGAGACTCAGCGCGGCAGCGAAAATTGACCAGGGAAGTCTCTTACTTTCACTTCTTTATTTTTCGACATTGGGGACAATGTCTAAATTAAGTTTGGGGGTGGGAAACACTTTCTTGTGTTCATTTTTCTACATGATTTGAGTGGTCATTCTTGTGGGTTAAAAATTTTTTTTAGTTACTTAGTTTTTTTTTAGTTAATTAATTTTTATTAGGTTTTGATAAGATGATCATTAGTCTATGATAAGAAAAAGAATACATGGTTGAATTTATTTTTACACATCTATAGGGAATGATAGATACTTGAGACAATTTGGATTATTCAAGTTTAAGAACAAATTTGACCTTATTCATAATCATCAATTTTTTTTGAGCACTTTATAAGCATAAATAGTTATAACTATTACTTAGAGATACTTATGCTTTAGGGAGTACACCACAGTCTCGAAGACCGATACTCTAGAACTTGTCTTTAATTACTACTTGAGGCGAAATTCTAGGAAACACATGAATAGGGAAATGACATTAGGCCATCTTTGGACCGATTGAGTCTTTCTAGCCTACCTTTTAAAGTATATTTTATCCCTAGTACCCTATTTTGAGCCTAATTACCCATTCTTTGGTTTAACCACATTACAAGCCCAAGACTTAAAGTTTACTTATCTAAAAATGTTACCCGTAACACCATAAACCTTGCATTTGCTTAGAAATACTCTTGAAAAGAAAAACGTTGTGGTGATATGAAAAAAATAAGTTTGGGTGGTATTTGTCAATCTAAGTTTGGGGGTATTTAAAAAAAAAAAATAATAAAAAAAAAAAAGTAAAATAAAATACCCCCAGCTTAAGAAAAAGAAGAAATTCTTTGAAAAATAAAGGTTGAAAAGAAGGATGGGAACACAATAAGTTTGGGGGAAGAGATAATACAAGGAAACGAAAGATCAAGAGGTTTCTAGGTAAAATCTAAGTGTTCATGGTGTAATTTGAACTTCATATATTTATCCTTTTATCCCACCTTGACCTTAGCCTTACATTACAAGCTAAGTAAAGTCCTAAATAGATCCCTAGACATGTGATTTTCTACATTAGTGGAGAGTGGTAATAAAGACAAGCTTATGGAAGTGTCATTATACAAATTAAATGCCGAGACATCATCTTTTCTGTACAAACTAAAGTATAAAGTAAATCAAAGTATGGTTTTCGCTATTTGCTTGCGGCTTGCACACACACACATGGTGATTATTTATGAGGAAGAATGAGGGACTAAATGGAGATAATTAGAATTGTTAATAGCTATTTGTCTACCTTAAGGATTTGTATCATTTCGTCAGCCTTTTGAGACAATGATTTTGATCATCTTACTAGTTTATTATATTTTATTTTATTTTGTTAAATGAGTCAAGTATAACCCTTTGTTTTCTCTCTTAGTTTTATTTTATTGCTTGAGGACAAGCAAGTATTTAAGTTTGGGGGAATTTGATAAGGGCAAATTTGTCATATATTTTCTCATGTTTTTATTATTGATATTTTATGATTTTATGAGAATAGATGGCTATTTATGTGTATTATTGTTATTTATAGGGACTTGAACGAAATTTAAAGAAAGAACGCAAAAGGAGCAAAAACAGGGACTAAAATGTAAAGATTTCAAAGTATGTGTCCATCGCCCCAGCGCCACAAGGATTTTAGCCCCAGCGCTGAAATAGTGATCGAAATAAGAAAAACGACTTGCTTAAGTCGCGTATAGCGCCCCAGCGCCATAAATTCGCCGCGCCAGCGGTGAAGCCGTTTTCATGCAGCGCCCCAGCGCCAAGATCCCACCGCTCCAGCGGTGAAGACTTTTTCACGCGTCGCCCCAGCGATAGATGCATAGCGCGCCAGCGGTAGTGCGAGTCCTAGTCCGACGAGAATTGAGATTTTCAAGCTCATATCAATCCCTATATAAAGCCACTCGTTCCCAGCCTTCAAGGATGAATCCAAGACGACCCAAGAGCACCAAGAATACAGAGCACGAGTCTTGGAGAGCAATAGGAGCTTAATTGAAGCAACTTTAGAGAGAGATACAAGACGTTCTTCGGCATCAAGAGTTCCTAGGCAGCGCAATTAAGAGCAATTCGACGTCTATATCGGTTTGCGATTAATTGTATCATGTTTTATAATTATTTCTACTGCTGTTCTCTTGTAGCCATGAGCTAACTTATTTTCTAGGGTTAATATTTGAACTCAATATGTGTGCTTAATTGCCATATCCTTTTAGTATTTAATAAACTTAGTCATTTATTATTTAAATTACTTGTGTTTAATGCTTCAATATATCTGGCCAATATATGGTGAATGAGTTGGTAATATTATTGATAAACTCGGAAGAGGAATCATAATATTTAGACCTAGGTAATTTGATGCATGATTGTAGAGTAACATTCAATGTTGCATATGCAAGTTTCAACTTAGGATAGGAATATACCTAATTGGCATGTATGATCAATAAGACCTAATCTTAATGAATCTTAATTTATTACAAGTACCATAGAAATATAGGTATTTGGTAAATTAAGGTATACTTGCATGACCTTGGAAGAGGCTTGTGAATACATTAGTGTCTTGATCAATAATAAAGACTAAGTGAGTTAAATATTAGAAGATTAATCATTAGAAACATATTGAGGGATAATATTAATCCTAGGTTCTCTCTACGTTGCTATACCTAATTCTCTTTGCATTGTGTTTTTTCTTTTATATTTCTTACATTCATTCTTAGATTTTTATTTTTCTGAATAATTATTAGAAAGACATAATTTTAGTAATTGGTTAATAAGAAAGAATTATCCCTGTGGGTTCGACATCCGACTTATTTAGTCTCTTTATTACTTGCATACGATAGTGTATACTTGCACTTAATTTATGATATAGAAATATCGCATCAAGAGCCCCCAATAACGATCCAAACATGTATATCATAACGTTTTTAGAAATTTATGATACCTTCAAGAACAATAGAGTCTCCGACAATGCTATCAGATTGAGACTATTTCTTTTCTTCCAAAGGTATAAAGTTAAGAGTTGGTTGATGTCATTGCCGTAAGGATCTATATCAAAGTGGGAAGATTTAGCACAAAATGTTTTAGCCAAGTTCTTCCCACAAGCAAAGACAACAAAGATGAGAAATAACATCACCTCTTTCAGTCAATTGATGGAGAGTCATTATATGAGGCATGGGAGCATTTCAAGGACATGTTGAGGAAGTGTCCTCATCATAGAGTCTGTAAATGGCTATTATCCAAATATTCTATAATAGACTAGTAGGTCATTTGAGGACTATTATAGATCACGCTATTAGAGAAGCTTTAATGAATAAGTTCATAGAAGAAGCTTATGATTTATTAGAAGAGATGACATCAAGTAGTTATGATTAGCTAGCTGAGAGAGTTACACTAAGGAGAGTCACCGATATGCATGAGGTTGACACATGTAATGTATTGGCAGTGCAAACCAATATGTTATCAAAGAAGATTGATGCATAAAATGCTATTAAAACCCAACAAGTGACATGTAAGTTTTGTAGTGATAATTACAAGAATAGGTGGTGCATGAAAGTAGTGAGTTATTTGGACAATTACAATCATCAACAACCTAACCCACAATCAAATTCCTACAATCTGGGGTAGAGAGATCATTCTAACTACTCTTGGCATAATAACCAAGGGGATTCATCTAGACCAATGAATCTCTCAAGATTCCAGCTACCACAAGAGAAGAAATAGGCATTGAAAGACATAATAATACAATATATGAAGTCCAACGATGACATCCTGTAGAATCATTAAACATTATTGCAGAATTTAGATGTACAAATAGGACAACTTACTGTTGCCATAAACAAGCGACCTTAAGGTAGTCTACCAAGCGATACCGACATAAATTCAAGAGGAAGTGTAGAACAATACCAAGCCATCAACTTATAATGTGGTAAGATCTTACATGACAACACACCTCCAACACCACTTCCAAAGATGAAGTTAAAAGATAGGGTTAAATAACAAGAGGATATAAAACCATTTATACTGCCTAATCATTTTTTCCTCAAAGGTTACAAATGTGTAATACAAGTACAAAAACTAAAAAATTGCAACAAGGCAATCTTAAAAGTACAAAAAAGAAAGATGGGTAGCATACAAGTGCAGAAAATGTTACAGAAAATGTATAGAAATAGCCTATGCAGGTATTCACACCTTCTTCACCATTCCTACAGAAGATGCAAAATAAGATATTAGAATAGCAAGTCTCTAAATTTCTTGATATTTTTAAGAGATTAAATATTAATCTCCCTTATGCAAATGCGCTCGACAAATGCCTAACTACGTCAAATTCATGAAGAGTATCATTTTCAAAAAGACAAGATTAGAGGATTATGAGATAATGGCATTAACAAAAAAGTGTAGCAATATTCTTCAGAAGAAGCTACCTCCTAAGCTTAAAAATTCTAAGAGATTTACCATACCGCGCTCTATTAATAATCATGATCGTGGTAAAGCCTTATGCGATCTAAGAGCAAACATTAATCTCATGCCCTTCTCCATCTACAACAAGCTAGGTTTGAGAGAAGCAAAGTTGATCAATATCACACTTCAACTTGTTGATCGCTCTCTCGCCTACCCGAAGGAAATTATTGAAGATGTGCTAGTAAAGTTAGATAAATTCATCTTCCTTACTGATTTTATTGTTCTAGACATTGAAAAAGACGATGAGATCCCCATTATCCTTGGAAGACCTTTTCTAGCCATGGGACATATGGTCATAGATGTTCAAAAAGGAGAGATAACTATAAGGGTACAAGATGACATTGCAATATTCAAAGTCTTTAAGGAGATTAAATTGCCATCAGAGAGTGAAGATTGTGGTAGTATTGATGTAATGCATAAGAGCTCATAGATGTAGATATATTAAATCCTCACATCAAAAAGAAGGTGTTAAGGTATAAAAAAAGAAGCAAGAGAAAGAAGAAGAAGTATTGTGATGAAAGGATCAAAGAAAAAGGCACAAAAGAACTATTTCACCGGTTTAAGATTCAAATCTTTTCGGAGAAGCATAAGAAAAAAGAACAAATTGATGCCCAGGATCTAACAAAGAAAATATGGAAGCCGAAAGAAAGGAAGCCTAACAAACTCACATACAAAGATGCTTTCACCATTGACTTTGATCCTCTATAAAAGTAGAAAGAACTCAGTCAAGCTGACGACATTAAATCAAGCACTTCTTGGGAGGCAACTCAAGAAAATGTTTATTTTTATTTAGTTTTAGTTATAGTTATAGTTATGTTAATTTCTTTTATTTGTAGAAAAAAATACAGTCAGTCGAGTATTCAAGGAAGCAGCACGAGCAATTACAAGTGTTGGAGCAAAGGAAACCGTCGTTTCATAAATAAACCACAATGCTGCAATGTTTCAACTTCATCTACCATGAGAGTTTTTCTTACTTTTAAGTTTATTTTTCGATATTGAGAACAATGTCTAATTTAAGTTTGAAGATGAGAAACACTTTTTTGTGTTTATTTTTGCCGTATAATTTAAGTGGTTGTCTTGTGGGAATTTTTTTTTTTAGTGTTAAGTTTTTGTTGAGAATATAATTATTAGTCCATAATAAGAATTAGAATATTAGCTGAATTTATTTTTTACAAGTTTCTAGGATATAATAGACATTTGAGATAATACTTATATAATGAATCTTAAACTGATTTCAGCCTTATTTTTTATCACTTATTTGTGAGCACATTGAGATAAACATGTAATAGTTAAATTTTTTGCTTGAAATACTTTATGCTTAAGTAGTACACCACAGTCTCGATGATCGACTCTTTAGAACTTTCTTGATTACTACTTGAGGCAAAATCTTAAAAGTCACATGAATTAGAAAAATTATATTATACCATCTTTGGACTGATTAAATTTTTTTGAGCCTACCTTGTATGTACATTTAAACTTAGTTATCCCATTTTTTTAGCCTAATTACCCTTTTTTTTTCTATTTAACCACATTACAAACTGCAATACGTTTTACTTATTTATCCCAAAATTTACCAGTAGCACCATAAACCTTAAAATTACTTAGAATTATTCTTAAAAGGAAAAAGAAAAAAAGGTTGTATGTGTCAAAAAAGGTAATGCAATAAAAATTAAGAAGTCTTAAAGATGCATATCAATTTAAATTTGGGTGGAAAAAAAAAAAGAGTGCTAAAATGAATAATACCCCCAGTTTAAGAAAAAGAAAGGATGAGAATATCATAAGTTTGAGGGAGGAGATAAACCAAGGAAGAAGAGACCAAGAAGTTCTAAGTAAAGTTAAACGTTTATGATGTGATTTAAACTTCATTTATATATCCTTATATCCCACTTTAACCTTATCCTTACTTGACAAACTAAATAAAGTCCTAAATAGATGCCTTAGACGTGCGTATTTTTACATTAGTGGAAAGTAATTATGAAAAACAAGCTTATGATCGTGTTATAAATTGAAATATATCGAGACATCATCTTTATGTATTATCTTAAGTTATTAAGTAAATCTAAGTTTCGTTTAACTATTTACTAGCTTATTACACATATACACACATGTGATTATTTATAGGGGAGAATGAGGATCTTGATGAATGGGATGTTGATTTATTGAAAGTTGACTATTGCATTCTAAAAAGACTTGTACTATTTAATAGCCTATGAGATTATAAGAATGATTGTCTAATCAACCAAAGCTTATTTTTAGTTTTTATTTTTGAGTCATGAATAAGTTATAAATATTTTTCTTTATTTTGCTCGAGAACGAGCAAAGTCTTAAGTTTAGAGGTATTTGATAGGGCATAAAAATACTATTATGATTTGTACCTAACTTTTGTATTTTGCTCCAAATCATGAAATTTTTGGCTATTTAATTTTTTTTTATCCTGAATAGATGCGCAATGAAAAATATGACATATAAAAACAAACAAGAGGCGAATTAGACATAAAACGAAGAAGCTAAAAATATGAGAGCGCCAAAACGCAGGCCTGAATGCTGTAGTGCCCAATTCTTGAATGTGGAGTGCCTCGGCTCCCATGCGATGACAGCTAGTTCAACTTGGGTTCAAATCCACTCACCCTTAAGATTTTTAATACCTATAAAAACACTCTTTTGAGGGATAAAACACAGACTTGAGAGAAGCAAAAACTTAGGAAAAATAATTCACATAACAAAATCAAAGATCAAAGCCAAAAATTAAATAAACAAGATTAAGAATTAAGCTTTAAGTCAAAGAAGAGAGAGAAGCACATCAAGGAGTTATTTTAATTAGTTTTTCTACTCTTTCTTTATCATTAAGGTCTGATTCTTGTTAAACTTTATAAATTGTTTGGATACTTTTGATTTTATGATAGGCTAAATTGTTCATATAGGGTTAGACTATATAAACTTAGTATGGATTTGAATTTTGTTAATTATTAGTTTATGAACTTGATACATTCAATTGATTCATTCTATCTTTTTTTTTATGTTTTTATTATACTTGATCAATATTATGAATGATTGATGAACCATGATAATCTTGACGGATGAATTCATGTGTTTAGCCTATGATAGTTTAATACATGATCATAAGGTAACAACTATGAGTTTCATCTAAGATAGACATATACTTAGGTGACATGTATGGTATAGTTTAGACTTGATCTTAATGAAATACATTCTAATTTGATTACCATAGACATATAGGTAATTATTAGAATATATAATATAGTCACTCGACCATCGATAGAGGCTTATGATAAAATTATTGTCCAAGCCAATAATTGGTATTAAGAGATTAACTAAGAAATTAATAAATCCAATAAAATACTAAAGGGCGAGTTAAAACCCCAGATTATCTTTATTTGTGAATTCTACCATTTACTTTTGTTTAGTTTAATTAATAGAGTTAGATTAGTTAATTAAATTTTAGATTGTGTGTTTTGAATAAAAGTTAAGTATGTATAATTTTAGTACTTGATTTATAGAATCAAATTACATAGTTCTTGTGGGATTGATATTTGGACTTAAAATTTTATATTACTTGATACGATAGCGTGTGCTTGCGCTTAGCTAGTATAGCATCAATCAGACACCTACTTTCTTAATGTTTATCTGTTTACCCTTTGTACATTTTGTATAGATTTTAAAGTCTAATAAATCAAGGAGACTACGAATGTTTTCTAACACAAGTCTTTGAACTCGGTTTTTAGAAATATGTGTAAATGCTTGTGCCATAATATAAATGAATTTTTATTGATTTATTTGCGCACCATAATTATTTGCATACAAGGTTACATAATCTTTTGAGGCATTAACATCTAAATTATATAGTTGATTAATTAGAGAAACAATACTAGCAAGATTCAAATTTATAAAAAGATTAAACTTCCCATTTCCAAATGAACAATTATATCCTAATTTTTCCACGCATGAAACATAAATTAAATCCATCTAAATGACGGTACAACAAAAGGCACTTCCAAATCCAAATATAAATCAGTGTCTAATTGTAATCTAAATACCCTATTTCTTTTATAGGTGCCTTGTTACCATTTTTCACAAAGATGAATCTTTCAACATTAGTTGGCACTCAGCTCCTTAGATAACCCAATATAGTAACACTTATGTAAATAGTTGCACCAATATCTACCCATCAAGTATTATTAGGTATAATGGCCAAATTAACTTTAGAACAGGCAAAGTTAAGATGTTAATCCATTTTCACTTGTTATTTGATGTATTGGGGACAATTCCTCTTCATATGGCCAGTCTTAAATAGACTAAACTGTGTAAGAAAAGAGATCAAGACTAGGTGTATGAGAATGCCATTATATAATGGCTTTATTGCCCTAAGTCGAGTTATAAGATTTGACATCTCCATGATGTTCTCCTTTATGTTCTCTTTGCCTCTATACTGTATTGAAACAAGCTTACTGGGAACAACACTTGTTTTTACCTTCTAATTACCAGCGAAACGATAAGACTATTTGACAAAAGGACTTCATAGTATTTTCCTTCTAAGGTATTGTACCCTTGATGGTATACGAAATGGAGAACTTTATAATCATGAGACTCACACGGTTTGAACACTTTCATTTTTTTATAAATAGCCCTTTGATTAGTAATACTTTCATTAGGTAGGGTAACGAGGTTATTCAATCCAAATCACATAATTTAGATCCATGCACCCGAGCACTATTATAATGTGCTCATTTTATTTCTTAAAATTTGCACCATTAAGCACATGAATGTTGTTTACATTCGCAGATATCAAAGATGCACTAACTAAACATATACAAAACAAAATAACTAGGTTATAATTTCATAATTCATATATATATATATATATATATGTTACAAGTAAACATTAAATATATACACACAAGTGGACCCATTACGAGATACATAGTGCAACTTTGATATTCAATCTTTAGATATAAATAACTACTTGTAAATAGTACTCTCAAATCATAGTTAATAAATATTAATAATAAATCAGCCAAATAATATGCCTTTTTTTAGATTGACTTATTATATGCATGGTACAATTAAATTTAGCACATATTTACAACTATAATTTATCTTTTATCTTGCCAAAAAAATAACCTTCCTTTAGGCAGATTATTTCCTGCATAAACTTAACATGTTTACATATTCTAAAATAAGCAAATCTATATAACAAATGTTAATTTGGAAATAGATCATTTCAATTTAACCTATAATGGAATATTAAACAAAAGTAAAAGAAAATAAATTAAAAAAAAACCATAATTTTCCCTTCCTTAAACCGATGTTGTTGTGTTGGATTAAAGCGTAAGTGCACACTATTATAAACAAGTAATATAAGAGTAAAGTGTCATTCTTACGAGAACTTGTTATTATAATTTACTAAATACTAACCTATATCAGTTATCAATTTATCCAAACGACCGATTAAAAAGTGCAAAATTCACTAATAAAAATAAGTATAAGGTTCCAATCTTCACTCTACACTTCACTTTAATTAATAATTCCCTTCTTTGAATCAATTATTCAACTAAAATTTTAACCCCAAGAATATTAAATTACCGACAAGCCTCTTTTGATGGTCGAGTAAGAATATCCCTTTCAATCAACTCATTATATTCATATGTCCATTAAATTAAGAAAAACTTCATTAAGCATGGGTTTTTTTAATAGTTTCATATGTCATATAAGTATATTACTATCGTACATGAACTCATCATAATATTTAATTATCATATGTTATTCTATCAATAGCTAAACCCAAAATCCCTTTTCCAAGTTTATAAACGTTACCTAATCAATCTAGATGATGATCAAACATCTAAAAAAATTATTAAATATAAGATAGAATAAATAATTTTATTATTGAATAATATAAATTAAAGGGGTAAAAATAATTCAAACTACATGTATTGATCCAATTGAAATTCTAGAAAAAAAATTTAGTTCATGTTAAAATAAAGAATTTAGAGCATAATTAAATTAACATCATATAAATCATAAAAAACTAGAAGATAAAGAATGAAGAAATAAAACTATTTTGTTACATTCTTTAATCTTCTCACCCTCTTAATTCTCTTACATTTCTCTAAACTCTTAAAGAGTTGTTGTCTCTATTGCTCTTCTCTTTTTTCTCTTTAAAATAGGCATTTTGATATTCTATTTATAGGCTTTCGTCTTAAAATTAGAGCAAAAAGTTGAAGACAAGTCTGACTTAGATTTTCAAATTCAGCACCCAGCGTCCAATGTTGCAATGCTCACATTCTATTCATCCCTGCGTTTTTAGTTGTTCCAATGTCATAGCACTGACTTTCTATCATTGTTTCATTAGGGCTCCGAGCACTATAGCAATTTATTGTAGCAATTATAGTTTCAGGTCTAAATTTAATGTTTGTATCTTGTTTTTTTTGAATTTCATCTCAAATAGCTCCATTGACTTTAAACCTATAAAATGAAAATAAAGTACATAAAATATCAAACTCATGCTTAAAATGGACAAATGCTAAGTCTACAAAAGCAAAAGTATAAGTATAAAATATACTCATCAACATCATGGCCTCTTTAGACTAGTGTTGTAGCATTAAGTCCCTGACTTTGGTGTTGCAGTGCCATGTGGTTAGCATCGCAGCTCTGGGTTTTTGACGTTAGCCCTACAACGCCATGCACTTGGCTCTATGGTGTTGGATCATTTTTTTAACACGTGATTGAAAACAAAGAGAGAGAAAATTACCCCAAAAACCTTATTGTCATGATTTTTAACTCTAATTCCTTATTTTACAATCCTGGACCCAAATTTAACCCAAAAATTCAAAGAAAACTTCATAACCTCAATAAAAATCACACAATCTTAGTAATTCATCGTATAAATTTTCTACCCTAAATGAACCTTATAAGAGAAATTAAGCAATTTAGCAAAATGAAATATGTTAATCTCATTAACCTAATATGAAACTGCTTTGATACCAATTAATGAAATAATTTTAGTTCACATATGACATATGTTCTCGTACATTACAATTGATGCAAAATACAGTCATTAACCACAATATGATTTGCAGGATCTTCATATTAGATTATCAAGATACATATGATGAAAAACAAAAGATTTAAAAACACATACCTGAATCCATTGAAGAGCAATGTAGACATAGGTAGAACTGTTGCAGGGCCTAGGAGGGCTATAGTCCCTCTAAGCCCTGCAACAGTTCCATTAGATTTTGTGTATATATATATATATATAATATGTTTTTAGCTTAAAATATCTATTTTGGCCCCTCCAAATTTCTTTTAAAATTTTTATACTTAGTGAATTAAATTATCAATTTAAAAACATAGTCCTTACTAGCATTAAGAACTTACTTTTTAATATATTATTTAATGTTAAAAAAATATGTACATCTTTTTCTTAAAACATATGAATTTTATACTTATAAGTTTTTTCTACATGGAAGATGATATACATCTTTTCTTTAATATAAAAGAATTTATATTTGTACTTTTTATCCTACATGAAATTTGTTTTTCCAATTTTACTTATATAAATAGACTCACAATGATGGAACATTATACATTAGTAATTTTATCTTTTCTTCAAATGTGCGTCAAACTCCGCTTTCTAACTTAAAGACCAAGAAAAAATTCTCCAAGAAATAAGTAAGTTGGAATTTTTTAAAATATTTAAATAATTTTATTTATATTTTAGTTAGTTTTTAAAGATCTTACTATTAAAACTTTACATATTAGTTCACTTTTAAAGAACTTACTTTTAATATATTATTTAATATTCAAACAATATGTACATCTTTTTCTTGATACAAATGAATTTTATACTTGTAAGTTTTTTCTACATGAAATATGATATACATCTTTTCTTTAATACAAAAGAATTTATACTTGTAATTCTTATCCTACACAAAATTTGTTTTTCCAATTTTACTTACATAAATAGACTCATAATGATGGAACACTATACATTAGTAATTTTATCTTTTCTTCAAATGTGCGTCAAACTTTGCTTTCTAGAATTTTTTTAGAATTTTAATAATTGTATTTATATATTAGTTAGTTTTTAAAGATCTTACTATGAAAACTTCATATGTATTTTTTATGGATCTTGATATTTGTATTTTTAATTTAAATTTATTAATTTAGAGATAAAATTTATTTTTATCAATAATATAATACATATTTAATGTTTAATATTTTTTCAGTGGGAAAACCATTTACAATTGATCGGTTTTGTATTAAAAAAAAATTCATAAATTTATATATCATCATCAATTCTTAAAATATACTAAAGTTTCCAACAACATAATTTTTTTTCAATTCATCTTTATTAACATAGAATAATATATATTATTCATTTTATTTATTAAATTTAAAAATTTATGTTATGATTTGGCTCCTCCAAAGCTAAAATCTTGGTTCTGCCCCTAAATGTAGAGGTTATGTCCTTCTAAGTTTTTAGAATATCATACTGACAACTATTATCTCTTTGCTAGAGAAAAGAGCATATTAAAAAAAATAAATTATAGACTTTAACCTAACATTTTATATAACCTAAATTGTTATAGCCCATCAATTATAATAAAATAGGATATTAAGTTTTTGCACATATATAATCTCATAATAAATTTATTATATCACTTTTATTTGACTCCTAATTAAACAGTCAACCTATGTACAATTAATGTTAATATATGAGTCTAGGAGAAGATGTTGGGTATTATATATTAAATTGGCTTATATATAGCAATTAATTGTATATTATTGGCTATTTATTTTGTTGCTTATTAAAAGTGATCAAATAAAATTTATTTGTTATTGGACTTTTAAGACATCACGTATGGCATAGGTTTTAATATGTAGAGACCCAGTTATTTTATTTTATTTTATGATGGGCTAAAATAAAATAAAATAGTATAACTAATAGGTTGAGGTCCTCAGTCTAAACCCTAACGTATTATTTATTCACATCCCATCAATGAGTGACGGCAGCTTTTCTCTCATAAAGAAAAGGTTTAAATGTAGAAGGCATCAACCCTAATTGTTTTACGTCTCCATAGATTTAGGTACGCTTCTAATTTTATTCTTCTTAATGATTTAACATGAGATCCTGGCTATGGTGATTCTTTCACCAATTAAAAATTTTTATTCAACAAGCAGTATCAGAATCACCTCATATTGTATATATAATATATATGCAATAACAAGACAATTTTTCAATCTGGCAGTATATATATATATATATGTCTTTACTTTCTTTTGTGAATATGTAATTATTAAAATTATAAAAAAAAACGAGTGGAACATTTCTTTTTTGAATCTGCCCAAATCAATTGCGTAAAGGAAAATTCATAAATTAAATTCTAGCAACATGAGTTAATCGAATGCATACAATATATGAAAACATACAAATATGCATTCACGCATTTCAAGATGCATTTTATACATGCCAAATTGAATTTGTCTATATATATATATATATATTATATATGCGAATTGTGAAATTGATGATTGAATTCAATATATTTAATGTATTGAATAATTGCATTATGCAATATTCATTGATACAAAAATAGCATTGATTGATTGAATTCAATATTTTTAATGCATTGAATAATTGTATTATGCAATATCCATTGATACAGAAATAGCATTGATTGTTGCATGTTGATGAATTTTTTTTTATTTTTATAAAAAATATTTTAAAATATTAAAAAAAGGTAGAAGTTAAAATTTATTAGAAGTCAAATCAATAATGTCAATTTCAATGAGATTTTTTTTAATTGTGGTGCACATTACTGCCCATAAATTTTAGAATTTTATCAGGTCCAAGTCTTATATATTTAATATATTGGCTAAATTAAGTGAGTTAGGATAGACCTGAGCCCATTTTGAATTTAGGCCATTGGATAAAAATTAAGGTTTAGGTAATTAGAAAGGTTATACTTGACCTAACCCAACTACTTCGGTCTCTACCTATTTCGGTCTCATCCTAATTTTAACATGATTTGACTGTTGATTTTGACTTTGACCATTCTATTTTTTCTCCCTTTTCCTGCAAACTAATATCCAGTATTTTAAAATAAATTAAATTAAATTAAAATGCCACCAAAGTGACTTCTTTTATGTAGATTTATTTATTTGAAATATATGGATGTTATTAAAGAAAATAAATAATTGGTTTAAATTTATGTGAAAAATAATCGACTCAAAGGAAGATTATTTTTTGGTCAGATAATAAACACATGTGACTAAAAATATGTAATAAATTTTAGCACTTTCTATGCATATAATATGTCGGTCCAAAGAAAGGCGTATTATTGGCAAGATCTATTATCAATGTTTATTGTCCAAGTTTTTAGAGTACCGTTTATAAATTGTTATTTCCGTTCAAAGACTAAATAGCAATGTTGTGTTTGGTATCTTATAATGGGCCAATTTATTATATCTTATGTCATGTTTGTATATGAATGTATGATTAAATAACATGGTTATTGATTGTGAGTTTTTTATTTGTTCTATACAGTAAATGTTTTTTCTATATCTGCCAACTTGAACAATATTCCAGTGCTTAATGGCACTAACTTCAGAAAATGGAATGAGCACATTACTATTGTACTTGGGTGTATGGATCTAGACTATGCAGTCCGGATGGAAGAACCTCTCTCCCTTATGATAGCAGTACTGCTGAACAAAGGGCACTTTATGAAAAATTGGAGCGTTCTAATCGCATAAATCTGATGATCATGAAGCACTCTATTCCAGATACCATCAGGAGTGCAGTGCTTGAGGAAGAAAATGCTAAAAAGTTCTTGAGCCAAATAGCAGACCAATTCGTTGGTAATGAAAAGATTGAAACAAGCATCATTTTGTCTAAGCTTGTTTCAATGCAGTATAAAGGTAAAGGAAACATAAGGGAGTACATTATGGAAATGTCTAATCTTGTTACAAGATTAAGGGTACTAAAGTTAGAGTTGTCTGATGACATTCTCGTGCACCTGATCTTGATCTCTCTTCCTATATAATATAGTCATTTTAAGATCGGTTATAATACTCAAAAGGGGAAATGGACTCTTAATGAGCTCATTTCTCAATGTGTGTAGAATGGAAAAAGATTGAAATAAGAAAAAATAGAGAGTGCTCATTTAGCAACTTCTTCCAATGACAATGCTGTCAACAAGAAAAGAAAATAGAATAATAAAGGAAAAAGAGCTGCAGACATTGGAACTTCACAGCCTAAGATGTAAAAGAAACAGAATACTGAAATCTCTTGTTACTTTTGCAAGAAAGTTGGACATGTGAAGAAGGATTGTTCCAAGTATGCAAAATGGCTTGACAAAAAGGGTAAACTTCTTAACTTTGTTTGTTCAGAAGTTAATTTGGCTTTAGTACCAAGTCATACTTGGTGGATAGATATAGGTGCAACTACTCATATAAGTGTGACTATACAGGGTTGTCTAAGGAGCTGATTGCCAACTGATACTGAAAGATTCATCTATGTGGGTAATGGCAATAAGGCTCCTGTTGAGGCAGTTGAATTTTTAGATTATAACTAGAATCTGATTTTTATTTGGATTTGCATGAGACATTTTATGTACCATCATTTAGAAGGAATTTAGTTTCTATTTCTTGTTCGAACAAATTCGATTAATCTTGTTCTTTTGAAAATGGAAAGTTTAGTCTCTTTCGGAATTCAAATATTATTGGTATCGGTTCTTTAGTTGATAATTTATATCAATTAGATCTTCATGCCTCACAAATTAATGAAACCTTGAATGTAAGCAATTATAGTATAAAGCATAAATTAATTAATGAGAATTCTTATATGTTATGACATAAGCGTGTAGGACACATTTCTAAACAATGAATTCAAAGGCTTGTGTCAAAAGGAATTCTAAATTCTCTTGATTTTTTAGATTTTAAAATATGTATTGAATGCGTTAAGGAAAAACAAACAAATATTAGAAACGTTGGTACCAACAGAAGTTCAAACGTCTTGAAATTAATTCATACTAATATTTGTGGTCCATTCCCTATGGCTTCCTGGAATGGTCAACAATATTTTATTACTTTCATAGACGATTATTCTCGTTATGGGTATCTATACTTGATTCATGAGAAGTCTCAATCATGGATGTTTTCAAAGCCGATAAAGTTGAAGTTGAAAATCGGCTTGACAAGAAAATTAAAGCCGTTAAATCTGACTGTAGTAGTAAGTTCTATGGCAGATATGATGGATCAAATGAACAATGTACAGGCTCTTTTGTGAGATATTTGTAACAATGTAAAATCGTTCCTCAATACACTATGCCGAGGACTCCAAGTCAAAATGGTATAGCTGAGAGACGAAATCGGACCCTAAAAGATATGATTAGAAGTATGATAAATCATTCTTTTTTACCAGAATCTCTTTGGGGTGAAGCCTTAAAGAGTGCAGTATATATCTTTAATCGAGTTTTAAGTAAAGCAATAGCTAAAACTCCGTATGAACTATAGACTAGAAAGAAGCCTGGTATTAGGCATTTTCATGTCTAGGGTTGTTCAGCTGAGGCTAGACCATACAGGCCTAATGAAAGAAAATTGGACTTAAGAACAGTAAGCTGCTACTTTGTTGGATACTCGGAGAGATCAAAGTGTTTCAAGTTTTATGATCCTTCAAGTAGATCATTTTTTGAGACAGGGAATGTTAAGTTCATTGATGATGTTAAATATAGTGAGAGTGCTAAACTCAGGAACATTGTATTTGAAAAAGAATATGTAACTATTCATAATATTGCAATTGATAATGGCCAGGTAATTACACCTGTCATTATGCTGTACAGATAATCAAGACGTTCCTAAGATACTTCCCACTAATATTGAAGAACCTGCTCCTACTCATATAGAGGAGCAACAATAACAACCTCAATTGAAAATGTCATTAAGGAGATCCATCAGAGAAAGGAGATCAACGATTTCAAATGATTATGTCGTGTATCTTAAAGAACATGAGTTTGACATAGGACTGAAAGATGATCCAATAACTTTCAGTCAAGGCAAATAAAGTACAAACTCTCATAAATGGATAGATGCTATGAAAGATGAGATGAAATCAATGCAAGACAATGACATTTAGAATCTTGTCGAATTGTCTAAAGGAGCGAAACTAATTGGCTGTAAATGGATTTTCAAAACCAAACAGAATTCGAAGGGCAGTGTCGAAAGATATAAGGTACGTCTAGTCCCAAAAGGTTTCACTCAAAAGAAAGACATTGATTATAAAGAAACTTTCTCTTCGGTTTTATCAAAAGATTCTTTTAGAATTATTATGGCACTTTCTAGCTCATTATGACTTAAAACTATATCAGATGCGTGTAAAGACTGCATTTCTCAATGACAACATTGAAGAAACTATAGACATGTTACAACCAGAGAACTTTGAATCCAAAGATTCAAAACATTTGGTGTGCAAATTAAAGAAGTCCATCTATGGTTTAAAGCAAGCATGACATCAATGGTATTGAAAATTTGATCAAGTGATTACCTCATTTGGTTTTAAGGAAAATACTGTTAATCAATACATTTATCACATGATCAGTGGGAGCATATTTATTCTTCTTGTATTATATATGGATGACATTCTACTAGCAAGCAGTGATATAGGATTGTTGCATGAAATCAAGATATTTCTTTCAAATAAATTTGAAATGAAAGATCTTAGGAATGCCTCTTTTGTGTTAAGCATACAGATTCACCGAGATCGTTCTCGTGGCATACTTACCTTATCACAAAAGACATATATCAATAAGGTGCTTAGTAGATTTGACATGAAAAATTATTTATCAGGAGACATACCTATTGCTAAAGGTGATAACTTTAGTCTGCTTTAATACCCAAGAAATGAGATTGAGAAGAAAGAGATGGAGAATATCCCTTATGCGTCGGCAGTAGGGAGTCTTATGTATGCTCAAGTTTGTACGCGTCCAGATATTAGGTATGTAGTTGGAATGCTTGGTAGATATCTAAGTAACCCAGGAATGGATCACTAGAGAGCTATTAAAAGGTTATGCGGTATATACAGAGAACAAAAGATTACATGCTCACATATCGGAGATCAGATCATTTAGAGATCATTAGGTATTCAGACTCCGGTTTTGCTGGTTGTCTCGATAGCAAAAGATTTACTTCAGGTTATATCTTCCTATTGGCTGGGGGAGGTGTGTCATGTAAAAGTGTCAAGCAGTCACTCGTAACTTCATCCACCATAGAAGCAGAGTTTGTAGTTTGCTATGAGACATCAAATCAAGTAATATGGCTGCAAAATTTTATCACTGGGCTACAAATTGTCTATGGCATTGAGAGACCATTAAGAATAAATTGTGATAATAAAGCCCCTGAGTTATATTCTAAAAATAACAGAAGCTCGTCAAAATCGAAGCACATTGACATCAAGTTTCTTGTTGTTAAGAGAGAGTTCATAGTTTTCAGGTGTTTATTGAACATATCAGTACAAACTTAATGATTGCGGACCCACTTACCAAGGGTATACCACCTATGGTGTTTCACGAACATATGGCTCGTATGGGTGTGGTTCATCTGAAGATATGCTTCTACAATGAGAGTTTTTTTCTTGATGTTCAATTACAGTTAACTTGTTTTCTTATCAGACTAAAGTATTATTCTTTGTTTATTTATTAAAAAAAAAGTTTGAAATAAAGTTATATTCTTTCAATTGTAGTTTTGCATAAAATTTTGAAAGTATATTGTTAAATTCTTATAAGTTATAAAGTAGGACCAGTTGAAAATAAGCATGTTAAAAATCACGTTGCATGAAATTTTCATGCTACACATCCATGCTTGATCTATGTCATTAATTATATTGATATATGTGACCATTGATGGGTCTAGTTACAAAAAAGATAATGAAGATCACTTTGATCCTGTGTTAGTATAATTAATGGACTAGGTTGTTAAAGAGATGTCTTTTATTAAGATAACAAATATTGAGCTCATAAAATTATTTGGTAATGTACAATTGTAAAGTGACATATGTGGCCCAAGTGGGAGATTGTTGGGTATTATATATTAAAGTGTGCATACATATATCAATTAATTGTACATTATTGACTATCTATTTTGTTGCCGATTAAAAGTGATCAAATAAAGTTTATTTATTATTAGACTTTTAGGGCATCACGTATGGCATGGACTTTAATGTGTAGAGATTCAGTTATTTTATTTTATGATGAACCAAAATAAAATAAAATACTATAAATAATAAGTTGAGATCCCCAATCTAAACCTTAACGTATTATTCATTCACATCTTATCAGTGAGTGATAATAGTTTTTCTCTCATAAAAAGAAGGTTTAAATGTGAAATGTATTAACTATAATTTTTCTGCGTCTTTATAAATTCAAGTACGTTTTCAATTTTATTCTTTTTAATAATTTAACATGAGATTTTAATTATAGTAATTCTTTCATCAATTAAAAAATTTTATCCAGAAGAAAAATATCAATATACATATTTAATTTTACTATTTTTCTATAAAGTAGATACTAAAAAAAAACGAAAGCATGCCAAAATGTATGAACTTTAAAATTCCATTTTTTTTTTTCTTTACATGGGAAAGATAACATTCATCATTAGTCATCTTTTTCACTTGTAATGTATTAGCTTCAACATAGTTTTCATCAATCATATTTAATAACTAATACAACCCATTTATGGATCGTATAATATTAGATATTTCATTTGGTTCTTATGACATCGATGTCTATTAGATGTACTCACATCTTTGGAGAGGAAAATAGCGTTGGTAATGTTTTGACAAACTTGGGTCTGTTCAGAAATTCGCTTATAAGAGGTGGAATGTAGCTCTAAAAAATTGCTTATTTATATATTTATATATAAGAGATGCTAATAGCTATAATCTTCTTATTGATTTAGCAAAGCTTTTATTTATTTATTTTTCTCTGATTGTATTTTTTATGGTGCATTTCTTATTCATGATTAGTTCCTGTAATCTTTTTAAGATTGCAAATATAAATAAAATATTATTATAAATACTTTTAAAATAAAACTTAATTAAAGAAATACTTATAAATTTTAGATTTTATTAAAAATATTAAAATTTTTAAAAAAAATTTCATTAATGTCTCTTTATTAAAAAATTTTATGTTAAAATTAACGTGAGAGTGACGTTAAAATCATTTTAGATTTAAATTTTTAAAAATTATCTTTAAAATACTAAATAAATATTTTAAAATATTAAATAAATTCACCGTCTCTTTAATAATCAGTACCGCCATTCTCTTAAAAAAAACCGAACAGCACCGGTTCAGGGCAACAGTCGCGTTGTGCGTGGAGGTTGCGCAACAAGGCCCGCATGACCATCAGTGGACGATGGTCGTGGTCTAACCGGTGATGGTCGATCTAAAAGCTACTGTGGCAAGGTGATTTATTGCGATTCGCGGTGTGCTGGACTTGCGGATTTGTTACAATTCACAGCTTTTTCGGTGACAAGCGGCGGTGAAGAAGGCTGGGCTTGAATGACCGATTGTTTCTGAATTCGTCCCTAATCAGCTGGAATTCGGTCACCGACAACTGCGAATTTCCAACCAGAGACACCGCTCTCTGCTATCAGTTATCTCCTTCGCCTGTCAACATTGATTTGAAGCCAAAGAAATCCTGCCATCAATAATTCAGCTCCTTTCCTGCAGTCGACCACCGTGGAGTGCTGGTATCGATCTTTGAGTTGTTGACCGACCAATCAGTTAGCGAGCTTCTTCACTTTCATTTTTTTTTTTAAAAAAACTTTTGATTAAATTTAAAAAATTTAATTTATTTAATATGGTAAATTGTTACAACTTGATTAAATAGTTAATCAATGTTCGCAAGGAAGGTGGTTGGAATAGAATTTCAGAAAAAAATAATAATGATATAATGTGTTTGAATATGCTAATAAAATTGTTAAATTTTAAGTTCTTGAAAAGGGGTATTCATGCAACAGCTACCAAGCGAATTCTTTGTTCATCATTCATCATAGGAATTTCTTGGAAGATGAAAGAGGAAATTTCTTGAAAACTGAAAGCGGAAATACCTAGTTCACTTACTCTTCCATTTGTTCTTGCACAAGACCAAACCTCGAATTCGAATTAATGGTATTTGACGAAATTGAATGATGTTGAAGATTTTGTCTATTTGACGAGTGATTGTGTGTATTTGATGGAAGCAATTGTGAATTTTCTTTTAATAATTATTAATAATAATTAATTAAAGAAAATAATTTAAAAAATTAAAAAAATTATCAAAGTAGAAAAGGATATAATAGTCAATGTAATTTTATTATTAGGAATAGTTTAGTCATTTTATTTGCAATGATATATAATCCTTTAACTTCGACGGAGAATTCTTGATGGAAGAGATTGGTGAATTTTTTTTAAAAAATGGAGTATTTCTTATAAAATTTAAAATTCGTAAATATTTTTATAATTAAGCATTCTTTAGAAGTATTTATAATAATATTCATATATCAATATATATAATATAAAAATTATTAAAATATATATTCTTAAAAGTAAATATTATTTATATATGAAATATAAAAATTATTAAAATATATATTCTTAAAAATAAATATTATTTGAGGACTAAAAATTACTCTCATAAATATTATATGGATTTAAATTTATTTTATATTTTTAATAATTTAAACAAAATATCCTCTTAATTATGGGATTCAAAATTTAAACCTCATATACCACTTTAAAACATTTTATCAATTGAAATAATTAACACCGCACAACAGATGAAATATACTTGAGACTGAAACTAATGGTTGTCCCATCTAACTAATGAAATAAATAAATTTAACCATTTTATCTGCTAGATGGTGATCACATCGCATGATATATTAGTTAAATATTTGATTATATCTGCTTGACGTTAGAATGACAAAAAATTAATTCATTCACAACTTTTAGAACATCAAATTATATTTTTCTAAATAAAAAAAGAGTAAATTATATTCCATAAAATTTTAAAACAAAATTTACCAAATTGAACCTTGAATAAAATTTACACGAATAATTTTGTATGTTATTGCTCTATTTAAATACATTTAAAGTTGAGATAAAATTTTTAATTAATGTGACATTTAATGCATCACATATTAAAACTATCAAATTAATTATATAATTATTAATGACACATTAATTAGATTAAAACTATCATATTAATTGTATAATTATCAATGACACATTAATTATATTATATTGGGCCTATTATTTAGATGGCCGGGGCAACTGGCGCAAAGTCCAATATTTAAAACGACTTAGTTTAGATTTTAGATCTAACATGTCTGGTAAATAGATATGTCAATCCATATGTCACAAAATTAGGTCATGTAAGTTATAAGATATGAAAATCGATTCAAATTTTAATTAATAAATTTTTATTCTGCACAAAAAAAGATTTTTTATAAGTAGATAAATTTTAATTAAATCATTTTTTTTTATTGATGACTTTAAAATAGATTAAAATTCTTAATTAATTCAAGTTTAATTAAATTCATAATTTGATGAGAATTTAGATTCATGCATTTCTATTTTGATACATGTTGGGATTTATGCACTACAAATAAATATGTAATCTTATTCATAATTTATTTTGTTTTATTCTAAAATATTAGTTCATTCGATTCATTCAGAATCGATTCCTATTGATTACATCATCACTCATTCATTCATTCATTAGCTAATATAAAATATTTAGATCATATTTGTTATTGAAGCATTCCACACATAAAATACTTATTTTTTAAAAAAATTACTCATTTAAGTATTGAAGTATTTTTTTTTGTAAAACAACTATGTTCTCAAAGTAAATATGTGAATTATTAAAGGGTAAGGGGGACAAATCATGAAGTTTCAACCTCTGGAGCTTTTCAGTGGTGTTGGAGCTTTCAGCGGTGTTGTGAACAAAAATCCAATGCATCCAACAAGGTATTTACAAAGAAGCCGAAAAAATGAAAAAAGAGAATAAATAATTGATGGCCATGGGAACAGGATGCCATGCGTGGATTGCATAAAAAAATATCAAATCCAGAAAAAGAAAAAAAAAAAAGAAAAAAGAAGAAGCAATGATTGAATTATAAAGCATGCACAGGCTTCATGCACGCAGAAAGAAAGAGGGGGAAAAGGAAATCAAGAAAAGAAAAAGAAATAAGAAGAAAAGAGAAGAAGGAAAAAAAGGAAAACAATGAAAAAAAAAGGAAGACAACAAAAGCTATCTCCCAGAATCCAAAATGGAACTTGGGTTAATAGCATGATAGGTGAAAGGATACACCATCGTGATACAATGATCTTATTGAAATCACGCCGGTAAGAAAATCTAAAAAGCTAAACCTGAAAAAGAAAGAGTGGCAGAAAATGCGGGAGACGTTGTCGCCAAGAATGAAACCCGAGACCTTTGATAAAGAAGAGGTGCAGATTGAGATAAGAGGAACCATTAGAGTAGCTATCTTGTGCAGACAAAGTGCAAATAGATAGTATAAAGATGCAAAAGGTGTAACCCTAGTTGCCATAAGAACCTTCACTCACAGCCATCGAGCGCAGCTTTGGTTGTCGTTTATCGTCAATGAGCCCTCTCATCAACTCAGAAAGTTCTAACTAACCTTCCCTTGTGATTCCCACCATCGTCCGCTGTTAAAATTGCCAGAAACAAAATGAAAACTCGATCATCCTTCGCCCATTAGAATCTCACTGTTTCAGCCACCGTTAATTGCTAATATAGCCTTCAAAAAACTCAAAAAACGCCGGCTAAAACTTCATTGTGGTTCTCACTGTCATCCGACCATCGAAATCGCTAAAAAAAGATCAAAATTTGAATTGTCTACCACAATTCGCCATCGAACGAATTCATCAATGCATTACAGTATTTAATTCTGCACAACTCATTATCATGAACATCATGAATTCAAGAACGACTTCCTATTTGCAAATTGCACTATTGCATCCACTATTCCTTATAGATAAAAAAATAAGAATAAAAATTACTTACCTTTCCAGATTTCAGTTTGCTTACCCCAAACTATCTTAAAATTTTGATTACATATATTAATTTCTTGTTTAATTTTTTTTTCAGGTGTCATCCCTTCATATCTAGGGGACTTTTGGGGAAGTTCCTTTTATACTTGAGACCTCGCTAAAAAAAAAAATTCATAATCTTCCTTGGAAGTTATAGAACTTCGGCCATACATTCTTTGGATAGCATGGGTGTAAGAAGCCTTCTTTGGATAGCATGGGTGTAAGAAGCCTTCTCTGAAAGCATTGTGAATCTTGGAGAATATTCACACTTTCTCAGAAGTCAAAGCATATGAAACACCCTTTTTGAAAGCATTGTGAATCATAAAGAATATTCATACTTCCTCAGAAGCCAAAGCCTTCCTTGAATTGTTATAGTATGAGGTTCCATCTTCTTCTTAAAGCATAATTGAAACCTGAAAAGCATTTTGTAAATATGTGGCACTAATTGATTGGTTTGCACACTTTTTCACTTGTGAAGAGATATTCGTTGGACCTATTATCTAAATTGGCTAAATACCTTGCCTAAAGGCCGGAGTAAAGTAAGCCTTTTAGAGTACTCAACCTAGATTTCAGATCTGGCATGCCAAGTAGCCCAAACTACTAGTCTATAAACCTCACAAAACGGGTTGTGTAAGTCATAGAGAGGTGAGAACAGATTAAAATTTTAATCCTACTTAGATTTTATTTAATAAATTAGTATTTTACAGAAAAAAATATTTTTTACAAGTGAATAAATTTTTCTTAAATCCTTCTTCTTTGATTAATAACTCTAAAATAAATTAGAATTCATAATTAACTCAAATATAATTAAAAATTATAATTTGTCAAAGATTTAGATTCATGCATTCACACTTTAATATGAATTAGGATTTATGCATTATAAAAATACATAAAACCTTACTCATTATTTATTATCTCATAGATTATTGATTCACATTATTCCATTTGCAATTAATTCATGAAAATTGAGAACTAAGAGCATATAATTTTTCTTTTTCTTTTTTTTTTTTTTTGCTACACTTCATACATAAATACCAACTTTCTCGACTAAACACCAACATAAACATCAAAGTATTTTTTTTCTTATAGGATGGATGGTGCATTCTGTAAATTTGAAGAGTAAGCAAAGGCAAAACAGTAATTTTCGTGGAGTTCTAAACTTTGGAGCTTTTAATAGCGTCATCTGTAAGAAGTTTAAATGAAAAGTCAAACTTTCTAGTAGCCAGTTACAAAAAGGAAGAGGAAGAAGAAATATAAATAAAAAATTCAAAATCAAAATAAAAAAATGGAAGGAGAAAAAATTTGGGAAAGAAAGAAAAAAAAAGAACAGAAAAGAGAAAAAAAGAGAGAAAAGAGAAAATCAGAAAAAAGAGGGAGAAGAGAAAAATAAAAAAGAAGAAATAAAAAAAATCCAAAATCGAGAAAAAATAGAAAGAGAAAAATTTGAGAAAGAAAGGGGAAAAAAGAAAAGAAAAAGAAAGAAAAAAGAGAGAGAGAGAGAAGAGAAAGAAAGAAGAGAAAAAAAGAAAAAGAAAAAAAAAAGAAAGACGAGGAAGAAAAAGGTGAACAAAAAGATATTATGGAGAATTGAATTTGAATCATGGTGAGGAATTCAGGCATTTTGTAGTGGATGAACCACCAAGGCAAGCAACCTACACTGACTAAAAAATGCAGACAAAATATATAAAAGGATAGAAGCTAAAACCTTAGCCATCACAGGAATTGCCACTTATAGCCGTCGACCATCGGTTTGGTCATCGTTTATCACCAACGAGGCCTTATATCAACTAAGAAAGTGTTGACCCATTTTCCCTCGCAATTCCCACAGCCATCCACCATTGGTTAATGGCAATTAAACCAAAAATGTGATTGGCCATGAATTCAAGAAACAATGTGGAATTTGATGTACATGAATTCAAGAAACAATGTGGAATCTACAATCTCCTTTGAATCTGAAAATAAGAACAAAACACACTTCCATTTCTAGATTTCATTTGCTTAGCCTCGAACTACCTTGAAATTTGGATTACGTACATTAATTCCTTGCTGTTCAATTATTTTTTTTCAAGTATCATCCCTTTACATCTTGAGGAGTTTTAGAAGTTCCATCTATACTTAAGACCCCGCAAAAAATCAAAGTCTTACATGGAAGTCGTAGAGCTTTAAGCCACACTTTCTTTAGAAAGCATAAATGTAAGACACCTCTTTGGAATGTTTTGAATCTTAGAAAATATTCACACCTCCTCAGAAGCCAAAGCACGTAAGACATATTCTTTAAAAGTACTATGTGATGTACCGAATCATGTGAACTTCACAAAGAAAAGTGAGATCAGACGCTCAATGAAGTTCTTTTGTTAATGATCGTTCTAATTCAAACTCACAAACACACAAAAACAAGGACCTTGACTTGTTATCTATGTAGAAAAAAGAACCAAAGGTATAAAATTTTAAAGGTAGATACCACACTCAAGATAGATGAGAAAGTTTTTGAGTAATAAGTCAAGGGTAAATGCCATAAAATAAAATTTTGATAAGTTATAAAAAAATAATTTTTGAAGAACTAAGAGAAAACTCTCAATAATATTAATGTCATAAACTAAATTTCTTTAGGTTTACAATAGCTTATATAGTGGAATTTACCAAAAGCCTAAAAGAAAAATAAATCAAATTCTAGGCATAGTAAGGATTGATTACAAAAAGAGAAAATAAATAATAAGCATATCAAGAAAACAAATATTCATGTATCATTGTTTCTAAATATAATATAAAATAAAAAGGAAATAAATAAAAATAAGGATCAAAGAAAATAGGAAAACAAAAGTTCAAAATTAGGAAAGTCATTCCTTTTATGCACTAGAATAGGATCTAAAAAACAAGAAAAGTATATTCACCAAATCTTCATTCTTAAATTGATATGCGCCAGATTTTGCATCTTAAATTAATATGCACCAAATCTTTCTTTTTAAATTAATATGCACTTGATTTCTTCATATAAATCACTCCAAATTATTTAACGAAACTTGAATAATATTGACAAAACATTGATCCTCTTGAATACTTAATTCAAACAAACTAGTGTGTTGAATAAAGCATGAATATGAGATGTGCTCAATTAGCGTATTTAACAATTCTTTTATATTTTTGGTTCTTACTCTTGTCATTGGACCCTATAAATGCTCAATAAATCTTATGAAACTTTGGCAATCTGATTCATATTATTCCTCTTCTCTTAAAAATGATTTGTGCTTGAATCTTCACCCACGTCAAATGGAGACAAATCAATAACATTAAAGCTTATACTTATATTATACTCACCTAGAAGGTTTAACTTGTTGATGTTGTCATTAATCCTTTCAATCACTTGAAATAGACCATCTTTCATTGGAAGTAATTTAGAACTCATTTGAATGGGAAACTATTCTTTCATCATTTGCAACCAAACCCAATCACCTAACTCAAATATAACTTTTTTGCACTCCTTATTAGCTTGGTTAGCATATTATTCAGCTCTCTTTTTAATATTTTACCATGCCTTTTCACAAATGTGCTTAACAAAGTTAACTTTCTTCTTTTTATCTAAATTAACATGATTATCCATAGGTAAGGGAATTAAATCCAAATGATTTAATAAATTAAAATCATACATAATTACAAAAGGTAAAAACTTAGTCGCTAAATGCATACTCCTATTATATGTAAAATCTACATGCGACAAACATTCTTTATTTGTTTTTAAGTTGTTTTTGTATTATAGCATGCAACAAAGTAGTTAAAGTCTTATTAACTACTACTTCAGATTGTCCATCAGTTTTTGGATGATAAATTATAAAAAATAAAAGTTTAGTTCCCAACTTATATACAAAATCTTCTAAAAATATCTTAAGAACTTTGCATCCCTATCTAAAATAATACTCTTATGCACTTCATAAAATCTTACAATTTCCTTAAAAAACAAGTCAGCAGTATGTGATGCATCATTAATGTTATGACATGGAATCAAATGTGACATTTTAGAAAACCTATCAATGATCACATATATGTAATTCCCACCCCATTTTGACCTTAGTAAGCTTAACAAAAAAATCCATTGATATGTCAATCTAAGGTTAATTATGTATAGGCCTTAACTTTAGACTTAGCTTGTCTACAAATAATACATGTCTCACAAATTTTTCTACATCACGTTTCATATGAGGCAAAAAATAGTGTTCATGCAAAATATCTAAAGTCTAAGACATACCAAAATGCTCTGTCAAACCATCCCATAAGCTTATCTAATAAGTAAGTCATACAATGAACATTTAGGTACACATAACTTTTTTAAACCAAAATCCATTTTGTCTAAAGAACATGCCAAATGCCACTTTTTTCATATGCATTGAATACATTACCAAAATCAGAATCATTAATATACAAATCTTTAATATATTCAAAATCTAATAATTTATATTTAAGGTAGAAAGTAAGGCTCACCTCAGAGATAATGCATCAGTCACAATATTTTCTTACCTTGATTGCACTTGATCACATAAAGAAATATTTTAATGAACTACATTCACTTGGCATGCTCTGGTTTAGCTTGTGTTGACCCTTTAAATACTTCAAAGATTCATTACACGTTTGAATCACAAACTCTTTTTGGTCAAAGATAATGCTATCAAGTTTTCAATGCTAAAAATAAATTATATATCTCTTTATCACACGTAAGCAATTTAAGACTGCCTCATTTAACTTTTTACTAAAATATATAATGAGACGTCCTTCTTGCATTAATACATCTAATTATTGTGTAAAATATAAACACAATCTCTTCTTTAACTCTCTTATACCACTCAGAAAACATTTTATCAATTGAAAAATTAACAGCGGACCACAGATGATAGATGCTTGAGACCGATACTAATGGCTGCCCGATCTATAAAGTCTTTGACACATTAGTCAATATATTTAGACATTTGACAAAACATAACTAATGAAATAAATAGTTTAACCATTTCATGTACTAGATGCTGACCACATCGCACGACATATTAGTTGAATATTGATTATATCAGCTTGATTTTAGAATGACATATAATTTAATTCATTTCACAAATTTTAAAACATTAAATTAGATTACATAAAATTAAAAACAAATCCAAATTGAACCTCGAATAAAATTTAGACAATTAATGTGTATGTTATTTGCTCTATCATACATTTAAAGTTGAGATCAAAATCTTAATTAATGTGACATTTAATACATCACATATTAAATTTATCATATTAATTATACAATTATTAGTGACACATTAATTAGATTAAAAACTTTATTTCTCAGCTTTATTACACATTGTTGTTTTTATAATAATATTACATGTTTAACGTTGCTAATGGTCATTTTACTTCTAACAGTAGCAACGCCTGAATTTAAGGATAGGAGGGGGTAAATGTCAAAGCCAAAAATAATATGAGGTTAGAGTTTAATTACATCAAAATTTTATTATCAGCTTTGAAATTTTAAAGGAGTCAGATTATAAAACTATCTATTTTAAACAATAAATTAGAAAAATTCATTATTAAATTTAAAAATTATGAGACTTGGGGAGGGTCACGACCCCCCTAAACTCTAATGCAGGTCAGTTACTGAACCTGCCCTATGAAAAAGGTAATAAACTATCTCTTATTTATTACTTTATCATTGAGCATGATCTCGAGTGAATTAAGAGTCTGCCATAATCTGAATTTATATAAATCTTCAAAAGAATTTTGACACAAATATATTTTCAAGATTTATTTTTGGTTATAAGTTTATTTATTAACTACAAATTATGAACCAGTATTTGCATTGCAAAAGTTTAGACAAAGGAGAAAATTTGCCCAATCTTGGATATATATATAATTCATATGAATTAAACTTATCTTAAATAATATGATCTTGTTATAGTTGTGTTGCGTACTACATATAATCTAATTAAAATATTAATTTTACAGTTGTTAAGAATTATTCTAATTATTTCCATTGTAAATGACATATCGTGCACTCATTTGACTAATTCATAAATAAATGATACATGAATTTGGATTAAAAGAAAGGATAGTACTTAAAAAGTATACTATTATTGAAAGTGTAAATTAATTACTGTTAGATTATCATCTGTATGGTGATTTAATCATTTTATTTTCTGCTGATCTTTTACTATTTACATGGAAAAGGCAGAAACAAAAGCACCTCTACAATCTCTGATGAGGGTATTAATCTTGGAGCCAAACACACCAATAAAACTTGTGAATAAATCCAAAACTGAAACAGAAAAAAACTAAGAAGTTCAAAGAGTGCGGGCCAAAAGTATGGTAAGTGTGGGGGAAGGGGACTACCCATTTGGATCATCAAAAGAAAAAACTCATGGTAGCCAAAGAGCACTCACTGAAAACTAGAGTGCAGACAAAAAAAGAAAATACAAAAGCTAATATCAACTTCATGCACACGCAGTCACTTCACGCTATAGGTGAGAAAATTATCATTGCAATATGATTTAAAAAATAAGGTATGTACGTTGAAGACAAATACAAAAAAAGGTGATTGAAAAAAGTGTAATTACTCAGAGCTGACATCCCGGTGCTAAGATTTAGCGCTGCGGCACTCACAGGCAGGGGCTACAGCGTTGTAGCACTGGGCTTGATTTCATCTGGCACCACGGTGTTGGTGCAGGAAATATATTTTTCGTTTTGAGTTTGTTTGCTACTTGTCATAGGTCTTTCTAAAACGACTCTCACATATTTAATATTAATCAATGTCGTTAAAAGCCTTCTATTGACTTGTCAACACATCTTGGTGATCAAAATAATCTTTGTGATTCTTAGTAAGAGAGACCCCTAGTTATAAGATAGAATTGTGAGTTCTTTCTTATAAAAAGCATACTTTATGAGTGCATTGTGATTCAATAATAAGAGAGTGTGATATTGATCCATCGTAGACGTAGGCAAGTTGTCGAACTATATAAATCCTGTGTGTTGTTCTTGTACTTTCTCTCTATAGTTTTTTTAATTGCTTGGTTATTGTATTATATATTTTGGGTTTATTACTTGTTTGATTGCTTCTGTAGCAACTAGTATCCACGATTGGTAAGAATAAGTATTTATATATGTATAAATATACATATTTTATTTGTATGCTGGTGATACTTGATTTATATATTGTTATTAGTAGTGTTTGTATAGGTTAAGGTCATACTATTAACATTGAGTTTAATTGCAAGACTTTAGATTTATTTTAGGGATCAAATTGTAATACTTTAAAAGTTTTGGGGGTAAATTCGTAAATATCAAAAATTAGCCACTTAGTATAAAAATACACTTTTAAAACCCTAATTCTCTCATTTTGGTCGAGCTACCTCTTTTAGAGAGAGAGAAGAGAGAAAAAGAGGGGAGAGAAAGAGAAGAAGGAGAAGAAAAAGAAGAAGAAATTGGAATTTTGGATTTTAAGAGGTATATCACAACTATTTCTCAATTTATTGGTATTAATTATCTTAATTTCTTTAAGTTTTGATTTCTGGAAATATGTATAATTGAGGATTTGATGTGTATTTCGTATGATATTTTGAGAATTGATGATGATCTATAAGATAGTTTGATAAATTATGATGGATTATAGAATTTCTGCTTGATAGTCTCTTGATCCAAGAATTTTATAAATTGTTGTGATTCGATTCTGGTTTTGAATTTTGAGTATATGAAATTAGACATGTTTAGGATCATCTGAGACTTTCAATCGATTCAAAATTCCAGAAATTGAATTTTTTTTGAATTTACCAAAATGACCCTGAAATTCTGGAAATTTCCTATGTGAACAGTATGATATAGTGAAAATAATTTTTGTCCTACTGAATGATCTTTAAAAATTATGAATTTATGGAATACGATAATTTTATATGTCTAATATGATATACTCGAAATTGAGAATTTAGATCAATGTGGTTGAAGTGTTATGATTTTCTAAAGTGTATCAGTTCATTGCAGTATTTGATTAACAGATTTTTAAAGATATAGAATAAAATATTTTTAAAATACTTTTGGCAGTGATTTGGAAGTGAAATATTTATCATGGACTGAGATATGTGTTAAGAGTAATTATGTGGTAGTTTTATAATTTTTGAGTTAGTATATGATTTTATAAACTTGGGAGATTGAATACTGTTCAGTAAGTATCTTGATCTTGTCAGGTTAGTAGTTTGGATTCGATGGTATGTATGAAATGGATTGTGTAGGAATTTTGATATAATATTCATACATAAGAAGGATATATGAGTCAGGAATGATATATTCTGATTTTGGAGTAATTGGACATCATTTGATGTATTAGAAAATTTTGTTAAGTGTAAGTGGTCAGAATGACAGGTTTTGAGAAACCAAGTATTTAGACCAATTTGATGTGATAAATGAATTGTGTATAATTTTGTAAGCTATTTAAAGTATTTTGTGTGAATTTTGAGGCTTATGAAAGGATTAATCTCCATTGATAGGTTAAAGAGATTTAAGCCTTGTAGCTGAAAGTGTTAAGAGGTAAGTATACTAGACTTTTTACTGAAATCACAATAAACATAGTAATTGTTTTGTATGATTTTGGAAATGGGGTTAAGAATATGTTTATGTTATGTCAAAGTATATTTTGATATGAAATGTGAATATATGTTTATGAATGTGAGCATTGACATTGAGCATGGACATACATGTATTTTTGAAAGTGAGCTTTCAAAATAAAATGCGTTTAATAAAGAAAACTTTTGAAGTGTAATATGTCCATGAGAAATATTTTGTGTTTTGAGGGTACTTGAACTCACTGTTAACTTAGTAGGCATTTTATGTGATTTGTGGAGCCTTTATGTGTGGCCTTTCCTTCGGGATTGGTATATGTTATGTGTTTCATATGTAGGGAGGATCCTATTGGTACTTAAAGGAAGAGTGAGTCATTACATTCGTGTGGTGGCGTATTGGTGCATGTGAGAGGACTCACCGATGATCAGGGTGAGGGTTTGGCTTTTACCTTCGGGCATGAGCATTATATATGTGTAATTTAAAGGCCTCACTTGTACTATTCCTCTCATACGGTATGTCACCTACGAGTGACATTTGGCTCATTATGTGATATGTAAGTCCTACTAAGTAGTAGTTGAGTGATGGTATTCCTATTATATATTTTGAAAGAATGTGTAAGCGCTTACATGATATGTGATTTGATAAGATTTTGATTTTGATTAATCACAGCATATCATACATATGCATTGTGTACATATATGTATTTGTATTTGATATATGAAAAACTAGTATGATTACTGAGTTTTATACTCATTATAGTTTATGGTGATTTCAGGTAAATAAGGTACATGTGTGCTTAGCGGATTTGGCAAGGCTTCTGCTGTTCCTTGGGTTCCCTAAGTTGTTAGGTTGCTAAGTATTTCATTTAGGGACACGTGTGATAAGATATTTGATTTGTCCCTATTGAATAAATACATATGTATTATTTTGATTGATTTTAAGTAAGAATTTGCAATGAATATATTCTGGGCTTTCGGTAATAAAGTTGCTACTGGTGACGTAGTAGAGTGTTAATCTCTGAGAAAACTCTGCGTATCTCCGATTTACTAATTGTCCCAGTCATAATTCAATTGCTATAATTCTGAAAGAAATTAAAATGAATGTTTAAGTATTATTGAATGAATAAAAGTGATGTCGTGTGTCAGATCTTTTGGGTCTGAGGCGTGACAGCTTCCACTTCAATAAACTAGTATCAGAGCTATCAGGTTTTAAGTAAATATAGCCACACTCAAGTATGAGGTAAAGAAATTCAATAGGACGAATGACTTTAATCTATGGAAGATGAATGTTAAGGCATTGTTGGTGAGCTAACGGTTAGGCTCGGCATTAGAGGAGACTACAGCTCCATCTAGTGAAGAAGAAAAGGCGCTAGAGTCATCTAAAGTTAAAGCAAAAAGAAGGGACATTCAAGAAAGAGCTCACAGTATAATCATTCTATCATTTAGTGATGAAGTACTAAGGAAGAAATATATGGGATAATGATGATTGGTCTTTGGAAGAAGTTTGACTCTTTATATACGGAAGTCGTTGGCCAATGGATTGCATATAATGAAAAGGTTTTATCAGTTGTCCATGTCAGAGAAGACACTGATGATATACCATATAAATACCTTCAACAAGATTATTATTGATTTTGAATCTATCAACATCAAGATAGAAGATGAAGATAAGGCCATCATTCTACTGAGTTCACTTTCCAAGAATTATGAGAGCTTTATTGATATGTTACTCTACGGCAAAGAAAGTTTAACGATGAGTGATGTAAAATCATCATCAAACTTAAAGCTATTGGGAAAGTAGATTGAGGACAATGAAGAAAGTTTATCTGTAAGAGGAAGGTGCTTACATAGAGATGGAAGAAAAAATGGCTCAAGGTTAAAGTTTGTGACTCCTAGAAAGGGCTATTACTGCAAGAAAGGTAAGTACTTCATAAAAGATTGTTCAAAGAAAAAAGTATAAGACAAGAAGAAAGTAGATGCTGCGCTTGCCTATGATGATAACTACAATAGCACAAAGACTCTAATGGCTATTGATGATAATAATACTGAACAATAGGTTCTTGATTCTAATTGTACTTTTTACATGTGCCCATACATGTCTTGGTTTATAAATTTTCACCCCATTAGTATGGTAAAGTGTTAATAGGTAATGACATTATTTGTCAGATGATGAAAATTTATAGTATTAAACTTAAAGTGTATGATGGGCGAGTGCGAGAGTTGACAGAAGGTAAGTATGTTCCTGACCTTAAGAGGAGTTTGATCTTATTAAAGACTTTAAACTAAAATAAATGTTCCATCAGGATCGATGGAGGAATTTTAAGAGTGTTAAAGGGTTTTATGGTTGTCATGAGAGGTGAAAAGCACAAGGCATTTATATGTTAAAGGGAGAGGTTATAAGTTGTTCTGCATTATTCTTTATAGATTATGAGAATATACAAACCAAGTTGTGGCATCTTATACTAGTATAACTAGGTGAGAGAAATCTTAAGAAGTCATTTAGTCAAAAGATGTTTGGTAAGGATAAATTTTACCCATTAGAGTTTTGTAAGCATTATGTGCTTGCGAAATCACATAGAGTGAGGTTTAGTACCCATGAGTACAAAACTTATGGGACTCTTGACTACATATATTCGGATCTTTGGGGACTAACTTAGAAAGTAACTTATAGTAGGGCTAGATATTTTTCTAGCTTTATTGAAGACTATTTGAGAAAGTTGTGGGTTTATATGTTGAAGGGTAAGAATAAAATATTTTATACGTTCAAGACTTGGAAGGCTCTTGTTGAGAATAAGACTAACAAAAGAGTGAAGAGGCTAAGAACTGATAATGGTCTCGAGTTTTAAAACAGAAACTTTGATAGGTTTTGTGTCAAGTATGAGATTGGAAGGTATAGAACTATGAGATCAACACTACAATAGAATGATGTAGCTGAGAGAATGAATAGAACCTTACTTGAAAGGGTTAGATTCATGTTTACAAATGCAAAGATATCCAAGACATTATGGGGAGAAGATGTAATAACTGCAGCTTATTTGATTAACAAAAGTTCTTCTTGGCGATAGACTTCAAGATGCCAAAAGAGAAATGGTCTGGCAACCCTCCCAAGTATGACTACCTCAAAATTTTTGGTTGCTTTACCTTTATTCATATTAAGGAGAGAAAATTAGAACTTAGAGCTATCAAATGGGTATTCATAAGGTATTCCAAATGAGTGAAATGACACAAAGTATGGTGTAAAGAGTTGACACTATAAGGAAGTATCATAAGCTGTGACATGATATTCGATGAGACAATAATATTGAAAGCCTCCTAAGAAGATGAGAAGGAAGAACCTGTTCCAAGGAAAACTCAACACCTAAGTTAATAGAAGTTGAAGTGGAGACTGAGTGTTGATCTGATATGCCCCCGAGATCAACACTTAAACAAGAGAATACTTAAAAATAAGCCAAAATCACCAGTGATTTACTCTAAGTTTACCCAAAGAAAGACTAAAACTCGCAAGATGAAACTTGAAGAGTACCAGCTAGGCAGAGATAGGCTAAGGAGATCGATTAATCCGCCAATCAGGTATGCATAAGCAAATTTAGTTGTTCATGCCTTTAGCTCTGCTTACACTCTTGAATTTGATGAACCTGGGATATCTTGTGAGACTATGAAGAGTGAAAATAGAAATGAATGGCAGCAGGCCATAGAAGAAGAGATTAGTTCTCTTAGAAAGAATAATACATGGAAGTGGTAGGATTTGTGCTTACGTGCTATCCCTTTATATACGAATATTTGTTTAATATTTATACTAATATTATCATTTTATTAAATTGTTAATTAGATTTTATATATAGTAAGATGCTTATAATGCTTCAAACATTGTATAATCTGTTCAGATATAATCTAAATGAGTTTAGATCAGTGCTAAAAATTAGCAACGCTGAGAGTTATAAATGTCAAGAGTTGGCACTGATAAGAGTTATTAGGTTATAAGAGTTAGTGATATCTAAATAGTTAGAGTCTTGTCTAAATAGGACAAAAACTTGAGAACATATTAATAATGATACAGTTGCAAAGAGTTGTAAATAATGCTAGGAAATGTCATTATGCAAATATGTTCTCAAATATTATTTTCCTAATTTATCTTCACCGATGCTGGTCTGTCAGTGAATATCTTAATATATATATATATATATATATATATATATATATATGCGTGTATGTCTATATCTGGATAGTTCAGATGGTTAGTCTTAGTAAACCATGAGCTTAGTGAAAGCTCATATAGACATACAGATATTTAGTGAGGACTGGATACTGAACAGAATCAATAAGAACCTCCAATAGACATTCCATAAAGGACGTCAATAGAAGGTCTTCTCGAGTTGAGTAGTAGTCGTGGTCCATTGACCTGAGTACTATAGTGGACTTATGAATAATCTATCATACTTAGGTTCCACACATATCATAGACCTTTCATGGTCTGACTATTGAGTGTTGCTGGGTATAGTTCGATGCTCATGGAGTCTAGTGTGCATAGATATGGGATCCATTAGCTCATTTGGGTGAGTAATATATTCTAATGCTCTAAGATTAAATTTCAGAAGGTCTTATAGTCATAAACTATAATTTTCAAGAAAGGAGTTTAACCTTAGGAATAAATAATCTCACAAATGTATTTGGAAATATTATTTATCAAAATACAATTCTAGAGATAAGCTTTCGGTCGAGCATATAGAGATTTGACAGTGTTGATCTATATTTTCGTTTTACGTGGATATAAATAATGGATGGATTATACGAATATGTTATAACCTCAATTTGTATAGTTTAATGCGTTTCTTTGTAATTCCATAACGTGTATGTGGGGCATCATTCACGGACGTATGGATGAGTTCTATATGACAATCTGGGCGTGGACCTAGAGAGTCTCATAGTATAATGTGTACTCGTTATGCACTGGGGCAACATTATAAATTAAATAGTTCCATCCTAGAAATTCTAGTAAACCAAAAATATATTTCAGGCTTCCTTGAGTTATACACTTAAGTACCTCATTTAATTAGTTGACAAAAGTTATTAACTAATTAAATGTTGACAAGTGGTACAATTTTGTTCCATGAATTATTTCACCATAAATTCACCCATTAACCATGTTAGTAAAATCAAATAAGGTAAAAACTAATTATTTAAATAGTTTTTAAATAATTGAATAAATATTATTTAAATAAATAATAATATTTATATACCTAATTAGATATAATTACTACCAAATATTATTTTTTAGTTTAATGGTCATTTAATTAATTTTGGGAGCACTTGTGAAGTGCTTAACATACCTAAATATTATTTTGAATAATTAATTAACAAAATTGTGAAGCAAAAACGTGCATGGTAAGAGGGATTGGAAGAAAGTCTGGTTTTTGAGAGTTTTTCTTTAAAAAAAAGGTTGTGAGAAAAATTAGAGAAAAAGAAAAATAAATTCCTCTTATTTTTCTTTCAAGAAATAAAAACCTTATTGGTAGAAATTCAACTGTTGATATTCTAGTTTCAGAATTCCACCGGATTATTGTGAACTAGAAATGAATAATAGTGCACTTCAAGGTGAGCTCAAAGTTGGAGCTAGAAAGATTTCGAAATTAAAATCTTCACCAAAGGTCATCAAAAGTATGTTTTTGTAATTTTAAGTTGTTAATGAATTAAGTTACATGTGTATATATTGATTACATGCTTAATTCGACTGCGAGGTTTGTATATATGATATATGTATTTAGTTTTTTTAACATGTACACAATCACATGCATACACCCCAAAAACTGGTTAACATGAAGTTAGTGTAGAGACCTTAAAAGAAACTAGTATGGTGCAAATGGATGTATAAGGTTAAGGAGGCCATACCAAGGGTAGAGCCTACAAGATTCAAAGCTAGGTTAGTTATTGAAGGTTTTACTCAGAGAGAGGGAGTTAATTTTCATGAAAGATTCTCTCCAACCGTCAAGCACACATTCATTAGGATTTTGTTAGCCATGTATGTAAACCTTTATTTACATGTAGAACAGATGGATGTAAAAATAGCTTTTTTACATAGAGAGTTTGAACAGATAATTTTCATGGCCCAATCACAAGAGTTTGTAAAGCTCGAAAAAGAGGATCATGCTAGTTAACTGAAGAAGTCATTATATGGGTTAAAACAATCACCTAAATAGTGGTATATGAGATTTGATGAGTTTATAATAACTTGTAGATTTAGTAGGAGTAAATATAACAGATGCATATACTTTAAGAGCTTGAACAGTGGGATGGTATATTTGCTTCTGTACGTCGATGATATGTTGATTAGGTGTAAAAATATAGGAGAAATACAAAAACTTAAGAAGTAGTTGAGTGACGAGTTTGAGATGAAGGATTTGTGAGCAGAAAAAAAGGATATTTGGTATAGATATTATAAGAGAAAGAAGATATGTTATCTTCTTATCATAACATCGATATATACTCAAGATCTTAGAGAGGTTTAGTATGTCCAATGCAAAGGTTGTCTCCATTCTTTTGGACGTGCATTTCAAATTTTCAACAACACAATTGCGCCAACATCCAAAGAGGAGAAACTAAAAATAAGTAAAGTACCGTATGCAAGCGCTGTGGGAACATCATCTATGCAATGATTTGCATATGACTATATATAGTACAGCCTGTGAGTGTGATAAGTAGATACATAAAAAATTTAGAGAATGATCATTGGCTTGCAGTGAAATAGATATTGAGATATCTCAAAGGGAAGTCAGATCATAAATTGATATATGAAAAGGCTAAAGACAACAGTATAATGGTAAGAGGATATATGGACTCTAATTATACAAATGATCTAGACAGAAGAAGATCGTTGACAGATACGTATTCACAATGTTTGGGTGTAGCATGTGTTTGAGATCAGTTTTATAACATATGATTGCACTATCTACCATAGAGGCGGAGTACATAGTTGGTAAAAAAGTTATTAAGGAGGTCATCTGGTTGAAAGGCATATGCTTGGTGGTAATGGCTACTAAAGATGTGAACACCGATCTATATTGTGATAGTTAAAGTTTCATATACCTAAACAAACATTAAGTATTTCATGAGAGGTTTAATTACATTGATATGCAGCTTTATTACATTTGAGACATTGTTCAAAGTGGTGAAATTAGTCAAATAATGATAGCATCGTTTAAAACTTTTGCTGATATGTTGACTAAGCCATTACTCTTGGTTAAGTTAATCTTATGCAATATCTTAACTGGAGTCATTATTATGTAAGGGTGATCGAAGATGCAGATATAAGAGATCGAGAATACTTTGTAAATGATTTTGAATAAAGGATGATATTTGTGAGAAAATTGATTAAAAATTATTGTAATTAATTTGGGGAATAAGCTAGGTGCGTTGAATGTGCCGGGAAGCAAGACGGAGGCAAAAAGAGATGATTAGAGAAAGCACGTCTGCCTAGGCTTGGGCGCCAGGATTCAGCACCACGGCACTCGCAGGCCAAGGCTACAGCACTGCAGCATTGGTATAGGAAATAGGTTTCCCATTTTAAGTTTGTTTCCTATTTATTTCAGGTCTCTCTAAAATAACTCTCACACATTTAGGGTTAATCTATGTCATCTTAAAACTTATATAAAAACCATCTATTGGTTTGTAAATACATCTTGGTAATCAAAACAATTTCTGTGATTCTTAATGAGAAAAACCTCTAATTATAACAGAAAGTTGTGAGTGCCTTGTGATTTAATAATAAAATAGTGTGATCTTAATCTGTCGTAATTATAGGCGAATTATCAAATCATATAAATTTTATGTGTTGTTCTTTTACTTTCTTTATATAATTTTTTTTAATTACTTAATTACTGCATTATATATTTTAAATTTATTACTTATTTAATTACTTCCACTTCAATAATATGAGATATTTAATTACATTTGTTCAGCCTAAACAAATTCATAATAACCATATAATAGTAAGTAATAATACCAACAAACAATTAAAACTCATATGCCATACCTCAAATGCATAAGAGAGGGGGAATAAGAAAATAAAATAAAGGAAAAATATTCAACGAGGGAATCGATGATGAAGCATTTTGAACAGATGAAAGAAGCATATATAAAAGGCCATTATCCACGTGTAGGCAGAAAAGAGAACCAAGATTCGTCACCATGAGCTCGTTCATAACCCTATTATGTTTATGTAATCCGACAAAGTACAAACATGTCCGCTACCATTTTCCATCTGAGTTTCTTCTTAGGATATATCCCATTATTTAAACCCAAAATCCAGAGGCTTTCTCTCTCACATCTCATCACTATATGCTCACTACCCAAAAGTTACATTTCCCCATGTGAGTCTCTCTCTCCTCCTTTCTCACTCTTTACTTGTTATTATTTGAATTAATAAACAATTATTTTTTGTTTTGTTTGCTTACTCAAAAGTATTATATGCCATGTCCAATTAGTTGATAAAGAGAAAGAACGAGGAAAAATCATTCATAGGAAGATGCAAGTACGCATCAAAGAGTGTATTTTATTAAGTTGAAGACTCTTTTTAATGTTTTTGTGGGTTTGTTAAAGTACAGCGAGACACACACCATTTGACTGATGATTTGCAATATTATATGGTTTTTATTCAAAGGAATTAATGTTCCTAGCTTTGAATCTTATGAAATTTCAAACTAACTATACTGCAAACCAACAGTAGGTAGTTTCTTGGTTTGTGTTGTGTCTGTGATTAACAGACAGTGCTCAGCACAATTATAGCCGACCTGCGAGATTAGGATCCCACAATCATAGTGTAATGAGTTTCTGATATTTGGTGAATGAATTGAACCCTAGCTAGTTTATAGATTATTCTTTTTTTTTTGTTCTGTTCCAATGTGAGAGCACATAGTGGAATTAATTTGTCTGCTCTTCTCCAGCTTCAAATCCCATATCCCATGTGCTTGGCTCTGTTAACTATTGTCAAAAATATTATGAGAGAGAAAGAATAAAACTGGATGGTGATGTAAGGTAAACGACTGAAAAACCATGGTGCATTTATGCAGAAAAAATAGTGGGTCCCGAAAGAGCATAATATGGACTACAAAATAATCCCATTTCCACAATTCCCAAAACTTTTCCCTTTTCTAGATTATTTGCCATTCTGGCTGACTCTCTGTTGATGGCAAACGACATGGTTTATGATCATAGGAGTTTTAGTTATGTGTATTGTGGTACTATGTTTGGCTACTTGAACATTCGTCATGTTTTTCTTTGGGCTCATACACTTTATTATTAGCTCCACAATATCGTCAGATCGGTTAATATAATTGTCTTAAATACCTCTACTGTATTTGCATCTTTGCCCCAAAATTCTTACCACCTTTTAATAAATGTTAGTATTTTATGTATCATATGTTGTAAGATCATGGATTAGAATCCATGTTTTGTGAGATTCAATATATATGTAAGAAGTAATTCATGGACTTAGGGACATGGACAGTGAAAATGGAAGGACCATGCAAGCTTAAATATATCCTTAAGCATTGTGATTATGTTGTACATAAATCTCTCGATTCGGATATCTTTGATCAGTCTGACTATTGACATACGGTCTGGGGAACATCATGCAGTTGAAGCAATGTATATACATAATTAGTTGGTTCACTGTAGAGAGACTACATCTAGTCTCTTTGTACGGTTGCATAAGAGTTCAGTGCACCGGGGTGATAATGTTAATGTGTCTGTTATCATGTTGCATGTTTAGTCTAGTCAAGATGGGGTTATCTTGTTTATTATTTATTGCTTATATTGGCAAAATGATTAGAGCATGATCTCAACTCAATATTGAATAAGTTAAGCGAGTAACATTAAGAAGGTGGGATTGGACCCATGATTGGATGCGTAAATTACACAGAATCACGAGTTAAATATTCGAGGAGAAAGAAAATATATAAAATGAATGGGTAAATATTACTCTTTGGATTTTCAATTCATTAATGTGGTGGGATTTCTTTTCTATGGACCGACAAGGGAGTCTAATGCTGCCATTAATGGAGGCGACAATCCTTCGATTCCCCACTGATCTTTGCATCTACATGTTTCTCTCTCTCTCTCTCTCTCAAATCCCGTTTATTTTTCACTCTTTTGTTACTATTTGTGTTGTGTTTGCAGGAACAGTGAACCTTTGCGACATCTTATAATGCAAGATAAACCTTAGCCCTCACACTTCATCTCTATATCTTCTGTTCACTTTTGATCATTTTTCATAAGACTACTTTGAGTTTCCAACTAAACTCTCTCTCTTGCACACACACACACACTTTCTGATTTTGCTTTTAAACTCTTTCTAGCACACTCTTTTCATAAATTGCACCAAGCCCTTTTCATCTTGTTCTTTCTCTTTCTCTAGCTCTCTCCCAATGGATTTCCAACCAAATACTTCTCTTCATTTGAGTCTACCGAACAATCATCTCAACCTAGAATTAGTCCTTGAACCATCATCTTCTTCATCATCATCACTTCACAGTCCAGCCGAGCCCCGAATATTCTCTTGCAACTATTGCCAACGAAAGTTTTACAGTTCACAAGCACTTGGTGGCCATCAAAACGCTCATAAGCTTGAGAGAACCTTGGCCAAGAAAAGCAGGGAGCTAAGCTCGGCTGTGAGGGCTCGTGGAGGGTCGAACCCGTGCTCAGGATCTAGCCCCAGCGGTTCGAGCCATGGTTTACATATCCATTCATCTCTGGGCGGGTTTCATCATCAGGGCCGTGCTGGTAGGTTTGCTGGAGAATTGAGCTATGGCAGAAGGGAGACGAATTACAGTTCTAGAGAGGAGTTGAGTTCCTGGTCCATGAGTTACAGAGCTGAAAACGTTGAGGAGCTTAGCCAACTCGACTTATCTTTAAGGCTTTGATCAGTATGGCGCTAGCTAGTACTAATTTGAATTGTATTTTTCACTTTTATGATTTACTCAACTATCATGTATGCAAATAATTAAATGAAGAAAAAGAAAACGTAGAGTCATGGCAATGAGATGATCCATTCATTGAAGAGAAAGGGTTTTGTAGGATGTATGCTGTGATCATAAGCCGAATTTCTGTATTCCTTCTTGTAGATTATATTATATAAAATATGATGCTATTTTAGATAACGTGATTATGAGAGCACGAAGAAGAAACCCTGAAAAAAAGCCAAGTACAAGACTGAGTTAATGATGATCACTGACAGTCAACAGTTACTGCCACAGAAGTATTTTTCCAAATAATTTCTTCTGATCCATGTCTTAAATTCAGGAATCTATGGTAACAAAATTAAAATAAAAAAAATTTCATTAATATTTATGACAATCATTTGGAATTTTGTAATTCATGAAACTTAAGTAATGAGGAAGAATATTGATGGTTTTTTTTTGGGGGGGTTAAAAGAAAGAATATTAATGGTGATCTTGTTACAAATACCTACACGTATCATTCATTTTGGTCTTCATTTTATGTTGTATTATAATTAGTTTTAAATTTTCTTTTAGCTTGCAACAGCCATTACTGTCAATGTATTGTATAACTTGCTGAGTTCATACAAATTTGTGGCTCCTAGTCGATCCAAATTGATTATTCTTATTATGTAGATTTTTACGAGTTTCTTACAGAATCATGAAGGCGAGAAATTAACATATTTATTTCTTGCTTTCAATTTGTTTATAAAATATACTTATTGTATTAAAGTAGCTGGTGATATTAGATTCTGTCAAAATTATTATGGAAATAATTTAATGTGTATATGACAAGGCTAGCAACAGAAAATTCAAGCCTACCACAACTTGCACAGGCCACACGTTTCCAGCTTCAAATTTTACAATAGATAGTATGTTTAATTTCTCACATAAAAGCCCTCTCTATCGTTTTCTTGCAGAAAAAATATACTTCATGCATACACAAACTGTTAATTTATTTACGTAATTAACAAGTATCAAGTACAGTAACCAAATTACATAATTAATGTGGTTGTTTTATTACACTTATAACAGCGGATCCGTATCCTCACTTAAGTTAATCTTTCACTTAACTTTTAACGATTGTGAAAATTAATAATTGTTAAAAAGAAAAATTCTAGAAATATAAATCTTAACTATTCATATTTAATATATAGGGGAGGTAAAATGGGTCACGACACGATTATTCGACACGAATTCGACACGCTTTAAGTAAATGTAGATAAAAAAAATTGACACGATTAATAAATGAGTTGAATTCGTGTTACTTATTTATTAATCGTGTCGAATACGTGTTTGAAGTATATGATTCGTTTATTCGTTTAAGTCACGTTTAATAAACAAATCATATTTGTGTCTATTCATGTATCTATTTGTTTAAGTCACGTTTAATAAATGAATCATATTCGTGTATATATTCGTTTAAGCCACGTTTAATTAACTATAAAAAAATAAAATTATAAAATAAAAAATAATAATAATAATTTTGTGACTTAAATGTGTTTTAAACGAATCAAATCGTGTATAATCATATAAACGAATCAAATCGTATATAATCGTATAAACGAATCGAATTGTAAAAGAATTAAATTGTGTATAATTGTATAAACGAATCGAATTGTAAACAAATTGAATTTGATTCATTTATTTAAACATGTCTAATCATGTCATGTAATTTATTTATTAAACGAATTGAATTTGTATTTTAGTATCTGATTTATTTAATAAACAAATACAACAAAAATTTGTTAATATCCTATAATAACACAACACAAACACGATTTATTTACACAAATTACCACCCTTACTAATACATAATACATCTTAATTGATCACTAAGAACTTAAGTAAAATTTAACTTCAGAGAAGATGATAACTTTACGAAAAAGGACTCCATTCTCATACACTTCATTAATTGACTCATAGCTTTCCAAGAAGGAGAAAAAGTTAAAAGAGGAAATAGACAGATTATGCTAGCATGTTAGGACCTAAGATATATGAAGATCCCCTTTTGCGTCAAAAGCTAAGGCTACTGATTATGACCATTTACCTCAATTTGTTGTGTGATAATGAGATGATGTCGAATCATCTGATCCAAAGGGCCATTATTGGCCTACATTTGTAGACGCCTTTTCCACATATTAATATAGCATCTTTTACATGAAATTCTAAAACAGAAGGTAGGGTTTGTGTGTTCTCGGCCATGCCTTCTCTTCAAGAATTAATGATCTAACGTTGATTTGTTATATCGTATGTGTTTATTTGCCCCTAATAACTAAGAAACATAGCCCTTCAAATAATAATAGTAGTAGTAGTAGTCATTGACCTTATTTATCCATGTGGATTTGTAAAGCAAGCTAGTTCTTTGTTATAATATTAGATTTTCTTTCTCTAATTTTTTTTATGTAGTTAACAAAAATACATGGAGACTAATGATATATTCTAGAGTCTCTATAATATAGAAATGTTGTAAAATTAATATCAAAATTATTGATAAAAGCAGTAATTAAGGACAATGAAAGTATGTAAATATTTAGTAAATACTTTATTATAAATATAAAAAAATAGTGTTTACTACACACTTTATCTATTATATTTTCAAAATAAATTAAAAGTCCCTCAATACCAAACCCCGTCCTTAGTTTTCAAAGTCAGTAGTTGATTAAGTTATAATTAAACTAAATTGAAAATATTTTAAAAGCATATGATATGATAGACGGGGTCAGTATCTTAATTGTCCTCCTTATAGAGTTATTACTCAAACTAAATCCCCTTTACAGATATTGAAGTAGTTATCAGTCATTTAAAAAAATGACTTTTCTTCAATCTGAAATTTTACTGAATTTGAATAAAGATTATGACTGATAGAGATAATACTATGAAATTTGACATCACAGAACTCGGATCAGAACAGTAATAGGGCAGTCATGCCAAGGATATGTAAAATGAAGATGGCTTTAGACGATCTAATCTTCTTTGAATTATCACTAGCTGAAGACCCTTTAGCCAAGTTGTTTAGCAAGATTGATTAGTGTGTCTTAAGCCATTGGCAATATATCACAGAAAAAATTTCCATTAGATGGAAAGACACATGTAATGTCCTTATAGTTGTTGGATTGCATCTTTTTGTACAACTTAGTGATACATAATAGTCATCGTGGTCCATGCCTAAGTAACAATTAATCTTGTGGTCCATTTATATAATAGAGCTCTAATCTATCTACCACTTAGTGAAAATGCTTCATGCTTGGATCTCATTTTCCACCTCATCGACAATAATTTTGACATTAATTAATAAGCAGGATAAAATTGAAGAAGAAGATGAAGATGAAGAAGAAGAATAGAAGTTTTAAACATACAAATGTATTTATATATGAAAGCTGAACAAATCTCTCTTTCAATTCAAATAAAAATTATTCATAATTCAACCCAATGGCCTAAAAAAAATTGTAAACCAAATATTTTGAATTCGACTTAGGCTCCCTATGGTTTTGTACTTAATTTGGGAGCATGACAAGTAAAATAATTGATATAAAGAATGAAAATTTTTAAGTCAACTATTTGGGGATTCAATTTAGGCTCCCTTTGATACTATGTTGCTTCTATTTAATTTTAAAAGCACAATTTCGAAAATAATTAATAAACACTAATAATTTTACTTCTGAAGATAGTTATTTTACTGCCCAATTATTTAATCAAAAACACATTTAAAATTGTGTTCATTTACTTAAAAATATATGTTACATTCATTTAATTTCACTTAATATTTAGCTTTTCTATTTTATAGCAAATGTATGGCTTCAAAGGCACCACAACACCATAATTATTCCATACAGAGCCTTAACAACATTCAAATTAAGTAGAAATTATATATATATTAATGATAATGTATGTACTTTTAAAATATTAAAAATGAATTATGGAAGATTTGGGCTTATTTTTCTCATCGCCTCGTGCTCTTTACATTTATACTCTTTATTAAATTCCTCCAGCTGCAAGTTGAGTAAAAGTCAACATTGATGAGATGTCTAAGTATAATTTAGAGTTACGGCTTGCGAGGTCATTTTTCAGAATGAGATAAGTAGGTTTCTTGGTGGTTTTAGTTGTCTTTTGGGACTTATTATGCTGCGACAACGGCAATAATTTTTGCAATTAAACATACTTTCAAAAGAGATGGGCATAACTTAATCCTTGAATGTGATTCCATGTTAGTAGTTCGTTTGATTTCAAATACTTTTTTTCAACCTCTTTGGTAGCTCCAATCTTGTTAGATTAATTGTAGGCATTTCTTGTTAGATTATTATGCTGAGACAACGGCAATAATTTTTGCAATTGAACATACTTTCAAAAGAGAGGGGCATGAGTTAATCCTTGAATGTGATTTCATGTTAGTAGTTCGTTTGCTTTCAAATACTTTCTTTCAACCTCTTTGGTAGCTCCAATCTTGCTAGATTAATTGTAGGTATTTCTGTTCTCAAATGTCTTTTTTCTTCTATCATGTTATTTCGCGAAGTTAATACAGTGACTGATTCTTTAGCTAATATAGGGGATTAGAAATAATAACTTTACTTGGATGTCAGAGTCTCCTGCAGATATTTTGGTATAGAAATACTAATGGGTTTTCTTTATATTGATTTGTTTGAGCTTTTTTATTTCTTAGAGATGTTGCGAGCCATTTTTTGGTGTTTTTCTTTTTCTTTCCCTTAGTATTAACTTTGGGCATATTTTGAAGGATAGGGCTCATTATATTCTTTTCTGACTAAGTGTTCTTACTGTGTCTTTAATTTTATTGATCTCTCTCGGTTAGTCAAGATTTTTGAAAAAAAATCTATAGAGTAAAAAGAATATCCCGATAAATAGGGGAGCTGGTGATAGAAAGCCTCAACACGGCACGCTCATGCTTTGTTTTTAAAGTCTCTATCTGGCTATTTATATGCCTTTGGAGTCATGTTTTCTGGTGTTACATATTAATCTCTTGATAATGAAATTCATTAGTGGCCAATTTGAGTTGTACCTATCAGAAGGTGGTATCAGTTAATAATATTTGTACTTTCATTTGTATTTTGATTAATGGACCACATTTTGAGTTTAATTTGTTAATTATACTGACAATTAGAAGATCAGACAGGATCACATTCACAGGGTACATACTTTGTCCTTTAACTTGGTTATCTTCACATCAACAAATAACTCAAACCTTCATAAACCGCTGTAAAACTTATTTGAAAATTTTCCACTTCTCCCCCTTATTATTTCTTATATTTACTATTTACCTTCCCTAATTTGTTTATATTGCTCTATTACTTGTTGTATAAAAACAAAGCACCTTTTAATGGTTATTCTTTTACATGATTATTTCATAATTTTATATTTAAATTCAGTAAAAAAAATACCTCAAACGACATGTATTGTTGGCTTTTAATATATTTTTTTGTGTATTTTGATTTTAATTTTTTTTTTTAAATATATTTTTACTTTTTAGTATATTTTGAATTTAAGTATTTTAATAAAATTTGAAAAAGATCTAAAAATTGTAATTTATTATAACTTAAAACCTAAATATTATTTTTTTAACATAAATATTTTTTAAAAAATTAATTAACATTAAATTTAAATAAATAAAGCATTAATAAGTAATAAAATTTTATTATATTTATTATAAAAAAATATTTTATATTTAATCTAATTATTAAACTATAAATAATAAAACATTTAAATTATTTTGTAATTTTAGATTTCACTTTCACAGCAAGAGTAGAATAATAATAAAAAAGAAAGTAATACTTAAGAGAATCTTTCTAACATTAAGGGGTAATGGGGTAATAAAAAAATAAGGGGATAAATAGTAAACTTTAAAAACTAACAGGAGAAAGTGGCAATTTCCCAACTTATTTAAAACTAAATCTTTTTTTTTTTTTTTGTATTTGTAATATACTTAGCATAAAAGTTCTCAAGTGCAGACGTTGAAACGTTTTTAATAATATTTTTAAATTAATGACGTTTTAGCATATTTTCTTAAAATAACATTGGTTTGATTCAAATCATAATAATAAAAAAAAAAATGATGTTATTTTGGTGTGTATTTTTGAAAAAATAAAATTTGTGTCAACGTCCACATTAATTAAAGAAACGCTCTATACTTCAATTCAATGCTTATTTGATAAAATATACGATTAATAAGACAATAACATAAATAATTAAAGATTTATCTTCTTTGCAAACAAATATGATGTATATATTTTGGATAGAAATAAGAAAGAGAAATATGCAACTCTTACGTACTCATAAGCAAGAGATATAGTGTACACGAGTGGTCGAAATTGTCGACATAGAGCTTACTTTTATATGTACATGTCCTCATAGCATAGGCTGCTTTTTGAATTATGTTTGAAAGTTTATATTATTTCTAGAGTAGTAATCAAAGTAAATTTTGCTTTTGTTTCCAATATTGCTGCTAAAAGACAGGCTTAGGCGTATTTCGATCATTTCAATATGTCTATGATGGGCAAGTCATAAAGAGAACTCACATGAGATAATGTTTCACTTGTGAAGACCTTTCTAGTTAACCACAACTTTCTCTTGATTTGAGAGACTTAAACCATTTAATTGACACAAGGATTTGGCAATTTTAGACGTAATGAATGCTTAGGGGCCCGACGTCCTTTTCAACTTTAGTTTAGTCGGTATTTAAAAAAAAAAAAAGAAAATTAGTACTTTAGTTTTGTGTTTGTCTTGAATTACTTATAATATTCTTTTCTTTATTAAATTATTCAAAAATCACCATTAAATGATCATATTTTAAGGGTAAATATATCTTTTTAAATATTACAAATTAATATTATACATAAAAATAAAAAATATATTAAATGCTCAGCCAACCCTCACCCTTGCCCACACCTAATAGTGTAATATGCCGTTTAAAGAAAGAAAAAAATAAATAAATAAAAGTGACCTTAAGTCCATTTTCTATCTAAAATGTTACTCAAAATCACCAAACTTATTTTTCTTTTATATTAGTCACCAAAGATATTAAAACACAATTTTTTCTTCTTTCCTAATTGTTTTTGCTGAGAGAAAATAAAAGTAAGTTCTCTTGGCTTTTCTTTTTAATTTCTTTTCTTCCTTTGTTAACTCATAAATGCTTCCAAGTGATTAGGTTATGGGTAATAATTTTTAACATGAATTTAGACTTTTTAGCATTAGGATTTTCTTAATTAGAGAGGAATTTAGACAATTAAGATTTTAGAGAGAGAAAACTAGTGTGAGAGAAGAGTATCCAATCTTTTAGGAGCATGATTATCACTCTAATTTGAAGTTTTTATTGTTAATTTTATGTTGGAATGTATAATTTTATGAAATTGAGGAATTTAAGTTTTAGAAAAAACCCTAACTCTTGATTTTAGGAGTAATTTCGAAATTCATTAAATTAGTAGCTTAAATTATTATTTTCTTCATTTTAGGACCCGTAGAAAATTTATGGAACGAGTTGGACCCCATACCGGAAAGTTCGCATCGATCCAACGAGTTGGTAAGTGTATTAACTCGTTATGTTATTATTTTGTATAATAGATTTTGTTTAGAATCGTCAATGTAGGTATTAATTTTCTTATTAATGAATAATAGTACACTTTATCTCATTTAGGAGGGTTCCCGAGCGTGACGTATCTCAATAACGCGTTCCGATAAACATCATCACTTTTTGTGAGTGGAATTTATAGTTATATGTATATATATAGTTTATTTCTCATATTAAAGACTTCATTTGTTACGCATCATTTATAAAGTCTATGAAATATAATGAGCATTTAATTTTTTGTTAAATTATTTATTTTATTTTATTAATCTAAATTCTTAGACATATTTAAATTAAGTATTTATTTTACGTTATGAAAAAACGCATTTATATTATAGATTGTTTATATTAATAGAAATATATTTAAATGATTTATTTGTTTAAGTGTAAAGCTTGAGATGAGATTTAATGAGTTTATAATTGCTAAAATAAAAATAGTTTTCAAACCACTAGGCAGTACCCTCCCCCGTTCGCTAGAGATATGAGATTCAGGTCTTTGGGGCCGTCTATACACACACATAGGTTTTGGGTCGTGTGTATGGGTGCTTTGCTCTTTGGGAGCCAGTTTGCTCTGCGCATACGTAAGACGAGAATTTGAGATGATATATATAAGTACGTCCAATGCTCTGCCCGAGGGATATTCCGGGTACGACAAGATTTTTCCATGGGTACTAGTTTAGTGTAATGTTTTAAAGACTTAATCATTTATAATATTACATCATATCTTGTAGAACTTCCATTTGTAGCATGATTAAAATGAGATTTGATGATTCTTATGATACTTTTAAGTTATTTACGTTATTTATGTTAAATTGAGGGTTATGGTTTAAAGATTTATTATTATCATTGTTATTATCATCATTTTTATTATCTCTCATTTTATTTTGAAATTATTCCACTCACTGAGTTTTATGAAAACTCACCCCCTTTCACTTTTTTTCATCTCAGGAGACAGTAGGCGTCCTCAGCTCAGTGACTAGTTAGGGTGGGTCACGTGGTGGAGCTTTTATATTTTTTGTTTTGTTTTGTGAGCCATATAGGATATATGGATTCTTTTTTGTTTGGGACTATAGGAATTTAGCATATTTATCTTGTAAATTATAAATTTGTATTATGGTATTTATAACTTTTTTGGGGCTTTTGATGTCACGAGTTTGATAACTCTATTTTAGATATTAAGGATATGTTGACGTATGAATTATATGTGTATTAATTTTTATAGATGTTGATGAGGTGAGTTGTGGATGGGATATGAGAAGCTTGAAAGTTTGGTTGATAGTATTGTGTTTATAGAAGTGTTATTCTTTAAATTGCAGGGTTGGGAATGTCCATAAAATAGGAAAAACTCTGCCAAAATTTTAGTAGAATTTCTAGTGTAATGAGCATTTTGAACTGTCCATAGGATAACAGTCAAGATCCGTTCTAAAGTTTATAGAAAACTATAGGACGGGTCATTTCAAATAGTCTTTATGTTCAGCCGCCACTCTATGCTCAGCCACAACCTCCTCCCACCATGCTCAACTTTTGTCGGTGCCGCTGTCACCCCCTTCCCCCAACCCCCTACCCACACCCAGCAGCCTCCCACCCTTCCCCTTCCTCTTATCATGATCAGTCATCGCAGGCGGCCAGCAACCTTCACCCTGAGATAATGAGATTATGATTTTTTTTTTGTTGAAGAATAATTTATTCTTATTAAATTTATTTAAATTAAAAAATAATTTTGGAGGGGGTAAGAAGAGAAAAAATAAAAATAAAAATTTATAAGGGAAAACTGGTGAGGTGAGGTGGGGAATAAAAATAAAATTTTAATATTTTTGTATTTTTAATGTAAAATAAAATATTAATTTAATATTCATAACTAAATTTGTTTATATTATTATTACATTAAAAAACAAAGTTTTAGGGAAAGGAGTAAGAAGAGAGAAAATTAAAATTAAAAATTAGGAGGGAAAAGTGGTGACGTTGGGTGGGGGAATGAAACTTTAAATTTGATTTTTTTTTTTTTTTTTGTTAATGTAAAAGTTTTAATATTAATAACTAAATTTATTTGTTTGATTATTAAATTAAAAAATAATTTTAGGGGACGGGTTAAAAAGAGTGAAAATATAAATTAAAATTTGGGAGGAACAAGTGGTGAGGTGAGGTAGAGGGAATGAAATTTTGAATTTTTTAATGTAAAATTTATAATATTAATATTAAGTTATAATATTAATATTATCATTTTAATTACTATTTAATAATTAATTAAATTAACATTAGCAATTACTACTTAATTTTAATTTTTAATGATCATTAAAAATGGTAATATGATATATATATCATATTATTTCAATTAAAGATAAAATGGTAAAAGAATAAAACAAATGTCCACTTTACAATACTTTTGAATGATACGGACTAATCGAGGTAATTAAAAAAGCCAAAGATGTCATGTGTAATTTAAGAAAAATATAATTAAATTGTCAATTTTCTATAAAAAAAATAATGCTGAGAAAATTGGCTTTGAAAGTTTTTCAAAAAAAGAGCAAGAAATTACAAGAAAGCGAGAAAAATGAATATGAAAATATTATTGCTAAGATTATGAATAATGAATATAAATTATCTACAAATTTTATACTACAAATGATCATCTAGAATCATCTGACAAGAAAATTAGTTTCAACTCTGTTTTCAGCTTCAGCTTTATAAATATCAACTCTAACTGATTCTATTTTGTGGGGCCTTACTTTAAGTCTATGTCAGCAGCTCTATTCCACATCATTTTCTTTATCAGCTACTTTAACACTCTTTCTTTCCTCCCCACTCAACTTCAAGGGCTAAAAAATAAGTTTGAGTTCGGTAGTAAGAAATTGAAACATAAAAACTGTAAGAGTTTTAGTAAAAAAGATCAGTGATCTAAGTAACAGTTGGACATATCTCACTTTAGCCTTTTGATTGAGAATTTTGTCAAGAGCAAAGTGAATATCAACGTTTATATGTATTGTGCAATTATGAAAAATAGAATTTACAGATAATGCAGTTGGATCTTGGTTGTCACATTTAATTACAGGAGTTTTAAAAAGTTAAAGGCCAAATTCTAAGAATAGGGATTGAATCTAGATTATATCAATAATTACTTGAGTTAAAGCTTAATATTTTGACTCTATATCGGATTAAGAAACAACTTTTTATTATCAAGAACTCCGAGAAACTAGATTCTTAGTAAGAAAAAAATAATAGTCCTTAACTAATTCTTTATTAAGCTCATTACATACCTAATCAGCATCAGTGAAAATCACTAAATCAAGATGCTTTCTTGATTCAAAGAGTAAGCTAATATATTTTGAACCTTGTAAGTATCCTAAAATCCTTTTGCAAAAAGTTCAATGAGTTCAAGTTAAAGAAGACAAACTGACCAAACTTGTTGACAGAAAAGAAAATATCAATAAATCATTTATTAGATTGTTGATGAAATTTGATACCCATACTCATTGGAGTAGGACAACCATTAGATTGGATATGTTTTATTTTCTTAAGAAATTTGTAATATACATGTGTTAAGACAAGCGTAGTGTTGGACCAATTCTAGTAACTTCAATACCAAGAAAGTAGTTCAACTCTCTAAGTTCCTTCAAAGCAAAAATATCATTAAGCTAATAATAATCTATTGTAGGAAAGCTTAATTATCTCCAGTTATAATGATATCATCCATATAGATCAATATGGTGATAATATGCTTGCATCTTTCTTAACAAAGACATGAACATCTGACTTAAAATTATAGAAACCCCACTTGAGTAATGCAGACTTTAGCTTATTAAACCAAGCCACGGGTGCATACTTTAAACCATTCAAACTTTTTGTAATTTACAAACATAACCAGTTTTACCAAGATGAAGAAAGCCTTTTTGTTAAGTTATAAAAACTATTTCATTCAAATCCCATTTAAAATGCATTATTTAAGTTGTCTAAGTTTCTAATCTTTGTTCCTACCAAACATAGTGTAATTCTGCTAGTACTAAGATTTACAATTGGACTGAGTGTTTCAGTAAAATCAACCTCAGAAATTTAATGGAACTCCTTAGCCACTAACCTAGTTTTATATCTAGCTATACTCCTAATTGGATTTCTTTTGATTCTGAAAACCCATTTATGCCTTACTAAATTTAAATCAAAAGTATATAAAACCAAAGACCAAGTATGATTTCTTATAAATGCTTCATACTCATCTATTGTAGCCTTTTTCCATGTTGAAAATTTAAGGATTCATACGTTATTTTTTGGTATAACATTTGCTACTGTTTGAAGCCTTGCAAAATATATTTTGGTCTTAAAGATTCTAGCTTGTATCGTTTCTGCATTGAATGAGTATTTTTAACTTGATTTTTCACACTTCTTGACTTGAAAAAAGTATTTGATGGTTTAAAATATGGTTTAAAGTGAACTAAGGTATTAGAAGAAGTGTGTGGTTCATTTTGAACACTAAGGTAATCATGTTAAGGGATTTCAGTGTTTACGTTTAGGTTTAAGGTATGTGAAATACTCTGCTCATTTTCAAAAGATGCCTTTAGAGTTATATCAGCAATATCAAATGGAAAAAGTGTTTTAGGAGAATAATATATGACTATAGTTTAAAGAGTAGTAGAATCATCGGAACGACAGGGAGTTGTATTGACATTTTTGAAATGAGAATTAATTTCAAAGGGAAAATCTATTTCATTAAAATTAACATGTCTTAAAACAAAGATTTTGCCTTTAGAATTCATATATCTCTAGCATTTATGATGAAAGCTATAACCTATAAAAACACATTTCTCGAAATGGAAGGTAAGTTTGTATTTTGGGTGAGCTTTTAGATATAGGAAATAAGTGCACCAAAACACCCTCATGAAAATATAGTCAGGTTTATGTTTAATGAGAAGTTTAAAAGGTGACTTGAAATTTAAAACAGATAGTGGCATTTTGTTAACAAGAAAAGTCATTGTTAAAAAGGCTTCTCACAAATAATTTAATAGCATTCTACTCTAAGCTAATAGACTCAAATTAGTCTTTGCAATATGCCTATGTTTTCACTCAACTTTACCATTTTGATAGTGTGTATATAGAAAAGATATTTTATGTCTATCCTTTGAAGTTAAAGAATTTTGGTTAATTTTATGAATTCTCTCCTCAATTTTGATTGAAAAACTTTAATCTTCTTATCCAACAACCTTTAACATATTTTTGGAAGTATTGAAAGATTTTAATAACTCGTGATTTAAGTGTCAAGGGATAGATCTATACAAACATAGCGAAATCATTAAGAAAACTAACTTAATATTTCTAACCATCTCCTAATAGTACTAATGCTAGACCTTATATATTTGAATGAACTAATTCTAAGGTAGCAAAATTTTAGTTTCAGACAGTCTAAAATGATAAAGATGATTCTTTCCCATTTGACATGAACTACACATTTTAACATTGAAATCATTATTGAACTTTGTATCAACACTACAAGTTAAAATAATTTCTTTTAGTACTTCTTAATTTAAATGACCAAATCTATTGTAATATCCAATCCCTATTAGTAGTATTGGCGCCTACATTTCAGTATAGAGCAATAAAGACACCGTAGGATTACCCGATTTTAACCCTATTAGAAATATTTTCTTTATGGTGCGCATGAGAGATATTAAACCTAATTTAGTAATTTCACACTCGATCGGAGTGTCGGACGACCCTAGAATATTTTTGGAATTGTTCTCTATTGGCTTAGAAAAGAAAATGCTAATTTACTACATGAATTTCCGTTTAAGGGTTATGTATAGAACAAACCTTTATTGAGAAACATAATCCATATATTAGAGAATGGACCAATTAGAAGAAATCTCATGGATTGCCAAGTTAGAAATTCTAGTTAGTTCTTTGGACTATTCTAACTAGATATTTACAAATGAACTAATTACATACTTAGTTTCCAACTAATGACAAACTAGTAATTTAGAGTAAGTTGAGGGGCAAAATGGTCAATTTATGGATAACTATATATATGTTGGAAGTGTGTAGATTTTTCAAGAGAACAAAAAGCAACCATTTAGAGCAAAAGAGAGCAAAATTCGTGCAAGGGTTGGAGGTGCTACTATAGTGAAATTTCAATTTTTTTTTAATAATTTGTCATGCTTAATCAAGCCAAAATAAGGTTACATACAAATTTCTAAGCTCAATTAAAGCCTCCATTAGTAGAAATTCAAGAAAAAGAGGTAAGAAAAGCATTGTTTTGTGAGATTTATAAGTGAGCTTTTAAGATTGTTTTAATTGATGTTCTTGTGTGTATTATTGGTTTAGATTGAGTTGAATTCTAGTGTGGAGCTTGAATAAGTCATCAATTTTAAGAAATTGGGAAGGTAAGAATTAGGGTTTTGAGTGATTTGAATATAGAGACTTCGATTGGTTGTAATTAGGACATTAGAATGAAATTGGCTTAATTTTGATGTAATTGGAACAAGACATTGAGAAAAGAAATGTGTTGGAACATAGGGTGAAAATCTGCTACTTTAGGAAAGTTAGGGATTGAGTAGTGTTTTGATTAAGTTGTTGTGTATAAATAGTGCCTTATGTATGTTGAATGTATATGGTTGATGAAAAAATCAAAAATGAAGAAAATGGGACATAATTGTCCATTTCGAAAAGGTGAAAGGCAATTATGTCCAATCAAGTTATAAGGTGTTTAATAATTTTTAGGGCACCGAGTGGTGAGTTAGATTAGATTAAATGACTTTGTAAATAAAAATCAGGAAGTAGTATGCATCCGGGCTTTGTATGCTAATTATGGCGTTTAGTAGTTAAATGAGATTCTACCATTCAATTTGATTCTAAATGTCATTGATGGCGCGTAGGTGAAGACAATCGAGATCCGTAACGGGAGCAGAAATTCGGAGTGAAATTGAGCGCAGAGCGGTTGTGAGTGAAAATCTATCATTTCTTTTATCTTTTGTTTATTATGTTTTCGCATAATGAAAATATTTTATGAGTTTTTAATGCATAAACACGATTTATGATCTTGATATATATCCATAGATATATGCATTTACATATTCGGTTTAAGAAACAGTTTTAAAATTACTGCATTCGTTTTAAAGGCTATTGGTACCCTCAGATTATAGTGGTGATGATTATATTAAACTTGGCCGGTATATCCTATGTACATGGGTAGGTCATGGGGGTGTGTCACTAACTCTGGGAAGTAGGGATGTCAAGTCATGTGAGTTGCTCTATATGTACGGGGTATTGTCTCGATATATGTATGCGATGTAGGATTCCGCTGCATAGCTAGTGAGATGTCACTGTGGGTGCTGCTAGTTGAGGTGCCCTATGACCTACTCACATATACGGTGCTAGTTGAGTCACTGCGTGAGTATAGAGCTCTAGGGTTACCATTGGTACAGTTTAGAAAGAAAATGGCCAAGCGAGGACTTTAGTAGTTTTTAATTTACCGATAGCATTTATGCTTTTATATGCACACAGCGGTTATTGTGTTATAAAGATTTTGGATATTATTTTTCAAAGATGTAGATAAAACTAGCTCGGCAAGATTTCATTAGCATATGATATTAGAAACCGTTTTACAGCTTTACATCAATTTTAAAAGTATGATTTATGCATGTACTTTAGAATTTACTATCTATGCATAATGTTATTTTATTTAAAATCTTAATTGCACTCACTGAGCTCATTTAGCTCACTCATTTTGTGTTTTATGTTTTCTAAACCCCTTTCCCAAGTACAGGTCTCAGTATGCAAGCTGTTGATTCTCCTATTGCTGAGTAGTGGGCCAAATCTAAAGATCATTTTTGTATATGTAAATATGCTAAATAGCACATTTTACTTTCTACATAGTAGTTATAGGCATGTATATTTGTATGTATGTTTTAAACCAACAAAAAGATATTTCGATATTTCGATATTATGATGATCGTTTTTGCTTTTTATAAGTATGCTCATTTTGTGATTCAAATAAAATTATTGAGATGTGTTGGATTTGATTTGGAAAGGACCAGAGGTCCGAATTGGTAGTATTGAGAAGTGTTTGAAATAGAAGTAAAATTTCTTTGCAGGTTTTATATAGAATTTTTGAAAAACAGGGGAAACTTTGCCCCTTTTTTTTTAAAATCAATATGTCATTTCATGTATATTACAAGATTTTCTCAATAATAGCAAGAACTAAAAAGGGGTTCGCCTCGCAAAAATTTCTCAACTTACCCAGTTTTGTCGAGGTGCCCGACAGAGCCGCTGGGACCTACATTAGAGGGTCTCGAGGTGGGTCATGTCAGAGTGGTATGAGAGCAAGTTTTTAGTTAAAAAGTTCATTTTTAGAATGAGATTCTTGAAATTGTATGCATATTTTTTTAAGTTTAGTAAGTTGAATTCTTTGCATTTGATAATCATTTGCATCACTAAATTTACAGAAAATATGCTTCGTCGTGGAGGCCCACGTACTAGGAGAGTAGCTATGGAGGCCCTTGCATCTGAAGAGGAGCAGAGGAATGAGTCGGTAAATGTTCCTATGCCTCAGAACCCTCCTAAATTATCTCAACCTGCTAAGCTAGAGGGTTGAAACGTGAATATAGCTCAGATGGCCCAGATACTAGCAGCAGGGATCTAACAGCCGAGAGAAATCGAAGTGTCCATGGAGCGTGCCAAGAAATTGGGCGCTAAGCCTTATGATAGTACTAGAGATCCCGAGAGAGCTCTATCCTGGTTAGAGAATAATGAAGAAATTTTTTAGGTTATGGGATGTACTGAAGAACAGATAGTGGTATACTCCGCACTTCTACTGAAGGAAGGAGGAAAAGTTGGTAGAAGGCCTTGCAAATGAGGAATGCCGATGGGGTGTCTTGGCTGCTTTTCAAAGAGGAATTTATAAATAAGTTCTACCCCAAAAGTTATAAAGATGCAAAGATAGAAGAGTTCTTCAAGCTCGAACAAGGTTCTCTCTCGGTGGCAAAGTATGAGAAGAAGTTTTTAGAGCTCCTCCGTGCCGTGTCCTTTATAGCTGATAATGAGGAGCAGAAGGCTAACCGGTTTGCAGTGGGTCTCAATCCTCGGATTATGACATACGTGGTATCGGCAGCCCATACTTAGTATAAAGCATTGGTGGAAGCTGTAACTCGAGTTGAAAGAAGCATGGCGGCTATCCCTAAACTGAAATAGCAGGGCCAAAAAATAGGTTGGTCAAGTAGTTCTCGAGGAGGACCGAGTAAATTCACACAAACAGAGGAGAAATCTTCATAGTCCAGCGTCGAAAACCAAGCCAATGAGCTCAATTCAGCCAAGCTTCCGTTCGGCAACCATCGGCCGGATTCTGAGGCACTAAGGAGAGTTGGAAGAATTTTTTGGTATGTAATAAATGTGGCAAGGCCCATCCAGGGGATTGTAGAAAGGGAACTACCAGTTGTTATAAGTATGGTTAAGAGGGCCACTACATAAGAGATTACCCGAATAATGGAGCTAGCAGTAAGCTAGAAGATAGACCACCAGCTCCAGGACAAACTAATGGTAGCTAAAGGCTAATTCGAGGCGGTCCTCAATTCAGAAGGTCGAGTGGCTCGAGCCAGCCTAGTAAGGGAGCCCGTCGAGGAGGATCATCCGAAGTATCGTAAGGCAGACCGCATATCCAGGCTAGGGTATTTGCGGTGACCTAATAGGAGACGGATGTAGCCCAGAAGTTGTGACAGGTTCGATGTCAATTTTTGATCGAAATGCTTATGTACTGATAGATCCTGGAGCAACCCATTCTTTTTTTTCTATGGAGTTTGCTGCAAATGCTAGCATAGCGCTCTAGTTATTAGATTATGCAGTAGTAGTGTCTCTTCCTACAGGAGACTCCATTGTAGTAGAAAAGGTGTATAGGGGTAGTAAAATCAGTATTAAAAGCGAAGAGTTTATGGCGGATTCGATTGTGCTGTCCATCAGTGAGTTTGAAGTGATTTTAGGGATGGATTAGTTGTCTAAATATCGGGCCTCAGTGGATTGCTTCCGGAAAGAAGTCAGATTATGTAGCCTCAGGCGAAACAGAAGTAATTTTCTGTGGAGTGCAAAAATCACTTTCGTCCAGTATGGTATCGGTAATGAGGGCAAGAAAGATGCTTCGAAAGTCATGTCAAAGGTACTTAGTCTATGCCATAAACACAAAAGACGGTGGAACAAAATTAGAGGATATTACAGTGGTTAAGCAATTTTCGGATGTATTCTCAGAGGATCTTCCGGGCTTGCCTCCAAATAGAGAGATAGATTTTAAAATAGAAGTAGCCCTGGAATGCAACCAATTTCCAAAGCACCTTACATAATGGCTCCTTCAGATTGAAACAATTGAAGGTTCAGCTAGAAGAGTTGGTGAATAAGGGTTTCATCAGACCGAGTACTTCTCTTTGGGGGGCACCGATTTTATTTGTAAAGAAGAAAGACAGAAGTATGAGATTATGCATTGATTACAGGAAATTGAATAAAGTAACGGTGCGTAATCAATATCCACTTTCGAGAATTGATGATTTGTTTGATCAGTTATAGGGAGCCAGAGTCTTTTTCAAGATAGATCTAAGGTTAGGCTATCATCAACTGAAAATCCGGGAGGAAGATGTTCCTAAGACAGCCTTTAGGACCCGATATGGGCATTATGAATTCTTGATTTTGCCTTTTGGGCTGAATAATGCCCCAGCTGCTTTTATGGATCTCATGAATAGAGTTTTTCAATCTTATTTAGGTCCATTTATGATAGTATTTATTGATGATATACTGGTTTATTCAAGTAGTGAGGAAGAGCATGCAAAATATCTGAGGATTATTTTGAAAACATTGAGGGAGTATTGGTTGTATGCCAAATGCAGTAAATTTCAGTTCTAGCTAGATAGAGTTTCATATTTAGGGCATGTAATCTCTGCAAAATGGGTAACAGTAGATCCCCAGAAGATTGAAGTAATAGTGAATTGGAGATATCCCACGAACGTGACGGAGGTCCGTAGTTTCTTAGGTTTGGCTGGATATTATAGGAAGTTTGTAGAGGGATTTTCAAAGATAGCCGCTCCTCTGACTAAACTAACCTAGAAAGAAGAGAAGTTCGTATGGTCAAAAGCGTGCTAGCAGAGTTTTGAAGAGCTAAAGCGGAGGTTGACTTCGGCCCCAGTGCTTACACTTCCATCGGGGAATGACAGATTTACCATATATTATGATGCTTCTAGGAGGGTCTTAGTTGTGTGCTGATGCAGAAAAAGAAAGTAATAGCCTATGCTTCCATACAATTAAAGAAGCATGAATAAAATTATCCTACACATGACCTAGAATTAACAGCAGTAGTTTTTACTTTAAGAATTTAGAGGCATTATTTATATGGGGTTTCTTGTAAGATCTTTACAGATCATAACAGCCTGCAGTACTTGTTCACCCAGAAAGAATTGAATATGAGGCAGAGAAGGTGGCTGGAGCTTATTAAAGATTATGAGTGCACCCTAGAGTACCATCCGAAAAAAGCTAATGTGGTAGCAGATGCTTTTAGTAAAAAGCCTGTCAGTTCAATAGCTCACTTAAAGGTCGCATATCTATCAATGTTGATAAATTTGAGGTCATTAAGTGTAAATTTAGAATTGTCAGATTCGGGAGCACTATTAGCCACATTTTAGGTCCATCCAATTCTGGTTGATCAGATCAAAGAACTACAGACTCAAGATCCACAGGTAATTAAATTGAAGGGTGAAATCGAGTTAGGGCAACAAAAGGATTTTTCAGTGACCGAGGATAGTGTAGTGACCTTGGGTCAAAGGTTATGTGTTCCGGATGTAAATGAGTTAAGAAGAGAGATTATGGAAGAAGCTCATTCTTTTGTATATGCTATGTATCCGGGAAGCACAAAGATGTACCATACCCTAAAAGAGCACTATTGGTGGAAGGGTATGAAGAAAGATATAGCTGAATTTGTCGCAAGATGCCTAACTTGTCAACAAGTAAAGGCTGAGCATCAGAAACCTGCAGGGCTCTTGCAACCCCTTCCAATTTTGGAGTGGAAATGGGAGAGAATAACGATGGACTTTGTGGTAGGACTTTCGCGTAGCCAGAGAGGCAATGACGCAATATGGGTAATTGTTGATAGACTGACAAAATTTATCCATTTCCTACCCATTAGAAGTAGTTATTCTTCAGATAAATTAGCCCAGTTGTACGTAGATGAGATGGTACGACTCCATAGCGTTCTAGTATCTATTGTGTCAGATAGGGATCTACGGTTCACTTCTCAATTTTGGCCCAGCTTATAGAAAGTTTTAGGCACAAAATTGAGTTTCAGTACGGCCTTTCATCCACAGACGGATGATCAATCTGAGCGGATAATTCAGGCACTCGAAGATATGCTTAGAACGTGTGATATAGAGTTTAAAGGGAGTTGGGGTACTCATCTGCCGCTGATGGAGTTCACCTACAATAATAGCTACCAAACTAGTATCGAGATGGCACCATATAAAGTATTGTATGGAAGAAAGTGCAGAACTTCAGTTTGTTGGGATGACGTAGGTGAAAGAAAGCTGATCGGCCCAAAAATTGTCTAAATTACTTCACAAAAAATTCAAGTTATCAGACAGAGATTGAAAATAGCTAATGATAGACATAAGAGTTATGTAGATAACAAGAGAAGAGACTTGGAGACTTGGAAACTTGGAGTTTTAGATTGGTGATAAGGTCTTTCTGAAAATATCGCCATGGAAAGGAGTACTAAGATTCCAGAAGCGAAGAAAGTTGAGTCCCCGATATATTGGGCCATACAAGATAGTTGAAAGATTTGCAAATATGGTATATTGTTTACGATTACCCGAAGATCTGGCTAGTATCCATGATGTGTTTCACGTTTCCATGCTTCGTAAGTATATAGAGATCCTTCGCACATCCTAAGGGAACAATTAGTAGAATTGAACGAGAACTTGACCTACGAAGAGAAGCCTGTGCAAATCCTAGATCGAAAAGAGCAAGTGCTGCGTAATAAAAGTATTCCCTTAGTGAAGATGTTATGGATGAACCATGGAGTAAAAGAAGCCACGTGAGAACGTAAAGATCAGATGCGAGAACAACATCCCCACCTCTTTGAGACAGGTACGATTTAAATTTCGAGGAAGAAATTTTTTTAAGGAGGGGTGAAATTGTAATATCTAATCCCTATTAGTAGTATTGGTACCTAAATTTCGGTATAGAGCAATAAAGACACCGTAGGATTACCCGATTTTAACCTTATTAGAAATATTTTTTTTATGGTACGCGTGAGAGATATTAGATCTAATTTGATAATTTCATACTCAATCAGAGCGTCGGACGACCCTAGAATATTTTAAAAAAATTTCTCTATTGGCTTAGAAAAGAAAATTATAATTTACTATATGAATTTTCATTTAAGGGTTATGTATGGAACAAACCTTTGTTGAGAAACATAATCCATATATTAGAGAATGGACCAATTAGAAGAAATCTCATGGATTGCCAAGTTAGAAATTCTAGTTAGTTCTTTGGACTATTCTAACTAGATAGTTACAAATGAACCAATTACATACTTAGCTTCTAATTAATGGCAAACTAGTTATTTAGAGTAAGTTGAAGGGCAAAATGGTCAATTTATGGATAACTATATATATGTTGGAAGTGTGTAGATTTTTCAAGAGAACAAAAAGCAACCATTTAGAGCAAAAGAGAGCAAAATTCGTGCAAGGGTTGGAGGTGCTACTACAGTGAAATTTTAGTTTTTGTTTTCATGATTTTTCATGCTTAATCAAGCCAAAATAAGGTTACATACCAATTCTTAAGCTCAATTGAAGCCTTCGTTAGTGAAAATTCAAGAAAAAGAGTTAAGAAAAGCATTGTTTTGTGAGCTTTTAAGATTGCTTCAATTGATGTTTTTGTGTGTATTCTTGGTTTAGATTGAGTTGAATTCTAGTGTGGAGCTTAAAGCAGTCATCAATTTAAAGAAATTGACAAAGTAAGAATTAAAATTTTGGATAATTTAAATGTGGAGACTTCAATTGATCGTAATTAAGGCATTAGAATAAAATTAGTTTAATTTTGATATAATTAAAATAAGAAATTAAAAAAAAAATGTGTTGAAACACATTATTTCAACATAATTACTTGTTGATTATTAACTTGACTTGGTGGCTCAAAAATCCTCATTCATACTATTTCAACATTTGAGAGCACCGTGATTAGTTTTAAACATATCTAACACAATTTTTTATTTCTCTTTGTTATAAAAATTATTGTTGCCTTGTTGACTTTGCCTTTATTAAAAGAGTTTTGATTTGATAGATTGCTACCACCACCAGATCCTATGTATTAGTTAAAGCCATTCTTGCCACTATTTCTTCCTTTAAACTTGAAACATATATGACACATAATTTTTTATTTTCCTTTGTTTTGAAAATTATTGTTGCCTTGCTTGCCTTTTTCTTTACTAAAAAAGTTCTAACTGCCACCTCTTGATACTTTGTTATAGTTAAAGCGGTTCTTACCACTATTTTTACCTTTAAACTTATGTTTAAAATCAGCTTGTGCCATATAAGCACTCATAAAGCCTTCATTAATAGAATATATTAACTATATTCTACTTTCTTGGTTAAGAAGTATAACTTAGATCTCAACCAAAAAAGTTCATTGGATTTTATAGAAACCAATATTACAATGGGATCATATTCAAATCTTAAGCCAGCAAGCTAATAAGTAATTAAATCCTAATTTGGTATAGGTTTTCTTGCCATAGCTAAATTACCAATAATATTCTTCAACTTAACATAATATTCATTGACAATAATTGAGCCTTTCCTTAGTGTTTGCAATGTGCTTTAAGTTGTGTAAGTCTTGCAATATATTGACTTCCAAACATTTTCTCCATATGCTTTCAAATTTTAGAAGAGGACTTGCAGTGTATCATTAAGCTCATCACTGTCTCACTCATTATGAAGGAGAGCTAACTCATGAGGAATGCATCTTGCTTTTTCTAGATTTGATACTCTGAATTAATGTTTAGCAACCTTTCTAAGTTAGTTCTTGACTGAGTGATAAATTGATCTAGACAAGATTTACTCTAGTTAAGAAATCTTTAAGACCGTTTTCTCTTGCAGAGGCTAAGATGAGATATCCAAAGCAAAAAATTGTTGTGATCTAATTTCATTGGAGATGAAAAAATAAAAGAGCTGATCTAACCAATCACAAGATTACTAAATTATGAGCCTAGGATCAATAATCTCATATCTAAATTTTTTGATGAGATGTTAGCCATATTAGCTTTCATATCAACTGAAAAAACTAACTTTAAAAGATTTTCAAAAAAGAGCAAAAAATTGCAAGAAGCCGAGAGAAAATGAATTTGAAAATATTATTGTTGAAATTATGAATAATGAATACAAACAAAGTTATTTACAGATTTTTATACTGTAAATGATCATCGAGAATTATCAAACCACCTAATAGAGGCAAGTTGCATCAAGTTGTTATAAATCAATATTTTGGCGGGAAAATTACTTACAACTCTATTTTCAGCATCAACTTCATAAATATTAACTCTAAGTAATTCTATTTTGTTGGGTCCCACTCTAAGTCGTCAACAGCTTTATTCCATGACATCTGCTCTATCAGTTACTCTAGCACTCTTGCTTTCAATAATTATGTTACATTTCTAGAGTTACTATCATTAGTTTTTTTAATTATGAATTTTAAATAAAATGTCCGTAAAACAATTGTCAATAATGATTTAAAATTTTTAGAATGATTTTTTTTTTTTTATGTTTTAGTCTCTATTAGTTTGTTATTTGACAATTCAACTCTCTACAATATAGACTTTTGGCCTTTTTAAATTTTAATTTAAACAATGTGAACCCTTAAAGTAGTAATTTTGGGTCTACCCTTAATTTCAAATTCTTTTTAAATTTCTTAAAATATAACCATAATTCAAGATAGATAGACTTAGGACATATAAAAAAATATATCAAAACAAACAATAAAAAATAGAATTGTAACATACATCCAAAAATGTATAATAGAAATGTTTGTCTTTTCAATTCTATCATAATCTGTGGTTTAATTTGGTTTTTAAGTCCCAAAAAAAACTTCACTTGTGTTTTAAGATTGATAGTCTTTCCCTCGCAGGATTTTATATAAATCTTGAAAAAGTGTTGTAACACGCGTGTAATATTAAACAAAATGTCTTCTATAAATATCTTCTGCTTTTGTTTTACTTGGTAAAAGAACACAATAGTGCATTTTAAATAAAGATAACGTATAAAAAAGACAAAAACAAAAAACAAAAAAACAAAACCATCAAGATAGGTAAGAAATGACAACATTTTTCTTTGATAACTATACAAGAAAGGAAAGAGGATAACATGTTGTGAAAAGAATTTAGGTATTGTTTGTTTTCTTAATTAAAAATTTAAATAGACTTAAAAGTCAAATGTTTGAATTTAAATAATTTATACATTTTCTAAGTACCTGACAAATATAAATTGTTTACTTTTATATATATAAAGCAACTCAATTATAGTAATCACTTATTCTTATCGAAAAGAATAAATATTTGTATTTGTATAATATTTATATTTAGATGATACTTAATTTATATATTATTATTAGTATTATTTGTATAGATTAAGGATATATTATTAGTATTGAGTTTATTTGCAAGATTTTAGATTTATTTTAGGGACCAAATTGTAATACTTTAAAAGTTTTAGGAGTTAATTTATAAATACTAAAAGTTAGCCTATTAGTATAAAAATACACATTTTAAACCCTAATTTACTCATTTTTGGGTCGAGCCACTCATTTAAAGAGATAAAATCGAAAAATAAAGGAGAGAAAAAGAGAAGAAGAAGAAATTAGAATTTGGAGTTTTAAGAGGTATATTATAACTATTTCTCAATTTATTGGTGTTAATTAAGTTAATTCCTTTAAGTTTTGATTTTTGGACAAATGAAAAATTGGGGATTTGATGTGAATTTTGTAAGATATATTGAGAATTGATGATGATTATGTAGATAGCTTGATAAATCATAATGAATTGCAGAATTTTAACTTGATAGTTTATTGATACGAAAATTTTATAAATTGTTATGCTTCGATTCTGATTTTGAATTTTGAGACTATGAAACTATACATGTATAGAACAATTTGAGACTTTGAATCGATTGAAAATTTTTGAAATTGAATTTGTAGTGAATTTATCAAAATGACCCTGTAATTCTAGAAATTTTTTATGTTAACAGTATGATACAGTGACAAAAAAAATTTTATTTGCTGAATGATCTTCAAAAATTACGAATTTTCTAGAATATGATAAATTTATATGTCTAATATAATATATTCAAAATTGAGAATTTTGATCAATGTGATTAAATTGTTATGATTTTCTAAATCGTATCAGCTCAGTACAGTATTTGATTAATAGATTTTTAAAGCTATGGAATAAAATAGTTTTAAAATACTTTTGGCAGGAATTTTGAAGTGAACTATTTATCATGGATTTCAATATGTGTCAAGAGTAATTCTATGGTATTTTTATAATTTTTGAGTTAGTATATAATTTTATAAAATTGGGAGACTAAATACTATTCAGTAAATATCTTGATCCCGCTAGAATAATAGTTTGCATTTGATGGTGTTTACAAAATGGATTGTCTAAGAATTATGATATAATATTAATAAATAAGGAGGATATATGAATTAAGAAAGATATATTCTGATTTTGAAACAATTGGACATTATTTGATGTATAAGAAAATTTTGTTAAGTGTAAGTAGTCAGAATGAAAAATTTTCAGAAACCAAGTAATTAGACCAATTTCATGTGATAAATGCAATATCTGTAATTTAGTAAGCTATTTAAAGTGTTTTGTATGAATGTTGAGGCTTATAAAAGGATTAATCTCCATTGATAGGTTAAGGAGAATTAAGCCTTATAGCCGAAAGTGCTAAGAGGTAAGTATACTATACTTTTACTAAAATTACAATAAGCATAGTAATTGTCTATGTATGATTTTGTAAATATGCTTAGAAATATATTTATGTTATGCCAAAATATATTTGATATGAAATGTGAAAGACATATGTTTATGAATGTGAGCATTAACATTGAGCATAGACATACATATATTTATGAAAGTGAGCTTTTATAATGAAATGTGTTTAACAAAGAAAGGTTTTGAAGTGAAAAATGTCTATGAGATACGTTTTGTGTTCTGAGGATGCTTGAACTCACTATTTATATAGTAAGCACCTTATGTGATTTGTGGAGCCTTTATGTGTGGCATTTCCTTCGAGATTAATATATATTATGTGTTCCGTATGTAGGGAGGATTTTATTGGTACCTAAAGGAAGATTGAGTCATCACATTCGTGTGGTGGCGTATTTGTGCATATAAGAGGACTTACTGATGATCGGGGTGATGGTTTGGCTCTTACCTTCAGGCATGAGCATTACATATGTGTAATTTAAACCTCACTTGTACTATTCTTCTCTACGGTGTATCACTTACGAGTGAAATTTGGCTCATTATGTGATATGTGATATGGAAGTCCTACTAAGTAGTAGTTAAGTGATAGTATTCATATTATATGTTTTGAAAGAATGTGTAAGCGCTTACCTAACATGTGATTTGATAAGATTATGATTTTAATTTATCACAGCATATCATACACATGCATTGTGTACATATATGTATTTGTATTTTGATATATGAAAAACTAGTATGCTTACTGAGTTTTATACTCATTATAGTTTATAGTGATTTCAGGTAAATAAGGTACATATGTGCTTAGCAGATTTGGCAAGGCTTCTACTGTCTCTTGGGTTCCTTAAGTTGTTAGGTTGTTAAGTGTTTCATTTGTGGACACATAGTTTAAGATATTTGATTTGTCCCTATTGAATAAATACTTATGTGTGATTTTATTAGGTGTAGTTGTATTTGGTTTATGTTTCACCAAGTATAGTCATGGGTTGATTTTGTATTAAACTTACTAGTAACTTGATAAGGGTTTCTATATTGAATTCAAGTTTAACATTTTATGCAATATTAATTATGAGTGCACATTATTGAATGAGTGTAAGTTATGTCATGTTTTAGATCTTTTGGGTCTGGGGCATGATAGCTCTTAGTGGTATCAGAGCTATGATATGATTCTGTAGACTTTTCGGTGTCAAGTCAAGGGAACCGAGTAGATGCCAAATCCTTAGGATTATATTTAGAATTTTGTTGTGTAAATTTTTGACAGCTTGCTTAATATTTGTATGATTTTAAGAAGATGACACATTATCTAAGAGCTGCTAAGATTGTTTATATTGTAGATAATGGTACTTTTATGGATCTTAATGTTATTATCTATGATTTTGTTTAAGTTGTGACTAAATATGCTTAGTAAGAATAATGCCGAACATCTTATAATGATAATTTGCATGTCATAGAGTAAATTGAGATAATTTTCTCAATGTCAAAATATAGAAAAGTAGAGTATTGAAGATATCAATTGAAACAACTTTTATTGAAAAGGAAAACAACAACAACAACAATAGTAGCAACAAAAATACAATGGAGGCTATGGAGTGAGATTTAAATCTATTTTGCATTTTTTTTCACTGTTATGAGTAGAACAATCTAACTGATGCAATGTTAAATTAGACACAGGGATAAAAGACTGTAATTGATCAATCAGTTGATCAACAGTTATAGCAGAAATAAGAATCCATCGTGCTAGAAGTGGGATGAATTGTCTTTCTACTGCATAGTTAAGAAAAGATAACAACCCATTATAAAAACCATTAACATTTAACAAACCAAAGGGTTTTTGGTGGATTTGTAATTGTGCCTATGAGGCAATTTGAAAATTTTCCTCCAAGGTCTTGAAATCTCCTGGTAGAGCTATGAATGCATCTGCATACCTAAGCATTTGAGCCATTCGCTCGTGTATAGATGAGACTTGTAACTTATCCCCAACTGGTTTTCCTACAATATTTTCAATAGCTAGAGGTTTTGGAATGATACCCAAAACTCGACTACTTTTATAGTGTGCAGCTTTTGCCATAGACCCCATTAATCCACGGTTACATTCTCTATATACTAAATGTAAATTTCACTCAGTTAATACCTTACCAAATTTTTTTGCAACTTTTACAAACTCTTCAGTATTTCTAGGGTTGGATCCACAAAAGACACAAAGTTTTGTAAATCGACAAGCTGAGGTTTTCTCCATTGTTACGCTCACCCAAATCTTTGAATGTTTTCGAGTTTGTATAAGGATGCAAAAATAATGTATTTATAGAGAAAAAAAATTGATAATAGCTGTGAAGTATATGTGTAAGTATATTCAAGTATATATTTTTCTTGATTTTTGTGAGGCAAAAAATAAATAATAGGTTTTATTTTATCATTTATAAGGAACAATAGGTCACAAAATTTTGAATAAATATTTGTTAATATTTAAGTGTGATAAAGTAGTGTCGGAAGCGTGATGAGTTAGGTAAGATGATTAAGAAAAGTCAAATAAAAGCCCATTTTATAGACTTAGAGACTTTACTGTCTTGGCACTAATGGCCGACAATACATTTATGACTTGAAAACTTTTTGGGCTAACATCTGGACTTTTGGACTTGAGGCCAAATTAACTTTATTAATTACAAGGATTTTTGTGGTCTTAACATGGATTATTTTGACTGATAGATTAAAAACAGACATGACATAAAGATAAAGACACTTGATATAAAGATAAAGCAAAAGCACTTCTGTCATGATTAACTGCTAAATGATGAGTAGCTTGAATTATCACTATCCTTGGGTGAAGTCATTAAATTGGGCCTAGAAACTTCTCGTGTCAGGTGATGTGGTATCCATTGAGCTGGTTCTCATCAATGCAGTTGCTTCTCTTTGGACTTCGTTGTCAGTTGGATAAGGTTGAGAATCTTAGAATAATGATAAAGTCAAGTTGGGTTAGTGATATATTTCATCAATTTGCATGTGGTCACCTGGCACACTAGGCTGTGGAAAGTTGTCCAGGTTTAGAGGAAGTTCATTTGAATTTGGAAAGTAGTGGTGGTGTCTAGAGTAATTAGTCTCTCTTTAATGTGATAGAGCGGCACGGATCTAATTTCTGTGAAAAATAAAATTTGATTATTCATTCTTTCATAAAAGTTTAGTGGCACATTCTCCCAAAGTGCTTGGTCATGAGGAGAGATCCATATCGAATATGGAATAATTTGATTTTCTTCTGCCAAGACCGTTTCAAGTGCTTTGAGCTCCATTTTGTATTCTTCTTGGAATAACTGCAAAGAGTATGGGAAGGTGAAATAATCTTTAACAGTAGGGTAGTAATGAATCTCATGGTTTGATAATATCATTCCTTTTCTTTGAAGTAATAGGACTGTGTGCAGATGTCTGAGATTGACTGAACTGTTTACGTGCCTATACAATATGTGTTGTAGCTTGCTATTCCACCAAGATTTTGGATAAAACCATTAAAGAAAAATGCATACATGATTTTCTTCATCATGTTGCTATATCCAATCCAGAGTATTTTGTAATAAAAGCTCCATTGCAATGATGTATAGATCCAATAAATACCAGAGTAGGTAAAGGACCGATTTTGACCATTTTGACAATTTGTAGAGAAGAGTGATTCGATGGAGATGGAAAAATGGATAATCCAGATTAAAAAGAGAATCGCCAATTATAGAGTAACCATGCTTTTGAACTGCCTCTATTGCATAATGTTGGATTAATTCTTTAGCAGCTGAGTGAAGTGTTCTGGTTCGAATGAGCTCTGGGAGTTCAGGAGGAGTAAAAGGTACCGGAGAAGTGACTGTGAAGTTACTCATCATAAATATGGTAAGAGGGTTGGTTTTCTTTATTGCTAGAAAAGTGATTGTGAGGTTTAAGCTATTTATAGAGTTTCGTGAAAGAAAATTAGCAATCGTTTTGTCATTTCCTTTTACTTGGATGGCGTTAAAGAAATAGTTAAAAAATCAAGTTTGCCATCGTAGTAATTGTACTAGTGGAATCTTTTTTGTTTGAAACTAAGCATATTAGAAAAAGTAGATATGTCAATCTCAAAGAGAAAATGATGTCCAATAAGATTGATTATTTTTAAAGAGTTAAAGTATGAGATATAATACTGAGATCTATAGTTTAAGAATCAATTGAGTTAAAGGTCTTTTCATTGAAGTTGATTTATGATCATTTAAGATAATGCCTTCAATATTTTTTTATTTGAATGACAACTTAGTTGCATAAAAATACTAAATTATTTTTATTTTGAAAATGATATTAAGGTAATGAATAATATTATGACATATGAGTAAATGTTGAAGGGATTAAAATTTTCAGAGGAGTTACAAATTATCTTTAAAAGGCTAGTATGGGTATTCTACATCTATGTCATTCTTTAATGAATAAAAGGTAAAGTGCATAGATGCCTATTAAATATTGGATCAACGCGTGAAAAGAATAAAAATATATGTGTATAAATTTTATAATTCAACTCTATATTTATTGGTCCATTTGAGATCCTTGAAGGCACAAATGACGTGGTTGATTAACTTTTCCTTTCGCGTTATTATTATAAGTTCATAATGTGTGCCATGTGTTTATTTTTCAGATATATATTTTTTACTTCTCTCATATACTAAGCTTTGACCCAACTCAAAGATAATCTATTATATGAATGAGTATTAATTAGGATTTTGGACCAAAATGAACAAATTCTATGTGCCAAAAAAGAAAAGATTACTTTGTAAAGGTTTTATGGAGAAACCATACAGTTGAAGAGGCAATTTAGAAACGAGAAGAGGAAATAAGATCTAAGTATCTTTATTTATTTGCTTAAGTCATAAATTTCGAGGACGAAATTCTTATAAGGAGGGGAGAATTGTAGTAACCACTTATCCACAACCGGAAAGAATAAATATTTGTACTTGTATAATATTCATATTTTATTTGTATGTGGATGATACTTAATTTATGTATTGTTATTAGTATTGTATGTATAGATTAAGGACATACTATTAGTATTGGGTTTATTTACAAGACTTTATATTTATTTTAGGGACCAAATTATAATACTTTGAAAGTTTTAAGGGTTAATTTATAAATACTAAAAGTTAGCCTCTTAGTATAAAAATATACATTTTAAACCCTAATTTACTCATTTTTGGGTCGAGCCACCCCTTCAGAGAGAGAAAAAGAGAGAAATAGAGGGGAGAAAAAAGAGAAGAAGAAGAAAAAGAAGAAGAAATTGAAATTTGAAGTTTTAAAAGGTATATTATAACTATTTCTTAATTTATTGGTGTTAATTAAGTTAATTTATTTAAGTTTTAATTTTTATACAAATTAAAAATTGGGGATTTGATGTGAATTTTATAAGATATATTGAGAATTGATAATAATTATGTAGATAGCTTGATAAATCATGATGAATTGCAGAAATTTTCTACTTGATAGTCTCTTGATCCGAAAATTTTATAAATTGTTATACTTCGATTCTGATTTTGGATTTTGAGACTATGAAACTAGACATGTATAGAATCATTTAAGACTTTGAATCGATTGAAAAGTTTTGAAATTGAATATTTAGTGAATTTACCAATATGACCCTAAAAGTTTAGAAATTTCCTGTGTTAACAGTATGATACAGTGACAAACAATTTTTGATCTATTGAATGATCTTCAAAAATTACGAATTTTTTGGAAAATGATAAATTTATATGTCTAATATGATATATTCAAAATTAAGAATTTAGATCAATGTGGTTAAATTGTTATAATTTTCTAAAGTGTATCAGCTCATTGCAGTATTTGATTAACAGAGTTTTAAAGCTATGGAATAAAATAGTTTTAAAATACTTTTGGTAGGAATTTTGAAGTGACTTATGATGGATTAAAATATGTGTCAAGAGTAATGTTATGGTAGTTTTATAATTTTTGAATTAGTATATTATTTTATAAAATTAGGAGACTGAATACTATTCAGTAAATATCTTGATCCCACCAAAATAATAGTTTGAATTTGATGGTATTTATGAAATAGATTATCTAGGAATTATGATATAATATTTATAAATAAGGAGGATATATGAGTTAAAAAAGATATATTCTGATTTTGGAGCAATTGGATATCTTTTGATGAATAAGAAAATTCTGTTAAGTGTAAATGGTCAGGATGACAAGTTTTGAGAAACCAAGTAATTAGACCAATTCGATGTGATAAGTGCAACATGTGTAATTTTATAAGCTATTTAAATTATTTTGTGTGAATGTTGAGGCTTATAAAAGGATTAATCTCCATTGATAGGTTAAGGAGATATAAGCTTTGTAGCCGAAAGTGCTAAGAAGTAATTATACTATACTTTTACTGAAATCACAACAAAGCATAGTAGTTATCTATGTATGATTTTGTAAATGTGCTTAGAAATATATTTATGTTATGCCAAAGTATATTTGATATGAAATGTGAAAAACATATGTTTATGAATGTGAGCATTGATATTGAGCATGAACATACATGTGTTTATGAAAGTGAGCTTTCATAATAAAATGTGTAGGTTTTGAAGTGAAAAATGTCCATGAATACGTTTTGTGTTCTGAGGATGCTTGAACTCACTATTTACTTAGTAGGCACCTTATGTGATTTATGGAGCCTTTATGTGTGGCCATTTCTTCGGAATTGGTATATGTTATGTGTTCTGTATGTAGGGAGGATCCTATTGGTACTTAAAGGAAGATTGAGTCATCATATTCGTGTGGTGGCGTATTGGTGGATGAGAGAGGACTCACGATGATCAGGGTAAGAGTTTGGCTTTTACCTTCGAGCATGAGCATTATATATATGTAATTTAAACCTCACTTGTACTATTATTCTCATACGGTATGTTACCTACGAGTGAAATTTGGCTCATTATGTGATATGTGATATAGAAGTCCTACTAAGTAGTAGTTGAGTGATGGTATTTCTATTATATGTTTTAAAAGAATCTGTAAGCGCTTACATGACATGTGATTTAATAAGATTATAATTTTAATTTATCACAGCGTATCATACACATGCATTGTGTACATATATGTATTTGTATTTTAATATATGAAAAACTAGCATGCTTACTAAGTTTCATACTCATTATAGTTTATGGTAATTTCTAGTAAATAAGGTACATGTATGCTTAGCGGATTTGGCAAGGCTTCTGCTGTCCCTTGGGTTCCCTAAGTTGCTAGGTTGTTAAGTATTTCATTTGTGGTCACATAGTTTAAGATATTTGAATTGTCCCTATTGAATAAATACTTATGTGTTATTTTGTTAGGTATGGTTGTATTTAGTTTATGTTTCATCAAGTATGGTCATGGGTTCATTTTATATTAAATTTACTAGCAACTTAATAAGGATTCTTATGTTGAATTCAAGTTTGAAATTCTATGCAATATTAATTATGAGTGCACATTATTAAATGAGTGTAAGTTATGTCATGTTTTAGATTTTTTTGGTCTGGAGCGTGACATCAACAACAATCCTTCTATGCAATTGTGTTATTATAAATTTTAAATGTTGAACATTTTATAAAATATATTAAATATATAAATAAAATAATATTTACTCATTCACATTAACAAAAATTATGTTAAAGTGAATTTTATTGGAGTTTATGATGCAATACAAAAAGGTTTTTCAAAATTTATAAGAAAATAATTGATCGATTTAAAATCTATTAGGTATAACTTTTACAATTATAATTTTTATAAAAAGATCTTAAATTAGTTAAAGCATTTAGAGTGAACTTTAAGCACAAGTTATCAGATGTTTGATTATCACTTACAATTTTAAATAAAAGAGAAACAAAGTAAAAGTTTTAAAATAAATATAGGTATGTTAAATAATTTAACATTTTAAGAAGGCTTGTAAATCTTTATGCCAAAGAGCCAAAATACGAGCTTCTCCTAAGAATAAAATAACTTTTTTAATCCTTCACAAGTTATTCTTTAGGTGCGACTAAAGGGTGGAACTATTTAAACCTATAATTTATTCTCCATACCCTTTTTTTAATAAAGGTTTTTTTAATTTTGATAGAATTAAGTCTTTGTTACTCTCATGTTTCTTTTCTCACAGAAGCATTTATGTATTTTATATGAATGTAAGTTTGCAATTTAAAAAGAAAAGGCCACATTGGGATCGTAAAAAAATGAGTTCCTATTAAGTTCTCTGAGAATTTAGGAGTGGAAGACTTTTAAGGTAAAGAATTTGTTTCGTTATTGCTGCTTAGAGATGTTTACCAAAGTTTTAATTAGCAATCTTTGGTGTTGCTTCTTTCATTGAAGTCATTGCCATGGACCTAGAGGATATCGTCACATGTTATAAACAGATGGATTTGAGTGATAGTAAACTCCTGGTGCTCCCACTCACCCAAATACTTGCCTTTGTTGGAGATAAGCGTGTCTGTTATCTTTGGTGAGCAACATACTCTGTTCCAGGTCGATCAATAGGGATGCATTCATTAATAATATGATAAAGATATGGCAGACAAGGAATAAATTCTCGATTGAGGTCGTTAACCTCGGTCAAAACCTTTTTGTTTTCTCTTTTTAGGCAGAGATTGATGAATGGTGTCAATTATCTAATGGCCCATAGAGTTTTAATAGTTGCTTAATAGTGTTTGTTAAACCTAAATGACTTGGATGACTTTGTGATCTATCCTTCAATAAGGTTTCATTCTAGGTCCAAAATTGTGGCTTACTTTTATATTTTATAAGTATGGAAACGAGGTGATACCTAGGTTCTTTGATTGGTGAAGTTAAGGATATTGATAAAGGCTCCTTGAAAGAATGTATTGGTAAGTTTATTAGGGTAAGGGTCAATATGAATATATCAAAACCATTAAACTAGGTTTAAGGGTGGCAATGAATGGGGCACATGAGGTTGTGACGGGTTTGTTAAGATATGAAAGGTTATTTGACATCTATTTTAGGTGTGGTCGGTTTGGCCATCCAATGAGGGATTATTCTTCAAATTAGAAGAAGTGGTCATAGCTATGGAATGGATTTTATAGTGATTGAATCTATGTGAGAGTGCCTATGAGAATGTAGTATGGGATAAACAAGAGGTAACGTGAAGGGTTTGATCGACAGAATAAAACTGTTATGAAGGAATAAAAGAAGATGATTCATCCCACTTGGAGAAAGAAGTTGGGAAAAGCATCTTCAGGACAAGATTATTAGTCGCTCTCTAAGGAAAATGACACAAATTCGAATGGTGTGGTTGGGCTTGTAGCATATGGCCTTGATAAATCCTTACATGAGGCTTTGGATGAGGTTCCTAAATGAAGAGAAGGTAAAGAGCTAATGGGGACTGTTTCAAAGATAAGGGTTTTTTAGATGAGAAAGGGTTAGGCTAATCCTAATAGGATTTTGAATGAAACTAGATAGGTGCATGAGGGAAAATGTGACACATAGGATCAAACTGAAGGTGATTCGGATGAGAAATGAGCGAGATACGCTTAAAATTTAAAAGTAACTCAACCTAGGCATAGGCATTGTGGTGCTCATTAGGTGATATCTAGGCTCGCGTTCTAGCTCTCAACAACGCACCCAACTAAGTGGGTAATAGTTTTTACTCTAAATGGAGTGTGTGGGTGTAGTTAATTTGAGTATAGGATGAAGGATTGAAGATGTGAGATTGAGAGAATAAGAGTTAGGGTTTATGGGTGGTGTTTGAGAGAAAAAATGGATGAAAATTAAAAAAATGGGGAGAAGCATTTAAAGGGCTCTCCCGTGTGGACGCCGCGGTGCACCTTTATTGGGTGTTGCAGCTCCCACATGTTCCTGTGCATATTTGCGCCCAGGTGTTGGCACTGCGGCGTTGGCTCTCTGTTTTAGAGGCCACGGCTCATAGAATTAGGTGCCACGATGCCCGAAAGCTACTCTAATATTTTTTTAAAAGCTTCTCCTGTGTGGGTGCCGTGGCGCACCCTTGTTAGGCATTAATAGACCCACACATTCCTGGGAAAATTTGTCGCCCGTAAAATGTCCCCTATCATTAGATGCATGACAATGGTGTAAGATTTCCTAAGTCTTTTCTTTAGGGACACATCTTCGAAGGATTTGGTCTACACACGATCTGTAAAGGAATGGCTCAACACAGAAATAGAATAATATGTGTTAGGCCGAAAACTAAATAATTGACAATATCACCATACTATGAGATCTCATGATGTTATGTTACAAGGAGTTATTCATCTGGAAAGATTTCATTGATTTAGATCTTCTCTTGGTGTTGATTTAATGCTTCTAAACAAGAGAGATGATCCACAACTTGATTTTCAACTCCTTTTTTTTTTTATCTTTGATCCTAAATCAAATTCTTACAGTAGTAGAATTTATCAAATAAGCCTCAGTTTAGCATCTTTCTTTTTGATGAGGTACTTGATTGCTGAATGATCAGTGAAGACTATGACCTTGACTCTAATAAGATAAGCACGGAACTTGCTAAAGAAAAAGGCTACCATAAGAATCTCTTTTTCTATGGTAGTGAAATTGGATTGCGCGTCATTGAAAGTCTTGATTGCATAGTATATCGTGTGAAACACTTTTTCTTGGTGTTGTCCTAGTACAGTACCCACAGCTAAATAGCTTGTATCACACATTACTTTAAAGGGTAAGTTTCAATCTGGTGCTATAATGATTGGTGTAGCGGTAAGCTTCTTCTTCAACAATTCAAAAGCTTTAAAACAAATATCAACAAAATGAAACTGCACCTCCTTCTCTAGTAAGTTGCACAAGGGTTTAGAGATTTTAGAAAAATCTTTTATAAATCGTCTATAAAACCCGATATGACCAAGAAAACTTCACACTCCTTTCATATTAGTCAGTGGTGGCAACTTCTCAATGGTTTCTATCTTTGCTCTATCAACTTCAATGCCATAGGCAGAAATTTTATGGCCTAAGACTATGCCTTCTTTGACTATAAAATGGCACTTTTTCCAACTGAGCATTAAATTGGTATCTTCATATCTTTTGAGCACAAATGCTAAATTATCAAGGCATTGATCAAATAAATTGTAGAAAATAGAAAAGGCATCCATAAATACCTCTATAAAGTGCTCTATAATATCTAAAAATATGGTCATCAACAACCCTAAAAAGTAGCTGTAACATTGTATAGTCCGAAAGGCATCCTTCGAAAGGCAAATGTACCTTATGAGCATGTGAACGTGGTCTTCTTGATCTTCTGGAGCAATTGCAATTTGATTATAGCTTGAATATTCATCCAAAAAGTAATAATACTCATGTTCTGCTAATCTATCCAGTATTTAATCGATGTAAGGGGAAATGATCTTTGCGTGTGGCTTTATTTTGCATTCGGTATTCTATACATATCCTCCAATCAGTAACAGTCCTAGTAAGGATTAAATTATTATTCTCATTTGCCACTATAGTAATTCTCCATTCTTTGGTACATATTGCACCAGAATTATCCATGAGCTATTGAAAATAGGGTAGATAATCTATGCATCTAGCCACTTAATGATCTCCTTATTCATTATATCTTTTATTACTGGATTTAAATGCCTTTGATGCTTTATTGTAGCCTTATGCCCTTCTTCTAACAGAATTTTATGCATATAAAATGAGAGGTTGATTCCCTAAATATCGACAATTATCCATCCTATAGCTCTCTTATGATCTTTTAAGACCCTCAACAATTTTTCTACTTGTCATTCATTAAGTTGTGCAGAAACTATGATTGGTAAAGTAAAAGATTTTCTAAGAAATACATACCTTAAGTAACTTGGTAAGGGTTTCAACTCTAGCTTATGAGGTTCTTCATTAGAAGGCTTAATGTGAGTTTGCAAGCCTTCTAGTTTATCTAGAGGTTTAACTCTCATCTTGAATCTGGCAAATCTTAGAGAAATGCTTAAAACTTGGAAGTACTCTTGAGCTTTACTCCTCTCTACCTCATCTCTATTTACCATAGCATTGTCTAAAGAATCTTCAATGCGATTTTTTAGGAAAACTTCTTGTACTTCTCTGTCAATAACATCAATGCTCATACATTCCTCTTCCTCATTTGGCTCTCTCATAGCTTTGACAACATTGAATGTTACTTCCTAGTTCTGCACCCTTATAATTAATATCGCTTTTTAAATATCAATAAGGGTTCTTCATGTGGCTAAGAATGGTCTTCTTAGTATGATGGATACTTCACAATCCTCCTCTATATCCAACATAAATTCCACCGAAAATATGAACTTATCAACCTTTATCAAAACATCTTCAATGATGCCCCATGGATACGTGAGTGAATGGTCAGCCAATTGTAAGGTGATATTAGTAGGTTTAGCCTTCCCCAAATCTAACTTCTTGTAGATTAATAATGGCATTAGGTTGATGGTAGCGCCTAAATTACATAATGTTCTACTGAAGAATTTCTCCCCGATAGTGTATGGGATAGTGAAACTGCCTAGATCTTTTAATTTTTGTGGCAATTTCTTTTGCAATATTATATTACATTCTTCGATGAGTACCACGATTTCACACTCGACTAATCTCTTCTTCTTTGATAGGATATCCTTCATAAACTTCACATAACTTGGCATTTATTCCCAAGCATCCGTAAAAAGTATGTTAATGTGAAGTGTCTTGAAGATATCTAAGAACTTTAAAAATTGCTTGTCTAACTTCTATTTTTGTAGCCTCTGAAGGAATGATGGAGGTAAATGGAGAGGCTGAACTGCAAGTTTCTGCTGAGTTTTATTGGATTGTACTGCTACATCTATATTTTTCTACATTTTTACACCATTTTCTGCATTTTTCTGTTGTTGTACATCATGTTCTATAGTAATTTCTATACTTTTCTGCACTTTTGCACTGTGTTCAACATCACTTTTTGCATTTTTCTCTTTTATATATTGTTTAACTGCAACTCTTTTTCACTTCTCAAAGAGACAGCTTTGCATGCTCCTTATCCTCTCTTGGATCAGTGTTGCTCGATAAAGTCCCTTAAGGTAGGTTATTAAGGGTTGCAGCAAGTTGCCCCATTTGAGTCTTTAGAGTCTTTAAAGATGCGAAATAGTTTTATAAGATAGCATCATTAAACTTTTATACTGCATAACCATTTCTTCCAAGGCTGGTTTCTTCTCTTATAAGGGATGAAATCCTAGTAGGTTAAGTTTAAGTTGCTGCTCTTGGTTGTTACCTCAAGAAAAATTAAGATCATTCTTCCACCTTTAATTATAATAGTTCGAATATATATTATTTTGTTGTCTATTATAATTCCCCACATGGTTTGCTGACTACATGCATTGCCTATTCATGTGATTGTCACCATAAAAGTCACATTGTAGGTCTTGATGGCATTCATGGTATTGAATCTCTTGGTCAGTATATTGATTTGTGCAGCCAATGAATTGAATGCATCAATATTATGAACTCCGACAAACTTCCTTGGTGTAACTCTTTCAAGCCATTGAAAACTATTTATTTTCATCTCTTCTAATAACTCATATGCTTCATTTACAGACTTGTTCATCAGATCTCCTCTAGTAGCAGCATCGACAATTATTCTTAAATGACTTACTAGTCTATTGTAGAATGTTCAAACTAATAACTATTTAGAAACTTTATGATGAGGACACTTCCTCAACATGTCCTTGAAGCACTCCTATGCCTCATATAATTACTCCTCATTAATCTGCACAAATAAGGTGATGTTATTTGTTATCTTTGTTGTCTTCGCTGGTGGAAAAAACTTTACTAAGAACTTCTGTGCTAGGTCATCCCACGTTGATATGGACCCTGACGACAATGACATCAACTAACTCTTGGCCTTACTCCTTAATAAGAAAGAAAATAGTCACAGCCTAGTGGCATCATTTGAGACTCCATTGTACTTGAATGTATCACAAATCTCTAAAATAATTCACGATATGCATGTCGGGATCGTCATTGGGAGCTCCACTAAATTGCACAGATTCCTTAAGCATCTAAATACTTGCCTTGATCTCAAAGTTATTTGCATTAATAGTCAGGTGCCGAATACTATACTGAATACCTTCTGTTATAAGAACAGTGTAATCCCTCAATGATCGTTAATGGTTTTGAGTTTTCTTTTGTGGCTTTCTATGCTTTGACCGTTAAAAAAAAAAAAAAGAAGGAAAAGAGCTGCACTATAACCTCTGAGAAATACAATAGAGAATAATAAAGCTGTTGAAATGGTGGGTTCAAATAAAATAAGTTTGGGGGAGTGGATTAAGGAAAGAAAGAACAAATTGATCCGAAGACAAGAAGGTTATGGTTATAGTGCAATTTGAAGTTAACATTTTTTTCTATTTTTTGCACCCTAACCTAAGCCTCTCATTACAAGCTAATTAAATTCCTATTTGATCTCTTGTTATATAATTATTCTACATTAGTGGAGATTGCTATAAAAAAAATAAGCTTATGGATAATTGTTTCGGTCTTGATCTTTCTTTGTAGAATAAGATATTCGAAAATATAATTGATGTACAAATAAATAACTCAGTACATACTCACAAGTGAATGATTATAGGATAGATATAAGCATGGTGATTAAAGTATAGAATGAGAATAAATAGTTTTTTAGTCTAAAGATTTTATAAGTGTAATTTAACCTTTGAGACAACTTTACGAATTTTTTATTGACCCATGCAATTCACTGTTTCAAGGAAAGTTAAGAGTTAACTTATATATATATATATATATATATGTTTTGTTTCTTGTTAGTTTATTTTTGTTTTGCTCGAGGACAAGCAAAAGCTTAAGTTCAGAGGTATTTGATAATGTATATTTAGTACTTCAACTTGGGTATTTTATTCTAAACTATGAATATTTGACTATTTATTCATGTTTTTGATCTTAAAGAGGTGCATGAGAGAAATGTTACACATAGAATCAAACGAGAGGCGATTTGGACGAGAAACAAGCAAGATGCACTTAAAATTCGAAAGTAACTCAACCCAAATCAGGTGATATCTACACTGACGTTCCAAGTCTCAGCGCCACAGCGCCCGTGTGATGTATAAGAGGCCCTCTCAAAACTTCTATTTGCACTTGGATTCGAAAGCCCTCGACGCTAAAATTTCAAAAGACATAAGAAGCATATTTTTCAGAGCAGAAAGATAAAGAAAAAAGAAAAAAAATATATAGGCAACGGATTCACATTCAAAGCCCAAGGAAATTGTTCTCAAAGTTGGCTATGGAAACCTTTAAAAGAAAGAAAAAAACTTCATATTGTATGAAATAAATAAAAAGAGCGTTAGAGGTGGCAACAAGGGACCCAGGGTGTTGGAAATGGAATTTGTGAAGAATGAGGTTATTGAAGGAATTACAATAAAGAGTATTAAGCTGTTAGACAATGTGGGTAATGACTTATATGGACTCAATCAGTGGCGCCTGCGATAGGGCATGGCACTTGTTCATCATGAAAAATCTGTACTGGAATATTTGGGGCCTGGGTAATCATGGACATTACAAATCCTATGCAATCAAGTATAAGAGAATTGCTCAGACTTGGTCTTTTTAAGTGAAATAATTGTTTTAAAAGGCCAACTTCAGGATGTAAGTGTAAAATTGGAGTTTGTTGGTAAATTGGTTGTTGAAAAAGTTGGATGAAGTGGGGGTTTAGTGGTGTTATGGTCTAAAAAAAATTTGAAGCTCAAGTATTGTCTTTTGCTAGGTTTCATGTTAATATTCGGGATCCATCTTATCATGGAAAATCATAAAGATTTACTTATTTTTATGGTCATCTTGAGGCTACTTAAAGAATTCGTTGATGTACCTTACTAAGACGGCTTAGTTCATTATACCCTATTCTTTGGTTGTGTGGAGGGAATTTTAAAGCAAGAAGAAAAAAATGGGCGGTAGTGGTGTTTCATAAACCTAATTATTTGATAGAAAATTTTAGAATGGCATTAGATGATTGTCATTTAATAAAAGTAGAATTTCAAAGTCTACCTTTCACATATTGTAATGGGAAGTCAAGAGGGGATTTTATTCAAGAAAAGCTAGATAGTGTTGTTTGCTCTCTAGAATGGAATGATCTCTTTCTGAAAGCTAGGGTTAATCATTTGGATTATTGGGGGGTCCAACTATAGGCCTTTATTGATTAACTTGGATAACGAGTTGAGTACTAGTTAGAGGAGAATAGTATGCATAATTGTGGCAGGTTTTACTTTGAAGATGCTTGGGCTGAAGAAGTGAATACAGTGAGATCATTATTTAAGAATGGGATAACTCGACAACTAGCCTTAAAGCAGTACAAGCCTAATTGGCCAAAATTGGATCTTTTTTACACCAATGGAATTATAAAAATTTCAAGAAACTTTCAAATGATATCCTGGTATCGAGGAGCAAGCTAACTAAGTTAAATTAGATTGTGAATGGCATGAACTAAATATAATTGTGTGATGTTGAAAAAAAGCTGGATGTTTTGTTGTACAAAAAATGAGCTTTATTGGTGGCAAAGATCTCGATTTACATGGCTGAATAATGGTGATAGAAACTCAAAATTCTTCCATCGAAAGGCTTCGAACCGAAGATGAAGAAATAGGATTTCTCGTTAGTCTTTGATGAGAACAAAGAATGGCGATAAGAGAAAGTGTGATATAGAAAGATGTTTGTGAATCTTTTTCACGATATGTCTACTTCATCCAATCCAGCCAAGCAGCATATTCAAAAGGTAATTAAGAGTGTGGATCTTGGGTTGCCTAGAGTGAGGAAGAGATACCTAGATGTGCCACTCCACAAAGGAGGAAGTCTGTCATACTTTATTCCAAATGTACCTCACTAAGGCGCCTGTAAGGATGGAAGGTTAGCATTATTCTTTCAAATATTTTAGGATAAAGTAGGCGGTGGGGTTATGACTAGTTGCTTAGAGTTTCTAACTAAGGGTGGGGACTTGGCCTCTTTAATCAAAACTTTAATAGCCTTGATTCTAAAATGTAAAGTGCTTGGTAGCTCAGCTGATTATCAACCTATCAGTTTGTATAATGTGTTGTATAAAATAATCTCAAAGGCAAAATTGGGGTGCGTTAAAGGATATTATATTGGAGTCCCAGAGTGCGTTTATCCCAGGGTGCCTCATTACAGACAATGCATTATTAGTTTTAAATATGTCTATTTTATTAAGAAGAAAATGATGCTGAATGAAAGCTTTCTAACTCTAAAATTAGATATGCCAAGGCATATAATCAAGTGGAGTGGTAACTTTTAGTAGCTATAATAAGCAAACTTGGTCTATCCCGAGGCTAGGTTCAGAAAATTCTATGTTGTGTATCCTCAATTTCCTACTCCATTTTGATTAATGGACAGCAGTGTGGTTCCCTAAAGTTGACTACGGGACTACATTAAAGTGACCTCCTTTCTCTTTATTTGTTCATTATTTGTGATCGGGGATTATCTTCTTTATTTAGAAAGGCAGAACTTGAAGAAAGTTTGTGTGGGGTGCAATGTGGTAAACAAGGTGCCCTCAATATCTCATCTTTTCTTTGCAGATGATAGCCCAATCTTCTTCAAAACTACTTTGGATAATTGTCAGGTAATCAAGTAAATTCTTTCTCTCTATAAAATGCCTCGAGGAAATTGGTGAATTTTACGAAATCAGCAGTATGTTTTAGCCCCTTAATCCAAGAGAATATTGCCAAGGAGTTCGTTCAATGCATAAAGGTTCAATGACTCTAGTGTCATGAGAAGTATTTACTATTTCCCAGCATTAGTGGCAGAAGAAATCTAATTTATTTGTTGTCTTGAAGGATAAAGGGTGACATAAGCTCAAAGGGTGGAAGGTTAAATTATTTTCGACTATTGGAAGAGAGGTCTTAATTAAAGCTACAGTTCACCTATTTGATGAATCTCTTTCGCCTCCAATTAATAATTATTTAGGATTTTCATAGAGCGTGTGCTATATTCTAGTTAAGGCAAGGGGATAATGATGAGAAAAGGAAGATGCATTGGTGTTCATAGGAACAGATGTGTAGAATGAAGAAGGTAGGAGGATTAGGGTTCCAAAATTTTTTGGCTTTTAACAGAGTCATGCTTGCAAAGTAAGGATGGAGTATATTAAACTTCCTGGAATCCCTTATGGCTCGAGTCCTGAAAGGGTTTTTTTATTTCTCACAAGTCTCTTTTTTGTAGGCTAAGGCTAACAACACAACGTCATTTATATGGAAGAGCATTTTGTAGGAGCAGGAGCTTCTTCAACAAGGAATTAGATGGAGAATTGGTAATGGAAGCTCGGTTTCTATTTATCCTGATCCTTAGATCCCAGGCCTTTAACATTTAAGCCGTTGTATCCCCACAAGCTCCCTGAGCACATAGGAGTTTCAGATCTCCTCACGGCTTCCGGCCAATGAAATGAAGAGCTTATTCGAGAGTCATTTTCAGATGAAGAAGTTCAAGTAAGTTTTAGTTTTACTTTGCCACGACATATCAGAGGCAACAAGACCGAATTATGTGGCATTTTGATAAGTTCAGCAAATACACTATTCGAAGCAGGTATTGGTTAGCTAATTCCGACAAAGGGGTGGCTAGTTGTTCGGTGAAATCATCAATTAAGGAGTGGTGGCAGCGGCTTTGGAGACTAACATTACCGCCAAAAGTGAAGCTTTTTCTTTGGCGTGCAACTCATGATTGGCTGCCAATAAATGTGAATTTGAGAAGGCATCATATGCCTGTGGATGAGATGTGTCTGAGGTGTCGTAGGGGTGCGAAAGAAACAATGCATGCTTTATGGATGTGTGATGCTTGGAAGCAGGTTAGACAAGATTGTAGTTTTATGAAATCTATTTTGCGTAATCACCAAACTTCAGCCCAAGAATTCTGTGTCTTGTATGAGTGGGCCAAGTGGTTCTGATCTGGAGACCTCTTGCATAGTTCGTAGAAGTAGTTTCTTAGGAATCAAGTGAGTCATGGCAAGAGCAAAATTAAGGCAGAGTTTGTTGTGGGGTGGTCGAAAAGCTTCTTGAATGACTTTCAAGCAACTTAGGTTAGTCAGAACATGTCATTGTCAGCCTCCGAGTGGGAATGCAATGAAAATAAACTAAGAAGCTGCCATTCATCTGCGAAACAAGAGCACAGGTCTCGGTTTTATTCTTCGAAGGTATGATGGAAGTCCAATATATTAACTGGAACCAAGAGAATTAATTCTCATTATTGTCCCTATAGCAGGCCTTGGCAATTCTTAAAGGAATTCTGGCAGCTCAACATCCAGGTCTCTCGGAAATCAAAATCAAATCGGACGCGCGGGATTTGATCAGCAAGATTCTAGCTATGTCGCATTTGGCATCCGAACTTGGAATGATCATCCAAGGTATAGTGTATGTCTGAACTCTTTTATTTCTTTTAATTTTTCTTTTATTTTGTCACTAGGGAGTCGAATAAAGTAGTTCATGGTTTAACCAAAATAGCTTTGATCTCATATCCTCAAGTCACCTAGCGTTAAGATATACCAGGGACTTTGGCTCCTCTTGTAAAGGCAGATTGTCCTCCTAATGTTTCAATTTAGTTCTATTCATTTTTTTCCTTAAAATAAAATAAAAAATAAAAAAGAGAGAGTGGTTGCAATTTAAAAGGAATGATGATTCCGTCTCTAACAAATAGTCAAAAATAATAATTTTTAATCAGTCAAAATTGAGAGGAAAAATACTCACCATCTAAAAGTGGATATCAAGGATGTTTTATCAACTATGAAATTTATACAAAATTTTCCCATTCATATATGTAAAACAAAAAAGTAGTAAGATCTGTGAATGGCTAGAGAATGAGAGTTTAGCTCGCAAATTGCAATGTTAGAAACTTGAAAGCGAATCTAGTGTGGTATGATTGAGATCTGAAATTTCAAAACTTTTAATAATGGGTGTAGTTAATTGATTATTAAAATACTTTTCAAACTCATTTTTTAATAAGTTTTTTATTACTAAAATATACCCACAAGTAAATTACTATTTTGGATAAAATAATATATAATTGAGTTTTAAAAAATTATTCTCTACACCTATATTTAAACTTATATTTAATTTATCATTTTCCGTGACTCTTAAATTTAATATTTTTTATTCAATATAAAACATATTTATATTATAAAGATAACATATTATGCCTATATAAATTTATAAAAGTGTAAATTAATATTAGGAAGTTTTTAATCATGAAATGAAGATTGAAGTGCAACTATTGATCTTGCTTTTATGTTATATATACATACATACATACATATATATGCTTTTTCTTTTATCATTGGTCAAGTTTCTTCTAAAGAACAAAAAATTTTGTTTGGTTTGGAAATTTATTTATGAACGAATTTTGTATATTTTCCCAAATACTTTAAATTAGAAATATATATTTCAATAAATTGAGCTCAAATAGTCCCAAATTTTAATAATTAGAATTTTATTTTATTTTATCTTTGTAAATAAAGTAGTTTCAAATAATCTCACCCACTAGAAAATGACAGAAAAAAAATATATTTGAAGAATAAACAAACATATTAAAGAATCTTAAATTTTGATTGTCAAGTTCAGAGAGACAGAGTCCATCAAAAATAATTTTCATTTTAACAATGATTTTATTGATTTTCTAATATAAAAAATATGTCTACTTATTAAATATTGTAACTCATTAATTTGGTGGAATCTTTCTACTCCAACTTAATTCATTAATATTCGATATATTGCACTATTTATCGGTATTGTTTTTAAATATTTTTTATCTTTTATTTTGTTCTAATTTAAATCTATTAAAGGCTATCTTAGAACCTAAAATACTAAATCACACAACATCATAAATTACATAAAAATAACATTAACATAGTTGTTATTATATATTATATGTGATTAAATATTATTTTAATGATATTTTTCTCAAGATATTTTATTATTCATTTAACATTAGAAATGTATAATGGTAAAATATAGAAGTATGAATTTTAATATGTTTTTTATTTGAAAAACATAAGAAACATCTTAACACTTACATTTTAAATATTGAATTTTTCTTTCTCCTTCGAAATTCTCTCTCTCTTACCGAAAGCGAAACCCTAGCCTCCTAAACCAAATATCCACCGGAGAGGGGGGCTTCGCCCCTCTCCAGTGGATACCCCTCCCTTCACCCCCACTTTCTCTCTCCTTTCCTTATCCCCTTAGTTGCCTTTAATTTCATCTTTTTCTCTCAGCCAACTTTTCTCTTTTTTCAACTTAGATTTTTTTTTTTTTTTGGCACTTTTTTCATCTAATTCAAAGTCCCGGCCTAAGAAATATAGTAGTTGAGCCTCCGTCAACCCACACAGTGTTTATACAGAGTTTGCTGGCCTCCGTCGTTTCAGCCTATGCAATAGAGTGGCATAAAGCAAGTGGGGCTAAGCTCAGAATCTACCATGATGTTGTAGCTCTCCGTCGAAACTCTATCGGGCACCACCGCCTATACCTCATTTCTGCAAACTCTAAGATTCTGCTACTAATGTCATCCACTGTGGGAAAATAGTCACTGCATACTAAGTAATTTCTGCTGACCAGCAATCGCTCATTATAATTTTTAATTTTAATTTATTTATATTTCTCACATACATAGTAACGAAAAGAAAATTTAATTTTTTATTATAATATATATATACTGAATTTAAGTTTTATTATACTAATAAGATTAAAAATTACTTTTAAAAATAATTCGAAGTATTTCTATTATCAAAATTTACTCTGAAGTGATTCGATAAGTAATTTTAGTTCACAATATTTGGTGAAATTACAGAATTAAAATAATAGTATTTAAATTTTAACAAAAACATAATTGAAGTAACTCTTTCTTCTCTGTTTTCTCACTTGCAATATGTATCTTTTAATTGCCGAATATGTTATCTTTCTGGATATATTTTATTTTGTTCACAAATTGTAACTATTAAAAATTTGTAAACTCAATAGCTGGATATTTTATATAACTTTTGCCTTCCGTCAAATCCTTTATAACTCTTACAATGAGTAAATGAAAATTGTAACACTTACAATTTTATTTCACTCCCTGCCAAATTGCACAGAGAGTTGTTTTTAAATTGCAAACATTTTGCAATTGGTTACACTTCACAAGGACATGTGTCCTTTAAATAATTTGGTGTATCATTTACCAAATGCAAATAGTTTGTAATTGATACAGATTAGCAACAAGTAAAAAGCATGTGTCTTTTATTTACTTGCAAGGTGGCCGAATGTTTCCAAAAGACTTTTTAAATGCAAAAACACCTTTTTTTCACTTAACAAAATCATCAAAACTTCATTTGACGAAAAAGCCTTTTTAATTGCAATTTAAAACACATTTTATTTATCAAGGACACATGTCCTTTAATCAAAGAATGTGGAAAAATCTTTTGAAATGGCCAAATGCCACATTTCAAAATGCTATATTTATATTTATTTATTTAAAGGACGAACGTCCTTAAAACTATAAAGTGTGACAAATGAACAATTTCATTTATTACATGTCAAGTTTTAATAAGGTATCTCATGCTTTAGTTCGACATGTGGCAACTTATAAGAGAATAAGTTGGTAAGTTGTTGGTAAGTATTTATTTATTATTTGATTTGTTAAAAATTAGTAATTTAATAATTTTATATGGATTAGAATTGAGATAGATATCAAAAGAAGAGTCATTATAAAGTCAAAAATGTATTGGGTATATAAGGGAGGAGTAAAACAGAATAAAAAATAATAATACTGTTCATGAGACACTGTTCACGGCGAGTGCTGTGTGAGGGTACTGTTCACAGCGGTGCTATTCACCGGTTACTGTTTACGCGTTGGTACTGTTCATGCAGTTACTATTTACACGGTAACTTTAGAATATTTTCTATTTTGACTCAATTAACTTCTTTAAATGGGATTAGGACTTCTACAAGTAAGGACTCTTACTCCAACTAAGTTTAGGGTTTCTAAAGGTGTTTTATTCACTAAATTCTTCTAAACACAAGATAAAAGATAAGCATCTAAGGTTTCAAGATGTAACTGATGCGATATTTCTATATCATAAAATTAAGTGCAAGTATACACTATCGTATGCAAGTAATAAAGAGACTAAATAAGTCGGATGTCGAACCCACAGGGATAATGTTTTCTTTTTAACCAATTACTAAAATTATGTCTTCCTAATAACTATTCAGATAAATAAAAATCTAAGAATGAATGTAAGAAATATAAAAGCAAAACACAATGCAAAGAAACTTAGGTGATAGCAATGTAGAGAAAATCTAGGATTAATATTATCCCTCAATATGCTTTTTAATGATTAATCCTCTAATAATTAACTCACTTAGTCTTTATTATTGATCAAGACGCTAATGTATTCACAAGCCTCTTCCAAGGTCATGCAAGTATACCCTAATTTATCAAATACCTATATTCCCATGGTACTTGTAATAAACTGAGGTTCATTAAGATTAGATCATATTGATCATACATGCCAACTAGGTATATTCCTATCCTAAGCTGAAACTTGCATATGTAATATTGAATATTACTCTACAATCATGCATCAAATTACCTAGGTCTAAATATTATGATTCCTCTTCCGAGTTTATCAATAATATTACCAACTCATTCACCATATATTGGCCAGATATATTGAAGCATTAAACACAAGTAATTTAAATAATAAAGGACTAAGTTTATTAAATATTAAAAAGATATGGCAATTTAAGCGCACATATTGAGTTCAAATATTAACCCTAGAAAATAAGTTAGTTCATAGTTACAAGAGAACAGCAGTAAAAATAATTATAAATCATGATACAATTATTAGCAAACCTATATAGACGTCGAATTACTCTTAATTGCGCTGCTTAGGAACTCTTTATGCCGAAGAACGTCTTGTATCTCTCTCTAAAGTTGCTTCAATTAAGCTCATATTGCTCTCCAAGACTCGTGCTCTGTATTCTTGGTGCTCTTGGGTCGTCTTGGATTCATTCTTGAAGGTTGTGAACGAGTGACTTTTTATAGGGATTGATATAAGCTTGAAAATCTTAATTCTCGTCGGACTAGGACTCGCACTACTGCTGGCGCGCTATGAAGTTGTCGCTAGGGCGACGCGTAAAAAGCTTTCACCGCTGGAACGGTGGGATGATAGCGCTAGGGCGCTGGAGTGTCGCTGGCGCGGTGACTGTATGACGCTGGGGTGCCAGATGTGACTTCAACAGGTCATATTTCTTATTTCGATTACTATTATAGCGCTGGGGCGACAATACTTGTGGCGCGGGGGCGCTGGACTCATAATTTGAAAACTTTACATTTTAGTCCCTGTTTTCGCTCCTTTTGCGTTCTTTCTTTAAATTTTGTTCAAGTCCCTATAAATAACAATAATGCACATAAATAGCCATCTATTCTCATAAAATCATAAAATATCAATAATAAAAACATGAGAAAATATATGACAAATTTGCCCTTATAAGTAACCATAAGAGAGAATAGAGGAGCTAGGTAGGCACTAAGTGCGCGGTGCGCTAGGGTGTAACCTTTAGGGAGTGTTTTCTTTTGATTCTTAAGTGAACAAAAGAAACACCATAGATCCTTTTGACTTAGATGCTCTGGCTATTCTTATATTCCTTGTAAAAATCTCTTATGAGGAGATACTAAGAGGTCTTAGGGAGTCATGGTGATCAATGGTAGATACTTAGAGATCTCTATAGGAGATACTAAAGGGTCTTGTGGGATCATTGATGATGTAAGAAGATACTTAGTGATCTATATCAATAATAAGAAGCTGAATCATGAATCCTTTGTGGACGTAGGCAATTTTAGGCCGAACCACGTATATCTTGTATCTTGTTGATTGATTTGTTTTCTTTATCTTTATTGGTATGTTGATCATATGTGTTCTTTATTATGGTGTGAATTATAGTTTTTCGTTGTGCATAGAATAAAATGGGTATCAAGATTGTGACTTAATTGATGCCATAGAGGTGTCAAATTGAAGTGCATGACTTGATATCTGCAATTGAAGCCCTACTGGTGGGGTTAGTTATGTTTATACAGAAATAATTGATTGATTAATAACTACCTCCACATGAGACCAGTGTTAAAAATCTCTCTTAATTAAACTGAAGAGTATTACATTATGAGATAATATTTTACTTGGTCCATCTTGTTAATACGGTGTTAGAAGGGTCACGTCGGTCTTTTTTTAATATTGTTACAGCGTGAGAGATTTGGTCAATGTGACTTGAACTATACCAGTTAAACATGAAATGAGGTAAATATATACAAATATATTACCTAATATTACTACAGCGTGAAGGTAGTATCAATAATATATATTTGATTATTGACAAGTTAATCTATAATACACTTACCCAATATTGCTATAGCGTAAGGATAAAGAGTATTTAGGACCAATGGCAAGAGTTGCATGAGATACAATTGACAAGAATTATCTATATGTTGGGTTTACAAAGGTCAATATTGCTACAGCTCGAGACTAGAGTAAAATACCAGTGGGGTCTACTTCTCACTATACAGTTTAAAGAGTTTAAATTGTCATTATTTCGTTTGAGAGATTATAAGGATTATGTAAGTGGTAGGGTGTTTTAGATTAAAAAATATATAATAGTTAAACTCATGATCTAAAACGTTATTTATTAATGATTAAAAATATTCTGCTACGCATCTCTTTGTGAGATCAGATACTTATCTTATAGAGATAAGATAAGTACAAGTAATCCGTTCGTACGCTTGATTTTTACACATTAACTATATAGTATCGAGATCATCAAAACTTATTAATGAATCTGTGAATAGTTTTAGATTCAGAATAACTTTGATGTATTTGATATATCCAAACCACAAATGGAGAATGGTCATAATAAAAAATGTTTCCACTGTGATAAAATTTGAAATAATAAGTGTTATTGTTCAAGGTGATTTGATTTAAAATAGATAGACCCATGGATATCTATTACTAAACATTCACATTTCAATAACAAATACGGGGGTATAAGATACCGCATGTCCTTCTCATATCCACAAGTTGTTGCATGGTTTAAGAAATGCTCCAAAACTAGGAAATGAGAAGTACAACTTCACGTAGGAAATAGAGATTTCCTAGACGTAGTATTTGTTAGGACCTCTTTGGTCACTTTTCCATTCTAGCAAAAGCATTATGTTATATTATTAATATTTTAGGTCAAACAATTTTTAGGCGAATCATATCTCCCCGTAATAGATAGAGAGGGTTATTATAAAAACATTAGGAATAGTTCCTCATATTTATATAATAAAAATAATGTTTTACTTATTGAGTGTTAAGCAATGAATGGTCATAAATATAATACAAAATGTCTTGAATGTCTAGGTAAACAAAACAAATAATAACTCAAGAACTTTGAATAATAAAGAATTGTGACACATAAGATTAAGTTATATAGTCAGGAGACGACTATCCCGTCTAGTTAAGGATTGTCAGATACTTGATCTGACTATAGAGCCTTAACCAGTTCATGAATTTTGAATTCAATGAAAAATGACCAAATCTTAGTGTAGGCATTAGACACCGGACCACTAATTTATTAGAACTAATACATATTAATGTATTCAGTCTAATGAATCATACTGCCAAAGGTGAGTTTTAATACTTCATTCTCTTTATAGTGATTGTCACCATACGGACATGTGTTTCTAGGAAACACAGGTCAAAAACTTATAAAGTGTTCAAAAGATTTTGACTAGGAAATAAAGAAACAAACGTTTACATATGCCTTTGATTAGATCGATGCAGTTTATTCATAAGCAGTATATTTATATATTATTTAAAGGAGAATGTAATTTTTGCTTAACATAGTCCTCTAGATACTTCTCAACACAAAGTGTTTTGGTTATGAAGAATCAGACTTTATTAGATATAGTCTAATTGATTTTGAGCTTCATTGATCTTTTAGAATATCTATGGGATGATGCTCTAAAAATTTACTCTTTACTTATTAAATCGAGTTTCATCGAAACCTGTTCTTTCTACTCTATATGAGATATAGACTAAGAGGGAACTAAGTCTTAAGTCTGTTAAGGTTTGGGGTTGTTATGTTTGCATAAGAGTTATGCAACAGGACAAAAATGCACCCAAAAGGTACAAGTGTCGATTCATTAGGTATCCTAAGCATTTGATAGGATACTAGTTCGATGATTTAGAATAATGAAACATATTCGTTACTCATAAAACCACCTCCCAAAAGAAAGAGTTTCTCATAAGTTATAAGGATTGTAGAAGGATTAGACTTGATTAAGTCAATCAAAATATAAATAAACCAACGATAGAATTTCAAATTCAAATGAGTAAAATATCTTTAGACACTTTTCACATAGGTCATAAAGGATATCAAGGCCATCATATAGGTATGTTTGATACCTGAAAATGCTCTTGGTGTTTTTTTAGTTATAGAAAAGATCCTTTGACTTTTAGAGAGACGATGTTTGACAGCAATTCGAGAAAATGGTAAGTGGCCATAAGATATGAAATTGACTTACAAATGAAAATTAAGTATGGGACTTGGTTGTGCTTCTATAAGAATTTTTTCTATTTATTGTAAAAGAGTTTATACAGCAGCAGTGAGGCCTGATATGAAGGTAAAGACCTTCAAGGCCTAACTGGTGATAAAAGATTACACTTATAGATCTGAGATCAGAAATAAAGAAATCTTTTTCATCAATAATCATACTAAAGTTAATTTAAATTTTATTGGCTATTGCCACATATTAAGATTTTGAGGCCTGGCCGATGGATATAAGTACGATATTTTGGTATGTATATCTCAAGTAAGAGATATGCATAAAATAGCCTAAAAATTTTGCATTCAGCCTAACTTCTAATCTATTATGCAAACTGAGGAAGTCCATTTATGAATTTAAGCAGTTTTTTCGAGCTAGAATCTTCATTTAAATAATGAAATTAAAAAGTCTGGTTTCATCAGAAATGAAGAGAAAATGTGTACATTCAGAAATGGTAGTAAGAGCATGATTATCTTTCTAGTTCTCTATATGAGAGACATATTCAATGTTGAAAATGATGTTGATATGTTGCAAGTCAATCAGATAAGAGTTATCTGAGTAAGAACTTCTCCAAAAAGATATGGGAGAGGCTTTTTGTATACTAGGTATAAAGCTTTATAGAGATAAAGCTATTAGGCTGATAAGGATCTCTCAATCTTCATACATAGATTAAGTCCTAAAAGGTACAAATTTATTGATTGTGGGACAGTTAATATGCCTTTCAATCATGGAATTCATCATTCTAAAAAGAAGTGTCCTTGGGGAAAAGATTAATAGGTTAGATTATCTAACTCATTATATGCATCCCCTACAAATAGTTTGATGCATGATATATTGTGTACAAAATATGAATTTGGATAGTTATAAGTGTTACAAACTTGTATTGATCTAATCCAAGTCATAACCATTAGATGGTTGTAAAATATATCTGCCTTACTTTAGAGGTATAGTGGATAAGTTTCTAAACTATAGAGAAAATTTTTAATAAGTAAAGGGACGCACATATTCTGACATCTTGTCTGATCCGGATTGTAGAAAGTCTATATCTAGTTATGTATTTCTCCTCATCAATACAAGAGCTAGTTAAAAATGTGGAATATGGATATTCATAGCTAATTTTGCCTTAGAGATAGAATATGTTGCAACTTGAAAAGCCTGCAAAACAAGAACTATGGATATTCAAGACAGTTGCAAAGCTTAGAATAGTTCCGAGCTCAATGGATCCTATCCCACTATAATGTAACTATAACATAGTAATTGTTTAAGCCAAGAAGTGATATGGTTATATGGACTCTGAATACCACATAATTTGAAAGTTCTTGACTATAAGAGATATGATAGTATCTAGGATTCATTCTATGAATTACATAGCGAACTCACTTAGGCCTAAACTCCTAGTATGTTTGTGAAACACGTGGTGCATATTAGTATGAGATATCAATACGAATGGCACTAGAGCAAGTGAGAGATTGTTAGAGCTAGTGTTTACGTGCCATTTTAATAATGTGTAAATATTAAATTATTTAATATTTATACAATAAAGATTTATATAAAATCATTAATATTAAATATATATATGGTACTATACTTGTAACGTTACGAATATTGTATAATCTTAAGGAGTTTAGATCTTGTTTAAATGAGTTTAAATCAGTACTTAGAGTTAGCATCACTGACAATTATAAATGCTATAGAGTTAATAGGTTATAATAATTAGTGAAATTCAAGGATTTATAGCCTTGTCTGTGACGGGACAAAGACTTGAGGGTGTACTAGTAATAACATGGTTGCAAAAGTTGCAATCATGTGGTAGAAAATATTATTATGTAAGTATGTTATCAAACACTATATTCCTAGTCTATTTTCATCAATGCAAGTCTATCAGTGAATCCCTTTGATATAGATCAGTGTATGTCTATATCTACAGGGAATAGATAGTTGTTCCTAACTAGCCATGAGCTTAAAGCCCTTATATAGATCAGTGTATATCTATATCTATAGGGTATAGATGGTTGTTCCTAATTGACCATGAGCTTAGAGCCCATATAGGTATACGGGCATTCAGTTAAGGCTGGATACTAAATAGACTTATGAGGACCTCCAATAAACATCCCATAAAAGCCGTCAATTGAGGGTCTTCTTGAGTAGAGTAGTTTTCGTGGTCCTTTGGTCCGAGCGCCACGATAGGCTTGTGAGTGATCCATTATACTTTGGTTCCACATATGTTAGAGACCTTTCATGATTTGACTGTTAGGTGTCGTTAGGTATGGTCCGATGCTTATAGAGTCTGATGTGCATAGATATAGAATTCGTCAACTTATATGATTAAGTTATATATCGTGATGCTCCAAGAATTGTGTTTCAGAAAGTCTTTTGAAAAAAAGTAAATACCCTAGAAAAGAGTTTTTCATAGAGTTAAACAATATCACAAAGGAGTTTGCGAATATTATTTTACAGAAACACAAATCTGGAGATAAGTTTACAGTTGAGTACATAGAGATTTGACGATTATCTCTACTCTTCCAAGATATAAATGGCAGAATGACTATATGTATGCGCTATGACCTCAATTTGTATAGTCCAACACGCTGACTTGAAATATCTACGACGTGTACATGGGGCATTGATCACGTACTCATGAAATAATTCATTTTGATGAATTGGGTATGGACCTAGGGAGTCCTGTAATATAAAGTGTACTCATTGTGCATTGGGTAGCATCTGGATTGAATTGTTCAGTCCAAAAATATCCAACATGACCAAAGATGCACGCATGTCTGTATTTAAATGTTAAATATATTAATTAATTAATAATTATTATTTATTAATTAAATAATAATACGTAATGCATTGTGAGCGTTTAATTGAGTTTTTCTAAATGTGTGATATGATAGAATTGATTGAAAATACACTTAGTAACCATATAAAAAAAATAAATCGATAATTTTATATATTAATTATTTAATAGTTAAATAATTAATATATTTTATTATTATATAATATTTTATTAAATATTATAATATTAATATATATATATTTAGTGGCCAAGTATATATATAATATTATTATTTAATATAATATGGCCAAGTATTTATTTAATAATATTATATTATGAATAAAAAATTAATATGTGTGTGAATTGGAATGAATGAAAAACGTGCGAAGTAAATTCAATGAATTTGGAATTCATTGATGGCTTACGGTTAAAAATTGGTGGCCGGCCAATTTTGCTCATAAAATGAAAAGTTCATTTTTTTATTTTTTTATGAGGTGAATAATTGACCGGTCAAAGTAAAAGAAAAGATAAGAGAAATTTTTTTTTTTAACTATTTATCTTCTTCTTTAATTAAATTAGTCAAGGGAGCATTGAATTTTGCTTTTATGATTAAAGTGTTAAATAATATAAAATTAAGTTCATTGCTTAAATATAATTTTAAGAGTTAAATTATAAAAATTAAGAGTTAATCTCGTAGTTTAAATATTAAATTAGTGTTGAAAAATTAAGTTACTATTTTAGTGATTCAAGTTCATTTTGTTGAGTTTTAAAATTGCCAACAAGATCATTTCAAGTGATATTTTAACTTAAAATGTACCAAAAGTTTATGAGGTGATTATTTTTAATTATGATATTAATGTGATTAATATTTTATTTTGTTCATTATTGTAATGAAACAAAATTATTGTATTCATTATTTTAAAAAATTAAATTTTCTACTTTTGTTCCATATATGTTTGTATATAAGATACATAAATTGCATATATACATAAATTTTATATGATGAACACAAACTATATGCACACATCTAATACGGTTTGGAATTGTAACACCCCAATCCTGTCATCTCTTGAAATGTTTTCTATCGAATGATGGTATCTACGTAGCCTGATAGAATGATTTGGCTATAGCCAATAATAAAGAATCACTTATAGCATCCATAGAAATAGTTTTGGTTGGTGTTTATGTGTATAAAGGATACAACAAGTAGGCACTATCCTTAAAATTAAATCTATCCCTACATTGATAATAATCAAAGTGCAATAGGGTTTGAATGGTAGTATGGTTTTTAAGATTCTTTAACAATTAAAATTTACAAAGGTGCCATCAAATACAAATTTCTTGGACAACAAGTAAAGACTTTGAATGTAGTTAATAAGTAGAGAGATTTTGAATAAAAGATGAAGAAGAGTTGTTAAATCCTTCAAATGGGATGTGCTTGTAGCATTTATAGAGATAAGATGTTTCTCTAGAAAGGCACAACACCTCTTCAAATGCCACACCTATTAGAAGAGATAAATAACTCTTTCAAGAGTCATATCTCCAGATCTTAGCGCTACAACGCTCAACAAGAAACAAATCAAAATATTAGACTAAACAGGCATCCCTATTCCTTTTGTTTCTCTTTTCAACTATTTTTCTTAACTCTAATGCTTTAATTTATTCAAAATGTACTCATAAATTTCAACAATATTAACAAAATAATTTTTAAAGTCAAATCCAAACACAACCCATTGTCATCAAGTTTTAACGAATTGACTCTATGTTTGTGTATGTATATGGTTTTTTGTGTGGTGGGAGTACATATTCTTGAATGTCAAATTCTTAAAAGAGCAGAGGGTAATTAATAAATATACCCCACTCATTTTGTAACCCCTTATTGATCGGGGATATTTAGAAGAAAAGCGGGATGGATCTAAACTACTCTTACAAAAGCATAGACCAATTACTTTCTTAGGGAATGGGCCAGCTATATTGCAGCCCAATAATTGTTGATCCAAATCTGATCATTATTTTTTGTCTACAGCCAAGCCAATGATATTACTCTCTTAATACGTACTTATCAAAATGTCATATCAATATATATATATGAAAAGAGAGAGAAATATATGATTTAGTGGACTACGTAACTCACCATATGATGAACAACACTATCATATGTCACTATTTAATAAATTCACAATTTTTTTTATAATTTTTGTACAATTTACAAAGTACTATAAAATTCTGTTATGTATTTAAGAGTTTACCATATAATAAATTACGTAATTTATTAGATCATTTTTTTATATATAATATATATTAATTATAAGACATTATAATTATGTACTTTAAAGATTTTTATGTTTATTCTCTATTATTTATTTTGTCAAAATATCATTTTATTGATATTTTGAACGTATTTTTGTATACATAATATTTATCTTTTTAAAAAATAAAAAAAAGAAAGAAATTATATTCAGACGTGAGAACATTATACAAACAAACATTTCACTTCCAATAATTGTGCCAATTTGTAAACATGTCCCACAACTTCTGAATATTGCCCATAAAATCATATACAAATACAAATTCACACAAAAGCCTTACACTTTGTCTCCCCCTCTCTCAGTTTTGGATCCTAATAGCAAACAAAATAAAATTCAAGGCATTTCGACTTCACTACTGTAAAATAAATACTACCGATTTCCTTTCCATTTTTAATAGAAGGAAATTCACCATAATCTATTTAACACGGGTAGAAAAAAGTATGTCCATATTAAGGCTTAGGCTTAATTTGGCGGCCCAGCTGCTAACTTTGCTCTCAAGTCTTTCCTCAAGATTTTGCCTGATGGAGCTTTAGGAATTGAGTCTACGAAGAATACACGATTAATTCTCTTGTAGAACACAACCTGCCAAAATAATAACCATTTATTACAACAAAATATAACCAAAAAAATAAAACCACTTTTTACTGAATTTATTTGTAACCACCGGTATCATACTGAGATTCGCACAATTTTATTTTTGATATCGTGAAAATGTAAGGAGTTTTATATGTAGTTTAAAAATTTTATTCAATCAAATAATGTAAAATTCTGACGCAAATATCTAAAATTCTGACACATGATATTTGCTTCTTTTTTTTATTTTAGTATGCTTTCTTCATGTGGGACAAGAAAAAAAGATTTTGCGGTGCTTTTTCTTTGATTTCTTGGGCCATTAAAATCTAAAAGAGGTCTTAAAAGATTGGGATCGGGCAAGATTAATTAAGCATGAAATGAATGTGCCTGCCTTTTACTTCAACCACTTGCATAAAAGTAGATGTATTTTGATGCTGCTAAGTTAGAAAAGGATGTGGGAATGCAAATTCTAAAGGTGTTGTTCTGTGACGAGAGCCAAGATGACAATCTTGATATGACCTATGACCTGACCATATGTGATGGTGATCCTCTTGTTTTTTATTTCACCTAATTTTCCGGTGATCCAAACTTTTCATACATGATCAAGTCTTAATAGTACTCTTAACATATTATTACACCATTTTTATCGAACTCTTGTTGATGTATTTATTCATGTTTTATGATTGATTAAAAGATTTACATTGTAATAATTTAATAAAAAAGACTCAATAAATTAATAGGAGTTACTATTTTTCTATCATATACCGGTTATTGGAAGTGCGTATCCTTACATACACATATGTATATAGATATATAAATAAATAATTTAATAAATTATATAATTTATTATATAAAAATTTTAAACATATTAAAATTCTGTAATATATTTATACAAAAAAAATATAAGTTAATTAAATAATACTACGTGACATTAACACTCACTAATAATAAATTATATAATTTATTAAATCATTTATATATATATATACACAATAAAATTGTAGAGGTCCGATGCTAACATTTTCTTTTAAAAAAAAAGAATAATTTGTGTTGTGTTTTTTTTTTTAAAAAAAAAAAAAAGAAGTTCAAAAAGGGAAGTACCTGCTTTGAGATGTATAGTTTGATTTCATCCTCAGAGATCTTAGAACCGTTTGATCTCACAATAAAGGCCACAGGAACTTCCCCTGCAGCCTCATCTTTCATGCTGAACCACACCACACCCTTGATTATTTCCAATTTCAATTAAAAAATGTACAATACGCTAGGTTGTAGGCAAACTTACGGTACAACAGCAGCATCAGAGATGTTGGGATGGGCAATCAGCATGGCTTCGAGCTCGGCAGGCGCCACCTGGAAGCCTTTGTACTTGATCAATTCCTTCAATCTATCAACGATGAAGAGCTCATCATCATCGTCAATGTACCCTATATCACCGGTATGCAACCATCCATCTTTGTCTATTGTTCTTTCCGTGGCCTCACGATCATTAAGGTAACCTGCCCAACAAAATATTTAATGTAAAAAATCGTCAGCTTTAGTAACATACGAGATTTTTAATAGAAAATGGTTTAAATAGAAAAGAAAATTTTCGTTTATTAAACACTAAACCTTAACTCTATATTTTTATTTAAATTTAAGTGGCAATAAGCGTAAATTGAGTACTGTTTACAGTAACACTATTTATAGATAATGTTTATGTAGTTATTTTTCACATAATAACTTAGAGATATTTTTTATTTGGACTTAAATGATTTATTATAACTCTTATTTTAATTAAATTTTGAGTTTATATAAATATTTTGTTTATTATATAAACCTTATTAAACATATAAAAAATAAAATATTTAAAATTTTAAGATATAAATTATAAAAAAGAAAAAGAAAAATTTGTGTTAAAATCTAGATAAGCGGCAGTGTTAGATGTATAATTTTTGTTATGTATAAAATTTAAAAAGTATTAGAACTGTGATAAAATTAGTATTCGGAACAAATTAAAAGAAAGAGTTTAGAGGTAGCTGAAACATTTGGGAGTCTGTGTGGCAATCGCTATCAAGGATTTAAGATAAATGACATTTCTCTCGTATCTGGAATATGACTTGTTTATGGTTGGTGAATGATTAAGATTGATTTCAACCTTTCTTTCTTTTTCCCACTTCCACCGTATAAAACAAACTAATAAAATGGAAACTATCATTACTACTCTAACCATTAGTTTTAGATGAGGTTACGAATCATTAATTTTTATAAAACAAAATTAACAGTTTAATTTTTATATTTTTATTGATTTATTTATTTAATTTTTAATATTTTAAAAAATATTCATTACGTTTTTTACAAATATTTTTATTATTATTTTTATCTTTAAAATATATTTTTATCTCTAAAATATGACCATTTTTATTTTTAAAAATTTTAATTTGTAATTTTTAAAATATTAAAAAAGTCATGAATAATTTAATAAAAATATAAAAATTAAAATAATAATTTTTTTCAATAATATTATATATATAAACTATTATGTAAACTAACGTTATACTAATGTAAAAAAAGGACTAGTTTAAATATAGTACAACGTTAGTTTACATAACAGCTTATATATATAGTATTATTAAAAAGAAAAATTATCATTTTAATTTAAAAAGATTAGTTTAAATATAAAAATCTTAAAATAAAAAATAAATAATGTGGAATTATTGATTATAACATCACATAAATTTTTATGAGAAAATTTATATAAAAATTTACACAAAGAACATTACTTTTAATATTTTCATTCAATATCCATCGATTCATTAATTATTTCTATGCGTTATTAAGAGGAAAGGGTCCGAATATTAATTTGTCAACATTTTTTTTTTTCATTTACCTAACATTTTAACACATTAATCTCAATAAAACTCCCTTGTGAATAAAAATGTCCCGTACTTCGTTATTTAGTCGCTCTAAGGTGACCGCAAGACGGACAGAAAATGACGCAATGGAAATGCACTCATTTAACCCATTTATGTTATGGTTGCGGTAGGTAAAGGAGGTTGACATCTGAAACTAGATAAGGTAAGTGGGTCAAGGTAGCACGGCCTATGAAAAATTGGTTCAAGTGTGTTGTCGTTTTTAGATTAGTACAGTATGAAAAAAAAAAAAAAATCATGTTTGCCAGCTTAGGTACGACAGGTGAGGGCTCGACCTGTGACTCAACACAACGCAGTTGAGTTGACCATGGCCCTTTTTCTGCCAAGCCTGTGTACCATATTAGATATGACTCATTGTGAACTCGTGCTAACATGAAATTTATTACGGGCGTATGCTGATACGGTACACTAATTTTAAATTATAATTTAAAATACAGTATTGTAGTAAATTGAACCATGTCGCTAACGAATGACTCGGCCTATTTGACACCTATATTTGAAATCACCTCATATTAAGGTAAAATAAAGTTTTTTTTTTCTCATTTTAATTGTAATTTCTCTAGGATACTAACCAAAGTTAATTTAATATAGAAAATAAGAAAAAATTGATTTTTAATATGTCATTATGATGCTGTAATATATACCTAACTTTTTTTTTTTTTGAATTTAAATAATTAAAAACACAATGTGCATTTATAATCATTAGAGCAACATCCCCAACGCAAATTAATTAAATATCATCTTAATTCATATAATTTAACACTTTGTGAGGTCTTATCTACAAGTGTATGGCATTATACTAAAGAAGTAAAGAGTTAAGGAGAAGAGATACAAAATCCATATGAACCTTATCTTTTAATCCATAACATTACTAATGGGACCACTTGTAAATGCACAATAAAAGTTATCTAAGTTTAGGTCAAATTCTCGTCTATTTAATAATATAAAAATCAGTGTTACTAATACATAATTGAGATTTAAAGTTTATATCTCAAATAATGTGTTATTAATTAATTATTATTATTTATTAAGTAATTGTTATTTTTTTTATTTTTTATTAATATGATAATTATACAATATCAATTAATAATTTAAATATCAAATACTACAAATATATTTATTGTCAAAAACAATGCTATATAATAAATCCCAATTTGCCCTATTATCCATCCTCAAGATATGTTGCATTTAATGATGACCCATACCATACAACATATTAAAATTGATAGCAAATGATAGCGAAAGTGAACATATTATAACCACACAACAAAAATTAAAATGGGGCATGACAAGTAGTGTACCTTTCATGATCTGGGCACCTCTAATGCAAATTTCACCGGCTTGATGCCGGGGAAGCGAAATACCACTGTCGGGATCGACGATCTTCATCTCCGCATTCCTCACGACAGTGCCGCAGGCGCCGGATTTTATCTCAAAGGGTTCTTTGGCAAACGCCAAGCACATTGATAGAACTGGCCCAGCTTCTGTCATCCCATAACCCTATAATGTTGAATTGATTATAATTTATCATCAGCCACTCAGTATATATGTATATATAAAATAAACTTTTGGTTTATTTAGATAACGCAATAACAATGGATGACCTATACGAGCTTCTCCAGACCGTTAGGTTGGGGGTTGAGTTCTTCTTTCTGTCTAAGTGTGGATTTATGTGCATGTGCTGTAAATATGTATAAATAATAGACTTATTTTAAAAGTCTTCTCTTAAATAAAAATAATAGTTTAATTTATTGTGTTGCTTTTTTATCTAAAAAAATAATGTTTAATATTTTAAATTATATTTTTTAAAAATAATATGTAAAATAATAATTAAATATAATAAATAATTTTAAAATTATAAAATTTTATCATCTAATAATTATTTAATACATTTATTAAATATAATTTAAAATACCTAGGGTTACTAAAAACAATAATGTCATTATCCGATTAGTATTAATGGACAGTTAATCGCTTCGCCAAAATAGCAAATAGCTCGCTGTATATTTTAGAAAAAAGGAAAGGAAAAAAAGTAGTATCTAATCCACTAAGAACTTGGCCAAATCACGCAACAATTAAGACAAATAATTGACTCAAAATTCAAGGCAGCCACTAATTAGAAAAATTAACTAATATTATAATTGCAAGAAGGAGAATAACAATAAGAATAAAATTTTAAAAAAAAATGACAACCAAACCTGTCCTAGTTTGGCCTTTGGGAGCCTAGTTCTAACAGCATCTTCAAGCTCTTTCCCCATCGGTGCAGCGCCGGACATCACCGTCCGAATTGACGACAAGTCGTACTTATCAACGTCGGGGCTCTTTGCTATCGCCAAGACGATCGGCGGTACGAACGGCGCAATCGTCACCTTGTGCTTTTGCACAAGTTCCATCAACGTGATGATCTCAAATTTTTGCATGATCAAGATTGCGGCACCAACTCTTAGAGCGCAGAGCAAGACCGAGTTAAGTGAATAAATATGAAACAAGGGCAAGACACATAAGATTACGTCTTCTTTATGGAAATACAGATTAGGGTTTTCTCCATCGACTTGTTGTGCCACGCTTGTAACGAGCCCTTTGTGTGTCAACATGACACCTTTAGGTAACCCGGTAGTCCCGGATGAATAGGGCAGCGCCACGATGTCATCGGGATTGATTTTCACGGCGGGGATTTCATTTTCGTCAGCTTGAGTCAACTCCGAGAAATGTAAGCAATTCTCAAGCGGTGAGTCAACGGTCATGATTTTGACACCATTTTGCTTGGCAAAATCCTTAACTTTATCGGCATAAAGAGCTTGAGTTAGAATGATTTTGGCCTTTGATGCAGTTGCCTGTTTTTCAATCTCAGCCGGAGTGTAAAATGGATTTGCTGTAGTGCTAATTGCGCCAATATAAGAAGCGCCAAGAAATGCAAGGACAAATTGTGGGCAGTTTTGGAGCAAAAGCATGATCACATCTCCTTGTCGGACGCCTAACTTGCTGAGCCCGGCGGCAACTTTGCGCGAGGTGAGCTCGACGTCAGCGTAGCTGTGAACGTCGCTTGTTAGGCCATTGATGATGCAGGGTCGGTCTGAGAATTGAGAAATGTTCTCAAAGCAATATGTGTGTAAAGGGAGATGATTTGGGATGTAAATATTGGGGAGTTTGGATCGGAAAATGAATTCTTGATGATCTTGTATGTCTTCCATTGCTGTAGCAGAAGAGAAGAGATATCAAAAGGGAGAATGAGAGAGGATCTTTGGGAAGCAAAACAGAAGGTGGGTGTTTGGTTTTTTGTGCTCCCCTGTGTTGGTTTTGGTATTGGTTGAGGTAATATACAAGTAGGTGATGGTAGAAAAAAGTAGTTGATTTTGAAGTTTTAGAATTTGTCAAGGGTAGAACTTGACCAAGAAATTTAACTTCTTTAAATAAGACTCATATTTCAATAGGGGTTTTAAAATAATCCAATCCAACTGCAAGATGACGCATACCTTAATACCTACCTAACTAATTTTCCTTCAACTGGACAGAGTGTTCTTGCCCGTTTTGCTATAATTACGATAAGGATTTGTGTAGATATTATGATTATATAACGTTTTTCTATAGTGAATTTTGTGAGTTGCATAATACAAAAGAATATATTAGGCTCTATTTGACAATGGGGAGTTGGTAGGAGGGCATTTCTTGGTTTAAAAATATATATAGTAAATATGATATATAGATTGTTACGTTACGTGGAGGTCACCCTTGACTGAAAGCCACTCAGGATTATGGATGTAACCTACCAAAGCTGCTCTAGTTTCTTCTCCTCCTCTTTTCAGGGAAAATTGTGTCGGGTGGTCGTTTTGCACTAAACGACAACACACACCTACTACAACTGCTAAATTTTGCTTGACTTTATCATAATCACAATTGCCCCACGAAACAATCAAGTCATTTTAATAGCAGGTGCCCAGCTGACGTCGATTGCCGCCTTTTTTTTAATCGATATTATAATTTTTTTATCCTACATTATATATTAAATAATTATTAAATAGAGATAAATAATTTTAAAATTTATATTATTTTAATATTTAATAATTATTTAATATTTTAATTTAAAATATAAAATATAAAATATTATTTAAAAGGTATTGTATCTTTTTTTCTTTTTTTAAACATTTTAAATTTAGCTCAAATTTGTAAGTAAATATTTTTAACTACAAACTAATAGTCTAATCTTTATAACCAAAATTATGATATATGAATATAATTTCCTTTCTTTATAAAATATAAAATATAATGATGAGTATAACATTTGAAAAAAAAATGCAAAAACCAACTAGTATTCTTAAAATCACTCTCAAAATCAATGTAGTTTTAAAATATTTGTGTTTATTTTATATATGTATGAGCATCACAATGTAATATGATGAAGTCGAAAAAAAATAGGGTGAAGCGAAGAGAGAAAAATTACAAATCTAAAAAACATCTACAATTTTTTAAGTAGTTGCATTGCGGGACTATATTCGTGTGCATGATTGAGGTGCGAATATGCTTGATGAGACATGAGAAATTATTATTTATTTATTGGGGGCATGTCGTGTGCAAGATGGGCGTATCCCGTGCACTAGATGCACTTGTGCAACATGCGACCGATGCAATGGGAATCGCACACCTTTTGCATGCTACGCAAATGGCATGCAATTCCCACGTGCCGCATACATGCAGTGGACACAACATAGCATTGGTCGCTACCATGTTTTTTTTATTTTCAACAATTTTGGCTAGTTTTTCATTTATGTTTAATAGGTTTTCACCCATTTTCAATATAATTTACCTATATTTGGCACATTTTCCTTACAATATAATTATTTTCACACATTAATAAAAAATATCATATTAATGTATTATACTGATTTTGAGAGAGTTTTCACCAAATTTTAACATAATTTACCTATATTTGTCCCATTTTTCTTGCAATATAATTATTTTCACATATTAATTACATTAAACTATCATATTTATGTATTAGACTGATTTTGAAAGTGTTTTTGCAAAAGTTCAATTGATTTTATGTTTTGAGAGAAATTATTAGCCATGACAAAAATTGTTCAATTTTAAATTCTTTGACTATAAAAGATTAGACTATTAGTTCGTAACTAAAAAGATATAACCTAAATATATGGATCATTACCAAAAAATTCCTTTGTCTTTTTCAAATTGTTTCAGTTTTAGCTTATTGAATTTGAATATATTTTAATATATATGTTAGTGTAGGTGATGCTTGCTTTTATTGTAATATTTTCTTTGGTGAAGACCTTATGATACATATATTAGTATATTTCTATATCTAGATAGTCTAAATAGTTAGTCTTAACAGACCATAAGCTTAGTGAAAGCTCGTATAGGTATACAGGTATTCAGTGACGATTGAGTACTGAATAGGCTCAATAAAAACCTTTAATAGACATCTTATAAAGCTGTCAATAGAGAGTCTTCTCAGGTTGAGTAATATTTGTGATCCTTTGAATTGAGCACTACGGTGGACTTGTTAGTGATCCACTATACTTTGGTTACACATGTTAGAGACCTTTCATGGTCTAACCGCTGGGGTGTAACTGTGTATGGTTCGATGCTCATAGAGTTTGATGTATATAGATATAGGATCTATTAGCTCATATGAGTGAGTTATATATCTTGATGCTCTAAGATTGTATTTCAGAAAGTCTTATGGCCATAAGCAATAAACCCGAGAAAGAGTTTTCTGTAAGATAAACAATATCGTAAAAGTGTTTGCGAATATTGTATAAGGAAATACACATCTAGAAATATATTTATGGTTGAGTATATGAAGACTTGATGGTGATGATCTATATCTCTACTCTTTTAGGATATAAGTGATGGATGGATTATATGAATATATATTAATCTCAACTTGTATGGTTCAACACGTTATTCTGTAATTTATGTAGTATGCGTATGGGGCATCATTTACAGTCTTACAGAAGAGTTCTATAAGACAAATGGGTGTCCATCTAAAGAGTCTTATAATATGAAGTATACTTGTTGAGCACTGGGGTAACGTACTAGGTCGAATGATTTGATTTGGGAAGATCTCAAAAAATAAAAATTATTTTAGGGTCTCTCAAGAAGTTGATAAGACTTAAATGTTAGGCTTAAAAAATTGACAAATGGCAAGTGGGGACTTGTCACCTCATCCCCTAAGTTGCTACCACATGTCATGCCATTGTATGATCATACCTTATAATGGCATGACGTGTGGCAAAGCAACATTGCCACCAATTACAATAGTCTAGCATGAAGTGTATCATGCTACAATTTGCCCACTTTAGCCACTATTGGATGTGAATTGTCATGCTTTTTGAAAGTATAAGGTAGATGTTATCTAATGGTATTTGAAAAAGAAAAATGGTTATTTGATATATGCTTCAGCAGTTAAGCGTAAGCGCACGTTATCGTATCAAGTAATATATGATTTTAAGTTTAGATACCATTATGATAGGGACTATATGATCTAATTCTTTCAATTAAGTACTACAACTATAATTATTTAACTTTTATTCAGAAAAACTAAAATCAGAAATTCAATTTATTAACCTCATTCTATTAATTTAAAGTAAACCTAAATAGCAAACAAACAAAGAAATGAATTCATTTATTAATAACAATCTAGGATTTCGACTTATCTTTTAGTATTTCGTTGGATTCATTAACCTCTTAGTTAATTCCTTAATGCAAATTGATTGGCTAGACTCTAATTTCATCACAAGTCTCTGTCGATGCTCAAATGACTATATTACGCATTTTAACAATCACTAATATGTCTATAGTAATCAGAATAGAATGTAATTCATTAAGACCAGGTTTAAATTAAAACAAACATGTCGTCTAGGTATATGTCTATCCTACATAATACTCATAGCTATTACCTATCCTATGCTACATATGAATCCTTTCGTCGAGTTCATCATGGTTCCTCAATCATTCAAAATATTGGTCAGATATAATAAAAGCATTAAACATAAAATAGAATGAATCAATTATATGTATTATGTTCATAAACTAAGAATTAACAAAATCCAATTACATACTAGGTTCAATAGTTTAACCTTAAATCAACAACGTTTAGCTTATCACAAAACCAAGAGTATCAAACCAATCTATTAGTAACAGTAAGAACAAGAGCATAATGATAAGAAAAGAGAAGAAAAACTAATCAAGAAGACGCATTGGGTTGCTTCTCTCTTAATTTTGACTGGAAACTTGATTCTTAAACTTGAATATTGATTTCTTGGCTTTAATCTCTTGATTTTGTGTCATGAATTATTTTCCTAAGGTTTTCCTCTTTAAAAGTCTCTGTTTTGGCTCTTAAAAGAGTGTTATTTTTATATGTATAAGAGACCCTAGGGTCAAAGGCGTTCGAATTCAAGTCAAAATATGACTAAAAAGATGGGGTTTTATATGTCACATAAGTGTCGCAGTGCTGAGATATGGAATGCAATAGGTGTGGGTGGCTAGCTAGACACCATAGTGATGGGGTTGGGTGGCGCATTACCCATGTCTCTACCTTTGGTGCTGCAGTGCTCGGCCCTAGGTTAAGGCGCTCTCGTATTTTGAGCGCAACTTCTTCGTTTCTTGTCTGATTCGCCTCCCATTTATTCCTAAGCGCCAAATTTTTCATCATACACCTATTTATGATTAGAAAAACACAATTAAAGAGATAAAAATTCATAAATTAAAGCAAATATCTCGTTCAGAGTCCTAATCACACTAGTACTTTTACACAATTATCACCATTTTGCATTGTCATACTTTTATTTAGTTTTTGTTTAAGCATGAGGTGGCTTATATGAATGGCAATTGAAAAGGGAATATTGCTACCAATCTCAATTTATTTCGACTAATTCTTAAGCACCTTGCCACTAAGCTTATTTTGTAAGCATGAAGTGGCTAACTTAATGCATTGTCATTTTTAATGAAAATGATTACTCTAATTGATTCAATTGGCTATATGGACGGCAATAAAGGTTATATATAGAGGCTTTGTTCAATTAAAATGTATCAATCTAAGTAAGTGTTACAAATCAGATTTATAGTTAGTTAATTGGCTGAGAGACAAAGGAAGTAAAAGTTGCTTCAACTTCAATTCTTGTCGAGAAAAGAAGATATCATTCTAACTCCAATAATCCCACTAAATTTCTGGACTAGAATTATTCAAGGGTGAGCTCTCTTTATCTCATTAGTGTAATGAGATGTGTGTATTATATTTTGCTGCATATATTTTATATGTCAAATGTGTAAAATTAAAAATTAAAATGCACACATTCACCCTACGCATACACACTAATAAGAAACTACCTATTTTTTCTTATAAACCTATTAGGTCAATTTCTCTTTATAGGTTTATTCCTTCTTTTTTATGTTTATCTTTTTCCTATTTTAGTTTATTAGTGTTAGGTTTATGTTTCTTTTATGTTTACCTTTATCTTATTTTGGTTTATTATAAACTCTATAAATTCAAGAATTCATCAATAAGAATAAAATGTAATAATTTTCATTCTCTTTAAATCTCTACATGGCATCATAACTTCTCTTGGATTAATCTTTTTTTCGACTCCACTAAATTGCTATGCAGTGGCCACGCGAAGTCGTGTGCACGACCAAGTAAGATCTGCTGCACAATAGCCAAAATGAGTTTATAATTAATTCTTTATTTTTTCTTTTAAATTTTAAATAATAGTCAAATTTTTAACATAATATTTAATTCCTCCCTTCGCCAACATCAATGTGTTTCTTAATTCTTGTGAATAGTATCTATAAATAGTGACCATGAACAGTAATTATAAATAGTAATTATTACCTTGATTAGCCATTATTCTGATTATTCCCTCCTAGCTACGATGGACAACCAAATTATTCTTTATAATATGTAAGAGTACAACCAACATTTTATCATCCTTAATACATCAATTCTTTAAAAAAAAAAATACTTTCTCTCTTTACTTTTGTAGGTTACTTCAGTTTTATTATGAAATTAAACTCCTACAAATTATTGCTCTTTCTTTTATTCTCAAACAGATTTTTTATTTTTCTAATTTATTTTAAGGGTCTCTTCTATTCCTAAATGGGTCGTATATTTATCTATTTTATTTTATAAGTTAACTCTCTTATGTTCCCAAATAGGTCTTCTACTTTTCTATTTTATTTTTAAACGTTTTCCCTTTTCATTCCCAAAAGGGTCTTTATTTTCTTTTTTTTTTAAAGGATTTTCTTTCCATTCTCAAAAAGTTTCTTTTCTTTTCTAATACTTCTTTCCTCTCCTCTTCTTTTAGTTTCAAAATCCTTTAACCTCAACAACTTGAGCTAATCTTTGACTTTCTTTCTCATCCTTAATTTCTTCTTTATGTATATATATATATATATATATATATCTTTTTGTGATTGTTCTTTTGCTTTTGATACTATTTTTAATGAAGGAGAATCACTAATAATACAAAATTCTTGGTTATTTTTTTTATAGTTTATGCCACTGGGTCAAATCAATAACTATTGCCTGCTCTTGTCAAACAATAAGTGCTTCACGCTAGGCGCCACCTTCTCCACATCACAGCGTGCTATCATTGCCACCCCAATCACTATAGCACCATTTCTTTGCATAACTATCCGCTCCAACCACCATAGAACTTTCACTAGGTGTCTTCTGCACACTCAATTTCTTATCTTGAAGAATAAAATTTGACTCTCTCCCTAGACTTTCTTCTCTTGATGAACAAGATTGGACTCTTTTCTCGGAGCTTCATTTTGCTGGGTATAATAAAGGAAATCAAAAGATTATGTTTAATTTAAATTTATTTGTTTTAGGAATTATCTTTTTTGCCTTCTCAACTTATTAGGTCTATTTCTCTTTTTAGGTTTACTCTTTTTTTATATATATTTATCTTTTTTCTATTTTAATTTATTCTTATTAGATATAGTTCTCTTTTAAGTTTAGCATTTTCTATTTTGGTTTATTGTAAAGTCTATAAATTCAAACATTCAATAATGAGAATACAACACAATATTTTCCATTCTCTTTAAATCTCTACATAATCTACTTACTTTTCTCATAAATGGGGCAAAATTAGATTGTTAGTTTATTATTTATTAATTGAGAAGATGGATTGTTAATTAATCGTTAAGAAGATGTCTTTGTAGAAGTACAAATAACAATATAACCAATTTTTAAGGGGAAGTATACATAACCCCTTGTGGTTTTGAGCATACTCACTTCCTTTTTTGTGTTTCATGTTATCAAAAAACAAAAACCTATTGTTACAAAGAATCAATTAAATCCTAACTTTTATTATCTTTTTACTAATTTACCATTACATTGTTGATATCATTCTTTTATTAGTTTTTTTAATAAATTATTAATGTATTCTTTAAAAATAGTACTAAAATAATAAAAATAATAAAAACTATAATATATTTATGTTGTGATGGAAGGATGAATATTTTGGTTATTTAATTTTTATTTTTCTTTTATTTTATATTTTAAAGTTTTATTCATTAATTAATTTTTTAAATACATTAATATTTAATACTTTTGAGAAAGAATAAATATATTACGGTTTTATTATTCTATTATTTTATAGTAATTTTGTTTTAAAAAATAAAAAAAACTATAACATATTTATTCTTTCTAATAAGCATTAAATATAAATGTACTAAAAAATATTAAATATTAATAAAAATAGAATATAGAAAAATAAAAGTAAAATAACTAAAATGTTCATCCATCTACCAAAATATAAATATGTTATGGTTTTTATTATTATAATATTTTATTTATATTTTTAGTAATTTTTTAATAATAATAAAAACCTCGATGTATTTATTCTTTCTAATGAGCACTAAATACTAATGTATTTAAAAAATATAAAATATTAATGAAATTCTAAATTATAAAATAAAATAATTAGAATGCTCACCCTTTTGTTTATGTATAATTTTTATTATTTTAGTATTATTTTTTAAAAGATCTATTATTAAATTCTGTTAAAAAAAAAAGAGTTAAAGGATGATGACAATTATAATGTTATCTATATAAAAGCAAATTGGTAAAAAGAAAATAAGAGTTAAGATTTAATAGAATTTTTATAACAACATAAAAGGATAATTGATCAAAGCCCAAATTTTTTCTTAGCCCAAATTATCATAGGAGGATAATGGATGTTCGTTGGGGTATATCAGATATGCCAATTTTTTCTTAGCCACCAAGGGTGTGCTTCTTTTCTTCTGATAATGTAAAACCTAACATTCAAGCTTCAACTAATCTAACAAATAGAAGAGCAAAACGTTAGTCATTAAACTCATTACTTGCTTGTCTAATCATGAATAACTCTACATATAATCTTACCAACATCCATTTTCTTTATTTAATGTGTTTATTTGAAAACCAAAGCAACTGTTTGATGCCCATTATTTTTTTGTACATAAATAAAGAGATTTTTATTGCTAAATCTAGCGAAATACAAATGGATACAAAGCTAAGAGCACAGAACAACAAGCAAAACAATAAAAACAAGAATCAAGTTTCACCATGTGATAACCAATCCCTATTAGTAGTATTGGCGTTTAGATTTCGGTATAGAGCAAATAAGATACCGTAGGGTTACTCGATTTTAACCCTATTAGAAATATTTCTTTTATAGTGCACATGAGAGATATTAGACATAATTTGATAATTTCACACTCGATCGGAGCGCCAGATGACCCTAGAATATTTTTGGAATTTTTCTACATTGGCTTGGAAAAGAAAATCCTAATTTACTACATGAATTTCCATTTAAGGGTGACGTTTGGAACAAGCCTTTGTTGAGAAATATAATCCATATATTAGAGAATGGACCAATTAGAAGAAATCTCATGGATTGCCAAGTTGGAAGTTCTAGTTAGTTCTTTGGACTATTCTAACTAGATAGTTACAAATGAACTAATTACATAATTAGTTTTCAACTAATGAAAAATTAGTAATTTTAAGTAAGTTGAAGGGCAAAATGGTCAATTGAGGGAGCACTATATATATGTTAGAAATGTGTAGAAATTTGAAGAGAGATCAAAACTAACACTTAGAGCAAAAAAGAGAGAAATTCGAGCTTCAAGGGGGGGTGCTGCTACAGTGACTATTCAAGTTTTTTTTCATGATTTTTCATACTTAATCAAGCCAAAATAAGGTTACATACCAATCCCTAAGCTCAATTGAAGCCTCAATTAGGGAAAATTCAAGAAAAAGAGGTAAGAAAAGCATTGTTGTATGAGTTTGATAAGTGTGTTTTCAAGAATGCTTCAATTGACATTCTTATGTGTATTCTTGGCCTAGAGTGAGTTAAATTCTAGTGTGGAGCTTGAAGGAGTCATCAATTTGAAGGAATTGGCAAGGTAAGCATTAGGGTTTTTGGTGATTTTGTGTAGAGATTTCAATTGGTTGTAATTAGGGTTTTAGAATGAAATTGGCATGATTTTGTTGTAATGGGAACAAGAAATTGAGAAAAGGAATGTGTTGGAACCTAAGGTGAAATTCTGCCACTTTAGGGAAGTTAGGGATTGAGTGGTGTTTTGAATGAATTGTTGTGTGTAAATGGTGCATATTGTAAATTGAATGTATATGTTGATGGAAAAATAAAAAATGAAGATAATGGGACATAATTGTCCATTTTGGAAAGGTGTAGGGCAATTATGTCCAACCAAGATTATAAGGCGTTCAATAATTTTCAGGGCGCCAGATGGTGAGATAGATTAGATTAAATGGCTTCGTAAATAAAAATCGGGAAGTAGTTTGCATCCGGGCTTTGTGTGCCGATTAGGGCATTTAGTAGTTAAATGAGATTCTAGCATTCGATTTGGTTCTAAACGTCATTTATGGCACGTAGGTGAAGATAATCGAGAGTGATAACGGGAGCGAAATTGAGCGTGGAGCGGTAGTGAGTGGAAATTTGTCATTTCTTTTACTTTTCGTTTATTATGTTTTCGCATAATGAATATGCATGTTTTATGAGCTTTCGATGCATAACCATGATTTATGATCTTGATATATGTTCATAGACATGCCTTTACATGTTCGAATTGAGAAACAGTTTTAAAATTTCTGCATTCGTTTTTAAGGCCATTGGTACCCTCAGATTATAGTGGTGATGATTGTATTAGACCCAACCGGTATATCCCGTGCACATGGGTAAGTCAGCAACCGGTATTGTCTTGCTATATGCATGTGATGTAGGATTTCGCTGCATAGCCAGTGAGATGTCTTGAGATGTCACTGTGGGTGCTGCTAGTTGAGGTACCCCGTGAGCTACTCACGTGTGTGGTGCTAGTTGAGTCGCTGCATGAGTATAGAGCTTTAGGGTTACCATTGGTACAGTTTAGAAAGAAAATGGCCGAGCGAGGAGTTTACTAGTTTTCGATTTACCGATAGCATTTATGCATTTATATGCACACAGCAGTTATTATGTTATACAGATTCTTAATATAGTTTTCCAAAGATGTAGATAAAACCCGCTCGGCAAGATTTCAATAACATATGATGTTAGAAACTGTTTTACAGTTTTACATCAGTTTTAGAAGCATGATTTCTGCATGAACTTTAGAATTTGCTATCTATACATGATGTTATTTTATTGAAATTTTATTTGCACTCACTGAGCTCCTTTAGCCCACCCGTTTTGTGTTTTATGTTTTCTGAACCCCTTTCCCAGGTGCAGGTCTCGGTACGCAAGCTGCTGATTCTCCTATTGCCGAGTAGTGGGCTGAATCCGAAGATTATTTTTTGTACATGTAAATGTGCTAAATAGCACTCTTTACTTTATGCATAATAGTTTTAGGCATGTATATTTGTATATATGTTTTGAAGCAAAAGGAAGAGATTTTAATTTTATGATGATCGTTTTTACTTTTTATGATCATGCCTATTTTGTGATTCAAATGAAAAATTGAATTGTGTTGAACTTGATTTGGAAAGGACCGGAGGTTCGAATTGATAGTATTGAGATGTATTGGAAATAGAAGTGAAATTTCTTTGCACATTTGATATGGATTTTTCGAAAAACAGGGGAAACTCTATCCGTTTTTTTTTTAAATTAAGATTGTCATTTTTATGTATATTACAAGATCGTCTCGGTAGTAGCAAGAATTAAAAAGGGGTTCGCCTCACGGAATTTCTCAATTTACCCAGTTAGGTCGGGGTGCCCGGTAGGGCTGTTGGGATATATTGTAGAGGGTCTCAGGTCGGGTCCTGTCACACCACCTGGTTACAATATTTTTTAATGATTGTCCATTTAAAACTCTTAGACATTTAATCCATACAGTATCTTTAATGCATCGAAAGACATCAATAACATTAGGAGATTTATGTTAGAACACCACCTGGTTTTCGCTTATGCCACGTGCAATAGATGTAGGCACAAAAAGTAATCCTTCGGATCTTGCTAAGTAAATACTTACTTCCATTTTTTCTACAAAAATAAGATACTTCTCTCTACCAAGTGACAGTGCGTCTCTAGATTTGATAAGCCACTAGGACGTTTTGCCAGACATTACCAGTAAATGTGCAATCAAAAAATAAATATTGTACCGTTTTAATGCCACTTCCACATAATGGGCACTTTGGATTAAGAACAAGACTCCATTTTGCCAATTTACTTTTAGCAGATAATCCACCCTTTAAGACTCGCCACATGATAAAACTATGTTTGCGGATATGTTGAGGACCCTATAGTAGTTTATACTACCTGACCTTAGTACCTATATTTGATAAGTTTTCTCTACATTAGCAATAGAGAATTGTCTATTCGAGCAACCAGTCCAAATTATCTTGTCTTTATTAGAAACAATGGAGAAGTTGGAGCGAATAAATTTCCAAGCAGTGTGCACATCCATTGGATTCGGTAGATTCCAAACCCATTACGCCAGAGGTCTCTAACTTTAGTATAACGTGAAATATCAGAGTCCCCAATATTTATATGAGAAAATTAGTCTAATATTGATACACCCTATAGCCGCGGATTATACCAAAAGAAAAAAATTAGAGCCATTTTCCAATTCATAATCAATTAGCTTTTTTGCTTAGCTTCTTCATTGCAGAAGGTTCCGTCATACCCAACTACAATCTATTGGTTTCGTGATACCCCAAAAATTAAGTCTTCTAAGTATATTATCAATCACCCATCGAGTCTATAAGGGGGATTTAACTGCCAAAAGTTTCCAGATATGTTTAATCATTGCTACTTGATTCCAAATATGTATGGATTTTATGCTTAATCCCCATTCACTTTTGTGCTTGCAAACTTGAGACCATGAAACTAAGCCTTTTCTTTCTTCTGAGAGTCATGACCATGCCGTAAGAACTTCCTATATATACCTTTCACTTCCTTAATAACTATCATTGGGAGGACAAAAATAGAGCACTAATAAATATGCATACGCATTAAGAAAAAATTAAGCAGTTGAAGACGCCCTACATAGGATGGTCTCTTAACTGCCCAATTAAAAATTCTTGTTGTCATCTTACTAATCAAATCTTGACAATGTTCTTTCTTGAGTCTCCTAGAGATTAGAGAGACACTAAGATATTTGACCAATAGTACTCTGTGCTGAAATTGGGTCAGATGTACAGTAGTCTCCTTAGTGTGATTAGGAATATGTCCAAAGAATATAGAGCTCTTGCTCACATTTAAATGCAAGCCAGAGTCTTATAAAATTCTTTTAAGATGTTGAATTAGCTAGCTGAACTTGTATCGCCATAAGAGAAAAGGAACAAATCATTATCAAAGATCAAATGGTTTAGCTTTAATCTTTTGCATCCTTTATGAATGGTAAAATTTGTATCAAAAATACTATTTAGACTTATACTGAGGTACTCCACAGTAAGGAAAAATAACAAAAGAGACATTGGATCTCCTTGTTTCAATCTTTTCTTTCTTGAAAAAAAAAACCCTTCAAGCTACCATTCACCATTATTGAAAACATACTTGTTCTAACACATCACATGATTAGCCGAATGAAGGAATAAGAAAAATTAAGACCAATTAGTACTTCTTCTAAGAAATCCTAATAAATTGAATCATAGGCCTTTCACATATCAATTTTGAGAGTACAACTAGGAACCTCATTTTTCCTATCATACCTCTTTACTAGTTCATGAGTCAAGAGAGCATTATCAGCTATTTTTCTATGGGGGATAAAAGCTTATTGACTTAAGCAAACCAGATAACCAATAACCTTCCTTAGTCTGAAAAATATAATTTTGGCAATATATTTGTACAGGACAGTGTAACATGCTATTGGTCTATAGTCACCTAAGCCATTAAGGTTAGGCACCTTACGAACTATTGTGATAGCAGTGGAATTAATAGAATAGTAGATCTGACCTGTTGTGAAAAAATGTTGTACAGTTTCAATGATTTCTTTTCCAATGACATTCCAACATTTTAAAAAAAAAGGCTATTGTATCCATCAAGTCCAGGAGCTTTGTTCCCATTGATGCTGAACACATTCGTCGATGATCTATCATGAGCGGTGGTAAGAATGAGAACAGCAACGCCACCATCAACTAGGTCGTTAGTTACTACCAGAGCTAGAAGAACCAAGATAGAGGGAGTCAAGTCTCCTGTAGTAGCCAGAACAACAACCACCACATTAAAAACCTAGGGACTTGGCATAAACAAAGTTGGAACAGCAGCTATGTCTCCAGCAGTAGTTGAAACAACAGACACCGCATCGAAAACCTGAGCACTTGCCATAGACAAAGTCGAAACAGTAGCCAAAATAGCAGCCGCCGCTTTACCTAAAACCACAAAAAAAGTGGACATAATCAATAATCAAAGCCATGCGGGAGACGTGCCTAGTTTTTTCTTCCCCATAGAATTCAGCCTACATTAGCCAGAGCTAACTTGCACCGAGAGAAAAAAACATGGTACTGTAACCTCACGCATGGAAAGTGATACTTATTTTCGATAAAGGATGATAATATTAAATTCTAATAATATGATCCAAAAATGTATGCGGTTTTAGGAAGCATGTGCATGTGTTACATATGTTATCATATTTATATTGGTTGAAAAATCTTCCAAAGTAAGAAGGAAACACATTTTCAAATTTATTGTAAGCAACGCGAAGCACATGATGTCCCTTTAGGCAGAAGCTTAGTAAGGATCTTGATAAGAAAGTTAGGCTTGAAATTTCCTTTAGTAAATTATAATAATTTGTACGTGGCTTCATTCTTTTTTACTCACAGCTCGAGTTCTCGAATTGAGTGTTAGGTCTTGCATAAATTAAACCTTCTCGAGATTGCTATCTCAGCTAATTATTACTTTATTAGAATTAGTTACTAGTTAATTATAATAATTAATTAAAAAAATGATAATTCACAATTTCATTGAAAGGCAAAGTGATAAATATTCCCTTAATTACGCCTAGATCCTAGACATAGTATTGGTATAAGGAGTGGAATGAATGAAGGATAGTTATTAACCAGTCTCATTGTTTCTCCTACTTTTTTTTAATTTACATTTTTTTAATAAAGGAACAACATATATTAGTCACGTTTATCAGAAAAAAGATTATTAAACACCTATTCACAGACCTGGTAAAAGATAATGTTCCATGTTGGAAAAGAGAAAAAAAAATTCATTGAAAAAATACAAATATATTTACTATTCTATTCCGATAATTTTAGATATCAAAGTTTATGACAATTTTAAATTAAAAGTGAGAGTAATCATTTGGCTACTAAAATTATAATTATACTCTTAATTATTATATAAAATAATTATACTTGTTGATTACTATTGAGCCCATATTTAGTCTAGACCCAACTGGTGGTTCAGCCTAATTAGAAAAAAGTCCAATAGCTTAAAACAAATTAAGACACATCAGCTTAAACAGCTTAGGAACTGATAGGCCCAAAATAATTGTCAAACCCAGGAAAAGGGGGTTCGTAGGTTCTAAAACTATCGAAACGCCCCTGTGAATGAGATGGGGTCCAGCCCAAAGGAAAATAGGCTCTAACCCAAGCACACAACACAGTTCAACTTGAACTCGAGTTTCCTTTCGTTTCTTAATAGAAAACAGTTGAGGAACTTGAGTCAGGTTTGTATACTTCTTTTCTTATTTGATTAATCTTGATGCATATTTATTATCTAAACAAAATAAAATTATATTCATATTATACTTTCATTTTACAATGAGATTAACATGAAACATAGAATTAAACTGAATTTATGAGAGGAACCTTCTAAACACCTGAAGAGAGTCATAATGAGACTACATTTATGATAATCTCATTCAGTCCTGATCAAACACTACATTCTCGCATTATAAAAGGCATACATAACTTGATTACATTCATTCATTCGGAGATTAATAATTTGTTACATATACATTGAGATAGAAAGCTTTTATTAGCAAAGAACCCAAAATCATTATTGAGATCTTTGTGTGATCTCTGAGAACATCAAACAGAATACCCTTACTAAATTAATCACTCCCAGACACAGGATAATTATCTTTATTATTTACTGACTTGAGTGTTGAAGTGTTTTCTTTTGCAAGAAGACGACCTTGTCTCAGAGAAAGGTTCTATAAACTATTTGAAGAAGGAATTAGGACTAAGTTCAGGATTTAACGAAGATCCAAAGGCATAAAGGTAATTTCTAAAGTTTTCGAATCCATGAACTTCAATGGCGCGGTTTACGAAAAAAAATTAGTTTAAAAGCTTTTTTCTCACCCAACTTTTGAATTACCATAGAAGAAGCCATCATGAATCCATAGAAAAGTAGCCTAGCCAGTTCTGAAAATCCAGTAGAGGGATCCTTGACTCAGGAAATTGCCTTCTTAGGCAACGAGTTGACTCCTAGAGTATTAGCACTCTTCTCCAAACTATTGGAGAAAGCAAAAAGATATCGAAATGAGAACATGGAGCTCCGTGACAAGATAATGATGCTTCAAGGAGAAGGCAACAAAGGACACCAAGAGGAAGACTTAGTTCAACTCCTAGCTAATTTGAACACCCCTTTTACCATAACTCTAATATTAAAGAGAATGACTAATAGAACAAGATTGAGTGCAGCTGCTAATCCAGAGCAAAGTGCCGAGCTTACCACCTTGAAAGAAAAGGAAGACATAACAACGTCCATCCTCAAAGAAGTGGAGTTAATGTGTGCAAAAAGGAATTAGACAGAGCAGACTGATGATGTATCAATAATGGCAAAAATAGTGAACCAATATCATTTCACCGACATCATCAAACTAGCTCCAAAGTTGGAGAAGTTTAATACCCCTATATTTTGCCTATTCAATGGGACAACTGACTTAAAAGAGCATATCTTCCACTATAATTCCAGGATGGTGATGCACGCCTACAACGGAGCTCTGACATGCATGGTATTTTCCTTGAGTTTGAGTTGAGCAACATAATTCTGTTTTTGCAACCTTCTGTCAAATTCAATCTCCTCCCCCAATAAACTAATAGAACATATCATCTAGCAATACTTATGGAACTAGAACAACATGAAGACAACTTTAAACGTGTTCTTGATGAGGCAAGAACATACAAAATCAATCAGAAGCGTCCTTTAGTGCTTCTATAGAGAGCTGAGTACGATAGGAAGTTATGATCCAGAAATAGCAGGTCATACTTACAAAAAGGCAATGAAGCCATTCACTCTCTACCACAAATACCTGATCCGAAAGAACTTTACTTTCTTTGAGCTGATCAACCAAAAATCAATGCAGTGGATTAGGGAAGAAGAGATAGAAATAACTCAAAAGAGACTTCAATGATCACTTTGCAAAGAATTGAGAACGCACTCTCAAAATAGAAACAAAACTCACGTTTGTAATAGGGGAAGCATTATGGAGGTTCACAAGGGAGCAAAGGCTCTGATAATAGGCCGAGGTGACCATTAGAATCCCTTATCCCTCGTAAATACTCTTGCAGAGCAAATATAGGCAAATTTAAAGGATACAAAAATCTTCTGGACACTAGTGCCAATAGCCAGCTTAATAAAAAAAATGGATCAAACCAAGCACTACCCATTCTACAAAGAAGTTAGCCAGACCATATAAGATTGCAGGGTACTGAGGTTTCAAATGCACCAACTTATGAGCAAGGGAAGACTACATGAATATAAGTAAGTGCAAAAGCAACACCACCATCGGCAGAAGTCTCAGCCAAACAGAAAGAGGATGGTGATACACCAGTTCTCCATACCATTTGTAGGTCCACTGTAAACAGAAATAGAACGCGGAGAGCTGTGCAACCAATAGATGAATTAATAGATGAAACATCCCTCCTCGTACTTAAAGGTCCATAGTCGGGGGAACTAATAGAAGCAGCAGTTTCCAAAACTTTAATTGGCTAGTTTTGTGGCCAAGTTGTGCATGGAAGACTACTAGAGAGAGTAGACATAATAAGAGAATAGAAGCCTTAGTTTAGGAAGGCAATAAAGATTAGATGGTGAGAAGTCACCAAAATCTCTTCTACATGGAACAATAACTATAGACTATGGGAGATTAGGTTCTCCTGAGAAGACTTAATAAAACTATTCATACCTCACATGGATCCATTGGTAATCATCCTAAACATCAACGGGTAAATAGTCAAGAGAGCCCTTATAGATGGTGGAAGCAGTGTAGATGTTCTCTACTGAGAGCCTTTTCAAGGACTTAGGCTGAACACTTGGGATTTGAAACAATGCAGCACCAAACTGATAGCCTTTGGAGTCGCAAAAGTCCAAGTAAAAAGAGTAATAAGGCTACTAGTGATAGTGGTAGACAAAAGTCTAGAAGTAGTTTGTTGGTAATACAAGCACCTACCGTCTACAATGCCATAGTTAGACAGTTTTGGATTCATTATATAGAAACAGTTCCATCAACTATGTACCAAGTTGTCCAGTGCATCTCAACTACCAAAAATGGAACCATGGACATCAAGGGGAGAACAGTTACAAGCTAGGCAATGCTATACGAACTCTCTCAAGGCTGTGATGACTAGCACAGAGTAGACAAATCCTAGAGCGCTTCCCTCTAAAAAAGGAATTGATTTGAAATAGCAATTAAATTATCAAATGCCTAAAGGGGTTCTACTCGAAAGAGAGTGTATGCTTCCCAGCACAGAAAAAAATAAAAGAAGTGATATTTGACCCCTCAACCCTCAATCAAAAGTTCCTCATTGGAAATCACTAACAGAAAAAAAAATAAAAGAAGTGATATTTGATCGGCATCGTTCCGAAAGTCATGTGCCATAGATTGAACATCCAGAAAGATTATAAACTGATTAGACAAAGACAGAGGCACTTTGTGCCAGAAAGAAATCAAATAATCAATGATGAAGTGGATCGACTACTAGACATTGGGTTTATCAGAGAAGTAAAATATCCAAAATAGATGTCTAACGTATTAGTAGTTGAAAAAATGAATGGGAAGTGGAAAGTCTGCATCGATTACACGAATTTGAATAAGGCCACACTGAAAGACTCATTCTCACTACCCAAGATAGATCAGATGGTTGATGCCACCATTGGATACTAGCGGTTGTCATTTTTAGATACTTACAGTAGCTATAACCAGATCAGAATGCCCAAAGAAGATGAAGAAAAGACCAGTTTCATCATAGAGTAAAGAACCTTCTGCTACAGAGTGATGCCCTTTGGATTGAAGAAAGCAGGTGCCGCTTTCCAAAGACTCGTACATAAAGTCTTTGGGAACCCCATAGGGCATATTGTAGAAGCATATATCGACGATACCATAGTAAAGAGCAAAAGAGCAGAATATCACCTTACGGATCTCCAAGAAGTCTTTGAAGTGCTACAATAATACGAAGTAAGACTGAATCCCACTAAGTGCATATTTGGAATTTCCTCAGGAAACTCCATGGGCTACATAGTCAGTAAAAGAGAAATCGAAGTAGATCCATCTCAGGTTCAAGCTCTACAGAACTTAGTAGTTCCCATAACCCCTAGAGAGATACAGATACTGACCAGAAGACTTGCAGCCCTTAATTGGTTTATCTCTCGAACGTCAGAAAAATACAAATCATTTTTCCAAGCACTGAAGGAAAATAAGAAAGATAATTGGGGCTGAGTGCTATAGATAGTCTAACGAGAGGAATGGAAGTGATTGACACGGGAGCTCCTTTAAGTGTTCCAGTCGGTGGAGCGACTCTAGGACGAATTTTCAATGTGCTTGGGGAGCCTGTTGATAATTTAGGTCCTGTAGATACTCGCGCAACATCTCCTATTCATAAACCAGTGCCTGCCTTTATACAATTAGATACTAAATTATCTATTTTTGAAACCGGAATTAAAGTAGTAGATCTTTTAGCTCTTTATTGTCGGGGAGGAAAAATTGGACTATTCGGGGGAGCTGGGGTGGGTAAAACAGTACCTAGACGGAGGCCTTGTAAAAATTAAAAGACTACTTGAAAAGTCCTCTAGTACTATCACACTTCTTCTTAGGAAAACACTGTACCTCTACCTTATAGTCTTAACCAAAATCGTTACTGCGGCACTGGTGAAGGAAGGGGGAAGCAGCAGAAATCAATTTTTTACATGAGTAAAGCCCTCATTGATCCAGAGACTAGATACTCATCGACTAAAAAACTTGTTCTGGCTTTGACATACGTAAAAGATAAGTTATGACACTATTTTGAGGCCCATCTGATAATGGTGTACACTTTGTACCCAATTAAGCAGATACTCTTGAGACCTATATAGTAGGAAGGGTAACCAAGATGGCCATGGGATTAATACACATAGACATTAGCTTTTAACCCCAAATAGCTATCAAGAGGCAGACACTAGCTGACTTTCTTTTGGAATGCAAACCCGAGGCTATAGACAACTCCTTACTTCTAGACCTTGAAGAGGCTTCCTTATCTTGGATGATGCATACCGATGTAGCCATATCTATCAAAAACCTAGTTATAAAGATGGATTCCATGTTTGTCACCTCTTAATGGAATTACGAATATGCAACCAATGAAGAAAGAATGTGGAACCTATTAAGCGTGGCAAAATACTAGCCACCAAATTCAAAAGTGTGACATCACAACAGGTTCATCGGAGAGGAAAATGTAGAAGCAGACAAACTAGCCAAAGAAGCTTCTTTTGCAGATACCTAAACCAAATAGTTCTTTTAGAAGAAAAGGATAGAACCACTAGTGACGAAGTAAGTATTCCAAAAAAGACATTCTAGATTACAGCTACAACAACATGGATGACCCCATACATAGATTTCCTCATGGAAGGAAAGTTTCTTGAGATTAGAAAGAAGCCAGAAGCCTTCGTGCAAGAGCCAGATGATTCACTATGATAGACGAAAACCTTTACAAAAGATCTTTCTTGGGTGTGTATATGGGATGTGTACCGATAAATGCAGGGCATCAAATCATGGAAAAAGTTCATGAAGGATCATGCAAGTGATAAGAGTTAATTAGGTCTAATATTTTCTTCTTCTAAACTTAATATTTATTCATTTAAATTTAGAATATTTGGTTTGTTTTATATGCTTTATTGTTATTTTATAGGTTTGGAATTAATGGAGCAAATGGGGATAAAAATTCAAAGAAAATAAGGCAAAAACATCAAATTGCTACAATACTATACTATAGTAGATTTACTAAAGTAAATAGCTACAGTAATTTGCTATAGTGCCCTTGTCGCAGCACCCAAAATCTAGCGCTACGGCTCGCGTGAACAGTAATCCTAATCTGATTTGTATTTGATGTTTTACCCTAATTTGAAGACATAAACTTATAAATAGAAGGCCAAAAGCCCTAATTCAAGACTTTAGAGGCAAAAACTAAGAGAAAGAATTTACAACATAAAATCAAAGATTAAAGCCAATAAATTAATATTTAAGCTTCAAGACAAGATTAAGGGAGAAGCAACCCAAGACGTCTTCTTGATTAGTTTTTCTTCTATTTTCTTATTACTATGTTCTTGTTCTTACTGTTATTCATAGATTGATTTGATTCTCTTAGTTTTGTGATGAGCTAAACTTGTTATTCTAGGTTTAGACTCTATGAACCTAGTACGTAATTGAATTTTGTTAATTCTTAGTTTATGAACTTAATATATATAATTGATTCATTCTATCTTTATCTTAATGCTTTCATTATATCTAACCAATATTTTAAATGATTGAGAAATTGTGATGAACTTGACAAAAGAATTCATGTGTTTAATCTAGGATAGTTTAATGCATAATCATAGAGTAACAACTATGAATTCTATGTAGGATAGATACATACCTAGATGGCATGTATGGCATAATTTAGACTTGATCTTAATGAATCATATTCTAATTTAACTGCCATAGACATATAGGTGATTAGTAGAATGCGTAATATAATCATTTGAGCGTCGATAGAGGCTTGTGATAAGATTAGTGTCTAAGTCAACAATTTATATTAAGGGATTGACTAAGTGGTTAATAAATCTAATGAAATACTAGGGGATGAGTCTATACCATAGATTATTATCTTTTAGTAAATTTATCTATTGTTTGTTACTATTTAGGTTAATTTAATTGATAGAATTAAGTTAGTTAAATAAATTTCAGATTTTAGTTTTCTGAATAAAAGTTAAATAATTACAATTTTAGTACTTGATGGAAAGAATTAGATCGCATAGTCCCTTTGGGATCGATATATAGACTTAAATCTTATATTAATTTGATATGATAGTGTACGCTTGAACTTAGCTAATATAGCATCAATCAGCGGGAATCATTTCAATGTAGGTTTTCCTAGCCCATAAGGTTATATGGCAAAGTTATTTCTGGCCTTCCATCATGAGAGACGCGTAGGAAGGAAGCATTTCGTGTTCTAGCTACTTATTATTTTAGTAAGTGAGTAGAAGCGGAAGCTTTTAGCAACTTTACTGGAATTGAAATGAGAAACTTCATATAGAAAAACATCATCAGTAGGTTCGGAATGCCACAGTTGATTGTGTCAGACAATAGAAAGCAGTTTGTGAGCGATATTGTCACAGTTTTCTACGAAAAATATAAGATACAGCAACGGTTCTATTCTCATAGTTACCCATAAGGGAAATGGCCAAGCCGAAATATCAAATCACATTATCTTAATGATGCTGAGAAAGAGACTTGAACGAAAAAAGAGTAAATGACTTGAGGAACTTCTAGGAGTATGGGACAAAAGCTGTGTTACTTGTGGAAGCTTTCATCCTAATGTTATGAATGAGAACCGTATAGCTAGAGCTTAATGAAGAAGCTATAGCTGATGAAGCTTAAGAAACCACTGCGATATACGCAGCAGTTTACAATACTAGATGAAGTGGCACTATAAACAAAAGACGAGAAGATGAGAAATTAATGAAGGTGACCTCGTCTTGAGAGAGGCACTGGACACTACCAAAGAACACAATGCCAAAAAAATGGCTAAAACTTGGAAATGATCTTATAGAGTCATAAGGAAGCTAAACAAATGAGCCTTCTTACTATATAATATGATAGGGAACCCGATTTCGATCCCTTAGAACATATCAAAATTAAAGAAGTTCTATGTATGACCTCATTCTATGTTCTTATTTCTTTCATACTTTTGAATAGATTTTGATTAAATATCATAACTGTTATGTCGTTGTGGGGAGATGACTAAAAAAAATCCTCATAGACCTATAAGATAGTAATATGGTGCCGTTACTGAAAAGAAGATGGCCAAAAGTAATCCTTTACCATTCTGAGGAAATGGTGTACTTGAAAATCCCCTCAGCGCTGATGTAGAGACCTATAGCCTCTCTACACGATTTGGTGCCATTATTGAGAAAGAGACAGCCAAAAGCAATCTTTCATCATTCCGAGAAGACGGTGTACTTGATATCCCCTCCAACATCGATGTAGAGCTCTATCGACCCTCTACATGGTCTAGTGTTGTTACAGAGGAAGAGACAACCAAAAGAAATCCTCTAACCATTTTGGAAAATGGTATAAGCAAAAGGATTCCCCAAGTGCATTGTAGAGACCTATTGACCCTTTATGCGGCTTGCAGACTGAGACTTTGCCGTTACAAAAAAGGAGACAGCCAATAGCAATCCTCCAACTATTTTTGAAAAATGGTATAAGCAAAGAGATCCCCCTAGGTGTATAGTAGAGGCCTATTTCCTCTCTACGAGGCTTGGAACCTAAGACTTTACCGTTATAGAGGAGAAAACAGCCAAAAGTAATCCTTCAACTGCTTTAAGGAAGCAGTATAAGTAAAGAAAATCCCCCCTCAGGCGTATGGTAGAGACTTATCACCCCTTTACATGCTCTGGAACCTGAGATTTTGCCATTACAGAGGAGGAGACGACCAAAAGCAATCCTTCAACCTCTTTGAGGAAGTGGTATAAGTAAAGAGATCCCCTTATGCATGTGGTAGAGACCTATCGCCCTTTTACATGGCCTAGAACCTGAGACTTTACCATTACAGAGGAGGAGACAACCAAAATTAATCCTCCAACCACTTTGGAGAAGTGGTATAAGCAAAGAAATCCCCCTAGGCGCATGATAGAGACCTATCGCTCCTCTATTTAACCTGGAACCTGAGACATTGCCGTTACAAAGGAGGATACGACCAAAAGCATTCCTCTTAAAACCTGAGTCACAAAGCAAAAGCCTTCCTAAGCAAACAAGCTTAGACAGGACCTTGTACTAAGTATATTGCCATAAAAGATAGTTAAGGGAACCTTTACTTCTTTACAAAAAATAGGAAATCCTTGGAAAAAAGAACACTATCTTAGAAGGAAAGGGAAAACTCAAGGAAACAACCATTGAAGGTCCTTAACCCACTTGTGGTAATTGGAATCAATACTTAGAGAAAAGTAAAAGAAGAAAGATATGACACGAGATAGAAGCCTATAAAAAGACAAAGTATACATCAAAAGCTGCTAGCATTACCAAAAGAGTTCTTACACATATACAGAAAAAAGGTTTCTATTACATTATCAAAACAAGAGAAAAGAATAAGATAATCTTAAGCTAAATAAGAGGCTAGAGGAAGCTCCATGGTGTCCAGATCCTGGTCCTCGACCTTCTAATCTACTGAATTATAGATTTTTTACCTATGATCATCATCAAATTCCTAGCAAAACAACCCTTGTAGAAGTCACAGGAGGCATCTACATCTTTAGAAAGGATCCCATAAGACACAGAATCCTTATTAGAGTGGAAACCCCTTATAAATCCATATGTAGTGGCCACCATTACTCCCAATCAAACACATGTTTGGCCACTACTAACTCCCGCTGCCATAATGCCTTTGTAGCTTTCTTTTCTGATTTTAGGAAGGTATTGTCAATTTAAAGGCCCGTCACCGAGGCTTAAAGCTCTTCAACAACCTTCCTTAACTGCACAGAATAGCCCTCAGTTAGCTTCAATAGAGCTTCGTTGGAAATCCAATAAGTAGTTGCCTTTTACAACTCACGATGCCTCTGTATCAGTTATGTATTCAGGGAATTGATTTGCTCCTCGAATTGACCATTCTTCTTCTCTGCAAACGCTTTTAGCTAGCAAAGTGTTTCAGTTAGACTTCCAAAATATTCCTTCTTTAAATGAAGTTCTCTACCTCTCATTCTAAGAAGGAAATCCTCTTCGAGCTCTTCCCTAACGTAGCATGGAGATAAAGGAAATCTTCCTTTAAACCTGCAATTGCCTTTGGCGCTTCCTCTAACTCCTTAGACATTTATTCCAGCTCTATCTACGCCTGAAACCTCTCATCAGCTTATCAATATCCACTCTTAAATTCTTGTTCTCTCTTTCAAACCTAGCTAGGTCTATACGAAGGATAAGGTTCCTCCTTAAGTAGAAGATCTTTTCAACGTTTTTCTCATCTAACAACTCTTGGATGAGGATTCTAGCCTGTTTACGCTCAAAATATAACGCGGCTATCGCAGTATAGATTAAGGTGTCGATCCCATGAGGAAGCTCTTGGCAAAATAGGTTGGTGAAGTAAAATATTAAAGAGGTAGCAAATGATAAAATTAATTGATAAGATGAAATTGTCTATGAATTGAAGAAAATATCTTATGATAATTTAAGTAAGGCTTTGAGAATCACAATTATGGTTTATAAATCTACTCTACACTTTGATTCAATGCTTATAACTTAATTGAAAGTTTCACATCCCAAACAATCAATTAGAAGATATGTAAAATATAATACATTTGATAGCACATGTATTTGATGTAATTAAACTCTTTGCAAGCATTAACACACATCATGTTCATTTATACAAGTTATCTAAGATCGACAATATATCACTTTGATAATATTGCAATAAAGATCAACTTGAATATCAAACATTTATTGCCCTTATATGTTATCCAAGATCGACAATATATCAATTTGACAATACTGCAGTAAAAGATTAACATATAAAACAATGAAACCAGTAACAATTATAGTTCACCAAGAATCACATAAGAAAAGCATGACTGAACTTATATGAGACATGAGAATTATAATCTCTGTATTATAGAAAATAGAATAGATAAGAGTTTAATCAAAACCAAACTTACAAACATTTGTAGCTTTTTGCAACAAATCAAAGCATAGAAGTAGATTTATTACACATAAAAGTTTATCTCTTAGCCTTGCCAAGAACTCTAGCCTAAATTATATTACATGTTATTGAGAAGAAAAGAAGAGAGAATTATCTAATGTTAAAAATGTCCTAAGAGTCTCCTTATATAGGCAATGAATGGACATATGTCATGGATGACATCAATCTTCAATAATTTTAAGCTAATAACTTGTTTATCCACTTGTAGCATGTTGTTGATAATGTAAATGACTGATTTAGCTTCTATAGCCGACATGAAAGTTGTAGAATTTTGTCTCTTCTTTCCATAGGAACCAATTTCATGCAAATTGGATGAGTATCCAATGAGATATGAGCAAAAGTCCAAAGATACATCAGATTTCGGCCAACAACCATTTTACCCACTTGCAATGCGATTTGGTCCATGATAACGGCTGATTTGAACTTTACCATCAACATACGAGTTGTTCATAGTTAAGTTATCATTTCACAACTTCAAGAATTATTCCAATTGAGTACGTATTTGGTGAGATACGGTCCAAATACCTGAGTTGGGTCAAGTTGGGCAGAAGTTATAGCCCAATTCTATTGTATCTCAATTTTTGGCCCATAACATGTTGGATTTGGCTTTTCCACTATTCTTCAAATTTGTGTAAGATTAAGTCATGTTGCACCAGATTCAAGAATTTCTTCATTTTGATTTCTATATTGAGAGTTATGTCTATTTTACCTAAACCTGTCCAAATAACATTCATTAATCACAATTTAAGGAGAACACTTTATTTCAAGCTACAAATACAGAAAATACTAAAATTAGTGATATTAAATGGTGACTGAATCTCTTAACAAATATGCATTTTCATGTGTTCATCACAGCCCCCAACCAGCTTATTGCTAGTCTCTAGCAATTCAAGCGTAAATAGAATATGCAAAACTACCTAAGCATTTCAAACAAAACGTCAGTTCGAGATCACTGTTGCTATCATGATTTTTTCAATTACAACTTCCAAATTTTTTGTGTGTGAACTAAGCCATAACCATCTAACCACAAACCACAATAGATATAACCTTGAGAAGTTTTTCAAGTAAAAGCCTCAACTCCATATCCTCATAGGTGTATGACTGTTTAAAAGGTTAGGACTTCTCTTATGGAGTTGAAAAATAGTTAAGCACTCAAGAAAAAGTCAATTTTAAGGACAGACATATAAACTAACATTGATCCAAAGATAGGAAAATTATTTGTTTAAAAATTAATTATTCCTATCGTACACCAGCTTTAGAACTTTAATTGGTTTGTGAGAATAATACAATTATAACTTGGTGAGAAAACTGTTTTACATAATATTTGTCTTCTAAAATTGAATGAAGACTTTATTAAACTGAATTTTTTTTTTTTTTGTTGGTATTTTTGCTCTTTTTGTTTTTGGTATTTTACTTTCTTTTTTGATTGATTTTTTTTATATATTTTTGAAAAATACCAGGAAGCATTACAAAGGTTTCTCACCAAATTATATTATACGCAAAAGCAACCAACTTATTCTGTAATTTAAATAATATTAATCTAAACAAAAATTAACCAATTCAAAGGATCAATGAAGGTTCATAAGCTGTTTTCTCAACCTTTCCACTTACTCACAAAAGATATGTGAGATTAGAAAAAAAATATATACTTAAACATGGGAATTCTCCTGGCTATATAAATTGAATCATCCATCTTACCACAAGGCTTAACATTGTACTCAAAAATATTTTGGAAGTCATTCTTTAGTAACCTAAATAGAAACAGTGACTTAACCTAAACAATTTTGAAATCATACCTATGCAGAAAAGCAAACTCTTTTATACAAGAATTACCAAGACTACAAGTAATAAACAACAATACATAAAACATAAAACAAAACAACAAAAAGTTAGTTAAAATGCATTTCAAAAGTTAGAACTAAAACTCCTTACTCTATCATTCTAACTTGACCTAAAATGCGTCTCAAGAGTTCAAGACTGAACTCTTTACTCTGCCATTTTAATCTAATATCGGACCACAAAATTTTTTTTTTTAATAAAGTACGACTTGTGTCTACTATCCTCCCCCCAAACCAGATGAAACATTGTCCTCAATGTTTAAATAGAAAGAGATAAAGTATAGAAGACATTACCTGAAACGCCAATTATTTGAAAGAAACAAACCTGAGAGACACTTAAACAAATATAAACTAAAATGATGACATTGATAAATAAATAAAACAAAAAAAAAAATTTACAAACGAAGTGTCAGATCCAATTTTTGCTTGTTAAAGCTCACTGACCAATCGATCCGAGTTATTGCTAGGTCAGGTTCGTAGGTCTGCCTGTTCATCCGCCTCAGTAGCAGAAACCAGGATCTGTCGTGCCGAATGTGAAATAAAATTCTGTTCCACAGCTTGATCAAGAAAACAAAGTAAGCAATCAAAATAGTTATTAACATCCAACAAACCTATGGGTTTTCGGTGGATATTCAATTAAGTCCAAGAGACAATTTGAATAATTTCTTCCAAGGTACCAAAACCACCTGGTAAAGCAATAAAAGCATCTCCATTGCAAAGCATTCTAGCTATACGTTCATGCATGGATGAGACTAGTAATTCTTCCTCTATTGTTTTCCCGGTTAGGTTTTCCACGGCTAAAGCTGTAGGAATAATACCTAAAACTTGACTTCCTCCTAAATGTACAGCTGTTGACACACACCCTATTAACCAAGGCTACCTCATCCATAAATTAAATGAATTTTTCTTGCAGCTAATGCTTTTCCTAGATTGTTTGTTGTTTCTACAAACACTTTACTCTCCCTAGGACTAGATCCACAAAATACACATATATTTCGAAATTGTTGAACTTGGGTTTCCTCCATATTTACACTCACCTTTATCTCAATATATGAAAATAAAGAAAATGAGGTGTTGTATTTATAGAGTACCAAATGATAACAATGATTATGGTAACCCGACAGTTTGTCAAAAGAGAGTTAAAAATAAAACACAAAAATTTAAACGTAATGACCCACATGCATTATTGAACAAAAAGATTTGAATTTAAGACATCTACATGAGTAGCCCTACTATTCATAAAATAAAGTTTAAAATTAAAACACATATATTTACAAGTAGTTGTGATTGTGGCTCACATCTTCCTCTGGTTTTACGTCCAGTAACAGCTTAAACGCCCTCTATGGGTTAGGGATAGGCTTCCCATCCAATTTTCTTATAAATTGGCAAACAGGGTCTTTTAGAGTCAGATTCCCGAGACTATACTGTTAATGTTCATTTTTGAATTTGTTCCATAAATTGAGAAGTTCACGTTGCACGAGCCCATAGGAATGCATCTCAAGAGTCAATAGGATATCATCCAAAGACTTCTTACTCAGTCCATCCTTAATGAACTGAATTTTGTCTTCTCGATTTCTAGATACAAATCCTAAAGAACGACAACTCTGGTTACAATTCCATCGAGTACATTTATGACAGACTTGTAACCTCTTTGCTCGTCGCCTTTTGGCATAAGAGCTTCTTCCAAGACCATGCATATGAGAAACAAAATCATTTACAAACTTACCAGACAACCAAACCTTGGCTTCAATTAATCAACGAAGATCCACATAGATATTACCCAACATCAATAGCCTTAGTCTTTCACACCGTGCTTTGTAAATCTTAAGTAGAGCATTGAGGTAATGAAGGAAAACTTTTTGTAAGGTTGGCAAGAATTTGATCCATTTTGAAAGAAAGAAAAGAAATGAATGTACAGTTTGAGGGACAGTTTTTAGGGAACTGAGAAACTGACTTTAATAGTCACGGAGTACCGTATCTGCCACTTGACCGGGAAATAAAATCACACTGATCAAGCATGATAGACAGGATTCACAAGAGGGATCTCGCTTAGGTACATAGAGTCGTCTACCTTTTCCACATAGCCTTTTAGCCGCTGTTCATTCACTTTGAAAGTCCGTCCATCAGTGGGGTTCTCTAATTCAACAGCACCATTAGGAAAAATATGCCTTACCATAAATGGACCAGTCCATCGAGATCTCAACTTTCCAGGGTGTAAATGCAATCGAGAATCATAAAGATAGACTCGTTGATTTGGCTCAAAGTGTTTCTTTGAGATCTGTTTATCATGAGCTACTTTCATTTTAGCTTTGTAAATTCTGGAGTTGTCATATACGTCATTTCATAGCTCTTCTATTTTTGACAATTGTAACTTTCTCTGGAGACCTGGAGCATTCAAATCAAAGTTAAGGGCTTTGACAGCCCAGTAAGCTTTATGCTCTAGCTCAACAGGTAAATGGCAAGCTTTCTCATAAACAAGCCGGTATGGAGACATTCATAAGATGGTTTTGTATGCAGTGCGATATGCCTATAATGCATCAAAAAGGCGTAGAGACCAATCTTTGCGATTCGGGTTAACCGTCTTTTCTAAAATCTGTTTAACCTCTCTATTTGCTAGCCCAGCTTGTCCATTTGTCTGTGGATGGTATACAGTGGAAAATTTATGAAGAACACCATACCTGCGCATCAAAACTTCAAAAGAACGATTACAAAAATGTGTTCCTTGGTCACTAATGATGACACGTGGCGTACTGTACTTAGATAATACATTTTCTTTTAAGAATTTTACCACAGTTGTATTATCATTAGTACGACAAGTTACAGCCTCCACCCATTTTGATACATAGTCAACAGCTAAAAGGATGTAAAGGTAGCCAAAAGATGAGGGAAAAAGACCTATAAAATCGATACCCTAACAATCAAATATCTCGATAACAAGAATATGGTTAAGCGGCATCATATTTCTTCGAGATAAAGCACCTAACTTTTGACATCTTTCACAGGAACGACAAAAATTATTAGTGTCTTTGAACAAAGTAGGCCAGTAAAGACCACACTGTAAAATTTTTACAGCTGTCTTCTTCATAAAAAAATAGCCACCACAAGCAGCATTATGGCAAAAATTTAAGACACTAGAAACTTCACTTTCAGGAATGCAACGTCTCATGATTTGGTCAGGATAGTATTTAAAAAGATATGGATCATCCCAATAAAACTTATGTACTACTAAGAACTTACGCTTATCTTGTGCACTCCAGTCAGATGGAAGTTCACCACAAACCAAATAATTTACGATATGTGCATACCAAGGTATTTGGCTTATAGCAAAAAGATGTTCATCAGAAAAATCATCTCGAATGGGTGACAAATTAGTGGAGTCAGTGAACTCAAGGCGGGATAGATGATCAGCAACAACATTTTCAATGCCTTTCTTGTCTTTGATGGTTATATCAAATTCCTGCAAAAAAAGAATCCACCTAATTAAATGGGCTTTAGCATCCTTCTTAAAAAGAAGGTACTTAAAGGCTGCATGGTTAATAAAAATAACAATAGGTCAACCAATCAAATAAGAACAAAATTTATCTAAAGCAAAAACAACAGCTAGTAGTTCTTTTTCAGTAGTAGTGTAATTCATTTGAGCATCATTCAAAGTCTTACTAGCATAATAGACAACAAAGGGTTTTCCCTCCCTATGTTGCCCAAGAACTGCTCCTACAGCATAATTACTTGCATCACACATAATTTCAAATGAGAAGTTCTAATCCGGTGATTGTATGATAGGAGCGGTAGTGAGTTTGGCAATGAGTGTTCGGAATGCCTCCTCACAGTCTTGTGTCCATGTAAATTCTGAATCTTTTAACAAAAGGTTACACAATGGTCTAGATATGGCAGAAACATTTTGTATAAACCTTTTGTAAAAGCCAGCGTGTCCAAGAAAAGATCGGACATCTTTTACCGTTTTGGGTGTAGATAATTTAGAGATTAATTCAGTTTTTGCCTTGTCAACCTCTATCCCTCTTTCAGATACAATGTGCCCCAAAACAATTCCTAAAGATACCATGAAATGACATTTCTCCCAATTTAGCACAAGTCCTTTTTATTCACACTTACTCAGAACAGATTTCAAGTTAAGTAGGCATAAATCAAAAGAATTATCTAAAACAGTCAAGTCATTCATAAAGACTTCCATGCATTTGTAAACCATATCAGAGAAAATACTTAACATACAACGCTGAAAAGTAGTTGGTGCATTACATAATTCAAATAGCATTCTATGAAAAGCATAAGTACCAAAAGGGCATGTAAAAGTGGTTTTTTCTTGATCTTCTATAGCAATCTCAATCTGGTAATATCCTGAATACCCATCAAGAAAGTAATAAAAATGATGTCTAGCTACACGTTCTAAAATTTGGTCGATAAAAGGCAATGGAAAATAGTCTTTTCTAGTGGCTGTGTTTAACTTTCTATAATCAATGCACATTCCCCAACCACTTACTACCCTAGTTGGAACAGGTATCCTATTCTCATTTTCAACAACAGTAACCCCAGATTTCGTAGGAACTACTTGAGTTGGACTTACCTATTGACTATCAGAAATTGGGTAAATTATACCCGCATCTAATAGTTTCAAGACCTCTTTCTTCACTACTTCTTTCATTGTTGGGTTAAGTCTTCTTTGTGAGTCCCTACAAGGTTGGGCGCCTTCCTCTAAATGAATTATATGGGAGCATATCAATGGAGAAATACCTTTAATATAAGCTATGATCCAACCTAGTGGAGACTTATGTTCTTTTAACAATTTGATCAATTTTTCCTCTTGTTCAGCAGTAAGTTTAGAAGAAATGATGATAGGAAAGGTATCACCTGGTCCCAAGAATGCGTGTTTTAAACCTTTGGGCAGTGGAGAAAGCTCAACTTGTGGTGTCTCGAGGTTTGATGATTTTGGTCTCTCCCTCTCTCGTGGCCACTCTTCAAAGCGTGACTGCCAAAATTGAGTCCCTTTATCTTGTGAGTCAAAAATACTAAACACATAAGTTGTTACATCAGGATAATACAATTCTTTAAAATCAAAAGTGAGAAAGTTTTTCAAAGAATCATAGCCATAATTTTTATTAGCTTCATCTGCTACAAATGTGTCTATTATATATGAATGATAGCACTCGTCTTCTTCTCATGGTTGTTTGCCAATATTGAAAATGTTCACCTCAAGAGTCATATTCCCAAAAGATAATTTCATTAGACCATTTCTGCAATTAATAAGAGCGTTAGTAGTGGCTAAAAAAGGTCTCCCCAAAATAAGAGGGATTTTTGACTCCATGTTAATAACAGAATGAGTATCTAAAACAAGAAAATCAACAGGATAGTAAAATTTATCAATTTGCAACAAAACATCTTCTACTATTCTCCGTGGTTTCTTGATTGATCGGTCAGCTAATTGTAGGACTACAGATGTTGGTTTAATCTCACCAAGTCCCAATTGCAAGTAAATAGAATAAGGCATTAAATTTACACTTGCTCCTAAGTCCAATAAAGCTTGACCAAACTCATGTGTCCCAATTTGACAAGAGATTGTGGGACATCCTGGGTTTTTATACTAGGGTGGTGTCTTTTGTTCAATCACTGCACTTACCTGTTCTGCCAAAAATGCAGTTTTCTTCACATGGTGTTTTCTTTTGATAGTGCATAAATCCTTGATGAATTTGGCATAAGTTAGAACTTGCTTAATCAAATGCAACAAGGGAAGATTAATCTTAACGTGTTTTAAATGTTCTAAAATCTCACCTTAAATTTCTGAATATTTTCCAACCGTTCGAAGAGCTTAAGGAAAAGGCACTGGGATTAAAAACTTATTTTCGGGCTCTTTTTCCACTGTAGCCTCTTTTTCAAGGGGGATGTCTTTACTACTCATAGATGTGTTAATTTCAGAAGTAGGCTCACTTACAATTTTACCACTTCGAGTAGTAATGGCATTGACTTCTTTGAGATTTTGAACATCATAAGTAGAAGCTTGTGCCATGAATTATCATTTCGGATTGAATTGAGGTTGAGATGAAAACTTACCTCGCTCTTGTACAGTTAAGGCACTGGTCAACTTTGTGATTTGACTCTTGATTTCTTTGTTTTCGTCTACCACCTGTGCAAGAATTATTTCAAATTATTTATTAGTCTTACTTTATGCCTCCATAAATGATTGTAATGTATCCTCTAAAGAACTTCTAGTTGGTCGTGCATTATATTGAGGTGCAACATAAGACTTGGGTGCTTGTTGTTCCTGTTTCCACTGGCTGTTGGTTTGTTGGTCAGATTTCTAACTGAAATTTGGGTGGTTTCTCCAGCTAGGATTATATGTTTCAGAGTTGGGTGAATAAGGCTTCTTGTACATCCCTAGGACATTACATTATTCCTCATATATCCCTTTCATCTCACTATAAGTAGGGCAATCCTGAGCTAAGTGTTTCACTCGTCTACAGACAAAACAGACATCATGTGACTCAACTCTAGCAACTGTGTGGGTGACCCTTCTATCTTTGGTTTTCAAGGCCTCCAATTCCTTAGTTAAGACCTCTAATTTGGCTTTGAGATTATCCTCTTCCCTAAGATGGAAAACTCCATTGGGTCGTGACCTATTTGTGCTTTCAGCAATGCTAGGTCCAGTCCATATATGGGCTTTTTCGGCTAAGTCATTAAGGAATTCTATGACTTCCTCAGAATCTTTGTGAAGGAACTCCCCATTACACATCATCTCAACAAATTGGTGTTCTCTAATTGTGAGTTCCTCATAGAAATAACTAACCAAGCGCCAATTTTCATACCCATGGTGAGGGCACAGATTTAGCAATTCTTTAAACCTTTTCCATGCTTGATATAAGGTTTCACTGTCTTTTTAGGAGAATGAAGAAATTTGTCTTTTTAGTCCATTGGTTTTGTGTTGTAGGAAGTATTTATTGACAAATGCTTGGGTCATTTCTGCCCAAGTTCCTATAGACCTCGGTCGCAAAGAGTATAGCCAACTATTTGCTTTGTCTTTCAAAGAAAAAGGGAAAAAGTTAAGCCTAACAGTGTCTATGGCTTCAGGTTGGCTATGGAAGGTGGCAATTACCTCTTCAAATTCCCTAACTTGTACATAAGGATTTTCACTATCTAAACCATGAAAAGTGGACAGAAGTTGTATCATTCTAGGTTTAAAATCCGAATGTGGTGTGTTAGGTGGAAATATAATGCATGATGGTGTGGCTGTACGAGTAGGATGCAAGTAATCTTTTAGAGTTCTAACGGGGTTTTCTTCGTGTTGGCTCATTGTGTTAGAATTACAAGATGAACTAAAAGGTGAATTTTCTTCCCTTACAAATTGTAGGGGTGGTTCTAGTTCTAATTCTCTCACAAATCTTCCTCGTTTGTCTCTAAGTCGATGCATACATCCTAAATTTTTTTTTTTTGTTTTAAGGGAGGAAATGCTTAAGGAAAATTAAGAAGTGGAATAAAACACAACAAGAAATAGAAATGAATTAGGTGGTAAGACCAATCATGAAATATAAATACAATAACTGAACAAAAGATAATAAACTGTAAAGTACGATAAAAAAAGTTCAATAAATAAATAATAAAAAGAAAATACAACAAGTAAATAAAAAAGAAAATGCAATAAATAAAGAAAAATAAAATGCAAAGTACAACAAATAAATAAAAGAAAAAAATAAAATAAAGTGCAATAAAAAAAGGTACAATAAGTAAATAAATAAAAGGTTAGGCGGTAGACCCGTCCATTAAAATAAAAAGAAAATACAACATATTAACTAAAGAAAATAAAGTGCAATAAATAAGTAAAAGAAAATAAAAATAAAGTAAAATAAAAAAAAGTGCAATAAATAAATAAAGTACAATAAAATAAATAAATAAACTAAGTTAGGCAGTAGAACTAGCCACAAAAATACAATACAACAAATTAACTAAAGAAAATAAAGTACAATAAATAAATAAGAGAAAATGAACGAAGTTAAGCGGTAAAATCAGTCATTATAAAAAAAAGTGCAATAAATAAATAAAAGAAATAAAGTGCGATAAATAGATAAAAGAAAATAAACTAATTAGGCGGTAAAACCAGCCATTAAGATAATATAAAATATAACAAATTAACTAAAGAAAATAAAATAAATTAGGTGGTAGAACCAACCATGAATAATAAATAAATTACAACAAAGGAAATAAACTAAGATTTTACAAAGAAAAGAAAATGTACAAAGTTATCACTTTAGTATTTATAATCGCAACCGACTTTTGCTTAGTGTGCATCTCCGGCAACGGCGCCGAATTTTTATTTACGCTCAAAATATAATGCGGCTATCGCAGTATAGATTGAGGTGTCGATCCCACGAGATAGCTCTTGGCAAAATAGGTTGGTGAAGTAAAATATTAAAGAGGTAGCAAATGATAAAATTAATTGATAAGATGAAATTGTCTATGAATTGAAGAAAATATCTTATGATAATTTAAGTAAAGCTTTGAGAATCACAATTATGGTTTATAAATCTACTCTACGCTTTGATTCAATGCTTATAACTTAATTGAAAGTTTCACATCCCAAACAATCAATTAGAAGATATGTAAAATATAACACATTTGATAGCACATGTATTTGATGTAATTAAACTCTTTGCAAGCATTAACACACATCATGCTCATTTATACAAGTTATCTAAGATCGACAATATATCACTTTGATAATATTGCAGTAAAGATCAACTTGAATATCAAACATTTATTGCCCTTATATGTTATCCAAGATCGACAATATATCAATTTGACAATACTGCAGTAAAAGATTAACATATAAAACAATGAAACCAGTAACAATTATAGTTCACCAAGAATCACATAAGAAAAGTATGACTGAACTTATATGAGACATGAGAATTATAATCTCTGGATTATAGAAAATAGAATAGATCAGAGTTTAATCAAAACCAAACTTATAAACATTTGTAGTTATTTGCAACGATTCCAAGCATAGAAGTAGATTTATTACACATAAAAGTTCATCTCTTAGCCTTGCCAAGAACTCTAGCCTAAATTACAATACATGTTAATGAGAAGAAAAGAAGAGAGAATTATCTAATGTTAAAAACGTCCTAAGAGTCTCCTTATATAGGTAATGAATGGACATATGTCATGGATGACATCAATCTTTAATAATTTTAAGCTAATAACTCGTTTATCCAATTGCAGCATGTTTTTGGTAATGTAAATGACCGATTTAGCTTCTGTAGCCGACATGAAAGTTATAGAATATTGTCTCTTCTTTCCATCCCCACCAATTTCATGCAAATTGGATAAGTATCCAATGCGATATGAGTAAAAGTCCAAAGATACATCATATTTCAGCCAACAACTATCTTACCCACTTACAATACGATTTGGTCTATGATAACGGCTGATTTGGACTTTACCATCAACATACGAGTTGTTGATAGTTAAGTTCGCATTTCACAGCTTCAAGAATTATACCAATTGAGTATGTATTTTGTGAGATACGGTCCAAATACATTAGTTGGGTCAAGCTGGGCAGAAGTTATAGCCCGATTCTATTGTATCTCAATTTTTGGCCCATAACATGTTGGATTTGACTTTTCCACTATTCTTAAAATTTGTGTAAGATTGAGTCATGTTACACCAGGTTTAAGAATTTTTTCATTTCAATTTCTACATTGAGAGTTATGTCCATTTTACCTAAACCTGTCCAAATAACATTCATTAATCATAATTTAAGGAGAACACTTTATTTCAAGCTAAAAATACAGAAAATACTAAAATTAGTGACATTAAATGGTGACTGAATCTCTTGACAAATATGTATTTTCATGTGTTCATCATAGCCTAAATGCCTCTACTATAAGAAAGTTGTCCTGTAAAGCTTGTATAGAAATGGGAACGAATAAGGTAAAATAATTATGTATTAAAACAAGAAGTGTTTCTCAAAACTCACCCTCAAAGATAAAGCAATACTAACTTTGGACCAAGTATTAATAGAGACTCTACGGGGAATCACTCATCTGTTAGCCTTAGTAAAATGATTCTGCACCATGGTAGAAGCACCCTCACTATCCAGCCTGAGGATGGTGTCTTCAGACACCATACCTCCATCTCTTTGGTAACTATGGGGCAAACTCCCCAGGTTCCTAACCCATTGACGAACTAATAGCCCCTTACCTATTAAAATCACCCTCAGTTTCCACTATTGCGACAGAGATAGTATCATTATCAGTGTCCAAGTCTGAAACATTGAACACTATAGTTTTTTCAGCAAGTATAAACTTCACGATAACTTAAAAAAGAATAAGGAAAAGAACAGACAAGGAAAAGTAGATGTAAAGATACCTAAAATGGGTCTCGCGCCCGAACCTAGAGTATATCCTTCACCTGTCACACCAACCCCAGCATCCATTTCTACTTAAGAGATCAGTGATGGCGATTCACATTAGGGAACCTCGAGTGAATTTGGGAAGGATTCCATTGCTGCACCAAATGGAACCCCCTTTTAGAAAGATGGCTACTCGAGCATTTAGACTTTGGGAGCCACCGGTTCCTAAGCAGAAATATCAAGTACCATAGTCCAACAGCCTCAGTCTCCTTCGATAAAGCTATAAACTTAATAGTATCTTGACGTTTTGGCATTGATTGTTGGGCGCCTTCACCACCTAGCTCACTCTTATAGTGCTTCTCAGTATCTGTCAACGTCTTAGAACTCTTTCTCTTAGTCTGTGGCTTCTGCAGTTGGAAATGGCAAGACAACACATTAGGAAGTTCTTCTATAAAATATTGGAGTGCTGAGACAAAAACAAAAAAAACTCTCAACAATGTTTTATAGAAATGGATCGTAACTAGAACCAGAGAGAAGTTACCTTCCTCTTTCAGCACCATAAGTTAGAAAATCGATGAAACCTCCTCTAGGGCGGTGGGAACTGAAGGAATATGTCACACGGAATTAGAATCCTTTGTTAACACTTCTTTTAGTGCAACAATAATTAATGGCCTCATCAGAATTAGATCAGAAGGGACTATAGACATAACATTTGGTGGTTCCTTGGTCCGAACCATTTTAAATAGCAGTAAAACGTGATCCTTCACCAGCCTTATGAGATGGCTAGACATGGAGAAATCAATAACTTTCCATTTCTAGTACACCCAAACCGATTCTACATAACCAGCTGACATAAGAAAGAGTTAGAATAAAGATAAGATAAAAAGATCAAGAAGAAAATGTTCCTAAAAAGAAGATACTCACTGATATTTGAGAAGAATCAACGAAAAGAAAGAGATGAGTAGATGTCTCCATTTCTTTACACTGAGCCAGTAAAAAGAACCTTTTTAGGAAAGAACTCTAACCAGGTGATCCGATAGGTAAAACCCTTAGCATCAAACGGTGAAGTTTCGGCAGTAATACTCAAGTCTGGGGGAGTCAAGGTCCATATGCCTTCCTCATGGGAAAAGGCATATGGAAGAAACCGAACTCGTTTCAAACCTTAGAACTTCTCTAGTAGAGTAGGACAGTGGATGTGAGAGTGGATGATTGGCCGGTTCTAAGAAAACTTTCTTAAAAAGCACTCCCTTCTGAGAATTGAAGGAAGTGTAAAAGCAGTCATTTAGTTGAAAGATCGAAATATTATGTTGACTTCTAAATGAAGGCTGGGATTCATCCATCTTCTATTGACTACGATGGCATGCTCTTCAAGACCAACCCGCATATTATCAAAAGAATAAAAAAAATTCATCTATTCTTTAGGCTGTCAGAAATAATTTTGCTTTGGATAGGCCAGGCAATAGGTAAGTAAAACATCGTACAACATCAGGCAATATGGTGGGTTCATTATATGATTCAAGACAAACACGTCTTAAAGTAAGTAGTACACATTATGGTGAACTTGTAGGGGAGAGAGTCCTATGATATATAGGAACTCAAGGATCAAATGAGAGACGGGGAACCAAACATACTTCAGGTGCTCGTGAAACAATGAAAGTTCCCTATATTTGATACTAGGAAGGTTCCAAGGAGAATCCCCCCTAAGAAGGATGTGGATTTCGACATTATTACAGATATCGTACTCTTTCTTAAGTTCAACAAGGGTATATTGGTTGATATTCTTCATCATTTATGAAGACTTTCATTAGAAAACAAAGAAAGAATGTCGAATATTTTTTAGCTAAAAAGAGAAGGAAATGAGGGCAAATTGACGGATACGGGGGAGTGAACCCTATTATGTGGCTTGAAACGTGTCCTTTCAAAGATAAGGAAATGTCTTCTGAAGACAAAAGGTATCGTATAAATGGTACAATTAAAGTGACAGGCGGGATCTTTAAAAAAACATGCCCTTTATTTGGCCTAAAACCTAATAAATTAAAGTAATGCACCCTAAAGGTTTTTTTTCGCAAAATGGCAGTACACCATTTCACTTATAGGGGGACATCTATTGGACCTATATTTGGTCAAAGGCCAACTAGTGACTCAGTTCAATTAAAGAAAGCCCAATAACTTAAAAGAAAATTAATACATATCAGCTTAAATAGTCCAGGAATTGACAAGCCCAAAAAAGTTGTCAGACCCAAGAAATAAGGCCTTGTAATTTCTAAAATTACCAAAATACCCCTCTAGATAAGATAGGGTCCGATGAAGGAAAATAGGCTTTAACCAGGCACGTGGTAGAGTTAAACTTAAACTCAAGTTCCCTCACGTTTCCTAACAGAAAACGGCTAAGGAATTTGAGTTAGGTTCGAATACTTCTTCTCTTATTCGATTGTCTTTTATAATCTAAACAAAATAGAATTATATTCAGATTATACTTTCATTGTACAATGCGATTAACATGACTTTAGTCCTAGAATTAATCCAGATTCATGACAGGAACCTTCTAAAACACTTGAAGAGAGTCATGATAAGACTACTCTTCGTGAGAGATATAAATTAGATCATAAATGGATAACATCTTTTCAATCCTAAAGTAGATTAAAGGTCATCTCACTCGGTTATGAATAAACATTGCACTGTAAAAGGAACACATAACTCGATTACATTCATTCATTCAGAGATTAATAACTAGATACATATACATTGAGATAGAGTTTTTCTTAGCAAATAACCCAAAAACATTCTGGAGATCTTTGTACGATCTTTGAGAACATCACGCAAAATCCCCTTGCGAGATTAATCACTCCCAGATACAGCACAATTATCTTTGTTATTTACTGACTTAAGCATTGGAGTGTTTTTCTTAATAGGAGGATGACCTTGTCTCAGAGAAAGGTTCTACGAACTATTTGAAGAAGGAAGAAGGACCAAGTTCGAGATTCAGCAAAGATCCAAGGGCATGAAGGTAATTTTTAAAGGTTCTTAAATCCAAGAACTTTAACTACGATTTTTGGATTTTGGACTCACGAGTTTAATTTGTTTATTTTTTAGAAACAATAATTAGGTCTCTCAAGTTTGGCTAAGATGACTACTTTTTAATAGCTATTGGGCTTTTATAACTTCAAATTTATTTAAGATCAATTAAAATAGGATAAAAATAAAATAGATAGAATTATAATGGTTCGGTTCAACGTGGACAGACATCCACTTCACCAAACTTGTTAAGCTCACTCAAATGCTCTATTAAATAATATTTGTATAGCTAAACTATAAGGAATGGAATAATTATAGATATATCCCCCAGTAATGGAGCCTTAAGGATTTTAATAGAGTGTTAGGAGTTGTAATAGATCTATAAGAGCTGTAATGAAGCCTTTAAAGGCTGTAATGATGCCTTGGGCGCCGAAGAAGTAGAATTCAAAAGTATAGTGGACAAATATCCTTTTTTTTTTTTTACTATTTAGTTTATTTTTATAGGCTTAAGTTGTAATGTCCTTCTAGAGTTGAATTCGAGACATATAGAGTCATTTTGAACTATGCCATTTAGAGTTCTTTTAACATTGGGGCATCTTTGGCTCTAAGGTCCTTAAGGATAAGAGCGATGTAGGTCCTCTGTCGATGGTGGATAAACACTTTCTTGGGGGCTTCTAAGAGGTGGTCAGCCTTTTAAAGGGCTTACATGGTCGGTCTCATAGAGGGCTTACATGTATGACATTGTGAATGGCTTACGAAATCGAGGATCTTATGGTCAAGAACATTCTTTTTATGGGTTAACATCTTAAGTACTCATGTGATGGTCTTCTGATGGCCTACAGTGAACCTCCTAGGGATTAGGTTTGGGTTGAATTCATAGAGAGGAATAAGCCTTTAGTTTTTAGTATTAACTTATCAATAGTAAAAATTAATTTACTAGTTCTCAGTTTGGTAACCTCAGAAGTTATCAAGATCGTATTGAGTCCTCGGTAGGAGTAGAGTATTCATCAATTGTGTGCTCTTTATTAGAGTATTTTTGGAATCATATGAAGTGGTTGTTTTTTCCACGATGATGATAAAGAATGCTATTTAACAATTGGCACCAAAAGTGCATTAAATATTAAGTGACCCTTCAAGAAACATACGTTGATATGTAGCTAAGTGAATAATTATGTCTTTTTAAATTTTTAATGATGCGGTTGCATTTGGGACCTTTGGCACTGATCGAATGGTTAAGGGGCACTCTTGAAAGGGTGTGTCAGATGAGGTAACTTTTCACTTATAAGAGCTTTTCAACCCTCAGATCTCAAATCAACGATAGTGGTTACTCTGAAGACTTCATATATAAATATATACTGATGCAATCTATTTATCTCTAAATTTTTACTTTATTTTATAATTTAAAAAGAGATAAGTTGTGAAATTTTGTTAAGAGATAAGTTGCATTCTTTATGATTATCAACTCTTCATCTTCAAAGATCTTTATACAAGTAAGTGCTTATTTGTTATTGTTCTTTATTTATGATACTTTTTCTATGCCGCCTCATTTTTTTTCTAAATTTTATTGTATTTTTTAGGTGCATGTTCTTTAAAGTTTGAGTGCCTAACTTGAGTGTTCGTCTATTTATTTTGAGTGTTTGATACAATAGATTATTGTTAGGTTGTCTATATTGTTTGACCATGTCTTCAGCTAATGACTCTTAGATTATATCTAGTCGTATATCTTGTAATTTTGATAGTGACTTGGTTATTGGAAGTAGTTTAGCCCGAGAAGTCAAAAGTAGAAATGCTCAAGAGGATCAAGAACTCTAATTGGTTGTTAAAGAGACTATACATTAAAGGGATCCTAAGGTAGAAATACTAGAGGAGTGTAATGATTCTAAAAGAACACTTAATGATATTGGACTGCTATTTCATGCTATACTAGCTAAGCGCAAGCGCACACTATCGTATCAAGTAATATAGAATTTTAAATCTAATATCAGTCCCACAGGGACTATGCGATCTAGTTCTATAAATTAAGTACTAAAATTATAACTATTTAACTTTTAATCAGAAAATCACAATCAAAAATTTAATTAACTAATCTAACTCCATCAATTAAACTAAACAAAAGTAAAGGGTATAATTCATAAATAAAAATAATTTAGGGTTTTGACTCGTCTCCTAGTATTTCATTGGATTTATTAAGCTCTTAGTTAATTAATTAATACTAATTGTTGGCTTAAACACTAATCTGATCATAAGCCTCTGTCGATGGTAGAGTGACTATATTACATATTCTAACAATCACCTATATTTCTATGGTAATCAAATCATAATGTAATTCATTAAGATCAAGTCTAAATTATAACATACATGCCACCTAGGTATATGTCTATCCTAGATGGAACTTATAGTTGTTACCCTATGATCATGCATCAAACTATTCTAGGCTAAACACATGAATCCTTTTGTCGAGTTCATTATGATTCCTCAATCGTTCAAAATATTGATCAGGTATAATGAACGCATTAAGCACAAGATAAAATGAATCAATTGAATGTATCAAGTTCATAAACTAAAAATTAACACAATCCAAATCCATACTAGGTTTACATAGTCTAACCCTAGTTGAACAATTTAGCCCATCACAAAACCAAAAGTATCAAACTAATTCATAAAGATCAATAAGAATAAGAACATAATGATAAAGAAAGAGAAGAAAAACTAATCAAAGTGACTCCTTGATATGTTTCTCGCGCAATCTTGACTTGAATCTTGATCTTGGTTCTTTAATCTTTGGCTTTGATATTTGATTTTGTGTTGTGAATTCTTTATCTAAGTTTTTGCCTATTTTTCTCTTTTCCTCTCTCTTTTTCTTTAATTAGGGTTTTTAGCCTTCTATTTATAGGTTTATACCATCAAATTAGGGTTAAACATCAAATACAAGTCAAAGTATGATGACTGTTCACGAGTTACTATAATAAATACTATTCACACTGTATTGTTCAAAAATACTGTTCTGGTGCCGCGGTGCTAAATTTTGGATCCTATGATGTGTAGACACTGTTTTGGGCGCTGCGGCACTGGGTACTATAGTCAACCACTATAGCTCATTATTATAGCAATTCACTGTAACAATTTGATATTTTTGACTTATTTTTATTAAAGTTTCGACCTTATTTACTCCATTGACTATAAACTTATAAAAATAATAATAAAATACATCAAAAGCCCATATATTCTTGATTTCTATTAACAAATATTAAGTTTAGAAGACGAAAATATTAGACTTAATAAACCTCTCTCAAATGCCCTCGAACTTAAGACTTTACTCGTCCTCGAACAAAACAAAGAAGCATTCACAACTTATTTATGACTCTAAATAGAAACTAAAAACTAAAACCAATCTTTGATTGATTAAATGATCAATATTGTTGTCTCAAAGGCTGTGAAAAATATCACAAGGCTTTTCAAAAATCAATAAATAACTTTCAACAATCCTCATACCATTGATCAAGTACTTTATTCTCCCTTGTAAATGATTACTTATGCGTGTGTATGATAAGCAAATAATTAGCTAAATATAACATAGATTTATTCAATACTTAAGAAATACATGAAGATGATATCTCGACATATTTTCAATTATAACACTACCATAAGCTTGCTTTTCATACTACTCTCCACTAATGTCGAAATACACATGTCTACGAATCTATTTAGGACTTTAATTAGTTTGTAATGTAAGGCTAAGATAAAGGTGGGATATAAAGATATATATATATATATATATATATATATATATATATATAGAAAAATCATACCATTAACACTTAGACTTTACTTAAAAACCTATTGATTATTTCTCCTTCTTGCTACAGTAGCTCATGAACAGTATTTTGAAAAAAAAAACCCTAAAAGGGGAGGAAAGAAAAAGAGGCAAAAACATAAAGAAAGAATTCACAACACAAAATCAAATATCAAAGTCAAGAAATCAAGATTCAAGCTTCAAGTCAAGATTGAGAGAGAAGCAACCCAAAACGTCATCTTGATTAGTTTTCTTCTCTTTTCTTATCATTATGTTATTGTTCTTACTGTTCTTCATGAATTGGTTTGATACCTCTGGTTTTGTGATGAGCTAAACTTGTTATTCTAGGGTTAGACTATTTGAATCTAGTATGTAGTTGGATTTCATTGATTCTTAGTTTATGAACTTAATTATTATAATTGATTTATTCTATCTTGTGTTTATTGTTTTCATTATATCTGGCCAATATTATGAATGATTGAAGAATCATGATGAACTTGATAAAGGGATTCATGGTTGAGCTTATGGTAGTTTAATGCATGGTCATAGGGTAATAACTATAAGTTCCATCTAGGATAGACATATACCTATGTGGCATGTATGGTATAATTTAGACCTGATCTTAATGAATTAAATTCTGATTTGATTACCTTAGACATATGGGTGATTGATAGAATGTGTAATATAGTCACTTGATCATCGACAGAGGCTTGTGATGAGATTAGTGTCTAAGCCAATCAATTGATACTAAAGGATTAACTAAGTCGTTAATGAGTCCAATGCAATATTAGGGGACGAGTCAAAATCCTATATTATCTTTATTTGTGAATTCTATCATTTACTTTTGTTCAGTTTAATTGATAGAGTAGATTAGTTAAATAAATTTCAGATTGTAATTTTTTAAATAAAAGTTAAGTAGGTACAATTTTAGTACTTAATTTATAGAATTAGATCACATAGTCCCTATGGGATCGATATCTGGACTTACATCCTATATTACTTGATATGATAGTGTGCACTTGCGCTTAGCTAGTATAGCACACAATCAGTAGGTTAAGTTGTTGACGATTAAAATTGCCCACATAATTCACTGCTTTCATACACCGCCCATTCATGTGGTTATCACCACAAAATTCACATGTCATTTATCAAGTTTTGATGTCATTCAATGCATTAAACTTCTTAGATAAAGTATTGATTTGAGTTATCAATGCATTGAATGCGTCAATTTCATATATACTTGCAACTCTCTTAGGTGTAACTTTTTCTGCTGGCCATTGATAACTATTTGGTGCCATCTCTTCTAATAGATTATGAGCCTCATCTGTAGACTTATTCATTAAAGCTCTTCCAGCAGCAGCATCTACAATGGTTCTTAAATGGCCTACTAATCCATTGTAGAATGTTTGGACTAATAGTCACTTAGGAACTCCATGATGAGGACACTTCCTTAACATGTCCTTGAAGCACTCTCATGCCTCATACAATGACTCTTCATCAATCTAACTGAATGAAGTGATGTCATTCCTCATCTTTGCTGTCTTTGCTGATGGGAAAAACTTGACTAAGAACTTTTGTGCTAAATCTTCCTATGTTGATATGGATCCTAACAACAATAACATCAACCAACTCTTAGCTCTGTCCCTTAAGGAGAAAATGAATAATCTCAATCTGATGGTATCGTCGAACACTCAATTGTACTTAAAGGTATCACAAATTTCCAAGAAATTTATGATATATATGTTAGGATCGTCATTGAGGGCTCCACTGAACTATACAATCTCTATTAGCATCTGAATAATATTCGGTTTGATCTCAAAGTTGTTAACAGTGACGGTTGGTCATCAAATACTAGATTGAACACCATTTGAAGTTAGGATATCATATTCTTTCAAAGCTCTCTATGGTATCATGGGCTAAAAAACAAGATTATTGATGTGATTTTTGTTTTCCTTTATGGTATGAACTGTCAAAGAAAAATAAAAAGAAAATCAAAGTAAAAAAGAAGAAGATATACCAAAAATAAAATTTTGAATTAAAAGTATGTAGCTTAGTATTAGTATTGATCTAAAGAATAGATAAAACTAGTCCCCGGTAATGGTGCCAAAAACTTGATTGATGCTATAGTAACTAAGCGCAAGCTCAGTCTATCATATCAAGTAATATATGATTTTAAGTCCAAATATCGATCCCACGGGGACTATGCAATATAATTCTATAAATTAAGTACTAAAACTATAACTACTTAACTTTTATTTAGAAAATCACAATCTAAAATTTAATTAACTAATCTAACTTGATCAATTAAACTAAACAAAAGCAAATGGTAGAATTCACAAATAAAAATAATTTAGGGTTTTGACTTATTCCCTAGTATTTCATTGGATTTATTAACCTCTTAGTTAATTAATTTATACCAATTGTTGGCTTAGACACTAATCTGATCACAAGCCTCGGTCGATGGTCGAGTGACTATATTACACATTCTAACAATCACTTATATATCTATGGTAATCAAATCATAATGTAATTCATTAAGATCGAGTCTAAATTATACCATACATACCACCTAAGTATATGTCTATCCTAGATGGAACTCATAGTTGTTACCCTATGATTATGCATCAAACTATCCTAGACTAAACACATGAATCCCTCCAGCGAGTTTATCATGGTTCCTCAATCATTCAAAATATTGATTAGGTATAATAAAAGCATTAAACACAAGATAGAATGAATCAATTGAATGTATCAAGTTCATAAACTAAAAATTAACACAATCCAAATCCATACTATGTTCATATAATCTAACCCTAAATGAACAATTTGGCCCATCACAAAATCAAAAGTATCAAACCAATTCATAAATATCAATAAGAAAATAATATAATGATAAAGAAAGAGAAGAAAAACTAATCAAAGTGACTCTTTGATGTGCTTTTCGCTCAATCTTGACTTGAAGCTTGAATCTTGATCTTAGTTCTTCAATTTTTGGCTTTGATAATTAATTTTGTGTTGTGCATTCTTTCTCTAAGTTTTTGCCTCTTTTCCTTTTTTCATCTCTCTTTTTCTTTAATTAAGGTTTTTAGCCTTCTATTTATAGGTTTATGCAATCACATTTCTAGGTACTGTAGTAATTTGATGTTTTTGCCTTATTTTCATTAGATTTTCAACCTTATTTACTCCAATGACTTCAAACCTACAACAATAATAATAAAATACATCAAAAGCTAAATAATCTTTATTTCTACGAATAAATATCTTATTTATCCTATTATCTGATAAGGAGCTTCATTTTGAGCTGGATTACCCGCCCTATCATCCTTCAGAAGTAAGGTAAGAGAACCTGAATTTGTTGAGGGTGAAGTATAGTATACTGAGCTCGATTATGCTAAGGATGCCTCATGAAAATAAGTATGCTAGTGCACCACCGACTGGGCAAATGACCCTTAATATTGTCTTCCTCAATTTAGGATTAAGACTGCCTCTTCGACTTTATTTTGTACACATGTTTACCCACTTAGACCTAGCACCATGTTAGTTGAATCTTGACTCGTTGAGGATACTAGTTAGCTTATATGTGATACGGTTAAAGGAAACTTCAGTAAGCCTACCTTTTTCTAGCTGCAACAGATATATTAGAGTAAGGAAAATTTTGATTAGTTGAAGGGGTTTCATTACCTCTCTACTTTTGATGAGGAGAAACATTTGTCCCTATATGGAATATACCCTCGAGTAATTGCCTGATGTAACATGACGCAATCTTACACAAATTTAAAGAATAGCGGAAAAGCCAAATCCAACATGTTATGGGCCAAAAATTGAGATACAATAGAATCGGGCTATAACTTCTGCCCAGCTTGACCCAAGTCAGGTATTTGGAATGTATCTCACAAAATACGTACTCAATTAGTATAATTCTTGAAGATATGAAATTTTGACTTAACTATCAACAACTCATATGTTGATGGTAAATTCCAAATCAGCTGTTATCATGGACCAAATCGTATTGCAAGTGGGTAAAATGGTTGTTGGCCGAAATCTGATGTATCTTTGGAATTTTGCTCATATATTATTGGATACGCATCTAATTTGCATGAAATTGGTGCCTATGGAAAGAAGAGACAAAATTATATAACTTTCATGTCGGCTGTAGAAGTTAAATCGGTCATTTACATTATCAAAAATATGCTGCAAGTGGATAAATGAGTTATTGGCCTAAAATTATTAAAGATTGATGTCATCCATGACATATTTCAATTCATTGCCTATATAAGGAGACTCTTAGGACGTTTTCAATATTAGATAATTCTCTCTTCTTTTCTTCTTATGAATATATATTATAATTTAGGCTAGAGTTCTTGGCAAGACTAAGAGATGAACTTTTGATACATTGCAAAGAGCTACAAATATTTGTAAGTTTGGTTTTGATTAAACCCTTATCTATTCTATTTTCTATAATCCAGAGATTATAATTCTCATGTCTCATATAAGTTCAGTCATGCTTTTCTTATGTGATTCTTGGTGAACTATAATTGTTACTGGTTACATTGTTTTATATGTTAATCTTTTACTGCAGTATTGTCAAATTGATATATTGTCGATCTTGGATAATATATAAGGGCAATAAATATTTGATATTCAAATTGATCTTTTACTGCAATATTGTCAAAGTGATATATTGTCGATCTTAGATAACTTGTATAAATGAACATGATGTGTATTAATGCTTGCAAAGAGTTTAATTACATCAAATGCATGTGTTATCAAATGTGTTATATTTTACCTATCTTCCAATTGATTGTTTGGGATGTGAAACTTTCAATTGAGTTATAAGCATTGAATCAAAGTGTAGAGTAGATTTATAATCATAATTGTGATTCTCAAAGCCTTACTTAAATTGTCATAAGATATTTTCTCCAATTCATAGACAATTCCATCTCATCAATTAATTTTATTATTTGCTACCTCTTTAATATTTTACTTCACCAACCTATTTTGCCAAGAGCTTCCTCGTGGCATCAACACCTCAATCTATACTGCGATAACCGTGTTATATTTTGAGCATAAACAAATATTTGGCGCTGTTGCCTGGGAAGCACACTAAGCGAAAGTCGGTTGCAATTATAAATACTAAAGTGGTAACTTTGTACATTTTCTTTTTTTTTTGTAAAATCTTAGTTTTATTTCCTTTGTTGTAATTTATTTATTATTCATGGTTAGTTCTACTACCTAATTTATTTTATTTTCTTTAGTTTTTTATTATATTTTATATTATCTTAATGACTGGTTTTACTGCCTAATTAGTTTATTTTCTTTTATCTATTTATCACACTTTATTTTATTTTATTTATTTATTGCACTTTTTTTTAAAGGCTGGTTTTACCTCCTAACTTCGTTCACTTTCTTTTATTTATTCATTATACTTTATTTCTTTAGTTAATTTGTTGTATTTTATTTTTGTGGCTGGTTCTACTGCCTAACTTAGTTTATTTATTTATTTTATTGTACTTTATTTATTTATTGCACATTTTTTTATTGTACTTTATTTTTATTTTCTTTTACTTATTTATCGTATTTTATTTTCTTTAGTTAATATATTGTATTTTCTTTTTATTTTAATGGACAAGTCTACCGCCTAACCTTTTATTTATTTATTTATTGTACCTTTTTTTTATTGCACTTTATTTTATTTTTTTCTTTTATTTATTTGTTGTACTTTGCATTTTATTTTTCTTTATTTATTGCATTTTCTTTTCTTTTATTTACTTATTGTATTTTCTTTTTATTATTTATTTATTGAACTTTTTTTATCGTACTTTACAGTTTATTATTTTTTGTTCAGTTATTGTATTTATATTTCATGGTTGGTCTTACCACCTAATACATTTCTATTTCTTGTTGTGTTTTATTTCACTTCTTAATTTTCCTTAAGCATTTCCTCCCTTAAAACAAAAAAAAATTTAGGATGTATGCATCGACTTAGAGACAAACGAGGAAGATTTGTGAGATAATTAGAACTAGAACCACCCTCACAATTTGTAAGGGAAGAAAATTTACCTTCTAGTTCATCTTATAATTCTAACACAATGAGCCAACACGAAGAAAACCCCGTTAGAACTCTAAAAGATTACTTGCATCCTACTCGTACAGCCACACCATCATGCATTATATTTCCACCTAACACACCACATTCGGATATTAAACCTGGAATGATACAACTTCTGCCCACTTTTCATGGTTTAGATAGTAAAAATTCTTATGTACATGTTAGGGAATTTGAAGAGGTAATTGCCACCTTCCATAGCCAACCTGAAGCCATAGACACTGTTACGCTTAAATTTTTCCCTTTTTCTTTTAAAGACAAAGCAAATAGTTGGCTATACTCTTTGAGGCCGAGGTCTATAGGAACTTGGGCAGAAATGACCCAAGCATTTTTTAATAAATACTTTTCATAACACAAAACTAATGGCCTGAAAAGACAAATTTCTTCCTTCTCCCAAAAAGACAGTGAAACCTTATATCAAGCATGGGAAATGTTTAAAGAATTGCTAAATCTGTGCCCTCACCATGGGTATGAAAATTGGCGCTTGGTTAGTTATTTCTATGAGGAACTCACAATTAGAGAACACCAATTTGTTGAGATGATGTGTAATGGGGAGTTCCTTCACAAAGATTCTGAGGAAGTCATAGAATTCCTTAATGACTTAGCCGAAAAAGCCCATACATGGACTGGACCTAGCATTGCTGAAAGCACAAATAGGTCACGACCCAATGGAGTTTTCCATCTTAGGGAAGAGGATAATCTCAAAGCCGAATTAGAGGTCTTAACTAAGGAATTGGAGGCCTTGAAAACCAAAGATAGAAGGGTCACCCACATGGTTGCTAGAGTTGAGTCACATGATGTCTGTTTTGTCTGTAGACGAGCGAAACACTTAGCTCAGGATTGCCCTACTTATAGTGAGATGAAAGGGATATATGAGAAATAATGTAATGTCCTAGGGATGTACAAGAAGCCTTATTCACCCAACTCTGAAACATATAATCCTAGCTGGAGAAACCACCCAAATTTCAGTTGAAAATCTGACCAACAAGCCAACAGCCAGTGGAAACAGGAACAACAAGCACCCAAGTCTTATGTTGCACCTCAATATAATGCACGACCAACTAGGAGTTCTTTAGAGGATACATTACAATAATTTATGGAGGCACAAAGTAAGACTAATAAATAATTTGAAACAATTCTTGCACAGGTGGTAGACGAAAACAAAGAAATTAAGAGTCAAATCACAAAGTTGACTAGTGCCTTAACTGTACAAGAGCGAGGTAAGTTTTCATCTCAACCTCAATCTAATCCAAAATGACAATTCATGGCACAAGCTTCTACTTCTGATGTTCAAAATCTCAAAAAAGTCAATGCCATTACTATTTGAAGTGGTAAGATTATAAGTGAGCCTACTTCTGAAATTAACACATCTACAGTAGTAAAGACGCCCCCCTTGAAAAAGAGGCTACAGTGGAAAAAGAGCCCGAAAGTAAGTTTTTAATCCCAGTGCCTTTTTCTCAAGCTCTTCGAACGGTTGGCAAATATTCAGAAATTCAATGTGAGATTTTAGAACATTTGAAACACGTTAAGATTAATCTTCCCTTATTGCATTTGATTAAGCAAGTTCCAACTTATGCAAATTCATCAAGGATTTATGCACTATCAAAAGAAAATACCATGTGAAGAAAACTGCATTTTTGGCAGAATAGGTAAGTGCAGTGATTGAACAAAAGACACCACCCTAGTATAAAGACCCAGGATGTCCCACAATCTCTTGTCAAATTAGGACACATGAGTTTGGTCAAGCTTTATTGGACTTAGAAGCAAGTATAAATTTAATGCCTTATTCTATTTACTTGCAATGGGGACTTGGTGAGATTAAACCAACATATGTAGTCCTACAATTAGCTGACCGATCAATCAAGAAACCACGGGGAATAGTAGAAGATGTTTTGTTGCAAATTGATAAATTTACTATCCTGTTAATATTTTTGTTTTAGATACTCATTTTGTTATTAACATGGAGTCAAAAATCCCTCTTATTTTGGGGAGACCTTTTCTAGCCACTGCTAACGCTCTTATTAATTGCAGAAATGGTCTAATGAAATTATCTTTTGGGAATATGACTCTTGAGGTGAACATTTTTAATATTGACAAACAACCACGAGAAGAAGATGAGTGCTATCATTCATATATGATAGACATACTTGTAACAGAGGAAGCTTATAAAAATTATGGCTATAATTCTTTAAAAAACCTTCTCAATTTTGATTTTGAAGAATTGTATTATCTTGATGTAACAACTAATGTGTTTAGTATTTTTGACTCACAGGATAAAGGGACTCAATTTTGGCAGCCACACTTTGAAGAGTTTCCACGAGAGAGGGAGAGACCAAAACCATCAAACCTCGAGACACCATAAGTTGAGCTTTCTCCACTGCCCAAAGGTTTGAAACACGCATTCTTGGGACCATGTGATACATTTCCTATCATTATTTCTTCTGAACTTAGTGCTGAACAAGAGAAAAAATTGATAAAATTATTAAAAGAACATAAGTCTGCACTATGTTAGACTATAGCTGATATTAAAGGTATTTCACTATTGATATGCTCTCATAGAATCCATTTAGAGAAAGGTGCCCTACTTCGTAGGGACCCATAAAGAAGACTTAACCCAACAATGAAAGAAGTAGTGAAGAAAGAGGTCTTGAAACTATTAGATGCGGGTATAATCTACCTAATTTCTGATAGTCAATGGGTAAGTCCAACTCAAGTAGTTCCTAAGAAATCTGGGGCTACTGTTGTTGAAAATGAGAATGGGATACCTGTTCCAACTAGGGTAGTAAGTGGTTGGAGAATGTGCATTGATTATAGAAAGTTAAACACAGCCACTAGGAAAGACTATTTTCCATTGCCTTTTATCGACCAAATTTTAGAACGTGTAGCTGGACATCCTTTTTATTGCTTTCTTGATGGGTATTCAGTATATTACCAGACTGAGATAGTTATAGAAGATTAAGAAAAAATCACTTTTACATGCCTTTTTGGTACTTATGCTTTTCGTAGAATGCCATTTGGATTATGTAATGCACCAGCTACTTTTCAGCGTTGTATATTGAGTATTTTCTCTGATATAGTTGAAAAATGCATGGAAGTCTTTATGGATGATTTGACTGTTTTTGGTAATTCTTTTGATTTATGCCTACTTAACTTGAAATCTTTTTTGAGTAGGTGTGAAGAAAAATAACTTGTGCTAAATTGTGAGAAATGTCATTTCATGGTATCTTCAGGAATCATTTTAGGGCACATTGTATCTGAACGAGGGATAGATGTTGACAAAGGAAAATTTGAATTAATCTCTAAATTATCTACACCTAAAACAGAATTTGATATAACCATCAAAGACAAGAAAGGCATGGAAAATGTTGTTGTTGGTCATCTATCCCGTATTGAGATCACTGACTCCACTGATTTGCCACCCATTCGAGATGATTTTCCTGATGAACATCTTTTTGCTATAAGCCAAATACCTTGGTATGCACATATCGTAAATTACTTGGTTTGTGGTGAATTTCCATCTGACTGGAGTGCACAAGATAAGCGTAAGTTCTTGGTTGAGGTACGTAATTTTATTGGGATGATCCATATCTTTTCAAAGACTGTCATGACCAAATCATGAGACATTGCATTCCTGAAAGTGAACTTTCTAATGTCTTAAATTCTTGCCATAGTGCTGCTTGTAGTGGCCATCTTTCTATGAAGAAGACAGCTGTGAAACTTTTGCAGTGTGGTCTTTACTGGCCCACTTTGTAAAAAGACACTAATAATTTTTGTCATTCCTGTGAAAGATATCAAGATTTAGGTGCTTTATCTCGAAGAAATATAATGCCACTAACCTTACTCTTGTTATCGAGATATTTGACTGTTGGGGTATCAATTTTATGGGTCTTTTTCCCTCATCTTTTGGCTACCTTTACATCCTTTTAGCTGTTGACTATGTATCAAAATGGGTGGAGGTTGTAGCTTGTCGTACTAATGATAATACAACTGTGGTAAAATTCTTAAAAGAAAATGTATTATCTAAGTACGGTACGCCACGTGTCATCATTAGTAACCAAGGAACACATTTTTGTAATCGTTCTTTTGAAGCTTTAATGCGCAGGTATGGTGTTCTTCACAAAGTTTCCGCTGCATACCATCCACAAACAAATGAACAAGCCGAGCTAGCAAATAGAGAGGTTAAACAGATTTTGAAAAAGACGGTTAACCCGAATCGCAAAGATTGGTCTCTACGCCTTTTTGATGCATTATGGGCATATCGCACTGCATACAAAACCATCTTAGAAATGTCTCCATACCGGCTTGTTTATGGGAAAGCTTGCCATTTACCTGTTGAGCTAGAGCATAAAGCTTACTGGGCTGTCAAAGCCCTTAACTTTGATTTGAATGCTGCAGGTCTCTAGAGAAAGTTACAATTATCAAAAATAGAAGAGCTACGAAATGACGCATATGACAACTCCAGAATTTACAAAGGTAAAATGAAAGTAGCTCATGATAAACAGATCTCAAAGAAACACTTTGAGCCAAATCAATGGGTCTATCTTTATGATTCTCGATTGCATTTACACCCTGAAAAGTTGAGATCTCGATGGACTGGTCCATTTATAGTAAGGCATGTTTTTCTTAATGGTGCTGTTGAAATAGAGGACCCCACTGATGGACGGACTTTCAAAGTGAATAGACAGCAGCTAAAATGCTATGTAGAAAAAGTAGACGACTCTATGTACCTAAGCGAGATCCCTCTTGTGGATCCTGTCTATCATGCTTGATCAGGTTCAATCTATCTGTACCATATTTTATCTTTTGACTTTTTATTTTTGCTTTTATTTTCTTTTACATTTTATTTTACTTTATTTTCTTCTTTTTATTTTTTCTTCAGTGTGATTTTATTTCCCGGTCAAATGGTGGATATGGTACTCCGTGAATATTAAAGTCGGTTTCTCAGTTCCCTAAAAATTATCCCTCAAACTGTGCATTCATCTCTTTTCTTTCTTTCAAAATAGATCACATTCTTGCCAACTTTAAAAAACATTTTCCTCCATTGTCTCAAAATGCTCTACTTAAGATTTACAAAGCACAGTGTGAAAGACTAAGGCTATTGATGTTGACTAATATCCCTATAGATCTTTGTTGGTTAATTGAAGCCAAGGTTCGATTATCTGGTGAATCTGTAAATGATTTTGTTTCTCATATGCCTGGTCTTAGAAAAAACTCTTATGCCAAAAGGCGACGAGCAAAGAGGTTACAAGTCTGTCATAAATGTGCTCGATGCAATTGTAATCGAAGTTGTCGTTCTTTAGGATTTAAATCTAGAAATCGAGAAGACAAAATTCAGTTCATTAAGGATGGACTGAGTAAGGAGTCTTTGGATGATATCCTATTGACACTTGAGATGCGTCCCTATGGGCTCGTGCAACGTGAACTTCTCAATTTATGGAATAAATTCAAAAATGAACATTAACGGTATAGTCTCGGGAATCTGACTCTAAAAGACCCTGTTTGCCAATTTATAAGAAAATTGGATGGGAAGTGACCTAGCAATAACTCGAATCGATTAGTCAGTGAGCTTTAACAAGCGAAAATTGTATCTGACACTTCGTTTGTAAATTTTTCTTTGTTTTATTTATTTATCAGCGTCATCATTTTAGTTTATATTTGTTTAAGTGTCTCTCAGGTTTGTTTCTTTCAAATAACTGGCGTTTCAGGTAATGTCTTCTATACTTTATCTCTTTCTATTTAAACATTGAGGACAATGTTTAATCTGGTTTGGGGGGAGGATAGTAGACACAAGTCGTACTTTATAAATAAATAAAAAATTTGTGGTCCGAAATTTGATTAAAATGGCAGAGTAAAGGGTTCAATCTTGAACTCTTGAGATGCATTCTAGGTTAAGTTAGAATGGCAGAATAAAGAGTTTTAGTTCTAACTTTTGAAACGCATTTTAACTAACTTTTTGTTGTTTTGTTTTATGTTTCATGTATTGTTGTTTATTGCTTGTAGTCTTGGTAATTCTTGTATAAAAGAATTTTCTTTTCTGCCTAGGTATGATTTCAAAATTGTTTAGGTTAAGTCACTGTTTCTATTTAGGTTACTAAAAAATGACTTTCAAAATATTTTTGAGCATAATGCTAAGCCTTGTGGTAAGATGGATGATTCAATTTATATAGCCAGGAGCATTCCCATGTTTAAGTATTTTTTTTTTCTAATCTCACATATCTTTTGTGAGTAAGTGGAAAGGTTGAAAAAATAGCTTATAAACCTTCATTGATCATTTGAATTGGTTAATTTTTGTTTAGATTGATATTATTTAAATTACGAAACAAGTTGGTTACATTTGCGTATAATATAATTTGGTGAGAAACCTTTGTAATGCTTCATTGTATTCTTCAAAAAAAAATTAGAAAACAAAAAGCAAAATACTAAAAAAGAAAAAAAAAAGAGCAAAAATACCAAAAAAAAAGATGCAATTCAGTTTAATAAAGTCTTCATTCAATTTTAGAAGACAAATATTTTGTAAAATAGTTTTCTCACCAAGTTATAATTGTATTATTCTCACAAGCCAATTAAAGTTCTAAAGCTCGCATATGATAGGAATAATTGATTTTTAAACAAATAATTTTCCTATCCTTATATCAATGTTAGTTTATATGTCTGTCCTTAAAATTGACTTTTTCTTGAGTGCTTAACTATTTTCCAACTCCATAAGAGAAGTCCTAACCTTTTAAACAGTCATACACCTATGAGGATATAGAGTTGAGGCTTTTACTTGGAGAAATTCTCAAGGCTATATCTACTGTGGTTTGTGGTCAGATGGTTATAGCTTAGTTCACACACGCATAAATTTTGGAAGTTGTAATTGAAAAAATCATGATAGCAACAGTGATCTCGAACTGACGTTTTGTTTAAAATGCTTAGGTAGTTTTGCATATTCTATTTACGCTTGAATTGCTAGAGACTAGCAATACGTTGGTTGGGGGCTGTGATTAGGGGTGGGCACGGTCCGGTTCGGTCTGGGTTTTTGAAAAACCGAACCGAACCGGTCCGGTTTGGTTTGGTTTTTTAGAAAAATAAAACCGAAATCGGTTTTTTTAATGAGAAAAACCGAACCGGACCAAACCGGTTTTTTTCGGTTCAGTTCGGTTTTTTTGGTTCAGTCCGGTTTGGTTTTTTTGGTTTTTTTATTTTTTTATTTTTAAATTATGAATTTGTTTTAATTTTTGATCTGATTGTTTCAGTTTTTTCGATTTTTTTCCAGTTTTTCAGTTTTTTCGGTTTTTTTGGGCGAACAAAACCAAACCGAACCGGTCGGTTTTTCTCCAAAAAAACCAAATCAATTTTTTTTGAAAAAAAAATCGGACCGAACCGAACCGGCCGGTTCGGTTCGGTTTTTCGGTTTCCAATTTTTTTTGCCCACCCTTAGCTGTGATGAACACATAAAAATGCATATTTGTTAAGAGATTCAGTCACCATTTAATGTCACTAATTTTAGTATTTTCTGTATTTTTAGCTTGAAATAAAGTATTCCCCTTAAATTGTGATTAATGAATGTTATTTGGATAGGTTTAGGTAAAATAAACATAACTCTCAATGTAGAAATCGAAATAGACAAATTCTTAACCCTGGTGTAACATAACGCAATCTTACACAAATTTGAAGAATAGTGGAAAAGCCAAATCCAACATGTTATGGGCCAAAAATTGAGATACAATAGAATCGGGTTATAACTTCTGCCCAGCTTGCCCAACTCACGTATTTAGACCGTATCTCACAAAATACATACTCAATTGGTATAATTCTTGAAGCTATGAAATGCTGACTTATCTATCAACAACTTATATGTTGATGGTAAAGTCCAAAGCAGCCGTTATCATGGACCAAATCACATTGCAAGAAGGTAAAATGGTTGTTGGCTGAAATCTGATGTATCTTTGGCATTGTGCTCATATCTCATTGGATATTTATCCAATTTGCATGAAATTAGTGCCTATGGAAAGAAGAGACAAACTTCTACAACTTTCATGTCGGCTATAGAAGCTAAATCGGTCATTTATATTATCAAAAATGTACGAAAAATGGATAAATGAGTTATTGGCCTAATTATTGAAGATTGATGTCATCCATGACATATTTCCATTCATTGCCTATATAAGGAGACTCTTAGGACATTTTCAATATTAGATAATTCTCTCTTTTTTTCTTCTTATGAATATATATTATAATTTAGGCTAGAGTTCTTGGCAAGGCTAAGAGATGAACTTTTATGTGTAATAAATTTACTTCTATGCTTTGATTCATTGCAAATAGCTACAAATATTTGTAAGTTTGGTTTTAATTAAACCCTTATAATTCTCATGTCTCATATAAGTTCAGTCATGCTTTTCTTATGTGATTCTTGGTGAACTATAATTGTTACTGGTTATATTGTTTTATATGTTAATCTTTTACTGCAGTATTGTCAAATTGATATATTGTCGATCTTGGATAACATATAAGGGCAATAAATATTTGATATTCAAGTTGATCTTTTACTGCAATATTGTCAAAGTGATATACTGTCAATTTTAGATAACTTGTATAAATGAACATGATGTGTATAAATGCTTGCAAAGAGTTTAATTACATCAAATGCATGTGTTATCAAATGTGCTATATTTTACCTATCTTCTGATTGATTGTTTGGGATGTGAAACTTTCAATTGAGTTATAAGCATTGAATCAAAGTGTAGAGTAGATTTATAAAGCATAATTGTGATTTTCAAAGCCTTACTTAAATTATCATAAGATATTTTCTTCAATTCATAAACAATTCCATCTCATCAATTAATTTTATTATTTGCTACCTCTTTAATAGTTTACTTCACCAACCTATTTTGCCAAGAGCTTCCTCGTGGGATCGACACCTCAATCTATACTGCGATAGCCGCATTATATTTTGAGCGTAAACACATGTCATTCTAATATTGTATGAATATTAATTATTTAATATTTATATAATAAGTATTTCCTAAAAAATCGTTAATATTAAATATATATAGTAAAGTACTTGTAACACTTTAGACATTTTATGATCGGAAAGAGTTCAGGTCTCGTTCAAAGGAGTTTAGATTAACGTAAAAGTTAGTTGTGCTGCGAATTATAATTGCTAAGAGTAAACATTACTAGCAGGTCATAAGAGTCAGTGGAATCTAAAGAGTTAGAGTCTTGTATGAAATGGAAAAAAGGCCCAAGGGCATACTAACAATGACATAGTTGTAAAAAGTTGTAAATAGTACTATGAAATGTCATTGTGCAAGTATATTCTCAAATATTATGCTCCTGGTCTATTTTTACTGATGCGGGTCTATCAGTGAAAATCTTATTTAATATAGATCGGTGTCTATATCGATATGGTACATACAGTTGTTCTTAGATAACTATGAGCTTAGTGGAACCTCATATAGACATACGAATTCAGTGAGTACTGGGTACTGAACAGGTTCAATTAGAACCTCCAATAGACATCCCATTAAGCCATCAGTGGAGGGTCCTTTTGAGTTGAGTAATATTCATGGTCCCTTGCCTTAAGCACTACGATGGGCTTCTAAGTGATTCACTATACTTAGGTCCACACATGTCAGAGACCTTTCATTGTCTGACCACTGGGTGTCGTTGGGTATGGTCCGATGCTCATGAAGTTCGGTGCGGGTAGATATGGGATTCATTAACTCATATACGTGAGTATTATATCCAAATGCTCCAAGATTGTGTTCCTGAAAGTCTTATAGCTATAAGCATTACACTCGAGAAAAATGCTTCCCGTGTTAGAAACAATATCATAAAAGTGTTTGCGGATAATTTTTTATCAGAATACGCATTTGGAGATAAATTCTAGAGTTGAGCATATGAATACTTGATGGTAATAATCTATGTCTCTGCTCTTCTAGGATATAAATGACAGAGAGATTATACGAATATATATTAACCTCAACTTGTATGGTTTAACACGTTATTTTACTATTTTCATAACGTGTGTATGGAGCAACGTTTATGAACTTACGAAAGAGTTCTGTAAGATAAAATGGGAGTGAACCTATAGAGTCTCATTATATTAAGTGTATTCGTTATACACTAAGGTAGCGCACCGGATTGAATAGTATAATCTAAAAAGTTCTCGATAAAATCAAAATTATTTCAAGGTGTCTTGGGAAGATCATAGGGTTTAAGTGTTAAGCCTCAGATCTTGGCAAGTAGGGCTTGCCACTTTATCCTATTTATTGAATACCACATACCATGCCATTAATTTGTTAGGGCATGACACGTGACATAATTCTATTGGTTTAATTTATTAAGTGTTAATAATTAAATTAACCAAATGGTGTAATTTATATTTTGTTTATAATATTTCAAAGGCCATTCGGCCACTTTGTTTTATAAGTTACTGAAGCATTATCATCCTTTATTGAAAGCATGATATGGCTTTTATTTATAAGCCATGAAAAAGCTTCTTGCTATTAATATTTCTATTAATCTAGAGGTGGTTTTTGATATGCCACTAATTTCCTTCATAATTGGCCACTTAACAAAATTTGCCACCAAGCCATTAATTGAAGTATTACATGGACATTTGATGCATTGTCATGCTTAAATCTTTAAGCCATTCAAATTTTTATGATTGGTTACAATTGGTGGCATGAAAAACTATATAAATGTTCAAATTTTGCCATAAGATGTATTGCCAAAATAAAGTAGAAAATGGCAAGTTTTTTTAGAAAATCTCTGAGAGATACAAAAGGGAAGCAATAGTTACTTTAGATAAATTATTCTAAAAAGAATAATTAAGCAACTATTGTAGTTTGAAGGATCTCATCGAGTTTTAAACTATAACTACGTAAAGCACGCTTCGAGGGTGAATTCTCTAATACTTCATTAGTATAATGAAATTTTTATTTAAGTTTCCGCTGTATTTATTTATACATGTGATGTGAAAATTAACAATTAAAATGCACACGCTCACTCCACACACAGGCACTTTCAAATTGGTATCAGAGTAGGTCAAAGGAAAAACCTTGAGTAAGGGTTCTCACAATGTGACCTGTGATGAAATATTAGCTCTTAGCTTACCAAGGCCCATGAGATGGGTTCACCGTTGTCGAAAGGCATGGGGTAATTTACTTCGAAGGGACCATTGAATGTCACACTGGTACCAATACCCCGATAAGGATCCTTCAAATTGGTATCATAGTGCATAATTGTGTGCTTTTTGTATACTTATTGGAAGTGTCCGTAGCATATTTAGGATGTCTCAATGCTGTCAGTTATGCAATTCAATGTGAAAAAATGCATAATTGGGATGCATTGAAAAGGATGACGTAGCACTGAAGGCCTAGTGCTAAAGAACAGAACATGTGACGCTGCAACTTTGGTAGGCCAACACTGCAACGTTGGCGTTCCCAAAAGTGCAGCGCTGGAGACAATCTCCAGATTCATAGTGCCAATTTTCTTGTGCCACAATGCCAAATGCTCAGCACCGTTGCACCAAGGTAGGGACTCTAGCACTACAGCGCTGTAAAGGTTAGAACTACGATACCAGAGGTTGCGCCTTTAGCATCGCAGTATCGAAAACCTAATAAAAGTTGTAATTATGCTAATTACTCTGATTACTTATTTTTAAATTATTTATTGTTTATTTTATGATATTTATAAGTTGTTATAATTATTGTAATATATATTATGGCCCATTTGTTTGTGCTGGTAATCACAATGAGAGCCTTATTAGTAGGGATTAATTATAAATGCATAAAACAAAATGTGTGATTTAGAAATACATCATCATAAGATGCGGACAAGTATAAAAAAAATCTCTCTTAATCAGATTGAAAGTTTTTTATTATGAGATAATTTTACGCAATGATTTGTCTTGTCAATACAATGTTAGACAAGTCTTGTCAGTCTTTTTCCAATATTGTTATAGCGTGAGGGATTTGGTTAGTGTGATACGAACTATACTAGTTAAACATGAGATGAGGGAAATATATGTGAATGTATTGCCTAATATTGCTACAGCGTGAGGATAGTATCAGTAACATATATTTGATTATTGACAAGTTAATTTGGAATATACTTACCCAATATTCCTATAGCATGAGGATAATGTGTATTTAGGATCAGTAGTAAAAGTTGCATGAGATGCAATTGACAAGAGTTGTCTACTTGTTGGGTTTACAAAGGCCAATATTGCTACAATATAAGGCTAGAGTAATATGCCAATGGGATCCACTTCCCGCTATATTGTCGTTCTCCATTTTGAGAGATTTTGGGGATTACGAAAAGTAGTGGAAATACGTTTTTTAAATTAAAATTTTATAAAAGTTATACCCATGATCTAAATGGTTATTTATTAATTATTAGAATTATTTTGGTAAACATCTCATAAGTATCTTATAGAGACAAGATTAAGATGAACAATCTATTAATATACTTGATATAAGCACATCAACTATTAGGTACTGAGAAATATTTAGACTTGTCATTGAATTTAAGAATAGTTCTAGATTTAGAAAACTTGGATATATTTATGATCAATAGATAAAGGTGTTTCTCATAATATTTCTTTGAAAGAAGATAAAACTTATCAAAAATGGATTAAGGATGATTTGAGAGTCAAATCATATTTTCTGACCTCAATGTCTAATGATTTTCAGTTGGAGCATGTGCACATGAGATGTGCAAATAGTACAGTGCTCCGTCTAAAACTTTTTTTGATATTGCCAAATTACACAAAAAGAATAGTCATTAATGGAAACTGTTCCCACTCTGATGAGGTTTAAAATAGTAATTGTTACTATTAAATGTACTTTACCTTAGGAAAGATAGATCCCATAGATATCTGTTTACCGATTATTGACATTTCATTAACATGTGATGTAAGCAGTATAGAGGTATAAGATACTATCTATCATTCTCATTTAACAAGATGTTGCATGATTTGATTAATACTAGAAAACTATGAAAAGAGAAGCATAGCTTCAGGTAGGAAATGGAGATTTCCTAAACGTGGTAGCCGTTAGAAATTTTAAGTCACTTCTCTATTCTAGCAATAGCATTACATTCTATAATTGATATTTTATGCCAAACATTCTTAGGCAAATCATATCATTCCCTGTATTAAACAGATGGGGTTATCATGGATACATCAAGAATAGTTCCTCATGTAAATATAATAATGATAATATTTTGCTAACTTAATGTTAGTTAATAAATTACCATTATATCTTAAATACAACTTGAAATGTCTAGGCGAACAGAATAAATAATAGTTCAGGATCTTTGAATAATAATGAATTATAGGACATAAGATTAGGTCATGTAGTCATGAGACAACTATCCCATCTAATTAAGGATAGGCAGATACTTGTTCTGGCTATAAAACCTTGGCCAGTTTATAATTCTTACATTCGAGGGGAAATAACCAAATGCTTATGTAAGTATTAGATACTGACCCACTGATTTATTCGAAGTTGTACATAGTGATGTATATAGTCCAATGAATCATACTGCTATTGGGTGAGTTTGGATACTTCACCGTGATTTGTCACAATACAAATATGTGTTTCTGGGAAACACAAGATGAAAACCTTCAAAATGTTCAAAGAGTTCTTAGTAAAAGTAGAAAAATAAACCTTTATATATATTCAATGCCTTCAATTAAGATCGAGGTGATTTATACATAAGTAATAAATTCACATATTAATTAAAGAAGAATGAAATTCTCGCTCAATATAGTCCTCCAGGTACTCCTCAACACAAAAGTGTTTTAAAGATGAAGAATTAGACTTTATTAGATATGATTCGATCAATATTGATCTTCACCGATCTTTTAAAATATCTATGAGATTATACTTTATAAACTACTATTCACTTATTGAACAGAGTTTCATAGAGAGTTGTTCCTTCTATTCTGTATGAGATATGGACTGGAAGGAAAGCAAGTCTTAAATAGGTTAAGATTTGGGATTGTCCTATTTTTATAAAAAGTTATGCAATGGGATAAACTTGCACCCAAGAGGTACAAATATCAATTCAATGAGTATCCCAAGAACTCAATGGGATACCAGTTCTATGATCCAGATGAATGAAAGAGAAAGAGTTTATCATAGATCGTGGAGATTATAGAAATATTAAACTTAGTAAAGTCAATCTAAAAATATATGAAACGATGATAGTGGAACTTTAATTTCAATTGAGTAAGATACCAGTAACACACTCTTCCTGTAGGTCCGAAAAAATATGAAGGCCACCTGTTAGGTATGTTAAATACATGAAGGTGCCCTTAGTTTTTTCTTATTTGAAGAAAAGCATTTCTAGAAGATATCGCCTTATTTGAAATAGGACAAAAACCCGAGCGTATACTAGAAATGACATAGTTATAAAGGGTTACAAATAATGCTAAGAAATATCATTGTGCAAGTATATTCTCAAACGTTATGTTCCTGATCTATTTTCATTGATGCGGATTTGTCAGTAGGAACCTTATTTAATATAGATCGGTGTATTTCTATATCTATATAGTATAGATGATTGTTCTTAGCAGACCACAAGCTTAGTGGAAGCTCGTATAAGCATACGGGTATTCGTTGAGGATTCAGTATTGAACGAGCTTAATTAGGACCTCCAATAGATATCCCATAAAGCCTTCAATGAAGGGTCCTTTCAAGTTGAGTAGTATTCGTGGTCCCTTAACCTGAGCTCCACAGTGGGCTTGTGAATGATCCATCATACATAGGTTTTACATATGTCAATGACCTTTCATGGTCTGACTGCTAGGTGTCATTGGGTATGGTTCGATGCTCATAGAGTCCGGTGTGTATAGATATAGGATTCGTTAACTTATATAGGTGAGTAGTATATCCAGATATTCCAAGATTGTGTTCCTAAAAGTCTTATAGCCATAAGCATTACACCTGGGAAAAATGCTTCATGTGTCAGTAACAATATCACAAAAGTGTTTGTGAATATTGTTTATCGCAATACGAATATATACATAAATTCTAGAGTTGAGCATATAGAGACTTGACGGTGATAATCTATATTTCCACTCTTCCAAGATTTAAATGATGGAGAGACTATACGAATATATATTAACCTTAACTTGTATGGTTCAATACGTTATTTCTATAACGTGTGTGTGGGACAATATTTATGGACTTATAGAAGAGTTCTGTAAGATAAAACGAGTATGAACCTAGGTCATCTCACTATATGAAGTGTACTCGTTATTCACTAAGGTAGCACACTAAATTGAATAGTTCAATCTAGGAAGTTTTCAGAAAAATCAGAATTATTTCAAGGTCTCTCGAGAAGATCATAGGGTTTAAGTGCTAATACAGAGATCTCAGCAAGTAGGACTTGCCATTTTATCTTATTTATTAGATACCACATATCATACCATTAACTTGTTAAGGCATGACACGTGACATAATTTTATTGGTCCAATTTATTAAGTGTTAATAATTAAATTGTCCAAACGAGTGTAATTGACATTTTGCTAATAAGATTTCAAAGGCCATTTGGCCACTTTGTTTTACAAGTTATTGAAGCATTATCATCCTTTATTAAAAGCATGACATGGCTTTTATTTATAAGCCATGGAAAAGTTTCTTGCCACCAATCTTTCTATTAATCTAGAGGTAGCTTTTGATATGCCACTAATTTCCTTTATAAACGGCCACTTAAAGGAATTTGCCACCAAGCCATTAATTAAAGCATGACATGGGCATTCAATGCATTGTCATGCTTGAATATTTAAGCCACTCAAATTGTTATGATTCGTTAAATTTGGTGGCATGAAAAGCTATATAAATGGTCAAATTTTTTCATAAGATGTATTGCAAAAATAAAGTAGAAAATGGTAAGTTTTTTTAGAAAAGCTTCGAGAGATACAAAAGGAAAGCAATAGTTGCTTCAGATAAATTATTCTAGAAATAATATTAAGCTATAGTTCTAGTTTAAAGGATCCTATGGAGACCTAAACTAGAATTGCACAAAATACGCTTTGAGGGTGAATTCTCTAATATTTCATTAGCATAATGAAATGTTATTTAAGTTTTGCTGCATTTATTTATGCATGTTATGTGTACATTAAAAATTAAAATATATACATGCATCCCACACATTGCGCACTTTCAAATACTTCTCACTCGAGAGAAATTAAAGGATAGGAGCCTAGTGGTGCTTGGTTATTATATAAAAAGGTAGTCTTTAAATAACTCTTCCTTGGTGGTGCTTGGTTATTATATAAGCTTAATGTTTTTTATTTTAATTAAACTTTTGTCTTTTTGTAGAGACGGACCAAGAAGACAACAATAAAAAGTTCCCTCACCTATCTCAGACACCTAGGTTGATGGGTCAGGTAGGAATCCTTAAGGTGTCCTGGCATTGCTCATCCTAAGTTGAGGTGGCGTAAGCGAAGATGTTAGGGAAGAGCCAACGAGCGACACACTTTAACTGATAATAGGAAAAGGCCTACTGAGGTCACTGTTGATCTTATGATTTTGCAACCCAATAATCGGGTGTGCTAGTTTGATAATGAGGATATTGATCTCAGCTCTTTGACTCTCTTAAACCAAACTATTCTTAGTCCAAGCAGGCAATATATTCAGTTGAGTAATAAGGGAAAATTTGTCATATATTTTTTTATATTTTTATCATTGATATTTTATTATTTTATAAGAATAAATGACTATTTATGTACATTATTATTATTTATAAGGAGCAAAAACAGAGACTAAAATGCAAAGTTTTCAAAGTATGAGTCCATCGCCCCAACGCCACGAGGATTATCGCCCCAGCGCTGGAATAGTGATTGAAATAAGAATAATGACCTGTTTAAGTCGCATCTAGCTCCCCAACGCCAAATAGTCACTGCGCCAGTGATAGGTCAACGCCTCAGGGCCATCATCCCACAGCTCCTAGGGGTGGGCATTATTCCTGAACCCGTCCCGTCCCGTCCCAAAATTTTGTGTCGGGACGGGAACAGGAATGGGTTCAAGACTCGTTCGGGACAGAAAATTCTATCCCGAATGGGACGGGACGGGTCGGGTTCAGGAAATTCCCGAACGGGAATTCCCAACCCGTCCCGAACCCAAATCAAAACTATTTCGTTTCAAAGTAATTTTTTTCCAAAAAAATAAATTGAGAATTCCCGACCCGACCTGACCCGTCCCGACCCGAGATCGAGACGGGATTTATCCCCACCCAAAATGTGTCTCGATCGGGACACATTTCGACGTCCCGAACCCAAAATTGCCCACCCCTAACCGCTCCAGCGGTGAAGCCTTTTTCAAGTGTCGCTCCAGCGACAACTGCATTGCGCTCCAGCAGTAGCGTAAGTCCTAGTCCGACGAGAATTGAGATTTTCAAGCTCAAATCAAGTTCTATAAAAAGCCACTCATTCCCAGCCTTTAAGAATCAACCTAGAGCACCCAAGACACATTCAAGAACACCAAGAATACAGAGCACAAGTCTTGGAAAGCAATAAGAGTTTAATTGAAGTAACTTTAGATAGAGATTCAAGGCGTTCTTCGACATTAAGAGTATCTTAGGCAGTGCAATTAAGAGCAATTCGACGTCTATATCAATTTGCTATTGATTGTATTATAGTTTATTATTATTTTTACTGCTGTTCTCTTATAGCCATGAGCTAAATTTATTTTCTAAGGTTAATACTTGAACTCAATATGTGTGCTTAATTGCCATATCTTTTGAATAATTAATAAACTTAGTTCTTTGATATTCAAATTACTTTATCTTAATGCTTCAATATATCTGGCCAATATATGGTGAATGAGTCGGTAATATTGTTGATAAACTCGGAAGAGGAATCATAATATTTAGACCTAAGTAGTTTGATGCATGATTGTAGAGTAACATTCAATGTTGCATATGCAAGTTTCAATTTAGGATATGAATATACCTAATTAGCATGTATGATCAATAAGACTTAATCTTAATAAATCTTAATTTATTACAAGTACCATAAGAATATAGGTATTTGGTAAATTAAGATATACTTGCATAATCTTGAAAGAGGCTTGTGAATACATTAGTGTCTTGATCAATAACAAAGACTAAGGGAGTTAAATATTAGAAGATTAATCATTAGAAAGCATATTGAGGGATAGTATTAATCTTAGGTTTTTTTTATATTGCTATCACCTAAATCTCTTTGCATTGTATTTTGCTTTTATATTTTTTATATTCATTCTTAGATTTTATTTTTCTGAATAATTATTAGGAAGACATAATTTTAGTAATTGGTTAAAAAGAAGAAATTATCCCTGTGGGTTCGACATCTGACTTATTTAGTCCCTTTATTACTTACATACGATAGTGTATACTTACACTCAATTTAAGATATAGAATTATCGCATCAAATTTTTGGCGCCGTTGCCGGAGATAATTAATCTTGTCAATTTATCTCTGCCTATATTCAACACAATTAATAAATGAGTAATACGAATTTGATTCGTTTATTAATCTTGTCAATTTATCTCTGCCCATATTCACTTAAAGCGTATTAAATTTGTGTCAAATAATCATATCATGACCCGTCTTGTCACCTCTAATAATACCTTAATACTTGATTATAAGTAATCAATAGGGTGATTAGTAAAGTTCTTATAGCTTAGTTTTAAACCGTTTAGTGCTTAATATGCTCAGCTATATAAATGTAGGATCACTTGCTAATTGACTAGAATCTTTCAATAAGTAAATATATTCGTAGTAACTTTAATCTGTTCGACTCTAATTCACTTTCTTTGACCTTTTAAGGTATTGTTTGGATGAATAACCAATTTATTGACTTCTTAATTTTCTTTAATATTCGTCCAAGTCTTGCTCGAAAATTGAATTAGAAGGGTTACTTCGTGACTATCGCCTCAACCTTTTCATCTTTGGTATTCCTCTAATATTTGGCTCAGTAATTTGGCCGAGAGAGTCACTTGGTAGCTATAGCATCTACCCTATCAGATCTTTAATATTTTTCCAAGGCATGGCTTGAGAACTTGGCCAAGAGAGTCACATAATGGCCATAGCCTTTTCGACTACTCTTCTTTGCATGCTCAGGCTTGTATGTCTATAATCTGACTCTCTTAAGCACCTCTAATGACCTTGATTGGGGGCTAAAGACTTCCTTGGACATTTATTACCATTTTCCACCTTGTTTCTCCTTTCTAGATCTTTATGTGTTTGAGTACTTAATCACAAGAAGCTACATGGGTCGTACTCAGATTCTTGGTTAACCGCTAGCTTTGCTCATTGTTATAGGCAGTCATGGTCATGGTGGCCATCTTATCTACATTGATTGATGACAATTGATGGCTTTCATTTGTTTTTTATAGTAGCACCAAACTATTAATCCTAGATTTTAGATTCTAAGCCTACAAGTTGAATGTATTTATTTTTTTTGGAATGATAATTGGGCCTTTCAAGGGACTGGGTTAAAATTACCACTCTTTGATAGTTATTGAGCATTCATAGCTTCAAATTTATTCAAGATTAATCAAAATAGAATAAGCATAAAAGAGCCAGAATTATAGTAGTTTGGTTTAATGTGAATCTATATCTGTTTCAATAAATTTGTTCAACTCACTTAAATGTACTATTGAATAATATTTGTATAGCCAGATTACAAGAATTTGGAATGATTACAGATTTATCCTCTAGTAATGAAGCCTTAGGGGCTTTAATGGAGCATTGGAGGCTATGATGGAGCCTTAGGGGCCAAAGAAGAAGAAGTCAAAAGTTAGTGGGTGGATATCCCTTTTCCCCATTATTAATGTCCCGCCCCAGACTCAAAAGATCTGACACACGACATCACTTACATTCATTCAATAATACTTAAACATTCATTTTAATTTCTTTCAGAATTATAGCAATTGAATTATGACTGGGACAATTAATAAACCGGAGATACGCAGAGTTTTCTCAGAGATTAACACTAGACTACGTCACCAGTAGCAACTTTGTTACCGGAAGCCCAGAATATATTCATTGCAAATTCTTACTTAAAATCAATCCATTACTACACTTGGTGAAATCTAAACTAAATTCAACCACACACAATAAAATAATACATAAGTATTTATTCAATAGGGACAAATCAAATATCTTATCCCACGTGTCTCCAAATGAAACATTTAGCAACCTAACAACTTAGGGAACCCAAGGAACAGCAGAAGCCTTGCCAAATCCGCTAAGCACACGTACCTTATTTACCTGAAATCACCATAAACTATATTGAGTATAAAACTCAGTAAGCATACTAGTTTTTCATATATCAAATACAAATACATATATGTACACAATGCATATGTATGATATGCTGTGATCAGTCAAAATCATAATCTTATCAAATCACATATCATGTAAACGCTTACACATTCTTTCAAAACATATTACAGGAATACCATCACTCAACTACTACTTAGTAGGACTTACATATCACATATCACATAATGAGCCAAATGTCACTCGTAGGTGACATACCGTATGAGAGGAATAGTACAAGTGAGGTCTTGAAATTACACATATATAATGCTCATACCCGAAGGTAAAAGCCAAACCCTCACCCTGATCATTGGTGAGTCCTCTCACATGCACCAATACGCCACCACACGAATGTGATGACTCACACTTCCTTTAGGTACCAATAGGATCCTCCCTACATACGGAACACATAACATATACCAATCCCGAAGGAAAGGCCACACATAAAGGCTCCACAAATCACATAAAATGCCTACTAAGTTAACAGTGAGTTCAAGTACCCTCAAAACATAAAATATTTCTCATGGACATATTACACTTCAAAAGCTTTCTTGTTAAACATATCTTATTTTGAAAGCTCACTTTCAAAAACACATGTATGTCCATGCTCAATGTCAATGCTCACATTCATAAACATATATTCACATTTCATATCAAAATATACTTTGACATAACATAAACATATTCTTAACCCCATTTACAAAATCATGCCAAATAATTACTATGTTTATTGTGATTTCAGTAAAAAGTCTAGTATACTTACCTCTTAGCACTTTCAGCTACAAGGCTTAAATCTCCTTAACCTATCAATGAAGGTTAATCCTTTTATAAGCCTCACAATTCATACAAAATACTTTAAATAGCTTACAAAATTATACACAATGCATTTATCACATCAAATTGGTCTAAATACTTGGTTTCTCAAAACCTGTCATTCTGACCATTTACACTTAACAAAATTTTCTAATACATCAAATGATGTCCAATTACTCCGAAATCTGAATTTATCATTCTTGACTCATATATCCTTCTTATATATGAATATTATATCAAAATTCCTACACAATCCATTCCATACATACCATCGAATCCAAACTACTAACCTGACAAGATCAAGATACTTACTGAACAGTATTTAATCTCCTAATTATATAAAATCATATACTAACTCAAAAATTATAAAAATATCACATAATTACTCTTAACACATATCTCAGTCCATGATAAATATTTCACTTCCAAATCACTGCCAAAAGTACTTTAAAACTATTTTATTCCATAGCTTTAAAAATCTGTTAATCAAATACTGCAATGAGCGGATACACTTTAGAAAATCATAACACTTCAACCACATTGATCTAAATTCTCAAATCCGAGTATATCATATTAGACATATAAAATTATCATATTCCACAAATTCGTAATTTTTGAAGATCATTCAGTAGGACAGAAATTGTTTTTCACTGTATCATACTGTTCATATAGAAAATTTCTAGAATTTCAAGGTCATTTTGGTAAATTCACAAAAAATTCAATTTCTAGAATTTTGAATCGATTCAAAGTCTCAGATGATCCTAAATATGTCTAATTTCATATACTCAAAATTCAAAACCATAATCGAATCACAACAATTTATAAAATTCTTGGATCAAGAGACTATCAAGCCGAAATTCTACAATCCATCATAATTTATCAAACTATCTTATAGATCATCATCAATTCTCAAGATATCATACGAAATACACATCAAATCCTCAATTATAAAAATTTCCAAAAATTAAAACTTAAATAAATTAACATAATTAACACCAATAAATTGAGAAATAGTTGTGATATACCTCTTAAAATTCAAAATTCCAATTTCTTCTTCTTTTTCTTCTCCTTCTTCTCTTTCTCTCCCCTCTTTTTCTCTCTTCTCTCTCTCTAAAAGAGGTAGCTCGACCAAAATGAGAGAATTAGGGTTTTAAAAGTGTATTTTTATACTAAGTGGCTAATTTTTGATATTTACAAATTTATCCCTAAAACTTTTAAAGTATTACAATTTGGTCCCTAAAATAAATCTAAAGTCTTGCAATTAAACCCAATGCTAATAGTATGACCTTAACCTATACAAACACTACTAATAACAATATATAAATCAAGTATCACCAATATACAAATAAAATACGTATATTTATACATATATAAATACTTATTCTTACCAGTCGTAGATACTGGTTACTACAATTCTCCCCTCCTTAAATGAATTTCGTCCTCGAAATTCATGACTTGAGCAAACATATGAGGATACTTAAATCTCATTTCTTATTCTCATTCCCAAGTTGCCTTTTCAACAGTATGGTTTATTCATTAAACATTTACAAAGCAATCTTTTTGGTATATAAGATTTGCTCATAACTTAGTCTGTGAGAGAAGTACGAAACATTCATCCATAAAATAAACACATGACACACATTATGGACTTATAAAATTATACACACATATTTTTATTCTTTTCTCCCATTCGTTCAATATTTAATGTGCATCTATACACTTCACCTTTTATTCATTAAAGAATAATATAGATGTAGAATACCCATACTAATCTCTTAAATAAAATTCTTAACTCCTCTGAAAATTTTAATCCCTTCCACATATACTCATATGTCATAATATCATTCACTACCTTGATATCATTAAAAAAAAATGTAGCATTTCTACGCAACTAAGTTGTCATTCAAATCAGAATATTGAAGGCATTATCTTAAATAATCAAAAATCAACTTCAATAAAATAAAATAAAAAAAACCTTTAATTCAATTGATTCTTAAACTATAGATCTCAACATTATATCTCTTACTCTAACTCTTAAAAAAATAGTCCCCCTTATTGGACATCATTTTTTTTTTTCATTGAGATTGACATGTCTGTTTTTTTTTTTAATATGCTCAGTTTCAAACAGAAAAGATTCTACTAGCACAATTACTGCCATGGCAAATATGGTTTTTCAACTATTCCTTTAACGTCATCCACGTAAAAGGAAAGGACAAAATGATTATTGATTTTCTTTCACAAAACTCTATAAATAGCCTAAACCTCATAATCACTTTTCTAGTAATAAAGAAAACCAACCCTCTTACCATCTTCATAATGAATCCCATTATCATAACTCCTTCTGTTCCTTTTACTCCACCATAATTTCCAGACCTAATCAGAACTAGAACACTCCATTCTCGTGCCAAAGAATTCATCAGACACTACGCCATCTTGGCAGTCCAAGAACACAGCCTCACAGTTCTTGGTGGCCCTTCGTTCAACTTGGAATACCCTTTCTTTCACCTGCACTATTTTTTTTCATTTTTCCAATGGTCCAAATCTGTTCTTTACTTGTTATGGTACTTGTTGGATCTGTATACAATCGTCATGGAATTCCCATTACTTAGAACCGTCCAAAAATTAGAAAAATATGATGAAGATCATCCGGCCCTGATTTTTCTCCAATGGTTTTACCCAAAGACATGGTGGATAACTAAATTTCAACACATGATTGCAAACAACACAAATGCTGCAGTCCCCAGACAACATCTTTGGTCTGTCTTACTTCTCCAAAGGAAGGGTATAATTGTTTCGGATCATGAGATCCATTATTACCCCACTGTCAAGGATTACTTCACCTTTACCCTTTCACTAAAGGGATCAATTAAGCTCTGGCCTGAAGAAGTAATCCAGCAAAAGTGAGAACTTGAAAGAATTCTTGCTCAGGAAAACCAGATAATTCTTCCGTCTGTTTGGATCTCCCCAGAAGATGCTGCACCTTGGGAACAGGTTGAAGATGACTTTGCAGAAGAACTGAATTTTGCCAATATACTTAAATTCCAACAAAGACAAAAACATCATCTTTCACATTATAGAAATACAAATTACTCTACCCACCATCACCATATCCCAAACATGACTTACTATGCCAGATACAGACAAAAAATGGATAACCTTCACCAATGGCCTCAGCCACCTGTCCCGACAGAACCTACCCAATCTTAGCCAGTTGTCCCAATAGAACCTGACCAACACTAACCCAATCTTGACTTATCCCTCATTCAAGATTCCCAACCTTATCCAACCGATACCCAAATCCAAGAGGAAGCTAGCACATCCCTCATCCAGACCAGCTTACCTGCATAAGATCAAGATATGGTAGACCCACATTCCACTCAGTCAGAGCCCTCATTCAATGTATGGGAACAACAACTCCATAAGTTTCTCTCTCACGGATACGACACAGATGAAAGCGACCAGGGAGACTCATTTTGACCTACATTGTTGTTTCTATTTTCACAGAAACTAGATCCGTGTTGCTCTATCACATCAAAGAGAGACTGACTACTGCTTTATCTTTATGTCAAGTATGCTTTATCTTTCTTCATATCTGCTTTTAATCTATCGGCCAAAAATCAATGTTAAGACCACAAAATCTTTGTAATTAATAAAGTTAATTTGGCCTCATGTCCAAAGTCCAATTGTTAGCTCAAAAAGTCTTCAAGTCATAGATGTATTGTCGGCCATTAATGCCAAAATGGCAAAGTCCCTAAATCCATAAAATAGGCCTTTATTGACTTTTCTTAATTATCTTACCTAACTCATCACGCTTCCGACACAATTTTTATCACACTTACATATCAACATATATTTATTCAAGATTTTGCGGCCTATTGTCCCTTATAAAATGATAAAGTAAAACTCATTCTTTTCTTCTTTTTTTTTTTTTTTTGCCTCACAAGAATTGAGAAAAATATATACTTGAACATACTTACACATATGCTCCACATCTATTATCAATTTGTTTCTCTATAAATACATTGTTTTTGCATCCTTATACAAACTCAAAAACATTCAAAGATTAGGGTGAGCATAACAATGGAGAAAACCTCAGCTCGTCGATTCACAACAATTTGTGTCTTTTATGGATCCAACCCTAGAAATACTGAAGAGTTTACAAAAGTTGCAGAAAATCTTGGTAAGGTATTAGCTGAGCGAAATATACATTTAGTATATGGAGGAGGTAACCGAGGGTTAATGGGGTCTGTAGCAAAAGCTGCACACAATAAAGGTAGTCGAGTTTTGGGTATCATTCCAAAACCTCTAGCTATTGAAAATATTGTGGGAAAAACAGTTGGGGATGAGTTACAAGTCTCATCTATGCACGAGCGAATGGCTCAAATGCTTAGGCATGCAGATGCTTTCATAGCTCTACCAGGAGGTTTCGGGACCTTGGAGGAAATTTTTCAAATTGTCTCATGGGCACAATTACAAATCCACCAAAAACCCATTGGTTTGTTAAATGTTAATGGTTTTTACGATGGGTTGATATCTTTTCTTGACTATGCAGCGGGAACACAATTCATCCCACTTCTAGCACGACGGATTCTTATTTCAGCTCCAACTGTTGATCAACTGATTAATCAATTGCAGTCTTTTATTCCTCTGTCTAATCCAACATTGCATCAGTTAGATTGGTCTACTCATGACAGTCAGAAAAAGCGCAAAATAGACTAAAATCTCACTCCGTAGCCTCTACTGTATTTTTGTTACTGCTATTGTTGTTGTTTTCCTTTTCCATAAAAGTTGTTTCAATTGATGTCTTCAATACTCTACTTCTCTATATTTTGTCATTGAGAAAATTATCTCAATTTCCTCTATGACATACAAATTATCATTATAAGATATTCAACATCATTCTTGCTAAGCATATTAGTCATAACTTAAAAAAAAATCTAAATGGTAACATTAAGATCCATAAGGTACCATTATCCACAACAACAACAATCTTAGCAGCTCATGGATAATGTGTCATCTTCACAAAATCATACAAAATTTAAGGAAGATGTCAAACTTTTACACAACAAAGTTACAAATACAATCCTAAGGATTTGGCATCTTCTCGGTTCCCTTGACTCGACACTTAAAAGTCTACAGAATCATATCTTAGCTCTGATACCAATAAAAGCTGTCACGCCCCAGACCCAAAAGATCTGACACACGACATCACTTACATTCATTCAATAATACTTAAACATTCATTTTAATTTCTTTCAGAATTATAGCAATTGAATTATGACTGGGACAATTAATAAACCGGAGATACGCAGAGTTTTCTCAGAGATTAACACTAGACTACGTCACCAGTAGCAACTTTGTTACCGGAAGCCCAGAATATATTCATTGCAAATTCTTACTTAAAATCAATCCATTACTACACTTGGTGAAATCTAAACTAAATTCAACCACACACAATAAAATAATACATAAGTATTTATTCAATAGGGACAAATCAAATATCTTATCCCACGTGTCTCCAAATGAAACATTTAGCAACCTAACAACTTAGGGAACCCAAGGAACAGCAGAAGCCTTGCCAAATCCGCTAAGCACACACGTACCTTATTTACCTGAAATCACCATAAACTATATTGAGTATAAAACTCAGTAAGCATACTAGTTTTTCATATATCAAATACAAATACATATATGTACACAATGCATATGTATGATATGCTGTGATCAGTCAAAATCATAATCTTATCAAATCACATATCATGTAAACGCTTACACATTCTTTCAAAACATATTACAGGAATACCATCACTCAACTACTACTTAGTAGGACTTACATATCACATATCACATAATGAGCCAAATGTCACTCGTAGGTGACATACCGTATGAGAGGAATAGTACAAGTGAGGTCTTGAAATTACACATATATAATGCTCATACCCGAAGGTAAAAGCCAAACCCTCACCCTGATCATTGGTGAGTCCTCTCACATGCACCAATACGCCACCACACGAATGTGATGACTCACACTTCCTTTAGGTACCAATAGGATCCTCCCTACATACGGAACACATAACATATACCAATCCCGAAGGAAAGGCCACACATAAAGGCTCCACAAATCACATAAAATGCCTACTAAGTTAACAGTGAGTTCAAGTACCCTCAAAACATAAAATATTTCTCATGGACATATTACACTTCAAAAGCTTTCTTGTTAAACATATCTTATTTTGAAAGCTCACTTTCAAAAACACATGTATGTCCATGCTCAATGTCAATGCTCACATTCATAAACATATATTCACATTTCATATCAAAATATACTTTGACATAACATAAACATATTCTTAACCCCATTTACAAAATCATGCCAAATAATTACTATGTTTATTGTGATTTCAGTAAAAAGTCTAGTATACTTACCTCTTAGCACTTTCAGCTACAAGGCTTAAATCTCCTTAACCTATCAATGAAGGTTAATCCTTTTATAAGCCTCACAATTCATACAAAATACTTTAAATAGCTTACAAAATTATACACAATGCATTTATCACATCAAATTGGTCTAAATACTTGGTTTCTCAAAACCTGTCATTCTGACCATTTACACTTAACAAAATTTTCTAATACATCAAATGATGTCCAATTACTCCGAAATCTGAATTTATCATTCTTGACTCATATATCCTTCTTATATATAAATATTATATCAAAATTCCTACACAATCCATTCCATACATACCATCGAATCCAAACTACTAACCTAACAAGATCAAGATACTTACTGAACAGTATTCAATCTCCTAATTATATAAAATCATATGCTGACTCAAAAATTATAAAACTATCACATAATTACTCTTAACACATATCTCAGTCCATGATAAATATTTCACTTCCAAATCACTGCCAAAAGTACTTTAAAACTATTTTATTCCATAGCCTTAAAAATCTGTTAATCAAATACTGCAATAAGTGGATACACTTTAGAAAATCATAACACTTCAACCACATTGATCTAAATTCTCAATTTCGAGTATATCATATTAGACATATAAATTTATCATATTCCACAAATTCGTAATTTTTGAAGATCATTCAGTAGGACAGAAATTGTTTTTCACTGTATCATACTGTTCATATAGAAAATTTCTAGAATTTCAAGGTCATTTTGGTAAATTCACAAAAAATTCAATTTCTAAAATTTTGAATCGATTCAAAGTCTCAGATGATCCTAAATATGTCTAATTTCATATAATCAAAATTCAAAACCATAATCGAATCACAACAATTTATAAAATTCTTGGATCAAGAGACTATCAAGCCGAAATTCTACAATCCATCATAATTTATCAAACTATCGTATAGATCATCATCAATTCTCAAAATATCATACGAAATACACATCAAATCCTTAATTATAAAAATTTCCAAAAATTAAAACTTAAATAAATTAACATAATTAACACCAATAAATTGAGAAATAGTTGTGATATACCTCTTAAAATTCAAAATTCCAATTTCTTCTTCTTTTTCTTCTCCTTCTTCTCTTTCTCTCCCCTCTTTTTCTCTCTTCTCTCTCTCTAAAAGAGGTAGCTCGACCAAAATGAGAGAATTAGGGTTTTAAAAGTGTATTTTTATACTAAGTGGCTAATTTTTGATATTTACAAATTTATCCCTAAAACTTTCAAAGTATTACAATTTGGTCCCTAAAATAAATCTAAAGTCTTGCAATTAAACCCAATGCTAATAGTATGACCTTAACCTATACAAACACTACTAATAACAATATATAAATCAAGTATCACCAATATACAAATAAAATACGTATATTTATACATATATAAATACTTATTCTTACCAGTCGTAGATACTGGTTACTACAATTTAGCCTCTTTTTATAGGCTTAAGTTGTAGAGTCCTTTGTGGATATCCCTTTTTCTCATTATTTAGCCTCATTTTCTTTAGCTATGGCGGTCGATCCGAGTAAAAATCCAACTTAAGTCATTGTCGATTTTGGTGTGCCACCGATGAACTTTCTATTTTTGCCTTGCCCCTCCCTCCTCCTTTGTTTTCGAATCGTGCATACTACCTGGCCACCAAGTTCCACCACCGGCCACCTCTTGGAGTTACATATATTGTGGTTGTTCCTTGTTTGATTGGGTATTGTGGTAGACTAAGTTTTGGGTTTACTTTGACTGTATTTTATGTAGGGTTTTTTGTAATTTTTTGTTAGTAGTACTTTATGTAATAATCCTCTTACGTGAGGTAGTTTTCTCCTCTTTATGAGATAGCCCTCTCCTCATGAGGTTAAATTCTTCCTGCGTGAAGTTCAGATTTTCTCATCTGTAATAGGGGTAGATATCCTTCTGGGAATAAGTCCTTCGGGACTTAGTTGTATCTCTGTTGTTGGAGAAGTAGGTTTAGGTGAGCCACAAAATTCTTATCTTATCCTTGTGAAGCTCCACGGTAATTTTCTAATGTATATCAGCCATGTAATATTGTGAAGTTTTTATAATATTACATTTAAAATTTCAAAATAAAAGTTGTAGAGTCCTTCTGGTGGTAAATTTAAGACATGTAGAGTCCTTTTAAAACTATGTCATATACAGTCCTTTTATAACTAAGACATCTTGACTATAGAGTCCTCAAAGATAAGAGTGATATGAGTCCTCAATCGGTGGTGGATAAACACTTTCTACCAACCTCTAAGAAAAAGTCACCTTCTTAGAAGGTTTACATAATCGACCTTACGAACGGCTTACGTGGTCAACCTTTTGGTGAAAATCTTTTGTATTTGACCTCATGGAGAGTTTATGAGATTGAAGACCTTTATGGATCAATATCTCAAATACTCATGTAATAAGTCTTTTAGTAAGCTGCAGTGTACCTCCTGAAAAATTGGCCGGAATCTCAAGGCAAACAATGCTCTTAATTGTAATATAAACTTGAAATCATGTATTAATAAGTAGATACACTCGGGGTACAAAACTTACCAATAAATTATGTCTTTGAATATATTATATGTTAAGTTCATCAAATGATTTTCTTATTTTACATAAACAAATTTAAGTCTCTTCCGAGTTTCGATCTTGATGTGATGTGAACCCGATTATTATATCTTCTTAACGTTTACAAGATATGAAAAAGGAGGAAATATGAATATTAAAATCATCGAAGTTAGTCAATGAGTTGTAATTTAAAAAACAAAATCATCACTTTCGTCTAGATTAAACTCCCTTCACCAAAGGTCAACTTTGGTATTCATCTGAGGCCTACCTAAGAATTTAGCCGAGAGAGTCACATGGTGGACATAGCCTTTACTCTCTCAATTCTTTAATCTTGGAAAACGTTGATCTTGTGATACTAAAGATTTTGAAAAAGAATAATAATTATCGAATGCATTGAATAAGAGAATTCAAGCAATTGTAAGTGGTTATTACGATAATAAATATAGCAAGTGCAATTGTAAAAATAGAGTTTAGAAGTCTCGAGATAGTATTTTTAAGAAGCTCAATGTCCCACAATTTTTCAACTACTCGTCTCTGCATGCTTAGACTTGTATGTCTGTGATATGACTTTCTTAAGCACCTTTAATGGCCTTAGTTAGGATCGAGAACTTCCTTGGACATTTATTACTATTGTCCACCTTCCTTCTCCTTCCTCGATGTTTATGTGTTTGAGTACTTAATCACAAGAAACTACATGGGCTGTGATTAGATTCTTGGTTAACCGCTAGCTTTGTTAATTGTTGTAGATAATCATGGTCATGGTGGCCATCTTATTTGCTTTGATTTATGACCATTGATGGCTTTTCATTTGTTTTCTGTAACAGCGCCAAGCTATTGACCCTAGATTTTAGATTTTGAGCTAACGAGTTGAATTTTTTTTTTAGAACAATAATTAGGCCTCTTAAGGGGTTGGGTTAAGATGACTACTCTTTGATAGTTATTAGGCATTCACAGCTTCAAATTTATTCAAGATCAATCAAAATAGGATAAGCATAAAAGAGATAGAATTATAGTAGTTTGGTTTAATGTGAACCTACATCCACTTCAATAAGCTTGGTCAACTCACTCAAATGTACTATCAAATAATGTTTGTATAGCCAGATTACAAAAATTTGGAATGATTATAGATATATCCTCTAGTGATGGAGCCATAGAGGCTTTAATGGAGTGTTAGAGGCTATAATAAATCCTTAGGGGCCGAAAAATAAGTCAAAAGTTAGTGGATGGATATCCTCTCTTTTTTTTTCCATTATTTAGCCTCTTTTTATAGGCATCTTCGACTCTAGAGTCATTCGGGATAAAAGTGATATGAGTCCTCAATCAATGGTAGATAAACACTTTCTTACCAGCCTCTAGAAAAGGGTTTGCTTCTTAGAAAGTTTACATAATCGGTCTTACGAAAAACTTACATAATCAACGTCTTGGTGAAAGGCTTTTGTGTTTGGCCTCCTGAAAAATTTATTAGATCGAAGACCTTTGTGTATCAATATCTCAAATACTTATGTGATAAATCTTTTAGTGAACTATAGTGTACCTCCTGAAAATTGCGCTTGGTGAGAATCTCAGGCAAACAATACTCTTAATCATAATATAAACGTGAAATCATATATTAATAAGAAGATACACTCAAGATACGAAACTTACCAATAAATTATGTCTTCGAATATAATTATATGTTGTGTTGATCAAATAATTTTTTTCTTTTAAATTTTACGTAAATAAAAATTTAGTCCCTTCCAAGTTCCGATTTTGATGTGAACCCGATTATTATATCATCTTAAAGTTTACAATATATGAAAAAAAGGAGGAAATATGAATATATCAAAGTTAGTCAATGAATTGTGATAAAAAAAATGAAAAGAAAAGAAAAAAGAACATCACTTTCGTCTAGGTTAAACTCCCTTTGCCAAAGGTCAACTTGGATTAATAGAACATGTAAAAAGAAAATGAAAGAATGAAATAAAATGGGAATTTAAATAAGAAAAAATTGACTTTCCGTCTTAAGTTTTTAATTTTGAGAAAACATTTGGTGATTCCTGAGGAACTTAAGTCTTTCTCTGAATTTCTTTTTAATTTTTTAATCATTTATTTTTGAATTAGAGTCATAAGATGTATAACCTAACCATGTACATGTACTTGGTCATAAATATGGATCCCCATATGGCATGTGATAATGCCAACCACGGCACATGAAATCCAAGTAATCTCTTAAAATTATGTTAATTTAATAAGAGTAATGCTACTCTTCAATTTAGGAAGTTGGAGTTTGACTGTCCCATTTTATTTGGTGACTACTAAGATTCGACAATATTTAATTTACATTTGATTTTATAAATGATAATTTTTTTTTCTTTAATAACTTGTTCTATGTAAGTAGGCATTAAAAACAAAGATAAGCTTCATTATTATTCTGTAAATTTGACCTATTCACAAGCATACATATTTGATTTTACATATTGATAGCATTTTAGTTTATGCTTCATTTAATAATTAAAAAATTATAAGGACCAATAAATCTTATAAAATTTGTGATGTTTATTAATGGGTTTTAAAGGAATTGTATTATATTGAAAAATTTATTATAAATTTCACTAAAGATTTTTGATAAATTCAAAATTGGAAATGTGGCTAGATTGTAATCAACTTTAAGAATAAAGAGATCAATGGATTTTTTTCCCCTTAAAATAAGCAGTAAATTGTATGGTATATAAATTCTCATTATTGTGTTAGCTACTTTGATCGACCGAAATGGCCTTATGATTCTTTTAAATTCTTTATAAGCTTTTTTAAAAAAAAATCTTTTAAATCTGAACATATTTTTCTTCTTTTTAATTTTATATATTTTTTAATATGATTAGATGCAAAATGAATTCTTTAACATGATTAGTTTGAAATGAATTTTAAGAGGAATCAAAATATTTATTTTAAATTTTATACAAGTAATGCTATACATTATTATTTGTGATACATTATATTTGTATCTCAAATAATAATATATCAAATAATTATTGAATGATTAAATAATTTAAATTTTAAATTTATTTATCATACTATTTTATTATTTAATAATTATTTAACACATCATTATTGAAGATATAATTTAAGATACAATTCGAAATATTTAGTATTATTTATTTTATAATCCAATATAATAAATACATGTAATTTGCTAAGATCCAGCAAGAAACGTGTCAAAATTAGATAACCTATTACCTACGTAAGCAATCTTGGATGATCGTGTTAATAATCTTGATAGTTGATCGGAAAGGGTAGACTTTGTTTCATATGCAAACCCACTAGTTGATCTTATTTGAAGATGAAAATTAATAATTCCAAATACAGGAATTCATAATTCAACAATCTCAACATCCGGCTTTATTTGAGGTTCAATCAACAATCAATTTTTATCTCCAGACATGCAACAAAAATGTTGTAATCCTATGTTTATCAAAATTTCCAAAAGCGGGTTCAATATCCCTGCAAGTGCTCGAATTTTCCAGCAAGGCATCACTAGAACTAGATCTTTTAGTTTTCTAACATGAAATGCGTAATGTGTAAACCCTACTCGGGTTTTGGAATAAAAAATCTGTAACTAGATCAAGTATCCGGATTCTTTTAGGTTGTAGGACTGGGCAAAGTTGTCCCCAGTCAAGGCTTGAGAGCAAGGGAAAGACCCAACTTTGGGGAAGCATTAATGGCTTTTGAGTCGTACTCTGCTGAAACGCTTACCAGTGACTTGGGACGCCATTCTCTCTGGCATAGCATAGCAACCTTCCCGTTGTCAGAGAATCGTGTTTTTACCACCGTCAATGGATCTACAAGATGAGAGCTACCAATGCTGAAGTTGTTTTGATAGGTAGAAAATCTATGAGTCATTTCAGCAGCAACCGAAGTGAATGGATTCACAGCATGCACATACGATGCCTTGAGTGCCTGTCCTTTGTCAGCCCTAAATAGACCGAAACAAGTTTCACATTATAATGGCAGGATAGCTATCGAACAAAAAAAATTCAGAAAAGCAGAAAACAAAAATAAAAAGCAGTCATTTCGTAAACTCAGATAGACGATCCCAATGCAAATGTGCACATTCCTTTTCTTGAATTATTTTAAACTTTTAGGTACCAACACACTAGTGGTTCAGTATAGAATGCGTAACCCTTACCAGTAAGTCACAAGAAATAGATCAGTTAACCCTATCTCTAACTTATAGAGACGGTGTGCTTTCGTGTTTAGCATTCAATTACCAAAATGCTGTGCCTTTAAACAATCTAAATCTTGTGACAAGAAGTGATTAACCACACACTTCATTGTGCAACTAACATTTTATTGATTTCTTCCTGGTTTTAACATAGAAAAAAAAAAAAAGAGAAAAAAAAAAGGAAAAGTTCACAAGCAAATAACTTCAAAGTTACTGCTGAACTGAAGCTTGACTGTTCATAATAACCATCTACGACTCCCCCCTTGAGAATCACCTATTTTACCCTTCAACTTCTGTCAAAATATTTGTTTTTAGTGCTCAATGTGGCTTTTATTAATTATAGTCTTTCTTAAGCAAGAACTTTAATTTACCATATTTGTTAATTATGTTCTTTCTTACACAAGAATTTTAATTCGGAATATTCACAAGTTTTTCAATGATTAAGACCTAGAAGCACCTATGCCTTTTAAGACAGCTAAGTTGGTTGACCATAATTGGTTGTGTCACCCTTGCATAAAAACTCATTATCTCACAATCACGAAATAATTGTAAGTAGTAGCCGCTTAAGAATGCCTTGTAAACTTAATACCCTAAGAAAAGCACACTTTCTTTTCTTTTCTTTTTTTCAATATGAACAACTTGGATTATATTACAGCATTGGGAAAGTGTAAACACATATGATTGTGAAACACTACTTGTACACAGATCATTTCATTTTGGAGTCATCATGTCGGAGATCTAAAGCCTACATCAGACAACAGCATGATTCCTTACTACCCAGGTGTCAGGCATACCACATAAAACTTGAGAGAGATAAATTTCTGAATTACAGATTTAATAGGCTAGACACAAACAACACATAACTGAAACATTAGAACGAATATTCCAGAGAGATTTTATAGGTACTCACAGTATCAGGGCTGCAGAGAAATCTGGTTTGTTCAAGCCAATCCCAGCATTGTACTTAATGAATGAAGCAGAAGGTGTATTAAATCCAATTTCACCACCCAAAACAAGATCTTTGTTTCCAATTGTCACAGATAGCTCCAAAAGAGGGGTTGGATTCAGGCCAATACTGGAATCAATGGCTGCATGATGATGCAGATACTGCACATCCAACTGAAGTACAATACAACAAAATAGTCAGATAACATTCTGCATGCTGCAGTAAAAAAGGTTGTCCACTAGCATTTTCTGCAATTTGCTAGCCATACCACAAAATTGACATCACAAATTTTTTTGAAGATGAATTAATTTTCTTTTCCACCATCATAAAGGCACTTTTACAACAGAAGTTTTACAATACCTCTATGCAGATAAAATATTTAATTTTAAACAGCAAAATACCAAGAAGCTGGTATATATAACTTCCTTTAGGAACTTGCATGGAATAACAGATGTTGAGGAGAATGGAAATATAAGTAAAAATGAGCCATAGCAGCAACCATATGCTACAACGGTAGAAGTCTGTGGCTATCATATCATGTGCAATTGCATATATTCAAGTCTTGAGAGTGTCAGCTTCATGCAAACTTGGCCTTGAATGGACCACTGCTCCAACTTAAGAGGCCTCAAAGGCAAATTAAATATATACATGAAAATTTTCTCTTGCCCATCCATACCAGCTAAGAAATTGCCTTTTCCTTGTCCCTCGTACTTTCTATGAAGATTGCAGTAATGTCTTAATATTGCCATTTTGAAAGATATGGATAAAATGGATCTTAAATACTCAATATAATACAATATTCTGACATTAACAAGAAGATTTTATTTTAACTGGTTCTCCCCAATTCCTGATCTTGTTCTCTCCTATCTTCATCTATGACCGCCTATGGTCAAAGCTACAACTATGCTCATTATGACAAATAAAAGTGGGAATTATTTGTGTTAATACCGGCCAGTCAAATAAACTTAGTTGGAGCAAGTTTTCAGGTGATTAATGATTGCTGGATATATGATAAAATAAACAGTGGTCTCTTCAAGAAAGATTTTATAAAATACAAAAATATTCTTATATAGTAGGCAGGATGAAATTGTCTTTCAACATAACACATCACTTACCTTGCCAGATTTGTGATCCGGTATTCTGAAACTCAATGCTGCTTTGGTAGATGGCAAGACATCAATCAAAGTTACTTTTGTAGATACCTACATAAAAATAGGAGCAGAAAACGTTAAGGCTGTTGATACAACAAAGAATTCAGCCACGAGCCTAAACAACGAAGAATTTACTCTGCATCACTAAACAGTAGCATAACCATGTATCAAATCCCAATTATAAGTCACAATAGTTCTAACTGCAAAACCTTCTCTTACATTAGAATAAGTATCAACTTTCACATCCACAATAGTATTTCCACTCTTGTACACACTATTTATGTCACCAAAGAAAATTTCATCTTTCTTCAAACCGGTAGCTGTAAGTCCCTGCAACACATAATTGAAATTAACATTAGATGGAATCACCACCAGATTATTTCAAATACCATCTTTGAAAATAACAAGCATATGAAGTCTTGCTAACAGAATTACATTTTTATTACACATTACTGTCCTTGAACAACCTTAGCATGCCTTAACACTAATAATGTTATACATCCTCAATACTAGTACAAGTTAGTAATTTATTGGAAAGGACTTCTCTGGAGCTATTCTTTTTTTTTTTTTTTTTGGCTAATTATAACTGATACCTGTTCTTGATTATTTTCTTTCTCCATATTCTATTGCATGTACAATCTCCTAGCTAAATGTTTCAAATGGTAATGAGTACAAAAACACCAGTTGCATGAACCAAAAGGAGGGGCAAAACAAAACCAAGAAAAATAATAAAGATATTTTCTGGCATTTTACTCCAAACGAGGGAGAGAGGGAAAGAGAGATAAATTTGAGTGATAATCACTTGCTCTACTCAAATCCATCAGGTTTCTTGAGCTGTCTGGATTTTCTAATCATAGGCAACAACTGTGTTCTAGTTCTGGAAATATCAGTCGAGAACTAGGAAAATACTTGTCTTACCTATGTTTCAACACTACATCAAAAAGTACTTTGAGCAATTAGGTATCTGAATTTAGAAATAAAAACAATATGATGTAAAATGTTGAAACTTGAAGCTACAATACCAGTCCGGTAGTGTTCGGCAATGACAGGGTAAACTTGTGATCGAAATTGTAATCTTTGTATAAGAGGTCTGCATTTGATAAGCAAACATAAATAAAGGGCATATTATACAAATGTTTCAATAAATATCTAAAAAATTAGGACATCCTATATTAAATCACAATGAACAATAACTTTAATGAAGATCTATTAGAAACTAGAAGGTCATGCAGCATGTATATCAGAAATCATGCATTTGATTACAACACCTTGAATTGCATTGCACTCATTTGTCACTTAAATTAGGCCATCTTGTCAATAGACGGACGTGGACTACATTAACCATGAAGTTCTACCAACGAATAGTATGCAGAATGAACTTAATCCATACACAAATAAACTTAAGACGTAATGATAATGATATCACTTGCTTTTTGTATATGAAAGTACTCCACTTTCTAGGAATTTACAAGCCACTAATTAGCTAAGACATTCCTTATGCAACATAGGACATTACAAATCATTGTTCTAAAAGTTTGAAAATGCACATTTTGGGGATCAAAAAGATGTATTTGACTGATTCTTAGCTGAAATTAGGGGAGCTAAAGCCTCCGATAAGAATAAAGAAACAAGCAAGAGTTCACAATCAAGAAAAAAAAAAATCATAATGTAAATATGAACAGGATTCAACTTAGCAGTCTTCTAACTATATTCAAAGTACAGCAGCTGTAAATAAGTAGTGATTTGAGCTTGAAATTAGTTATAAAATGGAGAAATTTCAAACGGCTCAATTTTCAAAATACTTCAATTTCATTTTAAGAGAATATGCAACTCATTATTTACATTGAATATACAATTTTAAGGAATTACCTTTGGCTCTCTTGCCAATATCCAAAAACGGCGCCGGACTGCTCCCCATCTGTTCTCAGAGCACAGACTCTACACTCTGCATATATAACATTAAATCATCAAAACAAAAGCTAACCAAAAAATGAATAAATATCTTCAATCTTATTCCAATAAAAACTTCAGATTGAAATAGCTCCCATTTTAATCAACATTCAAAAGCTCAAAGCAAGCAAGCAAGCGAGAGAGAAATTAAGATGACTTACAAATGGCGAAAGGCAAAAAGCGGCTTTTCGGACCGCTTCAGGCGAGAGCGTGCGAGACAGATATTTGTAGAACCAAACACTGTTATTACCAAGGCCAAGGCGAAGGTCGAGGCTGGGTGGACCAAGCGATTAGGTCACAGCCCATTGAGGTTGACAGCTGACACGTGGATCTTGATTGGGGACAGTGTTTTTTATAGACGATATTTTATTGGCCATTGTGTCACGGGTGGGTGAGAAAGGCACAGGTGGATTAGTTGAATTGACGGTTATGTCCCGGAATCGGTGGCTTGGATTCTCTTTGGCTTTTACTGGCTGCTGATGACTTTGTTGGCAATCCGACGAATTTTAGGGTTTGCGCTTGGTTGGTCCACGTTGATTTTCCAATTTGTTTTTCGCTATTTATTTTTTTAATTTTTCTTTTACTCCACGTTGATCATATTACAATATAGAATTTAAATTTTAAAATTTTTTTTCTTTTTGAGGATCCTTTAATTTAGTAAGAGAAAATGACATATTAATCTCAAATATTTTTATAAAGAGATGCAAATTTTAATGTTTTTAAAAATTTTATTAATATTTTTATCAAATATTAATTTCCATCTATTAAATAATAGCAAAAACAATTAGCGTGTCCTTTTTTTAAAAACCTTAAACATTTATGTATTTTTTTTAAAACATTAGAGGTTCATTATCAGTTTTTTCTATTAAAATAGATAATAATTGTTATCTAATAAAGATGTAAATAAATTTTTTAAAACTAGTTATAAATTAAGAATATAAATATGTACATATAAAGTAGCATAATTCTCATAAAACAAGCCTAAATTAAAGTAGATAATATTAAAATTATATGCTAACTTAATCAATTCCTCTAGATGCGAACTTGTTCATATATGTGTTTTTTTTTGTTAAATAAAAAAATTTGCTCCTAGTTCATACTAACTTGTTTATTTTCTAATAAAAGTTGTGTCTAATAGAGGTAATAATGTGACTTTCACAATATTACTAAAGGGGTTTAATCTAAGCTTTTTTATTTTTAAATTTTAAAAAGAAAAAACTATTATCACACATTCCATTCCACCTCACATAATATTTTTTTATTATTATCATCATCATACATTCTATCTTTTTATCAACAAATATAATATCATTGATAAAATTATTAATATTACATTAAGACCACTAATATAATAAGTAGAGGATTATTAGGACGCCATATATATTGACTCATTGAAATACATTTAAACCTAATCTTCCATTAGAAGAGATCTAACCTAAATCTCATATTAGATGATCATCTCTACAATTAAGCATCATTGCCTCTATTATAAAAGGGGGCTCTTGTCACGCCCCAGACCCAAAAGATCTGACACACGACATCAGTTATATTCATTCAATAATACTTAAGCATTTATTTTAATTTCTTTCAGAATTATAGCAATTGAATTATGACTGGGACAAGTAGTAAACCGGAGATACGCAGAGTTTTCTCAGAGATTAACACTCTACTACGTCACCAGTAGCAACTTTGTTACCGGAAGCCCAGAATATATTCATTGCAAATTCTTACTTAAAATCAATCCATTACTACACTTGGTGAAACTTAAACTGAATCCAACCACACAATAAAATAATACATAGGTATTTATTCACTAGGGACAAATCAAATATCTTATCCCACGTGTCCCCAAATAAAACACTTAGCAACCTAACAACTTAGGGAACCCAAGGAACAGCAGAAGCCTTGCCAAATCCGCTATGCACGCATGTACCTTATTTACCTGAAATCACCATAAACTATAATGAGTATAAAACTCAGTAAGCATACTAGTTTTTCATATATCAAATACAAATACATATATGTATACGATGCATATGTATGATATGCTGTGATCAATCAAAATCATAATCTTATCAAATCACATATCATGTAAGCGCTTACACATTCTTTCAAAACACATAATAGGAATACCATCACTCAACTACTACTTAGTAGGACTTATATATCACATATCACATAATGAGCCAAATGTCACTCGTAGGTGACATACCGTATGAGAGGAATAGTACAAGTGAGGTCTTTAAATCACACATATATAACGCTTATGCCCGAAGGTAAAAGCCAAACCCTCACCTTGATCATCGGTGAGTCCTCTCACATGCACCAATACGCCACCACACGAATGTGATGACTCACACTTCCTTTAGGTACCAATAGGATCCTCCCTACATACGGAACACATAACATATACCAATCCCGAAGGAAAGGCCACACATAAAGGCTCCACAAATCACATAAAATGCCTACTAAGTTAACAGTGAGTTCAAGTACCCTCAAATCACAAAATATTTCTCATGGACATATTACACTTTAAAAGCTTTCTTTGTTAAACACATCTTATTTTGGAAAGCTCACTTTCAAAAACACATATATGTCCATGCTCAATGTCAATGCTCATATTCATAAACATATATTCACATTTCATATCAAAATATACTTTAACATATCATAAACATATTCTTAACCACATTTACAAAATCATACAAAACAATTACTACGTTTATTGTGATTTCAGTAAAAAGTCTAGTATACTTACCTCTTAGCACTTACAGCTATAAGGCTTAAATCTCCTTAACCTATCAATGGAGATCAATCCTTTCATAAGCCTCACAATTCACACAAATACTTAAATAGCTTACAAAATTATACACAATGCATTTAACACATCAAATTGGTCTAAATACTTGATTTCTCAAAACTTGTCATTCTGACCACTTACACTTAACAAAATTTTCTAATACATCAAATGATGTCCAATTACTCCAAAATCAGAATATACCATTCTTGACTCATATATCCTTCTTATATATGAATATTATATCAAATTTCCTACACAATCCATTCCATACACACCATCGAATCCAAACTACAAACCTGACAGGATCAAGATACTTACTGAACAGTATTCAATCTCCCAATTTTATAAAATCATATACTAACTCAAAAATTATAAAACTACCACATAATTACTCTTAACACATATCTCAGTTCATGATAAATATTTCACTTCCAAATCACTGCCAAAAGTATTTTAAAACTATTTTATTCTATAACTTTAAAAATCTGTTAATCAAATACTACAATGAGCTGATACACTTTAGAAATTCATAACACTTCAACCACATTGATCCAAATTCTCAATTCCGAGTATATCATATTAGACATATAAAATTATCATATTCCATAAATTCATAATTTTTAAAGATCATTCAGCAGGTCAAAAATTATTTTCCACTGTATCATACTGTTTACACAGGAAATTTCCAGAATTCCAGGGTCATTTTGGTAAATTCACTACAAATTCAATTTCCGAGATTTTCAGTCGATTCAAAGTCTCAGATGATTCTAAACATGTCTAATTTCATATAATCAAAATTCAAAACCAGAATCGAATCACAACAATTTATAAAATTCCTAGATCCAGAGGTTATCCAGCAGAAATTCCATAATTCATCATGATTTATCAAACTATCTTATAGATCATCATCAATTCTCACAACATCAAACGAAATACACATCAAATCCTTAATTATACATATTTCCAGAAATCAAAACTTAAAGAAATTAACTTAATTAACACCAATAAATTGATAATTAGTTGTGATATACCTCTAAAGATCCAAAATTCTCATTTTCTTCTTCTTTTTCTTCTTCTTCTTCTCTTTCTCTCTCCTTTATTTCTCTCTTCTCTCTCTAAAAATGGGTAGCTCGACCAAAATGAGAGAATTAGGGTTTTTAAAAGTGTATTTTTATACTAAGTGGTTAATTTTTGATATTTACGAATTCACCCCCAAAACTTTCAAAGTATAACAATTTGGTCCCTAAAATAATTCCAAAGTCTTGCAAATAAACCCAATACTAATAGTATATCCTTAACCTATAAAAACACTACTAATAACAATATATAAATCAAGGATCACTCACATACAAATAAAATACGTATATTTATATATATAAATATACATATTCTTACCGGTTATGGATACTGGTTACTACAGCTCTAACCCTCACATAAGAGGGACAAAACTATTTTCAAACAACAGGGACAAAATTATTTTTATACAAAAGGGGCAATACAAAATTCAACACCATATTACATGTAATATTCTCTATTGATTTCAAATAATTAACACTTTTAAGTTCACAACCATTCATTAACAACACAACTAACTTAGAACAACAACAAAGTAAATAACGTTTTAAGCTTGGGTCATCAATCCAATCCACCAAAATTGAGGCTGGTGGAACATTGGCTGGCTATCACATCAAACTTACACAGGGATGATGACGAAGTTGTTCTATACGCCGACGGTGGCGGCGAATGGAGCTTGAAGAGGTGTCAGAAATTGCTTCCCACTAGATCAGGTTGAACATTAGCTACTAGTGAGCATGATTGCTTGGGATGCAGAGGTTATGTGTTCAATGATAGTTAGCAGTGGTAGTGGATTTAGAGACTGGTCAGAGGATAACACTAGCGACAGCGGCCAATGGAGACTAGCAGAGGTTCGATTAAGGTCAATGGGCCATGACGAAGACTGGCAATAGCTCATCAAAGCCTCACCTTGATTTGGCACAAGTCATACGTTAGGCTTTGGCTAATTGTTGAAAAAACTAGAAAAGGAACAAAAAAACTAAAAAGAAAAGAAAAAAAAGGAAAAATAGAAAAATAAAACAAAATTTTAAAGGTAAAATGCATAAAAGAGAGAGGAGAGATTAGAGGAAAAGAAGAAAGAAAAGATCTCCATCGAATAGGAGGACAAAGCTCATTCTTTGATGGAGATAGATGGAAAAACACTGACAATTACTAAATTTTGGTTAATGAAATAAGAGAGTATTTTTTTCATTAGTAGCACGAGGAACTTCCATCACACATTCTACCTTAGTCTACCTATTATTATGAATTTCACAACATTACCAAAAGTACTTAAGTTAAACTATTTATAAAAAAAAAATCAATTTTTAACTAGTTTTATTTTATTTTATTATTATGTATCCCATCTCTATACACAAATTTTTTTCAAATAGTTTAATACAAAAATATTTTTCTTAAATCTCTTGCTAAAAGAGCCGAATCATTTGGAGATTAAGCTACCTCCTTAGGGATGGATTTTTCTTGCTAGTTAGTTAAATTTATATGGGTAAGTTCATCTAGGTCATAGAGTTTTAACCTTTCTTTATTATTAGGGTAAAAGAAATTCACAATCCAAAGGTATTATTTAATACTTAACTACACCCTCGTGATTTTAATAATACCTATCTACACTCCTAACATAATGGTATTATAGTAAATTGATATAATATCCACCATAAACAGTATCCCATCACCGTTTATCAATCAAAACCGATCACAGATAGATACTATTTTGTATGGCGAGAATCATTGTTCACATGAATAGTACCACATGTGAACAGTGTGAGTATTGCTTGCAATGAATTTTTATAGTAAAAGTATCTGCCCGAAAAAATACTATTTATATGTGGTACTGTTCATGTGAACAATGCTGTGCATGCACTATTTAGTAAAATTATATAGAAAATCGTTGACAATTCCTCTGCAGTAACAAGTTTTGCTTGTAAGGCCTTTCCGCAACGGACTACCATTGCATTGCAACAGAGAGCTTACGTAAATACAACCCGTAAAGGGTGTCCGAAGTTTATTTTCTGCCTTTAACTGTAGCATTCTCTATGCCCGTTGTGGATCGATTCCAATGCTCTAAGTTATGAATTTAGATTCAGGTATTGAAACGGTAATATTTGACTAAAATTTTGATGCTCAAATCAGTAGTTTTGTCGAAAATTTGATACTATTCATATGAACAGTATTTTTTCGCGATAGACACTATTGATGGTAAACAATCATCGTAAATAGTTCTTCATTGTTTACACATGATACTGTTCATATAAACAACGATTTCTCCACCAACAGAACAGTATCTATTAATGATCAATTTGAGTCGACAAGCGAAAATGAGATACTATTTATTATGGATACTATATCAATTTATTATAATATCATTATATTAAGAATATAAATGCGTATTATTAAAATTATGAGAATGTAATTAAATATTAAATAATATCTTTAATGTGTAGATATCCTTTTGCCTTATTATTACAATGATTATTATTATTATGTAATAGTTATTGGAATACAGCTGGTTTTACCAATTTGGTGTTTCGTTTTAGCATATAGATTGAGGTCCACATACGGGTGCTGTCAAATACAAAAATGGATCTGGTCCATATTCGGTACCATGACTTGCCATTTTGGGCTCTGAATATGCAACAATAAATGAGACTTTGAATCTATTTACTGTTTTTGTAAAAAACATTTACGTAGCAGTTAACAGCAAGGATTCATTTATATACCTTGGCAGTGTCAATTTGAATCCTTTTCAATAAGAAAATGCATCTTTTTTATTGTTTAGAACAATCTAAAAACACACTAAAAAAAAATTAAATAACATATAATTCTCCAAAAGAAAAAAAAATGTACGCTGTAAGAACAGTATGATTAAAGATTATTTCTTAAATTAATACTAGCTTTGATATATATGGATATTCTTTCAAAAATTCAACAGAGTGACAAGAATGTGATGGAATTAGACTCCTTAGAGTCAATTACGAAAAAATTGGACCGAAACTACAACAATCAATGTCCAAAATTAGATTGTTTTTATGTATTACAATAAAAATCTACATCAAAAGAATAAACAAACTTAATAGTAAGCTCTTTGTCATTACCTTATGGTATATGATATAATTTAGATGGCTTCAAATTAGCCGTGACATTAAAATACTTCAATGTCTCAATCCACTTCTCCTGATTCTTCAACAAATGCACGGCAGTTGTGTCCGGCCAAAGCTCATGAGTACATCCGGTCGGCGGCACCGGAAAATTGTACATCGACCACTTGGCGTTGTATCGATTTTTCGCCCGGTGACCTTCTCGGAGCCACTCGCCAAAAAGCTTATCTTCAGGTCCTTCTAAACGGTTTTTTGGGATATCAGAAATCATAATCCATTCAGCAATATCCCAAGAAACCAAATAGCCCATGCCTGACATGTAATGCACAAAAGGGTCCATGCTAGGGCATGGGATCACATAACCATAATACAAATCTTCTCTAGGTAATGGCAGCAATGAGTCCACCAAATTTTGTAGCCTAAAGTAAGTATCATCATCGCCTTTCATCACATAATGATAAGGAGGACAAGGCCCGTTTGAGGTGTTAAAAATTTCGGGCAAGCTTGAAAAATAAGTGTAAGTCTTACCCTTGTTCATATTTTCTTTACAATTGAGAATAATTATATCGTCATAACGCATTATCTCTAGGGCAACAAGTACCTTTTGGTCTTCCTTTGTTAGGTTGCAAAACACAAACTTCACGTCAATCTGAGCACCAACAGGAGATTGTGTGCCATAAATCATACGTAAGAAATGCCGGCGTTGGTACTGATCGGGGAGAGTCAAGATTCCAATGAGAATCCGAATATCTTCCGACGAAGAATTTGTTGCATGAACATCATGATCATTTGACGACGAAGAATTAGATAAATGAGATGAAGGATTGAGAAAAGCGCATCGACCAAATTTGAGCAAGCTGTCGAATCTAACTTCATTGATGGAAGCTAAGACACAAAGAAACAAGATGAAGGAGAGTGAAGCGATGATGAATCGCCGATGGTCGGGCCTTGAGGCTTTCATTATTGTTGCGTAAATTATTGAGCTTGAATTGATCGAAGACTAAGGTGATTGATGGAGAATATGGAGATGGGTTCCGAATGTGAAGTAATGTTAATAAATTATGAAAATTTTCTTGCTTGGGACGCATTGGCATGGTGGCTTGCTGGTCAGTTTCGTGATACTGAGATTACCCATTTGACTTTTCATCTCCTTTAAGGAAGGTGACGGTGGAAAAAGCACGAGGGAATGGGAGAAAGCAAGAGCTGTCTGAATGAATAAATGAATATACCATTATGTCCTTTTGCGTAATTAATTAACTATTCTAATTCATGATTTAATGAAGATATTTTGGACATTCCAAGTGTAAATTAATTTATAATTATATGGATAGTTCCCAAATATTGAAAATTATATGAATCACTGCTCAATATAAAGACAATTTCTTCGAGGACAGACGAAAATTTTCTTTTTCTTTTTTTTTTAGTTTCTTAATTTGGTAATATTTTTAAAAAATTAAATTTTCAAAAATCATTATAAAATAAACTAAGAAAATAACGCTTTGTGCTTAAAAATTCAACTATACATTAATTTAATTGTTTTTTTTTTCAAAAAACTTAATCGATGTGTCATTGATTATTTTGTTGGTAAATTTAATAACTTATAATATATCACCATTCACTTGATAAATGATACATCTCTTAAGATGAATTTTTTTAATAATACTTAAAAAAATATTGTATTAGTCAAGATGTTAAGACATAGAACCAAAATTTTATACATTTGTTAGAATTTTTCTATTGAAGAAAAAAACATAAAAAGTAATAACTAATGTTACCATTTGAAGAATGTTTTTTTCCCTCAAATTTTTTATAAACCAAATTTAAACTTCAGGCATGAAAAATCTTTGCTTATGATTTGAATTAAAACCGAGGAGTTTTTTGTCAGTTCGATATATAATGCTTTCATTTCCCTAACTTAGGCCTAGCATCCCGTATTTGTATAATTTACAAGTCATGTGCGAAGAAGAAAATGGCCGCAGAAATGGTGGAATTGAGCCTAACGTTGCCTGATATTTATTTATAAATCTAGTCTCCCGTCCTTAGGCCATTGCCCAAGTAACGTGGTCAACTTTCTCTTTTATTAGGTATTTTTGCATGAACACATGGCATGCTTCTGGACATTAAGTGCTTCTTATAACCATACTTGAATATCAAGCAAACCCCCCATTGACCACATAAAAGTGCTTTTAAACCGTACACAGAAACTTGATTCATAGATCCAAGAATACATCTATATGGTCTATAGTGAATTATAAAGTTGACATATTCAATTTTAATAGATATTTTAACTACATATTAATAGAATTTCCACTCTCAACTCCTTTTATTAATTAAAGAAAAAATTATTTTGTCTGTAGCGAAATCTATAGGTCATTTTGTTACAAAATTTCCTCGTTAAAATGTGGCTTATGGTGAAACGTGATTCCTATTCACAGCCAAAATTTACACTAATCTTAAATATACTCTAAGACTTTTAATGATAAAATTTCACTATCACAAACTATGTTTTATAGTAGAAGTTTTTTATTACCAAAAATTACCTGTGATAGAAAAATTCTATTACAAATGTAATAGATGAATTTTGCTATAAAATATTCTTATCACTAACATGTGTCATTATTTTGTAATAAAAAATATCTATTACTAACTTATAATTTTTATCCTACATTTACAAAATTTATGTAGCACATATTGCCTATATGAACGATGACACGAATGGTGACAAAATTTATGTGACACATTGCTTACATAGATGATAACATGAATGTTGACGTGACATTTAGTCAATAGATGATGTAAGTGTAACATTAAATGTGACTTCATCAAAATATATAATTTATCATAAATTTGTAATAAATATTTATCACAATTTTATGAAAAGACTTTTATTTTTTTAAATAATTTTATTATTAAATATATACATTAAATTCACATATATATATATATACAAGTTAAATTATATTATATTTCCCAATATATAAATTTATTATAATACAAAAAAAAATTCTCCAATGCAATATTTTTATTAAATCATTAGTACATCTCAATCCTTCTACCTATAAACCTAAACAAAGGTAAATGAACATCCAAATAAGTAAATCTAACATCAATTCACAAAATCCGTTATATAGACTATCAATTTATCCAAATCCAACATCTGCTATATGTCTTTATAGCAATTTATAAACCCATTATCCAACAGCTACAAAATTCATCAACATTTGTGTAAATGCTTGTAAATCCAAACTTCAATAAAACAAAATTCAAGACAATACTTATGTTTGCAGTAGAAAGTTGAGTAACAAAACAAAAGATATGTAGTAGAAAATTGACAAATAAAATTTTATCAAGAATATTTGTCTACAAAATTCTAAATTATTGCAACTTCAACATACTAAATTAAATTCATAAGAACATACATGACAGTTAATAAAGCAGATTCACTATATGCTGAGTTAAATAAAAAGGTATTCCATTTTATAAATACCTCCATGATTATGTCAACACCAAATTCCCTACTTCACTGGAGCATATCAGCCCACATTTGCTTTAATTTCTCAATGTCAAATTTTCTCGCCTTAAAAAATCTGCATCAATATGCATTAAGTCAACAAATCCACTAGATCTTCTTCATCACCAAGGAAAAATTAAAGAATCATAAGAGTTACATTTTCAAAATATATATCAAATCATTCTTTTACGCCACTTTTATGTGAATAGTTTAAAATAATATTACAAACTAAAGGCATTCTGACTCTTCTTTATTTCCATTCATTTCACTAACAATTATCATTGTCTTAAACTATTTCTAGCCACACATGAAAGCATATATTACAAATGAAAAACAATTGCTGAATAAGATGCGAAATTCATATACAAAATAATGTAGTACGTAAAACACAATAATATTTGTCATGGACGGTCTCAATCCATTGCCCAGAAGCACAACAGACCCACGAGTACCTTCAAGATGCATACTGAACAAGCAATAAAGAAACGAATTTGAACAAATATTTAATGAAAGTGTAAGCATGATAGCAATTCCTCTATTAGTAAGAGCCACAAAGAGTAAGCATGAAACCCCAGATTTCTCTACTAACTAACCCTTATAAACAATCACCAAAGCATCTTTCAGAAAGCTAGTAAGTTATCCAACTATCAAGAATTAGTTATCTGACTCCGCTTGTGGCTAAATCTCCATTTTTATATAAAAATTATACTATCTAGTAGCCTAAGTACTCCAACTCCCGTTGTGGCTGAAGCTCCATTTTTCTATAAAAATTATACTATCTGGTAGCTTAAGTACCTGTTGGAATTGATTCCCATTCATGTGAGTTAAAAAATAAATATTTAAGAAAAATCAAAGATTGATTAATTTAATGTAATAAAAAAAATGATTAAATTGAACTTTTTTTTTTAAGTTCTGAAATATTTATTAACAATTTCTTGGTAATTTAATATATTTAACAATCATTTTCAGAATAAATAAAGCCAGTTTGTAAAACAAGATTCTGTTGAATTTACTGATCAAAAAATGAATGTATAGTCAATCTCATATTCCTAAACTCACAATTTGATAGGACATAATAGTTAACATATTTAAAGTGAATTGCTAATATTCAGCAACTAGCAAGATGACTAAGAGGAATAAATACAATTAGAGAATTGAATGATATATGTTAATTGAATTATAGTAAGTTCTATTTCTGTTTGTTGTTATCTTTGATCATGGCTGTGCTTCATCCACATCTTTGCATATGAAGGGGCAAGTTTGAGCCAAAATACTTTCATAGGATCCTTACCTATCAGCATAAGTATCTGGATCAAACGGTAACTTGACAATAAATTCTTAATTATTAGTCCCACAATAATACTTTCATAAATGTCATTTGATAAAACTGAAATTTAATACTGAATTTATGAATTGACAGATCTTCAAACTTGAATGCCAAAAATTAACATTCTAATAGTTATGTAGATTAAGAATCAGAAAATGACAAAGAAAATGACAGTTAGCTAATTTTATGATAAAAAGAAAAGAATAACAGGTCTTACGTTAGATGAAATTTACTGCATTCAACTTGACCATTACTTCACCAATGGATGCCCATGATCAGATCCTGTGTCTTTAGAAACTGATAAACTTATTCTAAATATCAACAACAAACAAATTCATAGAATTAGCAAAGCAATATAATATGTCAAATAATGAAAATATATATGATAAAATCTTACACTTTTTGCAACAACAAATCCCAATTCCTATATATTTAGTTGTATTTAATCACAGAATCACCAGAAAACAATAGAACATAAGAATTTAATTGCATAAATAACAAAAATCATTAGTATATAGATTTCACTAATGGTAATAAGCTATGCACGTGTTATGTCAAAAAGTAGAACAAGAAATAAAAATTACTGAACAAGAAAGAAAAATTACTTCCACTCCCATACAATCCACAAACCTTGTTTGTTTGTACAGAAAATACAATAACATAAACACATTGAAATCAGAAACCCTATTTGGTAAAATCTGAACAAGAAAGAAAAATTACTTCCACTCCCAGACAATCCACAAACCATGTTTGTTTGTCCAGAAAATACAAGAACATAAACATATTGAAATCAGAAACCCTATTTGGTGAAATCTGAAATGTCAGGTTCTTACACGAGTGAAGACAAATCACCAGTTTACATGATGGCAGCCAAGGTTCCTTGTTTGCGAGCTCATTGAAATCAGTTGATTCTGTGACCTAAAATGCAGGAGCACTTCCTTGCAACTCAGTATCTAGCTCAATCACAAATTTATCACAATTAAATAACCAATTTGAAAGCATTTTACTAAATTCATTTATATAAACCTAAATCATAAAAGATCAACCAATAAAACATATAATCAAGTTTCAAACATCCTAGAAATGCTTTACAATCCAAAAAAGATCAAACCGAACTAGTTTATGTGAAATGTCAGGTTCTTACACGAGTGAAGACAAATCACCAGTTTACATGATGGTAGCCAAGGTTCCTTGTTTGCTAGCTCATTGAAATCAGTTGATTCTGTGACCTAAAATGCAGGAGCACTTCCTTGCAACTCAGTATCTAGCTCAATCGCAAATTTATCACAATTAAAGAACCAATTTGAAAGCATTTTACTAAATTCATTTACATAAACCTAAATCATAAAAGATCAACCAATAAAAAGTATAATCAAGTTTCAAACATCCTAGAAATGCTTTACAATCCAAAAAAGATCAAACCGATCTGTTTATGTGAAATGTCAGGTTCTTACACGAGTGAAGACAAATCACCAGTTTACATGATGGTAGCCAAGGTTCCTTGTTTGCTAGCTCATTGAAATCAGTTGATTCTGTGACCTAAAATGCAGGAGCACTTCATTGCAACTCAGTATCTAGCTCAATTGCAAATTTATCACAATCAAATAACCAATTTGAAAGCATTTTACTAATATCTTTTACATAAACCTAAATCATAAAAGATCACCCAATAAAATGTATAATCAAGTTTCAAACATCCTAGAAATGCTTTACAATCCAAAAAAAGATCAAACCTGTGGAAATGAATAGATTTTAGTTGTAAAGTAGATAATTTAGGTGTAAAGGCAAGCTTTTCAACTAGACAAAGGTGGAGGCTTACCTATATATTCTTGTATTTTCTCTCAATGCAAATACATACAAGTCTTTTCTTCTCTCAATTGTCTCTTCCTGGTATCAAAGCCAACTATTGGCTTTTGACTTGTGTATTTCTTTTTTTGGCGTACTGTCTGGCCATTTTCCGGCAGCATTGCCTGTCTATTTTCTGGCCATCATGCTCACTTTTTCTGGTGGCTGTGACCTCAAAAGATTCTTCACAGCAAGACCCGAGAAATCGTCGCCAGACGCATCACCAAATGCACCTCCACGCACCGGAAACAGTAACACTCTCCAGCGACCGTACCATTTCCCGGCGACGTACACAGTTCCTGACAACTTCCATTGACTCAGAAGATGCCGGAGATAAAATCCGTAACCGTCCACTCTCATTGGCCACCGAATGCGCCTCCAAGCATTGGCAACATTCAACTTTCCAGCGATCTACAACCACCGATCCACTTCTTTCCGGCGAGCATGAGTTCTCACTACGGCGTCACCAGACTCAGACGTAGCCGATGACCTCAAATCCAACAGCCGCTCACTAGACCGCTGATCTCCTCCTCCGGCGAGCGTGAATCCTCACCGCCGGTGCTAGTAAATTCAGGCAATGCCGGAAAACCCAATACCCATCATACAACCCTTCACCGTCGTCGGTTGTCATCCTCTTTGCCGAAAAGTTATTTCAGCTTTCAATCAACCTGCTTTCAATTATATTATCCGGTTTGTGATTCAATTTGGCCATTAAAAGCTCCAAAGTAGGTTCTACCTTATCCTTTAACTCATTTCCTACTTTCATAACTGAAAAATTGGTAGGAAGTAGTAATTATGCCTCTTGGACCGCGTCTGTTGAGTTATGGTAGATGCGATATGGCTTAGAAGACCATTTAGCTACTAGGGTTGCAGATTTGCAAGATAAAACAATTGAGTGGAAAAAGATTGATGCCTCATTGTGTAACCAATTATGCCAGAGCATTAATCCTCAACTATTCTCTGTTGTCTCGAATCTTGTCAATCTAAAACAACAGGCTATGGATATGTCGGAATTTCTTGGACAGATGGGCATCCCTCAAAACCGAATTCAACTCACTTCTACCAATTGGTAAGACTATGGCCGAAGACATTGCACAGAGGGATAAATTTTTTATGGTTCCGACTCTTGCTTCTCTTGGCTCTGCTCTCTTACCAATATGAGATCAGATCCTTGCCAATGCAACTATCTCTTTTATCGATTAGGTGTTTGCTCGGCTCCTTCATGTTTCTGCACCAGGTCCTATCCTGGAACACCTGCAATGGACTCTTCTGTTTTGGCCTCCTAATCTCAATCACATAACTCTTTCAAAGGAGATCAAGGTGATCGCAGCAAAAATCGCCATAAGTGTAGTTATTGTCATCGTTGGGGCTATACTTGAGAAAAATGCTACAAGTTGCATGGACGACCTCCTCGAGCTACTAACCTTGCTCATACCGATCAAACTGGCACCCCAAACAATTGTTCTCTATCCATGACTATTACTGATGCTGATTATGAGAGCTATCTTAATTACCAAGCAGCTCAACAGTCTATTTTCTCCATTGCTAATACTAGTAATTCTGTCACCTGCCTCACTTAGTCTTCCTCTCATGAACCGTGGGTCTTTGATTCTGGTGCATCAGATCATATTTCCAATAACCTTCAATTACTCTCTTGTATTTTTGAGACTGGGTCATTACCATTTGTCACTTTGGCTAATAGAACCAAAACCATTGCTAAAGCAATTGGTCAAGCTTTCCCTTTGCCTTCTTAGCTTTAGACTTTGTTCTTTAGATCCCACAATGTCCTTTTAACCTTATCTTTGTTACTAAACTCACCCGTTCTTTAAACTATGCTATCACTTTTGTTAATGACTCTGTTCTTATACAGGACCGCAGTATAGGAAAGACGATTGGCACAGGTTGTGAGTCACAGGGGCTTTACCATTTGAGTATTCCTCAACCATTTGTAGCATGCACTGTTACTGAATCACCAGCACTCCTCCATAATCATTTGAGACACCCACATTTGTTCAAGCTTCAAAAATAGTTCCCGATCTCTCTCGTTTATCATCTTTTAATTGTGAGTCTTGTCAACTTAGAAAACACTCTCGTAGATCATTTCCAAAGTGGGTCAATAATCATGCTACGTCCTTTTTGAATTAGTTCATTTAGACATTTAAAGTCCTAGTCGCATTTCATCTGTTTTAGGCTTTAAATACTTTGTTACATTTATTGATGATTATTTGTGTTGCACTTGGTAATTTTTAATGAAAGATCGTTCTGAATTATTTTCCATCTTTGAATCTTTCTATACTGAAATTAAGATACAATTCTCTACCACTATTCGTATATTACGTAGTGATATTTTTCTCAAGGCATCTTACATTAGTCTTCTTGTGTCTGTACTCCACAACAAAATGGAGTTGCCGAACATAAGAACAGACATCTCATTGAAACTGCCCGCACTTTACTTCTACATCATAATGTTCCCTCTGTTTTTGGGCGGATGCTGTTCTTACTGCTTGTTTTTTGATAAATCGAATGCCCTCATCTATGTTACAACATCAGATATCCCATTCTGTTATGTATCGTGATCAACCATTGTTTTCTTTTCCGTCGCGTGTTTTTAGCTGCACTTGTTTTGTCCATGTATTCTCTCCTAGTCAAGACAAATTATCCGCTCGGTCCATCAAATATATTTTTCTTGGCTACTCACGTCTTCAGAAAGGATATCGGTGTTATTCTCCTAACACCCAACGTCAGTTCCTTTCTGCTGATGTCACTTTTTTTTTTAGTCTTCCCCTTTCTTTTATCTTCGGCGTCTTCTAAATCGACGGAAGTTACCGGAAATTGTGTACGTCGCCGAAAAATGGTACGGTTGTCAGAGAGTGTTATTGTTTTTAGTGCGTGGATGCGTTCGGCGATGATTTTTCGAGTCTTGCTGTGAAGAACCTTCTAAGGTCACAGCCACCAAACAAAGTGAGCACGATGGCCAGAAAATAGACAGGTAATGCTGCCAAAAAATGGCCAGACAGTATGCCAAAAAGAAAATACACAAGTCAAAAGCCAAGAGTTGGCTCTGATACCATGAAGAGACAATTAAGAGAAGAAGAGACTTGTGTGTATTTGCATTGAGAAAAAATACAAGAAGCAGAATATTTAAAAACAAACACCCTCGTGCCCTAACAGTTTCTTCTTTCGTGAAATGAATAACACAAACCTGGTCTCTATAAGGCTGATCAATAATGCCTGCATCTGCCAATGTGTACACTAATCATTTACATTCTTAAGCAAATGTAGCAGTCAAATAAAAAATAACAAGATGAATTGCTCAAAATAAAGAATAAAACATCAACTCTCTGTACACAGGTTGCTCAAATCCAATTTTAAAATTCTCCTTCATTTTCTTGGCAGCCTACAATGAATTTACAAACCGAAAATGGAGAAGCGTGCTTGAGACTGACCTGAGAAGAGAGAAGAATCGATATGGAAGAGAAGGGAAGTGATTGAATGAAGAGCGTAAATTATTTTAATCGTCCTCCGTGATATTTTTTCTCGCAACTATCCAATTTCTTAGAACGATATTTTTGTTTTCTGGAAACAAAATAATCAGTAAAAACAATGGGGCTTCAATTCGGTTTAATCTTCTCTGATTCAAAAGAGTTGAGTTAGGATTTTTTGTCAGAGAAGAGGAATCGAAATTCCAAACCCTAAGCATTGAGAGAGAATGGGGGAAATGCAAAAATGAAGTATAAGTTGATGAAAAAGTAAACAACGTTGTGTTAATGGAGGGATTTGAACCCACTCCCTCTTTCGAAGGCCAAAACTTAAGTTTGCACCTTAGACCACTTAATCATTCCACGTAATTTCTTCTATTTTCTTAAATAATTATATCATACGTGAAGCGAGATCGATTTCTTTATCCCAATAAATCACTTGATAAAACGACGTCATTTTTTCAATGGTATAAACTCACTAAAATGACGTCGTTTCAATATCTTGAAACAAAAAACTCAATACGATATCGTCTTGTAATTCTATGTTAAATTTATAAAATATTTATTAAATTATTTTAAAATCGTATCTATTACTAATATATGATAAATATTTTTTGGTATATTCTATCATGCGATAGAAAATTTATATTTGTAAAATAAATAAATAAAATGACGTTATTTTGAATTTTTACATTAAAATTAATAAATTATTATAAAATAATGTTAAAATATTTTTATCACTAACATATTTTATTTATTTTCTAGCACATTTTATCACAAATAAATAAAATATTTCACATTAAATTTAATAAATTGTAATAGAATGTATCATAAATTTGTGATAAAAAATATAATTTTTTATTTGTGATAAAATTTATCACAAGTTACTAATAACTTAAAATTTATAATAATTTTTATCACAAAATTTTTATAGAGGTATAATTCTATCATAAAATTTTTACCATTAAATCCTATTTTTTAATAGTGTTATATATAATACAACTCAACGAAATCTTATTAATAGAATGATTTTTTTTTGGAGAAGAAATAGTTAAATTTAGGGCCTCTACATTTATTATATTATATTTGTTGTAAGGCCTGAGTTGAGTACTCTTTAAAATTCGAGGCATATCTTATGAAATTGCACACTCTCATACTCTTATGCTAAATGCTTTAAGAAAAAATAAATGTAATTTATAAATTGAATATAAATCCTTGAAAGTACGAAGCAAAAAGGCTATGTGCCTACATATATAGAGCCCAAATTCAGTTGGCCTAATAAATATATGCCACTTGTTTATTGTCTTTAAAATAAAAAATATATAAAAAAAACTCACAATACATCTGAGAGCACTTTTTCAACCCACATGAGGCCCTTAGCTAACTAGATTATGGGCTTGGACAACCAAACAATCAAGAATAGAGAGAGTACCAATTGAATGGTTAAGAAGGAATTTGGAGGAAAGACTATTTTTTCTTCCGAATTTCTTCTATAAAATGGAAGTATCTTTTTTTATTTTTTTATTTACAAGAACTGTATCAGAAATTTACTAGATAAAAAACTTACAAAATAAATTCTTGAATTCTCCAATATATTTTTACACAACCTTATAATTTAAAAGCCTTTCTTTTTTTTTTTTATAAATAACCTTCCTAAACATTATCAAATATTGATTTAATTGTCAGAGTGCTTTCTATCGGAGGAGCAACAAGGAGCACCCGGTCCATCGAATAGGATTCTCGAAGGGTTGAATTGGAAGTTAAATATAGAAGTTGCAATTGGTAACTTCAATAATGTTGTCTATAGAACGTTCCTTGTGGTGACCACATCTTAGAAAGTTTGGTTGTGAGTTTATAAAGATTGTAAGAACAAGACATAATCAAATTAATAAATTGGTTTAAGAGGAGGAACAAGAATAGAAAATATGGCTAAAAATGAAATGAATGGAGAAATTGTTGCATCAGTAGCATATTTATATTAAAGATACTAAAACAGTTAGAAGAGTCCAAGAAGGAAAATCAAGACTTAAAGGAAATACTAACTATGACAGAAGGCTTTGAAAACTACATGCTAATGGAGAGATGATCAATATAAGTAGTTTTAGCAGAATGATTTAGAGGATAATTAGGTTAAAGAATTGAGCCAAAAAAGGCAGAAGCAATAAATAATGAGGGTAGTATGTGAATAACAATTCCAAATGAGGTGAGAGATGTATGGTAGTAAGATGAAGAAGTTGGGAATAATAGTTCTCGCATTGCGAGTGAATTAGAACCCATTTGTTAAAGCAATATGCTATGCTTCAAATCCACATAAATTTTTCATTCCTACCTTTCAAATGTCTATCAGATCAGACAATGTGAAAGAGCACTCGTTTCACTTTAATACAAAGATGATAATGCATGTTGATAATAAGTCCTTAAAATGCATCTTTTTTCCTTCTACTCTAAAAGGATTGCATCAAATTTGATTTCGAAGCCTAAAGAAAAATTCAATATGCTATTATATACCGAATTATCTATGCAGTTCATAGCTCAATACATGAGAAATAAAAAGAGGATGAAGACAACATCTCATTTGTTTCTCGTAAAATAAAGAGATTATTAAACAATTAAAATCTTTCTGAACAGATTTAATAAAGAGTTTAACAAAATTAAAAACTGACATGGAAGTTGTCGTGTAAGCTTATAGGAAGCTAGTAAAGCCATTAACATTATACCATCGATATCTTGTAAGGAAGAAATTCATTTATTTTGTGGTAATAAAGCAGAAATTAGAATAGTGAATTTAGGAGGAGAAAGATAGATTATAGTGCACAAAAAAGTAACAATGATACTTGTGCAAAAGAATAGAGAGACATCAAAGAAGAAAGTGTAAGTGTTGTGTGTGTGTGCACCATACAACGAGTGAATGTATATATAATAAAATAATTTAATAATAATATGCATACATGCAACGAATCAAAAATATATATTACATTATCTCATTACATTAATGAGAATAAGTACTCACTCTTGAAGCGTGCTTATAAACAAGTCCAGTTGTGAATAAGGTGGGCTTTCTCAACCTAGACTAGTAGTTGTTCTCTTATCAGAATAAGAATATTGAAGCAACTCTTGCTTTAAATATTTATCACTTAGACTAAGCTTCTGTATTTGTTAACTCTTAATTTACAAAAGTTATTTTGAATTCAATTTATATCACTTACAACTAAATTCTTATCTCTCGGTTCTATTGCTTGCCCTTTTTTTTTTACATCTTTCAAATAAAGTAAATTTCGGCAAGTATATATATAGTTAAAGATGCCATCACTTTTAACCAATAAAGGAAACTTATTAAACACTTGGTGGAGTATGACACGACCATCAACAATGCATACTCACTTGTTCAATTCAATGGCAACTTTTAAAAACAAATTATGGGCATTGCTTTGTTTAAAGCCTTAGAATAATGCCACATTATGCTTTGCATTTCATTTTGTTTTGAATTGATTTTTTTGGGAAAATAAGAATTCAACACACAATCATTTGCTTTTGTTTATCCAATAAACATAAAACAAATGGCCTGTATATTGTTATCATCATCAAATGAATCAAATTCATTTGATATAGTTAATGGCCGGATTAAATTATTGAAACAACAATTGTTCATTCCTTTGATGGCTTTATCTATCATTGTCTAATTTAGTATCCATAAATATTATTGGCATAATTTGAGGCATACACTTAGTAGATTAAAGTATCAAATCTCACTTGGCACAATCTTAAGTTTAACACTTAAACTTTAGCTATTCTCCGAGAGATCTTGAAATAAATAAATGGCCAAATGAAATATATTATGAAACAACAATTATTTCATAGCTTTATCCACCAATGCCTAATTTAGTATCCATACAAGTTATTAGCATAATTTGAGACATGCACTTGGTAGATTAAAGTGTCAAGTCTCACTTGGCATAATCTTAAATTTACAACTTAAATCTTAGCTACTCCTTAAGAGACCTTGAAATAAATAAATATTTTTCTGAAAATTTCTCATATTGAACAATTCGATCTAGGGCGTTACTCCCGTGCTCAATGAGTACACTTCATATAGTGAGACTCCCTAGTTTTATACATATTTTATCTCATGAAACTTTTCATAAGTCCATAACCGATGTTCCCTCCCCCCCAACACACATACATTATGGATAATATAAAATGGCGAGTTGAACCATACAAGTTGAGGTTAATCCATATTCATATAATCCTTCCGTCATATATATCCTAAAAGAGTGGAGACATAGATCAACACCGTCAAGTCCCCTATTACTCAACCATAAACTTATCTTTTCAATTCGTATTCTGATAAAATAATATACGCAAACTCCTTTGCGATATTGTTTATACCATAGGAAACTCCTTTTTGGGTTTAATGCTTATGGCTATAAGATTTTTTGGAATACAACATTAGAGCAACTGGATATTTAACTTACTCAATAAGCTGACAAATCTCATATCTATACATCATAAGCATTGGACCATACCCAGCAATACCCAGCAGTCAGACTATAAAATGACTCTCACATGTATGGAACCTAAGTATAATGGATCACTCACAAGCACACCGTGGTGCTCAGGTCAAGGGACCACGAATGTTACTCAACTCGAGAAGTCCCTCCATTGATGAATTTATGGAATATCTATTGAAGGTCTTCATTAAGTCTTGTTCAATATTTAGTCCTCACTAAATACTTGTGTATCTATATGAGCTTCCACTAAACTCATAGTCTGCTAAGATTAATCATCTGAATGATCTAGATATAGATATACACTGATTTATATTAATCAATTCCACTCGACAGATCATGCATCGGTAGAAATAGATTAGGAACAAATAATTTAAGAACATATTTACACAATGACATTTCCTAGCAAAGCTTGCAACTATTTGTAATTATGTCATTGCAAGTATATTCCCAAGTCTTTGTCCCATTTCAAACAAAGTTCTAACTCTTTAGACCTAATCCGAACTCCTTTAGATCAATATAATATTTGAAATGTTACAAGTATCTTACCTTATAAGAAATAATTAGCGATTTAATAAAATATTTATTTATTGCATAAGTATAAAAATACAATATTCATACAAAATTTGGGATGACACATGAGCACAAGTTCCAACAACTCCCACTTACTTTAGTGCCATTCGTAGTAGTATCTAATACCTAACGACTTCACGTGTTTCTCAAACATCTTAGGAGTTAAGGCTCTAGTTAGTAGGTTAGCTACATTATTTATAGAATCAACTCTATAAAATACAACATCTCCTCGAGTTAAGATCTCTCTAACAATATGGTATTTTTTTCTCTACATGTTTAGATCTCTGGTGTACTCTTAGCTCTTTCGCTTCTGCAATGGCTCCGTTGTTGTCGTAATATAATGGGGTATATGAGTACCCGTTTACAAAGTATAACTTTAAAGATTTTTAGGGAGATCGGTGAAGCTCATCATTGATCGAACCATACTTAATAAAGTTTGATTCCTCATCTTGAAAATACTATTGTGCTACGAAGTAGTTGGAGGACTATATTAAGCGAGAATCCCATTCTCCTTTAAATAATTTAGAAATTCACTGGTTATGTATTCACTGCCTCGATTTGATCGAAGGTATTTGATATACATACCAGTTTGTTTCTCTACTTCAAGTCCAAATTCCTTGAACTTTTCAAAGGTTTTAAACTTGGGTCTCATAAGAAACACATAACCATATCATGACAAATCATTAATAAAGGTTACAGAGTATTGAAATTCACCCATAGCAGTGTGATTCATTAGATCACATACGTTACTATGTATAAGTTCCAATAAACCAATGGTATGATGTCTAACATCTGTAAAGGGAAATTTGATCATTTTTTTTTGTTGAATACATGATTTACAAACTGGATAAGGTTTTATGGTCAAATCAGGTATTCAACTATTCTTAACCAGATATGATAGACATCTAACGCCTATATAACCCAATCTTATATGTCATAATTTTGTTTCATTTAAAGTTTTTGAACTACTTGCTATGTTTACCTATACATTCTTGACATTTTGTATCATATTCAAAACATAATGACCATTAACTAATTGAAAATTAGCTATCAAAATATTATGTATATCATATAAACATAAGAAACGATTCTGTATATACATATGATAACCTTCAGTGTCAAGTACAAGAAGGGATATTATCCATCTCAAAATACTAGGTACATAAAGACAATTATGTAATATTATAGTTCTGTTACATGAGAGATGTAAATCAAAATATCTAATAGCCTCGTCATGAAGGAAATATCCATTTCCAACATGAAGCTGAATCTCTAATTACTGCAATAGTTTAACTTTCCTCAGACCTTGCAACATATTGTAAATGTGAGAATGACAAGTAGTATCCAATACCCAGTCTAAATTAGTATCATATGCTAAAGAAATGTCAATAATAGGTAAACATATACAACAGGGAGTCTTCTTTACTAAGGTAAGGTATTTCTGGCATTTTCTCTTTCACTGTCCTTCCTCACCACAGTAGAAATATTTTCCTTTATCTTTATTTTGTGGTTTGGATATGGATCGCCTTTGAGGACCAATCCTGGGTGTCTATCTCACCTTTTTTTTTCTTTTTATCTTTAGACTTCCTAAAAGCCCTATAAGCAGAAGATGAAGCACCCTAAACAAAGAGGGACAATTCCTTATTGTTCATGTCCTCTTCTACTATCTTGAACATATTATGAAAATCAGCATAAAATGGGGTCATTCCTTACATATTAAAATTCATTATCAACTGCCTAAAAGACCTCAAAAGCGACTAGAGAATCAAACTATTCCCCATATATTTGTTTAGCGTAATGTCTATCACCTTTAACTTCTCGATAATAAAAATCATATTGAAGACATGGGGACTGAATAGACTGCTCTCAAAAAGTCTAGACTGAAAAAGCAGTTTAGTAACTCAATATGCCTCAACTTAAGGACGTTCGCCAAATAGCTCATTCAGATGGAGCATAATGCTAAATGCATCACCCATATAGACATGCTCTCTTTGTAAGTCTGTAAACATAGAGGCAATGACATAAGATTTAACTTTTAAATCATCATCCAACCATTTTTGATAAGTCACCCTCTTCTCTGGGGTGGCTTTATCAGAAATTTTTATGGGCAGGTGTTGATCTATCGTATACCCAAAATTTTTACAATCGAGAATAATTTTTAGATTCATCAACCAGTCTTTATAGTTTTCTGCTCCTTTAAGTTAGTTCGCATCCAATATGCGTGTCAACAGATTAGATGAGACCATTTTATCTTCACAAGAGAAAATACGAGATGTTAATGAAAAATAAATATTTTAATTGTTAGTTTTTATTTTAGATTAAGGATATAATCAAATTATATATTTTTAAATCTAAAACACCCCCCCACTGCTTTATATAATCCCCAAAATCTCTTAAAAAAAAAATAACAATTTAAACTCTTTAAATTATACAGCAGAAAGTAGACCCTATTGGTATTTTACTACGGACTATAACTTTAGCAATATTGGCTATTGTAAAATTCAAAAGGTAGACAACTTTTGTAAATTACATCTCAATGAATTCTTATCTCTCGGTTCTGTTGCTGGACTTTTTTTGTTTTACATCTTTCAAATGAAGTAAATTTCGACAAGTATATATCGCTAAGGATACCACCACTTTTAACCAATAAAAAGAAACTTATTAGACACCTGGTGGAGCATGAAACGGCCATTAACAATGCATACTCGTTCAATTCGGTGGCAACTTTAAAAAAAAAAAATTGGTAGCATTACTTTGCATTTTATTTTGTTTTGAATTGATTTTTTTTCTTGGCAAATAAGAATTCAACACACAATCATTTGTTTTTGTTTATTCAATAAACATAAAAAAATGGCGTGTATATTGTTATCATCAAATGAACCAAATTCATTTGATATAGTTAATGGCCGAAGTGAATTATTGAAACAATAATTATTTCATTCCTTTGATAACTTTATCTATCATCACCCAGTTTAGTATCTATAAATATTATTGGCACAATTTGAGACATACACTTGGTAGAATAAAGTGTCAAGTCTCACTTGACACAATTTTAGATTTAACACTTAAACTTTAGCTACTCTCTGAGAGATCCTGAAATCAATAAATGACCAAATGAAATATATTAGAAAATAATAATTATTTCATTGCTTTATCCACCAATACCTAATTTAGTACCCATACAAATTATTGGCACATTTTGAGACATACACTTGGTAGATTAAAGTGTTAAGTCTCACTTGGCATAATCTTAAGTTTAACACTTAAACCTTAACTATTTTCTGAGAGACCCTGATATAAATAAATATTTTTCTGAAAACTTCCCAGATCGAAAAATTCGATCTAGTGCGTTACCCCATTCCTCAATAAGTACACTTTATATAGTAAGACTCTCTAGGTTTACACCCATTTTATCTCACGAAATATTTTCATAAGTCCATCCCCCCTCCCCTTCACACACACACACACACACACACGCGTTATGGATAATATAAATGTTGAGGTTAACCATACAAGTTGAGGTTAATCCATATTCAGATAATCTTTCCGTCATATATATCCTAGAATAGCGGAGACATCGATCAACACCGTCAAGTCCCCTATTACTCAACCATAAACTTATCTCTTTGATTTGTATTTTTATAAAATAATATGTGCAAACTCATTTACGATATTGTTTATACCACAGAAAACTATTTCCTGGGTTTAATGTTTATGGTCATAAGACTTCTTGGAATATAACATTTGAGCATCTAGATATTTAACTTACCTATATGAGCTGACGAATCCCATATCTATACATACCGGACTCTATGAGAATCAGACTATACCTAGGGACACCCAACAATCAGACCATAAAAGGTATCTAGCATTTGTGAGACTTAAGTATAGTGGATCACTCATAAGCCCACTATGGTGCTCAAGTCAAGGACCATAATACTATTTAACTCGAGAACACCCTCCACTGACGAATTTATGAGATATCTATTTGAGGTCTTCATTGAGTCTTGTTCAGTATCCGATGTAGTATTTTCTATCCACATATTTAGATCTCTAGGTTGCTCTTGGCTCTTTTGCCTGTGCAATGGTCCTGTTGTTGTCGCAAAATAATAGGATAGGATCCAAGGAACTTGGGGTTATACCAAGTTTAGCGATAAACTTTCTAATCTACACCGCTTCTTTTACTGCTTCTAAAGCTGTAATATATTTTGCCTTTGTGTTAGAATCAGCTATGGATCTCTTTTTGACACTTTTCCAACTTATAGAGGTACCATTAAGAATAAACACATATCCAGATGTATATTTTCTATCATCCAGATCAGAATAAAAGTTTGAGTCAGTATATCCTTTTATTTATAAGTCATTTTCTTCATATATAAGAAACTTGTCCTTTGTACCGTTAAGGTATTTAAAGACATGTTTGACTGCTATCCAATGACTGTCTCCTGGATCAGACTAGTACCAACTCGTAACACTTCCAGCCATACTGATATCAAGTCTCGTACACATCATGATATATATTAAGCTTCCAATAGTGATGCATAAGGAATGTTAGACATTCTAACCTTTTCATCTTTCTTCCGGGGGCATATCATCCTAAAAAGATAAATGTCATATCTAAAAGGTACATTAATTGTCTTACAGTTACTAAAGCTATACTTTTCTAAGACACTATCAATGTATGAAGAATGAGAGAATCCTATCAGCCTCCTAGCTTTATCTCTATAAAGTTTTATACCCAGTATATAAGAAGCCTATCATAAATATTTCATGGAGAAATTCTCACTAAAGTAACTTTTAATTGACTATAACATATTGATATCATTCATAATGATCAATATGTCATCTACATAAAGAATTAAGAAGATAACTATGCTCTCATTAACCTTTTTATACACACATGAGTCATCTTCATTTTTTTATGAAACCAAAACCTCTAATTACCTTATCAAAACAAAGATTCTAGCTTCCGAAAACCTACTTAAGTCCATAAATAAATTTTTTTAGTTTTCATACAAGAGCAGAAAAATGACTAGATGCAAAACTTCAAGCTGTTCCATGAACATCTCTTCTTCGAGATATCTATTCAGGAACGCCGTCTTTATATCCATTTGTCAAATTTTAAAGTCATAGTACGTAACATTTACCAATGATATCCTAATTTACTTAAGCATCGCGACTGATGCAATGGTTTTCTTCAAATTGATTCCAAATCGTTGAGTATAACCTTTTGCTACCAGACAGACCTTGAAGGTCTCTACCTTCCCATCGAGCCCACACTTCTACTTGTAAACCTATTTACAGTCGATAGGAACTATTTCTTTGGGAAGCTCAACCAAGTCCCAAACTTAGTTTTGATGTATAGAGTCAATTTTGAATTTCATTACATCTTGCCATTTTTTCGAATCAATATCTAATATTGCCTCTCTATAGGTTAAAGGATTATTTTCTTCCACGAAAAAAACCTCAGAGGTACATTCAGGTATTAAACTATACCTTTTGGGTTGCCTCAATATCCTTTGTGACCTACATAGAGGGTGTATAAAAGGTAATTTTCTCGATCTAGCCTGTGGTTCCATCAGTGGATTATTCTGATTGATTTCATCAAGATCAATATTCTTACAATCCCACGATCCATGAGAAATTATTTCTCTAGAAAAGTGGCATTCTGAGCAATGAGCACATTTCATTCCTCAGAATCATACTATAAGTATCCCATTGAATTTATGGGATAACCAATGAACCGATACTTTTACCCACTGGGTGTAAGTTTATCCTATTGTATAACTCACATAAGTAGGACAACCCTAAATCTTAAAATATTTAGGACTCGGATTCTTTCAAGTCTATATCTCATAGGGAGTGGAGGGAATGGCTTTAGACAAAACTTTATTCAATATATGAGCACCAGTTTGTAGAGCATAGCCCTAAATATATTTAGGAAGATCGATGAAGATCATCATTGATCGGACCATATCTAATAAAGTTTGATTCCTTCTCTTCGAAATACCATTGTGTTGCGGAGTAGTTGGAGGACTATATTGAGCGAGAATCCTTTTCTTCTTTAAATAATTTAGAAATTCATTGCCTATGTATTCACCGTCTCGATCTGATAGAAGGCATTTGATATACATACCAGTTGGTTTCTCTAATTTAAGTATAAATTCTTTGAACTTTTTAAAAATTTTAGACTTGCGTCTCATAAGAAACACATAACCATATCGTGACAAATCATCGATAAAGGTTACAAAGTATTAAAATCTACCTATAGCAGTGTGATTCATTTGACCACATACATCACTATGTATAAGTTCTAATAAACCAGTAGCACGGTATCCAACACTCTATTCTTTCCACGAATAGTGTGACTACCATATAAACACTTATAGACCTTTAAAAGGGTAGATTAATGCTCTAATAAGAAATGATAACATGGCAGAATATATATTAAAAATAGAGGTAAAGAGAATGAAAGTTAAGAAAGAGACCAAGAAAGATGGTTAGGAAGATAAGAATGATAGAGAAGTAAAGAAGATACTTAAACCTAACAATATAGATTCAATTCACTAATCTATATTTGGTTTATGTTATCTATAAGACATGAAGATGTTGAAAGCTATGAGGAAAATATAAAAGCTAATCTTGAGGAAGAAGTAGAAGGGGAATTTTAATCTTAATAGTATATGAAAGATCGAGAAAGAGGGATAGAGAGCGATAAGATGATTCTAAAAGGTCTAAAGGTTAAAGATGCCTTTGGGGAAGAATCTTCGAAAGATATATTAATAGGGAAGGAAGAGCTAAGTAATAGAGACTCTCGTGTAGATGAGCAACTAAAGTGCGAAGATGTGGGATTACAGAGACATCAACTGCTTCTGTCATGCTAATAAAGCAAGAGCTTAAGGATATTATGTTCTTGATGGAACAATTAACTTGCCAATAAGTTCCATATCTTGGTCCTTTTGTGATCTGTATAAAGATGTATTGGTGCGAAGAGTGCTCGTATATGAAGGCAACAACATCAATATACTATTCTGGGATATGTTCTAATGCATAAGGCTTGATAAGTGTGATCTCAAAAAGTGAATACTAAGTTAATTGCCTTTGGAGGAGGGAGAATAACAGAGAAAAAAAATGATTTCACTACTTGTAAAGATAGCTAGGAAGGAATTGGAGATTAATTTTCTAGTGGTAGATGCACTTTCTACTTGCATCATTGTAGCTAAAAGGTACTAAGTGTGCTTATGAAGTTGGTCTCATTCACTTTGTCTTAAGTCATTAGATGTGTTTCAACTTAGAGAGGGGGAAACATGAACATTAAGGGAGGGAGAGCGAAAACGAGCTAAACAATGTTACGCCAACTCACTTAAACCTTTCAAACTCAGTAAGTCAAAAAAGAAAAAAAAAGGCAACAAAAGAAGTCGAAGTAAAGAAAAATAATAACAAAAAAGATGGAAAGATAAAATATGCAATATGCCACCATTACCTCTGCTAAAGGCAGAAGTTTAAGATAAATAATAGTTAAAGGATCAGTGGTCAAAATAGCTCATTCATATGAAAGAAGAGGAAAATTATATAGCATCATGTATCGAGGGAATATTAGAAGTATAATTAGACCTTTCAACCATCAACAAGATGGAGCTTATAGGAACCAACATGAATAAGGAAGAAAAAAAAAAGGTAATAGAGCTATTATGAAGGAACCAAGATATCTTTGCCTAGTTACATAATGATATGAAGAGGATTGATCCAAAATTAATCTACTAAAACTTAAATGTAGAAAAGCATTTTTCGTTAGTAAAACAGAGGCAAAGGCATTTTACACCTGAGAGAAACAAGATTATCAGCAATAAGGTAGACAAAATTTTGAAAGTGGGATTCATTTAGGAACTTTAGTACCCAGACTAGATATCCAATATGGTGGTAATAAGAAAGAGTGAATAATTTGTATCGATTAATCAAATTGGATAATGCTTGCATAAAGATTCCTTCTCATTGCTAAAGATAGATCATATGGTAGATGTAACCATATGATAGATGCATACAACAAGTATAATCAGTTCAACACGAATCTAGATGATGGAAAAGAGGAATTCTATCATAAAACATGTAATTTATTGCTACAGAGTAATGCCTTTTGGGTTGAAAGATATGAGCAAACTTTTCAAAGATTGGTCTATAAAGTATTTGGAAAGTTGATAAAAAGAGCATCGAGGCTAATTTGGCTTAGGTGTTGACCTTGAGGCAATCTAAGGTCCCAGAGACCCTGAAGGAAGTACAAATGCTAATAGGAATGGTAAAAACTCTCAGCAGGTTTATCTCTTAGATGTTTAACAAATGCAGACTATGGGAACTAGAACAGATAGAGGCCTTATAATATCTAAAAGATTATTTATGGAAGCCTCTAATTTTATCTTTCCTTCTTTCTAATGAAGTATTGTTTATATATTTTATAATTTTAGACACTATTGTGATCGTAGTCTTTTTCGAGAAGAAAACAATAAACAAAACTAGTATTCTATATTAGCAAAGTTCTTTTAAAACCTGAAACAATATATTATATAGCAGAAAAGCTTATGTTAGACTTAGTCCAAGTGAATAAAACATTGAGACACTATTTTGAAGCTTACAAGATAATAGTCTATACTTCTTAGCCATTGAAATGCATTCGATCCATATCAGATGTTGTAGGAAAGATTACAAAGATGTTGACCAACCTAAATATTAAGTATCAATTAAGAATTGTATGAAAGTGTAAGTAATAGTAAAACGTAAAACCTTGCTTTTAGATGGTTAGAAAGATGATCAAGCTTGGATTAGAGTGAAACTTGGTGAGGCTTCTATTCTTGGCATTAAGGATTAGAGTGGAAAACTGGTAAAAGCTAATTCAAGTTCATATAGTGAGGCTTCTGTTCTTGGCATCCAATAATGAAGTTGAGTATAAAGCCTCGATTGAAGGTTATAAGAATTAGAAATATTAAGAGTTATAAATGTTAAGAGTTGGCACTGATAAGAGTTATCAGGTTATAAGAGTCAGTGATATTTAAAGAGTCGGAACTTTATCTAAAATGAGACAAAGACTTGAGAATATATTAGTAATGACGTAGATGCAAAGAGTTACAAATAATGTTAAGAAATGTCATTATATAATTATGTTCTTGAATATTATTTTCTTGATCTATCTTCACTGATGCTGGTCTGTCTAGATAGTTAGTCTTAGCAGACCATGAGTTTATTAGAAGCTTGTATAGAGATACAGGTATTCAGAAAGGATTGAATACTGAACAGACTGACAAAGATCTCCAATAGACATCCCATAAAGCTATCCATAGAGGGTCTTCGTTGAATAATATTCGTGGTCATTTGATCTGAGTGCCACGGTGAGTTTGTGAGTGACCTACCATACTTTGGTTCCACATATGTCAGAAATCTTTTATGGTCTGATCGTTGGGTGTTGCTGGGTGTGGTGTGATGCTCATGGAGTCCGGTGTGCATAGATATAGGATCATTCAACACATTTGGGTGAGTAATATATCATAATGCTCTAAGATTGTATTTTAAAAAGTCTTATGGCCATAAGCAGTAATTTCAAGAAAAAGAGCTTAACCCTAGGGATAAATAATATCACAAATGTGTTTGGAAATATTATTTATTGAAACACCGTCGGTGTTGTGTACGTGTACACCGTGCTATGGGTAAATATATGTATTTTAAACAATTTAAAAATAACATGTCTTACATGTTATGCAGCGAAATTATAAATATACATTAAAATAATCTCATTACATTAATGAGATTAAGGGACTCATTATTGAAGCATGCTTTGAACAATTCTAATTAGGGATGTAGTAGGCTTCCACAAGTTATAATAGTAACTTTCTATTTTTTTGAAATGATGAAACAACTTTTGCTTCAATTTAAAATTTTTCTCTGAGACTGAAGTTTTTCCTAAATACTTTTTTTTTTGTTAATAGTTAACAAAATTAGAAGCAATTGAAAATTTTGTTTCTAAAATCGACTCTACAAACATGCATTTATTCGACCATACTTATAAGCAACTTTGCCTCTCATTCAACCAATCACAAGTGATTATCATGACAAGTGTTTGGTGATGAGAAGGCATATGAATTGTTTACTCAATTCATTTACCTTAGTGGCCAATTGTAGAGGTAATTGGTGGCTTAATACACGCCAACTCTTGCTTCACAAATTAATGCATTCAATTTGAATGCACGACTACTTTTTCCTTTAGAATTGATTAAATTGCATTTGTTAATGGCCAATGAAAATTAAAAATGTATCAATCATTTTTATTTTAGCCAATGTAAATAAAGCAAATGGCAATCACTTAATAATAATAATAATAATAAAATAATGAATCAAATTCATTTCAATTAGAAATAAACGGCGAATGGATTTTTGATTAAAAGAATTATTATTTATTTACTTTTTATTTTTGTATTTACTAATGTCTAATTTAGTACCTATATAAATTATTGGCATAATTTGAGGCATACACTAGGTATATAAAAGGTCAACTGTCACTCGGTATAATATTAGGCTTAACACTTAAATCTTAACTACTCCCCAAGAGACCCTGAAATAAATAAATGACTAATTAATATAATTTAAATAAATAATAATTATGTTATTTAAATGGTAACTATATCCATCAATGCTCAATTTAGTACCCATATAAATTATTGACACAATTTGAGACATATACTAGGTAGATAAAAGTGTCAAGTCTCACTTGGCATAATTTTAGGTTTAACACTTAAACCTTAACTACTACCTGAGAGACCCTAAAATGAATAAATATTTTTTGAAAACTTTTTGGATCGAACAACTCGATCTGATGCGCTACCCACGTGCTCAATGTATACACTTCATATAGTGAGACTCCCTAAGCTCACACCCATTTTGTCTCACAGAATATTTCTGTAAGTCAACAATCGTTGCCTCACACACACTCGTTATGGATAATACAAAACGACGAGTTAAACCATACAAGTTGAGGCTAATCCATATTCGTATAATCTCTCCATCATTAATATTCAGGAAGAACAGAGATATAGATCAACACCGCCAAGTCCCCTATTGCTCAACGGTTTAGGAAGAGCAGAGCATCTGGATATTTAACTCACCCATATGAGCTGATGAATCCCATATCTACATACATTAGACTCTATAAGCATCGGACTATACCCAGTGACACCCAACGATCAGAACTTGAAAGGTCTCTAACATGTGTGGAACCTATGTATGATGGATCACTCACAAGACCACAGTGGTGCTCAGGTCTAGGGACCATGAATACTACTCAACTCGAGAAGACCTTCCACTAACGAATTTATGGGATATCTATTAGAGGTCCTCATTGAGTCTTGTTCAATATCTAGTCCTCACTGAATACCTGTATATCTATACGAGCTTCAATTAAGCTCATGATCTGCTAAGATTAACCATCTGGATAATCCAGATATAGATATACACTGATCTATATTAATCAGTTTCACTCAATAAACCCTGCATCGGTAGAAATAGATCAGGAACAAATAATTTGATAATATACTTGCACAATGATATTTTCTAGCAACTCTTGCAATTATTTACAACTATGTCATTGTTAGTATATTTTCAGGTCATTGTCCTATTTCAGATAAAGTTCTAACTTTTTAGACTTGATCTGAACTCCTTCAGTTTAATATAATGTCCAAAATATTACAAGCATCTTACCCTAATAAAAAAAAAATAGTGATTTAATAAAATATTTATTTATTGCATAAATATGAAATGACAATATTCATATAAAATTAGGATGTCATACGAGTATAAATCTCAACAACTCCCACTTGCTCTAGTACCATTCACAGTGGTATCTAATACCTAACGACTCCATGTGTTTCTCAAACACCTTTAGAGTTAAAGCCTTAGTGAGTGGGTTTACTACATTATTTACAGAATCAACTCTATAAAATACAACATCTCCTCAAGCCAAGATCTCTCTAACAATGTGGTATTTTCTCTCCACGTGTTTAGATCTCTAGTGTGCTTTTGGCTTTTCCCCCTATGCAATGGCCCCATTCTTAATCCACACTGCTTCTTTTGCTTCTTCTAAAGCTGTAATTTATTCTGCCTCTATAGTGGAATTAGCTATGATCCCTGTTTGACACTCTTCCAACTTATGGTGGCACTATTAAGAATAAACACATATTCGAAGGTAGACTTTCTATCATTAGGATTAGACTGGAAGGATAAGTCAGTGTACTTTTTTACCTGTAAGTCATTTTCTCTATATATAAGAAATTTGTCCTTTGTACCCTTAAGGTATTTAAGGACATGTTTGAGTGCCATCTAATGGCTGTCACCTGGATCAAACTGGTACTGGCTCGTAACACTTACAGCCATACTGATATCAGGTCTTGTACACATCATGACATACATCAAGCTTCTAACAGTTGATGCATAGAAATGTTAGACATTCTCATCCTCTCATCTTCCTTCTAAGGACACATCTTCCTCGAAAGATGAATGTCATGTCTGAAAGGTATATTAACTGTCTTGCAGTTACTAAAATTGTACATTTCCAATACACTATCAATGTACGAAGATTAGGGGAGTCTTATCAGCCTCATAGCTCTATTTCTATAAAGTTTTATACCTAGTATATAGAAAGCCTCTTCCAAATCTTTCATAGAGAAATTCTTACTTAGGTAACTTTTTACTAACTGCCACACAATGATCGGTATGTTATCCACATAAAGAATTAAAAAGACAACCATGCTCCCACTGACTTTTTAATATACACATATCTCATCTTCATTTTTAGTAAAACCAAACCCTCTGATTACCTCATCAAAATGAATATTCCAGCTTCAGGAAACCCGCTTAAGTTCATTAATAGACTTTTTCAGTTTGTATACAAGACTAGAAGAAAGGCTGGATGGAAAACCTTCAGGCTGTTCCATGAATATCTCTTCCTCGAGATATCCATTCAGGAACACCATCTTTACATCTATATGCCAAATTTCAAATTCATAGTACGCAGTAATTGCTAATAAAATCCTATTGACTTAAGTATTACAATTAGAGCAAAGGTTTCCTCAAAATTAATCCTTAATTGTTGAGTATAACTTTTTGCTGTCAGACGGGCCTTGAAGGTCTCTACCTTTCTATTGGGCCCACGCTTTCGCCTGTTAACCCATTTATAACTATTCCTTCAGGAAGCTATTCCTTCGAGAAGCTCAACCAAGTCTGAGACTTGGTTTTAATGCATAGAGTCAATTTTGGATTTTATGGCATCTTGTCATTTTTCCGAATCAATATCTAATATTGTCTCTCTGTAGGTTAGAGTCAATTTCAAATTTTATCAAGGAAACCTTTCAGGTTGTCTGATATCCTTTGTAACCTACGTAGATGGTGTGTAAAATGTAATTTGCTCGATTGAGCCTATGGTTTCATCTGTGGTTCATTCTAATTAACTTCATCAAGATTAATCTTCCTACAATTCTCACGATCCATGAGAAATTTTTTCTCTAGGAAAATGGTATTTCAAGCAACGAACACATTTCGTTCCTCAGGATCATAGAATTGGTATCCTATTGAGTTTATGGGATAACCAATTAACTGATACTTGTACCCCATAAATGCAAGTTTATCCTGATTTGTAACTTTTACATAAGCATGACAACCCCAAATCTTAAAATATTTAAGACTTGGATTCATTCTAGTCCATATCTCATAAAGAGTAGAGGGAATAGTTTTAGACGGAACTCTGTTTAATACACGAGTAGTAGTATATAGAGTATAACCCCAAAGATATTCAAGGAGATCAGTGAAACTCATCATCGATCGAGCCATATATGATAAAGTTTGATTCCTTCTATCTTAAACACCATTGTGCTGCGGAGTAACTGGAGGATTATATTGAGCGAGAATTTTATTATCCTTTAAATAATTCAAAAATTCACTGCCTGTGTATTCATCGCCTTAATCTGATTGAAGGTATTTAACATACATACCAATTTGTTTTTCAACTTCAAGTCTAAATTCCTTGAACTTTTCAAAAGTTTCAAATTTGTGTCTCATAAAAAACACATAACTATATCGTGACAAATCATCGATAAGGTTACAAGGTATTGAAATCCACCAATAGTAGCATGATTTATTAGACCACATATATCACTATATATAAGTTTCAATAAACTAGTGGCACGGTGTCCAATACAGGTAAAAAGAGATTTGGTCATCTTTTCTTGAATACATGATTCACAAACTGGATAAGATTCTATGGTTAAATCAAGTATTTAACCATCCTTAACCAGATGGGATAAGCGTCTAATACCTATATAATCCAATCTCATATGCCACAATTCTGTTTCATTTAAAGTTTTAAAACTAGTTGTTGTGTTTACCTGTACATTTATGATATTTTGTGTTGTATTCAAAACATAATGATCATTAATTAACTTACAATTAACTATCAAAACATTATGCATATCATATAAATATAAGGAACGATTTCGTATATACATATAATAACCTTCACTATCAAGTACAAGAAGGGATACTATTTATCTTAAAATACTAGGTACATAAAGACAATTATACAACACTATAATTCTATTACATGAGAGATGTATATCAAAATGTCCCACAGCCTCAACTTGAAGGAAATCTCCATTTCTTACACAAAGCTGAATCTCTCCCGGCTGCAACAGTCTAACTTCCCTCAGACCCTGTAACATATTGTAGATGTGAAAAGGAGAAACAGTATCTAATACCCAGTCAGAATTAGCATCATATGCTAAAGAAATGTCAATACTAGGTAAACATATACCTGAGGGAGTCTTCTTTACTAAGGCAAGATATTTCTGGCAATTTCTCTTCAAGTGTCCTTACTTGCCACAGTAGAAACACGTTCTTTTATCTTTCTTCTATAGTTTGGATATGGGTCACCTTTGAGGACACATTCTAAGTGTCTGCTTCACCTTTTTTTTCTTCATTCCTTTAGGTTTCCCAAAAGCCCTAGGAATAAAAGATAAAGCACCCTGAACAAAGAAGGACGATTCTACTTTGTTCATGTCTTCTTCTATTGTCTTCAATATATTATGAAGTTTAGCATAAGATGGGGTCATTCTTTGCATATTAAAATTCATTATGAATTGCCTGAAAGACCCCAGAAGCGACTAGAGAATTAAACTATTCCCTAGATATTTGTTCTATGTAATATCCGTTGTCTCCAACCTCTCGATTATAGAAATCATATTGAGGACACGAAAACTCGCTAGACTGCCATAAAAAAATATACACTGAAAAAGCGATTTAACAACCCTATATGCCTCAACTTGAGGACTGTCGTTAACCAGCTCATTCAGATGGAGCATAATGCTAAAAGCATCACCCATATGAGCATGCTCTCTCTGTAAACCTATAGACATAAATGCAAGAACGTAAGATTTAACTTTTAAATAATCATCTTGCCATTTTTGATAAGTCACCCTCTCCTCTAGGGTGGCTTCATCAAAATTTCTTATAGGCATACACTAATTTATCACATACCTAAGTTTTTTAAAATCGAGAAAAATTCTCAAATTCATCAACCAATCTCTATAATTTTCTGTGCTTTTAAGTTGGTTTGCATCCAATATGAGTGCCAACGGATTAGATAAATTCATTTTATCTTTACAAAAGAAAATAAGAGATGTTAGCAGAAAATAAATATTTCAATCGCTAATGTTTTTTAAGGATATAATCAAATTAATCTAAAACACCCTCCCGCTGCAATACATAATCCCCTAAATCTCTTAAAAGAGAAAACAATAAATTTAAACTCTTTAAATTGTACAACAGAAAGTAAATCCGTTTGACATTTTACTCAGGCCTTACGCTTTAGCTATATTGGCTATTGTAAAATTCAAAAGGTAGACAACTCTTGTCAATTACATCTCATGCAAATCTTTTGACTGATCCTAAATACGCCTTATCCTTACGTTTTAGCAATATTGAATAAGTGTATTTTCGGTTAAATTGTCAATGATCAAATATATATTATTGATACTACTCTCACGCCTTAGCAATATTGGGCAATACGTTCGCATATATTTGCCTCATCTCATATTTAACCGGCATAGTCAAAATCACACCGACCAAAACCCTCACGCTTTAGCAATATTAGGAAGACCGATTAACTTGACTAATACTGTATTGACAAGACAGATTAATGTGTAACATTATCTCATAATGGTACATAATTAGATCTGATTAAGAGAGATTACTTAATTCTATCCCTATCTTATGAGGCATTGATTCTTAATCACATATTTATTTTGTGCAAACACAACTAACTCCTACCAGTAGGGCTCCCTTTGTGGTTACTAGAATAAACAAATGACCCACAAAATTTATCACATTTATGACAATTATAAATTGTAAAAAATAAATCATTTATTTTTAAACTTTAAAAAATAAATATTTGGTTTAAAAAATAAATATTTGGAGTAATCAACGTAATTAAATTATGCCATGTACACTATAAATATAAGCGCACAACACAATACTTTGATACCAATTTTATTGGTGTTATGTACGTGTGCACCATGCTACGGATAAATATGTGCATTTTAAACAATTTAAAAAATAACATGTCGTACATGCTATGCAGCGGAATTATAAATATAGATTAAAATAATCTCATTACACTAATGAGATTAAGGGACTCACCCTCGAAACGTACTTTAAACAATTCTATTTAGGAACGTGGTGGGCTTCCACTAATTAAAATAATAACTTTCTATTTTTTAAAATATATGAAACAACTCTTGTTTCAATTTAAAATTTTCCTAAATATTTTTGTTTTTATTAACAGTTAACAAAAGTAAAAGTTATTGAAAAAATTGTTTCTAAAATCAGCTCTACAAACATTTATTTACTCGACCATACTTATAGGCAAACTTTGCCTCTCATTTAATTTTTACAAGTAATTATCATAATAAGTGTTTGGTGATGAGAATGCCTCGGTGGCCAATTATGGAGGCAATTGGTGGCTTAATACCCGCCAACTCTTACTTCACAAATTGATGCACTCAATTTAAATGCACGGCACTTTTTCTATTTTGAATTGAATTTAATTGCATTTGTTAGTGGCCAATTAAAATTAAACATGTATCAGTAATATTTGTTTTAACTAATGTAAATAAAATTAATGGCAATCAGTTAATAATAATAAAATAATGAATCAAATTCATTTCAATTGGAATTGAACCGCAGAAAGGATTTTTTATTAAAAGAATTATTATTTATTTATTTATTTTTATAATTATTAATATTTAATTTAGTATCCCTATAAATTATTAGCATAATTTGAGGCATACATTAAGTAGATAAAAAAGGTCAAGTGTCACTTGGTATAATTTTAGGCTTAATAATTAAACCTTAACTATTCTCCAAAAGACCTTGAAATAAATAAATAACTAATTAATATAATTTAAATAAAATAATAATTATTTTATTTAAATGGTAGTTATATCTATAAATGCTCAATTTAGTACCCATACAAATTACTGGCACAATTTGAGATATATACTAAATAGATAAAAGTGTCAAGTCTCATTTAGCACAATTTTAAGTTTAGCACTTGAGCCTTAGCTACTCCTCGAGAGATCTTGAAATAAATAAATGTTTTTGAAAAAAATTTCGGATCGAACAATTTGATCCGGTGTGCTACCCACGTGCTCAACGTGTACACTTCATATAGTGAGACTCCCTAAGCTCACACTTATTTTGTCTCATGGAATATTTCTATAAGTCCACAACCGTTGCCCCACACACACTCGTTATGGATAATACAAAATGACGAGTTAAACCATACAAGTTGAGGCTAATTCATATTCGTATAATCTCTCCGTCATTAATATTCAAGAAGAGCAGAGACATAGATCAACATCGCCAAGTCCTCTATTGCTCAACCATAAATTTATCTCCTCGATTAGTGTTTCGATAAACAGTATCCATAAATTCCTTTGCAATATTGTTTATATCACGAGAAACGCTTTGCCAAAATTAATGCTTATGGCCATAAGACTTTCTGGAATATAATCTTAGAGCAGCTAGATATTTAACTCACCCATATGAACTGACGGATTCTATATCTACACACACCTGACTTTATAAGTATCGAACCATACCCAGCGACACCTAGCGGTTAAACCTTGAAAGGTCTCTGACATGTGTAGAACTTAAGTATGGTGGATCACTCATAAGCCCACCATGGTGCTCAGGTCTAGGGACTATGAATACTACTCAACTAGAGAAGACCCTTTACTGACGGATTTATTGTATATCTATTAGAGGTCCTCATTGAGTCTTGTTCAGTGATAAGGGCAAATTTGTAATATATTTTCTCATGTTTTTATTTTGATATTTTATTGTTCTATGAGAATAGATGGCTATTTATGTACATTATTGTTATTTATAGGGACTTGAACAAAATTTAAAGAAAGAATGCAAAATGAGCAAAAACAGGGACTAAAATGCAAAATTTTTAAAGTATGTGTTCAGCGCCCTAGTGCCACGAGGATTATTGCTCCAGCGTTGGAACAGTGATCGAAATAAGAAAAATGACTTGTTTAAGTCGCATTTAGCGCCACAGCGCCAAATAGTCATCGCGCCAGCGATAGGCCAGCGCCCCAACGCTAACATCTCACCGCTCCAGCGGTGAAACCTTTTCACACGTCGCCCCAACGATAATTACATAGTACCCTAGCGGTAGTCCTAGTCCGACGAGAATTAACATTTTCAAGCTCATATCAATCCCTATAAAAAGTCACTCATTCTCAGCCTTTAAGAATCATCCTAGAGCACCCAAGACACATTTAAGAACACCAAGAATACAGAGCACGAGTCTTGGAGAGCAATAAGAGTTTAATTGAAGCAAATTTAGAGAGAGATTTAAGGCGTTCTTTGGCATCAAGAGTATCTTAGGCAGTGCAATTAAGAGCAATTCAACGTCTATATCAATTTGCTATTGATTGTATCATGGTTTATTATTATTCTTACTGCTGTTCTCTTATAGGCATGAGCTAAATTTATTTTTGAGGGTTAATACTTGAACTCAATATGTGTGCTTAATTGCCATATCTTTTGAATAATTAATAAACTTAATTCTTTGATATTCAAATTACTTTATCTTAATGCTTCAATATATCTGGCCAATATATGGTGAATGAGTTGGTAATATTATTGATAAACTCGGAAGAGGAATCATAATATTTAGACCTAGATAGTTTGATGCATGATTGTAGAGTAACATTCAATGTTGCATATACAAGTTTCAATTTAGGATAGGAATATACCTAATTGGCATGTATGATCAATAAGACTTAATCTTAATGAATCTTAATTTATTACAAGTACTATAGGAATATAGGTATTTGGTAAATTAAGGTATACTTGCATGACCTTGAAAGAGGCTTGTAAATACATTAGTATCTTGATCAATAATAAAGACTAAGGGAGTTAAATATTAGAAGATTAATCATTAGAAAACATATTGAGGGATAATATTAATCCTAGGTTTTTTCTATATTGCTATCACTTAAATCTCTTTGCATTGTGTTTTGCTTTTATATTTTTTATATTCATTCTTAGATTTTTATTTTTCTGAATAATTATTAGGAAGACATAATTTTAGTAATTGGTTAAAAAGAAGAAATTATCCTTGTGGGTTTGACATCCGACTTATTTAGTCCTTTTATTACTTGCATACGATAGTGTATACTTATACTTAATTTTAAGATATAGAAATATCGCATCATTCAGTATCTAGTCCTCACTGAATACCTATATATCTATATGAGCTTTAACTAAGCTTATGGTCTTCTAAGATTAACCATCTAGACAATCCAGATATAGATATACAATGATCTATATTAATTAGTTTTACTCGACAAACCCTGCATTAGTGAAAATAGATCAGGAACAAATAATTTGAGAATATACTTGCATAATGACATTTCCTAGTAACTCTTACAACTATTTGTAACTATGTCATTTTTAGTATATTCTTAGGTCTTTGTCCTATTTCAGACAAAGTTCTAACTCGTAAGACTTGCTTTGAACTCCTTCAGATCAATATAATATCTGAAATGTTACAAGCATCCTATTCTAATAAAAAAAAAATTAGCGATTTAATGAAATATTTATTTATTGTATAAATATGAAATAACAATATTCATATAAAATTAGGATGACACATGAGCACAAATCCCAATAAATATAATTCTAGAGATAAGCTTTCAATCAGTCATATGGAGATTTGATCGGTGTTGATCTATATCTCTACTTTACCCGGATATAAATAATGAAGGGATTATACGAATATGTTACAACTTCAACTTGTAAGGTCAACGCACTGCTTTGTAATATCTGTAACGTGTATGTGGGGTATCGTTCAGGGACGTATGGAGGAGTTTTATATGACAATTCGGGTGTAGACCTAGAGAGTCTCACAATATAAAGTGTACTCATTATGTACTGGGCGACATTATGGATTGAACAGTTTCATCCAAGAAATTTCAGCAAATTGAAAATATATTTAAGAGTTCCTCAGGTTATACATTTGTCTAGAATTAAATATTAAGTACATTATTTAATTAGTTGGTAAGAGTTATTAGTTATTAACTAATTAAATATTGACAAGTGGCACAATTTTGTTCCATGAATTATTTCACTATGAATTCATCCATTAACTATGTTAGTAAAATCAAATAAGGTAAAAATTAATTATTCAAATAATTTTTAAATAATAGAATAAATATTATTTAAATAAATAATACTATTTATTTACTTGTTTATTATTTTGGTTTAGGTGGCAGACATATACTTAATTAGGTATAATTGTCACAAAATATTATTTTTTAGTTTAATGACCACTTAATCAATTTTGGGAGCACTTGTGAAGTACTTAATATACCTAAATATTATTTTAATAATTGATTAAAAAATAGTGAAGCAAAAATGTGCATGGTGAGAGAGATTTGGAAGAGAGTTTGGTTTTTGAGAGTTTTTTCTTTGAAAAAAGGGTTGTGAGAAAAACTAAAGAGAAAGAAAATTAAATTCCTTTTATTTTTTTTTTAAGAAATAAAAATCTTGTTGCTGAAAATTCAATTACTGCTATTCTAGCTTCACAATCGCACCAGATTGTGAACTAGAATTGAACAATAGTGCACTTCAAGGTGAGCTCAAAGTTGGAGTTAAGAAGAATCTATAATTAAAATCTTAATTGAAGATCATCAAAGGTATGTTTCTGTAATCTTAAGTTGTTAATTATTTAAGTTACATGTGTATATGTTGATTACATGCTTAATTTTATTGCGAAATTTATGTATATGATACATGTATTTAGTTTTTTTAATATGTACACAATCATATACATACACTCTAAAACATGTTAACACATTAAACCCTTCAAGTTTGCTAAAATCGTATATTGATTTCTTAAAAATTAGGAATCTCCCAATGGATAAGAAGAAATCTTTGAAGCTTATGAGTCAAGTAAGATGATTCATATTAGGATGAGCTATACAAGAGATCCTGATAGGTTTTTACTTACAATGTGTTAGAGAGGAATATGGTAAGGAAGTACTAGAATAAGTGCATGAAGGAATATATAGTAATCACTACTGCATGAAGTTCTCAGTCAGAGGAATTATTGGCCAAAGCTATAACATTATCCAAAGGAATATGTAAAGAGATGTAAGAAATGCTATAAACATGTCCTTTTAACTGGTGAACTAATGACAGTAACAAGTCTATGGCTATTCGTTTAGTGGGGGTGGATATAGTGGGACCATTGTAAATAATAATTGAGGACAAAAGATTCATCTTATTGGTCACCAATTACTTCACTAAGTAGGTTAAAGCAAAAACTTACAATAACATAACCGGTAATGATGTAAAAACTTTCCTTTGGAACAATATAATTACCAGGTATAACTATACCACAAGTAATCATTTTGGATAATGAGAAATAATTTAATAATAAAACTATAACCAAGTTCTGGAAGGAATATAAGATTCAAAAATATTTTCTTACCAAAGTTATCTATAGGGAAATGGACAAGCAAAAGTTATAAATAAAATAATCTTCACTATTATGAAAAGATATTTGAATGGAAGAAAGTGAAATGGTTGGAAGAACTTCAAGAGTCTTATGGGCTTATAGAACTATAGTGAAAAGATCAATCGTTAGTTCCTTATATCCACTAGTCTATGGAACCAAAGTAGTATTATCCATGAAAGTATTCATCTCAACTTTACGGACAAAGTTGTCGACTTGATTTAAATGATAAATCTTTGTCGACAACAAAAGATCTTATTGATGAATCTAGGGACATAACAATTATACACGTAACTGTATTTAAGGGGAAAATGAAAAAAATAGTACGATCAAAAAGAGAGAAGAAAGGTTATAAAGGAAGGTTATTTGGTGTTACGTCAGGCATTCTGTATTAATAAAGTGGCTAATGCAAAAAAGATTATAGAAACATGGGAGAGACCCTTCAAGATTCTAAAGAGTCTTCGAAAATGAGCCTTCATTTTGCCAACGATGGATGGAAAAATTATACCCATGCAATAAAACATATTACAGTTTATGGAAGGGCAAATAACATTTTTGTCATTGGAATATGGCATAATACCCAATTTTTATCCCTAAAGTTTCAAATTACCCAATTTTATCCATCTTCATTAGTTAATAATCATTAAATTTAACGAATTAGTTTATTTTTTATACAATGACATGTTTGTCTATACTAAAGTTCAAGTGTTAATACTATTTTCACGTGTCAATAAATGATTGACTATTGATAAAAAAAAGGAAACGTAGCACATTTGGATATGTTTAATTTTAATATTAATTTTTAAAGTTTCAAAATTTATTTTTAAAAATAAATTATTTAAAAAAACAAAACCTTCCATCGGCAGTAGACATCTGGCGGTGCCCCGACACTGCTGCCACTGGACTTTGACGATAAAAATTTATATCATTGGACTTTATTTTTCGTGATCTAGATAATGATTGGGTCATTTTTGACAAAAAAGACCAGAAAGTGGCCAAATACATAATGGGAGTAATGGGAGGCATCGGTCGCCAGTGGTGCACATTAAACAAAGTGGCGATGATGTGTACCACTGCTCCGTTTGACATGCACCACCAGTGGCCGCCACCTCCCATTGCTCATATTGCTTATTTGAGCGCTTTTTGGTCTTTTTTGGTAAAAAATAGCCTTACTATTGTGTAGATCACGAAAAATAGAGTCAAATAATATATATTTTAATAATTTTTGTCATCGGAGTCCGATGGCTGGTGATGGCGGATGTTTGCCGCCGATGGTGGTGGCCCACAAGTAGAGTTTTTTTAATTAATTTATTTAACAACTCACAATTATTTGATACGTGTTAGGGTGTGTGAATATTTTTCTATTAAGTTATGATTTTTTTATTTAATAGTAAGATCTAACGGTAACTGATCTAATGAAGAAGAATAAAATTGGGTAATTTAAAACTTTAGGGATAAAATTGGGTATTAGGTCATATTCCAAGGAAAAAAAATGTCCTTTTCTCTTAAAGAAATTCTATGTGTAAGATAGCTCATTCCTTGTAAATATAATTCTCTTGATTTAATAAAGATAATGCCTTATTCAAAATTTTCAAAAATAAAAATTAGTGCTTGTGTTGATTATAATAGGATGTATACATGTGAAATTGTGTTCATACAAAAATACATACACATCAAATACATACATATACGCATTAATATACGCAGCGAAAACATTTAAATAAATTATGAACACATTTAATACTTTTAATCAAATTAAAATTGAATTAAGAAATCTTTACCTTTGAAGCCTTTTGGACTAAAACACCAGGAATTCATTTGAAATGTAATCCATTGGCAGTTCTAGTAAGCAACGGGGTGAGTTTGATCAACTAGATAACAACCTAATCTAACTTGTGTTTAACCCTTCAAACACTTAAGCTATTTGTTCTCACTTTGATCAACTTTTGATCAAAAACAAAAGCTTGATTTGTTTAATGGCTTTAGCCTAATTAAAGAAGAGATGAAGATAAAGTTGTGTTTTATTTTCCTTTGCCTTACCTCTTAAAACATAAACAAAACAAGCTTCTCACCCTTCTCAAGTGTAATGGTCGACCACCAAAAAAATGCAAAAGTCCTCTCAATTGTGTTTCAATTCACACATATATATATATATGTGTGTGTGTGTGTACTATTTATTTAACCAAACCATTGTAAGGTTAGAGATATTTTCATTAAAATAATATATTTTCACTATAGTTAGGTTAACCAAACTTGCCTAACAAGCTTGGTTAAATATCTAATATATATTAATATTTATATAATATAATAGTTAAATAATCATTAACTTAACCTTGGTTAACTTTTAACCATGGTTAAGTTAATCATATTATTTAATATATATTATAATATTACAAAATCTTAATTATTTAACTCTTAAATAATTATATATGTAGAATTACTAAAATGCCCTCATTTAATCCAATGTAGGTCACACTAAACCTACACTCGAGTTAACTTAACCGATGACTCACCATGCGTCACGTGTCACTATTTAATTGATCAATAATAATTGTTATCCAATTAATCATACTTAACACTTCAGTATTAACATGCACGTATTCTGAGGATTTCTGAAACAAATATTAGATTTTGTTAAATTTTACTGGATTGAACTATTAAATTTGGTATGCTGCCACTGCGCACAATGAGTACACTTTATATTACAGGATTCCCTAGGTCTACGCTCGATTCGTCAGATGAAACTATTCATGAGTCCATGATCGATGCCCCACGCATACGTTATGCATATTATAAATCAGCGCGTAAGACTATACAAGTTGAGGTCATAATGCATACATATAATCCTTCAATCATTTATACCCTAGATGAGTGGAGATATAGATCAACATCGTTAAATCCTCATGTGCTCATCCAATCTTGTCTTCACATTTGTATCTTGGTGAACAATATAAATAAACACTTTTGTTATATTGTTCAACCTTGTGGGAAACTCCTTTTTCGAGTTTATTGCTCACGGTCATAAGACTTTCTGAGATACAATCTCGAAACATCAGATATACAACCCATCTATGTGGGCTGACGGATCCCATATCTATACACACCGGACTTCATAAGCATCTAACCACACCTAACAACACGTAACGGTCAGACTATGAAAGGTCTTTGACATCCGTGAAACCAAAGTGTGGTAGATCACCCACAAGTCCACCGTGGTGTTTAGGTTAAAGGGCCATATATACTATTTAACATGAGAGGACCCACCATGAAAGGTTTCATAGAAAATCTATTGGGGTTCTCATGAGTTTGTTCAGTATTTAGTTGTAACTAAAACCCGTATGCCTCTACGAGCTCAAAGCTCATGGTCAGCTAAGAACAACTGTCTGTACTATACAAATATAGATATACACTGATCTATATAAAAAAGATTCACCGATAGACCTGCATTAGTGAAAATAAATCAAGAACACAATGTTTGAGAACACACTTGCTTAATGACATTTCCTAGCTTTTATTACAACTATTTGCAATATATTATTACTAGCGTACCCTCAGGTCTTTGCTCTATTATAGACAATGTTCTAACTCTTTAGATCTCGCTGACTCTTAATAGTGTTAACTGAAGCATTTATAACCCTCAACTTTGCTAACCCTTAACTCTGGTATAAACTCCTTTGGACCAGATCTAAATAGATCATACAATGTCCGTAATGTGACAAGCATCATTATCAGTTAATAATAGATATTAGCGATTTAACAAAATACATTGTAGAAATATTATCAAACAAATATTCATATAAATAGGGATAGCACGTAAGCATATGCCCTAACAAACTCCTACTTGCTCTAGTGCCATTCATACTGATATCTAATACCTATAGACTCCACGTATTTCTCAAAGAGCTTTGGAGTTAAGGTTTTAGTCAGTGGGTCTGCTATATTATTTATAGAATCTACTTTACAAATTATTACATTTCCCATAGCCAAGATCTCTCTAATTATATGGTATTTCCTCTCCATATGTTTAGATCTCTGGTGTGCCCTTGGTTCTTTTGCTTGTGCTATGGCTCTATTATTGTCGCAGAATAATGGGATATGATCCATTGAACTTAGGACTATTTCGAGTTCAATGATAAACTTGTGTATCCCTACTGCTTCTTTTGCTTCCTCTAAGGCAGTAATGTATTCCGCTTCTGTTGTGGTATCGTTGAGAATAAACATATAATCGAATGTAGACTTTCCATCATCTAGATTAGACTAAAAGTCTGGATTTATGTATCCTCTAACCTGTAAGTCACTATCTCCATAAATGAGAAACTTATCCTTTATACCCTTAAGTTATTTGAGGACATGTTTGATTATTATCCAATGACTGTCACCTGGATCAGACTGGTACTTACAATTATAGTGAGGTTAGGTCTCATGCACATCAACTATAGTGAGGTCATGTCTCATACACATTATAGTATACATTAAACTTCTAACAACTGATGTATATGGTATGTTAGAGATTCTAACTTGTTCATCTTTCGTTTGAGGAGACATTATCTTTGAAATATTCACACTATGTTTGAAAGGTACACTAGCTGTCTTATGGTTAGTGAAAATATACTTTTCTAAGACACTATCAATGTACGATAATTGGGAGGGTCTTATTAGCTTCCCGGCTCCATCTCTATAAAGCTTTATTCTCAGTATATAGGAAACTTCTCCTAAATCCTTCATAGAGAAGTTCTTACTTAGATAGCTCTTCACTGATTCCGATATACCAATATCATTCCCAAAGATAAGTATATCATCAATATATAGATTTAAGAAAACTATTATGCTCGTACTAACCATTCTGTACACACTAGCTTCATTTTCATTTTTGATGAAACCAAACCCTCTAATTGCCTCATCAAAATGAATATTCGAGCTTGGAGAGGCTTACTTAAGTTTATAAATGGACTTTTTCAGTTCGCACAGTAGACTAGCTGTTTGGTTGGATGCAAAACCTTCAGGTTATTCTATGTATATCTCTTCCTCGAGATATCCATTTAGAAATGCCGTCTTTACATCTATCTGCCATATTTCAAAGTTATAATATGCTGCAATAGTAAGTAAAATCCTAATTGACTTTAGCATCACTACTGGTGTAAATATTTTCTCATAATCGATCATAGACCGCTAGGCAGAACCTTTAGCAACCAGATGGACTTTGAAGGTCTCAACCTCCTTATCTAGCCCACGCTTCCTTTTGTATATCTATTTACAATCGATATGAACAATTCCTTCAAAAAGCTCAACTAAGTCTTAGACTTGATTGTGATATACTGTGTTAATTTCAATTTCAAAGCATCTTGTCATTTTTTCCGAGTCGATGTCTAACATCTCCTCTCAATAGGTCAAAGGATATTTTCTTCAAGTAAGAAAATGCCAAGGGCACCTTTCGGTATCTGACCATACTTGGCAAGTTGCCTGGACATCCTTTCGAATCTACGTAGAGGGTGTGTTAAAGATGTTTGCGTAATTGAGCATATTGTTCAATGTCTAGTTCATTTTGATTCTAATTGATTTTATTAAGTTCAACCTTTCTACAATTACCGCAGTCCATGAAAAACTCTTTCTCTAAGAAAGTGGCATAACGAGAAATGAACACATTTTTCTCTTCTAGATCGTAGAATTAGTATCTTATAAAATTCTTGGGATATCTTATGAACTGATACTTATACCCTCTAGGTGCAAGTTTATCCCGTTGCGCAACTCTTACATAAGCAGGACAACTTCAAATCTTAAAGTACTTAAGACTTGGTTTCCTCTATTTTCACATCTCATATGGAGTGGTTAGAACAGCTTTAGATGAAACTCTATTCAATATGTGAGTAGCAGTTTCCAAAGCATAACCCTACAGGTATTCAGGGAGATCAGTAAAACTCATCATTGATCGGACCATATCTAATAGTGTATGATTTCTCATTTTTAAGACATTGTTGTTTTACGGATTACCTGGAGGACTATATTGAGCGAGAATCCCATTCTTCTTTAAATAATCAATGAATTCACTACTCATGTACTCGTCGCCTCGATCTGATCAAAGGCACTTGATGTAAATGCTAGTTTGTTTCTCTACTTCAAGTCGATACTCTTTAAACTTTTCAAAGGTTTCTGACATATGTCTCATAAGAAACACGTACCCATGTTGTGACAATTCATTGATGAAGAGTATAAAGTATCGAGAACAACCCATTACAGCATGATTCATTAGACCGTATATATTATTATGTACCAATTTCAATAAATCAAAGGCACAGTGTCTAACACTTAAAAATAGAGATTTAGTCATTTTCCTTTGAATGCAAGATTTATTAATAGGATAAGAATCTATGGTCAGACCAGGTATCCGACCATCCTTAATTAGACGGGATAAGCTTCTCACACCTATATGTCCTAATATCATTTGTCATAATTCTATTTCATTTAAAGTTTTTGAACTACTACTAGTACTAGCTTACACATTTGTTATATTTTCTATTATATTTAATATATAATGACCATTTACTAACTAACACTCAGCTAATATAACATTATTCACATCACATAAATATAGGGAACAATTTCGAATATACATATGGTACCCTTTACTATTAAGTTCAGGACAGAAAATAATCTGTCTAATGATGTTTGGTACAAAATAACAATTATTTAATATAATAGTTCTGTAAGAAGTAAATCAAAAAGTCCAATAATATGATTTAACTTCTCCTGGGTGTAGGAAATCTCCATTTCTGACTTGATGCAATACTTCTCTCAGCTGAAATGACCTAACTAGCATCAGATGCAATAGAAATGTCAATGATTGGAAAGCAAATACCTAAGGGAGTCATCTTCAAAGAGGAAAGGTATTTGGGGTAGTTACCTTTCCAATGCCTATCCTCACTATAAAAGAAATACTTTTCTTTTGCCTTTCCTTTCTTCTCTTGAGTCTTGAATATTAGTCGTCTCTGAAGACCTATTCAGGGTATCTACTCCCCTTTTATTTTCTTTTTCCCCTTGGACTTCCCAGAAGACCTCGGAGTAAAAGAAAAAGCACCCTGAAGCAAGAGGGCCGAGCCTCATTTACTTATGTCCTCTTATGCTATTTTCAGCATATTGTGAAGATCAGCATAGGTAAGGGTCGATCCCTGCATATTGAAGTTTATGATGAACTGTCCATATGACCCCAGCAGTGACTGGTAAATTAAGCTATTCCCTAAGATATTGTTCAGAGAAATGTCCATTGTCTTTAGTCTCTCGATGACTCTAATCATCTTGAGCACATGGGGACTCACTGGATTGCCTTCCGAGAGCATAGCTTGAAAAAGCACTTTGGCGACCCTATAAATCTCGACCTAGTGTTAGTCCCAAAGAGTTTCTTCAAATGGAGTATAATGCTGTTAGCACTGTCCATACGGATATGCTTCAACTACAGGTCAATGGACATCGAGGTGAGGATGTATGATTTAACTCTTAAATCATCATCCAACCATTTCTGATACATCATCCTTTCCTCCGGGGTAATAATATCAAAAACACCTCTAAGAAGTTTTTGATCAATAACATATCCAACCTTTTTTGAATCTAGAACGATTCATAGATTCATGAGCTAATCTGAATAATTTTATGCACTCTTAAATTGGTATGCATCAAATATGTACATCAAAGGGTTAACGGAGACCATTATAACTTCACAAAACAAAATAAAAAAAGAGATGTCAGTGGACATTAAATTATTAAATCACTAATAACATCTCATGTAACTCTTAACCATGATCCTAAATATACCTTACCCGTACACTTTAGAAATCTAAGATAAGTGTATTCCATATTAACTTGTCAATTAAAAAATATATATTACCGATACCACCTGCATAATGTAGCTATCTAGGGCATCATTTTCACATATATTTGTCTCATCTTATGTTGAATCGGTATAAATCGAATCATACTGGCAAAGTCTCTCACACTATAGTGATCTTGAGAAAAGACTAATATAACTAGTTTAACACCATACTGACAAAATGAACCATTTAAAACACTATCACATAATGTAATAAAATTTAATCTGATTAAGAGAGATTTTAATATACTGACTCTCATCTCATGAGAAAGTGATTTGTTAATCAGTCACTTATTTCTGTGTAAGCATAACTAATCCCACAGCGGGAAGTGGACCCATTGGAATTTTACTCCAACCTCACGTTAAAGCAATATTGACCTTTATAAATCCAACAGGTAGACAACTCTTGTCAATTATGTCTTATACAACTCTTACTACTGATCCTAAATACACATTATCTTTACGCTAAAGCAATATTAGGTCAATGTATTTCAAATTAACTCGTCAATAGTCAAATATAAGTTACTGACACTGTCCTCACACTAAAGCAATATTGGATAATATGTTCACATATATTTGATTCATCTCATGTTTGACAGGCATTAGATCAAGTCACACCGATCAAATTCCTAACGTTAAAGCAATATTAGAAAAGACTATAGTGACCCATCTCACACCGTATTGACAAGATGGACCATTTAAAATACTATCACATAATATAATAAATTTCAATCTAATTAAGAGAGATTTTAAATATAGGCTCTCATCACATGAGAAGGTTATTCTCAATCAAATATTCATTTCTGTACAAGCACAACTAACCCCCATCAGTAAGGCTCCTATTGTGGTTACAAAAAATAAAAAAAATAAAAAAAATTATTTTCTTGGTTTATCATGTAAACTAATAACTATTATTATTATATCTCATAAACCCTCCACATGCAAAAAAAAAACTTAAATTTTTTTTTAAGTGTGAACGCTGCAGCGTTCATACACCCAGCGCCCAAACGTTCATATGAATACTGCAGCGCTAGACATGAGCGCTGCGGCATTCCAAGTGCAAATTTTAACTGGTTTGTATTTTCAACACTTGAAATGCATCCCAACAGCCCCTGAACTTGTTCTACAATATAGCCAACACTAAAAAACACCAATAACAACACAAAATTGCTATGGTACCAATTGTTGGGTGTTGATTATTTTAGGGTGCTTGCATGTGAGATGTGTTCATAATACAAAAAAGATATACATATATCATACATATACGTGCACAGCAGAAGAGTAAAATTAATACAGTGAACACATGTAATATATATTTATCAAATGAAAAACGAGATTGAGAAATTTAACCCATGAAGCATTTGGATTAATTTGCTTGAAGTCCACCATGAAATGAAACTTTGATCAATCCTAGTAATCAACAAGGGTGAGTTTAATTGTCTAAAATAGCAGTATGTTAATCCAGCATTTAGTTTAATTCTTAAACTTGATTCAAAGTTAAACTCTTTAACTTAGTTAAATTTATTTTTCTTTTTATTTAACTCTTGAATAAAAATAAATTTAATTCATGTTTTAATGGCTAAATTAATTGGAGAAGATGATAAATAGAAAATGTTTTCAACTCTTGAAACACTTCAATTTTCGTTCTCCATTTCTCTCTTAATTTTCTAGCCAACCAAAAATAATTAATATTTCTTTTAATCAAATTAAATTAATTTGTTTTATCTTTTGTTCAACTCTTAACAATTAAAACAAATCTATTTTAGTTATTACATTTAGTAACCAATTATATATTTGTTTTGTTGTTCTAACACTTAAAACACAAAATAAAAAATTCCAATTTCTCAAATTGAAATGGCCACCAAAATTGGAAAATCTAAAAAACTTATGAATTTTGAATTTTATTTCCCTTTATATACTTATGCATAAATTTCAAACTAATTTGAATTTCATTTGCATTTAATTTAACTTAACTAACCATAGTTAACATTTTACCTTAGTTAGGTTAGTTTAACTTAACCCTTAAGTTAATAAATATTTAAATATTTTAACCATAGTTAACTAACTTAACCATAGTTAAGTTAACATTTACTTAATCATTAAGCAAGGTTAACTTAGCTTAACCATATAGTTAATCTTTAACCATAGTTAAGTTAAATAATTTATTTAACAATTAAATAAATAAATATTTATTTTAATTATTTAATAATTAAATAATCATAAAGTGAAATTACATTTATATATTTACTAGGTTACCAAGTTAACCTAAAGTGGGTCCCACCATTTAACCATATACTTTAGTTAACTTAACCATAATAATTTACTGAATTATACTGTATTGAACCATTCAATACGGTAAACTGCCCAAGTGCTCAATGAGTATATTTCATATTGGGACTCTCTAGGTCTACACCCGATTTGTCAAATGGAACTATTCTATGAGTCCGTAATCAATGCCCCACACACATGTTACGAATTTTACAAATCAGCGTGTTAGACCATACAAGTTGGGGTTATAACGTATACATATAATCCTTCCATCATTTATACCCTGGATGTGCGGGGATATAGATCAGCACCGTCAAATCCCTGTTTGCTCATCCATAATCTTATTTCTAGATTCGTATCTCGATAAACAATATACGCATATACGCAAACACTTTTACTATATTGTTTAACCCTGTGGAAAACGTTTTTCCCAGGTTTATGCTTGTGGCCATAAGACTTCATGAAATACAATTTCGGAGCATCGGATATACAACTTACCTACGTAAGCTGACAGATC